>OX352774.1:174566046-175944422 GCA_947095535.1 Poecilobothrus nobilitatus
GAAATCAATTCTTGCTTTCGAAATTCTATGCTGTATAAATATCCCTTCGTCTGTCTTTATTATGCTTCGAAGGTATTCATAGTTATCTAGCTCTTCCATTTGGGTAATGATGTTTGGTTTATACTGTTGATTTTTTGATTTTCGCAATAACTATCGGCGATAATATTAGATTACATTTAATATACAAGATGTTTTTTAATTAACTGCACTGATATGTACACAACTGCATAGACTCTTATGAGTATATATATATTTTTTAACACTAAACTAAGGTTCTTCTAGATATAGGGACGTTTGTAGTTTTAATAAATTGGCATCGAATGAAAATTCTACAAAATGCAATCAGAAGTTCAAGAAATCTTCTTTTAAAGAAGTAGTTATCTAATCTTTTAATTAATATTCAGCTAGAATTATAAAAATCAAATTTGCGATTAGCGGTTCATAGCGGTGTATATATATAGTTAATTAGCAAACATCCTGTATATAATTTTAATATATAATTCAAAAATAATAATATAATATTTTCGTAAAATATGTATCACGTGGCCTTGACAAGTGACATATCGTGTTAAAATTCTTTAATATTTTTTCACTTCCTTATACTTATATTACACAATTTTGCAATATGGTTTAAGTTTGTATTTTGCATTTTATTTTTTGCTTTTTTTTTTATAAAATTTTTTTTTTTTTTCAAAGTAGTTTAGCACCAATTGACATCATAATTTTTGTTTAGTTTATTTTTCTTTTTGTTTTGTTTGAATTTGTATTTTATAGTGCATTTTGCAGATATTATTTTATTTTGTTTTTTTTTTAATACTTAATTTAAATATAATACTTTCACACTATATATTTTGCATTTGTCAGCATTTATGTACACATTTTTATGCGTAACTGATGTTATATAAAACGCTTAAAAAAGAATGATCCTATTATAATTATGCGATATTTAAACAAGGTTGCCTTTGTTATGTTTATTTTTTATATATATATATTTTTTTTTAGATTATATAGTCTCACTTTCTGTCAATTTAAAAAAAAATCCATTAATTTTTTATTAGTATTTACAGAAAATTAATAATTTATTTTAAAACTAAGAAAAGTGTTGAGTTAAATGTGTCAACTCTAGGATATTGGCATGAAGAAAAGTTCTAGAAAGTTTAATCATACTCTTACTAGAAAATTTAAGATCTGACTTAATTAAATATTGAATTATATTTCTTTATGAAAATTTCGGATGCTATAGCTAATCAAACCTTTTGGGTTAGACTAATCAAATTTTGGAAAAACTTTTGTCATAAAGCTTCATTACTTTTAATAAAATTTTAAATAGCCAGCTTATATAAATACTGAATTATGCTTATATAAAAAAATAAATTTAATGACAGCTTATCGAATCACCTGGTCCAACTTATTCAATTTCAATGACAAAACTGGCAATTAGATAAAAATTAAATGGTCAAAATTTGAAAATGTTAGGTCTATTCTTTTCCGAGGTATCGGACAACACTAAATCAACTTCAAAAATACAATCATAAGTAAAAATATATATATTATATACCTTTCATATTTTTCATATCTCGTTTTCTTTAAGATGCCATACACGTAATGACAAATTTAAAACTATGTTCGAACGGGTAATTATAATTTTACATTTATAAAAAGTTTAATAAATATTCGAAACATATTCAACGCTTAGGATTTTAAAAATTTCTTGAGAACAGAAATCATATATCGTAAAGCTTATTCTAATTAGCTTAGTAATAAGATTTATATGGATTTAACAAGTTTTATTTTAGGATTTAATAGTTTTTAAACTGATGTCCACAAAATATGTCCAGAACTTAATACACAACTTATGGAAATTTAGGTTTTCTATATATTACAAAAAAGTTTAAAAAGAATCTTAGAGTACATCTGTAACTAGTTTTTATAAACAGTACTTAGCATTACACTTTATTAGGCAAAAATCCCTTCAATAAAATCTTAAAAAAACGAATATTACATACAACATTAAGTGTTAACGCTTATTCTAGAAGATCTAGATAGAAAATCCCATTTCTAGAAAAGAGAATCATAATACGAGTATAATAAAAGGACTGGAATTTAATTTGGAAAATTTACAATTATTACAAAAAATTTTACCTGTTTTGACTCGTTTTATTTGTTAACCTTAAAAAGAGCTTTTTTTTTGTGTGAATAAAAATTTATCTTTGCATTTAAAACAAAGAAACATTTTTCTTAAGTAAATTTGTATAGAAATAGATAAGTAGCATGAAATAAACTTCGTAAAAATAGAAAAGTTATTTTACTTTTAATCTAATCATTAATTTAAAGAAATATTTTAAAACGAAAATAACTCGCACATAATTACTAAAGATAAGTTTTTTTTTAGCACATTTCCAAAAAAATTTTTGAAAAAATGTGCTTATTAGTTTCACTCTGTCCGTCCGTCTGTTTACAAAACTTCTACACCGTTAAAGATAGAGAAAACAAATTTTAACCATGGATAGGTCTCATAAAAAAAAAAATTTTGTGGAACAACTTTTTCAAGTAACCCCCCCCACCCATTACGGAGCTACAGCCCCTCAAACTTTGCCCTATTTTTAAATGCATATATCTTATGTTCTGCTTAAGATTTTTTAAATCTGAAAACGTTATTCGACAGATATTTTTTTTAACTTTGTAAATTAATATCAAAATTATACAATTTTTTTAAATTTGGTATTTAAATTTACCGTTATGTAAAAACCAAATTTTATATGATTTTTCTACTTTCATAACTCCGGCACGCTTTTAGATAGAGGCTTGAAATTTTGAGGCAAGAAAGAACTTTTAGAATTAGTATAAGTTTGCTCAGAAATTTTTTTGGACCACCCCCTCTTTAAGAGTTATTACGCCTCAAAAATTGAAAATTTGCTATTTTTGGACACCTGTAAAAATTTTTCTTCGGCAAGACATGAAAATTAAAGGTTTAATAAAATGTTTTTACGTGTGTTAACGGCTTTTCTTAGTTATATAGGATTCCGGACTTACGGCCCCTCAAAATTTCAAAAATGTCCTATTTTCACGATTTTTCTTATTACATGAAATTTTCAAATTTTTGTGCAAGTCACAATTCTAAACAGTTTGTATTGAGTTTTGGAAATGTGCGCTTTTAAAAACCGTTGGTTTACATTCTACCTTGTTTGTTTTTATTTTTAATTAAAATTTAGATAATCGTACAAGGTAAAACTAATTATTCACATATTTTCAAAATGGTTAAGTGTTTTTTTTTTTATCATATTTAAAGATTTGAAAAGCAATTGTAAAGTAATTCAAATATTTTTATTAATATTAGGAGCTTTACGCAAACGCTTTAAAGTCACAAGATGGAGTAGGTATCACCAATCACCATTATAACTGTAAATGAGGTCAGCATATATAACCATATATAGTAATATCTGTATATATGGGGAAAGAGATTGCTATATGGGAAGCCATTCAATACACTCGAAATGTCTAAGGGTGGTCAAAACTGTTAAAAATACCAAAAATCTATTGCATATCAATTTAAATATTAGAAATGAAATTATTAGAGCTAAAGGCAAAATAGTTTTAACATAGATACTAGGCCATACAGCAAAAGTTAACGGTCATTCTTATTATAGATACCTTTGTCACGTTCCTATAATAAGAATGACCGTTAACTCACTAAAACTTCTATACTCTATACGGTATATTTTAATAGTAAAAAAACATAAATAAAACCAATACAATAAATCGAACACACCTTCAGAAAGTTTCACTCTACCGAAGCAAACAATATTTATCTGCCTTGCAGAAACTGGAACGGGAAGCATTAAATTAACAACGATTCGACTTAGCGGTATTCGCTGGCTACACACACAAGTACATTTTCGAACGAACTACTAACTTGAAAAATCTGCAACAATACACTACCTATCAAAGATATTGTACAAGAATACTTAGAAACAAAATTATACTGAAATCACGACATCGTAATAATAAAAGCAAGCAACAATCATCTAAATTACATGCACTCTTTTTTTATCTTTTATCAATTTTTTTTATATATCTAACTAATTATTTTATACTTATTTCAATTTTAAGCATAAAAATATCTAAAACCTTTACCAAAACATATGGCCCATATATGTTGTTGGTAAAGGATTCAAACCTTATTCCATAGCTTAGTTATAAAAACTATTGGATATGAAAATAAATAAATAAATAAATAACTATTTTGATAACTTTGTTATAAGATCTAAAAAAAAAAAAACTTCAATTTCTTATTTGACACTTTTAATTTTCTTGCAAAAGGGAAAATTTATAATTTAGTTATAAATAAAGAGGAGTGCCAATATTTACATTCATCATAACATAATTCATTTTTCATGGTATAATAAATATCTAAAAATTTGATTAACATATTGATCAAACTCTAAGGAAGTAAAAAAAAAAATAAACAACACTTCTGCACTTCAAAGTTGAATTTATTTATACTTAAATGGCGTTTAATAGATATACCCATATATACTTCATAGATAGATAGATGTAATTTTGAATTATACAAAGTGCTTAAAGTTAATAAAAAATGAAAATAATTTTTTTTTTTTAAACCTAATTATTCGTATTAAAACACTTTAAAAGTGTAGATACTTTTAATTAAAAATATATCTTTCGTTTATTTTGTTCATTTTAGTTTTCTATCTATATTCTTTTTTTTTCTCTAAAAGTATCTATTAGTTACAGAATCGGTTTTTTTTTTTTTTTTTTTTCAATTTGAAAATGATCATCATCAAACGATTTCAATAATAATAAAATTCCAATAACAATTATTAAAAGTTTAATTATAGTCCCTTTTATAATTTCAATTAAATTTTATTTTTAATTTAAAAAAAAAAATAAGAAAAATCAAAATCATGAAAAAAAATTGTTTGAATGATATGGAAGACATAAAAGTGAAATTCAATTCAATTCTATTCAAAAATGCATTTCTATTTGATTTGCTTCTTTTTTTTATTTGATGTAAAAAAAAAATGCATCCTTCAATTATTCAATTTTCAATACGCTGAACTACTCTATAGTAGTTGCTATTATAAAGATTCCACCAACATTTTTGTAAACTACAACAGTAAATAAAGTATACAAATGCTTATTCTAAACTTTACAGAACCACAGATAAGAACAATTATAAAATATTAGAAATTCTAATAGATTCAAATAGATGACAATGGGAAACTATAATTAAGAATATAGAGATGATTGTGTCTAAAGATTGTTTTTTTTTTTGTTAGCAGTATACAATGTGAGTTTGTATCATTAACATTTAAATTACAGTTAAAAAGCATAAAATTAATTCGTTATAGTTTCTATATATTTTTTTGATATATTGTCAAGTTAAGTTAATGTTTCCGTTCTTTTTACAAAGTTAACAACTTTTTCTACTCCCAACTACGCCAACCTTTGACAAAGAGTAGATATGAGTAAGTACTGTTATTTTAAATTAGCGTTCTATTTATGTACCATCTACTTTCAATTATTTTCAACTATACCTACTCTTTTCGTGTAAAATGCGTTTCGTGCAAACAATGGGTTAAATGCATAAAAATGAGTTTGAACTCAAATATCAATTTTTCAACCAAACTCATACCTTCTGAGTGGAAAATATTACATTTTCGTTCAAACTCAGTTTTATGCATTCAATCCAATGTATATATTGATATGATGAACTGTATAAGTATGCATTTCATTGCAATCATATTACATTTTCTTACTTTTGCCAATCAATTATTTAATAATTTTAACAGCTGGTAACTTTAAAATATGATACATACCACAACAGAGAATAAAAAGTGAAATATAAAATTCAGGAAAAAAAAAACAAAACAGGGAGATATTTCCGCAAAAAATAAAAATTACTGTTTTTCTTATTTGATTGACTGAAATAACGGAAAATGTAAAAAAAAAGGGAAAAAAACAACAAATAAAGTAATAATTTTTCAAATGAAAATTCTTTATTTTAAAAAAAGTTATTTAATTGAATAAAGAGATAAAAAAAAAAAAAAATTAAAAAAAAGAAAAAGAAAAACGTTTGACAAAGCAATTATCGTTTTTTTTTTTATCACTGTTATTCGACAACACATTCACTCAAATATTCTTATATGTTCAATTTTTTTTTTTTTTAAATTATGAAGCATTTTTCATATCTGATACAGTACATGACCACTAAGATTTGATAAAAAATCGATTTAAATTGAAACACTTTGGGCTCGCTCTTTAGAACCTAAAAGAAATAAAAATTTTATGTGCAATGATATTTTTATATACTTTTAACTTTTAGCAAAGTATAACTAACTGTTATGATTTTAACAATAAAAATACCATTATATAGGAATGATCGAGAAAATTATAGCAATTTATAGTGTCTTCAAAAATATTGATGAGAATTCACGATAAAAAAAATAGTAAGTTTTCAAAGTTAAGATTTAAAATACGTACGAACGAACGTATTTCTTAGGAGCATAAACAATTTTACATTACGTTTGTGACACCTTAAACTAGAGGAGATAGACATGGCAAAGTATATATATTATTGCTGAAAATCGAATTCTGAATCGATTTAATTATGTATGTCCGTCCATAACTCAAAAAAATAAATCAGTTTCATCTTTGGAAAATTGTTAGTTTCACTATTTGACCAAATTAGACTGATGCGTTCGAGTAGCTGCCATACAATTTTACAATTTTGTTGTTATTTTATTTTATCGCCATCTGTTATCTTATATAAGGGTTATGTTTCATTATTAAGACATATATACTTGTACTTATTTTTATTTTAATTATCTTATACCTACTAATTATATATTATAAGAAAAATCTATACTATTTTTTCTTAATCTGTATGACCCAGCTGTGGTTTGAACTCGAGACCGTCCGTATAAAAGGCCGGTGTCTTAACCACTACACCATTGGGTGAATTTTGTAAAAAGAAGTTAAGTATTATGCCGACTACAATTACAAAAAAAAGAAATAATTCTTCCTCTATTTTTTTTTCAATTTGCAGGATTTCCACCTAAAAGTAATAAAATTTTAAAAATTAAAATTTTTTTTTTTAGTGGATTCCCCTGAAATATAAATGGGATACGGAAATTACACAGCCTTTCCTTTTCAGACTTGGCTGTAAATGTCGTAAGGGGGAATTATTCTTACGACGTGTGTGGGATCTGAACCTACATTCCCTCGGTGTTTACAGCGTATTTTGATACGCTCTTACCTACTAGGCTACCGAGGCCCCAAACATTAAATTAATATCTTATACATTTTTTTTTTGAATTTGTTTGCCGTGCGGTTTTATAAAATTAAATTAAACTTTTTTTCTAAAAATATAAACAAAACATTAATATGACCGCTAAAAAACTTAATTACCTATCCAAAAAAAATCTGCAATGAATATTCTTAAAAAAAAAAAAAAAAAATTTGATTAAAAAATGATAGGGTCTGGTATAAAAAATGGTATATATACTATATACTCAAACATAAAACCATTCTAATATATTAAACGCGTACCAATTTTATTCATTTTAAGGAAAGAATCTAAATTTTCTATTTGTTATGACTTTGTATTCGATACAAATAAAATTACAAAAAAAAAATCAGCTATCTCCACCACAGGACCGACCGCCACTACACGAAAAGTTTTTTACATAATAATTTTTATCAAAGCAAAATAACTTCTAATAATTTAACAACATTTTGTTTTATTCAATAACAATAATAAGTAATGAAATCGTAAAAATATATATGTGCATTCATTCATACATCCATTTACATTATTATGTAATGTACATGATTTTTTTTTCATTCAAAAATATTAGAAGTAAAAAATAATAAAAACAAATACAAAATAAACATAAGATTAATATTGAATCTGCTAACAAAAATTTTACAGCTATACCCACCAATGCACCCACACACACACACACACCCACAGATAGTCATCATGCTAAAAAAAAATTTTAACCTTCTCCACACCGGAGTAGTGCATATTTGCCAAAATCTCGGGTACAAATTTTTAATATGAAAACAATACCTACCTTATACATTAATTTATGCGGTGGGTAAAAATAGACAATAGATTTAAAACAAAAGGTAAAAATAAGTAGGTATAATAACAAAAAATTTGAAATTTTCATGGTGCCACCATTCGTAAAATCTGTTTTACTAAAACATTACCCTTTCTTATGTTTCCAATTTTTTTTCTACCAATTTAAAAACAAAAACTAGTCATTTTAAAATCATTAGTGATCATGATTGAAAAATAAATCCAAGTAAAAAATTATAATTTACAAAAAAAAAAAGATACAAACAAGTATATTGCACAACTGGAAAATTGCATTTGCAAATTTGTTATCTAAAAAACAAAAAAAAAAAACAAAAAATATTGAAAATCAAAGAGACATCAAACAATTTGTATTCAAAATCAAATCAATTTTCCAGTACTCGTAAATGATTTTCAGATTTTGCATATTGCAAATGGTACCTATATAATAGTTATTGATTGATAGACTTTACGTTTAAAATTTTTTAATATTTTCTTTAAAAAGATTGTGAATATTTTTTTTTTTTTGAAAAATACAAATTTAATCATTGTTTAATATAAATTAGAAAAAAAGATCTGAAATATACTAAAAATCAAATTTAATGGCGACCATATCTGACAAATGCACTTTACTTAATAGAATAATTTATAAAAAAATTATTTAGAGTTCAGACAAACAAATAATACTCAGATGACTCTGATAATTTAACAGTTTGAAGTCGTTGTTTTTTTTTTTAGAGATTCAACATCTTTTTTATAATTTTTTTTTTTTCTCGCCGCTGCTATGGAAATTTTTATTTACAATTTTTATTTTCAATTTTATATATATATACACTTTTCCTTGAAATGGAAAACAATTTATACAAAAAAAAAAATGAAAAAGAGAGGAATCATTTAACTGTATAGACCTGTACAATGATAGTGATGGGTCGAGACACACCGTTAATAAAATAAAAACATTTAAAAAAGAAATTTGCATACAATGCACACACCTGAAAAATCACTGTACGTTGTTTTTTTTTTTACTTTCTTGAATTTTTAATTTATTCTCGGCACAAATGGGTTTAAAAAGAATTGTTTTCCCATTTTTTTTTTTTTTCTTTTTTGCTGATCAAAATTGCTTAGATTCTTCTCTTGTTTAAAAAGAAACATAATAATATATTCATGATACATAACTATTTTATATTGTAAATGGTATAAAATGTTTTGATATTTTGTATGAATTGTATATTAAAAATGAATTTATTTATTTATAAATATACATAAGTATACAGTTAGGGTTAAAAATATTCAGGAACTAAAGCAGAATTTTCGCACAGAAATTGCAAAATTGCAGCCAGTTGGAGCCGTTGTGCAATTTAATGCAAAATGTCTTAAAAAGAGCCATTAACTGCCAACAGACAAATGGAAGCCATTTAAAGGATGAAATTTTTCACAGTTAGAAAAATTAATAATTTTTAAAAAAATTTTAATAATTTTTACTTTCATTTAAACAAAAAAAAAAAAAAAAAAAAAAACTTTAAATATAAAAAAATTATAAGCATTTCAAATCAGTCAGTCCAATTTGCAACACCCTGTGTTTAGCTCTTAAATATAGAGGATTAACCAAGGGAAAACGATGCTATATATACATGGTAAATAAACAAAATAATGTTGGAATCTAGATAATTGAAAATACTTCTATAAGTGGATATGGAACACGCTTAGAAAACAGCCTGAAAATATGGCAAGAATGGGCATAAAATAAAATCCGTAAAGCAATAGATGACAAAGTCCACCGCAAAACACCTGACAACGAACAACTCTGATGAAGAAAACCTTAACAAGATTAATATATTCTGGGAAAATGTCAGATCAATAACTGCGAACTGAATTCGATGAAAATGTCTATAGTAGAGGCTCTATGCTCTCCTAAGAAGTGAAAGGATAAAAAAAAAATTATATTAAATTATATTTCAATATTGGCCACAACTGTATACTCAACACACATATATCATAAAATATAGGTAAAAAGTACACACAAAAAAAGGTAAAATAAATTAAAAAAAAAAAAAGAAAATTCCACGGTATGTTAACGAAAACAGACAAGTCACATATATCGTATATCAAAAAAGAAAACAAAAAAACTGAATGTTTCTAATTTCAGCAAGACCAAATTTTTTAAAGAATCTCTTAATAAAACATAAAACGAATAGGAGGGGGGAAATTTTTAATAGTTATGTTACACTAATATTGTATTTAGAAATTAACAAGAGTGGAAAGGGAATTTAAAATGAAAGATACAAAGAAAATCAAATAAAATAAAAAAAAATAAAAAAAAAGGTAATTTAATATGTGAATTATGTCAAAAAATTAGTTAAGAATTAGAGAAAAAAAAAAAAATAATAAATGTAAGGTGAATCAAAGAAATTATTTTGTAATTTAAAAATAAGCGACAAATTTGGCAAAGAAAAAAAAATGTAGGTACTTATATTAAAGGTTTTTAAAAACTTAAGACTTAATTAAAACAATTACGATTAAAACTGTGTAAAACGATATTAAAGCAACTATCAAAAATATGATCGTCTTAAGCGTTTGACTTTTACTTGTTGTCTTTATACTCCTTTTTTTAAATATCGCATTAAACGATATTCAAACAGAAATTCAGTAACAATTTAAGACCTATAGGGAAGTTTTTCGTACTACACGATGTGGTCCTAAACGCATTATTTAGTTAAATGGAAATACCCCTAAGAACAAAAGGGAATATGAATTTTTTTTTCATATCTTTTTTAACCGATAAGGGGTGTCATTTAGAAAGTTATTTTACTGTATTTTACCAACAATAATCCAGAGTTAATTTAAGATTCTAATTAAAAATCAGATATAAACGAAAATATTTTAGTATAAAAAATCAGATATACTTAAAAAAAGATATTATTTAAGTATATTTTAAAAAATAAAGTTCAATGGTTTTTTTAAACTGAACAAAATAATTAACAATTGAATATTAAAACGAAAAATATCAATTATAGCAATTCAATTTCATTGATATTTATTAAAATAATAAATAAAAATTATTATTGTACCACAGAAAATAAAGTTAGCGCATTAGACCTTAAAAGTATTTCTGATTAATATTTTTGCACATACCGACAACAATTGAAGAATCAACGGCTTTTTAGTAAAGTTAGCTTTTGTTTTCAATTAAACGCAACGGCGGAAACAACTGAATTGAGCCAAGGCTTTTACGTTATCGTTTAAGCCGACGTAATTCAGTCATGTGTGTTTATAATAAATTCTGTTGTAACTAAAATAAGCAAACAAGAAGTAGTTTGTTCCACGTTAAAGGAAGAAAAAGACGAAAGAGACATAATTTTGTTGAACTTAGTGGCAGAAAGAAATGCAATATATGACCAGGTCAAAAACGAGGGCGCTTCTAAACTATGAGATTTATTTAAAAATAAAAATAAAAATTCCAGTAATATTTCCGTTTGTCAAAATCTTTATTTTAAATCGTTTTGACTTCTGCCATAAAAAAATAAAAAAAAATATATATCTTCAGAAAAAAAAAACTATGCATAATTTTAAGGTTTATATATTTTATTTTAATTTATAAAATCATTTTGGGTGGACGCAAATACGAGTTGAAGATGGAATATTAGTAGCTTCGATTACTTGTATGCCTGCGCCATCAAACGTAAGATAGAAGTAGAAGTAGAAAGATTATACGAAAATTCAGTATTCTGCAGCGAACTTTCCTCAAAATTGAACATAATTGTGATGGGATAGAAGTACATGGAGATATTATTACGGTGCGGTTGAGGATTGATTATTTAAAATATTGTGTTGAAGTAAATAATTTACCTACTGAAATTAATTTATAAATTGTTTGATTTTATAAAATTAATTTATTATTCTGATTCCATATAAAAATACTTTTGAAGTTTTTCATTTTATTTCTAAAAGTATGAAGGTGAAGGCCCAATGTACACTTTGCTTGCTTCGTTGCTTTACACGCTTTAACAGTTGAAATAAATTACATTTTATCTTATGTAGCAACGCCCAATAACAAAGTAATCAAAGCGAAACAAAGTAAGAAAAGTTCAAAATTGACCAATTTTCAATTAGACGCTTTGTTTTATTACTTTGAAGTTTAAAATAATATTTAAAACGTTAAAGAGAATTTTGTTTTTAAATAAATATTTGAATTATTGAATTTGAAAATATTTGGTAAATTTTCAATTGTGCAGGATATTGTTTTAATTTTGCAAATGTACTCTCATAAAGCCCATGTATTTTGCGATCCAAATATATGTCCCGAAACCAAAATTGTTGCTGATTCTTTATTTTTTGAAAGACTTTGTAGTTTTCGTACAATAAAAATATGATGTACAAAATATCACAAATATCTTGCAAATCTTCCATTTTAAACAACGAAATAAACAATAATAAAAAAAATGAAAATGTCAAGCAATTTAAATGCGTACATTGGGATTTAACTACTTTTATTACTTTGATTACTTTGCTTCGTTTATTCGCTTTTCAAAGCATAGCAAACCAAGCAAACATTGGGTACATTGGGCCTTCACCTTGAGTTTTGAATGAATTGTGTTCAAATTAAATCAAATTAATTATGTTCGAACATATTTATGTCGTTTTAATTGAGCCGCCACAATTAACCAACACCATTCAAATGATTCGTAAAAATGCTGTTCGTTTCCGCTGGCGCTTTTAATTGGAAACAAAAATTTTATAGATTCATTTAAATAAAAGATTTTTAGTAAAAATACCCAATACTTCTTCAAAAAAAAAAAAAAAAAAAAAGTATCTTGTGAATACAAAATATTCCTCCAAACATTTTTAAATATACACATGTAAATATTTTAAATCAAAAAGTAAAAAACTTTAAATTAATTATACCATTTCTGAATCATATCTTAAACATACCAAATAACTAAATAAATTCTTTAATAATCATTTAAAAGAAAAAAAAGAAAACAAGATATGTATACATATATTCTATAGATAGTATATAGATACATAACTAATAACTATAGATATATACAAACTTTAGATACAAATGAATGTATTCTAGATATGAAAAGAGCATAAAATATTTTGACTATCCATTTTAAGCTTTAAATATTAAAGGTGATTATTAAAATTAAAAAAAAAAAAATACTTAATAACTAGATACGTGATATATTTAGATGAACCGGATTTTTAAATTAAAATTCTAAATTAACTGACAATCTATAAAGAAAAAATATATATATATATATATTATGTGAAATAATATTCTTTAAATATCATATGAGAAATTTAAGAAAAAACAAAAATCTTTTTATTAAGAAAAATTACCAAAAAACGAATGTTTTGATTATTTAATTTTTAAAAATCTACATTATGTATTTAAAAATTTTTTTTTTCTTTAGAAAGTTTAAAAAAAAAAAATTTAATTTAAATTATTTAGAATATTTTAACTATGTATAAATATATTTAACAAATTTACTTTAATAATTACTGTTCATTACAAATTCTTTGTTCTTTTTTTAACAAAAAATATTGAAGTAAACATAAAATAATAATATATGACAACATGTTACAGGTAAAATACCACACCTTAAAAATATACAAAAAAAAAAAAAAAAAAACAACAGTTTATTAGAAAAAGACTATTAAAATTTCTTGAAAATAAATCTTTAGAAGTAATTTTTGAAATTTTTGTTAAATATAAAATAGTCATACGTAATTTAAAAAATTTAAAGTTTGCTATTAAATCACAATGACAATCTTAATTATACATATATATATATAAAAACAAATTAGCTATTCTTTTTTATTTCCATACAGTTTATAAAAAATTTATGATTAAATAAAATTTAAAATGATACATGATATATACATAATTATCTATATTTAAATTTTATAAATACATTATAGAAAATTATGAATCAAAAAAAAAAACAAAAAAACCAAAAGTTAGAATAATTTGTAAATTGTATAAAAAAAAATATATATAAGTAACCTACCCATATCATATTAGACTTGTGATCTACATATCACCAAAAATTTGTCACCAAAAGTAAAGCTTAAACTATAGAATTTTTAATTCTATTTTAGTGTTTTAGCGCTGTTAGTTATTTAGCATTTTTTATCCATCAAACAACATTAAAAGCTTCATAGTTCGAACATCAATTCAATGACAAATTTTAGTGTCATTAGTTCAACATGAGTGTCATGTGTCATAAGTTCAACATGTTTAGGCTGTTAATTTGAAAAAAAAAAAAACCTGTTTCAAATATTTAATTAATTAATTAATTAAACTTGTAATGATTTGAGAAACTTAAATAGAGGGCGATATGACGTTTTTAAAAACACACACTTAGAACAAAATAACCTTTTTTCAATTATAAAAATTTAAACCCTACGAGAAAAGATTCTATATAAAAAAGCATATGGAGAAAATTGCATAGTTTAGTGAGTTAGATTAAAATCAGGGCGTTCCCTTTTTTTTTTTAAAATATATGTATGAAGTATATGCGAAATTCTGAATTAGGAGGGATTTTAGATTTGGAATTAAAATAAGGGTATCTTCTTTTTCCACAATATGTAAAATATATATGTAAAAGGTATATATAAATACGCGAGTTTCTGAATTAGGAGAGATTTTGAAGTTGGATGCAAAATTAAGGTTTCAATAAGTTGTTTAGGGGAGATTGATTTGGAAGAGGCAGGCTCCGGCATATTTTAATATATATGTAAAATAAATAATTAGAAGGGACTTTATATATTATTACAAAAGCAAAGTTTTACTCCTCTTACAGAATATTTAAATATATGTACATATATGCGATATTCTGAATTCGAAAAAAATTTAGAGTTGCATTCAAAATCACGTTTCATATTTAATTTTTATTTTTTACACCAGAACTTTTGAAAAACGTTGTTAACTTTTTTCAAATAGGTTTCATCGTAGAGTTTTTTCTAAGAGTTTTAATTTTCCGGGTCTTTCATTCCCAACTCCTTAAATATCTTTATTGACTTAAAAATCCATCAAAAAAATGACTTAAATTAAATATTTAACTGAAATATAACGCCCAACAAGTTCTTCCAATAAAAATCATTTTTTATTAACTAAAGGTAATAAATAGTCAGTAATATATGAATTTTGTCCTAAGTTTTATATAAGTATTATAAGTAACTCATTTGAACAAAATTTGTAAAAAATAGATTTTGTTGTATTTGTTTAAAGTTGATTTTTTTTTTATAAAAAGTTTAATTTAATTTAAAAAAAATAAAATCTGTTTTTGATTTGATAGAAATGGTTTAATTATAGAAATAAAAGTTATTATTATAGTTGCAATGTCCTGATTGTGATCTCTTATTAAATATCTAGAGCTTATGCACTGTACACAATACACTATGGCGACAATTTACTGTGGGCAATTCAGTCTGGTTTGTTCCATTTTAATTGTTTTCAGTTTGTTCCACTTTAATTGTTTTTATTTTTTTTTTATTTTTCAAAATTCAGTACCATACGACACATATATATATATATATCCTGTAGAAAAAAGTATAGCGCTAATTTTGTCATTGGAGCGCTGATCACTATTTTATAAATATTTTGTTGGTACGAGAACCTGTTTAGAAGAAATAAAATTGCCTCCCCTTAAAATTTCCAACTGTGATACAAGAAAAACTGTACAGACCAACCTCTATACCCTAAAGATCTCCAGATGGCACAGTTTCTCACATAAAAATTTGTTTGTAATGCATACAGCTACAGATTAAAATCATAAAATTAAAATCTTTTTTCTAAACACTTTTCTCAACTGTTAGTAACTTCCCACATTTTTAAATTTCCTATATTAACCCAATCTCCAAACCCAATAGTACACTGTACCATACCATAAGTTCTAACATAATGTTTGGTTTAAAAGGAGGTGGCATTTTGTTGGTTAAAGTACAACACTACCAAAGAGAATTCGCGCGTTAATCTCATTGGTGTCTTTTGAGATTCCCACCTACCTTTACAACAAAAAACAACAAAAAAGTAAGAAAAACATATTTATATAATTATTTTTTTTTAATACTGCTGTCTCGAAGGATTTGGAACAAATTATTGAAACCCTGATTTTTTAACCAATTTTAAAATCCCTCTTTATTGTTATTTTACATGAAAGATTTTGTAATTGAAGGATTTAGCAAACATTTCTGGACCCTCCCAATAAATTAAGATACTTTTTACTAAACTTTTGAGAAAGAAAAAAAAAATCGTATTTTTGCACAAGTTTTACAAAATAAATTTCCGCCCCTCCCCCGAATTGGGAATTTGGCATAACAGTGAATTGTTTACTATGAATAATTAGTTGGCTACGTTGAAATGACCATTATTTTATTTATTGTTTTTAAAATGTTTCAAAATATTTCTAACAAAATAAGTATGTACTTACATTAAAATATGATACTGACATAAATCCAATGTAAATATACATAAAATGTTTATTAGAATGCGTTTTTTAGAGCGCAACAAAAAATTATTTTTCACATTCTTTTAATAAATAACCACAACAATTTTTAATATTTACTACCTTGTAATAGCAGAGCATAATGAAATCTTTAAATTAACAAAAGCAAAAATATGTACACATATTACGAATATAATAAGCATATCCATAAGTATAAGTATAAAGTCAAATAAATGAGAAAATATCGTGTATATTTTAACATTAGTTTAAATTTGAAACTGTAATATTATGAATTTAACAGAGTGGACATTATTCTAAAAAAAAAAACAAAAAAAGAAGAAAAAAAATTTCATTATTGTATATTAATTCAAATTTTTTTTTTGTAAATAGAATAAAACATACATTTTATATTATATATAGCATATAATATATAACACAATATTATTGTGATTAACAATATACACAATCATCATCAAACATTTTCATTTCATAATGAAGAATATTAAATTACAAGAATATTATAATAAAAATTGTATCTTATAATAAAAATATCTTTTTAAGTAAAAATAGGAGATGATAATAAGAAATAAAAAAAAAAGAAATAAGAACAAAACATAAAAACCAGTTTACCGTTTTCAGATGGTTATTTCTACTTCTCCAATTACTTACTTACTTTTTGAATTTTTCTCATCTGCCATCATCATTATTATTATTATCATTATAATCATCATCATAATCATCATTATTATTATAATATTATGTTTTTTATTTTTGTTTTATTAAATATTGAATGTTATGTTATGTTAGATATTTATTGTATAGTAATATTATTGCTTAGTTATAATATATATTTCATAGTTATAATTTAACCCTAACTTTACATATTGTAGTAAAACAATCTACATAAGTACCAAAAATAGGTTTAAAAACTGTATTGTACATAAACTTTAAAATGGGTTCGAAACTCTGATGATTAGAACTAAAGCCATAGTTCAGGTATATAGTTACACGTACCTATACAATCAAAAATTAGCATTCAGTCTTTTTAAAGCGCAAAAAAAAAAAATTAGACAAAAGTAAAGGGTTGGAAAAATAAGCTTATCGGTCGAATAGTTTAGGCAGAAAAATGTTTTTGATAAGCCCTAGCACCTAACCAGGCTAACGAAGGTTAAAATTAAATAAAATTATTTAAAATTATTTATCCACGTGGAAAATTGGATACAAATTGACTTTTAAAGTTTGTTCGAAACATTTCTGGGCAACTGGTCGAATACAAGTTAATTTATTATAAATTAAGTCAAATTAATTCAGTGAACTTTTTTACCATGTAAAAATTGTGCCAATTTTGAACTGAATCGGTCAAACTGTTAAACCAGACCAAGAAAAACATAAAAAAAAAAAATTATTAAACCATCCTGCCAAAAGGGGTTAACGAAACTAAATGAAAATTTGTTACGGACTTTCTCCAAGACTATAGATTGGTCTTGCAAAATTAAACATAAATGGGGCAGCAAGAATACCAAGGGTTATTGCATTGTAACCAAATAAATCTGTTGAACTCTAATTGGTCGAGCCATTTAGGTAAAACAACGAAAGGACTTTAACAAACGAGAACGCAACATAGTCTATAAAAATTTTCAGATGCCATAAAATGTTCATGAGCAATTTGGTTACAATCAGATCTGTGGTTTTTATATGCATTTTACACAAACAAACAAACAAACTTTGTGCTTTATGTTAGAATATTTGATTCTAAACAATCTGATTCTTGACTAAATTTGGGTTTTAGTATTTAAAGAACCTTAGTTAATTCAAATTTTTTCTAATATGCACATATGTTTTACAAACTAATCAATTTCTATTTGTTTGAATCAATCAATTATATTTTCAAATATGACTTTAAAGTATAGATAATATTATGTATTAAAAAAAACCTGCTACAAAATAATGGTTAAAAACTATCTAGAAATTTGAAGCTGGACGTTATACTAAAACGAATACAATGCTTTTAGTTTCATTATATGGTGTTTTGTTGTTTCCTCCTCATATCATTAATAAAAAAAAAAAAAAAAAAAAAAGAATAAAAAAAGTTAAAACAAAAAAAAAGTAAAACCAACTTGCGGTTTGTTACTTTTTAAATATCAAATGGTAAAAATGACGAACAAATAAAAACAAACGAGGAGAATAAAAAAACAAAAACAAAAACAGAAACAAATCATACCAATAAAATAATTTCAATGTTAACCTAAATACAATCTCCAGAGTGAGTTAACAAGTTATGCATATGTACAAAAGATTATAATATGATACATAAGTATGTACTAAAAAAAAAAAATAGCTATATAATTCTATTATAACAACATCAAACAAACAATAAAAACAATAAAAAAATAAAAAAAAAAATTATAATATAAATTTATCTTTTTTGCCGTTATCACAATAAGAATATTTTTACAGTTTAAATTTATTATTCAATTTTATTCATTGTATACGTCATATACTAGAAAATTATTCATATGAAATTTATTATGTTAATCCTATAAGTATGCAATTTTAAAGAAATTTAGATAAAACCACTCCTTTTGTTATTAACATGTATTTAATCTATAATGGCGTTAGTAGCCGATGTATTTAATAATATTATATTATCTTATGTAATATTAAAATAAATAAATTAACACGCCATTACTTAAAAGATATTCTTTTAGGTTATTATATTTAAAATGTAAAGATATTATATAATCTAAATAATTTAACAAGTACTCTTGGCTTGTTTATCATCATCGCGATCATTTTAACATTACAAGCAACTGATATGGGTTGAACTCATCCAAGTCAGCAATAACATTAAGTTGGTCGGATTAAATAATATCACATTTTTTGACAAAAAAGTACAATAAATTTTTATAGTTCTAATTTAGTTTTTCACAAGGATTAGGAAGGTTAGAACAGAAGAAGTTACACAAAATTTTAAATTCTTTTAAGTACTTTAAATATTAGTTTATGCTGAATAAAATCTTCTCTATATTTTTTGTCAAGTATAAATAAATTTAAATTAAAACTTCATTAAAATGAATCATGTATGTAAGTAGTTAAAATGTTGAACATATTGATAAAATTGCCATTTTACCTATAATATAAAACAAATATTTCTTATTGGTTTATAAGTAAATATGTAATGAGGAAAAACATTAAGTAAAAAAGTTCTACTTTTAAATAGAACTCGCATACCATAAATACATACAGAAGAGATAAGTATATATACATTTATATACATATATGTACCTATTTATAACCAAATACGGAGACCTAGCAAAATTGAATAAATTGTTCTGTTTTTCTTTTTTTTGTTATCGTTTTTATTTTTTTGTTTTTTTTTTTTTTACAATAATCTAACCTGTCATCATTTTTTAGATTCATATGTAAGTTTTTTCGATAAACCTCCAGGTAATTCTGTCTTTTAAATCTAAAGATAAAAAACTGAAATAGAAAACTTGTGTGTTGATTGGACTTTAAAAAAAAGAAAAAAAAAACCCGCTTTGTTTTCATGTCATTTCTTTTCTTTTAATCGAAAATTGTTAGTTGTTTGTTTTTGAAATGTCAGTAATTAGAATTTTTAATTTAAAAAAAAAAAAAAGAATTAAAAAAAAGAAAATAATAAAAACTGTAATTTTTGATTTCACTTTGTTGCAATTGCAAAATTGTGGTTTAAAAAACAAAAACAAAAAATAAAAATAAAAATATGTTAAAGACAGGAGCAGTTGAAACTTGATAGAAAATTTTTAATTGTATTCTTTTCAATAATTTCTAGTTAAGTTTTTTTTTTTTTTTGTGTTTATTTATTTTTAAATTTAGAATTTCAATTGTTATTAAAAGAATTGAAGAAAATGAAGACAATTTGTTCAATAAATTTTTAACGATAAATATGTATATGTACATATTGAATAAAAAGAAATTGAAACAATGCACTCATTTTATTTAATTAACCTTTTCTTTTTGTTTTGAAACAAAACGTTCTTAATAAAAAACTAGTAATTAATTTATATAATTTTTAATGATTATAAAATTGCATATCAATCATCAAAAATTAACATAAAATTAACAAAATATCTTTGATTTGTTGAAGAGATAGATGTATCATATCATACAATGTGTCAAAGTGAAAATTAAATACATAAGTATAGACAAATAAATATTGTTAAATGTTAATCTTAAAAAAAATTTCCCAAAAATAACGAGATAATAATATTGAAGAAAATCTGTAATATTTATCAAAACATTCTGTGAAAAAGACTCATATTGAATCATTTAGTTGTGAGTATTTTCGGTAATGGTATATTTATTTTTTTCAATATGTATTTTAATTAAATATAAATTGTTTTTATTTGATATTTTTACAAAGAAAATCAAATTTTAGAAAATATTATATTTAAAATACGAACTTCATACATTTTTATTCATCACTCATCTGTTATCATTTTAATTCTTCTCTAATAAAAATTAATTGGAATTAGAATATTGTATAATTAGTTTTCTGTCTAGACTAAACTTTTCTGCTATATTTTACCTTAAAAAGTATTTTCTTTTTATAGAATCTAATTTTTTATAATTTTAATTTTTTATTAAGTACTTAAAAAACACAAAATTAAAATTGATTTTAATACTTATACCACAAGAAAGATTTCAATTGAACGAAATAAATTAATTAAAGAAAATATTGCATATATTTAGGAGGGAAATTTTAAAGCCTTTAAATTACAATTATTTGCTTTTTTTTTTGCATTTAAAATAAATTTTAATCGGGACCTTAGCTCTTTTAAATTTTGAACAAAAATTTTTAAAACAAAAAATACAAAATTTGATTTTCTAATCTTGTTTTTTTTTTTACTTTTTAATATCACTTTTTGAATAGAAGACAAAAGAATTCTTTCTTTTAATTTTTTTTTTGGTTTTTATTAACAAATATTAAAAAACTTCTTTAGAAATAAAAATTTTCTCTTCCAAAAATTAGGTATGATCATCCTTGAAAATAGTTATGCTTTTAATCTATTTTAACTTTTGCATACACCCAAAAGCAATTTTCAATTCCGATTTTCTTTTCAATTTTTTGCTTTTTTCATTTTTTTTCTCTTTTCAATTCACTGTTCGTTTGAAGTTCCTTTGAAGACTCATTAGTAAACTTTTTGTCTTTTCTGTTTTTTTTTTGTTTTGTTGTTGTTTGCCCCTTTTTAAATGGTAAAATTGAAGGTTTCCAAATTAACCACTCGACTCAACATAAATATTCGTACTAATAATATACAAGATATAAAAAATTATACAGTTAGGAAAATAAAACTGAAAGCATTTAATTAGTGTTCGAAAAAAAAACTTGGAAAGCATTAAATCAGGAATTACAGGTGTAAATAGAACGTTGTACAAAAGTAAAGTATTGTAGCGATAATGTTATGAGAGATAAAATAAGAATAATAACGTCATATACTTAAAAATGGTCATATACTTAAGTAGAATGTCCCTAGCATGTATGTAGAATCTAAAATAAATCCAACAGTCATCTACATTTATACATATATTGTGAGAAACGTAGCATACGATGAATACCACTAAAGTGATGATTTTCTATTCTGAAAAACCCTGGTCGCGAAAAAATCATCATGTGTGGCAATTCTAAGCGACTTTCAAAGTAGATATGATGTTTATCTGTCAAAATCATCATGTGTGGCAATCCTGACAGACTTTGAATACGATGTGATACCGATTTTTCTTCATTTCAAAAAGCGAAGAGGATAACTTTAAACGTTTTGGGTTTTTTTTTAAGTTTTTCCGTTATATAATATAATAATATGTCATTAAGAAAAGAAGAACGATTGTTAAAGGTATATTTTTTAATATAAAATATTTACATGAACAATTTTAAAAGGGCATATAGTTATCATTTTTTTAAAACTAGAATTTTTTTTAAACTCTTTTTTTAACTGCAATTTACAGGTAACTGAAACCAAAATGAGTTTATTATGTAAATACTTAAATACATATATAAAAACATACATTAATCCATTTTAGTTTTAGCTCAGTTACCTGAAAAAAATGGTACAGTTTTTAAAAGAATAATAAGTACTTTAGTACAGTTTTAAAAAAAAGTAAACGATTTTAAAAAAAATCCTTTATTTACTTTTATTTTACTATTTATTCAATCTTACTCCACTTCAAAACTTCTCTAAGTACTAATAAAAATGTTTTGACAATAAATGTTACCAACATAAAAAAAAAATTTTATCATGCGTCTTTCAGAAATGCCATTCGTGATACATTTGAAGTAAAAGTGACGTGACACAATTCTTCATAGCTGAAGTGATGAGTCTCTCAGAATTTGGGTGTTAGTAGCTCTGGTAAAACCGTTTTAATATAATTTTTATAAAGAAATCCATTCCTATATCCATTCGTTCAATTTTAGTTCTCTTTATTATATGCCCATAACTTTCATATGTTAATACCTTGACCGAAACAAAATCAGGAGAGCAGATACTAAATTTTATTTTTACATAAAATAAAATAAATAAAATCTTTAGAACTTAAAATTAAAAGAAAGAAAAAACATAAATGCTTTTAATAGAATATTTTTGGTTGGATGATCCTTTAGAAAATTCGCTACAAAAATTTATGTGAAAAAGGATTTTATTTTTTTTTATTTTTTTTTTAATTTATCCTTTTAATCATTACTGAACTCATCATAGGTAAAAAATATAAAAAGTAAATAAAAAGAACAAAATAAAAATAAATTAACATTAAAATAAATTTTATCCTTTGAAAAATCATTAAAATTAAAATTGCTGCAGCTAATGTATTTTTTTTTCTCATTTTTCTATTTTATTTTTAGTATATTTCAAAAAAATTGTTTTTAAAAATGTGCCTATTTGTTTCACTCTGTCCGTCCGTCTGTCCGTCTGTTTACAAAACTCCTATACCGTTAAAGATAGAGAAAAAAATTTTTTACCATGGGTAGGTCTGATAAAAAAAATTAATATAGTAGAACAATTTTTCATGTAGCCTCCTCCATTACGGACCTAAACAGCCCCTCAAACTTTGAAAAAGCCCTATTTTCAATTCGAATATCTCATGTTGTAGATAACATTTATTCAATCTGAAGACACCATTTGACTGGAATTTTTTTTACCTTTATAAATCAATATCAAAATTACATAAGTTTTTTAAATTTAGTGTTTAAATTTACCGTTATGTGAAAACCAAATTTTGCATGATATTTCTATTTTCATAACTCCGGCACGCTTTTAGATATAGGGACTTGAAATTTTGAGACAAGAAAGAACTTTTACAATTAGTATAAGTTTCCTCAGGAAATTTTTTCGTACTGACCTCCGGTTTAAGAGCTATTACAGCTCAAAAATTGAAAATTTGCTATTTTGAGACATCTGTAACTTAGGCACCTGTACACATTTTTCTTCGGCAAAACATATAAATTAAAGGTTCAATAATATAGTTTTACGTGTGTTAACGGTTTTTTTTTTTAGTTATATAGGGTTCCGCACTTACAACCCCTCAAAAATGCCAAAAAGTCCTGTTTTCGCATTTTTCTTATATGAAATTTTCAAAGTTTGGTGCACAAGTCACATTTCTAAACAGTTTGTATTATCTTTTGAAAATGTGCGCTTTTAAAAACCGTTGGTTTACATTTTGCCTTGTTTATTTTATACTATAAGAAATCTGTATGTAAAATATTATAAAAAACGCGTCCATTAGTTTAATACTTAATAGTCACAGTTATACACTTACTAAGTAAATAGTAAGACAGTTTTAATATAATTTTTGAAAAAAAAAAAAATATATAATTTACTTTAAATCCATAATATGACTTTGTAGTCATGTAATTAAAAATATCATAAATGAATTTAAAACTGCATATAGCTTATTATTATTAATTAACTGTAAAATACCCTTGAGACATAACTATTCCGTGGTCTATTAAAAAATTTAAAAGTTAAATTGAGATTTTTTGATGATGGAAATGAAAATGAAAAATATTAATTCAGATCGCATAACTGACTTTAATGATTTCTTTGTTTTATTATTCATAAACTGAACAAAACCTTTAGGAAAATATTATTTAATTACAGACTGTTTGAATATCATAAATAAATTTTTTCTACAAAAATAGAAAAAATAAACAGGACGTATCTTTTTTATTTTTTTGCTTCATATTTTTCAATTTTCGAAACGATAAAAAGGATAATATTGTTTTTTTTTTTTTTTTTTGTTTCATTTCATTTGTGTCAATGTATGTGTGGGTTCTAATAATAAATTATTTAACCTCTTAATAATATTTGATGTTTGTATTAAAAATGAGGTATTTTTAAAAAATTGTTAAGGGATATTTCAAAGTTGCCTTTTTATAATTTTTTTTTGTTATAAAAGGTTTTTTTCTTCAGGTGTAATTTATTTGGATTTAACATTAAATAAAGAAAAACAAAAGCATATATTATTGATTGTTGATAATTTTTAAAGTATTAAAGTAAAGCGACATTATGATTACGAGCTGATTAATAATTAAAGATAAGAGAAAAAGTGTTAAAAAAAAAAAAAGTGTTTGAAGGAAAGCATGGGATGCTGCGTGTTAAATTTAAAAAAAACGAGGAAGAATACAGTTGACTTTGTCAACTCTTAGATACCCGTACGAACCGTTAGTATGTTCACAGCCACTCTGCTTACAATATTATTTTTTTAATATTTTAGTATTTTAAAATAATTTGGGTGAATTTTATAATTTCTAGAACTATGGGTTGTACATATATTCAAACTATATGTTTATATGACCATTCTTCCAAAGCAGATTCTAACCTTCCACATAACGATTATCAATCCAAAACTTTTTCAAATATTCTATAGTACCATTTAATACTAAGCGGTAAATGTATATTAAATTTACTAAGTACAAAACAGTAAATATAATTTTAAATATTACATTATATTTAAATATTCCATTGACAGAATAATTTCTTATAAGTACAATAAAATACATATGATTATGTAAATACGGCGCTATATAATATACATCTATACTCTTATCATTCATTCACTAGTGACATATACGATATGTAAATAAACATGATATTATATAAGTATGTATATATATCAATATCATATAAATAAAAATTCTTCAAGCAACCGTTATGTTGTTTATTTAATTACATTTTTTTGTACTACGCATTATATCCTCAACAATTTCAAATTATCGAGTAAAACAAAATGGAAAAAATTCGTTAATGAAATTTGTTAGAAAATTTGAAAAAATCAAGTAACACTTTCGTCAATTATAATTAATGTAAGCCTATATTATTAAAAAAAGTTGTTAACAGAAATAAGAGTATAATGTTGAAGCTTTAATTTTTGTGTATTACTTCAAAAAAATTTTAACAGGTGTTCAAGTTACAGGTGTTTAAAAATAGGAAATTTTCAGTTTTTGACCCCTTACAGCTCCTAAACGGGGGGTGATACAAAAAAAATTTCTGAAATGACTCATACTAATTTTCAAAGATCTAACTTCTGTCAAAATTTCAAGTTTCCAACTTTAACCGTTTAGAAGATGGAGGGGTTAAAGGATTTTGCAAAATTTGAGTTTCGCATAACGGTAAATTAAGACACCGTATGCCAAAAATATATATTTATTGTATATATACTTTTAAAGCTAATGAAAGTAGTAATCGTTTGGCGTTTTCAAAATGAAGATATACCTTATACAACTTGTGCTATAACAATTTAAATATAGAGCTTTTTTGAACCTTTGGGGAGCTGTAGCTCCGTAACGGGTGGGGCTACAAAAAAAAGTTATTAAAAATAAAATTAATATTTTTGTGAGATCTATCAGTAGTTAAAATTTCATAGCTCTATTGCAAAAAAAATGTGGAGATCTAAAAGTTAGGTGTTCGAAAGCTACCCTAAGGCTTGGTCCAAACTCAAAAAAAAAATAGGGAACCTACAAATTACTCCCAAAATATTTTGTGTAAATTTCAAGATTCTAGCTTTCTTAGTTTTTGAGTTAGCGTGCTGACGGACGGACGGACGGACATGGCTCAAAAGTCTTAGAATTTTTTTCTGATCCGATCCATACCTTTGAAGGTATATCTAGCTCGCTTATTTCGAGGTGTTACAAACGGAGGAGTAATTTTATTATACCCGATCCTATCGTACGGGTATAAAAAAAAAATTAAGGTTGACGCCAACGCAACCACAACAGTAATTATTATGTAAATATTAGTGGTTACTCTTTTGATTTTATGTTTTTTAGGTATTATTTTTGAAAAAAATCTTAACGAAAATAATGAAATATATATATATATATATATAGCAAAAAAAATATGAGTTATCATTTATATACAGCACTTTATCTATAAATAAACGTAAAATCAGAATTTCAAAATAAATTTATTTAAGTAATAATATTTGAAATGTATATTATATACAGTGAAAATATGAAATAGTTTTCCGCCGAAAGTATGAAAACTTTTAGAAGCGTAAAAATGAAATGTATTTTTTTTTTTTTTTTGACAATTTGTTTTCTTTATATGACATTTGTATACATATATTCTGAAAAGTTGAAATAAATTTATTTTTTTTGGTACATGAAACAAATCCGGCGTAAATGGGCGTAAAAAAAACTTTGATTGTAAGCTACACAATAAGTTTTTTAAAAAGGTTTTTTTTTTTTATTTTTAAATATTTTTTTCTTATTTACATTTTTGTTGCAAATGATTTGGAGCAAAAACAAAAAAAAAAATGTGAATTTAAATTTAAAAGTAGTTCAATTAATGGAAATTTACCTAAATTGTGTTACTTTTTCATCCTACATCTTTCTGTTTTTTTTTTTTTTGACATTTTATTATTATTTTAATGAGTTTGTAAGTTAAAAACAAAAAATATTGTAGATATTATTATATATATATATATATGAAAATATGAAATTAGAACGAGAACAATAAAATGTAATTAAATCTATGAAAATTCGAGTTATAAAAAAAGAATTTCTCTTTCTTATTAAAATTTAAAGAATTTTCATTGTATTTTTCTTTAAATTGTTTCAATTTTTCCAGTTTCTTTTTTTTATTAATTTATGTAACATAATATTAATGTATGTATGTGTATAACCACATGTAAAAAACAAATGTAAATAATAATATTTAAGAATAACAGAACTTTTGACATGTTATATGTATTACATGTGCCTTTAAAAAGTAACTGAAATTATTTTTTTAAATAAAAAATATGCTTTTAATTATTCTTATATGTATTATATATGAAACCATCTATGTCCTTAAATTTCAGAATATTCGGTTTATTGTTCTAAGTATAATATATAACTGCGATCAACTGTTAACAGATATTAACTGTTACATTCTTAATAAGTTGGGTGATAAATGATTAAATTATATTAGACCCCCATTATGCAAATATAATATCTGTTAAAGATATCAAGTGTTTATTAAAGTTGAATCTTAAAGTTTTGGTATTCTTTCATTGCTTTCTGGTTCATTTATACATTTGCATACTATACAAATATATATAAAATATATATATATATATATATATATAGCAAATTTAGGAACAGATGTTTATCATGGCTTTGGTAACAATGGATACAAATTATTTAGTCTTTGTAATAATAGATACAATTATTTCTTCTTTCTTTTTCTGGATCCTTTAACCCCTAGTTGGGGCATACAGCGTCTACAAATTCCTTCCATCTTGTACTATATGACGAAATGTTTTTTTAGTTGTGGCCATGTTTTATTTTGTGGTTGTGATCTGTCAAAACAGTCCTTCTCTAGGTTTTTTTATCTACCAACTCACCATAGAAGATAGTCTTATGGATCTATTCAAATCATTGTTTAGCAATATTGTTATTTAGCTTTCGCACGGTGTGTCCGTTTCACCGCCACTTTCTCTTTCGAATTTCAAATTCAATCATCCTTTGGTTCGTTTCAAACCAAATAATGTTGGTTTAGTTCGCCACAGCTAATTCGCCACAGCAACAGTTCGTGTTGCTAATAGTTTGCGACTAGCGAATTTTCAAGATGTTAAGATGTTACACAAATTATTTAGTACATTACATTACTTGATGAATAACTTGGAACAATTTTGGATAGCACTTTTTAGAATAATGCAATGAATTGAAAGACAAACCGCTCTTGAAAAATTGATTAACTTCCAGAAAAGAAAAGATAAGCAATAATGCTATTTACAAGATTAGTAAAACAAAAATAAATATGTACAAATTTTTAAACTTGTTTTTTGACAGCAACATTAAACCAAGAAAATATGTATGTGTTATATAAAGTTGTGCGTCAAAAGTTAGAAATATAAAAAAAAATATATACAGTTTGTCCTCAAAAGTTTTTAAACCTTTTATAAGAACAAAAAAGTAATAGAAAATCTAACAAATTACTTTTTAAACTGTAAAGAAAGGAGTAAGAAACATATGTTTTTTTTTTTTTTTTGTTTTGAATGTTGAAAAGGAAAACAACGACAAGAAAAAACTATCAACGATATTAGACAAACTTTTATATTTTCTTTTAGGTTTTTTTGTTTTGCTTTTTTATTAAAGCTCTAAAATAAAAAACTAAAATAAAAAATTAGAAAATTTTTATTTTAAACTAGAGTAAACATTGGTAAAACAAAATTTTGTTTTTTATGAGAGAATCCTTGCAAACACAACAAAAATAACAACAATAATAAAATGTTTTTTTCAATAAAACTTTACAACACAATTTTGTTTTGAAAAAAATATGTTTTATATGTAAAAAAAAAAAAAAAAAAAAAAAAAAACTGAAACTGAAACATCAAAAGAAAATAAAGAAAACTTTTGTTTTTTTTTTTTAAACTGAAGTTTATAAGTTGTTTCGGAAATAGTATTAAATTCATTTACATACACAAGAAAAAAAAAATAACAAAAACTGCATAGAAAACAAAAATGTTAAAAAAAGTTTAAAGAGAACAAAAAACAATTTAAAAAAAAATTTTAAAGAGTCAAAAGAGTTCTGTTTTTAGTACATTTTTAAAAAAAATACATTTTGTGGAAATTTTGGTTATTATTTAGCCTTTGTCTCTCTTTTTGTCTGTTTTTTTACAAAACGTTTACAACTTTTAAAATAAAGTAAAAATAATATTTTAATCATGGATAAGCCTCATGTATTTGTTATAAATTTCCATTCATTACGGAACTATAGCTTTTCAAAGTTGAAAAAAGTCCTGCGTTCAAATGTATATATCTCAAGTTTTTTTTTTAAATTTTAAAGTACAATTTTGAGTTTGAGACCATAGCAGAGTGCTTGTGTGGTCCTATTTATTTTAAATTATAAGATTTAATAATTCAATTTAAAAAGAGAAAAATTCTTTAAGATCTGTAATCAACTTTATTTCATCTGGTAACTAGTTGTAAGCTTTCAGACAATTGTATAAACAATTGTTTTTTTTTTTGATTATTTGTTCTAAAAAGTGAGTGGTAAAAATTTGATTTGTTTCGAGTATTGTGGTTGTGTATGTCTAGATTTCTATTTAAGATAAAATTATATTTAATTTGGTTGTTAATAATTTTGAAGGCAGTTTTAAAAAACTCAAGTGAAATAATATTTTTTAGGCTTATATATTTTTTAGTATATAAATGATCGGTCGGATGTAAAATAACCCTAAGCCTAGGGTAACCCTAGGGTTAGTTTTACGCAATTCTTGTGCATTATGTCTAATTTGTTCAAATAAATTTGGGAAGCTCGGCTCCATATAGGAGATACCATATGTGCGATTTAATATAAGCGGAATAAATTGTGAAAATGGCTTCATCAGATAAGTAGTTACACAGCCTACGCAATATATATGGTATATGGTGTTATGTTTTTAATAATTTTTTCTATGTGAAAACTCCAGTTGGATTTGCTGTCAATTATTAAACCTAGGCAATTCAATTTTTTTTACAATTTCTACCTTAATATTTTTATACTGGAAAGAATTTTCAATATTGCATAACTTATTTTCAAATATTAATATCTTAATTTTGTTTAGATTTAAAAGAAGCTGATGTTTGGTTAACCATTCTTTTATTAATTGAAGGTCCATGTTAAATGATCTGCTTAATATTTTTTCAATCTGTCAAATAGCAGCAAATTTTTTAAACTTTATTTACGGATAATTTTGTAAAAATTTGTCTCCTTCATTATCGCCAAAATGCTTTCAATAAGAATCTTAAAATTTTGAAAGGAGATAGATCTTGGGAAATTTTTTTTTACCTCCCCCCTGTTTAAGAGTTAAAATTGAAAATTCGCTAGACTATAGTTACAGCACATGTCTAGTAAATCAAGACGTGTCGCTAACTTTGTAATTAAAAGAAAAATTTAAAACTCAAATATTATATTTATACATGTATTAAAAGCTTTTCTGAACTATATACAAGCTTTCCTTGGGAAGAAAGTTACCCATGATTTTTAACAATTTTTCTTACGTATATAAAATTCTACGAAAAATTATAAATTTTGGTTGCATTTTCAAAAAGCTTTTTAATGTTTTTTTTTTGAAAATGTGCGTATTTAAAAACCTTTGATTACAGCCTTATTGTTTTTTATTTTTGCGAAATGTTCTTTATTGGCTGTAAAACAGGCTTCTTTTTTTTACACGGTTTTTAAAATCGAAACTTCTCACAAAAAAAAATTAAAATCAGTATTTTAGACTTTAGTGTCATACATACAGGGTTATTCTCTTTCGGTTTTAAATATTTATAGGATCTATTGGACAAAAACGCAAAAACAATTGTTCTGTATGGGGTGGAGGTCTTTTGAGATAAAGAGGTTTTTTTTTAGCTTAATTTAATTTATTGATATTTTAAAAATTACACGACTAATTAATAAGTTTGATACGCCGTCAGAAAATTTTACACTTTGTCTTACCCAAACCAAATTTAATAAATAAGTATATTTTAGATTGTTTTCGGTTTTTCATATAAACATTTTCAACTTTGATGTACACGATTGTTTTTAGCAAAAGGAAATTATCTTCCGTGTAAATCGGAAAATAAGTTTAATTCGAAAATAAAACAATTTTTTTTTATCAGTTTTTTTTTTAAAAAATTAAAATATAGAAGACTAAAATAAATTTGCAAAATTTAAATTTAAAAGTTTGAAAACTTTTAAAAATTATTTCGGTTTTGTTTTTCTTTTTTAATAAAATGAAATTTTAAATAAATTACTTTAAAATGAAAATTCGTCATAAATAAACTAATTTAAAAAAAACTTTTCAATATTATAAAATTCATTTGAATTCTATTGGAAATATTTTTTTTAAAAAAAGTTTCTAAGCTTACACTATATAATAAATAGAAATATGTTGAATATAAACAATAAGAGCCTTTAAAATGATTAGAAATGGTGAAAATCGTTTGAATGTATTAATTAATCTACGTAAAACTTCCTAAAAATTAATAAGTACTTGTTACATTTTCTTCAGCGAGTTGTGTCTCATTAAATTGAGTCGAAAGCTCCATTAAAATAATTGAATTCTGCAATTAAAAAACTGAATAAGGTAATTTTGTTTTATGAATGCAAGAAATATAAGAATAAAGCCATTAAAGCTATATTTCAAATTCAGATATGAAATAAAACCTTATTCCCGAAAAGGTTTTATTACAAATCATAGCGTGAAATTAAGGCTTCAAGCTTTATTTCTCTATTAAAAGATTTGATGAATTAGAAGGAATTTTAGAGTTGGATGCTGGAAAAAAGCGTAAGTATAATCCTAATTTTGCAATCTACTCTAAAATCCTCCCTAATTATTTTACATATACATATTTTATTATCAAAGAATTTACAATAGCCAAACAAATGTCTGAAACGCTGATTTTTGTAACCAACTCAAAGGTTCTCCCAAATTGATTGATCAAAAGTTCCATGGGACTTCTCTCGTCGGGAGCTTTGGCCCTGCATATAGGGATATAATCTCGGAACCATAAATTATTAAATAAGAGTTTTTAGATTGATCCATATCTATAAGAAGTACAAGATGATTATTGGGAATCAATTAATTACCAAAGTGATAACTTTCTTATTTTTTCCAATAAAAATTAATCAAGTTAATTATACCCAAAACAGATGTGAAAAATATTTTAAATTTTTAAATCTTCCAAACATTTTTTTTTTAATCAATGAACAGAATGAATTCAGAATATCTTTTAAGTTTTTTTTATAATGGTTTTGTATATAGTATGTATTTTTTTAACGAAATCAAAATATTTTGTCATAATTAACTGTTAATAAATTAACAAAATTTTAAAGTTAACAATTTCAGCCATTCAATAATTACATAAGAACACATATACCTATACATATATAATTAAATTAATTTATTAAATCAATAATGAAGAAAAATATTTCTTTCATTTCGAATTTATTAACATTAATTTTTTTAATCACTAGATTATCATCAGATACAAAGTGCTAAAAGAAAATTATACATAAAATAATAAGGTGTTAATTAAATATTAATTCAATTATTTTCCATTTTTATTATTTGATCCATCCAAAAAAAAAAAAAAAATATATATATTCTACTAATTAAAATTTTATACACAAAGTGTGACAATCGTGATAATAAGTGGTAATTTTTATCAAAGAAAATTTAAAAACCATTGGTAAACCACTTATATTCGAATATAATATGAATACTCGTAATATATACTTGGAATAATTAATAAATTAAAATAATAATGTTTGAGGTACTCATTAACATACAAATATGAGTTATATATATATATATATATATATATAAATTTGATAAGGTGTATGTAGTTACTAAAGGTGCGTTAATAATTATTCAAAGATTTTTAATATATTATAAGAAAAATTTTATTTTTTTTTTTTGAAATAAATTAAATTTTTTAGTGGTTGTTTATATTTATTTTAAAAATTTTCAAAGCAAAGAATACTTTTAAAATCCATCAACAAATAGAAAAAGAAAATTCAACAAGGCAGAATATAAAAAAAAAACAAAGGTTTTTAACAGTGAACCTTTTCCAAAAGATAATAAAAATAGTTTAGAATTTTTTTATTTTTAGTGCATTTCGAACTCACACTCCCATGGTGTTTACAGCGTATTTTATACGCTCTTACCTACGCTTAGTAGCCTAGTAGCCATCGAGGCCCCAGTTAAGAATTGTAAAACTAAAAGGAATTTCTTTTGATTGATGCAGATTGAACTTAAGACACCTGAAACTAATCCCTCAGAAATCACTTTAGGTTCGTAGTGCATCTTAAGAGACACTTATATAAATTCTAAAGCAATCCTTATGTAAAAAAGATAATGTTGAGGTTTTACAATTAGCTTTTAGGTTTTAGGTGTGTGAATTTCGTTTTCTGAGGTAATTAATGCTAATTCTAAAAGATCAATTTTAAGGTTCTAACTAAAAGGGTACGGGAGACAGAAAGGAAGCAACATCTTTCAAAACTTTGTTCTCACATACTTAACGATACATTTAAATACATACTAAATTACAAAAAGAAAATGGAAAAATTAAAAAAAAAAAAAAACACGTTCTAGTGTTTTTCGATTGAAAAAATTTTAAGCAGAATCTGAAATATGTATATGCACATTTCTAAATAAAACTTTTTCAAACATTTAGGGGCTGTAGCTCCTAAATGCGTCGGTCTATATATAAATAATTTGTTCTACAACATTATTTTTTTTTTAATTTATCCATGATTATATAATATCATTGTTATTTTAAAAGTTTTGTAAACAGACAATCGGAGATACGGACGGACGAACATAATGAAACTAATAACGAAATTTTTCTTTTTTTTTTGTGAAAAATATACCAAAAAGGTAAAAAATTTTCCACTAAGAAATAATATTTTAATTTTTCTTTTTAATTTTTTTAATAATATAAGGGGCCTCGGTGATTTAATGGGTAAGAGCGTATAAAATACGCTGTAAACCTCGAGGGAGTGTGGGTTCGAATCTCACACAAGTCGTAAGAGTTATTTCCCCTTACGACATTTACAGCAACGCCTGATTAGGAAAAGTTGTGTAATTTCCTGTTCACATTTATGTGGCAGAGAAATGCATTAAAAAAAATACAAAAATATATATATACATATTATGTTATTCTGTATTTATTTAGCATATACTGGCATAACAAAGACAAATTTTATGAAAATTTTAAAAACATTCAAAAATATTTACGATATTTTTAATAAACTTTAAAAATAAATTTTAATTTAAAATTTTAAACGGAAGACATTAAATAAAATTAGTCGTTTTTTTTTTTTAAATTAAATTTTTTTAATGTTAAAAATTTAAATATATTTATTAGATTTAAAATTTTTAATAAAATTTTTAAAAATTTTAATAAGAAAAAAAAATTTTAATTATATTTCGGAAAAATAAATTAAAAATCAACAAAATTTCCTTTTACAATTCAATTTAATTTGTGGTATTTATTCAAAATACATGCAATGTATGTATATATATACTTATATTATATACAATATTTATATTTATGTACCACATAATAAACGTAAATATTTTGCAAAAAAAAAATAAAAAATAAAAATTTTGTTTTAATTATGAAAATATGTGGTAAGGTAAGAAATATTGGATAAAATTCAAATAAAATCGAATTAAATGATACAATTTAATTTATTTTACACTTTACATTGTATTAAATTTTCAATTTATATGAAGTCATCAGCACCAAATGTTATCAGGACTTGATAAAACCCATAGGCTACATTTACACGAAAAAAAATTGTTTCGTTTCTTTTAATAATTGAAAATGTTAAATCGGAAATACACCTATATATTATAGTTATATGTATATATATAATGTATATATATAGTTATATAATTAAAATATAGACATGTACATATCAATTTTTAATATCATAATTTATATCCTTTTTTTATTGGAAGTACATTTTATAATCCACTTTTTTTTTTAAATTGAAAAATTTAATTTTAATTCTGTTTAAATCCCTAAAAAGTACATCCCATAAGAAAAATTTTAATATTCATTGGTTCATAATCCATATTTTGTTCAGAATGGTCACAAAAAAATAAAAAAAAAAAATATTGAAAAAAAATAATTGGTTCAACACACATTGATGCTTCAATTAAAAATTAAAATTAAAATTTTCAGATTTATATTCTGAAATAAGAGAAGAGATCTCATCTCATCATCATTTACTGTATATGTGTGTTCATATCAAATGCCTGAAATTAATTTCGAAAAAAAAAAATTACTTTTAATACATTAATAACTAAAGAAATAAAAAAGAAAAATATTGGATTATTACTATGGAAAATAAATAATAAAAAAATATTAAATTTTCAAATAAATTTATTTTTCTCCTTTTCTTTTTTATGTTATTTGATTCTAAACAAAAAAATTAATTACAATTGAAAATTTCGTTTGTAATGCTAAAAGAAAGTTAAAGACTTTAATGTATGGATATATTTTAAGTATTGGATATTAAGTATTGGAGTATTGGAACAAAATTTCTTCGTTTCTCTTTGCGCAATCTTGTTTGAGGCTAATCCGATACATTTTCCCACCAATCTTTGTGTAAACTTAAATTACAGTCTATGGTACACTTAAAAAACCATCTCTCACGCTCCTTTGTTACTGATGTCATATTTATTTAGCAAATTATTCACGGTGTTATTACATCCCCTTTTAATTGCAAAATCATGATGTATATATAGAAAAATTCCGAAAACTTGAGATTGGTTCAGCTTTTTAATATCTCGCACTACTCTGTATGTTTGAGAGAAACCACCACAATGTATAAATCTTTGATACTAACGTTAACAAACTAACACTATAATATACAGACTTTACCAAAGCATGACTAACACCCATAATCTGAAAAATTAATTTCCCATTGAAATTTACCTCACTTGTCCTTACAATGCTTAATCCAAAGTACCTAATTACTTTTTCTCTATATTAGATTTTTAGTGTTTAGCTCTCATTTAGCACAACTTAATAGTTTAGTCAATATTTACTAAGAAACTAAAGCCCAAGTAAACTATTACTAAATCAGTTTCACTAAATGATAAATTAACTGATGTTTTGTACTAAAGAAATCTGTGTCTGATATTAAAAAACTATATATAAAGTATATATGATTAACTTTAATTCAAAATTAGCTATCTCAAACTTTAAATAATGCTGTTTTCAATTAATATTTAGTAGATATTGAAAATAATTATTGAAATGTATTCTATACAATTATACTTACATTCTAATAAAAATGAATAAGTGTTTAACTTACCTGGAAAAGAAATAAAAAAAATAATTTTAATTTAATCATAAGGTAAAATAAATATTTACATTAAATCAGAATAATTATAAATTTTGATTTTAACTAATAATTTTCCACATCTTAGAAAAATTAAAAATTTTTATATTTTCATTTTTTTATATATAGGTGCCAATGGTCACATAGTCAATGGTTATAATAGTCAAAATATAAGACTAAAAAATAAAAATTTAACAAATAGTATAAATAATTTATTTTTATTTCTTTTTAACAATTATTGCCTCAGACAATATAACATCAATTTTTGAGATTTAATAACGATTAATTAATATTATGAAATAATTAAAAGCGCCTAAAGGTATGCAGCTGTTAAATATTAAAAAGAGAAATGTGAGTACAGTGGCGATATAATGTTAGTATACACCTCTTTCAAACAAAAAAGTTGTTAAATATCTCGGAGTTTTTCTTCACCGCAATTTGAATTACTCCGAACATATCAAATATACAATTTCTAAAGGCAACAAGGCCTTTATGATAGCAAAAAACATACTTTATAACAAAAACATTAGTAATAAGGTTAAAATAATTTGTTATCAATCATTAATAAGGCCAATAATTGCATACGGTGCACCCATATGGTACAACGTAAGTGCAAGCTTAATGGAAAAATTACGAAAGTTCGAAAGAAAGTGTATAAGAGTTTGCACCAATATTTGTAGAAAGCCCGAATCCGACTACAAGCATTATTATTCCAATAAATACTTGTACAAGGAAGCAAACATAATAAGAATCGACAATTTTCTGATAAAATTGATTCGAAAACATTATGATAGAGCACAAAACACTCCAGAAAATGGTTTAATATCTCATATATTTTACCACAATGAGGAGTACATTAAAAAGACTTTGCTCACGGGATTTATCGCACCTGAGCACTTCATCTTTTTAGATAAAAATGGTTATATTCAAGACCAAAATCATGTCCCTCTATTATATCACTATAATAGACGGGCTACATGTAAAGCCATAGAATATAACCCGGGCGACATAAACGGAGTAAACTTAAGATTTGACATGTCCATACCGGACAGAGACAAATTTATAAACAAGGATTATTTGTGGTTGGATAATAGTCATAATCAGTTCCAAGTATAATATACAGATTAGTTCTAATTAGTTTAAGTAGTTTTAGGTAGGTTAGGTTAGGTTAAGTTTTTATCTTAAAACAAAAATTTAATATTGATTTTTTTATAATCTCGTTTTTTTTTCAATAAAAAAATACAAAAATATTATTATAACAAAATATTTAATCTATATCTAAATAACTTAAAAAAATTAAGAATCATATTAACATAAAATTTTTTCCAAATTTAAATGTTAATTGTAATAATATTAAGAGCTGTTTTTTTTAAACTTTTTTTTATAGGCTAAGTTAATTTTAAGATTGTATAAAAGGATCAAAATAAAGTTTAATTAAAAAAAAAAAAAAAAATGTTAGTATAGGTAAGATAATGTTTCAACTTTTATTATAAAATATAAGATTATAATATAGCATTGTTGAATACTTTTTAAAATATTTTCAATGATGCACATGATGTATAGACTTTAACAAATACTAGTAGTAGTAAGATTAATAAAACACTAATTATTTTAAGTAAATAATAGGTTTAACAAACAAAAATAGTGTATTTTTATATAAAAACTATATATATAAAAACTAGATATCAAACTTTTTTGTAGGTTAAGAATAAAATAAGTATATTAAATAAAAGTTACATATAAAAAAACTAGTGGCGATATAATTTTTAAATAAGACTTTTATAAGCTTTAAAAAATATTATATATTTATTTTCTTCCCATATTTCTTTATTTTTTGAAGAATAAATTATAGGTAATTTAAATACATTTTTATTTTACTTCTATTAAATTTTAAATAATTTTGCTTTAAATTTACTTTGAAACGTGTTTATGTCCAATGTTGGTTTTAGTGAAGATACAAAAAAAAAAAGTTTTTTTGCTTAGTGGATATATAAAATGCTGGTTTAGTGGAGATAAATTTACACCAAATGGCCAAAATAATTTGTTTTTGTAAACCATTTGATTTTTAAAATGAATATACAAAATACGCGTTAAGTAAAGGTTCTTTTTGTAAACATAAACTAAAATGATAATTTTTAATAGCCTAAAGTAAAAAATAGATATATTGAAAAATAAATTTATAATAATATAAATTACGTATATGTTAAAAAATGTGGATAGGTGCCCAAGTTACAGGTGTTTAAAAATCACAGATCCTATCAGATACAGATCCTACAGATCCTAAAAATATTTCCTGAAATTACTCATACTTATTTCCAAAGAACTAACAAAATTTCAAGCTTCTAAGTTAAACCGCTTGGAAGAAATTGAGTTTAACATAACGGTATATATTTCTAAAGTTTATAAAAACAATTATCGTTTGGGGTTTTCAGATTGACAATATGCGTTATAGAACCTGTGTTATAACAATTTAAAGATAGGACTTTTCGAACTTTGTATAGGGCTGTAGCTCCGTAACGGGTGGAGCTGAGAAAAAATTTGTACCACGAAATTAATTTTTTGGGGATACTTATCTCTAGGTAAAATTTAATTGCTTTTTCTAAAAAGGGTGTAGAAGCTTTGTAAACATCCAGGCGGAAAGACAGACGAACAGAAGACAGAGTGAAATTATTAAGCACATTTTTTCAAAATTTTTTGAAAATATGCTAAGAATGAAAACTAAAAAAAAATACAGATTTTCCACTATATCCACAATTATCTTAATGTATCTTAAAATTTAATAATTCAGCCCATAATGGCCTTAGCTGCCTTAGGCCTAGGCCACGTAGAAAGCGGGCGTACGTGAGATTTTTTTGCGACCGCAAATGGTCATATTATTTTGCGATTTTTCTGCGGCAAGAATCACTTTTTAAATTTATTTAATAGCAGAAATTGATTATTGTTCAGTTTCACGCTAGCACGCACGCTAAATAAATTATTCTTTTGAAATGCCGATTCTTCGTAAAGTTTATTTTGTGAAGCAAAATTTTATTTACTAAAAAAATTTAATTTTTGAAAATAATCGAAAATATGGAGTTCACTCTATATTAATATGGAACGAGTCAGTTTTGGTGAGCAATGAGAGGAGACTCAGAAATTTTTTTTTTTAATATATAAGAATGTCAATAAACACTTGATAATGTGTATCAGTTTGTATATACAGCTATACTTTTATATAAAATTTAAAACAATAAGTACAATACTATAAAAACAAACTATGTGGTTAATATTTATTGTAATTAAAATATAAACCGATATACCCGCTAATTTGATTTAAAAAAATGAAAATTTTTTCTTCATTTATCGCAGTTTTGCCTCTCCAAAATTCAAACAATTTTGATTTTAAAAAATGGCCTGCTTGCCGCAAAAAATTCACCAATTTAACGCTTTTCTAATATGGCTACCTGTTTGAAAACCAAATATGTTTGAAATATTTTTTAAAAAAATTTCCTGCCCGCCGGCTTTGTGCGTGCGAAGCCTTAGCAGTCGAGCTTAACGTCTGAGTACTTTAAAACTTATCCAATTGTGAATTTTTATAATTTTAATATTTTACTAAAATTAACATAATAAAAATATATATGTATATTATTTTATGTTCAAGGATTTTTTAACAATTTTTTATTTTATATGTCAGTAATATCTTCCTTAATTTAAAATTTTATGTACATTTTAAATTGATTTTTTGTGTATTACTTATATTGTTTTATAAATTTCTAATTAAATTCTAAAATCTAAATCGCTTTTTCAGGATCGTTTAAAAAATTAATAAATTATACTATTCCTTTTTTTTTTTTTTTACTAGCAACGAAACCATTTTTTTTTTTCTTATTTGGGTTTGCGAGGATAAAAGGAAGAAAAAGAAAAAAAAAAAAACAAATAAGTTAGAAACCCTCGTCATCAGATTATTGAATTCCCTATTTTTATTTTTTCTTGCACCCTTTTTTATTATTATTTTTTTTTTTTTTTAAACATTGATACTTATTAGATCTATCTTCCAATATACACCAATGCTAAATGTAAATTAAAATCAATTTTTTGTAATAAATTCAAAAAGAAGATCAAGAAGGGTTTAAATGAATTTGTCTTTGTGAACTAAAGATAAAAAAAAAAAAAAATTAGATACTCTATTTTTTTCTCTTTTTTAATAAAAAAAAAATAAAAAAAATACAAAAAATAAAAGGCAGGACAATGTTTTTTTTGTTTTAGTTTTGTTGTGTCCCGTTTCCTTTTCTTTTTAGGAAAGCGGAAATTTATGATATTTTTTTTTGTATATATATAAAGATTAAATATTTACGCAAAAAAGAAAAAATGTTAGGATTGGTAAATACGGAGTCGTATTTGATATTCTTTTATTAAAAAAACGTCACGTAAAAAATGTAAAAGACCAAAAACAAATTATTCACATTTTTCTTCGAATCTCTACTTTTATTTTTAAAATTAAACATAAACATGATAGCGATTGAAATAATTTGAAATTTAGTTCTAGTTTTACTTTTAACCCTTTTACTAGTAAATATTTTCCTATTAAATGTAAAATAACCATTTTAATCTTGAACTAAAATTATTGTTTATTTCTTGATTTTGTTACAAAATGAATGGTTCTGAATGAAAACAAAAATTGGATTAATTTTTTTTTTTTTAACTTTATGACTTAAATTACAGGATATTACAAGGCATTTGAACAATAATATATTTTTTAAAAGATAACTTTTTATTTTGTTTAAGAAAAAGTACTAGAAATCCTTTAACTTATGATTTCCGATCTGATGTATATATTCTGATGTTTCCCGATTTGATGTATATATGTTTTCTTTTCAAAAATTTTGTTTTCGAATTTAGGTTTTATTTAAAATAAGAATGAGTATTGAATGACTTTTCCTTAGGATACCGATTCAAATTTACTTTATGTATTAATATTACAGGATCATTACGTATTTTATATGTTTTTAACTTAATTATTTTTTTTTTCTGCTTAAGTAATTCATTCTGATGGTTCAGCTGATGCTTTACTCTAACCAATATCTAATGACTAACTATACAATCAAGAAATATAGTTTTGACTAAAATTTGGTAAAAAAAACGTTAAATTTTTTATGTTAAATATAAAAACTTTCTTTCTTAATGTATATATACATACATACATACATACATACATTTTTCCTCTTTAAAAGCTATTTAAGGGTTAATTGTTATATATATATGCACAATTTATAGATATTAATAATAATAAAAAGGTAAATAACACCATCTGTTTATTAAAACAAATTAATTTTAAAATCTATTAAAGATTTATTAGCTTTAATCTTTTTTTGTTTAAAAAACAAAAAGAGCCAATTAATGAAAAATTTAGGACACAATGGAACGAAAAATAAAAAACTTTTTTTTTTTTTTATTGAAAGTTCATCATCATCAAAAGAAAATTAAATGAATCCATTTAAAGTTAATTAAAAAAATAATTAACTGAAAAGGAGTGATTTATCCTAAATCAGGATGTTTTTTTTTTATATCAAAAACTACCTTATGAGTGATGAAATTGATTTAATTTAGAACAATGTTACTTTTATTTAACTAAATATTTTTTATTGAACTTTCAATTTAATTCTAATGAAAACGAGGAAGAGTGCAGTAGATTAGACTATGTCAACAATGGGATACCCGTATGGACGTAATATATCCTGTTTCTATATAACTTGATAATCTTTTAAACAATTTTTCTAGTACCGACGTTATAACTACCGAGATATATTTATGTAAATTGTGGAGTTGTATGACAGCTACCAAAATCTATTGCACCAGCACAACCAAATTTTACAGAAGTTGTTGCCATAAAACTGTTCATTTGCAAGATTGCAGAAGCCTAGTTTCATTAAGTTCCAAGAAGTGCAAGAAGCCTGAACCGGCTGCTCTAGACCAACGAAAATTTACAAAAGTTTTTGGTATGTAGCTCGACACCTCTTCACAAAATTTCAGATACCTAGCTTTAATAGACACTGAGTTATTTCAATATAAAGAAAAATTTTGTATGGCAGCTACTCGAACCCGACGTAAAAAAATGTTTAGCCTTCTAGCTCTTTTATTTTTTGAGTTATCGTGCGGACGGACGGACGTACATGGCTTATACATGACGTACATGCGGACGAATATGGACGTACACTATATCTAGCTCGACTCCTTTAAGGTGTCACAAATGTAATGGTAAATTTATTATACCCTTGAACATAGTTCATACGGGAATAAAAAATGATTGGATATGATAATATTGCTATAAAATGTAATGAACTCTTTTTTTTAAAAGGTTTGACTGAAAATAAATTGTTCTGCACATTCGTTTTAAATTTTAAATGAAAAGTGTTGTTGTATAGTTAGTAAAATTTTTCTGGAACGAAATTTATTAAAGTGAAAAAAAAAAGTTTTAATGTAGCGATCGAAAAAAAATTGTTTATAAAAGAAAAAAATTCACTTTTGTTTTTGAATGAATTTTGTAAAAAGCTTTAGTTGACATTTGCTTAAGAAAGAAGAAAATTCAATATTGCAGAAATTTGAGATATTATTACGTCAAGTAATATTGACATAATTTTAAATGGTGTTTGAAACACTCCTTTGTTAACCTTATTTCTAAAAAAAAAAGCAATTTAATTTTGTATTATGTTATTTGAGAATAAACTGAAAAAATAAAACTTTGCAATAAGTATTTACTATCACTATTGGGACAACATTTACTACCAATATTAGCAAATAGTTTCATATATAAAAATATGAATCATTTTCCAGATAGTTTACAGTTAGTTTACAGTTATGCATAGGGCATATAAAACAAAGAAAAAAAAAAAAAATATATCATTTATTTTATTTTATTTTAATTCTAATATTACATAATAAATTATGGTAACATAAGTAATGCCCTCGGCTACTAAGGCCATTTTGGGCAAAAAATATCAATATTCGTTAAAATTCATAAATCTTTGGCATATTTTTAGGCAAATCAAATGAAAATTGATCAGATGAGGGCCTCGGTGGTGTGGCTTATTAACCGAGGAAGTACGATTTCAAATCCTGCACAGGTAGCAAGTTTTATTAATTGAAAACTACCAAATATAGCGTAAATATAAAATATACTAGTAAAAAAGCCCGTCATACGACGGGTATAAGTAGAGAAATATAGCTTTTGTGAAAGTTTTCTCAGTTTTATGAACAATTTAATTTTAGTAAATTTATTCAAATACTTATATGTATTATGTTTAGATATTGGTAACTGTAAAATTTATTGCTAAAGTGTTTTAAATAATGAAAAACCTTAATGATGCTGTGAAGTAGTTTCTTTCAAAAATGTAATAAAAATGATTATTTAATAAATCTCATCTCTTCTAAATTTCTTTATCAAGCTTTGGATTAAAAAACCAAAGGTTGGATTAAAAACCAATGGTAAATAAATTTTTACCAATAGTAACAAAAATTTTCGCTTCGAAAAAAATACAGTATCAAACTTTATAATTTTGAAACTAAACTATACTGATCTGATGCATTTACCTAATTATAATATATAGTACACTTGTTATATTTTTCTATGGTTGCCATAGCAAATCCTTCAAAACTTTTTTTGTTATATTTTTCAAACAAATTTTTACTCTATCCGTAATAATATTCTGTCTCTTTATCTGTAGCTTTCATTACAAAATCTTCACACAGTAAGTTCTACGCTCCTTTTATGTAAAACAATAAAACTTGGCTGTGCATATAAGGTTTAAGATTTAGAAAATAAAAATCATAAAAGAAGCATAAAATTAAGAAAATGTTACACATTCAAAATTTAATTGAAAATTGCGATTTTATAATTTAAATTGCGCTCCTTTAAAAGCTTTGGTTTTACGCATTGCTTTATTTTTTTATAATTAACTACATAATATATGTATATACCCATATTTTTATTCTTATATCTATATTATGGACTAAACTTCTGATTCTTAAATTGTACTATATTATGGCAAAATTTTTAAAAAATTAAGAAAATGTTACTTAGCAAAATTTAAATAAAAATATTAGTGCAATTTTATAATGTTCTACTTAAAAATGCGACCCTTTAAAAACTTTCATTTATACACTGCCTTGTTTTTTCTTTCATTTCATAGCATAACATTATATATAATATTTATTGTTTTCTATCTGTTATGTGGGTAAATATCAGATGTACGTTTCTTTCTTTTCATAGTATAACATTTGTTAAATTAACATTTAACATAACTGTAGGGCACGCTACTCAGCAGCAGCAACTTGTCTTTTATTATATTTAGATAATACTAGATAAACATGGCGTAGCATACGCAAGTTTGGTAATCTAGAAATAATATTGGTTTTTTGTGACTTAACTTTTAAATGAAATAAAAAGAAATATCTTTCTGTTCTAATATATTTTTTATTTTTCTTAAAAACTTTTTTTGAGACTATGTTCCCCGTCATCAGTAAGAATACTCAGCTTTTTACAGAAAGAATAAGTATAAATTTAAATAAACGTAAAAACGAAGATAACAACACTAAGAAAATTAAAGAAACATTTCGTAGTAGAAGTTTGGGGGGCGGCAACCCCCACTCATGCAAAAATAATTTTATTTCATAAAAATGTCTAAATTGGTATAAAATTTACTATTTTATAAGTGAAATGTCAAAATTAAATTGACCTGTATGCATGGACATTATTGATTTTAGAGTCGGATTTAAAATCAGGGTTTAAATAATTTTATAGCGGGGGTTTCAAAATTAATTATTTTTCATATGGAAATGTGAAAATTTAATTCTTTTTGAATGATATTTGTATGAGAATACTGTAAGTATTAATAGCTGGATTCAAAATCAGAGTATTTCCCTTTTCCGGAATATTTCTAACCGAACGAATATTTATATGTATGTCTTATGCGAAATGAAATTTTAGGATTTTGATTTTCAGAATTTCGTAATTTCATGATTTTAATTTCCGGGATTTTAATTTTTCGGAATTTTGTTTTGAGGATTTTGAATTTGGGATTTTGATTTAGGGGTTTTTTTTTTCGGAATTACGAACCCAACCTTATACATTTTTAATTTTTCTTTATTCTTTTTTTCTGGTAAGTGCAGTATTAGTTTTTGCTATGAAAAATATTGTTGCAAACGTTTACGGGTTTTATATAATAGATAAAAAAAAAAAAATAATATTAGTATATAATTTATTAATGGTATTCGACCTATAATGGGTTTAGTAGTCGATGGCTTTGTGATATTGCAATATCCTATATGGTTTGTAATATTAATATAAATAAATAAATGATCAGATTTTATTTATCTAAAATTCTTATTCATATGCAATACTTTCTAAATATTGTATTTAATTAGAATTTTTGATATTTTTATTACCAAACTTTATTATTATTTTCATATTTGAATCTTTACATTAATTAATTTTTCCATAGTTTTTAAATTATAATAAATTTTTGATTGTGAAAAGTTCTAACTAAACCTATTTATCGCACTAATTTATATTAATGAATGAATCCTTTTTGTCTTTATAAATATTTTAACTTATATACAAATTTTCAAGCTTTAAAGCTATACTAAAACTAAAAATTTTCTTTTCTTTAATTTTGAAGTTTATTTTGCTTTTTTAACTGTGTCTTTTATACCACATTGTATAACTAATATTTAAAATGTGTCCTACATTCTTTTTCTTTTTATACCCGTACGATAGGATCGGGTATAATAAAATTACTCCTCCGTTTGTAACACCTCGAAATAAGCGAGCTAGATATACCTTCAAAGGTATGGATCGGATCAGAAAAAAATTCTAAGACGTTTGAGCCATGTCCGTCCGTCCGTCCGTCCGTCAGCACGCTAACTCAAAAACTAAGAAAGTTAGAATCTTGAAATTTACACAAAATATTCTGGGAGTAATTTGTAGGTTCCCTATTTTTTTTGGTTGAGTTTGGACCAAAACTTAGGGTAGCTCTCGAACACCTAATTTTTAGATCCCCACATTTTTTTTGAAATAGAGCTATGAAATTTTAACTGCTGATAGATCTTACAAAAATATTAATTTTATTTTTAATAACTTTTTTTTGTAGCGCCAACCCGTTACGGAGCTACAGCTCCCCAAAGGTTCAAAAAAGCTCTATATTTAAATTGTTATAGCACAAGTTGTATAAGGCACATGTTATAGCACAAGTTGTATATATATATCTTCATTTTGAAAACGCCAAACGATTACTACTTTTATTAGCTTTAAAAATATATATACAATAAATATATATTTGTGGCATACGGTGTCTTAATTTACCGTTATGCGAAACTCAAATTTTGCAAAATCCTTTAATTCTTCTATCTTCTAAACGGTTAAAGTTGGAAACTTGAAATTTTTACAGAAGTTAGATCTTTGAAAATAAGTAAGAGTCATTTCAGAAATTTTTTTTGTATCACTCCCCGTTTAGGAGCTGTAAGGGGTCAAAAACTGAAAATTTCCAATTTTGAAACACCTGTAACTTGAACACCTGTTAAAATTTTTTTGAAGTAATACACAAAAATTAAAGCTTCAACATTATACTCTTATTTCTGTTAACAACTTTTTTTAATAATATAGGGTTACTTTATAATTGACGAAAGTGTTACTTGATTTTTTCAAATTTTCTAACAAATTTCTTCAACAAATTTTTTGCATTTGTTTTACTCGATAATTTGAAATTGTTGAGGATATAATGCGTAGTACAAAAAAATGTAAATAAATAAACAACATAACGGTTGCTTGAAGAATTTTTATTTATATGATATTGATATATATGCATACTTATATAATATCATGTTTATTTACATATCGTATATGTCACTAGTGAGTGAATGATAAGAGTATATATGTATATTATATAGCGCCGTATTTACATACATATATGTATTTTATTGTACTTATAAGAAATTATTCTGTCAATGGAATATTTAAAGATAATATAATATAATTAAAATTATATTTACTATTTTGTACTAAGTAAATTTAATATACATTTACCGCTTAGTATTAAATGGTACTATAGAATATTTGAAAAAGTTTTGGATTGATAATCGTTATGTGAAAGTTTAGAATCTGCTTTTGAAGAATGTATAAACATATAGTTTGAATATATGTACAACCCATAGTTCTAGAAATTATAAAATTCACCCAAATTATTTTAAAATACTAAAATATTAAAAAAATAATATTGTAAGCAGAGTGACAGGCTGTGAACATACTAACGGTTCGTACGGGTATCTAAGAGTTGACAAAGGCAACTGTATTCTTCCTCGTTTATTTTGGAAAAAAAAATAAAGTTGTTACAGTGATACTCATTCCATTAATTTGTAAATACATTTTCGAGGTAAAGCATTGTAGTTTTTTTTCATTTTATTTTTATTCTTCCTACTTTACATACTTTTCTTTTAATTAATTTTCATGGGATGAAAATATCTGAAATTTTCGGTTTAAACAGCCTTTAAACAAAAAGTTTAATAAAATTTTCTTTAAATATTAAAATTTTTTCAGGTTAACTTTCAACAAAAAAAAAAAAAAAAAAAAAATATAAACGCACTTTACCTAAATTAATAACAACTTTGGATATTTTTTTCATATATTTTGTAATTAAAAAAAAAAAAAATGTTTTTGAAAAATGACTTTTCAAATTAAATTCAAATTTATTTAGAAATAAAAAGGAGGAACAAAATCAAAATTTTCATTTGAAAAAACACTTTCAAAATTTATGAGATTTTCATTTACTTAAGTGCGAAAAATGCGAGAGTGCGAAGCATTCTTTATTTTTTTTTTTCTCCATGAAAAATTAATTCATAAAAATTTTTGTTTTTTTTTTTTTTTTTTTTTTGTCAATTTAAGATTTTAAATTCAAATATAAAGAGGCTTTCATTGAAACAATGAAAAGAAAAGCAAAAACTAAAAAAAAAAAACACATTAAAAGAAAAAGTGCACATCTGGTACAAATGGAAACTTTTAAATCAACCATTCACCCAAACAATGAATCAAACAAACAATCCATAACACTTTAATTAAAATTGAAATATTCATTATACGAGTCCTAAATTATATTTTAAGGACTTTTATAAGCTTTAAAATTATATTTAGTATCATTTATTTAATATAAAAGTGAAGAGTTATGAAATATTACAGCTTTTTTTTTTAAAAATGAATCCCTTCAAATTTATTCTTTTTATTTAAGTTTCGTTATATTAAAATTGATTCTTAAGTTTATTCAAATCTTTTTCCTTTTTCAGGTTTAGTGTTTAGTATAATGAAGTTTTATAACACCCGAAAAATATAAAAATATATCACTCTTTACTTAGAAAAGAAATTTATTTTGAATTTGCCTTGTATATATATAAGGATTTCTTTGCTAATATTCCCACCAAAAAAAAAAAAAAACAATTTTTGTTCTTAAATCAACTTATTTAATTCAAGAGTCCATATTTACACATTTTTGACCTAAGAACATTTCAAAGGCATCCTCTATCTATAATTTTAAATAAAAATCCATATCTCAAAATTTTTAACACTGAAATTTACTACGAAAATAAGACGTAACTTCTAAAAAGTTACAGGTTCTTTATGTCGTAATTTCTTGTATAGTATGTATAAATATGAACATATTTAAAAAAAAAATTGGAACAAAAATGAAAAATGTTCTTAATATAAATATTTTAAAATAAATAAAAATCAAAATTTTGATTTAATTCATAAATAAAAATTTAAATTTTCTAATCGTTAATTTCAAAATTGCCAACTATTAAAGTATAGACTAAAATCACAAAATTTATTTTTAAAAATTACTCATTCTCATTCTGTGTATTAAATTTTTATGTAATCTCTAATTAAAATTAAATTTTCAAAATAATTCAAATATAGATAAGTTAATAAGTAATTTAGATAATATTTAAGTTAACGATTTTATTCTTATCATATTCTTAATAATAACTTATTAACATTAAAAATCACTCGAAAATTAACGATATTTTAATGTTTCAAGAAAAATGGTTGGTTGTGAAATGAAATGAAAGTGAATTACTGTCAACAGGATTTTAATATAAAATGTAGGCATGAAAAGTTAACATTTGTTCTTATTGAAATATAAGAAAGAAAAGATACCAACTCTTTTTCTTTTCAAGAATTAAATGCCTAGTTAATAATAAAAAAAATAAAAAGAAAAATGTTTTACTAGGGTAAAATGTTTATTTATTGGCACTTTTCTATTAATATGTATTCTCTGTAGAAAATTTATATTTTCATTTCAGTGATTTTAAAATAGTTTTTTTTTTTTTTTTTTTAAATTAAATTATGGGGATGAAAAAAGTATTGAAAATTTTGAGGTCAGTCTATATAGGAGACATATACGATACTTATATCATTTTGTCAATATATTTACATTTTCGATTTTAAACAAAACTATAAATGTATTATATTACATAAATAATTTAAAATAAACTTTTTCATAATTGTTTGTTTGATTTGTTATTTATGAATTATCTGTATAAGCTTACACATATTTTACTCTATGCTTTTTCCTATTTCAAAAAACGAATTTACAAAATTTCATCATCCGTTTTCATTTGACACAGCTTTTACAGACAGTTTAGAATTGTGACCAAAATTTTATTTTTACAGATTAATATGGTTATTCTCATATCATATTAATTTTATCAAACAAAAAAAAACAAAATATTTTTTTATTAGAATAATTAAAAATAATTAGTACATTGCAAAAATTTGTTCATTAGTTTTATGCATTCTGTCCGTCCGCTCATCCCAATCATTACTTCATTATGTTTTGCTTTGCGTATTAATTTTTTATGTTTCACCTTTAAGAGCTAAATAATGCATTTTTTTTATCAAAATAAACAGAAAAATTATCACATTGAAAAATATCCTCATTAGTTTCATCCGTACTCCCATCTAAACCGTTATTTCAGAAATTTTTTTTTTTATCACGTTTAAGAGCTATTATGATTTAAAAGGCACTGTATAACACATGTTTTTATATGTGCTAATATAGCTTTAATTAAGTATATAGAGTTTCCTTAAGACTAAAGAAAGTTTTTCTTGATTTTTTGACAAATTTTTGTCAACTTTTGGTCACAATTTTAAACTGTCTGTTTGTTTTATTGTCTAAACCGATTTTATTGTCTTTTGAAAAATGTGCATCTTTAAAAACTTTTATTTTTACATTATGTCTTGTTTTTAACTTAAATTTTTTTTTTTTATAAGAATTACGGTTTAAATAAAATTTATTAATGTAAGAAGAGCACAATATTAGGTTGTGTTATCCTACATTAAAATTTTACAAAATCTACTCAACCCTCCTTTATAAAAGATTAAAGAACGATATTTTAACATTCTACCGCACACTACAATATAGCAAGCGTATCTTAAAACAACACTACAAGTACATTTAGAAAAGAAATAAAGAATATCTTTTTTTAAAACTTGTATACATTCCCCATTTTTTTTGTTGTTTTTTTTTTTTTTTGCGAAAACTAAAAGAAAAGTAAAAGAGAAAATTCATGCATAATTAATTTTAAATCAACATTTTCATGAAAAAACATTAATTTCTTAAAAGAATTATATATATATATATATATATATATATATTATATATTGTAAAGTATATTATTGCATAAAACATAAATTGTTTTGTTACTATTATTGTAACTGTAACTGTTGTTACTATATACTGTTGAATTTTAAGATTATGTAAAAAATTTACAATAAAATATATTTAAGTATATATATTTTATAGTTACAATACAATCACTATATTGTAACAAAATAACAACAAATAACCAACTGATATTAATCACGCTCATAAAAAACAATCTAACTACATAAACTTTTCTACTAAAAAACCACACAGGATAAAAAAAAAAAAAAAAATACAACAGAATAAATGAGTCCTTCCAATCTAAATGTTTTTGATATTATGTTATAAGTGTTGTATTGTTGCGGCTGTTAAATCTTTTTATTTATTTCTTTTTTTTTATGTATTAAAGGTAGATGAAGTACAAAAAGAAAAAAGAAAAAATAAAAATAAATGGCATGAGCCTCTTATGTTCATTTTAAGTGGTTTTTTTTTTTATTTTATCGATGACATGAAAAATTTTCTTTTAATCTGGTATAATTTTTCTTATTCTTAAATTTATAATATATGCCATCTCTTTTATTTTGTTTAATCGATAGTTTTAGGTTCGAGCGAATATGTAAAATTAATTAGTTTGAAAAATCTAAGTAATAAAAAATAACATCAAATTTAAGACTCATTCTTTTATTGTCATTCATATTTTTGTTTAATAAAATTTCTGAAAATTAAAGTAATCCAATTAATTAATCCTTCACAGTTCTATTCATTTTGTTAAAAATAACTCAACAACTCAGTTAAAGTACACAGCTCATTTACGAAGCTATAAATAAAATTAACTTTTTTTTTAAATTCAATAAGCAAATGGTTGCACTGAGTCGACTCAGGATTTTCTTTATATATTATTTAATCTGATTTTACTTAATAATATTAAAATATTTTTTTTTTTTTTTTTAATGCATTTCTCTGCCAAATAAATGTGGACAGGAAATTACACAGCCTTTCCTGTTCAAGCGTGGCTGCAAGGGGGAATAACACCTACGAAGTGTGTGGGATTCGAACCCACACTCCTTCTGTGTTTACAGCGTATTTTATACGCTCTTACCAACTAGGCCGCCGAGGCCCCTAAAATATCAAAATAGTTTCTGGAATCAATAATTTCAGAAAACTCTTGATTACTCAGCTGAGTCGTTATTATACACGACTGCGAAATGTAAAAAATTTTATGTATGCCCCTTCTATTATCCCATACAAAAATTATTTTATTTTTATTTTTAAATTGAATGGGAAGCCGTTGCGGTAAGTCTGGTTAGAATTTTCTTTAATTTAACCTATATACTTACATTAAGAATTTTAGCACAGTCTTTACAGGAAAAATATATTGCACACATCCGAAGGGGAAGAATCCCATAAATTTATTTAATATTAATATTATAAATAAATATCAAACAATCTATCTACATATCTATTAAAAAAATATCTTAAAATAAATCTCAATATAAATCCCATAGTTATTACGATCAAATTCATCATAATATAATACTTAAGGTTTTTTTGTGATTTTTGTAACTTCTGCTGCTTTTAATTTTTTTTTTTGTACAATTTGTGACATTTTTTTTTTTCTTTTTGTAGTCCTTTTTGTCCCCAGAATATTTAATAGAAAATTTTTCAAATCCATTTATACCGTATTTATTTACAATATAAAAATGGACCATTTTTGACGTTAGTGTCTGTTTTATGTTTCAGTTTTATTGCTTTTTTTTATATTTTTATTATTTTAAGTTAAAACAAAAGAAAACTTTGGATTTTAACTTTTTTTTTAATTTGTATTAATATTGCTTAAAAAAAAAAAAAAAAAACAGTTAAAAATGGTATAAAAAGGATAAAATATTAACGTTAAAACTGGGGGGAAAAAAAGGAAAATAAGATATCAGACAGTATTTTTATAATCTTGGATATAGTAAATATTTTAAAGTGATTTTCTTATATTTAGAATAAGTCTAGTCTAATTTTTAGTAAAAAGAAAAAGTATTAAAAAAAACAAAAAAAAAAAACAAAGAAAAAAAACTGACTTAAAAAAAAAGTACAAAAAAAAAACAAAAAAAAAAAGATAACAATTTTAATTTTTAATATTTCAGGTAAAGTTTTAACACGTTTTCCATGAAAATGAAAATAAAAAAACGTGACTAAGTCCGAAAGGCTCTATGTTTTCTATTATAAAAACAAAAAAGTAATAAAAAATTAAATTAAATATTGATAAAATAAAAAGAAGAGTATATAAATAGAAAATACAAGTACAAATCTGAAGATTCAATATATTCCTATCTTAAAGTATTTCATTTATACTAAGAGTTATCTTGAAATGTCCAGTCAGTTTGAAAATATAAAAATATGAAAAATTATGCAAACAAAAATGAAAATTGGGGGAAAAAAAAAACAAAAAAAAACTTTTAAACTTTTTTTTACTTAATTTTACACAAAAAAGTTTAAAATAATTTCTGAAACAAAAAGAAAGAAAATAATCATTTTAATAAATATTATTGAATATTTTTTGAATTTTTCTGTAAAATCTAAATTTTAAATAACTTTGACATTCTCTCATAATACTTTTAAAAGTTAATGAAAATGTTTTTTCTTTTTAGAATTAATTACATTTTTTTTTTTGCACTTCATGGAATTTAAATTAAAATGGAGACTTTTTTAATCAAAAAATTCTGATGAATTCTATAATGGATTTTTAATATTATTTATATAAAAAAACTTACACATTTCACTCAATTCAAAGATAAAAATTATTTATTTCAGTTTGTAATGTATAATCCAATGCATTTTAAAACTGTAAATGATGGCTCAACCTGGCTTAGTTATAGTTTTCTAAATGAACTTATGTTGTAATTAACCAGATGGTCAGGTAGTTTACCATTCAGCTTTGCTGGGTACCAGATCATTGAGGTATTCCAGGAAATGAAAAAGCTGATGAACCTGTAAGAATTTATACACCCTTACAAGTACCTCTATCCACAAGCAAAACGTTACTTCAAAAGAAAATAACGGATATGGTAAATAACAAATGGTCAAACTTGACCTCGTGTAATATTACAAGATTGATATGGCTCAAAACCGATTTAAGAGGGTCCAATGATCTGCTTTCTCTTAAAAGAGCAGATATTGAAATGACAATGGGTATAATCACCGGTCACTGTCTAATAGGGAAGCATGCCAAAAGAGTTGGCTTATCCGCAAACGACTGTTGTAGAGCCCGCAAAGATGAAAAAGAGGAGGAAACGACTCTTCATTTCCTTTGCACATGCCCAGCCTTTTCGGCAAAAAGGAACACCCATCTTCAACAACCTTAGCGATATAGCATGTAAAAATGAGAAGAGCTTTCTTCGCTTTGCAAAAAGCTCAAATTGGTTTTAACGAGTGGGACAGAAAAGTTTGTATGTGGTATCACAATGTGCCTTTTCGGCAGCCACCTTAACCTAACCTAACCTATGTTGTAATTAAATGATGCTTATGTTAAACGCAAAGTGTTTTCTTTTAAGTTGTTTACTAGCACTTGTTAAATGCATTTCTTAAGACTGAATTGCTTATTAGTTTCACTGTGCCGGTCCCTCAGTTTTGGTATTTTGCAAAACTTCGCTTTCTTCATAATTCCAGCATCCTTTCAGTTAGAACTGTGCATTTGTGGAACAGATTAAGAATTAAGGGGTTAAAAATTGGAAATTAGCTATTTTTATAGACACCTGTAAATGAGGCACCTGCATAAATTTTAACAAATGAACTACAAAAATTCAAGAGTTAACATTATGATTTTACATAATGTTAGCTGCCTTTCTTAGTACATATCTAGATAGAGTTTCCTTAAAATCGAAGAAAGTGTCTCTTCATTTTTAAATTTTTTGTCTTATAACAAAAATGCTAACAAAATTTACAAATAAATTTAAATTTTTGACAATCAAAAATGAGACGACATAGATAAGGAAAATTATGATTCTAAAATTTTTATGTAAAAAATAGTTGCGCTAATGAAATTGAACAAGTTCACCGGCGGGTTCGAGAAGCTCTTATACAACCCTTTTTATATATGAACAAATTCAGTGTCTATTTGAGATGATTATTTAAAATTTGTTAAAAGAAGATAAGTTTTATGGCTACGACTTGTACAAAATTTTGGCTAGTCTACTAATGTAACAGTTTCTGCAAAGCTGCAGAAGCTTCTGGTAGTTGCAAAATTTATATCTCATATTTTGGTACTTAATAAAGCTAGATATCTGAAATTATGTAAAAGATTATGACATTTTATAACATCTGCTAAATTTGGTTAGGTTGGGGGCAACAGGGTCAAGTAATTGTCAAACAACTCTAAAACTTTAAATAAATGTATTTCGGTACCTAATTAAGTTAGATATCTTACTTAGAAAAGAATATTTAATTTTATGGAAACAGTATATATACATATTATATTCTGCGAACATCCTTCAGTTAACACAGTTACTATTCCTCTTGAAAAGAAAAGAGGAACTTTATAAACTATTATTTTTATTTAATTTTAACCAAATCCTACAATATGAGAGCATTTTCAAGTTTCATAAGAATTTCCATTCAATTTTTATTTTAAAATTTGATTTTTTTTTTTTTTTTTTTGTAACAAAATTTAATGCAATCGTTTTTAATTTTTTTATTTAGACAATCAAAATGTTATATCATATATTATATATTATAATTTTCATTATATCATTACTTACTATTGGTATATGTTTTAAATTTCAAATTAATTAACTTTAATTATATAGGTAACATATGTTAAAACACGTATGCATTTATTTAATAAAAGAATAATTATTTGAATCGAATGGGAAACACATGGAAGCAAAGTTTTTCTTTCTTGGAATTAAATTAGAATCTTAATATATTAAAACTTACAACCCGATATTAATTATAAGGTTATAATTAGTATACCTCTTACTTTTTAAATTTTTACTATAATTTCTTCTATCGCAAAAGTGTGTTTAACATTTTGTGCTGTAAAAGAATCATTTTTTTCAAAATTAATTTAATTTCCGATTTTGTACCTACTTATTTCGTAAATTATTACTTTAATTCAACCATCCCTTAATTTGTATCATTCCGATTTAGAATTTCTTTAACCTTTTATTTTAAGGATATTCTAATTATATTTGTTTTAAATTTAATTTGTGCAAAAATCCTATCCTTAAAGTTTGTCAGGCGAAAGGTATCGGCCTAAAATCCCGCTTATATTAAAAGATTAAATAAAATATAATCATAAGGAATGGAAACAAAACAAAAAAAAAAAATTTAATACTTGTATCATAACTACACCTGAAAAAAAGAAAATGTCACATTTTTCATTGTATGTAGTAGGGGAACCAATAAGTATATAAAAAAAAAAAAAAACATCCTTAAAAGAAAAATAATTAATACTATATACCACTATAACATTCTAAAATGTCTAACCCTTTACAAAGAGATGTAACAAAAACGAAGCATTTTTATAATACATAAAAAACCACTTGTGTTTTAATAACGTCGTTTTTTATTATTGCAGTACTGCACAATACAATAATCCTTACGTCTAGGTCATGTTTATTATTCATATTTCATTTAAAATGTTTTGGAAAATTTGTAATAAATTTTAAAACTTGAATTAATGGGAAGATATAAAATACATGCAAAACATTTTCTTTTTAAAAGTATGCCAATATTAACAGCAACTTTTCTTTAAAAAAATACAACAGCAATCAAAAAGAATAAGGTGGAAGAACGTATTAAAAAAAAAATTGTTTTTGAGGCCATATAAGTTCACATTAAATTTTAACATTTTATCAGCAATACACTAAAGTTAGAAAAGTTTTAAAGCTAATAAATTTTAGTTTTCAAAACTAATTTACATAAAAAAGTTAATTTTGTAAATCATTTTTTTGTTTTTTTTGTTAATAAGAATTTATATGAAATCCCCATATGACGACCAATTTTTTAAACAGTGTATAGAGACACAAATTATTTTTATTAAAACTTTCTTTTCGAAACCAACACTTTACATTCAGATAAATATCAAATTTTACACTTTTTTTACTGATTCAAATTATTTATTTTTCACTTTTCAATACTCATGAGACCAAAATTTCTCAAAAAGGACACAGTATAAAAACAAAATAGAAATTGCAACATATTATCTTAATATTACAAATTTATATCATTTTTAAATAATGATGGTGCAACTAAAAGATTTTTTTTCGTTTTTTTATTTGAATAGAAGAAACAAAAAACTCTTACCGTATTCCCATTTTCCTGAACATGTGGTATAACTTTATCCTTTTTCTTCGGACTAAAATTATTATTATTCAAAGATCTAAAACCAATTCTACGACCTAAAACAGTACGATGTGTTGGTTGTGTTGGTACTACTGTTGTTGTTGTTGTTAAGGTTGTAGCTAAAGTATTTGAATTCCCTGTGGAAGATAAATTCCCATGAAAATTTCCGGAAATACTGTTATTTGCACTATTATTGTTATTATTGTTGATGGTATTAGTATTTTTTGTTGTTAAATTTGTAGAGGATGTCGAAGAAGAAGAAGAACATGAACTGTTATTAATATTATATTGTTGATGTTGTTGTTGTTGTTGTTGATTTTTCAATCTTATTTTACTTGGTTTTGGTGAAGGACGTTGGCATTTTATTACAAATCCTTTAGGACTTTCACTATTAAATTGTGTTGTAGATGATGATGATGAAATTTGAGAATTTTTCGATCCAAATAATGATGATAATGCTGATGTTGAATATGATGTTACTATTTTTGTTGCTGTATTTGTTGTTGATGTAGAATTTAAATTTGTTGCTGAAGCTATTGATGTTGTTGATGAGGAATTAATCATTGCATTTGATAAAGAAGATGATGTTGATAATGTTTGTGTTGTCTGTGATGATGATATTTCTTTTGTATTTGGCGATGATGATGATGATGATAATGATGTTATAGTATCAGAAATTTCATTTTTAGAATTTTTTATTTTTGTTATATTGTCATTATTACTGTTAGGAATATTATTTTGGCCTTTTGTTGAATTTGTTGTGATGGTGGGGTTAGTGTTGATAACAGTCAATGGGGCAATCGCTGTAGCTGCTGTTGATGACGACGATTTCTGAAAGACCGTGGCAAAACCATTTGCCGATGGTGGTCCATCAGCCCCATGAACTGTTCTCCAACGTCGAAATATTGTTATTCCAATGATGGACTTAAAAAAATTTATAGTTTTTTCAAAATTACTGTATTCAGTTTTTTGATTATTATGATTCGATGTCGTTGATTTTTGTAAAAAATTATTTTTCTCTTCTTTTTCAAAATTAGAAAATTTTAAAAATATTTCTAATGAAGTTTCTGATAAATTACCACCATAAAAATCAATTTGATTACTTTTTGGTAATGGTAATAAATAAATTGAATCAGTATTTAAATATAAATTATCTTTTGAAATTAAATTATTATTATTATTAGTATTTTCTAAATAGCTACTATTGTTATTTGAATCGAGTTGTAAATTTAAATTATCCAATTTTTTTTGATGATATTTTCTAATTGTATTTTTTCGAATACGTAAATGCGATGGATGTTTCATATATGTAATTTTTAAAATCTTTTTATGGTTATTTTTATTTATTTATTTTTTTTTTTTTTTCAATAAATTCGAATTTTGTTTTAAGGTTTTACTAATTACTAAGATTTATTATATTCCTGAACATTGATTTAGTGCTTTTCTCTAAAATAATAATGTAATTATTTTTTTTTCTTTTTATATTTTTCTGTTGCACAATAGGTTTGATTTGATATGTCATAGGACAACAATATGTTATAAGTGTGATTTAAATTTGTTTTTTCACTCCAAAATCAAAATAAAAATTAATTTTATTTTTGGAAATTTTAAAGTTGATTTATATATAAGATTAAGATACTTAATGTTGATTTTTGTAGTTTAAATTCGTTTTGCAAACAATATGTTAATCTCGAAGTGTACCGTATACCGAATCGAATATTATTAATAATTATTAAAATTGAAAATTGATTATTATAATTATTATAAGTAAACTTTTCTTTTAATAATCGAGGGCAAAAAAAATATATATATTTAATATTTTATTGATTTTCAATTTATTGATTGTAAATGCGGGAAACCTTCAGTTTTTCTATTTTTAAAAATGGCTATTCATAGATGATGTCCTGTAAATTGATGATATATTTCTCCTTTATTTGTTTTTTTTTTTTTTTTTGTACTTGAAATTTAAAATAAATTTAAAACCGTTTTCATTGCTATACTGTAGGTATAGTAGTTTTGGAAATGTTTTCTACCGATTATCTTTTCTATTTTCTATTTTTAATTTTTTTCGACCTTTCACCGACGAACACTACAAACGAACTAAACTTTAATATAAAAAGAAAAAAACTACTGAAAGAAAAAACAAATAGAATTTTTCTTTTAACCGTACAGTTGAAGCTTTCATGTCCAGACACATTGGATTAAGGTAAGGGTTTTTAGTTTTTGTATTATTACGTAAAATTTAAAATAAAAAAAAAAAAAGGGAAAAGCTTTTTTTTTTTTTTGCTTAATATCATATGGAAAATTCGAAAAAGAAAATTTTATGTTTTTTTTTTTTTTGTTTTGGGGAATTTTAAGAGAAAATTAAGAAATTTTTTTTTTTTTTGTATGATTCACTGTCACATAATATGATACTTTAAAAACAGATGATAAAAGTGTTGCACTTTATACTGTTGTTAAGTATTATGTAAAAATTTTCACATAATTTTCTCTTTTTCTTTTTTAATTCTATTTTGAAAAGTTTGTTTTTTTTTATATAAAAATATTTTCTTTATGTTTATTCAATTTATTTTAATGAATTACTGCAATTACTTGTACACTATATTTAAAATTTTCATAATTTTCATTAACATTTAAATATAAAAGAGACTTAATACATAAGAGGTCTTATTGAATTTGAAATTTTAAGAATCCTTGAACTCTTTTTCTTTGATATCCTAAGAAAAAAAAATTTTTTTTTTTTTTCTTGATAAAATTCAACTGATTCAACTGAAGAAAAATTCTTATTAAAAATATTATCAATACTTAAATATTAGAAAATTTCTTTCATTTTGAATGAATCAACACTTATTTTATAAATTTATAAAAAATTGCATAAATTATAAAATAATTTTTGATTGAAAATTCAAATTTAACAAGAAATTGAAAAGAATTCTTGTAAAAAAATATTATTTTTTATTTGTTATTAGTGGGAGAATTTTCAGTTTTTATACTTACCATAACAGAATTGTAATTTTTCTAATGTTAGAATTTGTATTAGAAATGTGCATTTTAAAAAGATTTTTGAAGTATTTTTAACTAAATAATAATGTCTTTTTTCAATCTTGGAATTGAAGGATTTTAAGTAGGTTTTATATATCTATTATAAGATAATTTACGATTTTTGATTAAACCCTTGAACAAAGACAGATTATAATTTTGTTTTTATTTAATGTACTTAATAAGATTAATGAAAAAAATTTAAGAAAAACATTAATACCTATAAAAATTTAGAGTAATTCGTTTTAGTAGCTATTGATTTATATTTCTCAAGGTTGGGAATTTTTGCTTTTCTTCATTAAAAGCCATTGAAAGTGTCATTAATACAATTATTTAATAGATAAAGTTCTTTAAATAAAAGATTGTTTTTAAATAACATAAATACATTTTTAAGGATCAATTAACATTTCAGGTTTAAGTTTTTTTTTTTGTTTTGGTTTCTGTGATCATTCTAACTTTTTAATATATTAAAATATATTTTTGAAAAGTCATTAAAATGAGTTGAATTTATAAATTTTATTTTAAATTTTAGTATGCCATAATAAAATAAGCAGAAGAAAACAACGACAAAAACTGTATACATACATAGTTTACTTAAATTGAAAAGATGTACAAAGCGCTGTAGAGTAATTGACTACATAATGTTACAGAAACCAAAAATATTTAAGGAATATAAGGAGTTTTCTTAAGTATAAAGTCATTACTATGATATTTAAGAAAAACCTAAAAGTATGCAACTTCAAATTAATATTATTGCAATTTCTTCTTTTTCACATAAAATAGGGGCTTCGGTAGCTTAGTGGGTAGGCGTGTGGCGCATTAACCAAAGGAGTGTGGGTTCGATCCCTACACAAGTCGTAAGTGTTTTATTATTTACATACCCCCCTTACGACCAAATATAATGTAAATATATAGTATATAATATAAACAAAATAAATAATATTAGTATATAATTTAATAATAGTATAAAAACCTATAATGGCCTTAGTAGCCGATGGTTCAATAATATTGCATTACATTTATGTATGTAATATTAATATAAATAAATAAATAAATCACATAAAAAGAATCAAACTCATATGGATGCCTGGTGACTCAGGGATAACAGCAAATGAGTTTGTCGACAACGAAACTAAGTTAGCATTAAAAAATGAAACAATATCTAGTCAAATTAACTTCCCTGGAGTAAAAACGAAGGTAACGAATAAGTAAACAAATCTTCACTAATTGGCAATTAAAATGGAATTCTTCAAGCAGTTTTTTAAATGTCACTGGCACACAGCAATTCCTCTAAAATATCAGATTGAAAAAAGAGCACTAGATATAAAGAGCATATATTTCTAAAATGCCAGATAACGTTAAATATAATGCAAAACTATAACAAAAATATAAACACACTGTTAGTTCCGAAATTAGAAAATGTAGAATTAATAGCAAAAATATGAATGTTTAGAATGTTTAATATATGGTCCTAGTATTATTTATGGTATCTAAAATTATTTAGTATTATTATATAAACGTAAGTTCTATTGCCACTATTTAAATAGCAAAGAATAGCTAAAATTTTATTAATATAAGAATTTTTAAAATTATGAAAACTATAATAAGAATAAGAATAATAATAAAAAAATAAATTGGAAATCAATTTTAAATAATTAATTACATTATATCCTATCCATTACATTATTTACTTAATCTTAAGGAACAGTTATTTTAAAATCTAAGAAATTTGTAGTAGATATTGGTTTAATTAACAAGTAACTTTTTCAAATAAATGTATTTTTTTTTCTCGCACCTGTAATGGCCCCAGCAGCCGTGAGTAATATTAACATTATTTAAACTTTTTATGGAATATTAGAAAGCTAAATAAATAAATAAAATAAATAAATCAAGGGACTTCAGTGGTCTAGTGATTAAGCACGCGATTTATTTACTGAGGGAGTGCGTGTTAAAATCCCCCGCACATTATCAATAAAATTGTATAAAATTAGATTAAAATAAATTTTAAATTAATTTTAATAAATTAAATGACTAGATAAATAAATGAATATAATAGTATCCAACCTATAAAGGCCTTAGTAACCGATTTTTTCACTAATTTTGCATAGTCATGTGTGAATATTAAATTGTTATTTCTTGTTTGAGAAGAATTGAAGCAGATTTGAACATCAGCAATTAGAGATCGTTATTCATGAAGTTGCTAAGCCAATTTTTGATCATTGTAAGTATGTATGTAACATTAACACGCAGCCGCAATCATTTAAAGTTTATAAGTTACAAAAAAAAAAAAAAATTATTTATATGGAAGGTGTATTTTGTTGAAAATACTCAACACATTTACCAAAAATATTCTGAATAAGAAACTTTTTAAATAGCAAATTTAAATCTATAATAATTAATTATTAACCGTGACATCCAAATTGCATAAAAAAAAGCGTCCCTTGCAAAGTATTATGATCCAAATTGTAAAACAAAAGCTTTTTACAAAGTATCATGATCCAAATTGCATTATAACAGTTTGTACACGGTCTACGATGTGCGTTTGTTTAAATTTTTTGCATCTAAAATTTTCTGGACACTTTTAATTTATCTTTGACAATTTGATAGTGAATTTGAATTGTTATTTAACCGGCGAAAAAGTTCTTCTAAATTGTATTACATTTACATTGCATTTAGACGCGAAACATCGGTTTTACAATTCATTAAAAAACTTTATGTGCATTTGTAGCGCATTCAAACGCTTTTTTTATGCAATTTGGATGTCACCATAATTTTTATTTTTTTCTAAACAAAAATTTTTAAAAGAAAATTGTGTTTTTAATTTATACACCAGCCTGTGTAGGACATTAAAATAACTAATTAATATAAAGCTGAAATTCAAATATAAAAAAACGTCATCATTTTTGACAGGTAATAAATAAATAAATAAATAAATAAAAAATTAAATTCAGAAAATTAAAAAAAAAAAAAAAAACTTAAAACTTCCGTTATTAAAGAGAAAAATGAAAAAAAAATATATATATATATTTAAGAGAAAAGCTCAATCATTATGTATATATGTAAGCTTAAAAATAGTGCAGTAAAAGTCCTTTAAAAACTGAGAATAAAAATAAAAGAGAAAAATAAATGCTACACACACATATAAACACATATATACTCGTATGTATATTCACGCAACAAAATGTATTTAATTTTGTAATGTATTACTAATGAATATATTATGTACCGTTATATAAGTTATTATATTATTGTCTATATTTTTCTTTTTTTTTTTTTTTGTTTATTTATTTGTTTATTTCTTTGTTTGTATTGCATCTTTGTTTGTGTATACCTATATATATATGTATATACTCGTATTAAAAATTAAATATACTTTGTCAAGGTTACGATTAGTGCAGTTTTAAATTTTTTTTTTTCTTTTTTTTTTAATTGTATTTTCTACATTTTCTTATTTTGTTGTTTCAGTAAATCAAATTTATTTTTCACAAAAACAATAAAAAAAAAGATTCTAAAGGGTTTGGAAAACAAAAACAAAAAAAAAAAAAGAAAAGAAAAAAAGGGGAAAAATTATATTTATTCAATTTGAAAATAAAGCATTTTTTTTTTTAAAAGGAAAACACATATATAATTAAAAATAATAAGAAAAGATGTCCTTTTTTAAAATTGTCTCTTGTTACAAAAATAGTTATATAAGTACATATATAAATATATATGTATATAAGTACATTAAGAATTGTTGTTGTTATTTTTTTTTTTTTTTTCAATTTTTAAAATGAATTAGGAAAATTTTTTTGAATTACTTTTTAGACATACTTACATAATAATATAATATATAATATAAAAATGAATTTAATATTTTCTTTTGTTCAATGAATGAAAAATATACAAACAAAACAAAAGGAAAATTAAAAAAAAAAAAAAAAAAATAAATAAAAAAAACCATGTCGTACGTGTACCGATCAAAATTCACGGTCAAAAATCAATAAATGAAAGTCTACACGAATAATTTTTTTTTTTTTTTTTTGTTTTTTGGTTTTGTCTTTTATTTCATTCAATTATTTTGTTTTTTTATTTTTTATTTTTAAATAAGTGGTGGGAGGACATTTAAAAGCTTTTTTTTATAGGTTTTTTAACCTATCAATGTAATAAAATAATTTATAAATTAATAGAAAAAGAAATTAAAGTAGTAAAAAATAATATTTTTGTTGTTTAAAAAAAAAAAAACTTTTACACTAGATTTTATATACATGTGTAGAAGATACACATACATTTATAGAATTACTAAGAAAATAGTTTTTTTTTGTATACCAATGACAAATTAAAAAAGATTCCTTCTGTTTTATTAATTTTTTTTGTAAGATGACAAAATTTATTTATTCAATGATATAATTTTCTTTTTTATGGTGTACTGTAAAATGTGTATAACGTCATATTGATTTAAAAATGTATTGAAAGATTTATTCAAAAAAAAAAGAAAAGGACAAATTTTTTGTTGAAAAGTAGCATTAATAGGTATATTATTTTAAAATCTTTATTCGAAACATTTCTTATGACAATTTTCATCTTCATTTTTAAAACTTTACTGTATTCGACCAATTTAAAGTAAATCAATGCTTAAAACTCATAATTATTGTATATATTATATAGATTAAAAAAGAGATGATTTATATAATTGATTGAAGTTTTTAACAATTATATTCGTGTGTAATTTCTTAAAACATACTTTTAAATATTCGTCATTAAAATACATTATTTTTCGCAAAATCTTAAATTTTTGTAAAACCCATCATATATATTCTCATTTCACAAGTTCAAAATTCTACAATTTATATTTCAAATTTAAGATTTATTCACTTTATATTCTTATAAAAATTTTATTTAACAATGAAAAAAAAAAAAAAAGAGAAAGAGAAAAATATATGACCCATTTATGATCCTTTGCTTCCATATTCAGTGTAGTTATTAATATGATATATAGTTTTTTCTTTTTTTCTTTTCTAAAATTCATATATTTTTTTTTTTTTGTTTTTGTTAAACAGATTTCAAAAATATATATATAACAAAATTTTCCTTTAAAAGGAAGAAAATATAAAAAGTAAAAAAATGAAAAAAAAAAAGCAAAACAAGGCATACAAAGATATCCTTCTTTGTGCCAGCGGTTTGAAAAACAAAAAAAAATTTTAAAGTTGGATTAAAGCCAAAAAACTAAAAATAAATGTTGAAAAAACAAAAAAAAAAAAAAATGAATTGCTTGAATTTTTATGTATGTAACATAGTATATGAATCATATTTATATTATGATAATGTAGACAAGAGGTAATATAGTTATATAGATATATTTTTACCGACCGCATACAATTATGTATAAGGTAGGTATTGTTTTCATACTAAAAATTTCATACTAAAATAGCCGAGATTTTGACAAATATGCACTACTCCGTTATGGAGAAGGCTGTAAAAATTTTTTTTAGCATGATGTCCGCCTGTGTGTGTGTGTGTGTGTGGGTATGTCTGTGGGCACGTGTACAGCTTAAACGACTGAGCGAAATTTTTTGCAATTTCATATTTAAGGTTTTGACGTAAATATCTCGGATTAATAATCTTTTGGAGCAAATTGGACAACCACAAGTGGTAGTTTACTAGTGTACTTTTTAAGTTTTTTACGAATATTTCGTAACAGAAAAATTTTATGAGAAAAATTATTAAGAAAAAGTTGTTTACACAAGTAAAGAGCAACAACTTTGCCATAAAACATTTTTTGATCCGACTAACTTTAACTTTTATTTATTTTTTTTAAGTTCCAAATTTCATACATTAATTAGCACGCCATATGAATTTATATGAACAATTTTGTTTTGTTTTTTTTATATCTCGTAAAAATTTTTTGTATGTGCTTATATCTATGCATATTATTTTTTTGTTGATGACATAAAATTAAAACTGTAAAATTTTTGTTAAAAGATTCAATATTAGTCTTATGTTTCTTTTGTACAGTTTTCTTTTGTTTACAGTTTTTATTATTTTTTACTTCTAATATTTTTGAATGAAAAAAAAATCATATATGTACCTACATTACATAATAATGGAAATGGATGTATGAATGAATGCACATAGAATTTTACGATTTCATTGCTTATTATTGTTGTTGAATAAAACAAAATGTTGTTAAATTATTAGAATTTATTTTGCTTTGATAAAAATTATTATGTAAAAAATCTATAAATATTGGCATTGTACTTTTCGTGTAGTGGCGATCGGTCCTGTGGTGGAGACAGCTGATTTTTTTTATTCATGATTTTCATTATATAATATGTGATATATCTCTATATATATACATAATATTTATAGAGAATAATATTATTTATAATACCATTTAGTTTTTTTCTTTTAAACGTGCCAATTGCAAGGATAACTAAATATGATAAATAAATAAATAAAGAATAAATAAAGAATAATGAAAACGGAAAATTCCAATGAATCATGTGTGCATATTATAAATATTTATATAAATATATCGAGATATGTATATTTACATACATATTCATTTAATAAAAATTTATATATGTATATGTCATTTTGATCATTATTATATTATTTGATTTGGCAGCTGTAAAGTTAAATTATCTTATACTGAGATTTATTTCTCTATAAATATTTTTCAGAAAAAAAAAAATTTTTTTTCCCATTTTTTCCTATATCTACCTACCTACATACATATAAAAATTTTAGAGCAACTTAAAAAGAAAAAAAAATTGTTTTTTTAAATTTAATGAAAAATACTACATAATATAATGTATCAGCGCTTGAAGCATGTCCATTTTTCTGTTATCTTTAAAGATTGAAATATCAAAAATAATCACTTCTCATAAATTTTTATTTTTTATTTTATATTAATTATTCTGTTGTTCAAAGTTAATTCTTCGTTTTATATATATATATATGTTTTTAAATTAGATTGGAAGTACTAGCAACTACAATATTCAAAAATAATGATTGTATTCGAAGCTGAATGATTATAGAAAAATATTACAGTCTATACGAACCTAAAGATCTCTAAATCGAAAAGTTATACAAAATTTTATAACAGAATATTGAATCAAAAAATTCATTATAATAAAATTCATAATTAAATTCAGAGTTTCTTTTTCATTGGGCTGCAAAAAAAAAAAAAAAAAAAACCGACTTCTGTTCTATCTTGAGAGAAAGGCTAGCAATACAAATATTTGTCATACTTGTGACTTTTTATTTAACTATCAGAAATCATGTATAAGGTATTTCTTATACATAGTTATTTTATTTACATGAAAAATATTTTATATGCTACGGGTACCAAAAATATCAGATACATATTTCTATATCCTTAATTCGCTTTTGTATTTAAATTAAATATTCAATCAATAAATTTTTCTTATTTTTCTAATTTTTCTTTTTATTGGGCATTTTTTTTGTTTTATTTGATTATTTCAAAAGACCTTTTAAAATTGGTAAAAATTCCAAATAAGGTTGTGATTTTCTGAAGGTCTACAAAATTGGTTATACATGAAGCAGCAACCAAGAAATATATTGCACTGTCAAAATTTTAAAATTTGGCAGTTTTACAAAACTAGTTTACACCGATTCGTGAATGGCCTTAATGAAAAATTATGGCTTTCTCATTTATTTATTTATATTAATATTATTAGCCATATAGGATATCGCAATATTACAAAACCATCGGCTACTAAGGCCATTATAGGTCGAATACTATTATCAAATTATACACTAATATTATTTATAATAAAACTTTCTACTTGTGACTTTCTACCTTTGGACCCGTACTCCCTCAGTTAATAAGCCACGTACTTGACCACTAGCCCACCGAGACTCTTATGGTTTTCTAAAAAGTAATACATAATGAAAATTAAAATTTCTCTGTAATGATCGCGCCTTATTTTATGCAATTTTTTATGTATTAAAAATTGTTAAAAATAATTCCGTATCATGTTTAGCCTGTAATGATCCCAAGAATAAGGGCCTATAACTATACTAAGAATACGGAAATATATTTTTGAAATTTAGATATCATAAAAACCGTTTCATTATCTTATAATATGAAAACTACTTAAATAATAATATTCCTTTTAATTTTTTTAACTCTTACTTAAATACTGAAAAATTTTTATTTAACAAACACTTATTTATAAAATAAACTTATTCACTTTTTTTTTATATTACTGATAAAGAACTTTCTTTTGTATATAATATTGTTATATATACATACATTTTACATAGATTAATAAGTTTGTTTTGTAAATAAGTTGTATTTGTATATAAATATTTTACATACCTAAATAACTTTCTATATATATATACGTATATATGTATAAAATATCCTCAAGCAATTTAAGAATTATTTAGTAGCTATAATGATGGTACCATACTTTTAGTAATGATTTGATGTGTTAATTTAAAATAATGTACTATAATATATCACTTAAATCAAGATTCACGGACAGTTTGGTAAAAATTATTCTTTTTTATATAAATATAATATCTACATATTATTTAGAAAATAAACAGTAAGATACTTGCGATATAATTTTTTTTTTAAAAACAATCAACTGTATGTAAAATAAATAGTTATAAATATCAATATAACAATATGCAGGGTGTTTTGTATAAGAGTGCAAATATTTTAGGGAGCAATTCCTAAGATTAAAATTAGAATAAATCGTACAGAAAGGGGAGAACTATTCTTAGTCGTTTTCGATATATTGAAATTTTTATATTTTTTTTATTTTACATTCTTAATTGCCATAGAACTATTGACTCAAATGTTTTACAGAAATGTACAACAGATGCTTTACAGAAATAACAAATTCTTCAGCATATAAAACCTTGAAGTATAATCTTTCAAACAAAACTAAGCAAATGAGTCAAATGTTTTGCGGAAATTAATAATGTAAAATAGAGAAAATATGATAGTTTCCCATATCTTAAAAAAAACTCAGAATAGAAGTCCTCTCTAGCCATTTATACCATAGGATTTTTCCTAGTTTTTACCTCAGGAATTATTTCCTGAAATATTTGATATATGAATTTTGATATAGATTTTATACGAAACACCCAGTACACAGTTAAAAGTATCTAAATACAACGATTAATGTTTTAAAATTAAATAAGTCTAAAGATTAAATGAAAATAGGAAAAAAACATGAGAGAGGAAATGGATCAAAAGGAGTTAAATTTAACTTAATTATATGAAATATAAAAAATTTTTTTACAAAATTAAAATGAAAATTTAATTTTGTTTTTTTCTAATCGTGTTTAAAAATTTGTAAAATTTATTATACTTGAAATATTTTTTATATTTCAGTTTCTTTACAACATCCAAATTCAAGATTCCAAATTCAAATAAATGAGAAAAGAAATTATTTGATTATAAAAAATTACGATAAATTAATTTTTAATTATAATTTTTTTTAATATGCACTAGGGTTTAATAAATTTAATAATTTAAGTACTGGATAAATTTGTAGAACGTTCAAATTTTTAAAAATATTTATTTAACAGCTAAAACTTACGATTTTTAAAAATTGCTTACCTGAAAAGAAAAATAAAAAATTATTAAAATTAAATTAATTTAAGAATTATGAAATAAATATATATATAAAAAGTACTTAATATAAAAACAATAATTGAAAAAATAATATATAAATATAACTTAATAGGAATTATATTTCAGCTTTTCAATTTGATCTAAGAGTTGAATAGCAACTCGTCTAGCAAGACACCAAAATTAGACTCTAAAATTTTTTTTGAAAAATTTATTTATTAGGTTCTCTCTGTTCCTTCGTCCGTTTACAAAACGTCTACAAGGTTCTTATGATGGAAAAATATTGTTGAGGAACAATTTTTTTTTATGCAAATCAATCCATTATAGACCCTCAAAATTGAACACCTGTGCAAATGAATCTTTATCGTTAGTGGGATATAAAAATTAAATCTCCAATATTATATTTTTATATGGGTTAACGGATTTATTTAGTTATATAGATTTTATGGAATTACATCCCCTTGGTATTTAAATTTTCCATGATATAAAAACTGATTTTTTTAAAATTTTGTTTCTTTCATGTAGCCAGAACGCTTTCATATAGACTATAGAGTCTTGAAACTTTAAGAGTAACTTTAATTTTACATTTTACATATCTAATAATGTAAAATTGAAAATTTGTTATTTTTAGACGGCTTTATGAATTAACGTAGAAGAAACTAGCGCAGAAAAGAACTAAATGAACTAAAATCGAAAAAATTCTAAATTAATTCATATGAACTAAACCGAAAATACAGGTTATTAAAACATAAATTGTCTAAATTTAAACAATCGTGACTCTTTTTCATCTAGCTATCCTGTATTGTTATTTTAGAAATTTCTGATTTAGAGTTTTTCACATTATCAAATACTTTTACTAAATATTAAAACTTTGTTCAATGTGAAACTATAAAACCGTATAGTAAGCCACGGCAGACTAATAATCCTAACAAAAATAAACAAAAAAAATCATTTTGAATCTGGTCTTAACTCTTCTGTTCTGCTATTTTTAATGAAGTTAATGAAGATGTACTCTAATCCTCTACTAATTTAGAAAATGTTATTGCATCAATTCCATCTGTTTTAGATCCTCTGTTACCTCCTGTCGTAAAAGTCAAAAATCTCTAAAAGATAATAATAATAGTAGATTACAACAGTTACAACATACAGTATTATTATAACACCTTACTGCATGAGGTAATTATTGAATGCAACCTCCACTGTTACTCTAGCAGCTATTATTATTGGTATTAGTATTACTTATTAATATAATTATTACTTTACTGCAGAAATATCAGTGGATTACAACGTGCAGGAGTATATAACAACTTACTGCATGATATAACAATTACTTCTTTTGACGACGCTTTAGCTTTACAAGATGATCTTAGCCGTTTTTATATTTGGTGTTGACACCTTGCTCTTAGCCGTTTTATTCGCTTGACACCTTGCTCTATTTCAATTTTGTATTCATACTCTATCAATAACCAATTTATTATAAACGTCAATTTAATTAGAGGTCTTGGCGTATTTTTGGATAGTAAGCTTTCATTTCCGTCTCACTATACATATATTTTAAATAAATCCAATTCTATGCTTGATTTTATAAAACGTTCGCCTAAAGACTTTAGTGATCCTTACACTTAGTTAGCTTGCCTAACCTTGAGTATACCAGCCAAGTATGGAACTCATTTTACTGGCTCCATATAAAAAGAATAGAATCCAAGAAAATATTTTTAGATTTGCTTTTCGTCGTCTACCTTGGTCTAATCTTTTATTTTATCTTCTTATGAACATAGACTAAATTTGATTAATCTCAATACCATTGATTCTCAATACTATTGTATTGATCAATCTCAATACAATACCAATAAATCAAAAATTTTTTGGACTTTAGTTCTTTTAGGTACGTTTTCCACATAAGTTTCTTATATATTAATTCATACAGCCTTTTTAAACACCTGTACAAATTTTTTAAAGTAAATGGCTAAAATAAATCTTCAACATTATAATTTTACATTTGTTAAGAGATTTTCTTAACTACATATACGAGTTTCTGAAAATTGTTAAAAATGTTGCTTCATTTTTCGCAATTTATTTTTATAAAATTTTAAGAAAATTAAAAAAAATTGATGTAAAATGCATTTCTGAACTGTTTTTAATGTCATTTTTTTTTTGTTTTTACGTAGGACGGTGGAAAACATCAAAAGCAACGCAAAGGAACTGCACGAGGTTAGCTTGGGTAGTGTTGGACTTTAACCAACCAAAACCACCCCCTTTAAAACCAAACTTTAGGATGGATCCTTTAATTTTAATACATAGTGATATAATGTACAGTTTGGTTTTGGGGAAAAGGATAAGGAAAGGATTATTTGGGAAATTGGGTTTGGGATAATTAGTATTACTTATGAAGGATGGAGAAAAAAATTTGGAGAGTTATTTTGAAGAAGGATCTTAATGTTCTTCTTAAATTTCGTTATATCGTACATAGATGGTTTTTGCCTTCTGGAAATGCAAATAAGTACAATCATATAAAGGAATTCAAGAATATTTTATGTACTTTTAATTTTTCTCTTGTCAGAATTTTGCCAAGAATCTTAAAATTTTATGTAAAGTATTAAAAATTTTAATAAATCTAAAGGTCTATTAAATATCAATGATAGACATTTTTATAAATAATAGATCTAATAAATTCTAAAATAAAATAAAATTAACAGGCAATAACAAAATTAATTATTTTATAATTATTAATATTTAATTTAATTATTTTTTAAATGATGATCCAAAAATTTAAGTGCCATACAAAAAATAATATTATTTCATTAAAGTAAAATTACTTTAATAAAAAGTTTAAATGTATTATCATAAATAAAATATTGTAAATTAAAAATTTATTTCCATTTCTTTTCAAAATACAAAACATATTAAGTTCTTTACTATATAAAAATAAATGATAATCGAATCGAATATCAATTGATTTTAATCTACAAAACAAAAACAAAACAAAAAGCAAAAACAAAAAGTTTATTTAATTTTATTAAATAATCGAGAAAATTCATGAAATCAATTCAAGGATAATCAAGGATAATTTAAACGATATTAGATTGAAGAGCTTAGAAATCATTTACAAAAATTGTGTGGTAGGGGTATAATACTCTGTATTAGGTATTTTTTTTTCGATTCTTTATTTATGTTCTCCTATTTTTGTTCTTATTAATCAAATCGAAATAAAAAGTTTTATTTTTAATATAATAAACATTATAAACACATTTGTATATATACACAAAAACATAAATAATACAAAAAAAAAAAAGAAAAAGTTGTCTGATGACTTTGATAAAACCTTGCACTTTAATTTTACATATTATATACGATAATAAAATACCGGAGTACCAGAATATTGATTTTATAATAGGCCTAAAAAAAAAGGATTTCCACTCGTCCTTATATAAAAAAAAAAAACAAAAAAAAACAAAACAAAACAGAAAAAAAAATTTATGATATAAATAAGCTTAGGTAATTAGAAAAATTCAACAAGGACAAAACTTAATATGTACAGATTCACATTCACACAAAATATTTTTTAAATTTACAATAGATATAGACGTTGAAAACTTTTTTAAAAGCTTATTAGGATAAATATAGGTACATAATTATATTCTTAGATACTTATTATTTTTAAAAAGTGTACGGATTTACTTAAGTATATATTAAACTAATAATGATTTTGTTACATATTGTATTATAAGTTCTTTTGTCAATTAAATTGAAAGTTAAATTAAACAAGGTAAAATGTCAAACTAAAGGTTTTCAAAAGCGCACATTTTTCAAAAGGCAATTAAAAATATAGTTTAGAGTCTGTACCAAAATTTTATATGCAAGAAAAAATTGCGGAAAATTAAGAAACACTTTCTGCAATTTTAAAGAAACCATATAACTATATAATAGTTAATTTATTTAACACATGTAAAGAAAATTTATGTTTTGTATTCTACTAAATTACAGCTATCTAAAAAATTTCTATTTTTGAGGCCTATAAATAGCTATTTAACAGGAGTAGTAAACTTATGCTAATTCTAAAAGATGTTTTTTCTCTTATTGCTAGGTTCTTTGCTAGGTTCTATCTAAAAGCGTTCCGGAGATATGTCAGAATTTAAAATTTAGCAATAACAGTTAATTTAAATACTAACAATGCAACAAATTGTATAATTTTGACATTGATTTATAAAGTGTTAAAAAAAAAATTCTGTCATTGGATGTTTTTAGATTGAAAAACGTTAAAGCAGAACTTGATATATACATATTTAAAAATAGCAAATTTACCAACTTGGAGGAACTATAGTTCCGTAATGTGTGAGGCTACATAAGTTTCAGGTTAGTCTACAAAACAAAATTTTCAATTACGCCTATCCATGTTTAAAATTTCATTACTTTAGTTTTAAAAGTGCAGAAATTTTGTAAACAGACAGATGGATAAACGGACGGAGAAACAAATAGGGACAGAGAAACAAATTTTTCAATTTTTATTTATAAAATGTCCTAAAAAGACTTTAAAAATTAAGAAATATTCAGTTTATAATTTATACTTATATATATAAGTTATTTGTCTGCTTGGCTTGTGTTTTACAGTTCGTACAATTATTTTGGTGGATTTTTATTTTTATTTTGAAGATCGAAAAGGATATTTGACCTAAAACCACTAACGATATAGAATAGATACTAACCAAAAAATAAATTTTTTTTCATTATATAAAACTCTTTCTTTTTTTCTTTCAACAATTATAACTGTAAATCATTTCTATTTCTGCATATCTAGCAGAATACCTACAGTCTACTGATTAAACGGTCTAGCAAAATAATGATTTAAAAAAAATTGAAGGTTAATTATTTTTATTTAAAATAAAATAGACTCTGCGAATACTGTATTCTCTTTTGAAAAAGGGAAAGAAGAAATGAAAGCTAAGATCACTTATTGACTTCAAGTTTTCGAAATTGAATTAGTTTAATTACTTACAGAATAATATTTATCCTATACTCAGATATTTACATTTTTATGATTCTTTTATGAAAACAGAAAAAAACATAAACATAAAAAATGTTACTCCTACTGCAACTGAATTGCATATGAAAGGGACTTACATTATATCAGTCCAATATATTATTATGTACTTATATACAAAAGTGAATAGTAGATTAAAACTAATAAAAATTTAAATGAAATTTATGTTCTTTCAAACAACTTATATAATTTTTAAAAAAAAATGTATATATTTTTATACATATATAAATTTATTATAAGTACATAGGTACATATAATGTACAATTTGTATTCAGAATTTTTTAAATATTACATTTATTTTCTCTTATTTTTTAAGGGGGTAGAAAATTCATTTGGGAAAATTAAAAAGAAACAAAAAAAAAATTTAATGTCCTCATTTATTTATTTAGAAAGAAAGGAACACAAAAAAAAACTAAAAGCATATTTGACAGAAGAGTATCAAAATGTCATAGAAAATGACATATGAGTTGATAATATGAATTTTTACTGTTCTCATAATATGTACAAAAGAGTTCATATTTTTAATTTAAAAATATTCTTTTTTTTTGTTTTTGCCTTTTTAAATTTAATGGTACCTAAAAAAATTATCTGTTTTTTTTTTTTATTAAAAAGTAAATTCAAAAATATAAAAAAAAAATGTTCTTTTTTAAAAAAAAATAATAGTTAAACGAAATATAAAAATAGTACCTAGTGAAGGCAAATATTAAATGAACAAATATCCTGTATTACCAGTGTTGCCTAGTTTTTTTATGACGCTGCAGAGTAAAACTAAAATTTTATGTTAAAAATATTGTTATTGACTATTTGAAAGATTTTTCTGTTTTTTTTTTTTATAGAAAATTATATAATATTTTTAAGTAAGTTCGAATATGAAGCTGACAAATTTTAATATTAAACTTTAGTTATTCATAACTTATAACTAACTATTAGGCAAAATACCAGTTTTGAACTTACTTCGAGAAAGTAAATTTATATTTATATATGAATTTAAATAACTTACTAATTACTTTTGTATTAGATTACATTTTTTCTGAAATTTTAAGTCCCTTATTTTGTGTTTATATTTTTTTATTTTTTTTATTTATAATTAAAGGTTTATTTTTAGATATAAAATGTATTGTGAGTTTTCTTTAATGTGATCTAGAATGGTCTCTTTTTAAATTTAAATAACAAGGTTTTATATTTTTTACATGGAACCGGAAATATCATATTAAAATGGTAAAATATATCAACATTAACCGAACAGCAATCAAGTAATAGGAGTGAAGATCACAAGAGTTAGATTGTGTTGTAACCCTTCATACTTATAAGCACCCATTCAATCGTAACGACCCAATAAATTCTGCAACAACACCCTTACAATAAACATGAAATTTCATGTACCCTCACATATGTACATGAAATTTTTAGAAACAAAAATATTCTAGATATTTTATGTCACCACCAGCAGCATCGGCGAACAATGAAGATCACCAATACCAGAGAACTACTACAGCATTTTAAAGTCTGGAAAAAGATTTAAAATACTACAAGTAACAATAATTTAGACTAAATCAAAATACTAACCACTAAAGGAGAATATTATATTGTAGAAAATATAGTGACACATGAATTTAGGAGATTAATACATATACGTATACTATAGAATTGTATGAAGTCTAACAACTATAATAGGCCCACTTCTCTCAAAAAGCAAAGAGTCCGTAATAAATATACGAAATACTTTATAATACTTTATGCTAACCATTATAAATAAATAAATATCAGGATAAAATAAAATCGTTACTTTAATTATTTGTTTAAATTTTTTTTAGCTGAAGTTCTTAAGTAGGATTCTTCCGTAGTTGAATTTTAAGCTTTAATTCATCTTAATAAAAAAATGTTAATACTAGAAAAAAAAAAATAAAAATAAAAAATTAAGAATTAATTAATTGACAAGATTTTTTTAAGTCCAATTTAAAAAAAAAAAGGTAAAGAAAATTAGTTAAGTGTATTTTTTCTTAATTAGGGTCATTAATTCCACTCAATTAAATTTAATTCATAATATTTTAACGTATAGGTATACATATATATATAACATTTTTTGACTATAAAATAGCCTATATTTTAATAACATTATAATCTATAAAAAATAATAAATGAAAAATTATGGATAAGTAATCATTGATTTATTAATTCCCCTTAATAAAATATTAAATATTTAGGTTTTGTTTCCAGTTAATTAATTCTCGTTCCGTTTTTAAGAATATATCCTTAAAGTTTTTTCCTGACAAATTTAATTTTTATATTAATGGTAACTCTTTGCCTATCACTCTATCATATAAACTAACAAAATATTTTAAGAGATTAATTTAAAAATTTATACAAAGAAATTAAATTCTAGTATTATATAGTTTTTGAATAGATTTCTTTTATTTAAACAAATTTACATATTTATATACATATAGTATATACTTATAATAGAGTATGTAAATTTTATTTATGTAAAATAATAGATAGTGAATAGAGGGCTAAATAGCATAATCCTGTACTGGAAAAAATAAATCAGATTTGTAATTAAATTTCAGGATTATAAAAAATATTTATACTTAATTATATATACAGAAAATGTATTATATGTATATAGTTATATATTCTAGAATTAATTTCTTAATTATATCTTCATTTAATTAAATTTGCACGAACATTTCTCAGATACATAATTAAATTGATATTTTTTGCTTTAATAATACAAAAACAGGGTGTTAAATATAAAAATATTAAATTATTAAAAAGTATCTTTTTTAAAAAAAAATATCCTGATAATAATTGTTTAGTTTTTGTTTCAATTATCTAATAATAAATTAAAAATAAAATTGTAGAATCTAGTGTAGAGTCTCTTGTAGAATATTTCTAAATATTGTATCATAATTTTCCAGAATAGTAGAAAAATCTTTAATACTTTCATAAGAAATCTGTCCGTGTCTGGCTTTACGAGGATAATAGCGAGGAACTGTTTACTGAGCAACATAAATTTAAACCTGTCTCATGGCGCAGTGGTTAAGTCACCAACCTTTCAATCGAAGGGTCTTGGGTTCAAACTCCAGTCAGGTCATAAATAAAAATATGTAGTACTTTTATATCGTAATAATGTATATCGTATAATTAATAGTAGTAATAATAAAATTAATAATATTAATAATAATAATAGTAATAGTAATAATAACAATAATTATAATAATAGTAATAATATTAGCTGCTACAGTGGGGCTATCTTTGGTTATATCATGCAAGTAAGGTGTTATATACTGCTGCACGTTGTAATCCACTGATGGCGCTGACTCTGTAGTAAAGTAATAATAATATTAATAAGAATACTAATACCAATAATAGTAAACGCTACAGTGACAGTGGGGGTTGCCTTCAATAATTACCTCATGTTAGTTACTATATACTACTATTACATGTTGTAACTGTTGTGACGGCTTTAGTCACTGTTAGCAAAATAGTAATAATAATAGGCGGATTCATTGTTTCCTTACAGTCCCACTCCCAATTCAATATTTCCGTATCCATTTCCTATCCTTTCCTATCCCTACTCCCTAGCCAATATGCTGCGTTCGCAGGTAAGGGTTAGCCCATTATATTGGCTAAAGGGGGAGGTGGGTTTAGTCAGTAAGAACCTGACACTACCAAGGGGGAAATTCTTGGTGTCTTTTGGAAGATTTCCACCTCCTTTAGGAGGAAAAAAAAAAAATACATGCTCTATAAAGCATCCTTTCAAATTATCTTTGCAAACCCTTATTTAGAAGAGAAGAGGTTGAGTACTAAAAAACATTTTCTTCGTCATTATGTTGCTTTCAAAAATTCCTCTGTTTTATTGCCAGACATATTTTTATAAGGAAAAGCTGGTTAAAAGGTTGTTGATTTTAAGAACTTTTCAATTTATATTATTACAAATGAAAATATCCAATTTGTGTTTATATGTATTACACCAACATAAATTTTTTTTTTTTCTTTATTTTAAATCATTTTTCATTTATAAAATGAATTTCATTTTAGCTTTAATGATTTTTTTCTTTTTTTTTTTATATAGATATACAATTTCATATTAACAGGACATCCTGTAAAAGTAAAAAAAAAATGAAAGGCTTTAAATCAATTCTGTTATCTCTCAAATATTTATTTATTTTTTTTTTTTTTTAATATAAATAGGCAACATCATAAAAAATAACATCACACACAAAATAATATATGTATATATATATATAATAACATTGTTGCACAATTATGACACCAATCCCATAAATTTTTATGAACCTTTTCTTTATTGAATATATTGAGTACGTGTAACAAAAAAGAACAAAAAAAAAACAAGAATCGAATGTCCTTAAAATATGAATATAAATCCTTTATATTTCCAATTTCATCTTGTAAATAATAAGATCTTATTTTATTTTTATCGTATTTTCTATACATACTATATATATACATATACATATGTCCATTCACATATATATATGTACATTGTATATTTTTTTAATACGATTTATTTCTCTAGAGAGATTTCGTCTATTGGTTTCAATTTACTTATCCTAAAGCCAGACATAAGTTCAATGATTTTTAAGTAGAATCGAATGTTTCAAAAACCTAATACAAATTGATTTGTAATATTTTTCTTTCTTTTTTTTTGTGTTCTCTTTATTGATTTAATTCCTGTGGGAATGATCACCAAAACATATGAAACAAAAACTGAACATATGAATATATTATGTTCAGTTAGAAATATTGCCAAAAGCAATAAACAACTTAAAGGATAAAAGGAAAATTTTTTCCAAGAAAAGAAGAAAATTGGTTGGTTTTTTTTTTTTAAGATTAATGTGAAAATTTTCATATCAAAAGTTAATGAATATTTGATACTTGTAACAATTTTTTATAAATTTGTTTCTATTATATCATAATAAATAAAAATTATAGCTTCATTTAAATTTATACTTTATACTTCTTTCAAAGGAGCATTTAGAGAAGGAGAGAAGTTATTGAAGCATTTTTTTACTTTAGAAACAAAAGAATAAAGAATAAATTGTGTAACAAATGAATCTATAAAAAACGATGAAAAGATTTGCAATCGAAATATGCATAAATTCAATATTAGAAAAAACTAAAACGAAAACTCATCATACAAGCAAGCCTTAAAACTAATGGTACTAAAAAAAGGTTCCATTTTACTTTTCATAAATTTGAAATTATAAAATTGAAAATAATTTAAATCTATACAATTATTTTCTAAATGAAAAAAATAATTTTAAATTATACAAGCAAAATCAAAATCAATTCTAAAAATTTCATTTATCAGAAATTTATAATAAAAGTAATGGAAATAAATCCTCCTAAATTATTTGAAATCCTTTTAAATTTAAGAAAAAAGTAATAAAATCTTTTAATAATGTACTTTGATTTGTGTGTAGTGCATTCGATATGATAGAATCATATAAAATAAAGTCTATAAAACCTTATGTTTATTTCTTTTAATAAAAGTTAAAGTTTATGTATATACATACTTTTAAAAAAAAAAATCAAAAACAAAAAAAAAAAAAAACAAATCAATAAAAAAATTTGCATATTTTTAGGATATTATTTATGGGAAAATTCAAATAAATTGAATTTGACACTATAATTGTTATGGGACAGTAACCTTAAGATTAAATCAATTTCTATTAAATTTAATAAGTAGATTCTTTGTTTGTTTTTCTAGAAAAAAAAAATAAAAAAGTCTTACTTATAGGTAGGTACATTTTTTTTTTTTAAATTTTTTAGATATTTTTATATATTTGAAAAGTAGAAATATTTTTCAATAAAATTTAAAATTTTTAATAATTAAAATAATAAAAAATAGAATAAATTTAATTCAAATCTAATAAATTGCACAAGCATTAAGGTTTATTACTTAACATTTTTTTTTCAATATTTAAAATTTTTCTGTTTTTTTCTAAAATTTATTTACTTCAAAGATAAATTGATTATCTTATGATTATTATAGTAAAGTGCTTTTTGTCTTTATTTAAATAAAATAAACTTATACTATGTAAAATTGTATATTCATCTAGTTTCTCTAGTTTAAAGAATAAAAAAATATTTTAGATTGATATAAGAAAAAAAAAGTAATTGAAAAAAAAAAATATAAAAATTCTTCAAGAAAAGAAAGGATATCCTTTAAATCGTTGCTTCCTTTTTTTTTATACCTTATAATAAAATATCCTTTAGTTTTATTTTTTATATTATTTATGCAAAATTTAAGTACAACCAATTTCTAGAGTTATCTTCCTTTATTCAAAGATAAACTTTTCATTTCTTTTTCTTAGTTTTTTATTCGACATCATTTTTATTAAAAAAAAACAAAAATAAATGAAAAAAAGAAAATTTAAAAAATTTTTTAAAGTATTTTTTTTTTTTAAATAAGATTTTTTACTAAATAGGAATATTCAGTAACTAATATGAGAGTTACAGAGTTATGGACTTAAAAGTAGAAACACTTTTAACTATAATTTTTTGACATAAATAATACAAAAATATATAAACGATTTTTAGCATTTTTAACAACTATCCTTAACTATTTTTAACATTTTCTGTGATGAGAAATGAAAAATATTGGCATATTTAGTATAAATGTATTACAAAAAGCATGTCCAAATTTGATAAAGAAGAATAAATAGGCACTATAAAGTTTAAAAAAAATTTATCTAACTAAATTATTCCATAACTGTACATGCTTTTTTTGTTTAGGTAAATAATATACTGACTCGCCATTTTTTTGTTCTCTTTCCGCACTCTTTAATTCTTCGAATGTAATTTATTCGAAAGAAAAGAAATTGTTAAATATTTAAATGGTCAAGATTCAGATGATGACATCCATTTCTTTTTTTTTTTTTTTTTAGAAATTTTTATTTTGTTTTCTTTTTATATTTCCCTAAAGTATAAAGGATAATATTAATTGCTATTTGGTTTTCATGAAAACAAAAAAAAAAAAAAAGAACAAACAAAATAAAACGAATAAAAAGGAAAATTATCTTTACATATTTGTGAATCATACATTGAAGACAGTTTGGTTGTGTGATTTCTTTCAAAACTGATTTATCTCAATCAAAGGACGAAAGTGTGGTATAAATAATTTTGCATACAATGTAGATAGGTACATTTAAAAAACATAGAATATAAGTGTATAATTTTTTAAGAATGAATAATATAGATAGATTAGTAATATAAAGAAAGCAATTCTAAAGAACATGATTTTATATGGACAAATATCATAAAGGATTTTTAATTCACATTTTATTAAAAGGAAATAAAAAAAAAAAAATTATATTTGAATATTAATCAAAGGGCAAAATGATGATAGCACGCACAATTCTATATAAAACAAAATGACTAAATAATTTAAAAAAATATTTCAATGTTAAAGTTTTTTTTAAGTTTACAAAAAAGTTACATTGCACTTAGAAGAAACTTGCAATTGAAGCAAAAAATAAGGTTCTTTAAAAGTTTAAATTTTCTTTTAAAATTTTAACAACATTGTGAATCCAAGGATGTACCTGAAATTTCATTTTAAAAATTAATTTAAGAGTTTTTGTTCTCAGATTATTAAAATTTGAATATACAGTTGTTTTAAGTGCAAAAACTTTATTGAATATACATATATAACTTGAAAAAAAAAAATATATGCAATTTTTTTTTAAAATTTTTTAGATGCTGCCAAAATTTTAGGAAAGATTATTGTAAATTTAGATAAGCGTGAAAGTAATTGAAGAAAAATGATATAAGAGAGGAGAATTGGAAGTTAAGTTCGAAACGAACCTATGTAAATTAAATATAAATTCTTTTTAAGAAGTTGTAAATTATATAATGGATCATATTTATTAGACGGTGTACCCGTTGATAAATGTATTAGATGGAAATATGTTTCATATTTTAGTGGTCCTTACAATAAATGAGTTTTCATAATCAGTTTTAAACCACCTAAGAATTTCCACGCTGGAATTGTTTTAAGAGAGGAATTATTGAACAAGTGTCATTACTCATTAATCATTACCTAAAAGATATCTATAAAAAAGAAAGAAAATGATCCAATATTTCAATGAGTGTTAAGAGGAGTAAACGAAACTTGATCTATAAAGTCGTCGATTAGGGGTAGAGCGCTCTTTTGGTTTTACCCTGGTAACCTAAAGAGGAATGAGGGTACCAGCCTATATGTGGGGGTTGCACTCCATCTTAGATCGAATATAAGCTTTATAGACATTAGTCAGATTAGCACGAGGAAAGTAAACTTTACAAAGACAAAAAAAAAGAAATATTTGGCAGCATTTTTATCAAAAATATGTTTATTCCACAGCAATTTTTAATATACCTGCATGCCTAAAATGGTGAAAATTTCAACCGTTGAATAAGCAAGAAAAAATAAATAAAAAAATATTTAGAATTATTTTAGCAAAATGTATTTTATTTGACAAAATACTAAATTTCCATGTATCCAGCCTATAGTGTAGTGATTAAGATACTAGACTTTCATTCCAAATGCCTCGAATTCAAACTCTCGCGATCATAATTATAGATTATTAAAAATAATATGAATTTTTTTATGTGTAATATATATAGTTACTACAATAAAAAACGAGGAAGAATACAGTTGCCTTGTCAACTCTTAGATACCCGCACGAACCCGTTAGTATGTTCATAGTCTGTCACTCTGCTTATAATATTATATTTTTAATTTTTCGGTATTTTAAAATAATTTAGATGAAGTTTATAATTTCTAGAACTATGGTTCGTACATATGTATGTATATTCAAACTATCTATATGTTTAAACATTCTTCAAAACCAGATTCTAACCTTCCATCTAACGATTATCAATTCAAAACTTTTCCAAATATGCTATTACCATTTGTTACTAAGCGGCAAATATAGATATATTAATTTATACGAAACTTACTACAAAATACCAAATATATATTAATATGCATTCATTCATATATACATACTATATTTTTATATATCGCCATACATTTTAATATTTCTTTAAAAATATTTCATTCATAGAATAATTTCTTATAATTACAATAAAGCACTTATAAATACGCCGCTATATACATACATATACATATGTATATACGAGTATATCTATATGTACTCTTATTATTACATCATTCATTCATCAGTGACATATACGATATGTAAATAAACATGATGTATAAGTATGTATGTATCACATAAATATAAATTCTTCAAGAAACCGTTCAGTTTTTATTTATTCAAGTTTTTTTGTACTGCATCATCATCCTCAACAATTTTAAATTATCGAGTAAAAAAAAATTGAAAAAAATCATTAAAGAAATTTGTTAGAAAAATTGAAAAAAACGAGGAAGAATACAATTGCCTTGTCAACTCTTAGATACCCGCACAAACCCGTTAGTATGTTCATAGTCTGTCACTCTGCTTATAATATTATATTTTTAATTTTTCGGTATTTTAAAATAATTTGGGTGAATTTTATAATTTCTAGAACTATGGATTGTACATATATTCAAACTATATGTGTATACATTCTTCAAAAGCAGATTCTGACCTTCGGAATAACGATTATCTATCTAACTTTTCCAAATATGCTATAGTACCATTTAATACTAAGCGGCAAATGTATATTAAATTACAAAATAGTAAATATAATTTTAAATATTATATTATATTAAGGCGCACATAGCATATATTTATATTGTTATAAGTATATCGCCATACATTGCAATATTTCTGTAAAAATGTTTCCATTCATAGAATAATTTCTTATAAGTACAATAAAATACATATATGTATGTAAATACGGCGCTATATAATATACATCTATACTCTTATCATTTATTCATCAGTGACATATACGATATGTAAATAAACATGATATTATATAAGTATGTATATATATTAATATCATATAAATAAAAATTCTTCAAGCAACCGTTATGTTGTTTATTTATTTACATATTTTTGTACTACGCATTGTATCCTCAACAATTTCAAATTATCGAGTAAAACAAAGTGCAAAAAATTCGTTAAAGAAATTTGTTAGAAAATTTGAAAAAATCAAGTAACACTTTCGTCAATTATAAAGTAACCCTACATTATTAAAAAAAAGTTGTTAACAGAAATAATAGTATAATGTTGAAGCTTTAATTTTTATGTATTACTTCAAAAAAATGTTAACAGGTGTTCTTCAAGTTACAGGTGTTTAAAAATAGTAAATTTTCAGTTTTTGACCCCTTACAGCTCCTAAACGGGGGTGATACAAAAAAAATTTCTGAAATGACTCATACTTATTTTCAAAGATCTAACTTCTGTCAAAATTTCAAGTTTCCAACTTAAACCGTTTAGAAGATAGAAGGGTTAAAGGATTTTGCAATAATTCAGTTTCGCATAACGGTAAATTAAGACACTGTATAGCACAAGTATATATTTATTATATACATGTTTGTAAAGCTTATAATAGCACCTATCGTTTGGAATTTCGTTTCAGATTGAAGATATACCTTATAGATCTTGTGTTATAACAATTTAAATATAGAGATTTTTTGAACTTTGGGGTGCTGTAGCTCCTTAACGGGTGGGGCTACAGAAATTTTTATATTAACAAATTAATATTTTTATGATATCTATCAGTAGTTAAAATTTTATGGCTCTATTTCAAAAAAAATGTGGAGATGTAAAAGTTAGTTGTTCGGGAGCTACCCGAAGTTTTGGTCGGAAGTCAACCAAAAAAAATAGGGAACCTACAAATTGCTCCCAGAATATTTTGTGTAAATTTCAAGATTCTAGCTTTCTTAGTTGTTGAGTTAGCGTGCTGACGGACGGACATGGCTTAATCGACTCAGAATTTGATTCTGATCCGATCCATACCTTTGAAGGTATATCTAACTCGCTTATTTTGAGGTGTTACAATCGGAGGAGTAATTTTATTATACCCGATACTTATCGTACGGGTATAAAAATTATTAGATTATTCTCAAAAATATTCAGCAAATCATTCACTATCTTTAAAACTTTTAAATATAAACTAATTTTTCTAAAATATTTACTATTTTATATTTCCATTAATGCCACAAAATTAGTATAACATTTTATATTATGATATATGATACATCATCAATATTAAAACCATCATGATCAACTTCCATCATCATTTCAAATCATTATCCTAATAATAACTCTTAAAGTTTAATACAATGTAAAATTGAATTTTTAAATAACAGCAAAAGTGCAAATAAATATTAATAAAGAAAAGAAAAGAAAAACCATTGAGGACTTTTCTTATTTTCTGTTCAATTTTCAGTTCCATTAGGATTTACAACAACAAAAACAAAACCAATGAATAAACCAGAAGGAAAAAAACAATCTTTTCAATCTTTTCTTTTTTTTTTCCTACTTTTAAGATTTTTAAGGAAATATGTTTTTATTCCATTATTTAATTCTTTTTGTTTCTTTTTTTCCAACTTTTTTAACAACAACATTACATCATTTCATCATAAAAAAAAACAAAATATGTATATATACAAAGTTGAAAGAAAAAATAATTTAAAATGAGCTGAAAATTATGTCCTCGAAATCTTTTCTTTTAAAAAAAAATTTCTGTGTTGAATCTTTTGATGAATTTTTTCTGTTTTTGGTATTTTTTTTGTTGTTTTGATTTTTTTTTTTGGAACACTTTTTGAAAGTTTGACGTGTTAAATCAGCATTCTTTCAAGTGTATATAAAAGATTATGACAAGAAGAAAATTTGTACAAAAAAAGTCACATCATTTCACTTAAAAAATAAATAAGTAACGAAAAGAAAAAAAAATTAGAATAGAATGGTTAGTTTACAGAAATTTTTATTATAATAAATTTAAAAATAATATCAAAGGATTTCATTTTTTATTTAATTTATTTAAAAAAAATAAAATTTTATTTATAGAAATGATATTGTCCATCTGCGCGGTAGATACGTTCTATAAAAACCGCATCCAAATAGAAATCGCGCACTATGGGAACTTGATTCGGCATTGTATGAATATATGGCATTGCATTCCAGATAATAGGAAAAATGCAAAAAGAAAAAGTTTTTATTCGACGACTAATATATAAACATATAAATAAGATAAAAATTTATAGATAAACAAGTTAGAATGTAAACCAATGGTTTTTAAAAGCGCACATTTCCAAAACTCAATACAAACTGTTTATAATTGTGAGCTGCCACAAAAATTTGAAAATTTCATGTAATAAGAAAAAAAGTGAAAATAGGACATTTTTGAAATTTTAAGGGGCCGTAAGTCTGGAATCCTATATAACTAAGAAAAATCGTTAACACACGTAAAAATATATTATTGAACCTTTAATTTTCATGTCTTGCCGAAGAAAAATTTTTACAGGTGCCTAAATGTCTAAAAATAGCAAATTTTCAATTTTTGAGGCGTAATAAGTCTTAAAGAAGGGCTGCTACCAAAAAATTTTCTGAGCAAACTTATACTAATTCTAAAAGTTCTTTTTTGCCTGAAAATTTCATGCCTCTATCTAAAGGCTTGTCGGAGTGCCGGAGTTATGAAAGTAGAAAAATCATGCAAAATTTGGTTTTCACATAACGGTAAATTTAAATACTAAATTTAAAAAAATTGTATAATTTTGATATTAATTTACAAAGTTAAAAAAAATACCTGTCGAATGACGTTTTCAGATTGAAAAAATCTTAAGCAGAACATAAGATATATGCATTTAGGGGCTGTAGCTCCGTAATGGATGACGGAGCTACATGAAAAAGTTGTTCCACAAAATTATTTTTTTTATGAGACCTACCCATGGTTAAAATTTTTTTTCTCTATCTTTAACGGTGCAGAAGTTTTGTAAACAGACGGACGGACGGACAGAGTGAAACTAATAAGCATATGTTTTCAAAAATTTTCTTGGAAATGTGCTAAAAAGCAGTCCTCTTAATTGAATTCAACGACTAATAAACAAAAACCAACATTAACAGAAATTTAATGTACATTTTTAAATTTTCTTCTTTTAGCCATCAACTTGTTTTAATCACGATCGTTACTACTATATTTTAATACAAATTCAAAAGTTTGAAAAAAGTTTGTTAAAAAAAAATAAAATTACAAATAAAAAAAACCGTGCACCTACGAATTTTTAAAGCACAGTTAAAAAACTGTGATCATTTAAATACTAAATCGTGCATATGAAATCCGCACAGATAGAGGAATTACTATATGAGTACATGTAAAAATATAAATAGAAGAGATTTTAGAATTGCTTACAAAATTAGGGTTCCAGTAATTTTTTAGCAGAGATTTAAGGGTGACAGTCGTAGATTTTTTTTTTTTTTTGAAAATTTAAAGAGGAATTTCTAATTCAGAATTATGTATCCCCACGCAAAATTTCTAAAATAACAGTGAGAGAAGATTTTTTCACATTGTATCATACATAAAATGGATTAAAATTAAAATATCCTTATTGGCCAACAAACTAGTTAATTACCAGGAGTTCTTAATATTTTTTTTTTCAAGAGTAAAACTTACTGAAATGTTAATTCTAAAAACATTCAAAATTCTTATTCAATTATTGTTTTTTTTTTTTGTATTAATTTTTAACTTTCGCTTTAAAATTTTGTTTTCCTGGTGCCTTACTGCGTAGTGCTACTTTCGCTAAACGAAAATCGCATTCGGAAATTTAACTCTTTGAAAATGGATAATTTTTCATTTCACAGCATTGTGAATACGAAATTAAAATTTTAATAGTGGTTCCTAACTGTGTAAGCATTACACAGTATCAAAATTTTAATTTTGCATTGGCCATTCTCCAATTTCCGATTTTATCAAAGTATCAAATTTTTTAATGCGTTTCGTTTAGCAAAAGTACCGCCTACTGTGGTACTTTTAACTGCCCTGATAGTCAAAGAGTGATAGTCTGATAATCAAAGGGTTAATACACATATTATATGGTAAAGCAGTAAGTATTATAAAAAAAAAAATCGTTATTGCTACTATAGCAGCGATGTAACTTTTATTTTTATTTTATGTTTTTTTTTTTTGTTTTTGCAGATTAACTGATTTAAAGGAGCAATATACATATTTAAAAGTATGGAATACATGTCACCAACAAAATTAAAGTATAAATAATTTTCAAAGTTATGAATTACAAAAAAAAAAAAATAAAACCTCTTAAAAAAAAAAAAACTTATATTCCAACATAAAAATATGATAAATGCAGTTCTAAATTCTCTATAGAATTTCTGTTCTCAAAGGTAATCATTGGTTTTTGTTCTATATCTGATATATATATATATATATATATATATATATATATATTCCTTTTTTTAATTTGTTATATTTTTGTTTTCCATTTTTTTTGCCTCTTTCATAGGGTCCTACTTTTTCAATAGATTTTGTTTTATATATATATATATATATATATATATACATATATTATATAAATTTCTGTCATATATTTATATCGAATATATTATATTTTTTTATAAGGGATTTAAATTGGAGTTTATTTTGAAATTAGGTCGATGTAATGTATAGAATCCAGAAAAAAAAAAAATCAAAAAATAAACAAAACTTTTTTTTTTATTGAAAAGGACATTTTTTTCTTTTTTTTAGTTCCCCACTCATAGCATAAAGTGGAAACAGGAGTTTTATGAACTTTATATCTAGATTCTATAGTTTTTGTTTTTTTTATTTATTGTGCAATGCAAAGGCACTTGTTAATAGAAGTTGTTATTTCATTCAACTTGTTCACTTTTTTCTTTTCTTTTTTTAATTTACTAAATTTAAAAATATTGATTTTTTATTGATAAAATTTTTCCGGTTCAATAATTTATCTGAAAGAAACAGATAAATTATATTTATAGTTTTTTTTTTTCAATCAGTTGCAAAATATTTTCCAACAATCGATTTTCATTCAACTTTTTAAAGGATAGGATTTTGTAGGATTAATTAAATTTTTTTTTTTTTTTTTCAAAAAACAAAAATGGGTGATAGTCTGATACGAATTGAATTTTTGTTTTTAGTTGAAAAAAAAAAAATGTAAATATCTCAAGATACAGATCAATTTCTTTGTTTTTTTTTCGTTAAAGTGAAAAGAGAGCAGTTATCGACTTCGCATTGCAGAATTATAACGTATTTATTTATGATTTTAACGTTAACAAAATTAACAATTGATAACAATTAATTTTCATATAAGTTGGATTGGATAACTTGGATTTTAGTTGTTGCAAAAATATTACTTTACTAATAAATTAAAAAAAAAAACTTTGGATGATGGATTTGTCCACTGATAGTAAAATAGTAATAATAATGGGTTCATTCATTATTCTCTTACAGTCCTATACTTAAAACAAAGTTCCGCACCTCCTTCTGTCCTATCATTTACTATCTCTATTTCATAGTCAATATACTGCCTACTTTATATTCCATTATATTGGCTAAAGGAGGAGCTGGGTTTAGTCATTAAGGATCTGACATTACCAAGCTATTATTCTTGATGTTTTTGGATGATCCCCATTTCTTTTAGGCGAAAAAATGGGTGGATACAGTACAAAAATCAATTCTGAACAATCTAAACTTTGACAGGTAAAACAAAAGTAAAATTAAAACATAGTTTTCAAGCAAAATACAAAAATTTCATCCTAAAACTATCATTTATATCAGAGTCTGTAATGAAAATTGTTCTCTAGTGTTCCTTTTAAATTTTGCCTATAAAAAAAAGATTTATGTAAGCCTATTTTGAGCTGAAAAAATTAAATTACTTAATTGTAAATGACGCAAAACAAATAAATATTCATTAACTTAATTAATTAAATGTTAATTTTGGCAGAAAAAACTGATTATTATCAAGGCTAAAGCAAACACGTGACTGTACAGGGAAAAAAAAAACTAAAATTCGCTGCTAAAATCATAAAAAAATAAAATGAAATCCTATAATATTAAAAATTATTCTTATTTACAAAAAAAGTTAAAAAAAAAAAAGACATAAATTTTACCTCAGAATTTATATCGTCATCATTCTCATAAATTTTATTATTTGAATGTTTTCGTTGTTGATTCGATGCATTTAAATTTTCTTGATTTTGTTGTTGCTGTTGTTGTTGTTGTCGTCGTATAGGCCAAGCAATTTTTTTATCATCCATAGATGGTATGGATTCATTGATATCACCTTTTAAAACTAATGTTGCTGAATCTTCATATTCCATTGGCCAATGTGAAGTACAAATTGAATTGCCAAAAATTTCTTCATCAATTCCTTCATTAGTTGATTTATTAAATTGCAATGTTTTTGCCAATTGGCAACCAGCCGTTTCCATTGTATCATCATATTGTTGTTCTTCTTGTTTTTGTTTTTGTTGCTGCTGTTGTTGTTGTTGTTGCTTATAATGTTGATGATGATAATGTTGTTGTTGATTATGCAATTGATGTGAATAATGATGATGATTATTTTGATGATGTAAATGTTGTAAATTATTATTTTGAATTTTCTGAATTAGATGATGTTGATGTTGATGATGTAAATGTTGATTATGTTCATGATGAAGATGATGATGATGAAGATTATGATTAAATAGGTCGTCATCATTATACATTTTTTCAATTTGCAGTTCATTTTGTTCATTTTCATATTGTTGTTGTTGTTGTTGTTGTAAGTGATAAGGATGATGAAGATGTACTTCTACTTCTGGATGTAAATGATGTGGTTGATGTTGTTGTTGTTGTTGTTGTTGTTGTAAATGCATTAAAATACTATTATTATTAATATTATGTGTTTCTAAAATATTATGTTCTTGATGATGATGATGATGTGTATGTTGATCTCGTTGTTGCAAATCAAAATTATATTGATATTGTTGTTGAAGTTGATGTATATGATTTAATGATGAAAACTGTTGTTGTTGCAATTGTTGCTGATTACTATTATGATTATTATTTAAAATATGATGATGGCTATGATGATGATGATTATGAATTTGATGATGATGATGATTACTATTATTATTATTATTATTGTTATTCCCATTTGGATTTAAACTAGAAAAATCTTGATGATGCTGCATTGCATCATAATTGTTTGCTGATAATACCATTTTATGCATTTATTGTTAAAAAAAAACAAAAAAAAAAAATAATGTCCTCTTAACAAGGATATGTGCTTTTTTTAACGCTTTTTTTTTTTTTTTTGATTATTTTAAATAGAAATATTTTAAGTGCTTTTCAGTAAGTTTTCAATTACATATTATTAAAGAAAATCACTTGTATGAGTTCATTTGATTTGATTTGTTTGTTTGTCGGATTATTCATTATTTTAATTTTTCCATCTATATAATTTTGCACTTTTTATATTTATTTATTTGTTAGTAGAAAACAGTGTAAGATTTAATACTATTGATTTATTTCATATATAGAATTTTCAATTAATTTCAATGAAAGGAATTAAATAAAAAGTTAAAATGAAAAACAAAATTACATAAAAATATGATATGTGTTTTTTATACTTTTTTCCAAAAGAAAAAAAAAAAACAAATTATATAAGTCTAAATTTCATTTAAAATCTTTAAATTTTCAAATTTTAATTAATTTAACAATATTAATTAAAGGAATTTACTTATTAAAACTTTATTTAAAATTAAAAAACATTAAAATTTTCCAAATAATTTCTCATTAATTAGAAAAGGGACTACACAAAATATAATAAAGATTTTATATAATGCAACGACCAAAAAATAATTTAAAACTTAATTACATGAAAATGACAAAGGACATAAGTAATGAATATAGAAATTTTAAAATAACGATGAGAGAAACCTTTTACCATCATTAGTAATAAAATTAATGTGATGAAATAACACAGTCATATTAATTCTAAGTGATATTATAAAATTAAACCCTTTTAATATGAAATTTTGTAAAATATCAAGAATTATAGTTTAATATACAGAGTGTCTCGGCATAAGGACCCTAACCATTCTGGGGCAGGTAAAACAGGGGAGATAAAAACAAAAGGAAAAAATTCTATGGTATGTGGAGGGAGGTCTATTCTTTACTATTTCCGACATGTAAAGCTTAAAAGATTTTTGATTATTTTTGGCTTTTTTTAAAGAGATGCAAATGACGGAGAGATACAAATGTATTTTATAGAATTAAATACGAACTTTAATTTTGGTGTTTTTGTGATCTTCATATATCCATCAATTACAATATTTGAAGTGATTTAATTTCAAACAGCATTTCTGTTTTTGAAACACCCTGTATTTGGGGTATTTTTAAATAGAATATTTGGAAAGAACTACAACAGACAATTACATGAACTAATAGAATTACGTATATTAACCCAAAAAAAAAAAACAAATCATTAAAAAAGATTTCTAAACTATTTTATAAAAGATAACTTTAAAATAAAATAAAATAAAAAGAACAGTTTTATGAATGTAAAAAATACGATCCTTTAAATCCTGTGAAATTAGATTTTCAAAGTTATTAGAACAATACCGATTTAGTGTTTTTTTTATAGTTTTGTACCCTATATAAAATCACTTTTTTTCATTTTAAAGCTCGTTAGTTAATATACACAAAAATAAATTTTGATTAGACATATATTATAATTTATAGTATAACTAAGCATAATGTTAATATATAATTATTTAAGGATTTAGAAAATAGGCATACTACAATATAAAACCAATATTTTAATTCATTAATTTGCGAATTAAAAGAAAAATCATCAGGTTCAAATAAGAAAAATTACAAAATAAAAAAATGGTTTTACAGCAAAAAAAAAAAATTTCAATTAGTGTCATACTTCACAGATGATTTTTATAAAATTTCACATAAATATAAGACTGTCAATCGAAAGTTTAAACTAACAATTGTCTAAGCAATTCAGCACTACAGACCTAGCTAAACAATCCGGTAATATTTAAGGAGAAAAAATTCCCTAAAATGAAAAGTTCCTATATGCTTTATAATATCATGTAAGAAAAAATTAATAAAAATTTCTTTAAGTAGTTGATAAGTAATAATTATTAGTAGTTAAGTAATAATTTAATATTTAGAACTACTTTTAAAGTACATAAGTAATGTTAAATTTTTTGATATTTAATGTCATATTATGGAATCTTGTATTTACTAAAGGCCATTTCAGACTATATCTATTAATTGTCATATGATTTTTTTCGAATCTATTGATTATATTAAACATCTGATTACTTAAAAGTATATTGAATAACGGTAGAAATTTATTTTGTATGTTGTCATTTGTATTTTATTGTCATAATGTCATTTTTACTTTGTTGGAAAGTTTTAACGGTGCAAAGTGAAATTATTTTAAATATTTTGATTAAAACAAATAAAGATTTTAAATATTTCATAATATGTATATAAATTAAATAATAAAATTGAATATTTAAATTTCTTTTCTCTTTTCCGTTTGTCTTTTGTCATTTGACAATACAAATGGTTTTCGAAACGATCGGTAAAATTAAATTTATCATTTGACTGTATATATGTTACATATAACATAAGACACTGATGGTTATATACCAGGCAATCTTGTAGAAAATTTTAATCGAAGTTTGAACGAAGTACACCCGATAATAATGTTATCGGAAAATAATATTTCTCTATTTTATAGCATTCTTTTGCTTTTGTTCTTATTCAGTTCATATAAAAATTAAAAATATAACTTTGCTTTTTTAGTTTTTAGTTTAGTCAGTACTCAGTACTCACTAGTCAGTACTCAGAATCAGTGTGCTTAAGCGCTTTAATCGAAAATTTTATAAAAATAATATCATTTATTATTTTCTACTGCAGAACAATAAGATCCTTTAAATTTAAGTTGAAAAATTCTGTTTTTTTCATACTAAATTGTCAAAATTTACGATTTTTTTTTTTAAATTATCTCTCTACGCCATTGCCTGAAAATAACCAGCAGTGCATAAGGATGTGAAATGACACGTTTTTTTTCTACGTTCACACTTATAGTGTACAATTTGTACAATACACATTTGAAGTCATTTGACAGTACAATTTGTGTGAAGTACAGCCTTAATAAATTAAGGTTCATTTTTACTTCGTAAATTAATCGTAATTAATTTTATAAAGTTTTTTTTTTTTTAATTACACAATTGATCTTTTTTTTCATGGGAAACTTTCAAAACAGAAAAATTTTTATTATTTTAAAGTTTTTAAAAAATATGTAAGGAAAAATTTTTAAATAACCCGTAACCATACTATAGCAGTACTACAACATTTATTTTTTTCCGTTTCTGTTTTTTTTTTTTTTTTTTTTTTTTTTGACATTTAAGTAAGTGATAAATTAAAATAATATAAATTTCAAATGTTGCCATATTTTTCAATATACTAAAGAAATTTATTTCCTTTTTTTAAAGTAAAATTTTGCAAAAAAAAACATCTGTAAAAAAAATTTTGTATATTGAACGATTTATTAACAAAACGTGCGCGAAAAAAAAACTCTATATAAGTATTGAAAATATTTTAATAATTGTAAGCAGATATTTTATTTTTTTTTTCCAGATAAATTACAATTTTGTACAAAAATATGATTGGAGAAAGTAGGTGGTGGTTCTTATTATTTTTTTTTTTATTTTTTCTATATTATAATATACAATAATACTTTATTTATTTTTTTTTTTTGTTTTATATTTATTATATATTCGATTACATTGACTGAAAAAGTTGCTTATACTGCATTTAAATAGAAAAAAAAATAAAAATTATGTCAAACCTCAATTATTATAGCTTTTAAATTTTTTTTTTTTTTTTTGTAATAATTTCAGCTATTTGATATTTTTTTTTTAAATGAAATGTAATTAATAGAATATAAATCACTTTTATATATAAATTTAATTAATATTTTCACAATTTTTTAAATATTTATAAAAATAAAAATATACTTAAGTATTATTTAAATACAAACTTCTTTTTTTTTTTTTAATTGAACAAATCACAGGTAAAACCGTTAATAAATTTATTCTATTTAAAAATATTATGATACTAAATATAATGTTTTTTTTTTTTATCTATAGGATCAATTTTTAGATTTCTATATAGGATCAATTAAACTAAAGGTTGAATTATGAAATTTTTTTTTAAGTAAACACTTTGTATATTAATTATATTTAAATGTTAAATAATTTAATTTTTACTAATTTTTTATATTAATAAAATTTTATAAAATAATTAATTATTAAACATCACTTAATGTTAAATTCGAATAGGTAAATTGAAAAAACAAAAAAACAAAAAAAAAATTAATAATATCACATAAATAAAAATCGGGACTAAAATCGGATCGATCGGTTCGTTTCAGTAATATCAAAGATACTGGTAAAATAAGTTCAAAAATTATAATAAAACATCGTATTATAGAGATGGAAAGAGAAAGAAAAAAAAAAAAATAAGAAAATATTCAAATGAAAAAAAAACAAAAAAAAAATTGGTTTTTCATGTTAGATGATGCAGAACGATCGCAGCCACTACTGCGGTTATAAAGTTACCTTGTACATATATTTTATTTTGCTTTTATTCTTTTTTTATTATTTATACTTAATGGTTTAACTAGTATATATATTTTTCTAATACTAGTAATGCCTATTTTTTTTTTTTCTTGTTGCTGTTATTTTAATTTACTCATTTAACTAAGTTTCATGTTTACAATGCAAATTTACAGGCATGTATTTAGTATATATTTTATATTTAATGCAGATAAAATAGAGATAAACTTAAAATCGATTGTTTACAAAACGTTGTAAAAAAGTTCACAAATTGAATATAGAAATCGATACTATGATTTATAACAGTAAATTAAAATTATAAATTGGTTTTCTAGAAGCAGAAGCAATTAATAGTAAAATAAGTAAATGTAACAGTAAGTCGATGCAACCGACTTATTAATATCCTACACCTGAATAATTCCAATTAAATTAAAAATTTATAAGTTTTTTGGCAGCTGCTTGAACTTCTTCCCTTTTTTTCCTTTTTCAACTCGAATTTCAGGAACGTAAAATAGAAATCCTCTTGGGATATGTTTGACACCTTTGTATGATATTTCAAGTTTCTATCTTTATTAATTTCGCAGACATGCTTGTTAGCCGTTGGGAGGCGTGTGTCAGGTACCCGAATTACCACTCCAATTCTCAAATTCATCTCAGAGACGTAAAGAAAAGATGACAGAACACCATTGTACTAAATTTAAAGGTTCTACTTTTGTTGGTGTTGGAGATATGCTCGTTTGCTTTTGTGCTCATTCGGAAGTTTTCAAAATACGAACCCATGGTTCAAATTTTCTCAAATGTCAGTTTCCAATTTTACAGAAACGGGAACATAACAGAACACCCTTGTACTAAAAATAAAGGTTCTATCTTTGTTGGTTATGGAGATATACTGATTTGATTTGTGGCTGGTTTAGAAGCTTCCAGGATCCGAACCCATGAACAGATTTTGTTCAGATTCAAACTTAGCCTTCCTTTCATAATTAGTAACCTATACTATTTAAATTTCATCAAAATAGCTTTACCAGTTTTTGAGTTATCGTGCGAACGGACGGACATCGTTAAATCGACTCAGAAAGTGATCCTGATTCAGAATATATACACATGTCTATATCTAAGTCGCTTCCTTTAGATGGTGACAAACTCCATACCAAAGTTAATATACCCTATGCTTTAGGTGTAGGGTATAAAAATACATTCAAATTTTTTAAGTCGCATCATACGAAGAATATTACTGACGCGCTCTTTCGTTATTCTTTTAGCAAAAGTGATCTTTTTAAAATGAAGTTATATATACTATTTTATCGCCTCTTTGATGATTCTACGAAAATATGAGTGGAAATATTATTCTTTCAAATGCCTTCTTTTATGTCCTTATATTACAAAAAATACGATACTGTTATATATTTTGTATAAAGATAAGATAAAATGTTTTGTATCTGATCACAGTTAACGGTTCATTTTGCACAAACATTTCCAATTTAATCTACCTTCACAATTTCACAATTTTTCTTTTCTTTTCTTCTTATTACATATATAGGTATAATACTTTATTTTATATTGACAAGATATACTTTGGAACGCATCATTAGAAAGAAACAAGCAACCATCTATATAGTAAGAAAAAGTGTTAACATTAAATAGAAAAAATATACATAAATATTGAACAGGGTGTTAAATAAAATAATTTGTATAATTATTAACCATATAATAAAAATATAGTAAAATTCTAAATATCTAAAAGGGAATTTACAAAAAAAAAAACAAAAAAACGTTGCAACACTGCATGATCGTTGATACATTCAAAACCTCAGTTTACATCCTCTTGTTTTATGACATTCACAAAACCTGTATTCATATTCTGTTTGTTTTTTCTGGAGCCAAAAAAAGTACAAATCAATGGAAGATTAATTTTAAATTATTAAATTAAAAAAAAAAAAAATTTATTTTTAAGGAATTCAAAATAACCATGTAACATGTAAAAGATATTTTGTTTTTTTTTTTATTGATGTCGTATATACATTACATATACATTAAAAATAAAAAAAAAGAGTTGAATTTTCAATCATTAGTTATTAAACTATAAACCAAAATAAAGATAGTTTTACGTTTTTAAAAAGCCACACATTTTATATTAAACCGGAATTGTAACTTTTTTTTTTCTCTTTTCTTGTATATATTGTTTACAACATTAGATAGTGGTGATGCGTTTATTATAAATATTGTATTGTCCATCAGAAAAACTTGTCTTAAAAGTATTTTTTTTTTTTTTTATATAAGTAAGAAGTACATAAACGTATATACTTATAATAGAAACAATCTAACAACTATATAATATTAAGAAATTATATAGTATATAGTATAGAGTTTTCAAGAAATAGGATGTTTAATTATTTAATTGAATATATATGTATGTATGTATATATTTATCTTGTTGTTTTTCCAAATTATAATTTTAAAAAAAAAAAAAAACAAATTCAGTTAAAATCATTTATAATCGGACCCTCTCTCATCAATATCAAAATCTATCATCCAGAAACAAAATAACATAAATAAATATATACATAAATTATAAAAAAAAAAAAATTTTCCCGCGCACTGAACTTGCGTAATAAAAATAATAATAATTGTACATCTGAATATACTGATTTTTGTGTGTTTATTTTTTTTTTTTTTTATACATATATTTAACTTTTTAAATGCATAAACCTCAGATTTTATAAAAAAAAAATTTTTTTTTTTAAAGAAAATTGAAAATTTGCTAAAGGAAAAACACTTTCGGAATTTTTTTTTTTTTTTGTTTTGGTTTTATTTTTTGTTAAAATATATGCAGTTTATTTTAAAGCTGGTAAAGTTGGATCTTTTAATTATATGGTAGGTATATACAGTAAAAAAAAAAAAAAAAAACAAGTTTAAAATTATTGATGAAGTTTAAGATCAACTCAAAGAAGTTAAACACTTTTTTTTAAAAGTGGGCAAAAAAAAAAAAAACACTTGTACTTTATAATTTATATACATACTAAAAAAAAAATCTTATGAATTATTATGAAGGTTAAACTTTCAACATGCCGTTGAAATTATATTTTATATTCATATAACGTATTTAATATCGCTTGTATAAAAAAGTTCAACTTTTTTATAAAATGATTAATGATTAACGTTTATTTTTTCAATAAGTATATTATATTTGAGCGAATGAATATTAAGCTTATTTTCAATTGAAATAAAAAAAAACAAAAACAAACATTAAATCTGTATCTTAAGAAATAAATTTTATGTATAAGTAACTAAAGAAAAAAATTTATGACTTATTCGAAAAATTGCATTTTTAAAAGATTTATGTGTTAGGACTTTCATGTTATGATGATCACTACAGAAAAACCAGATATTTTTTTTTATTTTCCTTTTTTTTTTGTATGTTTTTCGATAAAAAAAAAAAAAAGCAAAATAAAAATTTTCTTAAGTTACGAAGTAATTTTATTCAAATTAATATGAAAAAAAAAAAAGATAATAATAGATGAATTTAGTGAGATAAATAGAGGATCATAAATTAATTTTTTTTTTTTTAAACACATTTTAAAGAACAACTATAATAGGTTGGATCTAGAAAAAAAAAAAAAAATGAAAAAAAAAACAGTTTTGAATTATATTGAAACCAGTTCAAAAATTAAATTTCAATAAAAAAAAAAAAAAAAAATTCTTTTATCCACACGCAAACACATTTTGCACAAATTTTATGGCCTAAAGAAAAGAAATAAAAGTATGTATCAGGTGTAATAAAATTGTGCATGCAATTTTAATAACTACTACTTACTTTAGTTAAATTAAAATTTTTTTTTTTTTTGTAAGAATTAAAATTTTTTTTTAAAAAAAAAACTTGTTAAATCTGTTTTTTTTTTTTTTGTTTTTCTTTAATTATAAAATTAAACTGGTTTTTTTTTAATTTGATATTAAGGAAGTTTTTAATTTAAAAATGTATTTAAAAATTTTTAATTTCAATAAAAACTAAGTAATAAGTAATTAAATAATTAAAATTAATTTTATTATTTGAATTAAGTAATAAAAATTTTAAATCTATGAAAAAAACGACAAAAAAAAGTGTATGCATCCTATTAAAATAACCAGTATACTGCATTAATCTATAAGGAAACTTAGCACTTGTTTAGGGCATCACAAGATAATTGGGGCACCATAGAATTTCAGCAATGACGAACAGTGTTCCTTTTTTTTCTAGTGCAAAAAAAAAATTTCATACAAAAAAATTTGGGTATACTTCCATATGGGAAGGAAATGAATTACGTAATGACGTCATGTTTCCGAATATATATGAAATTGGTTGCGGAAAGGTCATTTAAAGGTGAAATTCGTTATTTCAAAATTTGCCTAACATTTTTCAGTATTTTACCAAAACCGTTATATATTTTGTCTATAAAATTATATACAATCGATTTAGATACAAAATTGTAGAAAATTTAATATGAATCTTCTTTTATCTCAATCGGTGTTACCGTTTCAGAGATATTGCAGTTCAAAACAGAAAATTTGGCTATAAAAAAAATTTTTTTTTTCAGAATTTCTAGAAACACTCATATTTTGAAAATTTTCAAGGCATCCTGTATTTATTATTACACCTCTTTATTTCATTTCCTCATTTACGCTCTTTCTAACGATATATAATAAGTATGGTAGAGGATGATAATAAGTCCCAGCAAGAAGTAAAAATACGAAATTGAACCAACGAATTTAATTCAAAAAAATTAAATTGCACACGAAAAAAAACCATTTCATACTTAATATTCTAGTTTATATGAAAATATATTATTAAATATTCTCTTTTAAGTACTTTATTGTGACATAATTATTATGTAACATGAAATAAGTATGTAAAAAAAATAATTTGGAGAAATATTAATGTTGGTTTCAAAATTAGCGTTTCAATAATTGATTTAGCGAAGGTTTGGGGGCGACAGCTCTCACTATATGAAATGCATTTGTTTTGAAATATACATGGGAAAAAAACAATTGGGAGCGATTTTAGAGGTGGATTCAGAATCAGAATTGCTCCTTTTTCCCCAGAATATTTATTTATATAATATGTACCTGTGAGATTCTGAATTAGGAAGGATTTTAGAGTTGGTTTCAAAATCATGATTATACGCTTTTTACAGAATATTTATAATAAATATTATTTATATATAATTTATATTATTTAATTTTATGTAAAAATTAAATAAATTTGACAAAAATAATCCAAAATTTTCTGTCGATAAATTACTTTATTTTTGGTTTCGCACTTATTTCGTAGCGCCCTAATAAATATCATATTTTAAAATTTTTTTTTTTTTTTTAATTATGATACATTGTTTATATAAAATTGTTATGCTCATAAAAATAAACAAAAAATTGAAGGTTACAATTTTTATTATGTAGGTATGTATGTATATTAATTTTTATTTTTTTTTTGTTTGTAAATTTGCTATCATAAATTTTAAGCCAACTATAAAATTCCTCCTGATTCAGAATCTGGTATACTCATATTCATATATACCATATATGTATACATATAAATATTCTGGAAAAAGCGGCAATCCCGATTTTGAATCCCACACTAAAATGCCTCCTAATTAAGATGTTTGTATATACATATAAGTTCATTATTTCGATTTTGTAGCCAATTCTATAGTCCTTCCTAATTATATTTTTACACACATATTGCAACAACAAAATAAAAAGGCAAAATAAATGTATGAGAAATACAGTATGAAAATCGTTTTTTTTATTAAAATTGTTGTTTTAGTTTCGTATTTGTGTCCTCTGGTGGAAATATTTGCCAATATATACCATACTTATTATATACCGTTGAAAAGTGTGTGATTGTATAATAATGAATGTGTGAATTATAATAATGAATATATCGTGTCTTTGAAAATTTCAGATATATAGTGAGTTTTTTTAAAAGCTTGAAGTTTTTTTTTTTCAAAAATTCCCACTTTTAACTGCAATCTCGCAGAAACGGTAGTACCAATTAAGATGAGATGTATATTAACGATTATGCTTTACAATATTGTAAAAAATGGTTCTACTTTATTGTCTTGCGAGAAATATCTAACAGTTATGACGTCATTACGTAACTCCACCCCCTTATACAGAAGTATCTCCAAAAGTTTAACTCAGGTTGTTCAATTGTTCACTGGCAACCCAAGTATTTTTGTACTCTTATACGATAACTTGATTCCCAAGATACAGGACCTTGTTAAGCTATGCTATTGCATAGTCATAGCTTATTTATGAAAATACCTGTATGATGCATATAAAATATAAATACAAATTTTAGAATTTTCGCAAAATGTGGTATGTTTTTTTAGACGGCATTTTGACGATTAGTGTAAAAAATCTTAGCGTCAATAATTTTACATTGCTAACTTCAAAATAGCATCATGATGGCTAATGTAAATTTTATAGTTTTGTTTTTTTTTTTTTTTAATGCTTAGGGCATCTATGATGGGTCTTAATCCGATCCTGAAAATATATTTAAGAAATTCAGTTATAAATTTTAAAATTTATATATAACTATTATATATTTTTTGGTTTAAAATCGAGAAGTCAATTGAAGTCAATTTGAAGTCAAAATCGACCGACATTTTACTGCAGAATTAAAAAACCAATTTTAAAGATTAATAGAGTTAACCCAAAAATAAGTTAAGCGTTATATTTCCAACCATTCCAACACTTCGATAACCAACAGTAATCATATAGCACGTCCCATATGGAATGGAGTAAACGTATATAAGTAAGATGGAAAAAAAATGCAGGAAAATCACGTATATTTTGAAAAATAACTCTTTTAACAGAAATTATTAGATAAAATTATAGGCAGTTAGGGAGTAAATCATACAACTTATTCAATGAAGAAAACTTTCTGCACATATGCGAATGGATTAAAATAAATGAATGTAACTATACTATATGACTTATACTGTATGACATTATATACTATATGAATTTGCCTCAGACTCATATCATTTTGTCTATCCATATGTATAGCTTTAATCTTGTATTAATTTTTTTATTCAAAAATAACATAAGAGAGATTTTAGCTTTTTATTGTTAGATTCTTTTGGAATTTAATATCTTTAGAGAGTTAAAGTTTTAATAATAAAATATAATTTTATAGTCATCAATCATCAATTAATTATATGTTTATTTTTACCTTCATTAGTTTTCCAAACACCATGCAATACATACAATAAGTATAGAATTTTCCGCCATATATATTTTTGGTAATATTAATACCATCAATTGAGTAAATAAAAATTTAACAGGTGCTACAAAATTTTTATATAATATTGAAAGAATTATACTAAATACTAGCATAGAGTTATTGGACGTATTGCCAGGAAAATCTGGAAGTTCTTAGAATTTGAAAAGGAAAATATTAACAGTTTGATTTTAAAAAGTGTATATTTGTTATGTAATATGAAAATTATCTCAAATTTTGAGTACGCACTTTATCATATCTATTTATGTAGAGATTTATAAATGTATTGTACATTTTATTTGTATTTTATTCACAGTTACTATTACATAAAAGATTTTGTAGAAACTTTTAAGAAACTATAATTTTTCTTATTTTTCAAAGCGCTCTATAAAATTGAACGTAATTGACAGATCAATGTACCTAAATAAGTCAATAAATTGTAATTTAGTAAATCAAACGAGCTCTTCCGCGAAAAGGTAACATTTGTACCAAGTTAAAAGTCAATCGGTTAAGTCATATTTAGTCAAGAAAATAACAAAAAACAAACTAAAAACCATTAGAGCGTAAACTCGATAAACTCAATATAAATGTATTTTTGGCTTTTTTTAAAACTATAAACGCACCCTGTAAAATTGAATACAATTCGCTTGTGTCGAGTTTTTTGGTAAGGTAAGGAGAAGGCGGAACGATTAATTAAATTGAAACAAAATTAATGAAAGGAATTCCTTTGATATGGGAGAATATTTTTGCAAGGTTTGAAATCATTTGGTCAAAACATATAGTCAAAAAAATAATAAAAAAAAAAATAAAAATCCGTTAATTAGCTTTCAGATCGCAACAGGATAATAAAATGGAGAAATAAAAAAAATTATTTTTTTCTTTTATCAAATAGTTTAGGTTGGACAATTTCAACACGAAAAACCATTAATTGGCTCTCACTCGCTCTAACGAGTTAACGGAACAGAGTACAACATAAATCGTCTATAATCATTTCCAAGCAGAAGAGTATTTTTCACTCATATGAGTGATTCCTAAGTTATAAAAGAACTAACAAACAAACAAGCAAACAAACTTTCTGCTTTATATATATATTAAGCATGTATATATGTGAATCAGACTACAACTTTTCTCACGAAGATTATCTCAAATTTTTGCCTCAATTCTAAAATCAATAAAAATCAATTCAAAAGTCAACCAATAAAATTGTTCATTGGAAAAATGTTTGGATATTATTAAAAAAAAAACATGGGTATTATATATATATAATCTACATTCCAATCCCTTTAGTATTTCCTTCATTTTACTTCCTTAGTATTTTTAACTAAATACAACTATACTAAAACAAAAAGAAGGTATGTAACTAATAATTTTTTTTATTTAAAATAATATATACTTGTTAATACCATTTTTTATCAAATTACAAAACAATTAAATATCAATGGACTTTTAATAACCAGTAAAATAAAACAAAAAAAAAAAAAAATACTATGCTTTTCATAAACGGGTTATTGACTTGACTGTTAGAAAAATACAAAAAAAGAAAATAAATTATTTTAAATAAGTAAATAATTACAGTCAGACAATTATAATGTTTTATGTCACAATTATGATGAAATGTAAAAAATAAATTCAAAAAAATAATGATTTTCTTATACTCTTAAAACTGTAGGATAACCGCAATTCAATATAAGTAATTAATTAATATACTCGTAATCATTTCGAAACTAAGCGTTGCAAATCGATATATCGAATATGAATAAAAAGTGTATTTAAATTTCTGTATGTAAACAAATTTCTTCAGTGTGTATTAAAACGTCTTTAGATCAATCAAATAATTATTTTTAATTCTTAAATCAAAAGTTGAGATGATTATATACTTAATTATCATTCTAAAATCAATATCTAGATTCAAATTCTGCACTAATTCAACCTAATTTATTATGACAATCAAATTGATATATAATAACTTTTGAAAATAATATAAGTACTTCCATATTATATAAAAAAAATAATGATTAAGACTTGACAATTAGAATAACACGAGTTCGATTGACGTCGTTACATGGAATGTGAAATAAATACAGCTATAAATCAATTAGAAAATTTTGTTTTTCAGTTTTTTATTTTTTAAAATTTCTTTTTGCACCTGCAATTTTAATTATTATTTTTCTCTAATTAACATGATGGTTATTTGATCTATATAACTGTAATATAATTAATTTATACCTATAACATTTAAATTTTCAGCGATTCAGTAATAGAGAAAATAAATGTAATCCAAATTTTTATAAATTGTAAAAAAATTAAATTCAGCAGTTCAGTTTCAATCAAACTTTGACTGTATTTAATATAAAGGATAAAAACAAAATTTATATTTCCCTTAATTAACTCAGTGATAAATATTACATGAAAACTTTTACGTTTTTAGTTAAAATGTAGAGATTAATTAGTTTGAGACTAGGTTAAAAAATGGAAATACAGTGGGATTTAATCAGACAAATATCTAAAGCAAATCTCAAAAACCTTTTCTAAATTGCTTTTCCTTTTCAGCTATTCATGGAATTTCATAGAATAGAAACAAAAACTTGACATATTCAAAATGAGATCCCACCAAGCAGAAATATAAAGATTTTAGTAAATATGGATCGTCAAATTCTGAAGACCAACGCTTGAATCGTATTTCTTTTATTAATGATAAATGCACTATAATTTTGAAAATGAAATGCTAAAATATACATCAGTATCTCTAATTTAGTCTACTCTATTTAAAATTTCATTAACCATTTAGATTAAATTTCAAGAAATTAGATTGGAATAGATTTTTTCATTGTGTATAAACCATGAACACATCATTTTTAATATTAAGTTGAAGGTTATTCTTATAGACCTATGAATCTTTAGTTCTTTGTTTCTTTAACCTATGAATAAAAGTTCTAAAGACAGTTTTATCACTAATAACAGAAACCATATTATTAATTAAAATAAAAAACAACAGTAGATATAAACGACTACCTTGTGATACTATTGAGTTCGTAAGATGTTAAGAACGCTGTAGCTCTTGTCAATCAAATAAATAATGTTTATATAGTTATGGGATTATTATTTTAATATGTGATAAAATAAGAAATGTGTTCATATAGGTTAACCTATGAGAAGCAAATAAAAGAAAATGGTATAACTAAAAACAAAATTTAGCTTTTATAATACCAATTTATAGTTAATAAAAAATAATAGAAAAATTAAAAAAAAAACAAAAATTGCAATTTAAAAAAAAAAATACAAAATTACATGAACCCAAAATGAAATTAATTTATTTTTTTTTTTTTCTTGTCATCTCCAATAAATGACATTGCAATGCAACTGCAACTGCTTCTGGAAAAACTCGTTTTAATTTGATTTCATCACATACTTATTTAAAAACAAAAAAAAAAAAAAAAAAAGAAAAAAGTTCATATACTCTCATTATATACTATATATTATATACAAATATTCATAAACTACACATCATATAATATTAAATAGCAAATAGATATTTAATATTATATATGTATATTATATCTACATATATGTATATATTATATACAAGTAATAAGTACAAATATATTTCACAAAAAAAAGGTGTTTTTTTTTTTTTAATGTTGACATATGTATAACAATATCCGTTTATCTAACGTGATTTGATTAAGTATTCGTCGTTATTATTAAAATCTATCTTTTATTTTCTTTTTTATTGTAGTTTTGTTTTTTCTACTGTCATCATATTTAAAAGACAAAAAAAAAAAAAATTGTAAAGTCAAATTCTGATAGATACTGGTTGCAATTGTTTTTTTTAGATATATATACTTACATATATATATATATATATATAGATTTAATTCACTGGCTATAACAACAAAATCCAAATTGCATTTTTCAATAAATTAATTCAATAAGGTTGTTTGACATGTTCGAAATTGGAATCATCGTTATCAAACATTAAATATCAGAAATTCAAAATGAAAAAAAAAAAACTAAAAATATAAAAATAAATAAATAAATGGAATTAAAGTAAATGAACCGAATCAAATGCGATTAAATTGCTGAATAGTAAATATAAGAATAAAAATAAAAATAATAGAAAAACGAAAAAAATACACTGGACAATCTTAAATTTAAAAAAAAAAAAATATAGAAAAAAATTTATATTTAAGAATTTTAATATTTAAGACAATTGGACCAATTTCATGAAACAAACAAACTCTAATATTAAAATCACAAAGTTCATGTAGAAGTTCACAAGAATCACGTAGGTTTCCAGTCACATATATGGATAACGAATTCGCCGACTTAACTATTAAATCAGCAATTAAATCGCCATTTCAAACATTTATACCATTTCCAAAAAAAAAAATCTCTAAATAATAAAGCAACGAAAATGACACTTAATTTTATACAAAGGAAATGGTCAACCTATTAAATAAAATGGTCAGTCATCAATACAAAACAATACTTATAAATATTAAATGAATCCCCATTCAGTTATCCAACAACAACCACAGCCAAAAATTAATAAATGGTTTCTAATAATGCGACGAGGACACATCAGCTTAAACCGTTCACAGATGTAATTGTCGCAGATCCTTAAAAACGTAACTTAATCCATCGACTCCCACTAAGAATTCAGCATATATTCTTTTCGAATGTACGAGCCTTTCCCAAACCAGGCGCTCCATATTCGATAACTCAAACCCGCTAGAATTCTTAACTCAAGACTAAAATGTCAGAATCATCTAAAGCTTTCTAATCTATATAACTGTACCTATATATTTATACTATTATAGTATATACTTATAAATAAATAATAAGTTAACTAATTTTTTTTTATGGTTTTTGCTTTTGCCTAAGTTGTATAATACATACTTATAGTTAAGAAATAGAATATTAGAAGGTTTCAATAAATACACGTCATAAAAACAACTGAACTAAACTAAAAATTGTTGATGATGATACCATAAGTACCAAAATTGTCGAATGAATGATTTCCATATATAATTGCTGACGTATTGTAAAAAATCTAATCTATATAATATGAAGTATAGTCACATTCCTTTGTACATTAACATAACTTCGTTCTATATAAAGTTCTTCATTAAAACCTAAATTATGAATAAATATGTTTTTGTATTTTTCTTGTATTTCACTACCTTCAAGATCTTAGTTATTATAGTAGTAATAACTTAAGATTAGACTATTTTAAAATTTTCTAAACATTACTTAATCTTAAACTTTGGGTACCTGAATGACAGAGAGAAGTACAAAACAAGAAAAAACTTTTTTTATGAATTAAAAAATTAAGGTGGTCGTATTAAATGATTACCCCCGGGGACAAAACAAAAACACTAATTAGTTAAAAAATAAAAGAAAAGTTTTAGTAGATTAATAGAATATCTATACAGTTATATATTCAAAATAATCGAAAATTAAATTTCGCAATTTAATTTTAATTTAAATTTATTGTTTTTGTTTATTTTTATTCAAATTTCACTCACCTTTTTTTCTTATTTGTATACGTATATATATATTAGATTCTTTTAGAAAGTTAAGGCCTTTTTTCTTTTAGAATCCAATACACTGACCTTGATATTAATTAACTTACTTACAATTATATACGTTCAATATATATTAAGAGAATTAATTTTCTATTTAATTTGTTTTTTATTCAAATTTAATGAATTAATAAAATTTTTTAGTTTTTTTCTTTGTATAATTACAATACAAAAAAAAGTAATCTTACAAATTATTATAAATAATATTTAAATAATAACATAAATTAAAAAATGTTATTCTAAATTAAAACAAGACTATATTATGTAAAACTAAAACTTTTTTCAAAGCAAGCACTTGCCAAAAGATATTCTAGAATTTTGACGTTATGTATGTTTGCATCAAAATTTATTATTGTTTCTTAGAATTTTTATTTTTTTGGGATGAAAATTTTTATAATTATTAAAAGATAGTTTTTTTTTATTATAAGCAAACCCTGTATACATATATAAATACATATATACGGAATTGCAATTTTTGCATCTTAATGTTGAAAAATTAAAATAGTTTCGAAATGATTCAAATTAGCAAATCTTTAATGGTTCTAAAACGTAACGAAATACACAAATTATTTCTGAAGTATCTTAAATTAAATCTTAAAGATTTTATCCCTCTTAACATTGTAAGTTTTAAACTTTAAGAATTTAGAAAAAAACACGCACAAGTTCTCATGATGGGCGTTTAACATACTAAACATCACCAATGATCAAACAATTGGTTATATATGTCCTTTTTAATCCAACAAGGGATTTTATATTTTTATCTTATCAATAATAAAAAAAAACAAACCAGAATGAAAACGAAAGGTTTTTAAAGGCGGACATTTTTCAAAAGCTAACAAAATTGATTTGGTATAATGAGTTGCATAAAATATTTGCAATTTTTTTTAGAAATTTATCTATAACTATAAGAAAAAATTGTGGAAAACCAAGAGACATCATTTTCAATTTTAAGGAAACTCAATATAATTAAGAAAAACTGTTACAAACATGTAAAAATATAATAGTGAGGCTTTAATTTTTGCGTTTTTATTTTGAAAAAATTTCTACAGTTGCCCAAGTATAGCAAAATACCAATTTTTAACCGTTTCTAGCTTTTAAGCACATGGAGGAACAAAAAATTTTTTTAGATTAACTTATAGTAATTCTGAAATAATTACTATTGTTCTCTCCATAAATATTTCAAGGTTCTAAACCCGTACTGAAGTTATAAAAGAAGCAAAATTTTGTCTTTACATAACGGTAAATTTAAATGCTAAATTGTAAAAAATTTATTATATAATTTTAAAAGTAAAAAATAATTTTTTTTATACTAATTTATAAAATTAAAATATTCTCCTATCATTTGACATTAAAATTTACACCTATCCTAAATTATTTGACACCTATATTTTCAACGGTGTAGAAGTTTTGTAAACAGATGAACGGACGGACAATGGAGGCAAATAGTGTGAAAATATTTTTTTTTTTTTTGAAAAATATACTAAAAATCAACCATTTATCATCCATTTTAAAAATAATCTATATTATAATTTTCCAATAATAAATAAAATTTTATTATACTTAATGATGATGAATATGATTTCATTTAAAATGACGTAAATTTAATTTTTTTTTTTTTTTCAATTTCAGATAAATTATAGGTATGTTAAAATTAAATTATAATTAGTTTAATTATTTAAATAATCATTTTTTTTGCAATTAATTATTTTCTTCTACTAAAACAAAAAAAAAAAAATTATCTAATCTTTTCATATATTGTAATCCTTTAAACCAAATCATTAAAACTCAATTAATTATAAAAGGAAAAATGATAATAATATAAATGATGATAAATTTTTAAACATGTTTTCAAACTGTAGGATATTTTATTTTGTTTGTATCCAATCCCATATTATAATCAAAATAAAATATTATTTTTTATTTTTTTATTAAATTCTATAAATTTGTTTGAAAATAAAAGATTACATCATCATCTGTTATCATCATCATTTCGAGTATTGAAAAAATATGCAAAATACATAAACATAAAAAAAAAAAGCAAAAACAAAAATGTGATAAATTACCAATAACTGACCTAACCCAAATGTTTTAATTCCTTTTTTTTTTTTTTTTTTGATTTTTATTTTTTATTATTTTTAAATATTTGACTTTCATTTTGTTGCGCATATTAAAAAATCATTTTTTTTATTTATTAATAGATACACTTTTATGATAAAATCCTGATGATGACCACAGAAGTTTTCCATTAGGGAAATTAAATAATAATAAACATGAAAAAAAAAAAAAAAAACAAATAGAAAAAAAAGGAAAATACTCGTATGTAAAGAAATTTAATAGGATTGATTGGTCAAGGTCAAAAATAGGGTTGAGAGTTAATATTTATTATGTTTTCCTATTATATATATACTAAATACAAATATTGTGTGCTGTTGTTTGATCAAAAACTGATAAGTACGTAATGTGAAAAAATAAACATTTTGATGTTTATGAATCATGATATTGAAATTTTTCAATAATAAATTGATTTACGTTTTGCATTTAATGTTTTTTTTTTTATTTTATTTTCCCAATTAGAACAATTTTTTTAAAGTTTTGTTATAAATATGTTAAAAATTTTTTTTTTTTTTTATAGATTTAAATAAAATTTTTATTACGTTTTTATTAGATATTCATTTAAAATTTTATTTTAAGTGTATTTCAATTGGTTTTTTTTCTTTATTATATTTAAAAAAAAAAAAAAAAAAAATTTAAGTATGTGATAATTATACTGTTAAAAAAAATTTTTTTTTATTATCTTGACAAAACTTTTTTATTTGTAGACGTCCAAATCTTAAATATGTACAAATACGTTATTAAAAAGGTCCAGCTTAAGTTAAATGAAAGATACAATTTGATTAGTAAGAATTCTCTTAATTTTTATTGCAATGTAATAATAAAGGATTTTTAGCATATAAAATATCAGATTTGGCAATTTCCTTGCTTATTTAAAACTTTCGGAAAATTACCAAAATTTAAATTTGAAAATTGATTAAATATTTGCGCTATTTAAATCAAAATTCAGTACCAAACTGATTTAGAATACTTTAAAAAACGTTTTCATACATTTTAATTTTTCAAAATATATTTAAAAATTTAATTTTGAGATAGATGACATATTGTACAATGTTACACAACAATTAAAAGAAACTAGGTAATTGTTGCTGTTTTTTTTTAAATTATGTTTAAAACTTATAAAAAAAATCAGCTATTTTCACCACAGAACCGATCGCTATTATATGAAAAGCATAATTCGAAATTTCATAGATTTTTTATATAATAATTTAACAAAAATTTTTTGATTCAATAACAATAATTAGGCAATAAATTAATTCGTAAAAATTAGTACATTCTTACATGCATCCATACGTATATGATTTTTGGTATGGTAAGTCACTGCTGGTTTATATACCTGGCAATCTTGTAGAAAATTTTAATCGAACTTTGAACGAATAACACCCGATAATAATGTTCGATAATAATGTTCGTACAGCCAGTACTCACTAAGGGTTGCCACTTTGCTACTATAGTAGCAAAATTGCTACTTGTTTTTTATGAATTATAAAAATGCTACCTTCCTACTTCTTTTTTTCAAATTTAAAGATAAAGCTACTTTTTTAAAAATTCTCTAAAATAATGATTTTTTTTTATTTTCTGATTTATTATTTCTACTCGAAGTGCAAACACTGAAGAAATCTGTAAGTAGTAGACGAAATACGCGTATCGTATCTGTTAAGATAAGCAAATTTGGTAAAATTAAAACGAAACTACTCGATTATTTAAAAACAAAAAATTGTGACTGAATTGTTTTTTGTTTTTTGCTTTTAATTTTTATATTTATTTTAAATTTTTAAGATTGTGAATTATTTAATAAAACAAGGTCTGTCATTTTATGCCTATATCTAATAAAAAATTTATAATATTTTTCTTGTTTTATTGCCAACATTTTATTAGTACTTTTGTGCTACTTGAAATTTTTACAGTTTTGTTACTATACTACTTTTTTTTCAGATTTATGCTACAGTTTTTTTTTCTTATGCTCACTACTCAGTACTCAGTCAGTGACCAGTGTGCTTCAGCATTTTAATCGAAATGGGTGTGTACTTTCCAATTTCATTAGAGTTTTTTTAAAACTCAGTTTTGAGCATGAAAATAATTTTCGCAATTAATAGAAAATATTCCAAATTTTATAAAAATAATATCATTTATTATTTTCTACTGCAGAACAATAAGATCCTTCAAATTGAAATAGAAAAATTCTAAATTGCCAAAATTAAATTCTCTCTCTACGCGGTTGCCTGTGTATAACCAGCAGTGGATAAGTAAATGATTTTTTTTCATTCAAAAATATTCGAACTAAAGTAGGGTAAGCTAATTTTTTTAATATAAATATACACACATTATGAAGGTACAAAACAAATATAAATTTTTATATTGATATACATACATACATTATTACTGAATGTACTAACAAAAATTTTACAATTTGAATTTTGCGTCATCAACAAGAGAATAAATGCATAGGTAGGTATATAAATTTTTAGAGATATAAATAAAAAAGAAAAAACCCAAAATAAAATTATTCATATAATGTATATGTATGTATATTACATACATGAAATTTGAACTTAGAAAACATAAATATAGCTTAAATTTAGTCGGATCAAAAAACTGAATCAAAAAAAATCGCAAAAAACTTAAAAATGACACTAATTAATAAACTACCACTTGCGGTTGTCCGGTTTGCTCTAAAAGCTTATTAATTCAAGATATTTACTTCAAAACGTTAAATATGAAATTTCAAAAAATTTCACTGGGTCGTTTAGGATGTACACGTGTCCACAGACACACACACACACAGACAGACATCACGCTAAATAAATTTTACAGCTTTTACCGAACTAAGGCATATTTGCAAAAATCTCGGGTACAAATTTGGTATGGTACGAAAACAATACATACCTTATACATTCATGTATGCGGTTGATGGTCGGTAAAAAATTACATTTAATGAACCATATCCATACAAAGAATTTTTCATATGTATTTAGACACATACAAATATATCAAAAAGTTAATCTATAAAAATAACATATGTACATATATATTTCTCACAATTTTTTCTTAAATTTTTGACCGATTACTCAGAAATCTGCATTTCATCGGTATACATACTTATTTATAACCAACTTATAACTATTAAAAATTACTAATCATTTCAAAAATTCCATTTAAACCACAACGGGAAAAAAGAAAAATAAGTATAATAAAATAAAAATGTTGGTAACAAAAAAAAAAAAAAAAACTGAATGAATCATTTACCAATATTATTATTTAATATTATCGTGTAATAAATAATAATAAAAATAGTGTGGCTTAGTTATGAAACAAAGACTACATTGAAAAAAAAAATTAAAGAATAGGTATAAAGTTTTGAATTGAAGGCAAATCTACATATTGTATTCTTTGTGTTAGTCAATATAAGTATTTAAAAGAAACAATTTTGAAAAATAACCTAAAACTAATCGAAATTTGTTAAAAAAATTAAATGGTTATTATTTCAAAACATAAAAAAAAAAAACATTCTATAGTTTTTAAAATAGATAAATATTTTTTTAATGAAAAAGTAAAAGAACGAATCCTTTAAATAAAATTTCGAAGATAAAATGCATACAATAAAATTTTAAATGACGTCAAATTTATCTGAAGAAAAAAAAAAACCTTCAATTAAATTTATCTATTAAATGGTTATGTAACAAAATAATAAAGAAATGTTATGTATATATAATATATGTCTGTATATGCACATTTATTTTTCTTTACAATAAAATGAAAAATATCTAAATTCATGTCCTTGAAATAAATTTCATACTTATTTAAATTAATTATTTGTATTTAAAATCATAACTAACGCCATCAAGTACTAAAATGTATTTTAATAATCTTATTTCAATTTATATAATTATTGATGCATTTTTATTATGCATTTATCTGACCCTTACATAAAAATTATTTTTCAAAAAATTCATTTACTATATTTTGGCCAGGATATTAAATAAACATAAAAGTTTTTTTTTTTTCTATTTACTTACTAATATTAAGACAAAACGGAAGGATTTTTATCTATTTAAACACAACATAATATTATTTCCTTATGCCTGCCGGTATGCATTCAAAATTTAAGGGAATTCTTAGTAACTGTTCTCTTTTTACCATTAATCAAGAAATTTTTTTTACTAAAAATAACGCATGTCTTTTAAAAATTTCGAAACAAACAAAAAAGTTCTTTTTTGAGCTTTTTTTTTTTCTATTTTATTTTAATTTACGAAAAAGTTAAAAATTTAAAATATTAAATAATAAGTTTTTTTTTTTTTTTATAATAGAATAAAATAATTTTTCAATAAACACATAATACAATAAAAATAAAAAAGAAAAAAATATAGAAACTTACCTCTGTCCAAGCCATATTGGAATTGTTATTTTGTTGCGAACTATGTTGCCGGCCACTCTTATTATTATTTTCGCCGCTTTTTCGCCCTGTATAATCTGTATTGTTTTGACTGTTTCCTTGTGGCTGCAACCTTTGTATCTCTTCGTTAGATGTTGCCAAACGTTGACGTTGATCTTAATAAAATTAATTTAAAATAAATAAACAATAATATAAATAATGTTTATAAACTTTTTTGTTTATAGACAAATTAATTTAACTTTGAGTCTAGTTAAGAATAATAACAATAAAAACAAATAAGAAAAAAACAAAAAAAAAAAAAAAATAGGTGAAAAATAAATAAATAAACAAAAAGTGTAATAGAATAAGGTAATATGTAGCTATTAATATATCTGGTAATAAATACTTAAGTAGGAAACATATAAATTAAACTAATATTAATATTTTAATAACTAAAAATTTACTAAATAATTTTTTTAATTAATATTCTACGGTTATTAACTAGGTACTAAAATATTTAAAGAAAAAAAAAAACACACATTTTTTTTTTTTTATTTACCTGTTTGAGGATTGTTGAAAACGAAATGTTGAAGTAAACAAATAAAAATGTTGCAAACACAGCAAATTAAATAGCACAATTTGTATTTTTTTAATTATTAAAGTTTTAAAAATTAAAATAATAAATGAATATTTTATAACAAAATATAATAAAAACAACTTAAATGTTTAAATGACTAATTTTGGCAAGAAATAATTTTAGTTACAAGGTGTAAAAATTAAAAACTATGTAGTTTTTTTATTTTTTTTTTTTTTTTTGTTTTTGCTTGTTTGTTTTTAAAACTAAACTACAATTTTTGTATATTTATTCTGATAATTTGTATTTATACTAATTATTAATTAAATTTTACCACATAAAAACAATACATATACATACATATATAATATAATATACTTAAAATGAAAAGCTTAAAATTATAAACGATATTTTTAATGTTTTTTTTGTTTTTTTTTTATATAGCTATGGCTATTATAGGTAGGTGGGAAGAAAGGTGGTTATAATTATTATTAAAGTCTAATGCAATTTCAATATATATATATAGGTACATATATTTAAGTATATCGAAAGAGCAAATTAATTTAAAGTTAAACAAAAAAAAAGAAATAATATCATCTATGATGTAGTAAGTTACAACAATTAAATGTAGTATTATAGATAGTTAGTTAATTGTTTATTGTTCATAAAAATTCAAAAATATATAATTTAACTAGACAACATTAGAAGAGATGAACATTAAGATACAATAGAAAAACACAAAAAAAAAAAAAAAAACAACCGGAAAAATAATTACGTAATGTGTTTATGTATATGATTCTAAATTATATTTGTTTTATATTTAAACATTAACTTTAAGAAAATGTTTTATTACTATAAGGAATTAACAAAATTATTTACGCTATTGTAGTAATTATTATTTGTTTTTTTTTTTTTAAATAAAATACCTTTACATTAAATAATTCTTGACATTAGTGGCCCAATTTCTTTTCTGTTTCTTTCATATTTCGTTTTTATATTCAAATGATTCAAATTTTTTTTTTTTTTTTTTGCTTTATTTTTTATTTTATTTTTTGTTTTGTTACATAGGCAAGCAGGCATGCACAGGTAGGTTGTAGGTATTTTGTATACGTGTTTAGAATGTATCAAACAACACACCAAAAAAAAAAATAAAATCACTTCAAATTTAATGTTCAAATCAAATTTGTATGTTGATTGTTGATTAGAAGAAAAAATAAGTTTTTTTTTTTTTGTTTAGTGAAAGTCAATATTTTTGCATTTTAATAATTAATTAAGTATCGCAAACTGATATTAATTATTTTATCCTCGCCAAAATAGGAAATAATACGTAAATTTCAAGGTTTATTGTTTTATATATATATATTTTTTTTTTTGAATATTACTTTCAAGTAATAGAAACTGATCAACCAAAAGTTTAGTTATTTTCTTATTTTGAATTTTGCTTTAAATGTTTTAATGTCATTAATTCACAATATTTAAAATATTGTATTTTAATTTTAATTGTACATTATTTTTTTTTTTTTTTTTTGATATAAATTAGAAACTTTATTTGTATAAAAAAAAATACACTTTTCGAGGATGGAAAATATTACAAAATATTATAAATATAGGTAAATATCCATATATATATATATATATATACTTATGTTAAAGTACATATGTATATTTTTTTTATCAGTAAGTTGATCCCCGACGTCGTAACCCGTGTTTTCCTTACGCGTAATTATTAAAAACTCTTATATTTTCCCATAAATAAAACACTTTTCATTCATTTCTTTTTAAATATATAATTTAACGGGAACAATATATTAAAATATGATAATATATTCTTATTCTTGAAAAAGATTTAAATGTATATTAACTTATTAAGTTACACCAATATTTCTTCCGATACCAAAAAAAAAAATATTTTTCTTTTTTGACATTTAAATCCCAATCAGTCGCTAATTTATTACTAGCCGTCAAATTTGACAAATGTCAACAACGCCTTCAAACATTTTTTTTTGACGACAATTAAAACAAAAAATATTTTACTTTCGTTGAGTTTGTCAAATACATGTATAGTGTTATCATAAAATATGAAATAATCAAATTAATATTTTTGTATTTAAGAAAAATATAATTTTTTTTTATTATTAAATTGTTTTATTTGTCAAATATTTAATATTTTAACTTAACTATCGTAATTTTTTATTCGTATTTCAATACCTTTAAATTATTTTGATTAGCATGATTCATGATATACGTTCTCTTAAAGAACAAATTTTAATAATAAATGTAATGAAAAAATGTAAATATTTTTGTATAATGCTTTTATAATTTTAAAGAATACGAAAAACGAAATTTTATTTATATTATAAAATGCTACACTTATTTCAATATTTATCAATCAATATATTTGTACAAAAGATAAAAAAAAACACAATTAAAATTATTAAACAATTTTTTTGAAGAATTGATAAATAATGTAGGCAACAGATGTCGCTGTACTACATTCTAATAAGATCTATTGATAAGATAATTTAAAATGTCAACGGATCTTTTTTTCGCTGTTAGTTAAAAATTGTAAAGAAATATACTGTTAGTTTTAATAATTATGGTTATATAATTAATTTTAAACTTTAATACATATTATAATATAAAAATAATTAGTGGTAATAAATGAATAATATTAAAAATACAAAAGTTTTAAGTTATGTACATAAATACGTAAAATGTAAGTAGGTACTTTTTAATATTTTATAATAAACAAAAAAAAAAAATTCCATGTTTTTAACTTTATATTTCTATGATGCCAATTCTTCCATGATTTTCATACAACCACAACTTTAAATTTAATCTTTTAATTTTCTTGGTACTAAGCGAACTTTAATTGAATCACTAGAACGTAAAACAAGTCCACATTCAAAAATAATATCTTCTGCTTTAGTAACAGGAAAAAGTTCATAATTTTTAATTAAATAAACAATTAAAATTTTCATTTCAGCCATTGCAAATTTCTGCCCTGCAATTAAATTATTTTTTTTTTTTATCAGTACATAAAAAAGAGAAAATTAATATAATACAAACCAATACAATTTCTGGATCCAGCACTAAAAGGAATAAAACAAAATGGATGCATATTAATTGTATTTTCTGGTAAAAAACGATTTGGATCATATAGATTTGGATTTTTAAAATGATATGGATCTCTATGTATATCAAATATATGAATATTGATTGTTGTATTTTTGGGAAAAATATAATCTCCATATACAGTTTCTTTTTCACACATTCTTGAAATAAATGGTACCGGTGGATACAATCTTAAAGATTCTTTAATTGCACATTCTAAATATTTAAGACTGCTTAAATTATTTAATGTTATTGTTGAAAGATTTTCTGTTAATAAAGTGTATAAAGTATTAAAATATTTAGATTAAACACCATAAGTCATAACATTTTTAAAGATTCATAAATACTTGGCAATTGTGATATTATTTCGTCATAGCATTTATTTTGTACATCTCGATGCAAAGCTAAACACATTATTGAAAATATTAAACCAGAAGAAGTTGTATCGAATCCCTCTGAAAAATATAGTTTTAATGTAAACAATAATATAGATGTTTTTTTTTAATTGATTCTTACCGAGCATAAAAGTATCCACTTCTTCACAAATACCTTGATGATCTATTAAAGAATTTTGTTCTGCTTCTAGAAGTGTGTCTAACATAGCATGTCTTTTCTTTTTAAAATAATATCTGTGATTTAAATTTTTTGGAAAATTGATTAATAAATTTTTAAAATAATCTATAGGTATAATACTTATTCTTACATATCATCTTCCTCTGAATCAGTTAATGAATTTTCTAATTTATAATTTTTATTCTTTAAATTTATTCTTTTACGATTAATTATTTTACTTGAAAAATTATGTAATTGTTTTATAATTTTTGTTAATATTTTACTGGTTGATGTTAAATTAAATATAAAATCAATGTGAAAAAATGGATTACAAATTCTTTTAATAAAATATTTTTCAATTTGTACAATATTTTTACGATATTCATCACTTTCTTTAATATTATCTAAATCTATACCCAAAGCAGTTTCTAAAAATAAAAATATTTTTATTTATATTAAGTCTTAATTCATTAATTCTTTATTTATCTTACCACATATATTATTTAAAGTAAATCTGGGTATAGTTTTTGTCACATCAAGAATATCACTTTTATCATTTTCTAACAATTTTAAGAATTTTTCTGTTTCATCCCTATAGAGAAAAATAAGCTCATAATTAGAATATTGAGTATAAGCAGGCAAGAAGCTGTTTACAATTGGGAAATTTAATGGGAAACACAATTTTTAAATGGTTTGTTATACTTAACACAACAAGAATATTGATACATTTAAAATCCATATATAAAAGTTATATTTAAATAAATTATAATACATAGAAGTTGAATACCGAAAATTACATTTAATTACTATTGGCTAAATTATAAAATATGACATTATTTAATATGATTGCGGATCATAATGTCACAAGTAAAAAGATCGGAAACAATAATGTCGCGACAAAAATATTGCTCTGAAAAAATGTCTGGATAATTTGATTTAGATTTATTTGGAAATATTTTGGAAAAAGGTAATTACCCTGATTTTGAATCCATTATAAAATCCAATTCAACTATAAAATCCCATCTCTCGACGTTTTGTCCGCTACATTTTGCCAGACAAAATTTTTTTGCTGCAACATTTTAACCACTACAATTTGTACTCGTACTATTTAATATAGACTTTAAAAATTTAGATAAGTTTTTTTTGAAACCATAACTTGGTAACTTTATAAATTTAATTTCTTTTATAAATGGTAATAAAATGTGTATTATATATGTATATGTATGATACATTAGAATTAAATCTTACTTAAAAGTCTCCATAAAACGTTGTAATATATTAAAATGAAAAGTTGGAGTTAACAATTTTCTTCTTTGATGCCATTTAGTTCCTTAAATTAATAAATTAATTTATTATAATTAATTTATTAATAAAATAAAATAAATGAATAAAATTTAAAAAAAAAATATCATAATATATTATTTAAAAATTTATACCTGTACTCGTTAGAAGTCCTTCTTGAACAAATTCTTGAAACATTGGATATGTAACACCTTTTTTAATTAAAGATGCAGTACTATTGAATAAAATTTCAGTATCATCGGCATTTATAATATTAATTGTAGGATTACCAACAAAATATTGAAAATACATTCTTTTAGCATTTTTACCCATATTTCGTGCAGCTTCAAATAAATCCTCTGTAAAAATTCAAAGATATAATTTTATAAAATCAACAAATTATTTGTTTGTCGACATTTTATGTGTTTTTTTTGTAAAAATGTATTTTTTTTTTTTTTTATAAAATAAAACTTGATAAAACACTTTAAATATATTCAAAAAGAAGTCGATTAATTTCACTTTTAAAATTTAAAGATAATTTTAAAAATAAAGGAAAAGATTATTACTTGGTTCATTGCAGTTATAATAATCATAATTATTTCCAAAAATTGTTGCTCCCGGATAAACACCATAAATGGAATTACCATCAATTCTTTTAAATTTTTTACAAAATGATAATATATGATAATCCTTATTAAATCGGTATAAAATTCCAATTAGAATAATTATAATACTGATTAATATTAAAGTGAACATTTTTGTTTTTCTTAATTACTTGTTTCTCTAAACACATTCAATCTTAAACTGAAATTGAAATCAATAATAATAAATTTTAATCTTTTAATAATATACGATTATCAGTAAATTTTATTTTCTTTTTATATACTTAAATATACATAATATGCATTAAATGTAAAGACTTTTAGAGTTACAAATTACATAATTTGGTATCTGATCTGAAAATGTATTGTAGTAAAAAAATTAAAAATAAAAACCTTAACAGTGACTCTAATAAGTGATTGTGAAAAAAAGGTTATAGTTTAAGAGTACAATCTTAGAATTTTTATCAGAATATTAAAATAATTTTAATTTTGTAATACTTAAAACCAAATATCGAATATAATTTTGAGACATCCTTCAAATGTCATTTCTTTGATTCGTATAGTAATAGTATATAAAACTGAATATGTCGAAAGAAGTTCTGAGAATAAAGGGAAAATTTAGATTTATTCATAATTTAAATTTGGACAAATAACAAGATATTGAAAATACAATACTAGAAGATGATATAAGTTTGAATTACATAGTTAGATTAATTTTATCTATATATAGTGATATTATAAGAACATTAACAATGCCATATTTAAGAGTCAAATTATCGGTTCTAAAATTCCATAAAAGATATTTTAGATTTAATTTTAAAGTCCGAGATTAATTGAAATTTATCAAGGAACTTGGATTAGTTTATGAATAATCCATACGATATCCTTACGATAGTTACATCAAAAGGGAGTAGCTATTTTCGATAAAAGATTTTATTAATTTAATCGAACAGTAGTAGTAATGAATTTTAATAAGAGATTAGTTAAAGCCGTAGTAAAAATTTGAAAGACTATGATGTATATGTATTGAAACAATTCATATTTCTATAAAATAAAACTAAAGAATTTTCAAGTCAATCTTTTTCAGCGGTATGGATCCTATAGTTAGAAGTATTTATCCTAATTAAGCACAAAAAAAAAGAAAGTAAAAACGTTTTCATGATTAAATGTTTAGTTATAAAATATAAAAAAAATTATTTTGATTAGATGTTCTTTCTAATTTGGAACCATATATATAGGTATTCTAATGGATAATGTTCTATCTATATCTAAATATATATAAATGTTCTAGCAAATTCAGTGAATTAGAATGTGAATTGTTATCGAATAAAAGGAAATGTATATAATATGTAATAACAAAATATATGGAAGTGAATAATGAAGAGAGAAAGTAAAGCGGGTATAGGTAAAACTTGAGCACAAATAAAACTCATCGTACAAAATACATATATAAAAAGTATAAAAAAAATTTTTAAGATTTTCAATCGACTTCTTTAGAGATTCTCTTTTCTTCTCTTTTCTCCGGAACAAATTTGTTTTTCTTAATTTTTCAAAATGGGATTTAAAATGCATTTTAAAATTATAAAAATTATCAACTATCGTATTTTTGAAATGTTTTTTTTTTTTTAGTCTCTATCGCGTTATCTCAAATTAAATAAGTTTCTTGACTTTATATAAAGCTTTTCAAATGCACTTCTCTTATTCTAATTTAATTTTCAATGTTACAATCGGTCTTATTTTAATTTTATTTATATAAATATTGATAAGATGAGCTTTTTATAATCTTTAGTTGTTTTCTATTCTTATTTTGGTTGATAACATATAGAATAATATAGAAATGGGAGATTAGCTATATTTTATGTAATCATAAATAAAAAAAATAAATATTATATTACCATTCACATTTATTTTTATATACATATATATATGTATATATATTTGTTTTTCTTATATAATTTTTAAATAATTTTATATAAATCTATTCTAAATATAAGATAAACATTTCATTCTTAAAAGTAAATATCTAAAATAAAATATACATAATAATAATATTTCCTTTTTTTTGTTTTTTTAATGCATTTTTCTGCCACATAAATGTGGACAGGAAATTACACAGCTTTTCCTGTTCAGACGTGGCTGTAAATGTCGTAAGGGCGGATAATTCTTACGACGTGTGTGTGATTCGAATCCACACTCCCTCGGTTTTTACAGCGTATATTTTATACGCTCTTACCCACTAGGCCATCGAGGCCCTATATCTACATATATTATATAAAAATGAAATTAATTTTAATAATCTCTTGATGTTACAGTAACTTCAAGTGGATTTTTAGATCTTAAAATTAAACCAGTTTTAAAAATAATTTCATTTATATTAGTTTTTGGATATATTTTAAAATTTTTTAATAAATTTGCAATTAATATTTTAATTTCTAATAAAGCAAATTTTTGTCCAATACAATTTCTGGCACCAGCACTAAATGGAATATAAGAAAATGGATGTCGATTTATTGTATTTTCTGGTAAAAAACGTTCTGGATCAAATTTATCTGGATTTGGAAAATGATGTGGATCTCTATGTATATCAAATACATGTATATTTATATTTAATCCTTTTGGTAAAATATATTGTCCAACAATTGTTTCTTTATCTGTTTTTCTTGCCAATAATGGTACTGGAGGATATAATCTTAAACTTTCTTTAATAACACATTCTAAATATTGAAGATTATTTAAATCAGATATTGTTATATTTGAAAAATTATCTAAAATTAATATTAAAAAAAAAATAATATAAAGAAAAAAATAATTTAAATTTTATTGAAAATAAAAATTTCAAACCTGAAAGATTTAAAATTTCTTTGTAACATTTTTCTTGTACATCTTGATATGTTGCTAAACAAAGAATTGTAAACATTAATCCAGCTGAAGTTGTATCAAATCCTTCTATAAAATGTTATAAAATTAAAAAATTCAAAAATAAAATAAATTGAAAATATATAGAGTAAAATTGTATATGAGGGGATTGTATTAAAATTCTGATTTTGCACAACACAATTCTTAGTTTACAAAATTCTGAGTTACGAAATACTGAGTTGCAAAATTGTACACTAGGAATTTCTGAATTATTTTGAATACTTTTATTATGAAATATATATCGAAAGAAATAATTTGGAGACATCTTGAGAGTTGGTTACAAAACAGGGTTATAATTCGTAACTTCGAATTTTGTAAAATCTAGAGTTTTGTTACGAATTTTGTAATTCAGAATTATGCACCCAACCCATATATTCTGTATTCAACCCGGTATATGTAAAGATCTATTTATGGGATAAAAAACTTATTTAATCCTATCTTAATCCTATCGATAAAGTGTGAAAATGATTCAGAAAATTTTCAGAAATAAAACTTTTAATTATTTATATGAAAAAAAGATCTGCAAACACCTGCACGTTAATTTGAGAGATAAAATATTGATAGAAATTAAAAAATATCACTTTTACAAGAAAGTTTATAAGTTTATATACAATGGATACATTATGCAAGTTTTGTTATAGTCTTCTCATATTGAATTAAAATTACATAAAAAAACTATTTATATTCTTTATATTCTTACCAAACATAAATGTATCAACCTCCTCACAAATTCCTTGATGATCTATTAAAGATTTTTCTTCTGCTTCTAAAAGAGTATCTAACATTGCACGTCTCTCTTTTTTAAAAAAATAACTAAAAATAAAAAAAAAATATTTTTAATCAACTAAAAACAAACTGAAATTTATCATAAGTTAACCAAAAAATCTTTTTACTAACATATCATCATCAGAATGATTCGGAACAGGTTCTTTTTTTCCATTTTTATTTTGTGACATATTTCGTCTTAATTTTATTATAGTACTAGAAAAATTATGCAATTCATTGACAACTTTTTCATGTATTTTATATTCATCAAACAATTTATATAACATATCAAAATGTTTAATTGGATTAAATATTCGGTTCATAAAAAGTTTTTCTGTTGCAGAAATATTTTTACGATATTCTTCAGCTTTACTAATATCATCTAAATTGACACCCAGGGCTGTTTCTAAAATTCAAAATATTAAATTTAAAATCAAAAGAAAAAGATATTTCTTTTTTTTTTTTTTTTTTTTAATTACCACAAACTGAATTTAATGTAAATCTTGGAATAACATTAGACAAGTTAACAATATTATTCCCTTGATTTTTAATATTTTCTATGAATTTGTTGCTTTCATCCCTATATAAAAGTTAAAAATAAAATTTTATGAGTTATTTAAACAGAATTTGTTAAAAATTTTATAATAAAATAAAATCTTTAATTTAGTTTATTTAAAATATTTACGAACAATATATGGTGTAAAGATCTCAGTAGATACAGTGGGCCACATTAAATTTTACTTTCTAGACGTGGGACAAGAAAAATTCCATATATATATACATAAACTATCTCACGCAAGAGACCTTTTCATTCTACATGCTATAAATCATATCCTAAATAAATGGTGTTTCAAAAATTTAATTTGAAAGAATATTTTCTTCAAATCTTCATAACTTCGCTTCAAACTTTCATAACTTCGCTTCAAACCTTCATAACTTTGTAATTGCTGAGCATAAATCTAAAGTGCACAAAAATTAAAGCTTGTAATTTGTTCTAAAAAATGCCATTCTTTCTAAAGCAAGCTACACAATCTTTCTAAAGCAAGCTATTCAAAAGTAATACAGTTTTTTTTACAATTAATCAGAAAAAATCTTTAAAACAGATATCTCGAAAATGGAACCTAAAGCAAGTTAATTTTAAAGTTAATTTTAAAGATTTTTTTTTATAAAAAATGACTAAAAATATCTCGAAAATGGTGTAGAATAGACCCCCTTTTTTGCCATATGATGCAACTTTTTACCTCCTCTATCTGCCCCAGGATTGATAGGTTCTCTTGCGGATCATCCTGTATATATAATTTGGAATAGGATACATGCGGTACATTCCCTTAATGTAAACCTTCATAAGCTGTAAATGTAAATTGGTCAGAAAAATTGTAGTTTTCATCTCAATATAGTTTAATTCTGTGTGTGACTAATTAATTAGTAAGTGTGAATTATGTCTAATTAAGAAAGAATATAATTTCGGATTTTCGGTTATTTTATTTGAATGATTATTAAATCATATAAAATAGCAGTTCATTCAAAGGGATATCTTCTAAAATTTTATTAAAATAAATAAGATTTTCTCTGAAAAATAAAATAACAAAATCATGCTGAAAATGTTCTTTCTATGCGTTATAGAACCCATAACAATTAAATATACACATATTTACAAGAAAATATAATTATAGTCTATTTAAATTAGTCTATTTAGATTAGATTAGATTATTTTAGAATATACTTATTTATATTTTTTGGTATTTATGAATTTAGATCAAAGAATAACAGAATGTCTAGATAACGTCTCAAGAAATTAATTTAAATTAATGTTTCAGTACATTGGATACACATAACGACACAAAAGGCAGTCTAAAAACTAACTATATCCTATCCAATCCCATCCCTAGCCATTATATTGCAGAAGCAATTAGGATATATATATATTATATGAGAAGGTATTACAGGTATTAAGTTTTAGTGAATATAAATACTTAACACTACCAAGGGAATATAGGTTTTTATAGGGTCTTTTAAAGATTCTCACTTTACCACATTTCTTGAAAAAATAGAAAATATGGGACAATCGTAATAAATTATACATTTATATAAAATATAGTGTTAAAAATGTAATACTCACTTAAATGTATCCAAAAATCGTTGAAGAATATTAAAATGAAAAGATGGTGTTAATAATTTTCTTCTTAAATGCCATTTTTCATCTATAAATAATTTAAAAAAAAAAATAAAATTGAATTGTTTAAAAAAGTATTTGAGTTGTTGGTTTCAAAAAGAAAACAAAAAAAAATATATTCTACTTACGTGTACTTGTTAAAAGACCAGTACCAAGGAATGGATGTAATATTTCATATGCTCGACTTTTACTTATTACAGATGTATTATTTAAAATTAATTCAGCATCTTCTGGTGTTATTATATTATACTCTGGATTTGCAATTATATATTTAAAGAAACTTCTTTGAGCACTTTTTGCATAATTTCGTGATAATAAAAAAAGTTTTTCTATAAAGAAAAATTAAAAAAAAACAATATATGTATATTGTAAAAAATCTGTAAGAATAGGTATCTAAGTTATAGTTTTGCTATACAAAAGATCAATTAAGTTATGCAATTATAATTTATTATTAAAATAATCACATACATATTTTTTAATTATAAATTATCTGAAAACCTAATAAATATATGTAATTAAATATTTTAATTTTTTTTTTTTCTTATTTTTTGACATGATTTTTTTTTTTTATTTTAATTAATTATAAAATTATTTGTTTTAAATTAAATCTTTAATCACACGTGTTACATTAAAATAAATTCTATAAATAAATTTACAATTATAAATTACTATCAGTAGTTCTAATTTTAGTAAATTTAAATTTCATTGATAATAAAATAAAAAATTAAATATATAGATTTGTGTTTGTTCACAGACAAATCATAAGCGTTTTAGAATAATTTAAAAAAAAAATTAAATTAAATATACAGTGCAACGTAAAAGTAATCGTCTCTATTTATTCGAAATTTTGTATTTATTCTTATACAACGGTTAGTTTCTTGTTAAAAATCATTATTGGAGTCGCGTACTCCAATAGGTAGTCTTTTACCGACCGCATACATTAATGTAACATTTTTTAGCTTGATGTCCGCGTGTGTGATTGTGTGTGGGTGCGGGTGTGGGTATGTCTGTGGGCACGTGTACAACTTAAACGACTTAGCGAAATTTTTTGCAATTTCATATTTAAGGTTTTGATGTAAATATCTCGTATTGATAAGCAAATTGGAGCAAATCAGACAACCGCAAGTGGTAGTTTACTAATGTACTTTTTAAGTTTTTTAAGAATATTTCGTAACAGAAAAATTTTATGAGAAAAATTATTAAGAAAAAGTTGTTACACAAGTAAAGAGCAGCAACTTTGCCATAGAGCATTTTTTGATCCGACTAACTTTAACTTTTATTTAATTTTTTTTCTAAGTCCAAAATTCATACATAACACATCCATATGATTCCATGAACAATTTTTTTTTGTTTTTTTTTTATATGTAAATATCTCTAAAAATTTATGTACATAATATTATGTACTTGTATCTATGAATATTATTCTTTTGGTGATGACATAAAATTAAAACGGTAAAATTTTTGTTAGCAGATTTAATATTAATCTTATGTTTGTTTTGTATTTATTTACAGTTTTTATTATTTTTTACTTCTAATATTTTTGAATGAGAAAAATCATGTATGTACCTGCATTACATAATAATGTAAAAGGATGTATGTATGAATGAACGCACATATATTTTTATACGATTTCTTTGTTTATTATTGTTATTGAATAAAACAAAATGTTGTTAAATTATTAGAAGTTATTTTGCTTTGATAAAAATTATTATGTAAAACATTTATAAATTTTGGCATTCTACTTTTCGTGTAGTGGTGGTCGGTCCTGTGGTGGAGACAGCTGATTTTTTTTAAAAGTGTTAATAACTTTTAATTGACTTATCGCTATAACTTGGTGTTTAACAAAAATTTCGAAATGTTAAAAATGTTCCGAAACTTGAAAATTTGATCTCCTTCTATACTGTATTATTTTGACTAGAAAAAAGTTATTACCTATTACATACTTTTGAAAATACTATAGTAGAGCATGGCTTTAATTTAAAATATCCTAAATTTTCGGTTTAAAGTTTAGAAAAAAGATTACCATCCTTTATAAAAAATGTATGCTTATTTATTGAATATTTGGTACGCTAAAATAATGTCCTAAAAAATAAGGCCGCGGTTCAGCTTTATTTCATTTTCGACAGCAAAATGAAGCCAGAAACGCTGCGATTTTTTCAAATTCGACCTTACTCACGTTTTGAAACTGAAATTATTCTAAAATCGGAAAGGAAATAAAGTCAAACTTTTATTTATTTATTTTTTAATTTATATTAATTTTACATACATAAACGTAATGCAATATTATTGAAGCATCGGCTACCAAGGCCATTATAGGTTTTTATACTATTATTAAATTATATACTAATATTATTTATTTTGTTTATATTATATGCTATATATATATATTATATTCCGTCGTAAGGGGGGTATGTAAAGAAAAGAACACTCATGATCTGCGCAAGGGTTCAACCCGCACTCCTTCGGTTAATACGCAACATGCCTACCAGGCTAATGAACTTAAAAAAAGTTTACAATAAATTAATCATTGTATTATAATTGTAAACAATTATTAAAAAAATGTTTAAAGTATGTAAATTTAAATATTTAATTAATGTTTTAATTATATTTTAGAATGAATCATTTTCATTTAGGATCGTATCAAAATTCCGTATATTAAAATTTTGTTAGTAAAGAATACCGACATTTTTATTTCTGATCTTAGACAATTTTGTGTTAACAAAATTTTGAGTTACAAAATTCTGAATTTCTGTAAAATTCTTGGAAAAGTGTAAGTATGGCTACTCGTATAAATAAGTTTTTTCCGAAATATAAAATATAAATCCGAAATAAGTTCCGAATTTCACATCATGTGATTTCCAATCGCTGTCATGCATTTTCTACTGTCGAACGAACGCAGATAGATTTGATTAGATGCTTTACACCACCCATCCTGGAAAAAGTATTTACAAAAACTGAAAACTTTGTAATTAAAATTTGGAAATTTATGCCCAACCCTTTTTTTTCTATATATGCATGTATGTATGTACTCATGTTAAATGTGTTTCTGATTTTTCTCATGTTTCTATTTTAAATACGATATTTTATTTTAAATATAAATTTATAATTAAATTTTCCTATAATTAAATAAAGTTACATTAATCAAAAATAATTGGTTTATTATTTATTAAAAAATATTAAATACCGAAAAACTTATACATTCCACAATATGTACCTTAAAAAATAATAGCTATACATTTTTGCACAAGTAAAAAAACAAAATGAAAATCCTGAAAAAGTTAATTAAAATTTATTTTTGTATGTATGTATGTATATTGTATGACTTATAATGACTTGTATGTATGACTATATAATGACTTTTAATTGACTTCTCGCTATAATTTGGTGTTTAATAAAAATTTCGAAATGTTAAAAATGTTCCGAAACTTGAAAATTTGATCTCCTTCTATACTGTATTATTTTGGCTAGAAAAAGTTATTACCTATTACATACTTTTGAAAATACTATAGTAGAGCATTGCTTTAATTTAAAATATCCTAAATTTTAGGTTTAAAGTTTAGAAAAAAGATTACCATCCTTTATAAAAAATTTATGCTTATTTATTGAATATTTGGTATACGCTAAAATAATGTCCTAAAAAATAAGGCCGCGGTTCAGCTTTATTTCATTTTCGACAGCAAAATGAAGCCAGAAACGCTGCGATTTTTTCAAATTCGACCTTACTCACGTTTTGAAACTGAAATTATTCTAAAATCGGAAAGGAAATAAAGTCAAACTTTTATTTATTTATTAATTTATTTATATTAATTTTACATACATAAATGTAATGCAATATTATTGAAGCATCGGCTACCAACGCCATTATAGGTTTTTATACTATTATTAAATTATATACTAATATTATTTATTTTGTTTATATTATATACTATATATTTATATTATATTTGGTCGTAAGGGGGATATGTAAAGAAAAGAACACTTATGATCTGTGCAAGGGTCGAACCCGCACTCCTTCGGTTAATACGCCACATGCCTACCAGGCTAATGAACTTAAAAAAAGTTTACAATAAATTAATCATTGTATTATAATTGTAAACAATTATTAAAAAAATGTTTAAAGTATGTAAATTTAAATATTTAATTAATGTTTTAATTATTCTTTAGAATGAATCATTTTCATTTAGGATCGTATTAAAATTCCGTATATTAAAATTTTGTTAGTAAAGAATACCGACATTTTTATTTCTGATCTTAGACAATTTTGTGTTAACAAAATTTTGAGTTACAAAATTCTGAATTTCTGTAAAATTTTTGGAAAAGTGTAAGTATGGCTACTCGTATAAATAAGTTTTTTCCGAAATATAAAATATAATTCCGAAATAAGTTCCGAATTTCACATCATGTGATTTCCAATCGCTGTCATGCATTTTCTACTGTCGAACGAACGCAGATAGGTTTGGTTAGATGCTTTACACCACCCATCTTGGAAAAAGTATTTACAAAAACTGAAAACTTTGTAATTAAAATTTGGAAATTTGTGTCCAACGCTTTTTTTTTTATATGTGCATGTATGTATGTACTCATGTTAAATGTGTTTCTGATTTTTCTGATGTTTCTATTTTAAATACGATATTTTATTTTAAATATAAATTTATAATTAAATTTTCCTATAATTAAATAAAGTTACATTAATCAAAAATAATTGGTTTTTTATTTATGAAAAAATATTAAATACCGGAAAAATTTATACATTCCACAATATGTACCTTAAAAAATAATAGCTGTATACATTTTTGCACAAGTAAAAAAAAAATACGACCAACCTGATAAGTTAATTAAAATTTATTTTTGTATGTATGTATGTATATTGTATGCAATAAATTTAAGTTTATTTTAAATAAAACTAAAGATATCCAATGCACATATAAAGAAAAGGTTTGTGTCGTTATTTTGATGAAAAGTGTATCGGTAAATGAATAAGAAAAACAGACTATTTTCAAACGTTTGAAGTCTTCTAGAATTACTTGCAAAAAAAGAACACTGTTGGTGTACCGTTTTTAAAAAAATTTCGCAATTCGCTTTAAGAATTCCCAATTCGTTTTTTTTTTTGTCAAATGCACATTACATATTGCATAAATCGATTTTCCACTGCATTTCAAAATCCCAAATATTTATACTTTCTGGTTTTGTTTTTCTTTCTCTTTTTCAAGTTTTTTATGCTATTTTAAACTGAAAATTTGTATTAGGATTGCATAATATCACCGGATTTAATAGACATACATATAGATGATTTTAATTATAAGTTAAATTCTATAAGAAAACCAGTAAACAAACATGTAGTTCGTTTTACCTCTTGTTATGTTCCGATAATTTCCATCTAATCTGACAGAAATAAAAATTTAAATTTGGCGCCATATTATGGTAATCTTGAAACTATTTATTACGTATACGTATATATTTTTAAATAATATATATTACATACATATATATTTTTAAATAATAATTTTACAATTGCTTAATAAATCAAGATAAACAAATATAACAACAAAAAACACAATTAATACATAGATGACAACTTGCATACATACATTTTATTCTTTATATTATAATGTTTAAAAGTGCATATAATGCATTTCTGTTTATTTCATACTCTGCGTTTCTTTTTACAATTTTATTTTTTTTAATTATATTTTTTGCCAGAACATTAAAATTTCATTTGAATTCAATTCTTTATGTTCTGTTAGTAATCTTATTTCCGGAATATGTTTTTACCTAGGGTATTTTTTATTTTTTTTAAACAGATTCTTTAGATAACTTCAAAAATAAAAAAAAATGGAGAAATTACCAACTCTAAATTATATTAACAATATATAGATTGTATCTATTATTTACCTTCATCCAAATCGATAATATCAAAAGTATTTCCAAAAATTGTTGATGATGGAAATACACCATATAACGGGGAACCATCAACCATTTTTACTCTCCTACATCCAGCTAATAAATTATAATTTTTATTTAATTTCTTTAAAAGAATCACCAAAATAATTAAAAAAATTGTAACTAAAATCATTTTTCTTGTTTTTGTTTTTGTGAGTCCAGAATCAAACTAAAAAAAATTAATGTTTAATTGTCAAGGGTAATTTTTAGACTAAAAAAATTTTAGAGTATTGTGTTTATAAGGTTAAGCTTTTTTCAACACAGACAATCGTTATGTGACTATTAAAAGAAAAATAAATAAATATATAGGGTGTTTCCGACTCGATGGTCTTCCTTGAAATGGGTGATCGGGCATGTCGAGACAAACAAAAAATTGTACTGAAGAGGGGGGTCTATTCTGGACCTTTTTCGAGATATGAGGTGTTAAAGATGTTTTAGCGATTTTATAACTTTTGAACGGCTTGCTATAGGAAGATAAAAAAAAGGTGACATGTCATAACTCCTTTTGTAATAAATCACTTAGGGAGTTATGTAACTCTACTTTGTGGAGTTATGACACTAAGGGAGTTATGGCACTTATTAAAATTTTAAAGTCTGACATAAGTCCCTTGAACAAAATGTCATAAATCCATTAAGGGAGTTTTGACACTTTACTTTGTATCATAACTCCCTAAGGGACTTATGATACAAAATAAAATATTAAAGTGTGTCACAACTCTCTTTTTCATTTAAAATTAGAATTGAAGTCCATGGGCTATGGGCCATAATTCTTTTTTATAATATTTCAAACTTAAAAAAATAATTTTAATTAAAGCCTGGGCATCCGGTGCCCGACGCCCTTTCTCCCCGCGGGTTCGACGCCACTCTGCACGGTGCAGCGAATTCGAAATTCTGAATTAGGAGGGGTTTTAGACTTAAATTCAAAATTATATAGTTATACACCTCCATAATTTCGTATATACATATAGGTTCAGAATTTCGTATATACATATAGGTAAATATTCTGGAAAAAGGGAATACCCTGATCTTGAATCCAACACTAAAATCCTTCCTAATTCGGAATCTAGCATATATACAATATATAGTATGTAAATATTCTGGAAAAAGCGTTTAATTCAGATTTTGTAACCAACTCTGAAGTCCTTATTAATTATATTTTTACATACATATTTCAATAACATATATTTATATGTTATATATATTATATATTATGTTATATATTTATATATTTTATATAGTGGGACTTATGGCACTTATTAAAATTTTAAAGTGTGACATAAGTCCCTTGAAAAAAATGTCATAAAAAAAAGGAGTTATGATATGCCACCAAAAAAAAGTGTTTTGTAGAGTTAATTCTCGTGTCTTAATGATTCCCATATCATAACAGTTACAAATTTATAAAGGTTCAAAATGACTTAAAATTATGTTTCAAACTCCATTTTCTTTTAAAACACCCTGTATTTGTGGCATATTTCAAAACAGCTTTTCAAGCCCTATAATTAGTACTTTTTCTCTATCTTTAACCATTTTTGAGATATAAAAAGAAAGCTGTTAACCTCTGAATAGATCCCCCCCCCTTCCCCAATATAATTCTTTGTTCGTCTCGACATACTCGATCACTCATTTCAAGGAACACCGTCGAGTCGGAAACACCCTGTATATACATATATATATAAAAATGTTTAATAAATATTTGAAAAGCTTTCACTTATTTTTTTTTTCTATACTACCAGATACTATTAAAATTTTTTTTTTCTAATGTTTATAAACTCTTTATGATCACATTTATTTCTGTTTAATATTATATGTATATATATAGTTATACATACGTACATATGTATGATTGTAAACATACTATATGCATATAATAATATATTTTATTTATTTTTTTATTATTTAAAACCTTGATAAAGAAAATTTTTTAATTTTTAAATTAAGAAAAACGATCAGGTCAGTTTTCTTAAGTTTTGTATTTTTTATAAATTATTTTTGTAATAGGAACTGATCTTTAATTTTTATACCCTACACATTAAGTATAGGGTATATTAACTTTGGTATGGTGTTTGTAACCACCAAAAGGAAGCGAGTTAGGTATAGACATGTATATATATTCTGAATCAGGATCACCGCCTGAGTCGATTTAGCGATGTCCGTCCGTCCGTACGCACGATAACTCAAAAAATAATGATGCTATCTTGATGAAATTTATACTGTAGGTTAACAATGACTAAGGTAAGGCGGCGATTGTAAATGGGCGAAATCGGACCATGCGTTCGAGTACCTCCCATACAACTCCCAAAACCTAATACGCATATTTTCGAAATTAATAAAGATAGAAACTTAAAATTTTGTACGAGGGTGTGTTTTTCTGAATCCCTGATATCCCCAAAATTTGAGATGAATTGGAGGAGCTGTTCGGATATCTCCCATACAACTCCCAAACTCGAACAAGCATATATTCGAAATTAATAAAGATGGAAACTTCAAATTTAATACGAGGGTGCTGTTTCCTAAATCCCTGATTTGTCTAAAATTTGAGATGAATTGGAGTGGTCGTTCGGGTACCTCCCATACAACTCCCAAAACCGAACAAGCATATCTTCGAAATTAATAAAGATAGAAACCTCAAATTTGGTACTAGGGTGTTGCTTCCTGAATCCCTGATTTGTCCAAAATTTAAGATGAATTAGAATAGTTGTTCAGATACCCCCACACAACTCCTAAGACCAAACAAGCATATCTTCGAAATTAATAAATATATAAACTTGAAATTTGATATAAGAATGTTCTACCCTGTTGATGTCTCTAAAATTTGAGATGAATTGGGGTGGTGGTCCGCGTGCCTTCACACATTTCCCAAGACCTAACAAGTATATTTTCGAATTTGAGAAAGATGGAAATCTGAAATTTTGTACAAAGGTTGTCTAAAAGCATTTATTTTTTTAGTTTAGTTATATTAAATACCTAACTAAAATAACTTATGGATTTTTAATTTAATTTGAATTTTTTAGGTGTAGGGTATAAATAAGTCGGTTGCATCGACTTACTGTTACTTTTACTTGTTAAATCCCTAATAATGGTAATTTTTATTTAAGTGATAATTTTTTATTTGATTTCAAAGTTGATTATTACAATATTTGCAGTAACAGATGCTAATCTCTAGTAATTTTTATACACAATTTATATTTTTTTAATTTCTACCAAATATACCTATATGTACCATATTATACGTATGTTATAGACATTGAGCTATACTGTAAATACATATACATATATATATATACATATTTACATTTTATTTACATAGAATTTATCTAGAAAAATTGTTCTTAACTTCTAGCATTTGATCTAATCAAATTTAAGAACTGCATAAATTTCGAACAACACATTCTATTTATTTATTTTATTAATATTTTGATATGTGTGAGTTATAAGGGTATAAGTTAAAATTTATTGTTGATGTATTTTTTATTTTTTTTTTTACATTAACATTTGTATATTGGCCGGATCAAAACCTGTGATATGCTAATTGCTAAAATAATTCGTAAACCTTCGGACATTGTAAAATGTGATCATCAAAGTATGCAGTGATCAATTACAAGAACTTTCTTTTATTTTGAATTTCCCACACAACATAGGTTGATTTATTAGAAAAGATCTGTATCTAATGTAAGATGAGTAACTAATAAATTTTTATTGTTTTTCTATAATTAACGTTTATTTTTGATCAATTACAGCTTCTTTTTAGTGATTTCTTCTTTTTATTCTGATTTGACACAGAGTTAGAATTTATTATTGACGTAGGGTTATTTAATAAATAATTGCTTTGTCTATTTCTTAAATATATGCATTCTGTGTATCATAAATTGAAGATTGATTGTCTGTTTCGAATTTTATTTTAATTTAATATAAATTTAAATCTTATGCCCATATTTATGTATATAGTAATTAAACATTTGAATAAAAATATACATATTTACGATTTCGTTATTCGCATTATTAGAAGGTTCGATTGAATATTGCAGATTATTGAATTCCAATTAATCATTCTGTAATTTTTATTAATTTATTTTATAATCAACATTTCATTAAAATTAATCATACATATTTCAATTTATAATTAATTATTATTAATTTAATTTTCATTGTTTAACCTTTAACTTATTATAATATATTATCTTAGATTTGTTTTATAAGTTAAAAGGGGCAGTTATAAAGTACAGTTATAAATTACTGATACTAAAAATATTATGTTATATTTATAACCGTACGAATGTAGTTCTCAGCGTATAATAAATTTGCCGTTACATTTGTGACACCTTAAAAAAGATGAGCAATGACAAAATGTAACAAAGGTAATTATATTCTTGCTTAGATCGAATTTTGAATTCATTGAACCAGGTATGCGTACGGCTCTCTAAGCATGATTGATAAAAACACAATGGAGCTGCGATTCTTTAATTTTTTACTATTTTAGCTTAGTAAAATTGTTAGTTTTGCTATTGAAATTGAGCAAATTTGACTGGCGGATTCTAGGAGCTCTCATAACTATTTCTTTTTATATGAAAATATGCGGTTAAAAAGATTTTTCCAAAATGCTATAAACTTGTTCGTAGCAGAATCGGTATTTTAATCAAAACAACAAAAAAATTGCACTAAATCTCCTTGAAAAAAAACTCTTACTGAATGGCATATGTGAAGGCACTCATTAATAAATCACCCTGTATATGTACTCGTATATACAAATATTTTAATAAAGTAGATGGGAATGGATTTCGAGTAGTATAAATGGGGTGGGAAGGAACATCGAGTAGTATAATTGCATGAGTAGTATTGTATACCTGCATAAGGTAACTAAAGGCAGTGTATAAGAACTATTATGATTTTTAATATCAGTATTATTGATATTTATTAGTATTATTATTGTTTGCACTATACGAAATAATTTCTACATACTTATTTTTTTTATATGGTTTGACTGAGGTTTGAACCCAAAATCCTCGGATAAAAATATTGGCGCCATGAAGCCAGTGCCATAAATCAGATAATCAAAATTTGAATATTCTGTTGTATTGTAATTGTAAAAACAATTGTAATTAATTAGGTTATAGTCTAAATCTAATACTATTTTTTGAATTGATTATTTCATAAGTAAAACCATATTTAAATTGTTAACTTGGTTACGGTTAAAGATAAAAATAAGGGTATATATAGTAGACCTTAAGTTATCCTAACCAAAAAAATTTTCTAGTATTTGCTAAATTTTCTTTCGAAATTATTATTTTAAATATATCTACTAGAAAATCCCCTGTGCAATTGCACAATTTCGATAGATTCAAAAACATTTACGTTATCATACTGACTCCCTTACTACCTGTATTAAGGGAGGGATTATTACATGTATTTTTTAGCTTAGGTATATTAAGTACCTAACTAAAATAACTTATGGATTTTTAATTTAATTTGAATTTTTTAGGTGTAGGGTATAAATAAGTCAGTTGCATAGACTTACTGTTACTTTTACTTGTTTTTTTTTTGCTTGAAAAAAATTTGCTGAATTTATTTTATTTAAATGTACTTTGGAAGAGGTCTTTGGTATATTTAATAAAAGATTCATGTCTGTGATAATGAAATTTCATAAATTTTCGGGGGCTTTTTTTTTGTGACGGTCGTTTTCGATAGCCTTTTAATTTAATGGTCTAATAATAAATTAGTACAAAATTATGAATCTTTTGTGAGAGAAGGCTTCTAAAATGATATTTTCTATGTTAGTTTTTTTTTTTTTTAAGAAAAATATCCATTTCTATAATATTTGGTAAGTTCCAGACTTCTGTTATGAAATATAATTATTTAAGTCTGCCGAATTTTATATTAATAAAAAAAATTTCGAATATTTTATGTTATGTTTTATGTTAAAAATCTAAATTTCAACCTAAATAAACAAAACTACTTTAAAGTCTGCTGCGAAGCTTTTACCAGCTTTTATACTAATGAAAACAAAATCAAGAATAAAATCGGCCTATTATTTTTTTCTTATAAATATGAGACTTACTATAAACTTTGCTCTTTTCACTTTTAGGCGTTTTAATTTTATTAAGAGTACCTATTTTTATTTTTTCCAAAACAAAGATTGAAAACGCCAACAGAAGATTAATAATTTATTTTTAATTTACCGCTGCGACCAGTTCATAATGGATGTGGCGGTCAAATTTAAAAATTAAAAATTAGCTGAATTTATTTTTATTGAAAATGTGTGTTTTTTAAGTATGTACTTTTCCTTTTTTGACTGTACTCACTTTTAATGAACGGTTTGTGTCTCTAATAATACTTCTAGTGGAAAATTTGGTCTTTGGTAATAATATTTACTAAATTTATTTATATTTTTAATGAACGGTTTGTGTCTCTTGATAATACTTTGAGTCAAAGATTTGTGTGTCTGGTAATAAAATTTTAACTTATTAAATAAATATACAGAAATATCATCATTGCCAGTTTAGTTTACATTCAGTGTGAGTGTTTTATTATAGATATAAAATATATTTTTTTACATGTTGGCAAGGTCTCGCCAACATCTTGTGTATTATATTATAGATATAAATCATCTTTATATAGTAATAAATTTTAATTATACAGTTATTTGCTAGATATTTTCAAAAGTAAAGTAATAAATTCTATAGGATAATTTTTTATTACCTACATATTTTGTTAATTCTTTAAAAAGTTTTATAAAATTTTAAATTAAAGAAAAATGAGGAAACTGTTGATTTTTTTTTTATTTTTTATTTAATTTTATTTATTTTATTCTTATAATATGTATATGTTTATGTATATATATATATGTATAACCTTATTTTATATTTAAATTTATAATTGAGTGACTGACTATATGTATTAAAAAATAAAGTTTATTTTCTTGAAAAATAACTTGTTGGTACCAACTACTGCCAACATATAGAACAAAATGTGACCAAGAAAAATTTTCTATTCAAAATTATTTAAACTAATTATAAGTAAATGTAATAAAAATAAGATTTTTTTTTTAATATTATTTTTTCTTTACGAAAAAACTTTCGATTTTCCTTATTCTTTATTTAGCCTTAGATAGGTTTCAACTTTAAATTTTCTTATTTGTTTTCTTTTTTTTTCCTTTTGCAAAATAAAAAGTAAGTTAACAAAGTTTATAAACATTTTTTATTCGTTTTCTTTTTTTTTTTTTGTGTTTTTAAAGACATGCAAACACTAAACCTGTAACTTCAATAATATTAGTATATTTGAAACAACAAAAAAAAAAAAAAGACTAATGATAAATATAAGGGTGGATATAAGAAAAACCACAACTTCCTTATTTAAATAAAAAAAAAAAAAAAAAAAAAAAAAAAAGTGAAAATTTCTGTATTTAATTTATTGTATTAAAATGTCCTTCAAAAATAATATACTCGTACGATATCTTTTTTTTTTATTTTGTTTTGTCTTTATTTCTTTTAATTGCAAAACAAAAATTTTTATTTTTTTTTTTTTTTGTTTTTTATTTATAAATAAAAACATTGTATATATTTAGTATGAGGAATATTGTTTTTTACTTTTTTTTTTTTTTTAAAAGTAGGTTAAAAAGTTCTGAAAATTAAACAATAAATTTAATAAAAAAAAAAAAACAAAAACGAAGATTTTTAAAATAGTTTTAAGACATAATAATTTAAAATTAAATTATTTTTAACAATTAAATAAAGTTACATTTAAATGAAATTTAATTAAAAGTTTTATTGGATCAGTGTTAGGTCCATAGATTATACGTGCTGTATATGCCCAATATGCGAATACCCACTATGCGAATACCCACTATGCGAATTTATACCGAATTATTATAAGATCTTCCCCAAAATTCTTCGCTGATATGATATTTTACGGTGCAGTGACAGAACGCCCGTGGAATTAAGAGTCGCGGACTTTAATTCCTTTATTTTTTTTTTTACACGCTACCCAAACTCTAGGAAAATTTTCCTTTTTACAAAATTATTGTAGGTTTGAGCAAGAAGCAGACGAGTTCAGGGGAAATATGAATGAATTTAGAGGAGAATTGGCGGGTAAATTGGAGACAAACCTGAATAAGTTCGTTTTGAAAAGTTGCAAATTGTATAATGGACCATTAGAATCAGAGGAGAACACGTTGGATGGAAGCATATTCCACATTCCACATTTTAGCGGTTCTCACAATAAAAGAGTTTCCATAACCAGTTTTAAACCACCTAGGAATTTCCACGGTGCACTTGAGGCTCCCCTAGTGTTGCGTTGGAATTGTTTACGTGAAGGCATTATTGATTTCAATTCAATAGAACAAGTGTCGATACCTACAAGATATCTATAAAAGAGAGATAAAGCTCCAATATTTCGACGTGAGTTAAGAGGAGTAAAGGTACCCTGAACAGTAGGGTCGCAAATCAGGCGTAAGGCGCGATTTTGGATTTTGTCCAGGTAACCTAATGATGTTTGAGCAGCGCCAGCCCATAAGCGAGAATTATACTCCATCTTCGGTCGAATATATGCTTTATAGATATTGGCCAGATCACTAGGGGAAAAATAAGCTTTACAGCGAAAAAGAAAACCTAAACATTTGGCAGCTTTTTTGGTTATACCAAAAATATGCTCATTCCACAACATTTTTTGATTAAGCTGCATGCCTAAAATGTTTAAATTTGCAGACCGCTGTATATTTTCCCCTTGGAACCGTAGAATTGGTATAGATTGATACCAATTTATTTTTGGAATTAACGTCCGTCGGATTTAACTCCTTTTCAAAAATGAATTAAATCCCACCACTTAATCCATTATATCGTATGATCTTACGTACTAGATCTTTATGTCTATTTAAAGCCGAGGAAAAAGAATTAAAGTGCACTGAGTAACGCAAAGATTACTATCGTGAGTCTGTATTTTATTTGACTGGATTTAACTTCTCCAACTCTAATTTTCTTCCTAATTTTTTTTTATACATTTGTACATATAACAACAAATATGTAATTACAACATTAAAGAATTTAAATAGTGGGAGCTACCGCCTCTAAAACCCCGCTGAATAAATTATGAAAAACCCTGATTTTGTAACCAACTCTAAATTCCTTATTTGTCATTGGTATGTGAAATAAGGCCTTATTTGTCATTGGTATGTGAAATTAAACCAAAGGCTTTATTATAAATTGCCTTATGGCACTCCACCTGATTAATTGTTTTTAAGTAAGACAATTTATAAAAATAGTTCTTATTAAAATTAAATCAAAACCGGTTTTCTATTATTAAAATGAAGAACAAAAATTCTAAATTATAGCAATTATGTTAAAATAGAGTTATAGTACAGTTGCTCTATACATATTCCATTACTCTTTTCTTTTAATACCATAAAAATAGTGTGGGTCTTAATTTCAATTGAAAGGGTAATAAGGCCCGCAGACGTTCTGTTATCACACCATACTTTATTTATTTACAATATTAGAATTTATGATGAAATAGAAAGAGTATAAATAAATGCTGTTTTGTTGAAATATAATAATTGGCTTGAAGATAATAAATTAACTGTAAATCCTGAAAAAACTAAATTTATATAATATGGTATATAAAATAAAAAATAAAGTTGATATAAATCCAAAACTGTTAGTAAATAAAGTCGAAATTGAGTATTGTGATTACATACTTTGGTATTGTAATTGACGAAAAGTTAAAATGATATTATGTTATGATGATATTAATGATGATATTAATAAAACAGTAAAACGAAATTATTCCTTTACTGGATGATATCAAACGAAGATATCATAGAATTATATTGAGTAAACAGACAGCCAGATAGTCTATACCTTGCGCATAGTATTTCAGATATTAGATATAATATAATATATATTTAATCCCTTCTATATAATTATTCTTCATGGCTGAAAGATAAAATTTGTATTCTAATAAACATGGCTATAAAGGGTTTACAAAAATTCAACTGGCTGACCTCAACAAATTTCAAGTAATTTTGAAGTGTATGGACTGTCTCAAGTTATCTGTACTGATTGTTTTGCTAAAATATTTTCAAATTGGAAAAATTAAATTTATAAAAAAAAATTCTCTAATTACTAAAAGAAGTAGAGTGTTCACAATTATAATACGAGAAGGTTAAATCATTTAAATCATGTCAAATCATGAATGGAGATATCACGCAATAATTACCCTTTGTCAGCTCTTAAACTTTATAATAAATTACCATCTGATGGAAGATTTTAAATTAATTAAATTAAATTTTAAAATATTTTTTTTTTTTTTGTCAAATATGGAATTAATCTGTGATATTTAATACCAAAACGTTATGTTTTCTTCACATCATAGTTTGTTAACTAATGATGGTAAAATGTAAAAGCAGAAATCATGTAATGATTAAAAACGTAAACGATAGGATAATTTAATTATCTTTTAGAAAATTTAAGATATCTGACTTAAGTATCAAGATATATTTATGTAAATTTTAGAGTTGTATGACAGCTACCCGACTCCGTTGCCCCGAACCAACGAAATTTCACAAAAGTTATTGTCATAAGAATTGATTATCTTTTACAAAATTTAAGATATCTAGATATCTGCATCTGTTGCGCTAAAGTAACCATACTTCATAGATGTTATTGCGACAAAATTTGATGATTTTTTTTAGAAAATTTCTGATGTTAAGTAAGAAGATAATATGAGGATATAAATCATGCTTACATAAAAAAAGAAGTTTTATAATAACTATTCGGATCTGATGCTCAAGATCCACAAAATTTTGAAGTCCTTGACATAAGAATTACCTTCTTTTCACATAATTTCAGATACCTATAGGATCAACAAACACTGAGTGGTTTTCATATAAAAAAAGAAGTTGTATGGCAACTACTCGAACACGTCGGTCAAATTTGGTCAATTTAAATAACAAAATTAAGAATTTTAAGAAAGTGAAAGGGTAAACATTACCAAATCATAGTTCCTTTATTTTTTGAGTTATCGTGTAGGTGGACGGATAGATGATTATATTTTAAGATTATTCATACGGGTGCCCAACAAAAAATGTGCAATTATCATTTTATATCGATTTAGCACTAAAATAAATGATAATATTCGGTATACGATAAATAAATAAAAAAATTAATAAAAATATTATTCACTGTTTAATAATATTTTTAAATTAGTTTTAATTTGAATAAGATTATTTATTAACTTGAATTAATAAATTACAAAATATACGTATGAGAATATTTTAATTGTTCTGCCAAGATTAGTCATAAAATTACACTATCATTAACATATTATTGTTATTCAAAACACCAGTTTCCAAAGTTCAGATTTTGCATAAACTAATTTAACAGATGAGATATTCTAAATTACTTCATATTATTGTAAAATGAGAAAAAATATAAATTAATTAATTAGTTTGATTAAATTTCCCTTACATTTTATATTCTTTGAATAGTTTAATCTTTTTAATTAAATTGTTTTCCATAGTTTATATCTTATGAAAATCATTATTATTATATAGGGGTAGAGCGATATGTTGGAAAACAAAATCTCGAATTAGATATGTTGAAAAACAAATTGTTGAAAAAAAAAATGTCGAATTTCAATGTTAAACAATAAATTTTTCGACATTTTTTTTAAAGTAATATATTTTGGAGCTAGTTACATATATCAGCTTTTATCATTCACAAAATGGGAGCGGTGCAAAATCTGAGTTTTCAAAATCTCGGCGGAAAATCTCGTTTTTACAAGGTCTCGTTTTTACAAAATCTTGTTTATTTTTAGATCTCATTTATTTATTTTTAAATGTTTATATACATGGTGTATAACTCTGATTCTGTAACCAACTCTAAAATCTCTTCTTACTCAGAATCTCACATATACGTATGTATAAATATTCTGGAAAAAGAGGCAGTCCTTATTTTGAATCTAACTCCTAAGACAATACTAATAATTGCATGTTAATGCCTTGTTTATTTTATTATACAAAAATTTTTTTTAAAACATTATAAAAAAATTATAAATTATGAAACACCAAAAATATATTACATATTCTTGTAATATTACACAAGGTTATACAAGTACATATTCTGTAAAAGGCGTATAACCCTGCTTTTCAATGCAACTCTAAAATCCCTCCTAATTCACAATTTCACATATTCATATAAATAAATATTCTGGAAAAAGTGTATAATCCAGTTTTGTAGCCAACTATAAAATTCTTCCTAGATGTTTTTTTATATTAATATTTATTTTCAATAATAAAGAACTTCCAATGGTGGGGGCTGCAACCCCCAAACCCCCGCTAAACAAATTATTGAAACTCTGATTTTATAACCAACTCTAAAAACTCTCCGAATTCAGAATCTAACATTTACATAAATATTCTGGAAAAGAGAACAATCTTGAATTTCAATCCAACTCTAAAATCCCTCATATATAATAATATTTTTTACAAATATTCATAAGCTATTTTAAAGTTAAGCCAAAAAAAAGAGATTTTCAAAAAAACGAGATTTTCAAAAAAAAAAACGAGATTTTGAAGAAACGAGATTTTGGAAAAACAAGATTTTGTAAAAACGAGATTTTGTCCACCGAGATTTTGTACCGCTCCCATTTTGTGAATGATAAAAGGTGATCTGTGTAACTATAGCTCTAAAATATATTAATTTAAAACAAATGTCAAAAAATTTATTGTACAACATTGAAATTCGATATTTTTGTTTTCAACATTTTTTTTTTCGACAAACAGACTGGCTCTCTTATTATATACACGAGTGAACAAACAACTATTAAAAAAGTTACTGTGGAATGCAGCCTAATTATTTACATATATGCTATAAACGAATGTTCAGGTTTATATATCAGATCAATCAGATCTATCAGAATAATAGAATTTTATATGAAAATGTTATAAAGAAATTTTCCACGAGTATAGAAAATTGATATAGATTTTATATTTCTTTTTCGCAAGCAAAAATTACAATAAAGAAAAAATGTTTGATAACTAAATGGTTTCTGACATAAAATTTAATTCGTTTTTTTTATGGTCACTGTATTTTAGAAATCGGTTTTTATATTTTTAGGTAATAAAATTTAGTGTAATTCAAATTTAGGGTGTTTTCTAACTAACTATACTTATATGTATGTATCGCTGCATAGACGCGTATAATTTGTTTTCTCTTATAGGAAAATAAGAGCTATAAGTTATCAAAATGAATATAGATACTTATTTAAAAGTTTTCATTTCTTGAGCTTTTGACTGCATTTTGACAGAATTTTCAGGCAGTGCCGCAAAAGTCCCGGAGTCAAAAGTCATCTAAGACTTATGAGTCAAAGGGAAGATTATAACTCCTATAAAATAGTCAAAAGCTCCTCAGCGACTTATGACTTCTTAAACTGAAATATTTAAAATTTTTTAAACTTAACTTTATAAAAATATAATTATTATGTATATGTGAGATTCTGAATTAGGAGTAATGAAAGAGTTTGCTACAAAATGAGGATTTTAATAATTTGTTTAGTAGGGGTTTTGCGGACGGCAGTCTCCACTGTTTTAAATTATTAGATGTTGAAATATGTATATAAAAAAAATAATTAGGAAAGAATTTAAAGGTGGTTTCAAAATCAGTATATTCCCTTTATCCAAACTAATTATATATAATCGTATATGTGAAATTCTTAATTAGAAGGTTCACTTTCTTGAAAAACATTTATAAATAATCTGGAGAGAAGCACATCTGAATTTGTAATCAAATTCAAAATGTCGCATACGCGAATACATAAATACTCTGAAAAAGGGACAAATTTGATAATTTTGACAATTTGATGATACTAACTTTAAAATTCGTCCTAATATAGAATCTCACATAGACGAATATATAAATATTTCTTGTCTTACATCTATTATTTTACTTACATATTTTGATTTTATCATATTATGTACTTAAATTAAAATTTTAGAACCAAATTTCAGAAATTTTTTTATAATAAATTTGTTTGAATATAAAATTTCATGGGGAATTTCTTAATTTTTGGTCAACTTTTGGCTTACTCGTCATAGTTTTGGTCAACGAGAACTTTTGACTTGTTAAATAAGTCATAGGCGACATTTTATTCCGAGACTTTTCGAGCACCGTCGAATTTTCATATACATATGGTCTATAAAATATGAAAATTTCATATAAATCTTTCGGCATTATTTTTATCGATTACAAAATCGAAATTATACTACAGTGCTCAAACTATTGCAGAATCTTGAGTTCGTCTGAGTCAAAGCTAACAAAATCTATCCAGAGGGGAATATGAAATCTCATCTTTCGACGATATTAACATTAACTTGAAGTATAAGGTATATTAACTTTAGTACGGGTTTGTAATCAAAAGGAAGCGAGTTATAGATATGGACATGATTCTGAATCAAGATCAGCTCCTAATCCGCGGAAAATAATAAAGTCCGCCTAATAAAGCTATCTTGATGAAATTTATATAGTAGGTTACAAATTGCGAAAGCGGGATTGAATCTGGCCCCAATTGGTCTATGGGTTCTGATTCTAGAAGCTTCCGAATGATCCCGAAGCAAACTTACATATCTTTAAAACCAACAAAGGTGGAACTTTTAAATTTGATACAATGGTGTTGTTTCTTGTTCCTTTATGTCTGTAATATTTTAGAGGGTTTGGACCATTAGTTTGTATTATATATTTGTATTTGTATATTTCCAAAACCAACAAAGATAGATAGCTGAAATTTTGTACAAGGGTGTCAAATCATGCCTCTTTTATGTTCTTGAGTTTCGAAAGTTGAATCAGAAGGAAAGAGAGGCGGTTAAAGCAGCTACCAAAAAACTTATGGATTTTTAATTTAATTGGAATTATTCATGTGTAGGGTATTAATAAATCGGTTCATCGAAAAGAAAATTAAAATTAAAATTCCTAATGGAAAGTCAAAATTTTTTACAACACATTTTTATTAAAAACTATAGGAATTTTTTTTTTTCTGATGAATTAAAGAACAATCATAAACTCTGTAAATTAAATTTGAATTAAATAAAATATTATTTATTTATAACTACTTTCATTTAAATTGCTTAATTTCTAAAGCTTTAAAATTTTTTGCATGTTTTTCGGTTTTCCATTGTTTTTCAGTTTTCTTTTAATTCCAAACCATAAATAAAGAGTAAAATAGATATGTAGAACAAAAGAGTAAGAGATTTTAAAAGGTTTTAATTGTACTTTCTAAACGAGTACGGTTGGTATCTCTAATTTCATTTATATCTATATTTATTAAAAACAATATTAAATATAAAATTAATACACTATACACTTAAAACTATAATTAATCATATTTTAATGAGTACAATTTGCTATTACATCAAAATTACTAGTTTCTTATTTTTTAATTATGTATCACTCACTGATATTCATTTTATATAAAAAAAACACTCAACTTTATTGAGTGTTAACCTTTTTTTTAGCTTATACCTATATTTTTATTTTTTTATTATTATTATATACATATTTTCATAAGTGCACAAATACCAATGTCTTGGAAACTAGAAGAGCCTCAGCTTAGCACCTTTACAAAAAAAAACCTACTCATAATGTCTGGACCTATATATGTAGCGGTTCATAGCAAGTTAGTTAATTCGGAAACACTCTGTGTATACACCGAGAAAAGAACAAAGTTATAAAAAATTGAGAAAAATTATTAAGAGATAGTTTTTTTTTCTTCGCTAAAAATATAAATCATAATCTTATTTGCTTTAATATTTAATAGATAATTGGTGGTTTTATATAAAATATAATATTAAATTTAAATATTGTAATTTTTTAAAAAGTATTAAATTAAAAGTGTAACCAAAAGTAAATAACTACATATATGTATATTCAGAAAAATATTATAAAAAAGGATTATTCATACTTTTCGCTGAAAACTAACATTATGATAAAAAAGCATGGGTTGGTAAAATTACAAAAATAAAAAAATTCATTTCAATTTACCAAATTCAAAAAAAAAAATTAAAATAAAAACTTAATGGCAAGCATTTTAACCACTGCTTAACAAATTACTCAAACTCCTGCTTAAAAAATTACTCAAACTTCTGCTTAAAAAAATATTGAAACACTGATTTTGTAACGAATTATAAAATACTTCTTAATTCAGAACCTCACATATACATATATACAAATATTTTGTAAAAAAAGTATAACTATGATTTCCTCTTAAATTCAGAATCTCAGATACACATATATATATATATAGAAGTATTCTGGAAAAGAGGAATATCCTGATTTCCTAAAAAACCCCTTTTAATTATTTTTTTACATGCATATAATGTAATATTATATATGTACATATGTAGTCAATAGAAAAGAACGTTATGTTGAAATTATTTTTTTGAAATTATGACACCACCCCAAAAAAAAAAATATGTTGAAGATCACATCGAATCTAACTGAAAAAATTTTAAAATAAGAAATCGATTAACAATAATTGCTATTAAGTATAGAAATACTTTTCGAAATTAAAAACTTTCGGGGACATTTCCCATCACTCATCATTCTTTGCTTTTTTTTTCTTTTTGAATAAATTAACTTAATATAGAATTAAAATTATTTCCATTTAAATTAAAATAATTTACATTCTAGCCTCCGTAATTACTTGTAATTTCGATCTCACACCACCACTAAACAAAAAACAAAAACATTTATTCTTAAGATTAAAAAATCCAAAATCCTTTTCATTATTTTAAAAATTACTTTATGTGAGCTCGTACACAATATTCAAAGTATGTATATACTGTTATTATATTATATCTAAAGTATATATGAATATGTATATACATATATAGTTTATTTTATTTTTTCCACGATAATACCGTTATGTTTAAATAACCTTTTAGTTCCGTTATCTTTTTTTTTTTTTTAAATACATTTGTACGATGTCTATAAAAATAGTTTTGTATGGTGTCGATGTCGAAAGAATTATGCAAAAAGGATCAAAAGGATAAGGAAATACAGTAACTATTTTGTTTTATTTTTTTATTTATTTTTTTAATTTTTCGCTTTTTATTTGTTCTTGAAAAGTAGGTTACAATAAATAAAAAAACAAAACAACATAGGTAGGTAACTTAGCACTATACGCCTAAATGCTTAGTAAACTCTTTTTTATTGATTTCAGTTATTTTGATTTATTTTTTTCATATAAGAAGAAAAATATGATGGAGGAGAGAGGAGAGATTTATGTTTAACGAATGAGTTTTTATAATCCAATCCATGCAAATCAAAAATAAGAACCAAAAAAAAAAAAAAAAAATTAACAATAAAATTAAAGTAAATAAAATTCCGAAATTACTTTTTTAGTAGTTCTCGCTCAACTTTCACGCAGATAACTTGTCTTCACGGAAGACAAAACCGTATAAAACAAAGATCGTGATTTTTTTTTTTTAATTTAAATTTTTTTTTTCTTTTTGTTTTTATTGTTTTTTTTTTTTTTTTTTTAACAATTTTATTGTTGGGATAGGACATTATCACGATAAATAAAACATGAAAATTTATTAAAATGATGATTGAATTTAATAGCTTCTATATTAATGTTATTTGTTGATTTGTTGAGGAAGGTTTAAAATAAACAAGATAAAATAAGAGATAATATATATGTATTTTTTTTTTTTTTTTTTTTAATATTCAAAAATAATTATGGTTGAAAAATTTAATCAACCAAATAATAAACCACCTTTTCGTAAGGGATCAGCAAATCGAATAAAAACAAAAGATGAAATTGGAAAAACGAGTTCTGATACTAATACAACAATAAATAAAGATGACAATCAATTAAATAAAAATACACTAACACCAACACCTAGTCCTCTACCATCACCTAAAGTACGAAAAACTTCAAAATTATATTTAAGAACACCAACACCATCGCCAAGTCCTCGTTGTTTTCATCGTAGATCACCAAAACAAACAAGTGTTCAAATATTTATTGAATCAGATAATTCTGATGAAAGTGAAACTGAAATTAAAAATGAAGAAGGAGAAGATATTACTGTGGATGATGAAGATGATCAAAACAATAATACAACTTATAAAATTTATTCATTTAATTTTTTAAAACCTAATCGAAATGAAGAGAATGAAAATGATGAAAATGATTTAAATTCAATTAAATCAAAAATACCAGATGTTTTACGATATCAAGGTGCTGATTCATATTGTTCATCAAATCCAGAAAGTAATTGTCCTTGTAATGTATCAGAAGAAATTGGACAAATATCAAAACAATTAACATATTCTAATCGTAAAACATGGATATCTGTAGAAAGAATGAATGAATTAAGAAAACGGGCACAAGAAGCTCTAAAACATCATAAAACATTTACAATACGTGGTTGTTTTTTTTCTGTTCGAAATGCATTAACTTCACGTGGTTGGGTTGAAAAATTGGATGCACATCGAAAACATGTTCCAAATGGAATTTGTACAATAACATATGAAGATTTACAACAAACATTACCAAAACGTAAACCAGGTGAAACACGTCGACAATATGTTATAAAATGTGAAAGAAATATAATGTCAAGATTTTTAGAACATATGCCAATTGATTTTTTATGGACTGCTAGAAAAGAAAAATGTGATTATATTGATCAAGCAAAAAATCCATCAATGATTATTAATAAATTTCAAAGGATTCCATTTACATCAAAAGAGGGTTTATGTAATTCATTAAAAGATTTTCATTGGTTTTATGAGGAAGGTATATCAGAATTATATTTTCCAAGATGTTTTAATGTATGGAGTCCAGAAGAATTATCTGAATTTATTGATAATTTTAAGTTATCAGCTTGTATTGCATTTATACGTTGGATTGTTGATAAATATCAACAGAATGGATTTGATGCAATATTTTCACCATCTGGTAAAATACCATTTACAGCAATTGAATTTGCAACTAAACGTTGTAATGAATTTTTAGATAATTGTAATCATAATGATATTGATTCTGATGAAAATATAAGAATTTGGGAACATGATTTTGATGCATTTTTAACACAACATTATTTAATAACACAAGAAAATGCTAGAATATTATCAGATACAAATCGTATTGTTGATTCAATAATAAAATCATTAGATCTTATTTTATGTAATATACAGGATTTTTGGCCACAATATGGTTTAGATGGTTATTTAAATTTATGGATTGTTAAACCAGCAAATAAATGTCGTGGTAGAGGTATTCATATATTTGATAATTTAAAGAAAATTTTAAATATGGTAAATCCAAATATAGCATCGAAAAGTCGATTTGTTGTACAAAAGTATATTGGTAAGAAAATTTATGTTTTCAAATTTTATTTTTTCTATCTTTTTTTTTTGTATCGAATTTGTGTTTTTTATTTTTCTTTTGAGGTTCTATTTTTGGTTGTTGAACAAATGTATAGGGAAACATTATCTGGATCAAGGTTTTTCTCTAATAAAGTTTTCTTTTTTTTTTTTTTTTGTTTTGTTTCATATAGAATAGATACTAAATAGATATTTAGCTACAAGTATTAAATTAAAATGAAAGGAAAATTTGTATTAAAAAAACAAAAAAAAAAAAAAATGTTATATGTTTTATATCGTAAATTATTTTGTAAATTACTATAGGCAGGTGTTAAAGAATGTTTTGCATTTCTAGGTTAACATTAAACGATGTATAATCTATTTTTAAAATAGACATATAATTTATTACACCTATGTAAAATAAAATTGGTCAGATATTATTGGAAAATGGAAATAAAAAAACATTTTTGGTATTATAGAAAAAAAAATTATAGGGAAAATTATACATATATGTATAGGGAATATATATAAGAGGTAGATATATAAAAATTAATTGCTTGTTACTTGTTTGTATGAAGGTGATAAAATAAGTTTATTTTTAAATATAAAGGATTTTTTTTTTCATTAGATATTAAAAAAAAACGGATTTTTTTGGCACGGGTTTTGCAATAATCTAACGTTCAAAATTTTCAATGCTTTAAAGAAAAAATATATTAAATAATAAAATAAGCGTGTTCGGTTTTAAATATAGAAAATATCAAATGTTTTGATATAAAATAATTATAAATGCATATTCATTTTTATGCATATATTTTTTAGTTTTTCTGGTGAAGGTTAGAGCTAAAGCATTAATAATCACTATAAGACTCTAAGTCTAGAGTGCACTCCCAAACGTATACGTTACCTTATAGGTTAAATATAAAAAGTTGTTGTTAAGTGTTTTTTGTTTTATGCAACGATTATATTCTGTTCTAATGGAAAAAGTTTTGAAAAGATCGAAGATCGACCGAAGAAAATTGCCCAGATATTTTCGTCGTTTTCGTATAAATCGAAACAAATGCAAAGAAAGTATTTAGCACTATATATGCGGTTACATACCTAATTTTCTAGAATATATACATATACCGATATTTTTTAATAAACATATACTTCTATCTGTTATTCTTTTAGCTTCTATATATGCTTATTTTACTGTTAAATAGGTTTTAAAACTATACCTTTATCATTAAGAAAGTTTGAATATTATTAAGAATAGTTCTATAGAAAATTGAGTAGTTTTTTAATTTTTTAAGAGATTTTGATAAATTATGACGATTATAGAATTTAAAAAGACTTGTTTACAGTATTCAGAGTTTATTTTGATAAACTTGATTCATTCCAATCTATTCAGATAGAGTATATTACGAATTGGTTACGTGCTGTAGTCTTCCGAAACATAATCTCTTTGGGCTGACATAATCCCCAAATTTAGTTTCTATGAATCACAATCCCATTAAATTATTAGTTTTTAGCACACTTTTAAAGAAAATTGAAAAAATATGTCTATTAGTTAGTCTATCTGCCAGTCTGTCTGTCTGTCCAGCTATTTACAAAAGTTCTATACCGAATTTTAACTATACTGATAGACATCGCAAAAAAAATAATTTTACGGAACTACTTTTTTCTGTAGCTGCACCCATTACCTAGCTACAGACTCCCAAAGTCCGAAAATGCAGTATATTTAAACTGTTATAACACCGTATTTACCGTTAGGCGAAACTCAATTTTTGCAAAATTTTAAACCCTTTCTATGCTTCAAACGGCTTAAGTAAGAAAATTGAAATTTTGAGGGGACGATCTTTGAAAATATGGCTCATTTCCGGAATTTTTTTTTTTTTTTTGAAAATATTTAAAATATATTCGCCTCTCGTTTATGAGCTGTAAAGGTTGAATAACTGAAAATTCCCTATTGTTAAGTACTTGTAACTTGAATACCTGTCCAAATTTTTTTGAAGCAATATACAAAAATTAAAGTTCCAACATTATATTTTTCTTTCTGTTAACAACTTTTCCTAATAATATTACCTTAAAACTGACGAAAGTGTGAATTAATTTTTCCCAATGTTTTCTAACAAATTTTTCTAACGATTTTTTTTCAATTGTTATATTATAATTTTATTTTATTCAATATACCGTTCTTATCTGCTCTTTACCCAAAACTTATTATGGGAAATTTTATAATTGATTACAAAATCATGTATATATATATACATCTATGTGTTATATACAGGGTGTTTTTTAGTAAGTGTCTATACACAATAGCATTATGTAAGGAATTAGGCATTATGTAGACAACCTTTTTATATACTCTATTTCACTTCAAATTTGTCCTTTTTAACATTATATTTGTCTTTTTTCAAAATCAAATTCGTTTTGTTTTCAAAATCAAATTTGTCCAAATTTTCAAAATCAATTTCGTGAAAATTTGATTTTGAAAAAAGACAAATTATAATGTTAAAAAGGACACATTTAAATTTACGACATACGATATATCCGCTGATGATTGTAAGCGCAAAGTAAATTTAATTGTAGACTTTAAAGTAAATTTAAAAACATTTCTGTTGTTTTATGTTTTAAAATTTAAAATCTATTCGTTCAGATATAAACATTTGAAAAAAGGACCTTTTGTAGGACTGTAGCTTTGTGGCGTTTGAAACTAATAAGCTGCAAATTTTTCTGAAAAATGTTCTAAAAAGGAATTAACTACACATTTTATATATATTGGGTATTAGGACAATGAATCGAAAATCAAAATATTTCCCTAAAGAAATTATTCAACAGTTAACGAGCGAGGATCAATGAATCCATTCTATGAGTTACAAATTAGAATAAAACTTTCTATTACAATGTAAAAAAAAAACAAATTAGAGAGTTTTAAAAGATAACAAAAGGTATATTTTCTTTTTTCGGAATACTTATAGCGAAAGAAATACAAACAGTAATATAACTTTTTTTTCTTTTTCATGAAGTCTTTAAAAAGTTTTTAGAAATACCCCTCTGTATTCACCATATTTTACATTAAAAGTAATGTTTTGTGAAGGACAAATTTTTACATAGATTTATTTTTTCCAATTATTTTAGTGTCAATTTTTAAGTTTTAAATGCTATACAAGTAAACGAAATAATTACCTAGTAATGTAATTGAAATCAAAAAAAAATTATTATATTATTATGTGCATAAATAAAAACAAAACAAAATTACCAACAAGCACAAGAAATTTATTTGCAACAAAAAAAAAAAAAAATCCAAATATTTTCACAATATTATTATAAAGATCAAGGATATCCTTTTTAAAATTATTATTAACAGTTCAGTATATATACTTTTTTTTTTATAATTTCAGTTTAATATATACAAATACTTAAAAAATAAAAATATTTAACTATACATATGTAAGTATATAGATTATAATTCTTATTGCGTGTGACATTACTATTTGTCTGATGTATTTTCAAAATGCTCATACTAATAATCATAGAATTAAAAATACGTATACATGTGTACATATAGAGTATTTTAATATAAAAGAATCCTTAACAAAATCACTAATATTTATATTCATGTAACAAATATTACACATCAGAATTTTGACTTCCGTGTTCCAAAAATAGCATGTTAAAAGCTTAAAGTTTATTTCCTTAAAGAAAAACAACGGTAACAAAAATAGAAAATTTGTAAAAATGAAAGAAAAAAACAATGATTTTAGTGAATAACAAAACAAAAACAAGTAATGGCAAAAACCAAGTGCTTTCAAAAAAGCACATTTCGAAAATTAAAAAATATTCCATAATAAGCCAATAAATAGTAAAGAGTAGATATATTAAAAAAAAAAATTTGTTACAGGGTGTTTTTTAGTAAGTGTCTATACACAATAGCATTATGTAAGGAATTAGGCATTATGTAGACAACCTTTTTATATACTCTATTTCACTTCAAATTTGTCCTTTTTAACATTATATTTGTCTTTTTTCAAAATCAAATTCGTTTTGTTTTCAAAATCAAATTTGTCCAAATTTTCAAAATCAATTTCGTGAAAATTTGATTTTGAAAAAAGGCAAATTATAATGTTAAAAAGGACAAATTTAAATTTACGACATACGGTTTGTCGATTTGTCACTTTTGTCAATTATAAGGTAACCCTATATTATTAAGAAAAGTTATTAACACAAACAAAAATATAATGTTGGAGCTTTAATTTTTGTATATTACTTCCAAAAAATTTGAACAGGTTTAAAAATAGAGAATTTTCAGTTTTTGTTACCTTACAGCTCCTAAACTAGGGGCGACACAAAAATATTTCCTGAAATAACTCATACTAATTTCCAAATATCTAACTCTTCTCAAAATTTCAAGTTTCTAATTTAAACCACTTGACAGAAGGGTCCAAATTTTTGAAAAAATTGAGTTTCACATAACGGTATATTAAAATCCCACATTGCCTCACAGCCTTATATTTTTTTTTTATATATATTTATAAAGTTTGGAGTTTTTAGATTGAAAATATGCCTCATAGAACCTGTGTTATCACAATTTAAAAATTTTCGAACTTTGTAGGGCTATAGCTCCGTAACGGGTGGTTGCACAAAATTAGTTTTTTGGCGATGTTTTATTTCAAACGGTGTAGAAGTTTTGTAAAAACCAAGACGGACAGACGGAAAGAGTGAAATTAAATAAGCATATTTTTTCAAAATTTTTTGAAAATGTGCTAAAAAAATAAGCTGGGGAATATTTAAGAGCGATTATGACAACTATGAGATAGTTTATCTGTATTATAATCAATTATATCAGAGAAATCTTTATAAATATCATCCCTATTGCAATATTATTTTATATGAGTTATATATACGTTTTTCATTTATTCTCTATTTATGTAAACTAAATATATTTGTATTTCACCTGAAATGTAAAAATGTGTGTTCATGATAAAAAAAAAATATTGGTGTACTTTATACAGGGTGGTCCAGACCATGCGTATCAGCTTTTTAAGGAGGGAAGGAGTCGTTATTTTAAAATATAAAAAAAATGATTAACTAAGTCGGGGAAGTTCTATCCATTGGTGGTATTTTAAACTTCCGGAAAGGACTGGAAATATATTTATAGATAGGGAACGGGTATTTTCCGATGCAAATTCGGATTCTACTTCTAAAAATAAAAAACTTTTCTCTTAATAATTTTTTTTTTGTTTTCTAACTACATATTTCCCTTTAAAATTAATAAAAATAAAATAATTATCTTTCATATTTTTCCTTATTGTTAAAAATCCTTCTTAAAAAGCTGATACGCATGGTCTGGGCCACCCTGTATACATGGAAATATGTTTTTTTCTCCTTTCCACTCCCATAAGGATAGGCCATTATCATTCATATTTGACAAAGCTTCCGTTTCTAAAATCATTTTTCACTAAACCGTTGATTACTCGGCTATAACTATTGTACAGAACTCTGAAATATAAATAAATATTTTTATTTGTACGCCATCTGTTATCTTATACAAGAATTATAGAAACATAATGTATTAAATTACAATTTACAAGAATTTTGTCAAATTTATATTCATTTTATTATTAATAAACTTTACAAACAGAGCGTCAAATATAGTACAATAGTAAAAACAGAATATTATACCTAAGTATGTATGTATATTTGACATCGTAAAACATTAAAAAAGATAAAAAAAAACATGGTATATTGATTTTTATTATATATATAGTTTTAATAAACCATTTAAAAATTTTCTATATGTATAAATTTTCTTTTAATTCTTTAGTATCTTTAAGTACTTGTAACTATTTTTGGAAGGTAACATTTTCTTCTATTCTATAGAAATATAAAAAAAAAAACAAAATTAAAGGAATTTTTGATTGCTGTTAATAATTTGATAGAAAACCATAAAAACATGTCTAAAAACATACAATAAAAAAATGTTATTCTTAGATTAAAGATTTTGTAGGCAATTTAAAGAAGGAAAGTAAACTAGGCGAAAGCGATTAAATTTTCTCTCTTTATACATGTAAAGTAAAAAACAAAAACACAAGTAGAGAAGAACAACAAAAAAAATTTTAACACCTCATTATATAGAAAAAAGAATAATTTCGAAAAAGAAAATCTTGATTAAGCACAATATCTTGGATATCTTCTTTTTTAATATCTTCTTTTTTAAAATTTTCCCTTCCTTTTTTAATTTTTGCAATATCTTCAGTATTTCTAATTTTGTAGTTTTAACTCCAAAATAACATATTTTAAAAGTTATAAGTCTTTAAAGCCTCATAATTCCTTAGGGGTCGAGATAGACCCCTCCTTCAACAGAGTTTTTTGTACGTTGTTATGCTCCCCATCATATACTACTCTATGTAAAAGTTAACGTGGGGCACCCTGTATATATTTTATAACTTAAATATTTTAGCATTTCCCATTTTAGAAGTTGTAATTAAATCTTTTGTTCTTAATTTTATAATTGGTTTCAAAATCAGGATTAGGTATACGCTTTTTCCAGAATATGTTCGGAAAATAAATCAAACAATGATTTCAAAAAGAAATAATTTTTATTCCATATTTTTTTTTCGAGATTCTTTTTTTTAATTCCAGATTTTTTGAAAATTACGGGATTTTTTCCTTCCGTGATTTTTTATTTCCATATTTCGGGGGTAACCCAAAGAATTATATATTTTTACTAATAGATTACTTTTAACTATATTAATAGTTGTTTAAGTAGTTTTTTATTTTTTTTTATTTTTAGAGAAACCTTTAATTATACATAATACAAAATTTGATATCAGACAATGGTTTTTGGTAACAAGTACTCAACCTATGGTTGTATGGATGTACAAAGAATGTTATTTACGTTTCAGTTCTCAAGAATATAATTTAACAAATCATCATGAATCAGTTCACTTGACGAATCATGCGATTCAAAAAAAATATAAAAATGGAAAACGTGACAAAAGTATAAATCCTTTTTTTTTTTTGTTTTTATAATTTTTTAAATAGTAGATGATTAATTTTTCTTTCTTTTTCCAAAGGACTTCCATCTGAAAATATGTGGGATTGTTATTCATTTCAAGCATATCTACGACAGGTAAGAAAAATATAAGAATATAAGAATTTAAAATTAATTTAAAAAAAAATATGTTTGATTTGTTTTTTAGATTGGAAAACATATGATGTGGTCGGAACGTGTTTATCCTGGTATGAAAAAAGCTATAATTGGTACTATGTTAGCATCACAAGAAAGTATGGATCGTAGAACGAATACATTTGAATTATTTGGTGCTGATTTTATGATATCAGAAGATTTTCATCCATGGTTAATAGAAATAAATTCAAGTCCTGATTTAGGAGCAACAACAAGTGTTACAGCAAGAATGTGTCCACAATGTTTAGAAGATGTTATTAAAGGTTTTAATTTTAAATCATTTCTATAAAAATTTTAGTTACCTGTTCTGTTGAGTTTGAATCGCAGTAATTATTTAGCAAAGTAGATATAAATTATTCTAGATACGAAGGAGATTATAATTTCATGTATAAAAAAAAAACCGAAGAGTTAAGAGTTCTTAAATTAAAATTTCTTTATTTTTTTAGAAAGTTTTCATTTCCCCTAAAAATTTTTTTAAGAAAATATTAATTATAAAAGTCTTTTTTTAGTTGTCATAGATAGACGTTATGATATTAGAGCCGATACAGGAAATTTTGAATGCATTTATCGTCAAATTATACCACCGACACCAGCTTATATGGGTTTAAATTTATTTTTAAAAGGAAAACAAATAATACAAAAAAATTTATATTTACAACGTAATCGTGAACGTCCAACAACAATTTCAACATTATATTCAGCACGAAAATCAATGCCAAGTATACAAGTACTTAGTAGTTTAAATGGTAATAATAATATTGAAGATAAAACAGCATCACCAGGAGCCGAAAAGTCTTCCAATAATAATGATTTAAATGAAGTTGATAACAATAATATTAATCGTATTGATTTAGATTGTGATGAATTAATATCAAAACCATCAACATTAATATCAAATTGTCTTTTAAAAAAATCTAATTTTAGTTTCTTACGTACATCAGCAATAAACACCTTAACAATGCTTGATTTAAATTCCTATGGAAATGTAGCATATCATACACGTTTATTAACACCTTTAACAACTCCACAGTCTTCCAGAAGATCTTCAACTCAACTTTTGATATCACCAAGGGGCGGTGGTTCTCAATCTAGTGAAAGAAAACGATCAAATGAATTAAAACAAAAAACATTCGAATCGATGTCTGCTAATAATGCAATTAAATCAAAAATTCAAAATACTTCAAAAAATAAAATACCAAAAAAAATTCCAAATAAAAGGCATTTTAGTTGTGGTCCTAGAATTTTACCTTATGATAAAGAAAATTTATTAGGATCTCATCAAAATTTAAATGAAAATAATAAAGAAAATTTACATTTTTTAAATTCAAATTTAATTAATACAAATAATAATGCTGCTAGTGGTGGTGATAGTAGTATTGAATGTATTGGTAGTAAATGTAGTATGGAAAATTTAAATCTACCTGAATCTGAAGTAAATTCAATTATAACACCATCACCACGTGCTTTAACTCCAAATAAAAAAAAACAAATTTTAGATGCTTTATGTAAACCACGTTCTTCAAGAATTAGAAAAGTTATTAAACCAACCGTTAAAACTAAATCATCTCCAGTTATTGCAAATAGTGCAATGATAAATTTTCGTAAAAATGGAATTTCAAATAGAAAATTAAATGGAAATATGGAAAAATCAGCACCTGCTATAAGAAATAATAAAGATAGTAAGATTTAATAATATATAATTAATTAATTATATACTTTTATTTATATTTTTTGTAATAATTACAATTTTTTTTTGATTTTTAGGATTAAATTTAAAAACATGGCGCACAAAACAACAATTTAAGGATGAAAATCCAATTAAAGGTAAAAGTGCCAGTCCATTAAAATATGTACCACCAATAAGTCCAATACGAAGAAAATTTGAAGATCATAATGGAAATCGTAGATGCACAACTTGTATTAAAAAACCTACAATGTATAAAAATATAACCTCTAAAGTTACAACAGATTTAAATGATAGAATTAATACAAGATGTTAAAAAAAATTTAGATTTTTTTTTCTTGTTTTGTTTTTTTCTTGTTAATTTTACTAAAAAAAAAAAAAAAAAAAATTTATTTATTGTTAAATTTGTTGCAAGTTATATAATATTAAAATAAAATTAAAATAATTAAAGATATATTAAAATAAAAATAAATAAAAAAAAGAATCTTTTAAAACTCTATCTTACATTTCAAATTAAATTAAAATATGAAATCAAGTAAAATGAAACATATGAAGGGCCTCGGTGGCGTAGTGGGTAATACGCTCTAAAAATACCGAGGGTGTGTGGGTTCGAGTCCCACACACGTCATAAGAATAATTCCCTCTTACGACATTTACAGCCACGCCTGAAAAAGAAAGGCTGTGTAATTTCCTTGTTATATTTATGTGACAGGAAAATGCACCCAAAAAAAAAATAAAGCATATATGGTTAAAAAAAATAATAAAGCGGTAAAGTCTATGTTGTTGAGTTGATTTTTCTTCTTAAGTGAGTCCGTCATAGATTATGAAATGTTTTTACTTTTTGTCAAACTTTAATGATGAGAAATTACTTTCTATTTCTATTTAAAGATTTTAGTTGTTTTGAATTAGTTAATTTGAATTTTAAAATTTGGTTAAAATTTTGATTCAAAATGTCTGCGGAAAAAAGATAATTTATTATTGCTTTTATAATAAGCTCTTTAAAAATTTATTTTATAAACCATACGTTTTCGTATATTATGCTTTAATGCCTTACAATATCTACAATTCAAAGAAAAATCCCCTAAATTATATGATTTGCTCGGCTTTGAAAAAATTTCTTTTAGGTAAACCGCCATATTTAATTCATAATTGAAAAATTACTTACTTGAATTGGAAATCACTTACTTGATGTACTATCAAACAAATATAAGACAATTTAAAATTTTAAAAATACGTATTTACTTTTTATCTAATTAGAATATAATATGTAGGTACTAATAGTTAAATATTTTTTTTTTGAAAAATGTTTACAAAAACATCTATAAGCTCTTTGTTTAAATTAATTTGTTAGCTGAGAATTTTGTTTCAAACGCTTAATTCGACTACAACCGAATTTACAAAGTTCATAAAATGTTTTTAAAAATTAATGATACTTTTCAGATCTAATATCAGAGATAAAAGATTATATACATATGTATGTATGTACTTGTAAATGGATGCTTTATGCACACATTTTTCGTGATAGTTGTTTTTGATAATCATTCAGAAAAGGCCGTAGCGATTGTTTTTCATTACGGGGAAAAATTTAAACAAAATTATCTTTTAAGTGACAGAATTCAAACATTTGAAAAAAATTAGAATAATATCCCCATCTAATAAATTGTTATTTTTTTTCGACGGCTAATAAGCCGGACCTTTTAATTTAATTAATGACCTTTTTATTCTAACATGAACACATTTTGGGAAAAATATCTATTTCTATCAGTTTTCGTAATAAGTTTTCGTTAAGAAATATTTTCCCAGACATGCCAAATTTTTGGGTTGGGTACGAAATCCAAAATGTTCTATTTCCAAAATACCATTTACGTAATTTCAAAAAAAAAAACAATTCTCAAATTGAATGCAACTAAAATTCCTCCTAATTCGGAATCTCACATATATTTACGTATTTACATTTTAGCAAAATGAGGCGTTTAATCTTATTTTGTAAATCAACTTTAGAATGCTTCCTAATTATTTTTTTGCCAACATATTTTAATACCAAAGTATCAAAAATTTTTAATGTAAAAAGTAAATTTTTAATTTTGCTTCTTGTGATACCAGTACTAAATTTATTTCTAAGGCAATTTTTACTACTTCAAGGTTCCATTGATAATAGATTTTCAGAGGAACGGACTCGCCAAAATTTTGGCCGAATACAATATGTTTTACATAACTCTAAAATTTATATAACAAATAAGATCGAAAAAATGGTAAGCAAATCTTAAAATAACCATTTGTGGGGCTATAATTCCGAAATGTGACCGTGAATGAAATCAAAAATTAAATATGAAAAGTAACACTATCTCAATGTTCCTGCAACACTTATGTAACATGTGTTGCGAAACTTTAATGTTGCGATGCTTTTATGTTTAATTTTACGACACTTTTGACGTAACGTTCCAGGTAGTTTTTATTTTTAAAAACAAGACGAAACGAAAACGACGTTACGAAAAATTTAAAATTTCTGAATTTTTAAAAATATCGTTTTTTAAACTTTTTGTTGGGTGAAAACTTGCAATCATGTGAAAGCCAATTTTTACTTTTCAGTTTCTTCCATTTTCAAAAATTAATAAACAATGAAATTTCAATTTCAATTTTTAAATTCAAAAATACTTGTAGCAACGTAAAATTTCATGTTGCCCGTATTTGATAAATGTTACCTTAATGTTGCTGCAATGTTACTTAAATGATTATGTTGTTTGTTGCATTAATAATTTTTGATTTCATGACGTGCAACATTATTACAATACTGTTGCAGTGTTTAATTTTTGATTTCACCCAAAATGTGTCCGTAGGACTACATAGAAATATGTATTTTAGAGCATTAATTTTCTACAATGGTTAAAATTTCATTGCTTCTTAGTGGACAACTGTAGAAGTTAAACAGAAGCCTAAAAAGAGTTAAACTAATAAACCATGATTTGCAAAAATGTGCTAAAAAATGTCCTGAAAATTTATTTATGTTCCAATAAATACATAATTGAATTATTAAATTAAATTCAATTGGAATGTAAACTTTTCAAGGATAATTTAAAGCGTTTTTTTAGTTAGAAATAAAAACAAAAATAATTTTTTATACTAAAAATTTTTTTTTTTTTTTTTACAAATTTAAAAAATTTTTTTTTTTTTTTTTTTGTTAATGTTTGCTAAGTTTTAACAATATTTGTTTATTAGTATAAAACAGAATGTATAGAGACGCTATAAAGAAACAGAGTTGAAACATAAAATAATTAATCGAAAAAAAAAAAAGAAAATCTTTCAAGTTCCAGAAGGTGTCATTATCGTACTAGAGGGGGGCGGTGGCGGTTATTTTGGATATTTTAGTACATCGACAAATTATGCATCTATATATAATTTATTAAAAAGTATCCTTCTTCAAAAGAAATTAATTTGTGTTGATGTTATTATTTAATACTTTTATCTCTGCTTCTTTTTCTTTTGATATTTCACCCCTATTTTTCGGTTTTTTTTTTTTTTTTTTTGGTTGTTGCGATTTACATTTAATTAATTTTTCATTTTTTACATTATTATTACTTTATATTGTTTTTATTTGTAGTAAAACACAGATAAGACTTATTTTCAAAGAATTAATATGTTTTAATCATCTGGTGAATTTCAGTGATGGGTTTTGATTTATTAACAACATTTCAGTTTCAATAATCAGAAAAGTCTGCCCGTGTTTTGTTTTTTTTTTTTTTAACTTCTTCAAACGTACAAGTTTTTTTTTTTTATTTTTTTTTTTTTTGTGCAGGATCTTACATTCATATATATTATATCAGATTGATTTATGATCAGTATATTGCACATTTCTATATATATATATATATATATATATATATACATACATTATATAACATTTATGTAAAAATGAAGTTTATATATAAATATAACAAAGAATTTGCATTTTCAGTGCATGAACTGAGTTGTTGATAAATCTTATTTGAATCTTGTAGCAATAATCATATCAATTTAAATCTTGTATTCTTTTTTTTAATGTCCTGCTGCTGCTAATTAATTAAATGGACAAATTTTAATGTTTAAAGTAAATTTTTTGAAGATTATAGATACAAAAAAAAAAAAAAAGTTTCTTCTTTGATTTATTCGTATGGTATCCCCATCAATTCAATACGTTCTGATTTAAAATGATATAAATGATTATTTACTAATATATTTGTAGATAGATATATATATATATAGAATGTATGAAAATGCTAAAACATTTAAAGTATTTTATATATAGGATTCTTGACTTAAGTTATGTACCATTAGGTGAAGTTGTTCTTAATGTTAATGCAACTTTTTCATTTGAATTTAATTGTTTTTTAAATATTGGATTTTGTACACTTTGATTATTTAATACATCACCAAAATGAGCTCCTTTTATTAATTCAACAGTATTTTTTAAACGTAATAGGGCATCTTTTGCAGTCATTGCACTTACATCTACAGAATTACTAATATTTTTCCGTTTTGTTTTTTGTGAATTATTTTGTTGAGATTTTAAAATAGTTTTATTTACATTTTGTTTAATTGTATCCGGTTCTTTTGATTTTTGTAATTCTATTTCTTTTTCTTTTAAATTATTAGTACTACTTTCAATACTACTATCACCTCCCGATTTCTTTTCTTTTGAAACTTTTTCATCTTTATTTTCTTTTTTTTTTCTATTATTATTATTATTATTATTATTTGCTATATGAACAATCAACTTTTGTTTATTTGATTTTTTTAATTTTACAGCATTACTTTTTATATAATTATTAGTATTATTATAAAAATTATTATTATTAGTATTAGGATTATTATTATTTGAACCAATATCTTTTTTTTTTGAAATTTTTGGTGAATTTACAGATAAAAGTGATGAATCATATGGTACTTTATATATTGGTTTTGATTTACCAACAACAGCTAAATTAATTGGTAATGGTACTTTTGGTATTTGTGTTCTTAAAATTAATTCAAAGCCACCAGTACCCATTTCTGGACTTTCTGCATAATCAATAACAACTTTAATTAAATCTTCTAATACTTGGGGGCATAACTTTGCTGTAACTTTAGTTGATGGTGACATATCTGGGGTTGCATTTATTTCAAGTAAATATGGTTCATAATATTGATCTAAAATAAAATCACAACCATATATCTCAAATGAATTTGGTATAAATTCAGTTTCATCTAATGATGTCGAAACAATTGCAATTATATTTCTTTTCATAGCTGGATAAACACGTTGATTCCATATTGTATCATCTTGATTATTTTCATGTAAGTATGCTTTAAATTGACTTAAATGCCACATATTATGTTGTGGTAATTTTTTATTTCGTACAACAGCATTTCGATATTTTTTTTGCACCGCATTATTTGTAATATGAATTGATTCTTTAAAATTCCTTAAATCATATTCTTGGGAACTGAATTTTAGATAACAATCTTTATATATCCAAACGGAAACACATTCATCACTTATAGTTACCAAAAAATATTGACGTATATCAAATTTTGTATTGTAAATAAGAAGAGGGCGTTCTAAAAAAAAAAAAAAAACATTAAATTAAAAAAATAAATTAAAATTTTGATTTTAAAACTTGAAAATGTTTATGTGCCCTAAATAACGTTTATTCGAATACACATTGTTTTGTAATATTAAATGTATAAGATTTCGAAAGTTATCAATTTAAATCAGAGATCCGAATATATTAATTGTACTTATATAAATATATACATGTATTTATTTAATCTTACCGATGTATTTTTGTACAATATATTTTCTTGATGGATTTCTATTAACCCAATCAATTATATCAGAATATGATTTACGTAATAAAATTCCATGCCCCCGGCAACAATTTGCTGGTTTTAATATCCATATATTATTACATCCATCAGTTTCTAAAGTAGGCCAATATACTTTTGCTTCATTTAAACATTCTTTACAATCTTTTATAAAACGTTTACAATCCATGCCACCAGATGTATCGAATCTCATTACGGCACTTTGTATTAAATCAGCATCTAAAAAAAATCTCTGCCACTCCTCTTTTGATGCAAAATGATTGCCATCAATTTTATTTTCAGACAAATCAATATCAAAATGCATTCTACGATTTATTTCAGATTTAACACGATTTAAAGCAAATTTTAATACATTGATTGAAATACTTCCAAATTCACTAAAAACATTCTCAACTGGTTCTTCAGTTGAAAAAATTAATAAACTGATACAATATGTTGTTCTGAAGTCTTCAAGGAAGTCTGAAAAGAAAAGTGAACATTTATTAAAAGTATATATCAATTTGAAAATATGATTTTAGATTATCACCAGCTTTTACAATATATTATGTACTTATGTAATAAATTAGTCAATTACGGCAACTGAAGCTTAAATTTACAACCAAAAATAATAATAAACAGATGCCATATAGGCTGCTTTACCAAACCAATCAAATATATATTTGGCTATGATAGAGGCTTTAGCACGACAAGGGTTTATGACGAGACTAGACTGGCGGCGATTATTATTCTCCACAGGGCGGCATATATATATTATCATTAATAAAAAAATAAAAACAACGTTTCTATCAGAAGCAGAGCCGCCATATCAGATAGATGTACTCGTCAAGATGACCATTTGTAGATCCCAGCCAGTAAATCACAAAAATATTTGAAAAGCCTCATATATTTCTCTCGGCTACTCATATATTTAATGCGGTTCCATCATACATAAGGAGCACTACAAATATGAAGACATTCAAAAAAGAGCCGCAACTTTCATCAAAGAAAACGATGGCTTTTTGACATATGAGGTAAAAACCAAAGAGGATTTACAATAATGTTACATCTCAACGAGTCACACATATACATATTGAAATGATTGAAAAAGATCTGTAGGGTTATAGAATTAAAATTTTCAAGGACAACTTTCTCCTCCATTTTAATTGCATATGAAATGGTGATTTTGATAGAGCAAATTTCATGCGTGTTGAGTGAAATGATTTTAAAATTGAAGCACAACAATCTTTCGCTTACCCTCTTTGTCATCCTTATCGAAAAGTTTATGATAACGGGGAGTTTTAAGTTCAGATGTTCCGGTAATTGTATTCCATCTGGAATATTCGATGCATCCTATTAAGCCAATTTTTGTAGTAAAATTAAATTTACTTTTACGAAAAATACGATTTCTATATGGAAAACAGAAAAATCGATTTTTCATATTATTTTTAAAATGTCGTGACCATATAAAATCGGGTTGAAACGAATGTAATAACTTAGATATTGCAACTGTTTCATATCGATTACTATATCTCGCTTGTTTTATAATTTCTTCAATTGGTTTAGTTTGAATATTTCTATAAAAACGTGGATGTAATTTTTCAATCCAACCACGTCTTCGCAATGATCTACGAATTTGTTGTGGCCCATAAAGAAAAAAAATTTTATGTTTTCGGCATGCGTGTAATGCTTTGTTTCGACATTCTCTATAACGAGTATATGATGCAATATTTTCAAGTAATTTTACTTTTTTATGTAAGTTTTGTTTTAAAGGTGCTGATGGTTCACAATATGTAATTTTTTTAATTTTTGATAAAAATCGATGATTTGGTTTTTTAAAATGATTTAATGTTCTAATTTTATAAGATCTTGTTGATTTTACTGAACTATTAGTTGTATCTTTAACTTTTGTTATTAAATCATCAAAATTATAATTAACTTTAAGGGGATCCTTGCTTTTTTTTGTTTTAATTTCTTTATAGCATTTTATTAATTTTTCCATCGACGAATATTTCGAATTATTACAAATCTCTGTTATAGATTTTAATGGATCATTAAAATCACATTTATTCGAGATAAATTTCGGTTCAGTTTTCATTTTAAATTTTTTTACACTTTTTTTTTTTTTTTAGTAAAAAACTACAAATAATTTAATTCTTTTTTTAATACACTAAAAAAATTTTAACATAATATATTTAACGATAGGATTTTATCTTTTCCTATTATTAATGAAATAAATTTTTCAATTTTTTAAAATTTTTGTTTTAGAAATGTCAATAAAAAATTTTTTAATTTTAATAAAACATAAGATCGCTTTGAATTTTTAAGAAAAGAAAATATAAAAAAAAAAATTTTTAAAATCAAAATGCTTTTCAAACAGACTTTGCCTAGTTTTATTTTTTTTTTTTTCAAGGTACTTAGGTATATTGTATTAATTTTGAACCGATTGCTTAAATTTCCAACTTTTTTCTTCTATTTTGAACACAATGTTTTTATCTTGAAACTACTTCTGTAGCGAAATAAAGTGCTTAAATCGTATATCGCTTCTATTTTAATCTTACGTCTCCGTATTTTGATTCGAAAGTGAATCTCTTGTTTCAATTTCGAATCTTGTTCTTTGATCTCGAATCTAACATTTTCATTTCGAATTCTATATGTTGTGTTTAGAAAACATCGTATATATAGTACTAAAAATATAAACTGTGTTTTATACAAAATTTTGGACCGTTTTTATGTAATTAACAAAAGTGATCGTATTCGGCGGCTAGATTTTTTGGTCTTGGCATAATCAAAAGTAGTTTACTTATATAGGAATATTATGTTTGTTTTTTTGTTGTTTTACGTTTCAGGCTACCACAATGTTCAAGATATGCTGGAAAAAAGGTGGCAATACGTTTGGAATAAATAATTATTGTTATTAGAATTGATTTTAGATTTTAATATGACAAAAATAGAATTGCTGAAATTACAATCTGTATATACAGTACAATTTCTATTTATTTACATTTTGTTCTGTGAGATGTAATTAGTTATAAATGAATTTTTTTTTTTTTGTTTATTTTTTTTACATTTCATATCTACTTGTTTTGTTATTCATGTATGCATGTTTATATTTTTCTGTAATTGATGTATAAAAGTATTTAATATTATAATATATAATTAATTCGAATGGAGATCGAACAGATCGAAAAACCTTACAATTTTTACATATAATTTGAAAAAAAAAAATCATTCATTTTTTCAAATATTTAAACTTGGAGCTCCCCCGAACCGAAAGACAAAATCGATACTTTAAACAGTTCCATTGTGGTATTCAGTTCGTATATTAACGTATATGTATGTAGAAAGTTAACGTTAATATTAATATCGGAGAATAATATTAGAACAATTAATGTTTAAACAAGGTTTAGGAAAATATTACATAATATGTGTATGTATGCATATGGTATTGTATAATAATATTTCTCTAGAGTTAATCAAAATTTAATCAAATATTAGTTACAGTTGAAAAATTGATATAAGAATCCATTAGAATAATACCCTCATATAAGGGATGCTGGGATGACTAGAATAAAATGACACGAATTGTCAAAAAATTAATAACCATCTGAAGGAAAAAATGTGGTATATGTATCTTTGTTACATTCTTCAAAAGAAAAATTAGTTCTCAATTTCACGACCTTTAGATTAACCTATATATCAATAAATATGAATAAATAGGTTCATAAAAGATACATAGGTACATGGTACATTATATAATTAAAAATTTGGAATTTTTACTGTGCCCATTAAAATTTTTTTCTAACATTAACAACCAATTGAAATCGTATACATAAATTTATACATAAACTTACTTAAATGTATATAAAGTTATATACTCGTGTATCATATTATAACACTTACCATACATTTCTTGTTTACCATTTAAACGAAAATGACGTGGTGCCTTTACTTCAGATATACCTTGTATAGTATTCCAATGTGAAATTTCGATACAACCAATTAAACCAATTTTTGATGTAAAATCTAATTCTCTTGATCTATATATTCGATTACGTATTGGAAATATAAAAAATTTATTTTTTATTTCATAACGTGGATATTTTGGTTGCCATATAAATTGTGCCGGATGTGGATGTAACATTTTTGATAAAGCAACTGTTTCATATTCATTACCATCTTTTGAATGTCGTATTATTTGATCTAATGGTAATACTTGAATTTTTCTTAAATAATTTGGTGCACATTTTTCAATCCAACCACGATTTTTTAATGATTTTCTTATTCTTGGCATATACATAAACATTGTAAATATTTTTCTATGTCTATATGCATTCATAGCTCTTTTTTTTAATTCTTTATATTTTAAATAAAATTTTGAACCATCATAATCAGCTTCTGGTTTTATTTTACAACATGGCATATTATTAAATTTTAAATCTAATGGACTACCATCATTATCAATATTATCAATTTCAAATATAGTTTTAATATTATTTTCATGATGAATTGGTTCATTCATAACATCTAAATCATTCTGGAATTTTTTCAATTGATTATCTAAATTTCTTAAAATCGATTCAATTGGATTAAATATTGTTGTATTAATAACTTCAGCTGTTAATTTTTCTGATGTTACATTATATGAATTATTACTAAAATTTTGATCAATTTGCATTGTGAATAAATTATTTTTATTTTTTTTTTTTATTTTTTAAAAAAAAAAAATTTTTTTTTTTTTTTAAATAAATTAGCAACTAAAAAAATTTTGTATTAGCTAATCTAAAACATTTCATTTCAGTTTGATTTTATTAATTTTAATGTGTATGTAAAAAAAAAAAAAATTTGTCAATAATTAATTTTTTTTTTTTTTTTTTTTTAAATTTTTCTTTTATTTTTAATTTTTTATTGACGTAATTTTGAAAACAAAACAAAAAAAAAAAAAATAAAATATTTGTATTTTTGAATTTACACCCTCTATACAGATTTAATAAATAAATTTATATGTCTGGTATGATTAATTTTAATTTCCAAAGTACAACGTTACTATACAAATTTTTTTTTTTTAAATTTCATATTATCTCTGTGTGTTCATAATTTTTTTTTTTTTTTTTTATATTTCTTTTATTTTTTTTTTTGTTTTTGTTTATTCTATATTGCAGTTTTTGATATTTACAATACTTGATTCCTATTTGTTTCCTCCTTATTGCCTTATTAAATAAACATTGCCAAACAGATTAAAAAGGAAGTTTTGTTATTTGATTTTAAATGTGTTTATTGTTTTTATAATTAAAGTTATCAAAAATTAAATTAAAATAAGTTAAAAAAAAAAAAAATAATAATTCTAACATAGGTAATAAAATTAAGTGAAAATTAAATATAAAATTTTTACAAAAATAACTTTTAAACAGTTAAATATGTATTATAAATTTTGGAAAAACATTGTAACAAATTTAAAAATTTTGTTGCTGATGTTGATTTGTCTGCTCTTCTCCAACATTTGACTGATAACTGAAAATTTGTTGATTGATTGGTGGGGATACCTTGGTAGGTTGGTTTGAATGTTACCATTTGTATGTGCATTATATTGATGTTTTTTTTTTTATATCGAACTTAAGAATTTTTTTTCTTTAGGCTGATTTTTAATTGCAGTTGGCAGTTTATTGTAGATTTTTCTTTAAAGTTGCTTGCCGTTCATATACTCTAGTTGTGCAAATCTTCGTGTATGAGTTTTTTTTTATGTTTGTTTTGAATGTATTGTTTTTAATTTTGTGAATATATTTTGCTTTTTCCAGTTTCCAGTCTTTAAAAGCACTTGCACTCTAGCTAGGTAATTAAATTTTTTTGAAAAAAACCGGAAAAGATGAAGGATTGGTCCTTATCTAGAATTGTAGTATTTTGTTTAGATACTGCCAAAAACTAAGAAAAATGATATTTGATGATTTTAATTTAGTTTGGTTAAAATGGGAAAAATTTATTTTTGAAATTTTGAATTTTTCAATTTTTAATTACTTTTTAATGAAGGTGTAAAAAATGTACTTTGGTCGAAATAAATTTTTATGAATGTGCAAAATTTTTAGAGATTCTAGAATTTAGAAAAAAATATTTTTTTGTTAAAAACCATTTTCAACTAGAGTTTGCGGAATAAAATTTGCGTTGATTATATCTGTGGAAAGTAAAAATGATTCAAGTGAAAAAGTTAAATTAAAATTTCTTTAAAATGACTTTCACGAATCTAAACGATAAAAAAAAAAAAAAAACGCATAGGTATAAGAAATAAAAATTTCGAACTCTGAGAATATCAATTTAAGTGTTTTAACTATAATGTAAAGAAGGATTTTTAATATATAATTTATAAACTTAAATAGGTAGTTTAGATTTTCCTTTGGAATTAGGTTTTCCTTAGATTTTTTCATTTTATTTAACAGTTCATTTTATATATAAATTAAAAAAAAATTAACTTTTATTGAATTACTAAAGATATCCCGAAAGATTACGAATTTTATTTTACTTCCAATAAATTGCATATACACAAGGCGTTTTACAAAAAGCAATCTTTTAAAAAAACAAATAGTACCTATAGAAGACATAAAAACAAATTATTTTTTTTTAATTTTTTAAATTTTTTATTAAAAATTTTAAACATTTTAAATATTAGTTATAAATATATATAAATATATATGTATATAAATGTATATATGGGTACAAAATACCATCTATAAAAATTTTATCGTTCAAAAAATAATTTTTTATATATTATGTTATTATATTTTATTTTAATAATTTAGTATTTAATAAAAGAAATTTCTTAAATAATTTTTTTTTGTTTTACAAAAAAAAAAAAAACTAAATAAATAAACCAAATAATTTAGAAAATTTAAATATAATATAGAATAGAAATTATTATAATACTACATTTTCACTTTTAGTATCTTGTTGTGTTTTTATATAAAAATCATCTAATGTAACAAGTAAATGGTTATTTTCGATTATTTTAATCAAATTTGTTATAATTTCATCTTGAAGTTCCTGAAAATAATTAACGAAAATAAAAAAAAAAAAAATAAATAAATAAATAAATAAAATAAAAAAGAAAATTATTAAAAAAACAATATTTTTTATTTTATAAAATTTTATAAAAAAAAAAAAAAATTCATTTTATATATGTACATATTACAACAAAATTCGTATATACACATAATTAATTTTTCATTATGAAAAAAAAAAAAAAAAAAAACAAATTCATGAAATTATTTAATATTCATCTTTATTCTTCTTGAATTAATTGGATAAAATAAATGGGAAAATTAAATACTTTCAGCCCTCACCTCAGCATCAGCATAAAACTAGGTTCATTACATTTACAAGGAGATTTCTATTTTTTTTTTTTGTTTTTTTTTTTTTTTTTTGAAAAGAAAAAAAAAAATACTTAAATTAAATTTAATTTTTCGAGTTTATTTAATATTTATTTTAAATTTTTCAATTTATTTTAAAGTTATTGAACACACACGAGAGGGAGTAGAGTAGCATAACAAAAAATTAAATTCTAAAGTTTAATTAAAAATGAATAAGATTTTAGAAAATATTAAAATTCTATGGTTGTTTTTCAATATAAATTGATTTTATTTATAAAAACTAATAATATTCGAATTTTTTTTTTGTGAGCGTATTCGATCATATAAATAGATCACGTCCCTATTTTGTAAATAAACTAATTTCGTAATGAGGATTTATGTAGGAAAGAGGGAATACGTAACGTAAGTAAAAACTTGATTCAAGAAGAATCGTGTGTGGAAATATAGTCTTTGAGTTGGTCATCTTTTCGCATTGTTCAAAAAAAGGCCATTGAGAAGAGACTTCAAAATATACAAGCAACTCAAAATATTATACTGATTGCTTTAAGACAAAACTTGAAATAAAGAAACTAAAGTGAATAATAAGGACCATACGAAATTTCACTTTTATTAATCATCTTTTGATTAAAATCTGATTTTTTCTCAATATATTGCTTTTTGTAAAATCGTGAATTTCCCTTTTTTTTTTTTTTAAAGTTATTTTCCCATAAAAAAAAAAAAAGGAAAAAAAAAACTTTGAGCCTTAACAATTGTTTACATAATTATGGTTAATTGAATTTATCTTGTGGGATTTGAGAGCGACGACAGTCCCATTTTTTTCGGGAGCTCAACAAAATCCCAAAAAAAAATAGAATCCAAATGATACAAATTCATTGCGCAAGTAAGAAAAAGTTTAAAAACATCTCTAAAGAATCGAAAATTTCAAAGTTATACATACCCACATATTTATCGTTTTTATACATTTTAAAATAAAAAATTTCTCGCACTGTTTTAAATGTTTGGTTGTTAAATTATGTATGTATGAAAAATAATTAGGACGGACTTTAAGAGTCTGTATGTGAAATTTTAAATTAGAAAATATAATAATAAGTAGGAAATTTCGAAATTTTACTTTTTCATGTTTTTCTTTTTTATATGTATATATTATGTATGTGAAAGAATAAAAGATTTTGAAAACAAAAAAAATTTTTTAGTAGACTGAAATAATAAGCATACCTACAAATATTTTTAGGTATTATTATTATTATTTCTTATCTACATAACTAACAAATTTATAAAAAATTTACCTTTTTTACTTTTTGTTTTTCATCAGTTGCTCTCTTTATAAATGAATAATTATAGTTTTTAAAGAATTTCTCGGATGGTATACTTTCATCTTGAATTTTTTGTTCATTATTATTATTATTATTATTGTTATTATAATTTCGTTCTTTATTATATAAATCTTTAACTTTTGAATTTATATCTCCTTCCCTAATTGAATATGAAGTAATATTTTTAATCATTTCATTTTTTTCTTCTTTTACACTAGCTACATCTATAGTTTCTTCAATTTCAATTGGTTTTTTTACTCCCTGAACTATTAAATTTACTGCTTGAATAGAATTTGTATTATTTATTACTTGATTTTCATAAATTTTTTCGAAATCTCCAGTTAAAGCATTTGAATTTAATTTATAATCAACAACAACTTTTACAAGATCCTCTAAAACTCTTGGGCATAATTTAGCTGTTACTACAGTTGATGCAGCCATATCTGGTGTTGCATTTATTTCAATTAAAACAGGATTAAAATATTCATCAATTATAAAATCACATCCAAATAATTCAAATGTATTTGGTGTACAGATTGTGTCATTAATTGAACTTAATACAACTAATATAATATTATTTTTCATAGAGTTATAAATTTGTTGCCATGTTGATTCATTTTCTCCAATTAATTTTAAATAATCTTTAAATTCATTTGAACTCCACATATTATGAACTGGTAATAATGGACTTCTTGGTGCATTTTTATAATGTTTTTGAACTGAATGATTTGTTAAATGTACAGATTCATCAAAACTATGTAAATTAAATTTTTGTGAACTAAATTTAAGATAAGAATCCTTATACATCCATAAATTAAATTTATTTTCATGAATAACCATTAAAAAATACTGACGAACATCAAATTTCGTTTTATAAATTAAAAGTGGTCGTTCTAGACAAAAATATATTAAATAAAATATGTAAAATATTCTCTTAAATAAAAAAAAAAATTATCTTTATCTTACCTATGTACTTCTGGACAATATATTTTGTTAATGGATTAGTTTTTAAAATATTAATAATATCTGAAAAATTTCTTCTTATTATAATACCTCGACCTCTTGATAAAAACGCCGGTTTAATTAACCACATATTATTCCAACCTTCAGATTGTAAAAGAGGATAATATCTTTTTGCTTCAGTAATGCAACGAATAGATTCAGCTATTAGATATTTTCCTGTTATTATATTAAAAGTTTTAAATTTCTTTGCATTCACAATTATTTCTTCACAATCTAATTGAAATTTCTGCCATGTAATTGGGTCCATTTCTACAGTACTACTTTTATATAAGTCTTCTTCTATATCAAACTTTTTACGCCTCATTAAACCTTTACGAACATTTTTAATTGCTGCTATTATTAGATTTACTGAAATTGTACCATTATTTCCAAATAATAAACCGGAATTAGTTGAATGCTCTGCTAAAAATGATAATAAACCCAAACAAGTTGTAATACGATAATCATTTTGGAAATCTAATTTAAAAGAAATAAAAAACAAAAATTATCTTAGGTAACTATTTCCTAATCAATAAATTAAAATTATCTTTACCCAATACTTCAGCTTCTGTATCCATGTAAAAACTTCTTGGTGCTGAGACTACATCAAAATTATCAGAATCCCAATGAGAATTATTAATACATTCTATCAAACCAGTTTTAGTTGTAAAATCATTTACTTTACCCCGAGTAATTCTATTTCTTAATGGATTACCCGTTATTTTGTCATTTTTCAGATGAACTGGTTGCCATATAAAATTTGATGTATAACTTCTCATTAATTTTGATATTGCTACTTGTTCATATTCATTTCCAGGTTTACAATTCATCAAAAGTTGTTTATGTCTTAATTTTTGTATATTTCGTTTATAACTGAATGGTAGCTTTTCTAACCAACCTCTTCTAAGAAGTGCAGCACGTATTACAGAATAGTCTCCATAAACTGTAAATATTTTCTTTCTTTCATATATTCGATTAGCAATTATTCTAAGTCTTTTTAATGTTTTATGCAATTCACATGGATCATCTTTGGTACACATTCTTTTATTTTTACAATTTCTCGAGTTCACATCCTTTGACGGATTTTTTTTGGTAATTGGAGTCTTTGCATTTATCTTGGTAATTGGTTGAAAGTCTATAACTGACATATTTGTATTTTTTTTACTTGGATTTATTTTATTATTACTTTTCTCTTTTTGGAGATTTCCGATAGTTTGTAAACTTCTTGTGTTCGACGTAAGACTTTTAGTAGTTTGACGTTTAAATAATGAAACACTATCAAGAGAGTTTGTTATACTTAATAAAGAAACTTTAATTTTATTTAAAATTGGACGTTTTAATTTAACTTTAAGCAATTCTTTATTTAAATCTTCCAAAATTAACGGTAATTTACCCAACGAAAAAAAATTCTTTGGTTTACCTTTACTTTTTGTTTTTTTATTTTCAGATGGATTTTTCTTTTTTACTCCAATTTTTTGGGACGGAATAACATACGTCATAATTTTTTACTTATATAATTTTATTATATTAAAACAGATTTTTATACAATTTTTTTTAAAACCAACATTTTTTATTACAAATTTTGATTTGAAAATTGATTTAATTTATTTTTAGAAAATTTTGTTTACTTAGATTTATAAAAATTTAATAGTTTTTTTCAAATAATTTTATAAGTTCATGTTACAAGTCCATTTGTAGAAGTTCTAAATCATTCATTTAATTAATTAATATGTATGTACGTAATAAAAATTTTCTACCAATTCGTAATTGTAATTTTAAAATTTTACCTTTTTGATCTATAAATAGTGAGTGGTAATATATAAACATTTGAATCCGAATAAACTTAAAACTTACCTTGCGTTTTATTTGTCACATATCATTTTTTAATATAGAAATAATGTTTACTTTTTCTACTATAAGTAATTTCTTAAAATTGGGATTATCAAAACTTTTAGTAATATGGTATTTAAAACTTTAATATTGTTAAATTTAAATCTTGCATAATCTTAAATGAAAATAAAACGAAGTCAAAATCACAACAACGAAAATCATATAAACTACCATTAGATTAAAATGTTTATTTTAGAGAAGTATAACTAACTGATTCAGTTACCATTAACAGATGTTAGTAGATTAGTAAATTATATTATTATTATTCTATTATTGTTAGTTTTATCCGTTTAATATAAAATTAAGATAGAATTTGGATGCAATTTTAATATCAATTTTTAATTAGAGCTACTAGAGATAAAAATACTTCCCACTCGTAATATCATGTTAAACCTATCATTATTGATTTACACGATCCATACTTTGACCACTATTCATACACATGTTCTGGTACAGTTTGATTTTCAGTATTAATTTGTTAACATTTCTGTCAAAAAGCTCAGATAGTAACTAATTCTCTTAGTATTAATTAACGATGTAGTTTAAAAACATTCCGTAATCTGTTGAATGGTTTTATTTTAATTTTTATAAATGGAAAGGAAATTTTATAAAATAATTAACTAAAGTTATACAAAAAAAAAAATACAATTTTAATTATTTTTATTTGGTAATATTTTAACTTTATTAAGATTTTTCTGTTATTATTTAACCTATAAAATTATCATTAAATTATAATTAAAATACCTACTTATTTTAAAAATTTATAATTATAAATTTTTTTTCTTTTTTATATAAGGTTTTTATTAAATTTTAACTGAAGAAAAAAGAAAATTAATATATATTATGCACGTAAATGTATTTTTAAATATATACAATATAAGTCCATCATCACATTTATATAAAATATATAAACTAAAAAAAAAACCCTAATTTCATTTGCATTATATTTTAGATTTGAATCGAAATTTAATTTAGGTATTTAATTTAACAAAAAAAAAAAAAAATTGAAATTAAAAATGTTGAAAACATAAAAACAAAAAGTTTTTTTTTTAAAAGAAAATAAAAAAAAAAAAGTTTTGTAATTACGAAAATTATTTCAGTACTTAAAATAAGAAAAAAGTACTGGAAGCACTTTCAATAATTTTACGTTCAACGGTTTAACTAATTTTAGATTTTTTTTTTGTTTTGTTAGTTTTATCTATTTGTAAATTTAATTTAAGAGGTTATTTGAAAATAGATTTTCAATATTATGTTTTTTTTTTAACTGTTATTTTATATATTATATAAATATATATATATATATAATTAAAGTAAATATTTTGAAAATCTTAAGTAAATTGGTTTTTTTTTTTTTTTTTTATGGTTTAATTACTGGAAAAATTTGCTTTATCTATTTTTGTTGTTTTTATTTTTGATAGTTTTTTTTTAATATTTTTTTTTTTTTATAGTAATTTATACTTTTCTTAAGATTCATGAAAAAAAAATTTATATATAAGATTTCTTCAATAGAAGAAATACAACACTTGGTAATTTATTTTTATATTATATTGAATAAATTAATAGTTTTTTGAATTTCAAATTTGCAATCACTTAAACATTAAATGTTTTTTAATAAAATGAAAAAAAAAAAAACAAAAAACAAGGGATAAATTTTAAAATCGAAATATGTATATTAAAATTGAAATAATTAAATTAGGGGTACCCATGATAATTTATAGAATAGTTTTTGTTTTTAAAATACGATCTTTGTAAATATAAGGATTCTTTTTAATTTTTTTTTTTTTTTATTTTTCTTTTTGAATTTTAACTTTTATTTAAAATGTCTGCATTATGGCACAACAACTTAAATATGTTTTGAAAATTCTATAAGTTGGTATTTATAGAAAACAAATAACTGCAAAGTAAGGAATTGTTAAAAACCAAAAAAAAAAAAAAAAAAAAAAAAATTAATTGAATCTTAAAAATGTTGTATTATATTAAAACAACAATACGAACTATGATCATTATTTACTTAATTTTTTTTTTTTTTTTTTTTTTTTTATAGGAAAATGTTTCTTTTTATTTTATAGGGTTATTGAACGCTACGACTAAATTTTTTTTTTTTTTTTTTTTTTTATATACAATACACATTCTTACTATTATTTCTATTATAAAAAAAAAAAAAAAAAAAAAAAACAAAAGAAAAGAAAAATAAAATGATTTAATATTAAGTGTGATTGCAAAATAATTATGATACACCAGGCTTCAAAGAAAAAGATAATTTCGGTCTTGAATTATTTTTCCCTAATATCATTTTTTGTTCTTCTTTAACACGCTTTTCTTGTTCCTTACGCATTCTTTGCCTTTCCTCATCCATTTTTCTTTGCTCCTCAATAATTGCTAATCGTTCTTCAGCCTAAAATTTAAATTTGAAAAAATTAATATACATATATATATATGTATATTTAATTAAAAAAAAAAATAAAAAAATTTACCAATTTTCTTTGAGCTTCTTCGATTTTTTTATTGTTTTCAGCTAAGATTGTTTCCAATTCTTCACGTTTTTTCTTTTCTTCTTCCTACAAAATGGTCCGGAAATAAAAAAATAAATTATTATTAAACCAAAAAAATTATTGCAGCCTAATTGTTTTTTTTTTTTTTTTTTTTTTAATATCCTAGTCAAAAAAAAAAAAAAATAAATAAAATGTATTTTCGCAAAGTAAAAAAAAAAAAAAAAATTTTTTTTTTTTTATAAATATATTTTTTAAATTTAAAAATTTTAAATAAAAATTTTTACATATTTTAATATGTTTTTTTTTTTATTATTTTGCTACCACAATTTGCAATAAAATACACATTACATATTATAAATTAAAAGGAAGGAAAAACAAAAGATAATTTTTCTTTCTTCAAGAATTCGAATTTTAAAAGAAAAGTAGAGTTGAGGGATTTTTAACGAACCTCCAATAAAAACTTATAGATACTAAGATTTTAAAGGAATCGGAATTTAAAAATACTTGTTTTTTTTTTTGATTGTTTGTTTTGATGCTATTTTTACAAAACTGAAAGATGCCAGTTTAATAGTTATTTTTTTTTTTGTTTTTTGAATAACTGTAAACAAATTTTAAATCCATTATTATTATATTTTTTAATTAATAATTTATATTATGTTATAATGTAGAGCTGGTGGTGGTGGTAATTTTGGTTGATTTAAATAAAAAATTTTCATATCCTTTATATATGTAAATTTTTAAACAATTAGAATATTTTGACGAGAATTTGTTTCCACTTCCTTTTATATTTTTTTATTTTGATTATGGCTTTTAAAAAAATCATTGCATACACACAAAAAAAAAAAAAAAAAAAAAATATATATAATGGTTATTTTTATTAATATATATAATTAAATAATAAATATATTTTTTTTTTTTTTGCTAAAAAACATGGAAAATAGAATGAAAATATATAAAAAAAAATATAAAATAAAAAAAAAAAAAAAATTAATTAAAAAATTAAAATATGTAAATTTTTTATTTAACAGCACAAGAGATAAACGAAAAATTATTATAGTATTTTTAATATTTTATATTATATAATATTTGCTTTTTTTTTTTTTGTTTTTCATTATAAGTTATAGGGGTTAGAATTAATTTTAACTTCCCTCTCAGAATTAATTTTAGCTTTTGTTAAAGGTTTTTTATAATCTTTTTTTAAGAGTTATTTTGATGATTGTTTAAATATTGTGCAATATTTTTAACTTTTAAACATTATTCATTTTAAGTCTCCCCTCCCCACCCCCCATCCACAATCTAAACTATTTTTTTTTTTTAAGAAGTTTTAATTTAATATTTTTTTTTTTATTTTAGTCTCAAAGAAAACCTTTTCATATACTAATGAACATCCATTTTAAGATATTTACATTGTATTTAACTTATTTATATATGATTAAGTTTTATCTATTAAAAGTTGATGTGATGGATGGGATGAACTAATTTAATTTGAATAATTACTATAAAGGTGGAGAAATTATTATAATATGTATTGTATTGTATATCATTGGAATGAAATAGTGGAGGAGACATCAATATTTTAATATAGGTATTTTTTTAATTACTTGTTTAAGTGTTTATTAATTTGTTAAAAATAGCAAAAAAAAAAAAAAAAAATTGTTAAATTAATCGAGAAGAAAGTCGAAATAAATCACAAGCTTTTTAAAGCAATTTTAATTTAATAATAAAAAAAAAATTAATTAGTTCTTTAGTTTGATTTTTAATTTTGATATTCACTTTTAACACATTTTTTCGAATATAAAAAGCAACAATTCTTTTTCTACAATTTAAAATTAAAAAACAAAAAAACAATTTTTTTTTTTTTTTTTCTAAGAAAACTTTGTGAAATTTAACGAATGCTATGTGTAATAAATGTAATGAAAAAAAAAAAAAAAAATACATAATACATAATAAAATGAGTCAAAGTGATTATCAAAATTTTATTTTAAATTAATTAATTATGTATAAAAACAAAATGTAAAATTAATGCTGAGGGAAAAAATTCGTTCAGAAGTTAAAAAAAAAATTTTAATTTTAAAATAATTTTAGTTCATCTCTAGCACTGTTTTTCATATTTTTTTTTTTTTTTAGATATTAAAGTATTAAATATATATATAAAATTTTTTTTTTTTAAATTAAACTATGATAAGTTTTTTTTATTTTTTTTTTTTTTAACAAAAGAAAAATGAATAATTGAATAATACCTGTAATAATCGCTGTTTAATATCATGTTTAATTATTATATAATTAAATTATATATAAATTTCTCTTAATTTTTTTTTTTTTTTTAAATTTTAAATAAAATAGTCTTTCTTGGAATAAAATGGTTTTGTTTATTGTTTTTTATTTAATTTTTTTAAAGTTATTTATATTATATATAATAAAAAAAATATAAAATATTTTTAATGTCCACCTTTTCTGTTCTTTTTTATTTGGGATCCATTTTTTTTTTTTTTTTTTGTTTATATTGTCTTTTATTGTTTGAAAAGTTATCGCGCGCCGCTCAATTTTATTCACTAATAAAAAAATATGATTTTCAATGTTTAAGCAGCAGCTCAAAAAGTTTATTGGTTTTATATTGTGTAATTCAATTTTTTTTTTTTTTTTTTGTGAATATTTTAACTAATAATAATATAATATAGGAAATAATATATTAATTAATCTCATTTTATTTTGGAGACAAACTAAAGAGTAATGTTTTGTGTTTTTTTTTTTTTTTTTTTTTGTTTTACCCTACCTTGATTATGATTCATTCGGGTTTGTTAAATATACGGACCAAAGTTTGAAGTCATCCGGACAATAAAATAAAAAAAAAAAAACAGCAGAAAAACAATAATTTTCTGATTTTAAGATAATATATATGTATGTATGTATATATTTTTTGTTTTGCTTTGAAGTTTAATTAAATATGTAAATCAATCCTCAAATGTAATTTTATTTTTGAATAATTCATTATTTAAAATATATATATATTTTTTTTTAAATAATTTGATATGGTGTGGTTACAGTCTCTAGAAAACACTGTAACATTTTATTTTTAAAATTGGATTTTTTTTTTTTTTTTTTTCATATTGTATTTTTTTTAAATTTTATTTTGGTAAAATTTAGAGCCTTTCTACATCATTTCCAATTGTAAGTCAGAAAACGTTAACTATAGATTAGATTAGTGAATAGTTGTTGTGGATAATTGTGCTTGTGCTGTGCAACACTTTATAGTATACATCAATTTTGATGTTTTAGCAATGAATGTCCATAATCAATTAGATGTTAATTTATTTAAAATAATATATTAAAAAAAGATTAATAAATATTAAGATAAACACATTAAATACAATTATTATCTTTTAATTATATCAATTATTCTTTAAGTGATGAAGTGATATTTTTTGAATTACAATATACTAAACAAATTTAAAATTGATGTTTTCTAAATTACAATTGTTTAAATCTTAATTATAATTGACATATTCTGGGTTACAATCGGAAAAGGTATAGTGAGAAATTAATGCGTACAAAGAAAGAAAGAAAAAAAAAAAAAAAAAACAAACAAACAAACAAACAATGAATATTATATTAAAAATTATTTTGTTACCTATTTTCTTTTGAAATAAATTTTTGGGGGAAAAAAAACAAAAAAAAAAAAATAAGTTATTAAATTTAAATATTTAAATAATTTATGATCCAATAAGAAAGACCTAAAAATTTAACACATTATTCATTTCATTTTAAACACAATTATTAAAAATTAAAATGAAGGTACTCGTCTTATTAAAGTTTTTTGTCAACATATTTTCTTTTTTTTTACATTCAAATTTAAAATACGATTATTTTAAATTATTTTTGTGGTTGTTTTTTTCATTATGAACGATTTTTGTTTTGGTACGAAGGAGCAGGCGGCCGGGCGGGCGAGTACCTTCATTATTGACACAAATAATTTATATACTTGATAATATAAAACGTTTATTAATATATTTAACTGTTTATATGGAGTTGTTTTTTTTTTAAATAAATACAAAGTTTATTAGTAGTTTTAAATCAAAAAAAAAAAAATTAAATAATCAAATTAAACTATTTTAATAATTATATCACTAAATAATAATTAAAAAAAAAAAAATCATGTTTATTTATTTTTTGTTTGTTTTAAGTTAAAAATAAATATTAGACTAAATTTTGCAAAATCAAATTATCATTTCAATATAACCATTCAAAAAATCATTTATGGCCTCTTCTATTACGGTTATCGATATTTATTCGATTTTTAACCAATAATTATATGAAACAATATTGCTATAATATGTAAATCGATAATTTTTTCTATTGTGAATTTTGACATTATCAATAACTGTCAGATAAGATAATTAAATTAAAATTATTTTATTCTAAATTTTATTATTTATTTATATTTTAATAAATTTATATTTATAATTGCTTTAAAGAATTTATATTATATCTCATTAATTTTTTTTTTTTTAAATTTGTGTATAATAAATCCTTAAAATTTAATAATTTAAAATAAATAATTTTAATTTTTAAATAATCAATATTTCTAATTGGCGTTTAAAGGTTTTTTGTATTTTAGTGTATTCCTTTAAAACAGAAAAGGTTGTCAAATTAATATGGATAACCACAATTGGGGGCGAATGTTACGATTATTTTATTGTTAGTTTAAAATTTTGTAAATAATTTATCAGCAGGCGGCACAAGATAGTTTTTTTTTTTTTTTTTTATAATTTAATATTGTATCCGTTCAAATATTTTAACTCATAATTGTTTTTGTTTTTTTTTTTTTTTAAGCTGAAGAATTATTTTTAAACTTTTAAATATTACATATTTATATTTGCAACGCCAAAAAGAATCATGACGATAAAATAAACCATTTTATTAATGAAATACATTTTATAAAATTTAATTTTTGTTCTTATGATTTGAAAATGTATGATAAAAATGAATGATATTATATTCTAAGTTTTTAAAATAAAAAAAAAAAAAATAAAAAAACACCGGATGAAGATTGCAGAGGGAGTATTTACCAGAATTTTAACTAATCAAATCATCTAAATTAGAAAAAAAAAATAGAAAATATAAATTATTTTTTATTTTATAAAATGAATTAAATTCTAAACGAAAAAAAAAAAAATTTAATCTAGCCATTAAAAAATTAAAAATTGATATAAAATTGTTATTTGTTTTTTTCTTTTGGTGAAATACGACAGATATCTGAAAAATTCTACTTAATAAAACCGATAACAAATTATTATTATTCTATAATTTTTTTTTTCAATACAAATATATATTTTTTTGTTGAGTAATTTTAATAAGATAAGTTTGATGATGCTAAAACCCTCCGGAAAAAAAAGAAAAAACAAATACAAAAATAAAATATAAAGAAAACAAAAACCAAAACCCCTATTTTAGTGTTGTTACAATTTGTATTTATTTTTCTTTTTTTTTCAAATTGTGAAACCTAAACATTGCGATTTCTTACTTGAAGCCATCAGTTAACCGAAATTAAAATGCACACCATTCATTCACTTCCAACTGGAGTTATCTAAGGAGTTATCCTTTAAGAGCTTATTTAAATTTAATGTATTTTTTTTTTGTTTTTGATTTTTAATAATACTGTCTTTGCTAAACATTAACTTTAATTTATTTTAATTATTTTATATTAAAAAAAAACAAAAAAAAAGTGAAATTTCTAAAATTTCAGTTTGGCTTGCGATATTTTCATGCAAAAAATTATGTACGGCTAAATAATAAAATTTAAAAAAAAAAAAAATAAAAAAGAAAATTAAAGCATTTTTTTTTCACTTAATTTGCTATTTTAATTCAGTTTTAAGTTTTTTTTTTTAAAGACGCAATAATACTATAAAAAATATATAGAGGATGTATATATAATTAAAAAAATATATGTATATATCATTATAGAAAAATCTTTATCTATATATAAACAGAATGTACAAATATATATGTTTGTTTAATATATATATATGTATACGTATATATATATATATATAATATAAATGTGGACACATTGTCTTTTTTAATTAAGATGAAGTGCTTTAAAATTGAAGATTTTAAATTGTAAAAATATCATTAATTTTGTTTTTTATTTAATTTCCATATTAAACTTTAAAAAAAGAAATTTTGTTAAGGAAAAAAAATTCAAAAGTAAAAAAAAAAAAAAATTATTGTATAATAGAAAAAATAGTTATTTAAAATTATCCATTACTGAGAAAAAATTATTGTATCTCTGTACAAAATGAAAAAAAATAGTTTAAATTATAAAATTTTTAATAAAAAAACACTTGTTTATAAATAAGAAGAAGTTCGATTTGCAGTAAAACTTAATTCAGTTTATTTTTTTTTATTTTTTGTTTTAAACATGAAAACTGCTAAGAATAATAAAGACAAGGGAGGACGGTCATATAAAAAGAAAACCTACCTCACGACGTCTTTCCTCTTCACGTATTTGCTCTCGACGAACTTCTAATTCTCTCATCATTTCTTGTTCCATTTGTTTTTTAGCAGCTTCAACACGTCTTGTTACTTCTTGTTCGATTTCATCACGTCTTTTTTCTAATTCTTCTTCTACACGTTTTTTAACTAAAAATTCAATTCGTCTGGCTGCTTCTTCTTCAATTATCTAAAATCAAATAAAATCAAAATAATTGAGTAAATAATTAATAGTTTAATACCCATATTAGGCTTGTGTCTAAAAAAAAACAAATACATAAAATTTCTTTTCAAAACTAAAGATCGAACTAAAAAATTTTTAATTCTAATTTATCACAAAAATCTTTTAACATGGTTATTTAGGTTATTGTGTTCAAACAAAATTAAAACCTCCATGTTTTGAAACCCAATTGAACCCAAATTTAAAAACTAAATAAGAATTATTATGAAATATAAACAGAAAACAGAAGGTTTTTGATAAGATTATGGAACATTAGGGTACTTTCAATATTATTTCTATGGTACATAAAATACACTATATGAGATTTGGTTAAAATCGAAAAGGTAATTCTAATTCAAATTGTAATTTTTATCAGACCAAACATTCTTTTTTAAATTAAATTACCTTTTGCTCAGCTTCTTTCTGTCTTCTTTGACGTTCCATTTCAGCTAATCTTTCAACTTCATCTAATTTCTTGCTTCTATGCTTTTTTCTATGTCTGCTATCTAAATCACTATTATACAATGAGCTATTTGAGGAAGATTCTGATATAGATCTTTTTCTAAAAACAGAAACACCAAAACTTCAAAATTAACAAACATAAATATTTTTGTGTCAATTTAACAACTCACCTAGATTTCGAATCACGACTAGTTCTGTTTCTATTGTGTGGTCTACGTGAGTGTGAATGTTCTCTACCAAAAAAAAAAAATATATACATATATATATATATATAATATAAAAAAAAAATCAATAATCAATAATAAAGAGCCTCTTTATTTATACATAGTACTGAATCTTCAGAAAATTTTAACCATTTTTTTTTCACAATTAATATCATTTAATACTAATTTTATGTACATTTCATAACTTTTCAAATATATTTTTATGTATTTCTATAAAAATATTAATTTTTTTTTCAATTTTATTTACCTAGAATCTCTTTCAATCTCATCATGCCGCCTGTGCTTTTTATGATGACGCTTTATAGAATGTGAACGACTTCTAGAACGTGATTTACCCATTTTATTTTTTAGAATTTATTTATTATTGATTAAAAATTATTTTAAATTTTTAATTATTTAACAATGAAAAATATTGTAAACATTTAAAATAAACTAATAATGAATTAGAACAAAAAGAAATATGGATTCCTTATCAAGGAAAAATGCAAAATGTTTACTGATTTAGCAACGCGTTGTAAACATAATGTTAATTAGCGAATAAGCGAAATAATATTTTTGCGCGTAGTCGCGTTCAAATAAAAATATTCTGATTTATTTTCATTTAATTTTATTTTAATTTTACTATAAGACACAAGATGACGCTTACTATTTTAATTTCTTATATTTATTACTAAAAAAAATATTGTTTTAATTGATTTTATTCGCGGTAGATGTCTCTATAGTAATAAAGAATTTAACATATTTAAAAACAGCAACTAAACTAAGCCAAATCAAATATGTTTTTTATGCAAATATGGTGTATTGTCTTTGCTAAAACACAAATAAGAAATCTTGATTCCTGGGGTGAAAGCATGTCACTTGTTTCAGATCTTTTTCGAACTACGATTGTTTTTTTGTTCGGTTTGTTCGAACCGAATCCGTTTTAAAGTAATTTTTGTCATAGAAAAATAATAATTAAGATAAAGAATTGTATAATTTTAAAAGTTAAATGATAAAAAACAATAAATAAAATAGAAATAATAAATAAGTAATTTGTAATATGTCAATAGGATACATATTTTGGTTTTAAACATATATATATAATCTAATTTTAGTTGAAAAAAACATTATATTTTTCATTATATTTTTATTATTATATCATTATATTTTTTCAACTGATTTTTGTTCAGTAAAAGAACGTGCATTTAAAAAAAAATTATGGGATGGCGAAGATTAAGGAATCATGAAACTGAATTCAGAATATTTTTATTTTATAATTTATTATAATTTTATTTATATAAACTGTTTTTCACAGAAATTTTAAGTAAGTTCTTCTCGCAATAAAATAGCTTAATTTTATTTCTATATTTTTTAATATTCCAATCTAAAATAGTTTTCCATAAAATTTATAAGTTATTCAATTTGACCATTATTGATTAGTGTTTAAATACGTAACGGTTGTCTGACTTTGAATGATTTTTTAATGAATGTAGCCATATAAGTACATTATGTATACAAATGTACTAATCTATTTGACAATATGAAATACAATTGCGTTGCATATCTAACTTTATTTTAAACTTTATGATATTCTATATTTTTTCTTTTCTTTGGATAAAAAAGTTGAGCTTCATCCAATAACACTGTGCACAACACAGTCATGTAAGAGTTTAACACATTAAAAATCCATCAGTCGTTCTTAAAAAATTAAAACTATACTTTGAAGGATAAACCATTCATTTTGCGGCTTTGCACTAATGATTGTTCATCTATACTTGAACAGTAGAGCTCCGTGAAAGTGATCTGTGTTTTATTTTGAAGGTTTTTAATTCTTTAAATAATGTATTTGTTAGGTAAAACGTCATAGTCGTAAGTCGCACAACCAAATTGGATTAATTATTTTGTTATATAACTCTCTGAAGTTGCCACGTTTGGGCATTGTTTTTTATTATATCAATACATAAATAATTGCAAAAATTATTCGGAACAGTTTCATAAAAATTTAAAGACATTAGTTAGCTCAATGGGTTCAAAAATATTACTTGAGATCATTTTAAAAATCTAAAATAAATAATTTTATGAACAGGTGTAAAAATAAAATAACTTAATTTTAAATATTGATAAATGTGCCATTTGCACATTTCATTTACTCTCTCCTTAAAGCCAATTTGTAATAATTACACATTTCACTGCAATGTAATAAAACAAGTTACTGAATTTGGTGTAACTTTTGACTGTAAACTTACTTTCATCACACATATACATAAATAAAGTCATAAATAAATCAACCGTAATGCTTGACTTTATAAAAAGATGGTCTAGAAATTTTTATTGAAGAATTTAATCATACAAAGTCCTTTGTATTGACATTAGTGCGGTCAATTCTGGAATATGCAAACCAAGGTTCGTCGTTATCTTAAAAAAATTTCCTTAGATTTAACCCAACTGGACTAACCCAATGATATTGCCTCCAGTCCCCATATATTGATAGGCTTAAATTAATTGACATGAACACTTTAGAGTTAAGAAGAACAATGTTGGATATTAATTCTCCAATGTATATTAAGAAATTCTATGAATACAAAAACATGTTTTAGGTTTGAAAACATTTTTGCTATTAGATAATAGATATCATAGAACTAACTTATGGTGAGTATGAACGTGTTAACAGAATTATGATAAATGCCAATCAATATAACATATAATCATAAACATGAACATTAATAAAGTTGCGATTTAAAAATTACTATTCAAAGTAATTCATTAACTCTCAATTAACTCTTTGTCTCTTTTATAACTTCATAATTAATTTTAGTTTAATAAAAGTCTAATTTTGTAAATGCTTAAATTAAGTAAATAAATAAATAACAAAATTCTAGATTTTATTGGTCATCTGTAGAGTTTCGATCTTTATATTTAGATTCTAGTTCTACTTTTTCTTTTTAATATTCTCTTTCCAACTTAGTATGACATTTCAAACTACTCCTACTTCCTAGAAATCCTAGATATTTGAGATTGTTTTAAAACATTTCTATCCCATTTATAAACAGATTGGAGGATTTGCTATTAATGTTTTGTTTTTTTTTTGGAAAATATTGGGATATACGATTTTAGTTAACAAATTGTTTTTAACATTCTAGGTTTGGTATTTCTTTTTTTTCATGTTTTGATTGAAATAAGGGGAGCACCTCAGTTGGCTTAAATCCATTTCTCAAAAAGACATTTTGCATAAACCCAGTTACTTTATAAAAAAAACTTTTAGCGTACAGCCAGTTAGCATAAAAAAACATTTAGCAAAATTTCATTAATACTAATTGGACACTTCGCATTAAATCTTGTTGACAAATGGGACATTTGGCATAAATGTTTTGTTGATAATATTTTCGTTGTTGGTTACGTAATAAGGTTGACACTTTGGTAGTGTTGGTCATTATGATGATGACCGTTAACTGTGATGGCTATAATGATACTTATAATTCTGTTTTTAAATTTGTAATTTAGATATAGACCTAAGTAAGCTGAGGTTTAAAATTTTTAGGCGAAAGCTAATTATCTTCTATATGAAAATGTGACCATTTGTATGAAAAAAGGGTACGAATGAACTTCTAAATCTATAAGCATTGGTTTTATTTTTGATTACAAAATCAGGGATTCACCTTTTTCCAGAATATCTATACATATATATCGTATATAAGTGTATATATTTTAGTGTATGTATATGTGCCAGGTTCGAAGGGATTTAGCGGGATTTTAGCGTTGATTTGAAAATCGTATAACTCTAATGCTTTTTTCAGAATATTTATATACTATATGTATATGGAAGATTCGGAATTAGGAGGGATTTTAGAGTTAGTTATAAAACCAGTATTTTAATCATTTGTTTAACGGGGGATTGTTTCTATTTACGTACATATTTCAAAGCAATTCAAATATTCAAATTGTAGAAATATATGTATGGAGAAGATAAAATTAGGAAAGATTTTAGAGTTTGTTTAAAAATCTGGGTTTTAACAATTGGTTTAGCAAGGATTTGGGAACTGCACCGCCCACTAATTTAAATGCTTTGTTGTTAAATGCTTGTACATTCAATCTTATTACGTAAACAACTACAAAAATATCATCTATAAAAAAATTATGCTAAATGTCTAATTTGCTAAAAAGATTTTATGTGAAGTGTTCAATTATTATAAATATAGTTTTGCTAAATGTCTTTTTATGCTAACTGACTTTATGCTAAAAGTCTTTTTATGACAACTGCGTTTATGCCAAATGTCTCTTTGAGAAATAGGTTTGGGCTAACTGTCATAGATCAATATAGATCAATATAGAAATAAGGTACTTGAATTGTGTATGTTATGTACGTTATTCCACCCCTGAACTATATATCTTTAAACTTAAATAAAAGAATGAAAGTGAAAAATAGATTAAGGAAGTACATATAATCAATCTATCTAATCTATAATCAAACTACCATATTTAAAATATGGATTTCTTAAGACAATTAAAAGGAAAAAGAGAAAACCACAATTCAAAGTGATTTTTTTGTAAGTACTAGTTCAATATTCTAAAAATGGGAAATATTAAGAAAAAAATCAAAAAATTGACAAGTCAAAATGCAAAATTAAAATGAATTTTTTTTTTAAAAAAAAAGTTTTATAATTGAAAATCAAACCATGACAAATTTAAGAATTTTTTTTTATAACTTTAGCTGTAATATATTATTTTTGTTTTTAATATTATATGTTGTCTAACTAAAAAATTTTATTAATTCATTTTTAATTTATTTCAAAATTTTATCGAATCCACCTACTCAATTATGGGCTGTCATAAATTTTAAATGCATACAAACATTACAAATGACAGAATAAAGAGTGTGTTTTTTTCTTGTTATACCCAATTAACAGAAATGGAATAACTTTAATGTTCATTTTGTTTAAAATAACCCATCGGTTAACGTTCATATATTTTCAGAATAAAAAAAATTAAGAAAAATAATAAAATAATAATTGAGACATTTAATATAAGAAATTTAAAAACAAAAATTATAAATAAAATATATAATCGTTTGGGAGGATAACGTTCATTGATTTTCAATAATTTTATTTAAACATAATTTTTGAATTGTTAATACAATTCAAAACCCATATAATCACGGTATTATCCTGTTGGACATTATGCACCCTTTTTTTTTGTTTTTATTTTTTTTTCCAAAATATTTAAAAAACAAAAAGTACATATACCTACATAAAGAGATAGAAATATGTATATTGTATATGGAATGCGTATAACAGACCACCCGTTAAAGTGTCGCGTGTTTTGATAATTTTGATTTAATGTAAAACTACAAAAATTACATAAAAAATTACTCAAAAAAAAAAAAAAAAATTAAAAAAGAGTATTAAAAATCTATCGTTATTATAATTGCGGTATAGAATTTTGAAATATTTTAAAGGTATGTAATAAAGTATGTAAAGGTATGTAAGTAAAGTATGTAAAGGTACACTAATACTTGATACTCACTTTTAAGACTACATTTTACTTTATAAAAATCATTGATGATTTAATTAACTTTAAAACTTTTAAATAATGTCTTATACTTTTTTAATCGCATATATATTGCAAATCAAAGAACGGTTATTAAATGCTCATCAGGAACTTGTTATTAAAATTTTCAATCAATTAAATCTTAAAGAAAGTGTTGACGTTCATATTTTATTTTTAACTTTGTTTTACTATTTTATTGTAGTAAGTTTAGATAGTTAAAAAGAGCTAAAGACGCGTAAGTCAGTTTAGGCCGGTTGTGATAGCCAGAATCTGTATTCTTCTGACTAAATCATTGTAAGCTTCTTACCAAATATTCATTTATTCATTTACTAAACTTACCAACCCTACTAAATGATAACGTTTTGTTTGTAATAGTTCACTAAATGTAACAATTTAACTGATGCTTATATGGTTTAAGCAAATGTGATAATACAAACTCTGTATTTCAATTTTGTCTACATTTGATGAAGAAAATTATTCGGGAAGAATTTTTCGAGAAAACTCTTTATTTTGAGTGCAAGATCTGGACATTCACAGAATTATTACAGATTAATTCCACTTCCATTTAATATTTATAATTTCGGTAATTATTGAAGAAATGTCTAAAACTTTAGACATGTTTGTCCATTTGTGTAATGTTAAAAGTCCTATTAAATATTGACAATTTCGACAATTAAGAGATAAAAGTCTAGTAGATCATTTAGTTGAGATTCAATTTGAGCCAGATCAGTTTAGTTACATGGCGAATAGATTATAATAGATTATAATCTTCGATTCGTGATTTTTTTGGTTTGTTGTTGAGAGCATTATTTACAAGTTGTTATAGACATTTCAAGAGTCTTCTGATCTTGGAGAAGTTGAAGTTTTACGCCATTTCTAGCTAGTTTGTCAGCTCTACACACTTGCCCTGAATATTATACCATATCTAGCTACCAACACATAGAAATCTTTTTATTATTACAGTTTTCGGGCATTTTAAGAGGTTTATAGGCAGGATAGACAAATACTAAATCATAAACAGAAATATTTAAAGCTCATTATATAAATTACCCATGTATAAATGTAATAAAAAAAAAAAAAGAAAATGGTGGTATAAAGATCGTTTTAATTTCTCCAATCAAAAGTAATTTTTTTTCTTTCCAATATTTTATTTTTAATGCGTCCAAAATATTTGATAAAAATCATAAAAATTTATATATGGAGATTAAAAAAAATTTTTTTTTAAATATTTGTAGCTCTAATCTGAACCCTTTTGTGTTTTATCGATTTTATGTATATGTATATATTATGTATGAATATATGTATATAATTTTTTAAAATTACATATATATTTGAATAATGTCCTCTTTAGGACAGGAGTAGAAGACAGAAGCAATAATTATTAGAATAATTGTGTAGGATGGGTTAAAATGACCCTTTTTTTTTGGGTCATAAAATAATAATTTGGAACTAAGATTCTGAATGAAGTATTAAAGAAGAAATAGAATTAAAGTTGTTGAAAAAATAAACTCTCTTTTTCTGTATTCTCACATATAGTTATATAAAATTTTAAAGTTGTATAATATAAAGTTCTTTTTATGTTTATACAAGTATATGACCTTTCAGTATATGATGACGATTAAAAACTTAAAGAATGTGCGGATATTGAACTGGATTACAAAAATATTAAAAAAAAAACCAAAACAAAAAAAAAAATATGGAAACTTATAATAAGAAGATTTTGTATGATATTGTAAAATCATTGAATTACTTTTATTTATGGTTTCTTTACTTTCTAATTTTGGCAAAGAAGAATATTGGATTTTTTATTTTATTTATTCATTTTTTAATTACTCAAAAATGAGGTAACATTTTTACATAGAGTTACTAATTATATATATATAAACCTTGTGATTTTAATAATTCGATAGAAAAAACAAAAGAAAAAAAATTAAATTACTGCAATAAAAAACTTAAAATCAAATGATTTTTAAAATATTTCAGAACACCATACAAAAAATATTAAAAGACCTAAACTAAATGCATATGATTTTTACGGCGGGACGAAATAAAGCCTAGAGCAATAAGATCTAATAGGCCTTATTCCACATTTGAGTTGAGAAATAAGGCATAATTCGTAAAATTTCGCGGTAGGTCTTATTTCTCATTTCAAAGAGAATTAAAGCCTATAGCCCTTATTTCAGTTTAGAAATGTTATATTATTATTATATTATTCCAATTACAAATTTGTAGCTGACCGTAAAATCTGAATATTTTTAATAGGTTTCAAACAATTTTCTATATTCTGGTCAGTCCTGTCTTTCGAGCCACTACCTTCGCGCCATCCCTTTCGAACCACTCTTCGCCTCTCTCTTAGCCGATCTCTTCACAACTCTCTTCACATTTCCCTTGAAGGAATTGGAACTGCTGCCACTGCTACCGCGCCCGTGCACAACAACGGCGCCGGGAACGCCGGCGCGGGCGATACGGTGCGGGGATAGCAGCCCTTATTCCTTCAAAACAATTTTTTTTTGTTTTTCATAAAAATGTCTAAATTTTCACAAAATTTATTATTATATTTCAGAAAGAACAGTCAAACTTTAATACTTTTGTATGGAAAGCTGAAAAATTATTTTTTTCCCCCATGATTTCAAAAATTCCTTATAATTAGGAGAGATTTTAGAGTTGGCTTCAAAATCAGAGTTAAATTAGCTTTTTCCAAATTATTTATAAATATTCGAGAAAAGCTGTAATCCTGATTTTTTAACCAACTATAAAATCCCTCCGCATACTTACGTATATTCATATTTCCGAAAAAGATGCAATCCAGATTTTTTAACCAACTCTATAACTGAACTAAGTTCGACAAAATTATTACATTAAAAAGTGAAATAAGTTTGAATGTTGAATTTAAACGAAATTTTTTAATTTTTAACTTGTCGAACTTATTTCATTATGAAGAAACACTGACTACTGACGCACGCACTTACACAGTGAAATGTGCCAAAAAAAAAACAGAAAACATTTAATTACTTAAATAAGCTGAAATATATGAGAATTAAATTGTGAAAGAAAAATATTAAAAAATGTTATTATTGGAATAATAAATTACAATTAGGCTTTAATTCCATTATTTTAAAAAAATAATTAGGCCTTATTTCACTTTGGAATGAGAAATAAAGTCTAAACCGCGAAATTTCGCGAATTAGGCTTTCTTTCTCACTCGAAAGTGAAATAAGGCCTATTAGGCTTTATTGCTCTACGTCTTATTTCCCCCCGCCGATTTTTACAGGTGGCTATATCAGAATATATTTTATATTAACTGTCATCCCTGATTGTTCTGCAATGTTACACAAATGAAATTCAATAAAAATAATTAACTCTTATATAAAAGTCCTGAATGCCGTTTGAGACATTATAGGATTAATATAACCTTTTGAAAATATTTATACCAAATTTATCTTACTATACAAATATTTAAATTATCAATTTTAAACTTCAAAAAACTTACTTTTAAAAGGAAATTCATCTTTAAATTTTTAATATTTTTGATGTTTTGGTTTGGAACCCATACTCCTTCGCTGTTTACAGCGTATTTTATACACTCTTACCCACTATGCCACCGACGCCCAGTGTTCGATATGTTTTGTATTTATATAAGATGATGCTTTAAATACGAAATGTTGATTAGATTAGATTATTGCGTAAAGTGGTGTAAGTAACGATGCGTTATTTTGATGTAGATTTATTGTGTTCCCCTTGTTACTATGTGTTGTTATTTTGTCTCAATTTATAGTACTTTTATCAACTTTATACTGCCTGTAAGAAAATAAAAATCTGTAGTGAGTTTATTGTTGGCAGTTCATCTTCGGCAAAGCAATATTTTCCTTATAGGTGCACATATCTTGTTCGGAATAAAGCTATACAGTTTTTGAGTATGAGTTCTAGAAATGTATCAATAAATAATTTCTCTTAAATATTAAAATTTACAAAATATTTATTAAAGTCGTTTATTTATGATAAATAAAATAAAATGGAAAATTTTCTGCTTTAATTCATATAAAAACGAAAATATTAAAAATGATAATCAACTATTTGCTATAACTCAGATTGTATCCAGCAATAGAAAAATAATCGACTAAATAGAATTGGGAAAAGAAAATAAATAAAAATAAATAAACTAAAATGTACCGCGTTATATAAAAAAATGTTTTAATAAACTAAAAAAAGAAATATTAATTTAAATTTTTCGTTTAAAATCACCCTGTCACAAAATGGTGTTCGATTTTAAGACTTTTCTTTGAAGCTATCAATCAATAATATATTCTTGTAACGGTTCGAGATATTTGCAGTAACATGAATTTAGTATTAATATTTTTAAAAGGCGATATTAACCCCTGAAAGGCTATAAGTTCATATTTTGTCAGTATCTTATTACTTTAATATGGATTTTAAATACATATAGTCTGCAATATTTTAATATTTTTACTTAAAAGAGTTTCTCTAAAGCTATAGATAGCATTTAATAATGAAAGTATACTAAAATGTAGAAATAATTTTTTTTATACCACACACATAGTTTTTAACACCATACGCATATTCAATTAAATTAAACTTTTACACGGGACACAGGACATCCAATACTAAGCTTTAGTTTTTTTTTTCAATTTCTATGTGTTTTACTAAGCCGTTCATTATTTGGCTGTATGTTCTATTATATATGATACATATATAAACAAAAATCCATTTTAAGCTATGTAAGCATTTATATTTTTTATATTGAGTATATTTGTTTAATATATATGATAATATTATGTATTATTAATTTAATATACCACATATATTTTTATTATGATACACCGACGGAACATGTATTCTTTGCCGCTTTCATTGAAAATCGATTTCAAATCCATTAAAGTTTTATATCACTTGTAGATAGGACATCATAGCTTAGCTTATTATAATATAAAATACCAAAATAAACAAGATAGTATCTAAACCCAAGTAAAACCAAATGTTTTTAAAGGCGCATATTTCCAAAACAAAACAATTAAAAGCATTCTAGAATTTTTGACTATACTTTTGAATGAAAATTTGTAATTTTTTTTTAAATTTTTTTTTGTAAGAAAAAATTCTAAAAATTAAGAGACATATTCTTCAGTTTTAAGACAATCTTGTATAATTAAGGAAACCAATTAATAAATGTAAAAATATAATATTAAAGTTATCCTTTTCATATTTTACTTACGATCAATTTGCATATAGTTGTCAAGTTGAAGCAGTTTAAAAATAGAGAATTTTTGATTTTTGACCATAAAAAGTTCAAACTAGAAGCTTTTCGAAGATACGGAAAAAGTAAAATCTTGCAAAATAACATTCTTACATAACGGTAAATTTACATACTAAATTGAAAAAAATTATATAATTTTTTAAATTAATTTATAAGCTTAAAAAAGTTCTTGTTGTTTAACTTTTTTAAATTTAACAAATATTAAGCAGATTTTAAGATATAAACATTTCAAAAGAGGGCTTTGTTCAACCTTGACGGACTGTAGCTCCGTAATAGATATATAGGCTTACATAAAAAAGTTGTTTCAACATTATTTTTTAATTAGCCCTTTTCATGGTTAATTTCCCATTGTTTCCGGGCGAACGGGCAAAGTGAAACTAATAAGAAACATGTATAGCAAATTTTTTTTTTTAAATTTTCAAGAATGTTTTGTATATTGTAAAAGGACAAGGAACGCCTACAAATTATGAAACTTATAGTATTCATCTCTATATGTGGTGGTGGTGGTTGTTAATCTGAGATGTTTTGACTGCTAAAAGTCAACGACTTAGTCACTGCATCATTGAGCAAATCTTCTTCCTTTATTAAGACTTAAATTCAATGTAGGCGTATATTTAAACAAATTTTAGTGTCCCTTATGTTTAATGAACTGACTTAGCCCCTAATCATATTGTAGCGGAAATGAAAAACAAACTTTTTAAATATAATCGTAGAAAATGTACTAAAATAACACAATGTTCTGTTTTTAAATGCCAATGCAGTGGACTCATAGGATCATTTTCTATTCCAGAGAATGGAAAACAAATAGTGTCTTGTTTAGAATTTTAACTTAAGAATTGCAAAATTTTTTTTTATTTTATTAATTTTACTCCAAAACTCCATCGTCTAAACGTTAAAAAGCGTGCCACCAAAATATTCATCAGACCAAAACGAAAAAGAAAAAAAAAAAAATATGAAGGCTTTCACATTCTTCATTTAATTTTAACTCACAAAACTTAAAGTTATATATTTTTTTTTTTTCTATAAATTAAATTTTTTTTTTTATTATTTTATTTAATTTTTATATAAATTGGCAGCAAAATTATTTGAACTCGTTACGAAGAATGACTAGCGTAAAAAAAAATATTGTGTTTTTATTTTTTTTTTTTTTTACTTTTTAAATTATTTTTGGTTTTTGGTTTTTTGATAGAATGATGACTGACTCCGGTACGATGATGATAGACAGTTTCTTCTTTTGTTGTTTAAAAAACGCGAACGCGTCTAAAAACAAAAAAAAAAAAACAAAAAATAAAAACGAAAAACGAAAAAAAATTCTGAAAGGTGAAACAAAATATGTACAACAAATAAATGAAGGGGGTATGGGCATAAGTATATAAAAGTAAAGCGGACGAAAACTTAAAAAAAATAAAATGGGGGAAAGAGAAAAGTGCGTTTTTTTTTTTGTAAATTTTTTTTTTTTAAAACAGCATAAAAAAAATTAAACCAAGGTTTTACCTATCATTACATTAAAGTTTGTTGTTTCGATATAATCATTTTGTAATCAATATTATCATCATAATCATAATCATCATCATTATCAATAATAATCATGGAAAGAAAATTTTTCCAACAAGAATTTTTTTAGATTTCAATCTTTAGTTATTTAATTTTTGTTTTTATTTTCTTTTTTATTTTTTATTTTTTTAATAAACGTGCAGTCATTAGAGGTGATCATTAATTCGAGAAAGGTAACAACTATTTAATTTCTCAGGTGTTGTAATTATGACTTTATCAAAACGATTAATAAAATCATCAGTCATCAGTATATGTACATATATATATATACAATAGTATTTATATAAGTATAGTTACACACTTACAACGGATTAATTTAAAATTATTTTCATTTTATTACTGATTAACGTAAATTGCATTTTATGGATGGTATATTTTTAAACTGGTCAGTGGTATTTAGATGAAGCTTGAAGGAATCTTAGGTATATAGTAAATTAATTTTTTTGTTTTTTGTTTTTTTTTTTTTTAAAGAAGAAGAATTTTCGTTATTAATAAGATTAAAATAAATTAAGTTATCATTTAATATGATTTTTTTGTTGTTTTTTTTTAAATGAAGTTTTAATAAAAGAATTTAAGTTTCAATTATAGGTAAAGTTAAAGCATAGCATAACTAAATTTAAAAAATTTTTTTTTACTATCAAGCTTATAAAAGTAAAGAACAGATTTTACAAAAAAAATTTTGAATAAAAAAATATTGGATTTTAATTTACCTATATAAAAATGAACAAGCTATTTGCAAAACAATTTGGTATGAGATTGGATTATAATCGGTTTTACAAAATAACGTTCAATGAAATAAGTTCTAAAAGTAAAAAATGAATTAACCACCAAAATAAAGGAATAAATCTTAAATTTTTTTTTTAAAAATCTTTAAAAGAATATACAGGGTGTTTACGACTCAATGGTCTTCCTTGAAATGGGTGATCGGGCATATCGAGGAGAACAAAAAATTGTATTTGAGAGGTGGTCTATTCTGGACCCTTTCGAGATATGAGGGGTTAAAGATTTTTTAGAGACTTTTCATAAAACGAGGAAAAATACAGTTGCCTTTGTCAACTCTTACATAATCGTACGAACCGTTTGTATGTTCACAGCCTGTCACTCTGCTTACAATATTATATTTTTAATTTTTTAGTATTTTAAAATAATTTGGGTGAATTTTATAATTTCTAGAACTATGGGTTGTACATATATTCAAACTATATGTTTATACATTCTTCAAAAGCAGATTTTAACCTTTCACATAACGATTATCAATCCAAAACTTTTTCAAATATTCTATAGTACCATTTAATACTAAGTGGTAAATGTATATTAAATTTACTAAGTACAAAACAGTAAATATAATTTTAAATATTATATTATATTAATGCGCACATATTATATTTATATTTTTATAAGTATATCGCCTTCCATTGCAATATTTCTTTAAAAATATTTCCATTCATAGAATAATTTCTTATAAGTACAATAAAATACATATATGTATGTAAATAGGGCGCTATATAATATACATCTATACTCTTATCATTCATTCATCAGTGACATATACGATATGTAAATAAACATGATATTATGTAAGTATGTATGTATATCAATATCATATAAATAAAAATTCTTCAAGCAACCGTTATGTTGTTTATTTATTTACATTTTTTTGTACTACGCATTATATCGAGTAAAACAAATGCAAAAAATTTGTTAAAGAAATTTGTTAGAAAATTTGAAAAAATCAAGTAACACTTTCGTCAATTATAAAGTAACCCTATATTATTAAAAAAAAGTTGTTAACAGAAATAAGAGTATATTGTTGAAGCTTTAATTTTTATGTATTACTTCAAAAAATTTTTAACAGATGTTCAAGTTACAGGTGTTTAAAAATAGGAAATTTTCAGTTTTGACCCCTTACAGCTCCTAATTGACGGAGGGTGATACAAAAAAAATTTCTGAAATGACTAATACTTATTTACAAAGATCTAACGTCTGTCAAAATTTCAAGTTTCCAACTTAAACCGTTTAGAAAATAGAAGGGTTAAAGGATTTTACAATAATTCAGTTTCGCATAACGGTAAATTAAGACACCGTATAGCACAAGTATATATTTATTATATACATGTTTGTAAAGCTCATAATAACACCTATCGTTTGGATTGAAGATTCAGATTGAAGATATACCTTATAGAACTTGTGTTATAACAATTTAAATATAGAGATTTTTGGGGGCTTTGGAGTTTTGTAGCTCCTTAACGGGTGGGGCTACAGAAAAATTAATATTAACATAAAATTAATATTTTTATGATATATATCAGCAGTTAAAATTTCATGGCTCTATTTCAAAAAAATTGTGGAGATCTAAAAGTTAGTTGTTCGGGAGCTACCCGAAGTTTTGGTCGGAACTCAACCAAAAAAAATAGGGAACCTACAAATTGCTCCCAGAATATTTTGTGTGAATTTCAAGATTCTAGCTTTCTTAGTTTTTGAGTTAGCGTGCTGACGGACGAACGGACGGACGGACGGACATGGCTTAATCGACTCAGAATTTGATTCTGATCCGATCCATACCTTTGAAGGTATATCTAGCTCGCTTATTTCGAGGTGTTACAAACGGAGGAGTAATTTTTGTTATACCCGATCCTATCGTACGGGTATAAAAATCTACAATTAACAGCTTACTATTGAGAGATAAAAAAAATGTATTTTATAGAGTAAGTTGTTAGCTTTAATTTTTATGATTCCATAACCCCAACAGTTACAAAGTTATGGAGGTTTAAAATGAACAAATTATGTTTCAGACTCAATTTTCTTTTGAAACATCCTGTATTTGGGGCACTTTTTATAGCATATTTCGAGACAGCTTTTCAAGCCCTGTATTTAGTACCTAATAACCTTTTCTCTGTCTCTAACTGTTTTTGAGATATGAAGAGATATGATTTTCTCTATCTCTAACTGTTTTTGAGATATTTTTTTTATCTCTCTATAGTAAGCCGTTCAAAAGTTGTAGATTTTTTTATGAAAAGTCTCTAAAAAATCGTTAAGCGATGCCCGATCACCCATTTCAAGGAAGACCATCGAGTCGGAAAGGCCCTGTATAAAGGAAATATATAGTGTGGTTCCAGTAGGAATTGCATATGCATACACATTTATACGGGACCAGGTCACAATCGTGCACGTTAAAATCCACTTCCTACAAAATTTTGTTTTTTTTTATCTTGCATTACAAAATCTATCTTCTTAAAAACATGCAATACAAAATCTTTCACGGACAAAATCTTGCACAATATTTTTTAAAAGAAAATAGATTGTTCCTTTGTTTTTGAAGAATTTATGTATGTATATAAAGAAATACTTAAGGAGTATTAAGGTTTCAAAATCAGGGTTATACATTTTTTCCAGAATATTTATTATGTATTTGTGAGGTTCTAAATTAGGAGGGATTTTAGAAATGGTTTCAAAATCAGGATTGCCGCTTTTTCAAAAATATTTAATTTAAGTACTTTGGTGTGACATAATTAATATGTAACATGCTTAATTTTGTTCAAGTAGATTTTGGAAAAACGATTTTTGAATAAAGATTTTGTTTTGAGATTTTCGAAAGCAAGATTTTGTCGCATAAAATTTTGATGTAAAAGATTATGACACAAACCCATTTATACGTATTCTGGAAGAACATAATTCTGCAACCAAATATAAAATCAGTCCTATTTATTTTTTTTAAATACATTCTTCAATAACAAACCAATTAAAATAGTAGACTTGTTAAAATGCGCTGCCAAACTCTTAATAATTAAATTATTTAAACCCTGGTTTTGTATCTAACTCTAAACTAGTCCGTACCATTTAATTTCTTTTAATTATTTTAGTGCTTTTAATACTTGTTATATGGAAAATAACAGGTAAAAAAATACAATATAGGGAGGAGGGGTTTCAATAATTTGTCTAGTTGGGATTCGGAGTGGCAGCCCTAACTTATTACTTTTCTAGTGATTTTATACCCATTCACAATTGAGTTTGTTTTGCTTTTATATTTAACTAAAACATTTTTCTGTGCGCAATTGGAGTTTGTCTAGAAAGTAAATAACTTGTTGAGTGTATTCGTGTCTCACTATAATGTGGCATGGAGGTTCTAAAATATAATAATGATATATAAGATCTATTACATTTCATTATTCAGATTTTATTTAAATATGAAATAATATATAAATAGAATAGCATCTAAAAATGAATCATAAACAGCCGATTGTATTAGATTATAGAATCGCGCTAAATTTTTCAAAAAATATGCAATTGTGTGCTACATACATGATATATCATATTCGGATATGAGTATGTTATTTACTAAATAATTTTTAATTTTATGTACGCTTTTAATATTTTTATTTTATATGGTACTGAATTCAAATGAAAAGTACTCTTTTTTTTCTTTTTTTAGTATCTATGTCATTTCAAATGGGATTAGACATATTTGTCTTTATGATCTTGCATCAGATATTTAAAGAATTGTTCTGACAATCTTTATTCGAGTTTCTGAAGATGTCGCAACGCAATAGTTCCTAAATTAAAATTGGATATGCGACCAGCCCAGAGTATATTTAAAACATTTATACATCATAATAATTTATTAACATTGGAATAAAGTTATTTTTCTATTCAAAAAAAGAATATATATATAAATTTCTAGTGACCCGTTTAACTTCAATATCAATTTTTCTTTTTATAAAATATTTCAATCTATGGTCTAATGAAATTAAATCAATAATAACATTAATCATTAATCTTTAACCGAACTGTAGTATACATTTTCTTTTTAATTGAGAATTTTATACCCGCATCCTTATGTTCATCCAAACTGAAATAGTCAATTTATTGTTAAAATAAGCAATTAGTGAATGTCAAACATACCATAATATGACGATAATTTGATTGCTATAAAATATTTGATTTTATTAAAAAAAAGGGTTAAATCGTTTGATTTGATTAAGTAATTTGATAAATCAACGGCCAGTAATTTATCGGAGATTGATTTGTTCAATTGTCAGGATAGAATTATCATTCATTTTATCATATCATTCAGACACTTATAGTGTAGGGGTTGTTTATGAAAAATCATCAATTAATGAGTTTCTCATGATTAAATTCTTTAACGGGGTTTCTAGTTTTAAAACTTTTCAAAAAAAAAACAATGTTTACTTAATAATTTTTTTAATAAATTTAAAATAATTCCTATAGTGTAACTCTCTAAATTACTTAAAGGTAATTTTTTCCATACAATTATGTTTTTAGATTTCAAAAAAATTCGATCAAGAGATTAAGGAAATTTCCCAAACAAAAGAGTAAAAATTCAAATTTTGGAATATCTTTAAGAAAAAAATTTCGGTCCAAAACTGACTTTCAAATTATAAAATTTTATAATTATAAAAAATTCTGAGGCCTCGTAGGTAAGAGCGTATAAAATACGCTGTAAACACCGAGGAAGTGTGGGTTCGAATCCCACACATGTAAAAGTTTTTCCACCTTGCAACAGTCCACATTTATATGGCAGAGAAATGCAATAAAAAAAAAAAAACAATAAAATAAAATTCTAATATTAGGTCAGATGATGGTTTTAAGAAAATTTAATCAAAAAACTTACTAAGAGTAGACTACATAGAATATAGATTTTGAAATTTTCAACAAAAATAAAATATTTGAAACTTATAGAGTATAGAAAAAATAATAAAACGTTAACCAGAATATTGCACTGGCGCTGGCTACAAATGTCAAAAGTAAAAAGCATACATTATCTACATGTTTGTGTTCCAATGAGTATAGATGTCGCCAGTGCTACTTCTAATATTAAAGCTAAATTTTATAAATTTTCTACTGTTTAGCGTAGAGGAAACTAGAAATTTCGTTTTACGGTTATATTATACGGAGAATTTTATGGAACAAATTAAACATTACCTGATTTTATGAGATTTAACCCATCATGATAATAATTTTTAGATTTCTTGTTTAATAAACATGTATTTTTTTTTAATTATCTTTACTTTAATTTAAGATTCATTATTATATAAGTTTTGAATAGGTAAATAATGTAGCATTTATTAAATATTTTTACAATGTCAATTTTTAAATTTTAACTCCGGATTTAAATGTACCGCTTGATTTGAATGTTATAAAACAAAATAATATGCAAAATAAATTCCAGCACTCATCTTAATTTATAAGCATCAGAATTTACTGTAGTGCCTGTTATAGAAATCAGTAAGTTATCAACTTTACTTTTAAAGCTCAGCTGGAAAAGTCAATTGAAATATTATTAAGCACAAAAATATGGACTGGTTAACAAAATATTATAAAAAAACATTCTTGAGAAGATATAAAAATCAATTAAATAAAATAAAAAAAAAAATTTATATTTATTTTAGCACCATTTAAGTAATTATCATTATCAAATGAAGTAATTAATTTAGTTTTACTTTTAAACGATATATTTTCTTCTAAAATTATTCAAAAAATTAAATATTTTTAATCTGTCTTCAAGACACCTTTCATTTGTATCTTTTTCTTCTTTTAGTGCCATATACTTAATCAAATGTTGGCTAACATTTTGTTCTAACTTTGTCCACTATTGCTTTGAAAAAAAGATTTTGTTCGAACTATATTCTGAAATTCTTCAACTAAGATATTCTTCTTCTTCCTAGCCACTTTCTGCCATATTATTTTTTGCCTTCAAGAATGAGATGTATAGAAGATTATATTTTTCTGGATGTTTCATTACGAAGGAAAAATAATTGAGTTTTTTTTATTGCTATTATCGAAATTTTGAGTTTGTGGAGAGATTTCGACCACCCTATTCAGTTTTTATAACTTTAAAATCTTATATTAAGCATTTCCCCTAAAATAAAATCTAAATTAAAATTTTGATTTATATATTATGTCAGATATGTATTTAATATACTTATACGTAATTATGTTCTACTCCAAATTGTATTGGTACAAAAAAAAAATTTTCCTAAATTTTCAATTTCCAAACATAAAAACGTTCTGACTATCATCTGTTTTAATTTCAATTATTCGCTTTTTTATGAATTAAAAGTTTTAATCAAGCTTAATAGCTTATAACAATACCAGAATAATATTTATATGATTTTTAACAGTAGGTAAAATTATAAAAAAAAAAAAAATTAATATAAAAAAAAACAAAAAATAGTAAAAAATCAATTTCACAGAATGAAAAATCCTAATAAAAAACATTTAAAAAAAAAAAACAAAAAAAAAAAATTGTAATTCAAAAGTTTTGTAACACCATTTTTGCAAATCCATAAACAAATTAAAATTGACACCAATAACGATTTTTATATATTTGAAAAAAAAAACAAAAAAAAAAAAAAATAAAAAAAAACAAATAAATAAAATGAAATAAAAATCAAAGTTATTATTATTATTATTATTGTCACCTGTTGTTGTAGGAGCTTCTGATCACCATTTTTGGGTGAAAAAATATTAAATTTGTTTAAGAAAAAATTAAAAAAAAAAAAAAAAGAAAAAAAACAGCAATAACAACAACAATATAAAAATAATAAAAAGCAACAACAATTGACAGTAGTAGTAACAAATAAACAAAAGTTGTTTTGTTTCCAACGTTTTGTTATTCATTGTTGTTTTTTTATTTGTTGTTATTGTTTTTTTTTTATTGGAAATTCTTTTTTTTTTTTGTTACGGCGATCAGAGGCAGGCGCACGACCATTGTTATTTTCTGTGTTATGTCTGGGACTTTAGTATATAAAATATAAAAGAAGCGATTTTTTTTTTTTTTTTTATATTGATGATGATGATTATGATTGTGATAATAATAATGATGATTGCAACAACAAAAGTTAAGAAAAAACAAAAAAAAAACAAAATACAAGTAAAATTTAAATGTTTTTTTTTTTAATTCCATTTTTTTTTTTTATTCTATACTAGGTATAATAAAATTATTTATAAATAAATAAAAATATATCTAATTGAAAATTCATTTTTTTTTATTATACCATATATGGTTTTTTTTTGCTGTTTTTGTTGTTGTTGTTATTTATAAAAGAAAAGTAAATAATCCGCAACCAAAGAAATAATACAAAACAAAAACCTTTTTTTTTTTTGTTGTACAACAAATGCAAGAATATTTGATTTTATTTAACAGTTTTTTTTTTTTTTTTTTTTTAAATAGGGTCTGCAATAATTTTTCGAAATTAAAATTTTGATAATCAAAATTAAAGTTAATTTTTCAGATCTGAAATTTATAATTAATCATTTAAAACTATAGGTACCTATTATGTACTTTGAAAATATTCTTCGTTTTTCATTAAAAATTTTTTACGAATTTCAAAGGCTAAGAGTTCAAAAATCTAGTTTTTTTTTGAGAAAATAAGATTTGAGTTCAAGTTCAATTTGATGCTGAGCATAATATTTATGTTATCAAAATAATTTTATTTTATCAAGTTTTATTAAACCTTTGCTGAAATGTTGAATTTTCTTCTTTCACTAAGACCTCATTTTCATTTAATTTATTCTTCAAGGAAAAAATTAATGCTTTTTCAGATATTTCGAAACGTTTCGAAAGTCTATTTTAATTTTTACAGTGATTTTAACTTGGATTTTAGTCTTTATGCCAATTCGAGCTATAGAACAGCTTCTAAAAGATTGTTACTCAATACTCAAAAATTATCCAAAAACTTGTACTATAGCTGAGTTAGACTAAAATTTTTGAAATACAATCTTTATACAAATTTTATAGAGATTTGAATTTGGATCTCATTATACAGCTTTAAGATATTAATTATAGTTTCTTATTAGTTCAAAAGAGCTAAAATTTTAGATGTCTGTTAAAAATCTAAAATGTTTCAAAATTAAATTGTATTTGATTCTCGACTTTTTATTTTCTTAATAACTGCTTTCATGAAATTATATTCTACCCAATATTGTTGTTTTCGCTTTTTTTTTTTGTAATTCAAAATTTAAGACAACCCCATTAGTTTTGATCGTAATAAAATTATTCAATTAATTGTTTTTGTTCTTTAATTTTGTTTTTTTTTTTTTTGGGGAAAGAAAATTTATGTGATCGTAAATTACTTAAAAGTAGTGCTGTAGGTCTTGAATAGGATTGTAGGAGATTCATTGTTTTTTATTTGAAAAATGTGTGAAAAAAACTTTTTTTTTGTTTTTTTTTGAATTGGAAGGAAGGTTAAATTTTAATAACAAACGCTTTTTGTTGTTTTTTTTTTTTTTAATTTATTAAAAATATTGGAAATTTTTTAAAATAACAGTTGTTTAAAAGAAAAAGTTAAAAAAAAAAATTGTTATATATATTGATTAAAATTAATTTATTTATAAATATGGAATATAATAAATAATAAAAAAAAATTAAATCGTTTCGAAGAGTTTTTTAAATCTATAAATTTGTTTTAATTAATATTATGCATATTTAAAAAAAACAACATCTCATACTTGTATATAATATATGTTGTAAAAAAGTAACGGATTATTTATTTAAAATATGTATAGGATTTCAGAGCTTTAAATAATTTAAAATTAAATGTTGATGTTAAATACAGTCACAGCAATTGCATTGAACTCTTATTATAGATTTTTAGCTTATAATTATTTTAATTAATTAACAAATTAATTAAAAAACAAATTTTATGTGCTTAAATAATACAATAACATATTTGATTTTTTTCCATAATATTAAAAAAATTATTTCATAATCAATAACTATAGGTAACTTCTATTAAGTAATTGGTTTGATCTTAAAAAAATAACAAAACCCTTTTAAAAATCAAAATAACTTAAATTTTAAAAAGAAAACAACATAATGAATATTTAATTAATTACAAAATGATTGTTTTAAATTTGTAAATTTTAAAGTAATGAGAATTTTCATTTTTTTGTTTGAAGAATTTCTTTTTTTAAATCACTTTTGAAAATTCACTTAATTCCACAAAAAAAAATGTAAAGATAAATTGCACTCTTGATTTGTACCAAAAAATTAAATAAGGATATTTTTTACCGTTCAAACAATTACCGATAATAGTTAAATATACTATAGAACTTATTCTAATTAAAACAAAAATGTTTAGTTAAAATATGTAGCATTTCTTAGTTCATTTAATTAATTTATTAAGATCAAAGCCTATAAGTAGGCAATTTTTAACAAATTCGTTCACCTGACTCAAATATTTCAATTTAGGGGCTTCGGTAGCCTAGTGGGTAGACGTGTGGCGTATTAACCGAAGGAGTGTTGGTTCGATCCCTGCACAGGTCGTAAGTGTTTTTTTCTTCATATACTCCCCTTACGACCAAATATAATGTAAATATATAGTATATAATATTAGTATATAATTTAATAATAGTATAAAAACCTATAATGGCCTTTAGTAGCCGATGGTTCAATAATATTGCATTACATTTATGTATTTAATATTAATATAAATAAATAAATAAATATTTCAATTTAAAAAAGAAAATTTAGCTATAATAGAAGAAATTGCAAAATTGTTCCAAATATGGGAAACTATTTAGTTGCTTATAATAAAAAGAGGAAAGGGTAAGATAAAATTAAAATATAGGATAAGTGGAATATAAAAATAATGTTAATACTATTGTAAATAATATAATGTAAGTAACATAATGTAATACATTAAAAACTTATTAGCCAGGCCCAAAATGGTCTTTGTAGCCGAGGGTCTTACTGATGTTTTTACAATTTATTGTATTAATATTAGATTAAATAAATAAATAAATAAATATTTCAATTATGTTCGTGTTCTCGGTGTCTTAGTCGTTAAGCACTTGTTTATTATATTCTAATAAATAAACAAAGCAATTATGATATCGTAAAATTTTGTTAAATGAACTTAGAAATCGATTAAGCCAAAAAAATGATTAAAATACAGACAAACTTAAAAATAGAATTAACTATGTTTGTTTTTGTTTTTCATTAAAAAGGAAATAAAGTTAAAAGGAAGTAATTCTTTTTTTTTTTGCTCTCATTTTTTTAATCATTGCAATTACGATATTCAAGTAACATTTTTTCCTCAAATAAAAAAATAATTATTAAATGAACACAATAAATAAGACGGCATCTATTAGAAAATATCAGAATAAAAACAAAAAAAAAAAAAATAAATAAGAAACTTTGAAGTGAGAAAAAGTTAAAAAAACAAAAAAAAAAAACACACAGACAGGGAAAATTATCTTTAAATGCTGACAAAGTATTCATTCTAAATAAATTTCCATGTCATGTCCCAACAGTTACCCATCAGCCATTTATCAGGTACCTAGCGATGAATTAATGCAACAACATTAACAATAACAACAACAAAATAGTAAATGAGAATCTTTTGTTTCTAATCATTAAAGCGTGTCATTACAGAAACAAATTTTTCCTGTTCCCCTTTGAACTATACAGATAAAATTTCAAAAGAAAAACAAAATAAGAAAAACAAAAAAAAAATTAGAATCAAATATAAAAAAAAAAATTCTTGATGAAATAATAAATAACAGAAAAATAAAATAATGAAGATTACTTTAGATTTATTTTAAAAGTAACGGAATGAAAGTGATTAAACAATAATAACAACAACAACAACAAGAAAGATTGAATGGGTGTTAAAACTGTAAATGACGCAAACTACGATGAAATTTTCCAAGTTTTCAATTTACAAAGTTATCATTTATTTAGTAAAAAAAAAGAAAAAATTCAAATCGTCAAAGGATTTTTTTCTCTTTATTTTTGTTGTTGTTGTTTTTATCAAAGATTAAAAATAATGAAAAATTTAACAAGTTACAAAGGAATATTTGCAAAAAAAAAAAATAAAAAACTGTTAAATAAAGGAAGGGACTTGCAAATATTAAAAGCGATTGTCACTACAGATTTTCTTTTTATTGTTTTTTTTTTATCGTTAAATTAATGAATAAAAATTGGACTAAATTAAACATTAAATGGAATTTTAATTATAGAAATTTTGGAGTTAATAGCAAAATGAAAAAAAAAAAAATATTACGAAATAAGAACAAAAAAAAAAAGGTAATAATTAAGCGTAATTATTAATCAATTGTTTCAAGGTAAACTTTGAAAAAAATTAACATTTGATTTTTAATTTAAGCACTAGAAAGGGATACCTAAAGAATTTTTTGATCAATTAAGTGTTTTAAGTTTTTATGAAAAATTTTCGTTTGTATTTTTGAGGCTCTTTTACATAATCACGCGATAACCATAAGATTTAATATAAGTACGAAAAGTTCTTTTACGATAGTATAATAATTAATAATTAATTATTGGTTATAGGTGGGTGGATAAGTAGAAAGGTAGTTGCAAATGCATACTTAGGCAATTTTACGCCTTTTGTGATACCATTGATCAGTTTTTCACTTAATTAAACCATTGGAAACTTATTACAAAGCGTTGTCAATAGATTAAGTTAACAAGTATTTGCCCAGAAATTTTCTTCTTTTAAGAGCAAGAGCATGGTTTCTACGTAGAAAGTGGAAATATTGGTTTCTTTTCCTATTCATCTTTGCAGTTTCTGCCATAGATCTTATGAAAGAAATCTTCATCTTCTGATATGTCTGCTATTTGGACAGAGTTCCATTGAAACTCCTATTATATTACCGATATTTCGGCGTTTCAATTGTTGACCTCATCGAGTAGGATTTCCAGAACTTAATCGCAGCTTGAATATTCATGTAAATATACACTTTTCTATTGTAAATCTTTTTTTCTTTTCAGTAAATTCAGTGCATCGTTTATTGCAGCTACTTTAGTTTGAAAAAATTTATAAGTGGTTTGGTAGGCGAAAAACTAGACTAATGCCTAGACCATAGGAGAAAACCCTCCCGCCGACCTTAGAACCATCATGTATGGTTAAGTCATAACTATGAATAATGTATCGTTCAAAGAGAATTTCTTAGCCGACTCATTTAAGTGTGGACATTTTTCTTGAACGAGAATGCAGCCCAATTATTGGTTACTTTTATTAACTGTATTTTTAAACTCCAAAGTTTAATTTAAATTAAATTAATTCTTAGTCAAGATATTTTTATTTGAATATTTAATATAATATCTCAAATCATTGAAAATTAATCTTTTCGTTTAAATAGTAATAAATTCAAGTAATTTCAAAAAAATATAAATTAGAATTACTTTCAAGTATGATTGAACATTTCTCAGGATTTATTTTTTAATGGTATTTATATAACCAAATAACTTGGTATATTTTAATATGTCAATTCACCAATTAAATTTATGATTGATTAAGAATTTTCTTATTAATTTTTCAATATATTTTTCAGTATATGAAATTAACATATAAATTATTACCACATTTAATATAACAATTTATTGGTATATTATTTAACTTCCGAAGAATAATTTTTATGAGCATTTAAAATTTAACTATATGTGACTTTAAAATCTTAATGAGGTGCTAAAATATTGTTTTTATATTATTATAAATAATCAAATTTAAATGTAAAAAGTATAGTTTCATTCACCTAAATTATAATTCAATTTTTATTTTTTTTTGTTAAATATTAAAGAAAGTTATAAATTGTTTTTGTTTTTCCACCCTTCTTTTTGCTTGCAGAAATCAATTCCATTTATTTGATATATATGTTTATAAAATCATTCAAACAAATAATAATTATATTCAGAAAAAAAAATATGGTAGTAATAAAGTGTGACAAAAATTAAATAAAAACCAATTGAATCATAAAAAAAAAAAAAAAAAGAGAAAAAAACCAAAAAACATAAGAAATATAATCTTTTTTCTATTAAAACTTTACAGTCAGTTTTAAAATTTTCCTATTTTTTTTATGGTTTTTTATTGGAAAATTTTCCTTAGAAATATCCTGATTACGGCAAATATTCTTTTCAAAGCAATATTTTACAGACAATTAATTTTAAATAAAATTTTCTAACATATTAAATTTTTAATATACATATATTACATACAAGGGGGAAAAAATTGGTTTTAGATAATATTTTCAATGGTAAAAAATTTAATTTATATGGATGGGTATAGAATCATCGTTTCGTTATATATAAAAGGTTAAGGAAATTTAAAGAAAAAATAAAAAATTTTAAAAATAAACATTTTTATATGAAATAAATTGATATAAAATATTGAATTTAAATAAAATCTATAGATATATTACTAATGAAATTATGATTAAAATAAATATTTATTGATAATTAAAATGAAATTACCATTAAGTATAATTTTGATAGGTTCATATATAATATAAAATTAAATTGATTTATTTACAAAGTTGTATTTTTATAATAGTTTATCTTAATATATAGTCAATTTATCTTAAAGTCAAAGAACACATTTTAATTAAATAATTAATCAATAGATACATTTTACAAGATGCTTAAAATATTACTTGTTATTGTTATATACATACATATATATATATAGGTATAGTAAATTGGGAGAATTTAAATAAAATTAAGATATCTATTAATTTAAAATAAAATTATTGAAAAAAAAAAAAGATGTAATGAATTTTCGTTAAATACCATCACCAATAGCAATCATTTTGGTAAATTTAATTTACAATTTTTATTGAATAGATTTCAAACAATTTGGGATAAAAAAACTGAAGGTCGGTAATCAAGAATAGCTATCTTTGAAATAATTTCTTATTTTTAAAGTAATCAATTTAAATCTTAAAGAAGAATTTTTTGAAAATTTTGAAATGATAAATAAAATTGACATAAAATGGAATTCAATTCCCACATTTCGGCGTGCTTTTTTAAAGATATATTGTATAGATGATAATCTTAGTTCTACTGAAATAAAATACTTCCTTCCTTATTTAAAAACTTTCGCAAGGAGAGGAACAAGTAGTAATACAAATACTTCTCCCTACAAGATTGAAAATCCTAATTTGAAAAGCTGCTACTGTTTAGTGGAGTCAATTACGTACATCTTCCCAACTGAAGAAGGTCAATTTTTATATAACAAAGAGAAATATTAAAAACCTCTTCTTCTACTTTAGTTCTTTCAGTTCCTCCCCTACACAATTGTACCCATAATTTCACTCTTACAACATTGTTTTTGTTTTAATATAAAAATATATAAATATAAAATATAAAAGGTTATTTACCAATTGTTTGGGTTAAGCATAAAAAAAACCTAAAGTACAAAAAAGTCTTATTAAAATAGTTTATGGAATCTAAATTTTCTTTTTAATCTTTCATTGAAATTTATTTTATTTAACTTCTTCATCTCAAATTGTTTATTATATTCTTTTCAATATTACGCAATTAAATTTACTTCTAATATTTCTGTTTTGTAATCTTCTACAATAAATATATGTATACATATATGGAAAGAATCAACTTAGAAAAATTAAATGATAAGAAAATGGAGTTTATTCGGACTCATTTGTGAATGTCATGTAACTTAGTTCTACTATTTATTTGTATAGTTTTAATATTTGAATCCTGTAATATTGCATATACCATTGCTAACGTTGAGATAATGAAGAGGTTGGTAAAAACAATGATGCAAACCAAATGTAAGTGCCATTTTAATTTAAATATAAAATAAACTTTACTTTATGCTTTTAAAAAATAATTGATTAAAAGGAAAATTAGTTTCAAAAAATTTCGAATTAAATTTATATTAGTATATTTTAAAAGTAGATTTATCTTTTTTCTTTCTTATGAGTTATTGGATAATTTAAAAAAAAATATAACTCTTTCAACTTCTTAAATTATTCTTCTTTATAGAAATTTGCTTTGCATTAAAAACGAGGAAGAGTGCAGTGGAGTAGACTGTGTGTACTCTGGGATTCCCGTATGAACGTAATAAATCCTGTTTCTAAAAAACTTGATCATTGTTTAAAAAATGTTTTTAATGCAAAGATGTTCAGATGTTTTATTGCCCTAAAACTTGATCATCTTCTATAAGATTTCAGACGCCTAGCTTCATTAAGTTCCAAGATGTGTAAAAAGCCTGAACTGGCTGCTCTAGGCCAACCAAATTTTACAAAAATTGTTGGCATGTAACTCGATACCTCTTCACTATATTTCAGACACCTAGCTTCACCAGGCACTGAGTTATTTTCATTTAAAAAGAGAAGTTGTATGGCAGCTACCAGAAAATGTTGCACCAGCACAACGAAATTTTACAGAAGCTGTTCTCAAAAAATGTAATCATCATTAGTAAGATTTCAGACACCTAGCTTCAATAAGTTCCAAGAGGACTATATCTAGGTCGACTCCTTTAAGATGTGACAAAGGTTATGGCAAATCTATTATACCTTTGTACATAGTTCATACGGGTATAATGAATGAAGAATTACAAGTAAAAATTGTCAAAGAATATATGGCACTACTACTCATAATATTTTAAAACTTACATTTATTTTGTATAAGAATTAATTTACATTTTTCTGTTTAAAATTAAAATTATCACAATTTTTTATTTAAAAAAAAAAAAAGAAATTAAATTTCATATGAATTAATTTAAATATTAATTTTAAATATATATACTTATAAATCTGTAACAGTTTTAAAAATTAAAAAATTTGTAACAGTCTGTAAATTTTAATTTATATATTCATACATTAATTTTCTTCTCTTTTTTTCTAAAGAAATATAATTTTAAACATTTTAAAATTAAAGAACATTACCTGAATTGATTTCATCCTAAAATCCAAATCCAAAAAGAAAAAAAGAAAAAAACAAACCTAAAATTGAGCCTTTAGATTATTATTTTAACAAAATTCCTTTAGCTAAATAATAAGCACGTGCGTGAAATCAGTTTTTATTGTTTTTTTTTTTTGTTTTTGTTTTTCTGTTGATGTTGTTAAATTTCATATCACTGTTAAGTCAAAATTTATGACTACCGACATTATTTTCTGTTTTTGTTTTTTTTTTGCTTTTTGTTGTTTGTTTGTTCATAAATCGAATGGCAATTAAGAATTTTTGAAAATTTAATTTTTCAACAGAAAAGTTTTAGTACATGTTATTACACATATGAATATGACATAGGTACCTTTGAAAAAAAAAAAAAATTAACTATATATAGGTACATCTGGTGTTGGGATCATGAAATTTTCTGTGATCTGTGATGATTCTTCCGTGATTTGACAACTAATAAATGTCAGTTTGTTGGATAATTTCTCATCATCGTTTTTATTTAATTTATTTTTTAAAATTTTGATTTTTATTTTTTTTTTTCTGTTCCCCATTCATTTATTCATAATGTTTTTTTTTTTTTTTTTATTTAATTTAATTTGTATTTTGTTCAAATATAAGTTACCAGTTGCTAAGGTATTGCATTATTGTTAAAGAGAAGGAAAAAGAGGAGAAGGTTTTGTTTTGAAAATTGAGTTTTTTCTTTCCTGAAATAATAAATGGAAATAAATTATGGCATTTCAAATTGATTGACAGCTAACAGTGTATATATATATATATGCTAGATATTGTATTATATACGCAGTTTATTATTAACTCTTTTCTTTTAGTTTATATTTTCAATCCCTACTTTAGTTTAATGAACATAAATATATGTATGTACATATTTTTAATGATTTGTACAAGCGCGTTTGTTCATTCATTTGTTCATTACATGATCATTTGTAATTTTTATTATCCTCTTTTATTTTTTTTTTCTTTTTTTGCTTGTTTTTGTTTTAGGTCAAGTTGACTATGAAGAGAGGAGAATATTGATAACTTTGAAAAATTTTTAATTTTTCGTTTATAATAAACTTAAAATTATATTATTTTTACAACATGAGTATTCAAAATGTACTGCTTCAATTAACTTTGTCGGCAAATTTCGACACTTGTCAACCGAATTTTGTACTAAAGTGTGGATATTAACTGTCTTCTTCACTTCTGAAATGAAGCAAATTTTTGTATTATTTTAGTTTTGAGTGAATTCTTTAAGAAGTAATTCACATTTGTAAAGAACTTATAATGGATAAAGTGGCTGTTACGTTTTTCGTATGTATAACACGCCCTCGAATTATCCAAATCACAAATTACTCTTCGCTCAAAATAATGTTCTTCCAAGAAATTATGTTTTAGCAGAATGGAGTAATACAAGTGGAACCCATTATGCTCTTTGCTCAAATGATGTCCTTTCAAGAAATTTTCTTTTAGCATTATACGTAATAATAGAGGAGGAATGCATTCATTTTTTTAAGCTCGATCATTGAAGCAGGACATATTTATTATATTATATAAACGCGTTTATATAATTAAAAATTCCTTACAACTGAGAACTGAGATTTATCAAAACATATACAAAGTTATAGCTTAAAGAAAAGTATCAATTCAAACTATTCAAACAATTATTTGTAGCCTGTAAGAATAATTGACAGATATTCAATTTCAAAATATTCCTTTAGTTCACATTAAACAATATTTTATGTTAGTGGTGTATAAAATTTTAATTCTATATATTTGTTGTTATAATAATTCTATTTCATCTTATAACTGATTTGATATTAATTTAAAGTGATTAAGTGGTTTGCGCACACGCCATTTCAAACCTAAATTCAAACGAAATAAACTACATTATATACTTTCATCATCATTTCATGTTTTGTTCTTGTTTTATTTTTTATTTTTTTTTCTATCTTTAGTATGATTTTTTATTGTCGCATATATAGTATATACGAGACGAGGTACATTTTGTTTATGGTTTGATGATCAAATAGAATGATTTGACATAATTTCCTTAATTAAATTAAGAGTTCACAATTTAATTACGTTCATACACATGAAAACTCTTATATATTTATTTATTTATTTATTTATTTTTTTTTTTATAGCTTTAACGAAATTTTCTATAATTTAATGGGATATTTTTGTACTGATTTCAGATCGTGTCCGTGTCCATTAAAAAAAAAAAAAAATTTTTTTTTTGATATTAAAAGAATAATTTCGTAATCGAAGTTATAGTGGTTTGAAGAAATAGTTTTTATCAAAGAGAAAATTACTTATTTAAGTACCTATTTAGTTAAAACAACTAAAAAATCACTAGTCGATTTTTTTTTCATCATTGATATCCTTCAATTGTAGTCCTATTAGGATTAACAAAATAGAATGTTTTTAATAATAAATTTGATAGTTTTAGTGAGAAGTAAAATATTAGATAAACAGCCTATTAAGGAAAGGCAAATTGGTTAAAAAACTAAAATGAATGACAAAGTTGTGAATATCCATTCGAATTCTTGCAATGATACCTTTACAAAGAAAACTTGCAATGTGAAGATGAAGATGGTTTGAGTAAAGCTTAGGTAGAGAAAAAACAAATAATTTTTAATTTAAAACAAAATATTTAATAATATCTATTGTGTTTTTAAATGATATGATGATGAGAGGAAATAAAACTTGTAGCGCGGAGCAGAGATTTTGTTTTGAAATAAAACTTGTTAAGGAATAACGATGTTGTTCAATTTATAAAGTATCTTGGCATATACGTAGCAGTTTCATCCATTATAAAATTGTTTATTAGTATCTAGTATAGTGTTCTCATATTTTTCCTTACAAGTTTTTTCTTTCTACTTTTAACTGAGCAGAATGTCACAAAGTTCCATATCATAATTTTTGAGTGGTCCTCTATCAAATAAGAATTATTGGACAGACAACATAAAAATATTTCAAAAAATAAATTATACCTATTTTTTAATTTCAATTTTTCTTATCCCAAAAAAAAAAAAACTATATCTTGAAATCTTTGTTAAATTGTTTGATTTTTAGCTGAAGAATAATTTCACATTTTATTTAATGGAAAACAAATTATAATATTTTTAAACTTTATTTATTAGAAAGTTAAGAAAGAAGAAAAAAAAAAACGAACGAGAAGAAAAATCATAAGAAAATTTATTTGTATGTAATAATAATAAATTCTTATTAGATTGAGATATATCAAAATAATGATGCTGTTAAACTTTAACGCTTGCAGACCCACTTTTTTTTTTTTTGTTATTTATTAACGTTTGTTTTTTTGTTTTTCTTTTTTTTTTATATAAATTATTAAAACGTTTTTAATATTTTCTTATTTTAAATTTTTATTTTCTTTAGAGAAATTAAATTTGATTTATAACCAATAAATACACAATATATTTAAGTGTTTATACTTTTGCTAGTTAAAATCTAATGGTATTTTAATTTAAGTTAAAAAAAAAAAAATTAATAAAATTTATTTATAAAAAAAAAATGATTATTTATTTTCACCCGCATATTCAGTTTTCTTCAACTCCCTCTGGAAAAGTGTTGGAATAAAGAAAAAGTTTTAAATTTTTAGAGATTTGAATAATAGATTTCGACTAAAATATTATGTAATTTGTTTTTTTAGAATTTATAATTTTACATTTTAATTAATTAAAATAAAATAATTTAATATATTATATGATATTTTGTGGGGGTTTTTAAAAATTTTAATTTATATAAAAAAAAAAACAAATTTAAGTTATATTACGGGAAATTAAAGTTTGAATTAAAAAAGATCCAAATGTATATACGTTTTCTCTCTAGACTTGGGTAATTTCCCTATCGGTAGATATATCAGAAGGTTAGGTTTTCATGTGAATAAACTGCAAGATTTTGGAGATGCTATAGAGAGTGTGGCGAGAGAGAGACTGAGACAGGTGCACAGAGTTTTCTCTCTGCGCCTGTCTCAGTCTACGAAGAAGAAAGCAAAAATATCTCGGTAGTTTCTATTTCCAAAGACAAGTGAATAATAAAGCTTTACGTGAATTCTCTAACATGGATTCCGTCAGAGAGGTATCATCGTGACATAAATCTAGTGAATCTTAACACCGATTCTGGTCGAATATAGGATCTGCTACGTTTGTGAAGATGCAATACAAAGCTTAGTGATTACTATCACAATACGAATCTATACTGTAGTGATTACTACCGCGTTATAAAAATGGAAAAATTAAGGTTAGAATATTTTATGATACTTGTTTTTGAGCGATTGAAACACATAGAACTCAAAACAAAAAACACATTACGATCGGATATTTAAGAAATAAATAAGTATTTAAAATAATAAAAAAAAGGAACTTAGACTAACATACATGGAATTTTAGATAAATTAGGTAAATCGCAACAACTCTCGATTTTGATCTCGACCTCGAGACCAAATTCCAGTGAAACAAGAAGATAAAAAAATATCGCTTTTTCAACACCCTTCGATTACTTTGAATATTTTAGGATGACATTTGGTCTTAAAAATACACCCTCAACGTTTAAAAGTTTAATGAATTTTGTTTTAAAATATCTAATAAACAAAATATTTGTAGTTTACTTAGATGGCATACTCATCTTTAGTACATCTCTAGAAGAACACATAAACAATATGAAAAAAATGTTCGACCGACTTAAAAATCCGGGCCTTAAAATTCAAATTGACAAGTGTAATTTTTTAAAGAAACAAACTGAGTTTCTGGATCTTATTTTAACACCACAAATTGTAAAACCCAATCCAAACAAAATATCCGCTATTCAAGAACTTAAACTGCCAACGACAGCTAAAAATTTTAAGAGATTAACTTGAACTTGAATTAAAAAAACAGTACTTGAATAAATTTTATAAAAAGAATTTAAAGTTTGAACGGTATTAGCCCTCAAATTAGACAATTTCATTAGTAACATATATAAAAAAATTCTTAGCCTTCTTTTTCATTATATTTTTTTTATTACAACTCCCCTGTATTTTTAATTTAAGCTAGCAATTTTCTAGATTAAATTTTACTCTAGTCGGCTACGCGAATCTTAGTTGACGAAATATACTTTCATTCTAAGAATACCATTAGAAGATCCATTCCTGCAAGAACTATTTTTGGTTTTGATACTAACTACTCTATTCTACAAAGCATTAACTACTTAAATATAAAATTTTCTTGTATTTTATGATCTTAACTGATGTAAGGGGTACTAAATTATATAATTCCAATAATAATTTTTCCTTTTTAAAAATTTTATTTGATTATAATGTCACGATACGTTATGATGACCAAGTCTAAAATATATATACATATACATTTTTTTGAAAATAATAAAATCATTTTTCTTTAGTTTTTTTTTTATCTTTTCTCTTCTTGAATTCTTGAACATAAATTCTAAAATCAAAGATTAGCATATTACCATACTATTTATATAGACGCTCAAAAGTTCAATCAAAATCCAATGCAATATAATTATATTAGAAAGTGTGAAGAAATATAAAATAAAGTGGTAAATTAAATCCAACATTAGCTAAGAAAATTTTAGCTTCTATACCTTATGGCCATATGATTATATTTTTCAAACATTTAACTATTTTTTATAATATAACTTCGTTCTACTACTGAGGTCTCATATTGATTGTTGTATAGTTACGATTTATTAATGGATTCTTTAGATTATGGATACGCAGTATATTTTGTTTTCCTATTTTACATTTTACATATGTACATATATATATATATATATATATATATATATAGGTGTGCGCATATGTAAGATATAAAGTACATATAATTTTTGGAGGAGGATTACTTTGAAATTCGTATAAGGTCAATATCTCACCTTTTAAAGATTTATTAGGGGATCATTAGCAGCTATAACTTTTAATTTTTTTTTTTTTTAAGTTTTCTTATCGTTATCGTTTTTTTTTTTTTTTTTTTTTTTTTTTTATTTTCGTTGTGTATAAAATTTATTAGATTAACTGTGTTTATGGTTAGGAATTTAGATATTCACAAAAAAACAAAAAAAAAATGTTCTTGTATGTTTTTTTTGTTTTTTACTAAGGTGAAAAAAAATGTGACTATTTAAGGTAAATAAATATGTTTTTTTTTTTTTTTTTAAATGTTTAGTATTGAGTTAAGAGTTTAAAAAGAAAAGATGTGATTTTAGAAAACAAACATTCACTAACAGTATAAAAAACAAAAACATAAAATAAAAACAACAACAATAAAACACGAACAAAAAAAAAAATTTAAAATTGGTTGAAGAAAAATTAAGTTGTAGCCAATTCAGATATAACACAATACAGGTGTAGTGTTACTTGGTTGCTTTTTTTTTTCTCTTCCTAATGAATATATCTTTAAGTTTCTGTTAACAGCAGAAAAAAAAAAAGCAAAAACAACAACATTTAATAATAATTTTCTATTTTTTCTAAGTGTTATTTATTAGTTTTCTTAATTCGAAAGAGAAATTATTATATATATATATGTTGTATATGTATAATGTTTGAGACTTTTTAAAAAATTTGTTGGACTGGTTAGTTATTCAAATATAAATTAGAATAAATTGTGTCACAAAATTAAATTATTTTTTATTTTCTTTTATTTCGGATAAATTATTGATTTTAAGACAAAAAAAAAAAAATAAAAGAAAAAAAAACAAAAAATAATTTAAAAAAAATTTTTTTTTTTTTCTTTTAAGCTCTTTAATCACCTATAGAAGAAGCTAAAATAAGCGCCTAATAGTATGTAAAATTTATGCAGTTACAAATGATTGTATAACATAAATATACATACACATATAAAATAATGATGGTTAATTTAAATAACGGTTAAAGATATTATCTATATAATACACACTGTATTGTAATAAATGTAGTATATTGGATGAGAATAGTATCAACTTTCATTAATGTAATATTAAAATAAAATAAAAATAAAAGAAAAAACAAAATTATTTATGATTATTTAATTTGTTTTTTTCTTTTTTTTTAAATAGGAAAATAAATTTTTAACTTAATAAAATTTTAATACATATTTTTTCTATTTAACATTCAAGAAAAATATTAATTTTATAAATGTTTGCACATGAAGAAGTTGGAAAAATAAAGAACTTGTGTTGTAAACTAGAATAATAACGGTAATGTTATACAGGGTGTTTCCTAATTAATTGCACTGCTACATGTCAGTACATAAATACTTATGAGTAGATACATTTAGTTTTCATAATTTTGCATTTAACTCTGCTTCTAGACTACTTATGAACATTTTGTCAAAATCTTCTTTTAAACAAGTACCTATTCATTTTTTATTTTTACAGTTTCAAATTTGCAAGCTTCTAAATTTATAAAATGTAGAAATTTTAACAATTATTTTTGAAAAAAGTTGACATAAATATATGACGTAACATAAAAAATTTCTAAATTTTACAATATTTCTAATCTTTGAATCTTCAGCTTTAATTTGCAGTTATTTTAGCTGTCATTTATGTCATTTAGCTTATGTCATTGGGTAAAGATTTTTATTTTACCATACACCACACTTTTATGCAATAAATATTTCAGATTGTTATTTTGATTATAGTGATTATAAAAAAAAAACCACAACAATCACAACGAAAAGTGAGTGTGAAATTTCTGGCTTCATCGTGGCTTCATAGGGCAATATATACTCTAAGGGCGTTCTTAATTTATATTTTTTTGATGACATCATAAATACCGGATAATATATAAATATTTTAGAATAAGAAAGGATAATTGATTGCGTTTTGTCAAAAAACCAAATATTGGCTAATTGTAATATATATATAATAGTTTGATAATCATCTGTCCGGGTTTTAATCCTATTGAAAAAAAATCTGCAAAAAAAAATTGCTGAAAAAAATGCTTATAAGAAAAAATCTAAAAATATATGAACTTTCATCATTTGCAAAAAAAATCCTTATAAGGACAGTTGTATTGAAAGAAAAAATCTAAAAATATATGAACTTCCATAATTTAATCAGATGCATATGGCTTCTCCTAAATCGAATTCCTAGAAGATATTAGCCCTATATATCAAATTTTAAAAGTATTCATTCAAGCTTTTACAGTTATAGCTGCATAAATTATTTATCATCCCCAGATTTTATTTGGTTTATTTTATAAATGAAAGAATTGTTTTTTTTTTTGTGTTGGTTCTCGCACCATTTACAGTAGTAATAAGGAAATAAATCACCCTTTCTTTTATAGGTGTGGTTGCGGTACAAGTACAAGCATTTAGTTGATAATTATTTATTGTTTATTTTGTTTACATTCTATATTATTACATTTTATATAGTATTTTGCCCAGACCGTAGTTTGACGCAACATTGTAAGTGATCCCTGCTTTGTGTGTAATAGTGATATTAATAGAGATTTAAGAATACCCAAAGTTATAAATGAAATAAAGAGAGATATGTCACAAAAAATAAATTTTGTTTATAGTGGCATATAAATGTTGTACATATCTAATTATAGAAAATCAGATTACTACAGGAAGGAAAAAAAAGGCCTTTAGATTTAGCTCAAAGTAAAGATTACGGAAAGTACTTACCTAAAATACCCTTAAAGAAAACGTTTGCAAAAAATTAATGGTTAGTCAGTTCAAGTAGTTTAGAGGCCATTGTCATGCGGAATATATTGTGTCTTTTGAAGATTCCCACAAACCTACGATTAAAAAAAAAATTTATTAATGATTTTTCTTTTAGCTCTGAATTTAATTGTTCAAAATTGTAAAAGTTCTTATAAAAAAAAAAATCAAGATTTTTCTTTTGAATTATTCCAATTAATTACACAACAATTGTAACAAATAAATTAATTTGATGCCTATATACATACATTATACATGTAATATTGCTAGTTATCATATGATTAGTATTTAACTTAACACAAATAATTTAAAAGATTAAGATGATATGTAACTATTATTTACCCAATAAATAAATAAATAAATAAAAAAACAAAATAAAAAAAAAAACATATCATCATTGAAAAATCGTTAAAGTCTGGTTTATCACTTTGTTTTCATATCTCTTTTCTCTCTCTTTCTCATATATGTCTATTAGTAATATGCATTAAAAAAAGGCTTAACAAATTAACTTTCTTAATTGGGTTTTCAAGTTTCCACCTTGTATTTTCTTGTTAATATAAATATTAACGAATATATTTATAGTTGTTGTTGTTCTTTTACTGTTTACTTGCGCAAATAACAACATTACAATTTTTTTTTTTTATGGAATGAAGAAATTAAGGTTTTGGTTTATGTTTTTTTTTTTCTTTGATGATGGTCAATCATGATGGAAATCTTATGTTGTAGTTTTTTTTTTTAACAATGTACTGATGTTTTTTATTTTTATTTTTTTTGGGTGTTTTCCTAAAATTTTGTTTTCCGTTTTTTTTTTTTTTTTTTTTTAAATAAATGAAGTTTGAATTAAACGTAGTTCAAAAGTGCGATTAATCAAAAAAAAAAAAAAAAATGATAAAGAGATCAAGAGAAGAAAAATAAAATGAGTTTGAGATTTTTTTTTTTATTTAGTAAAACGAATGCAGTCCAACCTTTTCAAATTATTCAGGTTTGTTTTTGTTTTTATCCAACTTTTGTCGATTAAACAAGCAATAAATTGAGTTCAAGTCGCAAGGAATGAAGTAATAAGTTTTCATTAAAATTAAAAAAAAAAAAGAAGAAAAATAACATGGAAAAATTTTGCGTTGTAATTTTCATTAAAGAATAAAATAAAAACAAAAAAACAAGAATGAAAATTAAATTTTTCATTGTTTTTGTTTTTTTTTTTGTTTTCCTTGGAATTTTTCATTTTTTTCGTTATTGTTTTAAAAAGTAATTTAAAATTTTAATTCAAGTAGCAGCAACTGTATCGATTTTCATTTCCATTCAATAACAGTTTAAATTTTTGGATTTTTAGACATGAAACAGAAACAAATTATTAATTTAGTAAAGAATCAATTGATTTTATTATTGACACTTGATGGAACATTTTAATTAGTTATATAGGGTGCTTCGCTTAAGAGAAACATTGGTTAATTTAATAAAAGATATCGCATGATGAAGAGATGGGATCTATTTGGTTTTGTAATGGAAATTTTAATAGTACTCAATCAATAACCAAGTTAATATTGAAAAATTTCGGAAATTGAAAAATGTAATAAAAGTTTTGATAATTTAAATTAAAGTTGAGAACTTTGAAAATTATAAGAAAATTACAGTTATTCGAAAAATAAAGAAAACGAAAAAAACCTGCTAGATTTTAAATATTCTATAAATTTTGTATGGAGTATTCTGCAACTGTATCTAACCTCAATCCGCCATAAGGATTTATTTAACATTTGTAAGAAACAGGATACTTTAGCAATAATAATATAAGTTTAATTAAAGAATTGAAAACAGGAGGAATTTTAGATAAATACGAAATATTTAAGATCAATAAACATAAAATAAATAATGTCATTAAACATTCAATTATAGATTTGATCTAATAACAGTTCCTTATAAATAAAATACTTTTTTATATTAAGTAATTGTTTATTGCTCTATGCACACAATATATTTTTACTATCCCACCATAGTAAATGTTTATATATAATATATAAACTATCCCATCTTTTAGTTAATATAATGAGATAAAACCCTTAATTAACTAGGGGTTAGGAATAGCACAGGGATGCAAAAACTATATATATTGGGGATTAAGACTGTATGTGAACAATAAATCCGCCTATTATTATAAATATTTTTTGGGAACCGTGACGAAACCATCTACTTTTACAAGATACAACAGTATATAACAATTTTTTGCATAAGGTATAATAACTGAAAACTCAATGCAGTTCCATGCAGCAACTATCAATTTAGTCCTTATTTACTGAATTTATATAACTTTAATGTAATCTTAGTGTACCTTAATGTATTTGTCTATTTATACCCGTACGATAAGTATCCGTTTGTAACACCTCGAAATAAGCGAGCTAGATATACCTTCAAAGGTATGGACCGGATCAGAATCAAATTCTGAGTCGATTAAGCCATGTCCGCCCGTCCGTCCGTTGGTCAGCACAGCACGTAACTCAAAAACTAAGAAAGCTAGAATCTTGAAATTTAAACAAAATATTCTGGGAGCAATTTGTAGGTTCCCTATTTTTTTGGTTGAGTTCCGACCAAAACTTCGGGTAGCTCCCGAACAACTAACTTTCAGATCTCCACATTTTTTTTGAAATAGAGCCATGAAATTTTAACTGCTGATAGATATCATAAAAATATTAATTTTATTATTAACAACTTTTTTCTGTAGCCCCACCCGTTAAGGAGCTACAGCCCCCCAAAGTTCGAAAAATCTCTATATTTAAATTGTTATAACACAAGCTCTATAAGGTATATCTTCAGTGCGCAAATTCCAAACGATAGGTGCTATTATGAGCTTTACAAACATGCATATAATAAATATATTATACTTGTGCTATACGGTGTCTTAATTTACCGTTATACGAAACTGAATTATTGCAAAATCCTTTAACCCTTCTATCTTCTAAAGGATTTAAGTTGGAAACTTGAAATTTTGACAGAAGGTAGATTTAGATTTTTTTTATATCACCTCCCGTTTAGGAGCTGTAAGGGGTCAAAAACTACAAAATTTCCTATTTTTAAACACCTGTAACTTGAACACCTGTTAACATTTTTTTGGAGTAATACATAAAAATTAAAGCTTCAATATTATACTCTTATTTCTGTTAACAACTTTTTTTAATAATATAGGGTTACTTTATAATTGACGAAAGTGTTACTTGATTTTTTCAAATTTTCTAACAAATTTCTTTAACGAATTTTTTGCATTTTGTTTTACTCGGTAATTTGAATTTGTTGAGGATATAATGCGTAGTACAAAAAAATGTAAATAAATAAACAACATAACGGTTGCTTGAAGAATTTTAATTTATATGATATTGATATACATACATACTTATATAATATCATGTTTATTTACATATCGTATATGTCACTGATGAATGAATGATAAGAGTATAGATGTATATTATATAGCGCCCTATTTACATACATATATGTATTTTATTGTACTTATAAGAAATTATTCTATGAATGGAAATATTTTTAAAGAAATATTGCAATGGAAGGCGATATACTTATAAAAATATAAATATACTATGTGCGCTTTAATATAATATAATATTTAAAATTATATTTACTATTTTGCAATTTAATATACATTTACCGCTCGCTTAGGATTAAATGGTACTATAGAATATTTGAAAAAGTTTTGGATTGATAATCGTTATGTGGAAGGTTAAAATCTGCTTTTGAAGAATGTATAAACATATAGTTTGAATATATGTACAACCCATAGTTCTAGAAATTATAAAATTCACCCAAATTATTTTAAAATACTAAAATATTAAAAAAATAATATTGTAAGCAGAGTGACAGGCTGTGAACATACTCACGGTTCGTACGGGTATCTAAGAGTTGACAAAGGCAACTGTATTCTTCCTCGTTTAATTACTGAATTTAAAACAGTAATAATTAAAAGGAAAACTTCTTCAGATATCAATAAGGAGTTAGGAGTATATATCCTAATGGAAAAGGTACCCAAAATTTACCCACATATTTGTAATATGGCAAAAATAAAAGAAAGAATCAAAATTAAAAGAAAATGTTAAGGTTTATTTCAAATAAATTCCAAAACAAAAATGTATAAATATTATAAAGATATCACCATAAATCTATACGTTTTTACCTTTAAAATAGTTAGATTGTAACATCGATAACAAATTCCATATCAGTTTAATTTTCACCAAAGAAAGTCAGTCAGTTTAAACCGAAACTAAAGGAGGAGAGCGTAGAAATTAAATCATGGAAGCAGTTATTTGTTGCTTCGTATTTTAAATAAAATCAAAACGTAAATTTGAGATTATTATTTCGGGTTCTTTAAATATATTACTTTAAGATTAATATTTTTTTGATGTAATAGTTTATTTATTTCAATTCATCTTAAAAATAAACCTTTTCTCTGTTTAAGGCTTTAAACTGTATAAAATTAAATTTGAAAAATAGTGTTTTTTTTTTAAAAGAATATGAAACAGAACGAAAATTTATGACTGTAAGTTGAAAAATATAAAATATTATAAAAGGTGTGATTTCTACTAATTTTATAGATACTATTTTCATATTTTAAATTTTATTATTTTATTTTATTTTTTTTTTGCATTTTTAATATGAATTTTTTAATAATATAAGTTTTGAGTTTAAAATGGTTTTAAAAATCTTATAGATTTAGTTTTTTTTGTTTTTTTTTTTTTTTTAACTTTAAAACAAATAAATCTATCTAATAGTTCTTAAGCATATCAAACGGTCTATATATTAACTGCCTTTTTTTTTTATTCCTATAGATTTGTTTTATTTATTAATTTTTTAATTTTTTTCATTTTTTTTTATTTTTTTGGTCCACTTTTCAATGGAAATCTTAATTACAATGAATCTATATGGGGTTATTAATGGGTTCAAAATATTAAAAAAAAAAATAAAATTTATTTGATTTTTTTTCTTTTTTTTGTTGTAAGAATTTCCAAAAAATATTTATTTGAATTTAATGTAAATCTTCTTCTCATATACAATTTAAGAAGAAACAAAAATACAAAAAAAAAAAAAACGTAAACTATGATATCTCTATAGTCGTTACTATAACTCTTCAAAAACTACCTATGAACCTAATTTCATGTATCATTTTAATATTTTCTCTGTTGTATCACTAATCCCTTAAATAAAACTTAAGAAAAAAACAAAAAAAAAAAAAAATCGAAAAAACTGGTCATCTTCAAAAATATATACTTGTTAGCGTTAACAGTTCTTCTTAGGCTAGTTTTTGCTTGAAGAGGACCACTTAGAAGAGAGAGATGATTGTAACAAAACAGGCATATTAAGATGCCGATTTTTTTTTTCAACCACCATTAACCAATTAACTGCATGTTGAGAGCATAATTTACAATCGTTTTAAGATTTTTATTTTATTTATTTTTTTTTTATCTTACAATGCTGTTTTTTTTTTGTATATGCATATCTATAATAAAAACCTGTATAAAAGTGTATAAGATACAAATATAGTGTATATATTTAATATTACCTTTAATACCTTAAATCGAGCATTTGTTGTTATAAATTTTTTGTTTTTAGTTTTCAACTTATTTACATTTGATTCATTTTTTTTTTTTTTTGGAGATGATGATTCGAATGATGTTGATGACGACAACGATATTGCTGCTATATATATATAAATTTAAATATAAAATTACATATATTTTTTTTTGGGGCATCTTTATTATATTTGTAATGGTTTTAAAAATGGGCCTCTGAATGAGCCGCTGTAATAGCAGTATAAAACTGTTTGAGATTGAAAATGAATTGGATAAAATCTATGATCACACCTTAAATGTTTGTCTTGTTTTCTTAATTTTTAATTTAAAAAAAATTTTTTTTTTTTTTAATCATGTTGTTGTTTTCTTGTTGTTTTTGAATTTTTAGTGCTGTGATATCCATTAATTTTTGTACCCAAAAATTTTGTTGAGGTGTTCAAGTCTTTTTTGTTTTTTTGTGTTTATATTTTGTGGTTTGTTTTTGAATAAAATTATTTTCGGCACGCGAGATGTGACACTATAACCAAAAAAAACAAAAACAAAAACCTAAACACCAAATTTAAAATTGTAGATATGTTTTTCCTTGTTTTTACACCCGCCAAACAAGGATTAACCAAATAATTTTTTGGTGATTTTTGTTTTTTTTTTTTTCTGTTTTTTATTTTTTTTTATTGTGATACTCATTTTAATGAACAATAATTTATAAGCGGTGATGATAAATGTTCGACATTAAAGTAATTTTTGAAATTTCAAAAAAAACAAAAAAAAAAAACATAAATAAAAAAAATATTCAAGGATTTTTGTTTTGGTTGATTTTTTTTTTTTGTGTTTGTGTTTTTTTGTTTTTTGGTTGGTTTTTATCTTTTCCTGTTTTTTATTCATCTTAATACTTCCTTCCCTGCTGATTATTTCAATGGAATTATATATTGTGTTAGTTTGTATGGATATATATGTTACGAAACAAAAACAACGATAAGAGATTAAAACGGAAATCCTAATGATTCTGTTAAAACGTATAATTTAGGTGGATTTTGATTAATTTCTTTCTTAATTTATTATTATTATTATTATCATTTATTTTTTAATTTTTACTTTGTTATGCAAAACAAAAATAAAAATAAAATAAAATAAAAAATAAGGATATGAATTAGTTTTAAAAGTACTTCCTATCGGATAAAATGATTTTTTTCATTTTTAAAATTAAAGTTGCAGAAATTTTGATTTGTTATAAATGCATGAAAAAATAATATTTTATGAATGGATCGACAGAAGTTTCTATTGTAACTTAGAACTAAATAGTTTAATCAGATATATTATATAGAAATAATTATTAAATTTAGAAACTATTTCAATTTTCTTAAAAACTGTCACCTTTAGTTAATATGAATAAGTTTAACACGTTGCTCTAATCACTTTTAATTTTCGAAGGCTAGGTAAGACTGATTTAATAAAAAAATTAGGTTAGTATTCCGATTCTAAATTTAGTTTTACATAACATTGAGACTATCATATAGGTATAAGAAAAGGGAAGTGGATTCTGGGGTTCGTTTAATGATGGTCAAAACACTTTTCAGATCCGATATTGTTAAATTTTTATACATTTGTCTAATTAGTCCAAATCTATAATATGCTAGAAAACTTTGGTTATATAAAAATATTGTATACACATTGATAGAATTGAAGTAGTATTTCTTAGATCTGCTTTGGTGACATCTGATATTGTCAAAAACTATCATTTTACCACTATATGATGATAAATTAAAGTTAAATTGATTTTATATAAATTAAATTTAAGATGTGTGGTTGATGATGTTATTTTTTTCACTGAGGTCATTTAAGGAATTTTTAAGAATATTTTCAATTACATTGTTTTTTATAGCTTCATTATTATTACAGAAGTAAGTATGGCAATTTTGAGGCTATTAGAATACTTTTTATAGGTAATCCAGATTCAGATTCAATATATTGATTTTACACTTTCAATATATTCTCATTAAAAAAAAATAAAACAATCGCCAGTATAAGGATTATGTAATTTTTGTTTTTGTTTTTAAAACACTGTTTATATTATAATTCTCCGATTAAATTTTAGCCTTAAAGAATTTTTAATTGCTTTTAAAATTCTGTTTAGAAATTAGTTTAAAAAAAAATTCAAATTTGCTTTCTTTCTCTTTCAGTCACTTCATCCAACCATCCAACCGACGGTCTATCTATTTAAAAAACTTCTAAACCGTTAAATTAAAAAAAAAAAAATGTTGTAAATCAATCTTTTTATGATATCCTCATCTATTACGCAGCTAGAGCTATAGAGGGTAACAAGGTCTAAAATTTTTATTTTATTTTGGGAAATCTGAGTGTTTAAAAACCTTTGATTTTATATTCTGTCTTGTTTATTAGCACTTGAATTTTTTTCATTTAAAATTTTGTTTCATTTCAAGTTTTGGAGCTAAGTAGGACAATCAGATAAATGGATAATTAAAGTCAAATAACTCAAGTCAATATCCTTAAATAAAGTCAATTTAGTAAACTTGATATTTTCTAAATGAAAAACCAAATTTTCCAAGATGATGTTGAAGTCTCAAGAAGCTACTTTAAACACTTTAATAAGAATTCCAAAAATTGCAATAAAGCAGAAAACATACCTAAGAATGCAACTGCCCATTAAAATGATTATACAAACATGGAAGGGGACCAAAATAAACTTATGACAATTCAGATTAGAATACTCTGGGCGAGTTTTAACAAGAAGAGCTGATTTCATTTAAAGATGGAACAAGCAAGAAAAAAGACTTGTACAACTTTCATAGTTTTCTTTATTCATTTTGTTCAAAATGTATCTCATAACCAAGAAACAAAACAAACGTGTTTTTTTTTTTTTTTTATCTATAAATGATTTCCATTATTTTATTGGTTCAGTTATTACAGATTGCCATCGATTGAATTGATAATAAAACAAATTAAATATTAAAGAAAGAAAAAAGTATATATATATATAAAAAATGTTGTGTTGTTAATTCTCAGAATTCATTTTTTACACTTTTTTTTTTTACTTACAGTCAATTTTATCCAGATAAACTAATAAAAATGGCATCAAATAACACGTGATTAATGTATACTACAAAAACAAAAAAAAATAAATAAAAAACCAAAAGCAAAAGTAAAATATACTCAAAAAAAAAAACTTATTTTTAATACCCCCAATATGTACCTTAGGACATTAAGCAATAATCCAACAACAACCAAAGAAACCAACAGCGTAACTAATATTTAAACAAAAAAAAGAAAGAAAAAACAAAAAAAAAAAATAAACATTTTATAAATTTAAAGATACAAACATAATTATGGAAACATTTTTCATACTTTATCATCAAAAAAAATATACTTCATAATTTTTATCTTGATTAACTATAACTGACTGCTGGTTTAACTCATATACTATATAATATGTATATATACATACATATATATATATACAATAGTTAAACTATTCCTTCTTTTTATTCCCCCCTTTTTAGTTGTTATTTTTTAATATTAACATTTCAAAAGAATCGTTTAGTACTGGACATTACAATCTATAAGTATATCATTTATTTAAATAAATACAAGAAATTTAAGATTTAATTTGAATCAAGATTTTGCATTCCACGTATTTCAAGAAATACAAAAAACGGGTAATGTAAAATAAACAGTAAAATTACATTACTATGCAATAGTACCAGATTGTTTGTACATAAAAAAAAATCACTCCCGTTTACTTTAAAATAAACAAAACATATTTTTTTTTATATCGTAAAAAAGAAATTTTTCTACTGTGCAGTAGCCTTAATACAAAGCATCGAAAAAAAAACATAAAAAAACCAAAATAAAAACACTAATCTTAAATTAAATCTGTAGATGCATCTCACTTAACTTTGTCAAACATACACATATATTAAAAATATGAAAAAAATTAAATTATATTTTGAAATTATGAATCTTCATATTTTTTATTCTTTAAAAATAAAAATCAATTCTATATATCCTAAAAAGGATACCACAATAAAACAGAAAACATATACATATTAGTTAAGGCCTGGTCTCAGTCTGATCCGATCTGGTCTGGTCTTATCTGATTTGATTTAGTCTTATTCGTTTACATTCGTAGTAAATACAACAAAACAAAACAAACAGAAAACAAATATACCCATCTATATAAAGAAAAGATATAATTTCATAAATTGTACGAAGGTGATCAATTTTCTAGAATAAATCTTTAAGTGCTAACTACATGACAACAACAAAGTGTTCATGGTGTGAAACGCATTAATTTTCGTTTAAAATTTTTATATGAAGTTAAAAAAAAAAACTACGACTTTAAATAAAGACACACAGTTAAATATATTATATACAAACAAGATTGAATTAAAAAAAAAATATATTCCTCCCAAAAATTAAAGCAAAAAAAAAAAAAAAAACTGCGTTTCAAAACTTAAGTAGGTAACCGATGTAATCTTCAAGTAATTTTTTTTAATATACTATACATAATATATTTGTATACTTAAACCACATGGGACGATATTTTGCAAATATTTTTGTTCTCGGTAGCTGCCCTTTGCACTTCGTTCATTAACAAAAAGAAAATAACAAAAACTAAAAACAAACATGTGACAAGACACCTACATAATTTGTTGTACGTACACTATCTATAAGAGTGAACGAAATGTGACTTAAATAATGAATAAAAAGAGAATCGCAAGATATCAGATATTATTAAGAGATGCTCTTTTTTCTTCAAATTAAAAAATAAAAATAAAAACAGAGATGCAATACAAATTATTATTAATATAAATTTTCAAAATATGATATCGTTCTTCAAATTGCACAAATCTTTCGTCGTAGAAACAAAGTATCTGTAAATTGTATTTCTACATTCGTTTTTCTTTTTTTAAAGTATTTGATTGAGTACTTTAGGGATTTTTGTACTACCAAATTAATTGAATCGTTTTAATAAAGTATTATTTTCTTTTTATTTTATACAGATGTTTAATATCAATAAGTATAGCAGTGATAAATATCACCGGAGATCGATTTTAAAAAGATAACGGCATTTCCTTATACAAAAAAAATATAAACATTGAAACATATTCAGCTGGATAATTAATCTTTAAGTTTTTACCATACAAAAAGAATTGATTCACTTCAATAAATACGTTTAAAATAACTTTTAGATATATTCTTAGGTTTCTTTAAAGATGTTTCACATTAGATTTGTGAATCAAAGCAATGGTTTCAAAACAATTCTTTATTTAATATTTTAAAAAAATATTCTTATATGTTTCATTTCGGATTCGATTCAAATGTTTTTAACACAGCTGTTGAATATGAATTGAATCATTGAACTCTTTATGAAGCAATAATTTCGATAAAATATCACAGTACCTTCTGAATGTATCTTATTATGAAGTTAAGTATCATTTCTATCTTAATTTTTTTGAATTTTTGTGATTCACCTTTTACGATATCTCAAATTCATACAATTTTTTTTTTGCAAGTGTAGATCATTGATAATCTACAGACAAACAAATCAACAATTTTTAAAGCTTTAGTTGATTTACACAAAAACTAAAATAAAATATTGTATTTTTGTACAATCACATATGTATTATGTGGCTCTATTAAATAGTGTAGCACAATAAAATGTCGCAATCAAAAATGAAATAATGCCGTAAAATTTCCGACATTATTTCATTATGAAATAAAGTTGCAAATCAAAAAAGAAATAATGTGCACAGAGCGTGCGACTATCCAGAATATGGAAAATAAATGTTGAAAATATTTTATATATACTACAATGTCGGATTCTAAATTTGACGAGATTTTATAATAGGTTGCAAAATCAGAGTTGTGGTAGGTTGAGTTAGCTTTTTCAAAAATGTGAATGTAACATATATGGAATAATCTGAAGAAGAGATTTTATCGTAGATTACAAAATCAAGGTAATATACATAGTCTAAAAAAGCGTATAACTTTTATTTTGTCCCCAAGTTTAAAATCTCTGCGCGAATTATTTTTGTATATACATACATATTATTAATGTTATTTTTAAAATAAATGTTTTACTAGGGGCCCTCTAGCTGGTGTGTAAGTATATTTTACCGTAACATCTAAATTACAAAAAATTAGTATGGGATACACAAAAAAAATATCATGATTTTTAGGCTTATGTTAACATATGTATGTATGTTGTAAGTTAATATAGATTTTGTAATAGAAAAATCGTATTCAAATATGTAATCGTATTCAAAACTTAGGGGAATGTCATAATACGTAGTGTGTGGCTGAAAACTACTGAATTATAATTATAGATTATAAATGACATATAAGGCCGAAAGTGTAATTTTTCCGATATTATTTCCTTCCTGGGACTTTATTTCATTTATGATTTGGCGATTTTATCTCATAAAGAAAAAATGTCGCAAAATCATATAAAATGAAATAAAATCGCAAAAAATGATAAAAAATGTTGCGGTTTTATTTTTTTTCTTGAAATCGACATTATTTCATTCGACACTATTTCATAGAGCAGTATTTTGTCTGTTTGTATACTTTGTACAGTCTATACTACACCCATAATCTATATAAGAAATAAAACAAAAACAAATTTAGTTCAATTGGAAAATCTTCTGTCTCACTTTTTATTTATTCAATGTTTTTTTGTTTTTTTTTTATTTTACAAGGAAAACTTTTTATTGTTTTTTTGTTTTTTTTTTTAAGAATACAATTTAAAGGATGATTCAAATGAAATTCAGTAGTAGTTGCTTCAAAAAATTTGCTACTGGGTAATAAAATATATTATGAATAATAAATAATTGTAAATTGTATTAAATAATACAAAAAAAAAAAAAAAAAGAAAATAAAATTGTGTAGTATGTATATAGGTACATACATAAAAATAAATTTAGACTTGGTTTTTTATTCATATTATTCGAATTAAATTCAACCTACGCTAATTTGATTGTAGAATTATATGAAATTTTCCTTTTTTTTTTTTATGTAAAAAGAAGAATTAATGATCTCTAGAGTTATGTTAAAACAGTTATGATAAATCAATATTTAAAAGTGTTTATAATTGATTAAAGTAATAATTGAGGAGTTTAAATTATTAAATTATAGAATACAAAATTTAAAATTGTTTGTTAACAAACAAATTATAGTTTTATTCTAAGATATCTTTAAATTAAATACTAAAATTTATTGAAAAATCAAATTATTTTTATCTTACCTTTGTTTTACTTTAAGTGAAAGAATTTCTAACTTATACATTCACTTAAAACTAAAATATCCGTTAAATTTGTTAGCTCGCTCGATTTTTAAACTTCGAAGAAGGTTAATCAATGATATCAAAGTAAGTTTCCTAAAGTTGCCCATTACGTCATTAAGAGGTCAAATAATTCTTAATAATTAATTTAAATGAAAAGTTAGACTGAAGTTTTATGGACTATTTGACTCCCTTAATGACATTACTTCGATGTCATACGCTAACTTTTCCTAAAGTACTGGTTAAAGCTTTTGGTAGTATCTGAAGTACTAATGGAAACATTGGATATGGGAGTAAATCGGAACTTTCTTCCAAAATTTCTTCAATCAAAATAAAAACAAGGCAGAATGAAAATCAACAGTTTTTAGAGGTGCACATTATTGTAAAGATAATGCAAACACTAATTTTAAAAAATCTTTCTTCTCTCAAAATTTCACGGCTTTATCTAAAAGGGTTGCGTGGATATAAAGAAAGCAATATTTTGTAAGATTAAATAATAAATACTACATTTTAAAAAATTGTGTAATTTTTTGATATTGATTTATAAAGATAAAAAAAAAAATTCTGTTGTTTGGTATTTTTAGATTGAAAAAATGTAAAGTAAAACATGAGATATACACATTTAAAAATATAAGAGATCTAGGAATGAGTGAAACTAATAAGTAAATTAAAAAAATTTTTTTTTTTGAAAAATATGTTAATGCTAAATCTTAGACTAGGGCATATTTTTGAAATTTTTTGTCTTGCGTGAATGTTTTGTTTTTATTATTACGACGTATATTTTTATTTCATATTTTTGATAAGAAAAAAAAAGCAAAGAATATATTTTTTATCTAAAATTAATCGTGCGTGACACCATAGCTTAGAGCTTATGGGTGAAAAAGTAGACATATACATTCTACATTATCAAATAAAAAATAGTAGATTCAAAAAAGTATAAATATATAATATAAGAAAAACTTATTTCTGAGCCGTCATAAAAATTAATGTTTCGGCCTAGACTTTAGACAATTAAGAATTATTTCTAATTGAAAATGGAGAAGAAAAGGGCGGCAATCAATTTTAGCTATACAATTTCAAGAAGATGATTAAGCACTAACCGAAATATGTCTAAATTATATTTTAAGAATATTACTGCTTTTTAGAAATTTCAATTTAAAATAAAAAAGCTTTCAGCTTTAAACCTATTTTGAAAGAAGAAACGTTTAAAGTTTTATAAAATCGTGAAAATTTAAATTTTTGTGGTCGTTTTAAGTTTTTTTTTAATATAATATTATTCGGTTACCCAATACTGTACTACTTATTAAGAATTTCTTTTTTGCTTAACTGTTTTTTTTTATGTGGTGCAAATGCGAATTTTTCAATTAAAATTTAAGTTCTAAAATTTTATACTATATATATATATATATTTTTTTTTTTCTACATTAAAAAAAACTGTAAAAAAACATTTATCCCAAGGTATCCAAGTATTAAAGTAACACCAAAGAAATACAAAGAACCACAATTCAATATAATATATATAGTTATTACATGTATATGTGTATATAATATAGTAAAAATCGTGGGCAACCTGTTTAATTAAAAAATTACCGATAGTAAACACACCTGGTGTGCTCCAATATTAATTGATCTGTGAATATCTTTAGATATACAATTTTTTTTTTCTCTTTATTTTTAATTGCGTTTATCCGTTTTTCTCTTTAAATAAAAATAAATGTAAAAAATGTAAAAAAAAAAAAACTGAATTACAAACGAATGATTTTTTTTGTTTTTTTTTTTATATGTGGTTTGATTATATTGGTTTTCTTAGTTTTATCATAGCATATATAGGGGCATTAGATATTATACTTTAAGAGAGTGCTTTATTTAAAGGGGGGCTATTAAGTTTATATTTTTTTCTTTTATACCTATATTTTTCTTCATTTTTATATATTTTGTATTCGCTTACGGTTAATGTATATATGTAAGAATGTATATATTTTGATAGGTGTGTATTCAAGAGTGAATGCGCGCAAATAAAACATTGAAGATAAAAAAAAAAAAACAATAAAATAAAGTTTTATATTTAAGCGTTTAGTGATTTTTTTTTTGTTGCTGTTTGCTTTCTATGCTGTTTATATTAACCAACATCATGGGTATGATAAGTTTTAATATTTTAAACAAGAATGTGGTACATTCAATTGGATGAATTACTTATGAACGCATTTTATTTTATTTTTTTTTTTTTTACAATTTTTGGGCGTATACAAAAGCGTTATCGTTCATTTTGTTTTCAAGTTTTTATTTTTATATTTTTTTTTCGTTTTTGGTTTAATAAACGCGTTTTTTAAAAGTGGGTTATAGAAATGCTGATAGATTTGATTAAAAAAAGTATATTTATTCCAAGATTAAGTAAGAAAAACTTTAAGTCTTATTCGTTATGTAACAAAGATTTCTACAATTTGTAAAACTTTCTGAATATCTTTTTATTTACTCTTTGAAACTATTTTGCAATTCTTGTTTTTACACATTTTACAAAATTATTTGAATAAATTACAATGAAGATTACTTTTAAAAAAAAGACGATCAATATTCTATAGTGTACAGGAAAAGGGTACAGGTATACTGTGTGCAAAATGATACTTTTTATTTTGTTAAACCAAGTTGGTGTTAATCTTTTTATATGTAGACAAATTTGAAAATAAAAATGCAGTATTAGGCAGGAAAATAAAAGAAACACATTTTCAATAATACAATAAAAACAGTTTAGTATTTTGGACTACTTATGCATCAAAATTTGTAATTTTTTTCAGAATTTAAAAAAAAAAAAATTGTGAAAAATTAAGAAATACTTTCTTCAGTTTAAATAAAAGTTATTAAAACTGCAGGAAATGTGTGAACACATTTATACTAATTCTCCAAAGAGCATTGATTAATTTTTATGTCTTAATTACTTACCACAAAATTTCTACAAGTTTTCAAGTTCCATGTCTCTAAAAACTGAAAATTGCCTGAATAGAGTTTCCACAAATTCTCTTCAAAGTTCCCTATCTTGTGCTAGTCTTTTAATTTCAGCCCAAGTTTTCCTATTATTTGTTATTCTATTTTGGATGCTTCTTTTGCAAGTTGCTTTAAGTCTTTCCACGTTTTTTCTGCCTTGAGGGCTCCAGTCCAATGCCTGACATACCACTGATGTTTTTGGACGTCTGAGGATGTGGCCGATCCATCTCTATTTTTTTCTACATATCTGCGTTTCAGTCGGCTCTTAACAGAATATTCGGCATATTATTCTTAGGCATTTTGTGGTAAAAAACTGTAGCTTTTGTATGATGTTCCGTGTTACCAGCAAAGTTTCACTGCCGTATAATAACACAGATTTCATGCATGCGTTGAATATTTTTATTTTTGTGCCAAGGGCCATGTGTGGTGATTTCCAGGTTGCCTATAATCTAGCGAAGGCACTCTTTGCCTTCGAAATTCTGTGCTCTATATCTTTCCGCCGTCTGTTGTTATCATACTTCCCAGGTATCCATGTTCAGCTACCTCTCCAATTTGGATATTCCCGATGAATACTGGTGATTGATTTGCTGCATTCATTTTCATAATTTTTGTTTTACTTATATTAATACGGAGGCCTATATTATCTGATTTTTGTGCAAGCTTATTAACCAGTATTTGCATGTCAGTGACTGAATGCATGAGAAGAGCTATATCATTTGCGTATTCTAGACTTTGGAGCTAGCTTGAGAGTTGCCATGTGATACCTTTGCGCGTTGGGGCTAATTCTTTTAAGGATCTATCTAGAGTTGTAATAAACAGTAGATGGGAAAGTCGGTATCCTTGCTTTACTCCTCTGATATTTTAATTGGTGTGCTTAATGCGTTATTGTGTGATATCATCGTTTCTGCGTCGTTATATAGCGCTTTGATGATCCCAATAATTTTTGATGGAATTCTGTTTTTTATGAGAGTAGTTCAGATATAGAACTTCGATTAATTGTGTCAAAGGCTCTTTCGAATTCGATGAATGTGATATATAGTGGACTATTCCATTCTACCGACTATTCCACAATCAATCTTAGTGTGTTTGTGTGTTCCGTGCAGCTTCAGTTTTCCCGAAAATCTGCTTGCTTTTCTCTAAGATCTTTATCTAATTTTTGGCATATTCTGGAGCAAACTTGTAAAATTACTATAATAATCGGACTCAAATTTTTTGATTACGATTAATTATAATCAACAAATTATCTATGATTCTTATTAGATCATTATATTACTTTGGATTACTTAAAAATAATCTAAAAGTAATCCGGATTAATTTTCAATTATTTTTGATTACTAGATAATAATTTATAAAATAATCTGGATTACTTTTTAATTATATGAGATTATTTTGAGATTATTTCAATAAAATTTGTATACAAAAAAATTAATTAAAAGCTAAATCAAATTTTGTTTGGCTCTAGATAATCTTCCCTGAAAGGGAGATTGCTCATATCGAGAGGAACAAAAACTTACTTATGAGGGTATCTATTTCCGTTGCTTTGGAACTTATGGAGCTCCGCTTGGGAAGTTAAGGGCGGCTTTTTAACAATAATTTAGTTTTGTTTCCATAAAATTGAAACCAACTATAAAAAAATCGGGACATACTTTGTTTTAGGCACTGTGTTGAATCTTCTTTAAACTTTACTAGTAGATACTATATATCATGGAATGAAGCCAGATGTGGTACCGACTTAATTATTTTTTTGTATACAAATTTTATTGAAATAATCTAAAAATAATACCATATAATTAAAAAGTAATTCAGATTATTTTTAGATTATTTTCTTGTAAAAGTTTTCAAAAATAATCACCTTTCGCAGCTAAACGAAATTATTTTTAAAACTATGGATAATGTCATAGCAACATATAAAAACCGAAATTATCTATCTAAATTCTATTCGGTAAATTTAAAAATTCTTTTAAATAAAAAACGCTGCGTAATGAAAGATATACATAAAATGAATAAACTAAGATTAAATATTTCTAATCATAACTTACAACTCCTAAAAAGTCTTCTAAACAATGCAAATATTCTGATCAAAGAACAAATTAAAATAGAAATCAATAAATATTGGCAACGCCGTTTACAGAAAATAACACCAAAAAATAATTCAAACATGTTCTTTGATTTAAATAAAATATTCCATAAAAATAGTTGTAACTCAATTTCAAAAATTCACATAGATCAAAACGATATTCCACTTCTCTCTCAAAATAACATAGACCCTAGTAAACTAAATAAGACAACCTCCAATAAAATAATACTGCAAGATCCATCACATATATACAATGTACTAGGTTCTTTTTTAGAAAATACACATAAAATCAGTATACAAACAAGCAGCAGAATACACAATAAAAAAGCTATAATAGTTAATAATCACACCACACAATTGAGAACTGAAAATCCTAACATTTGTATTTTTTCTAATTCTAATAAATCATCCGAACAAAGTAGTGAAAATAGCGAGTTCACGAACCTATCTGAGGTTTCTTTAATTTTTAAAGGTCTAAAAAGCAAACTTTCTTCTGGTATTGACAATATTCCAAATATAGTTTTAAAGAATCTAAGTAGCTTAATTATATCAAAATATGTTATACTTTTCAATAATGCAATTAATAATTCGTATTTTCCCCACATCTGGAAAATATCGAAAAGATTATTGCTAAAAAAACCAGGCAAAAACCCAACTAATCTTAGTAGTTACCGACCAATAAGTCTTTTGCCAAACATAAGCAAAATATTTGAAATTTTTATAAACGATAAAATCTTATATTTTGCTAACTCAACTAACCTCAATCCAGAAAACCAATTTGGGTTTAGACGCAAGCATGGTACTGTCCACGCTATAACCAAATCTCGGATCTCGGATGTATGCTGGTCTACCAATTAGGATTATGACGTTGATGCCTGTTTAATATATCTAGAGAAAGCATTCAACTTGGTTTGGTTGGATGGTTTAATTTATAAATTGATAAAGTATAACTTCCCTGTATAAGTATAACTTCCGCTTAATTGTACTCATTAAAAATATGTTATACAATAACAAATTTTTTGTACATAGCGAAAAATATAAGTCTGATAAAACATTTGTGATGGCTAATGGTTTACAACAAGGTACTGTTAATGTTCCTATCTCTTTCTCCATCTACATAGCAGACCTTCTGCATTTATTAGATGGAGTGAAAGGAAATAATTTCGCACTAGCTTTCGCCGATGATATAATAATATACTCTGCGAACGATACTGTAAATAGCATCCAATACAATGTACAAAAAAAGTTTAACATTGTTCTGGATTACTGCAAGATATGGATATTAAAAATACACTTTAACAAATGTGAAACCCTATTATTTCGTAATACGGTAGACAAAACAAGTTCAGACATAAGAAATTGGAAAGAATTTGCTATTAAATCGCCTAATTCACCTCTAGCTAACAAAAAAATCGTAAAATACCTTGGAGTTCAATTGCACAGAAACTTGAACTTCATAGATCACGTAAAATACAGCATTGAAAAAGGAAATAAATCCTTTATGGCAGCAAAAAACTCTATTATAATAAAAATATTTGCAATAGGGTAAAAATAATATGCTACCAAACATTAAAAAGGCCAAATCAAGAAAGCTCTTAAGAATTTGCATTAATAAAAATCGAAAGCCTGAATCTGAGTATAAACATTTTTACTCAAATAAATATTTGTATAAGGAATCAAATATCATAAGAAGATAATTTTATCATAAAATTAATCAGAAATCATTATGATAGAGATTAAATACTCCAGAAAATTGTTTAATATCACATATATTTTACCACAATGAGGAGTACAAAAAAAGACTTTGCTCACGGGATTCATAGCCCCTGAGCATTTCATCTTCTTAGATAAAAGTGGTTATATTCAAAACCAAAATCATGCCCCTATACTATTTCACTATAGTAGACGAGCCACATGCAAAAAAAATTGAATATAAGGCAACATTAACGCTGATAATATGAAATACGACATATCCATACCAGATAAAGACTAAACGATAAGGAAGAATAATTGGTGGTTAAACATATTGGAGTGAAGAATAAATCTTTTTTGTAAATTTTTTAGTATTAAGAATAGGGAAGTTAGTGTTAAGGATAGGTTAAGTTAGATTAGGGCTTGTTATTTAAAAAAAAATATAGATTTTACATTGATTTTTGTTTAATTTTTACAATGGCTTAAAAAAAAAAAAAAAAATTACAATTGTAATAATAATAAATATGAATTAAAAATAAATATAGATTAAGACAATTATTTAACTTACAAAAAACTTAATGTTTTTTACATGCTAAAAAAAATAGAAAAAAAAAAACCTTTTTATTAATTTTTTTTTGTAAGTTAAGATAGAATAAGACTGTACACAAACAATAAAATAAAACAAAAAAGTTTTCAAAAATAATTGAAAAATAATTCGGATTACTTTTAGATTATTTTTAAGTAATCCAAAATAGTTTAATAATCTAATAAGAATCACAAAAAATTTGAGTCCGATTATTATGGTAATCACTAATCATACTCAAAATTTATGATTACGATTACCGGGTAAAAGTATTCACATAACGGTAAATTGAAATACTCAATTACCTTTTTCTTCATACCTAATGGCATTTTTTTTTTTTAGTCGAAATATTCCAAAACCACCAAGTAGACCGTCTTGCTATAGTTTTAGAATTTTACTAACTAAACTCATCTCCGATCTTTAGCTAATATATCGATATTAAAACCCTAAATTAATATGGATTCCATATTGATTTATAAATTAAAAAAAATTTGAAGTTTTTTGAAGATATTAGGATGAAGAAATATTTTTGCGACTTGAGATTGGAAATAGAGCTTTACCAACTTTGAGAAGCTGTAACTTCGTAATAGGCGGGATTGTATAAGAAAGTTGTTCCACAACAATAATTTTTTAATAAAACTTATCAATGGTTAAAATTACATTGTCCCCATCTTAAATGGTGTACAAATTTTGTAAATAAACGGACAGAATAAAGCTTATTAGCAAATTTTTCACAATATTTTTACTCATTTTACTCTCATTTTTCACAATATTTTTACTCATTTTACTCATTTAGGAGAATAACCTTTGAATAAAGAAAAAGTAATCATAATATTATGATCATGAGAAATGAAGAAAATCGTAGCATGTACATATATGTATGTATAGTACATCGTTTATAACATTCGAGAACTATACTATTATGTTTAATATTTTTGCTATCAGATTTACATTATTTATATTAGAATTAATTTATCTACTAATTTATAACCATAAGATACTCTCAAGATACTTTTTATAATTCGGTAAATAATTTAAATTTTTTTTTCGGATTAAAATCCTATTATTAATGCATTAAAAGCAAAAAAACATACTTTAATAAATCAAAAAAGAAAATAATAAATATTATTAACAAATATCTTGAATCATCAAAATTATAATGATAATAAATTTTTCTTAAAATTATTATTAAAATTAATTTTTTCTTTAACTTTAAGTTTTATAATTAACCGCAGACATAATTATTATTTTCAACATCAACATTATGTTTTTTTTTTTATTATAAAAACAAATCGAAAAAAAAAACATAAATAAAAATCTAATTTATTAAAAATTTATATCAACACTGTTGTAAATGTTGTTGTTGTTGTTGTTGGAAGAAAAACAAAAATTAACCTAAAAATGTAATCAGTAATCACAAATATTACTTAAACTATTTAAATAATTTTTTTTATTTATCTTAGAAGGGTAGGCAATAAGCATACCATATAATCAATAAAATTAAAATACCAAAAGTAAAACTGAATCTATATATTATTATACATATATTATACATATATGTACTATAAGTGTTTTATATCTTTGGTTGTCTAGAGGTTTTTCAATAAGTATGTTATAAATTTACAATATAGTAATTATAAATTTACAATTCGCATCATAAACCTGGTTTAATCTTATATCTGATATGTGTTTACTTTTTACAAGAGAATGACTATGACGTTGAGAACGTACACAACAAATAACTAGAAATCAACAAATGATCACTTATAGTTTTGTTGAATCTATAAACGATGAAAAACATTTCTTTTTTAAACTAAATAGCAAGTTTACGATTTTAATATAAATATTTTATTCAGAAGAAAATAAGGTTTGCATAATAATATAAAAATAAAAGTTTATTTATTTGTTTTGTACAAGAGGGTTTTGATTTTCCTTAGATCGACATCCCTTAATTACAAATTGAAAAACCGCCTGGAGCGCAGATTATTAATATCAAGAAAATATTTTAAGCTTAACATGACTTGATATAATAACTATTAAATCTAATTGTCAAATCAATTTCAATATTTTTTTCTTTATGCCCCCAAAGTTATGCAATAAAAAAGTGAAAAAGAAAAGTGAAAAACAATTTAGATGGGGGGTTTGGGAGCCTATAGTGAGTAGGCGTATTAACCGAAGGAGTGTGGGTTCGATCCCTGCATAGTTCGTAAGTGTTTTTTTCTTTACATACCCCCCTTACGACCAAATATAATGTAAATATATAGTATATAATATAAACAAAATAAAGAATATTAGTATATAATTTAATAAAAGTATAAAAATCTATAATGGCCTTGGTAGCCGATGGTTCAATAATATTGCATTACATTTATGTATGTAATATTAATATAAATAAATAAATAAAATTTAGCTGACCGAAATATTATATAATATTATATTAAGCGAAATATGAAAAAGCCATTCCGATCCAAGGAAAAAAAAACATGACACTGTGACAAACAGCACATTAGGATCGTTTTAAAAATTATCCTTGATAAAAGACAATCTCGAATGCTTTGTCACCTTTTTGATTCCTACTTAAAGTTGAAATATTATTTTTATAATATCGTACATATTATGAACATGGTAATAATTTTTACTTTTCATTCTTATTAAAAATCCCTTAAGGGTCTAAAAATATGATCTCCTACAACTAATTTTGATAAATTTTGGATAAAATTTTTCTTGATGAAGTAATCAACTGTTGTTGTTATAATTAATATGATGATGTCTTAACAAATAAAAATAGAAACGAATGAAAAATAATTTATATGATATGAGAATATGGATTAAGAAATAAATCTATGTTTCGCTAAATATTAAATGAGTTCAGTTCCAACCGTATTTGAGGTAAACCAAACAAAAAAAAAAAAAAAACAAAACAAAAACCAAAATGAAAACGAAAAAAAAAATATATCTTTGAGGTTTCTCATAAGTTTATGTATGTACACATACATTATACTTAAATATAACAAAATATTAAAAATAAGTTTAACTTAATTTTTGTATCTATAACCTTCTTTTTTTTTTTTTTTTAATTTTCTGTTTGTTAGATTGTGGTTATAACCACATCAAAATAATTAATGAGGATCTGGAATGTCATTGGATCTGATCTCTTCTCTTTCTCTAAAAATATAAAAATTAAAAAAAAAAAACAAAAAATCTACAAACCGTATGATAACAAATTTTTTCTCGAACCAATGTCGGTTACAAATTGAAGCAATTAATAAAAAACAAAGAAATTAAATAATAAAAAAAAAAAAACAAAAAAAAAAAACAAGCAAGAAAACAGTAAAGTTGCATATCAAGAATGTTTGGTACGTTTTTTTTCTTTTTTTTTATTAAAACCACAAAAATTTAAAAATTTGAATAAATTTTCACCTAAGAAGAAAAAAAAGATACAAAAAAAATAAAAAAAGAAAAAAATTAATTACACTTCAACGTTAAAATCTTGTTAACTGATTGAAATAAATTCTCTTAAAAAAAAAGTTTTTTTTTTGTTGTTTTTAGGAAAAAAAATTCAGTTAGGCACGGTTTTTCATAATTTTATAATTTTCATATACGCTAATATATATCAATTAATCTTTTAGGTTCATATTGACTGGTTTGCCTGATATTAAAAATTAAGACATCAGTTTGATTTTAATGATTATGTTGGAAAAAAAATATAATACATGCATACATACATACATAATATGATTTCGTTTTTTGTTTCTTTTTTTTTTAAAGCGATTATTGCGTAACAAAATATTAAGAAAATTTTGAAGTATATATATGATATTGTATGAATTATTTTTAATGAATCAATTACATAATTTTGCATAATTTATTTTTAATATTTAGTATAAATTAGATGGTAGGTATAGTTTTAAAAGAACACTTTTTGGCAAAAGAATAAGTGCTATGATATCTTGAGGAAAAATCGAGGTTATCATAAAATTGTGTCGTATACGTTTTCTTCTTCTCCTTCCAATACCTTATTCAGAGCGTACTGACATTAGCACAGTTAAATAGAATCGATTTTATATTTTTATTTAAATTGAATGTAAAAAAAATTCTATTTTATTTCCAAAAAAAAAAAAAAAATACAATAAAATTCAATTGAATCAGTTAGTCACTCTTTTAAAAATTTCTGATAACACTTGAATTATTCCTCATTGCTCTGGGTGTGTTCTGACAGGATGGACCACAATTAATTTTAATTTAAGAGAAAAAATTAAACAAAAATTAAACCTTTTTTTGAGTTATTATAATTTTAGTTAATCTCTTATTTAGTTTAATTAGTTGTTGTTGTGATGTGGTTTTTGACTTAACGAGCCGATTTTACTTTGTTGTCCGTTGTTTTTACTGTTTAAATACTGTTTTGTAATAAAACGTTTTAATTCGATGTAATACGGTAAGATATAAATGATTCTACTTTTATTGCATCTATTTAATTTTTATTCAATTTATTTTCGTTCCAAATTATTATACAGAATCTCAAAATATATTGCAGAATATTAAAAATTCTAGGAATTCTTCGATTAGTGTACTGTTATAGATAGAGATTTGGAAATTTTTTATAGATGGAGATTTCAAAATTAATTTAAGTGCATAAAATCAGGTATTTTGTAAACTATTCGTTATACTATTAAATATTAATAGTATAATTTTGTTGCTTATTTTTAAAGAAATTTCATGATTTAAAGAAATGTTTTTTTTGTCTTTTATTTTAAGCAAAAATTAATTATTTCTTCAGAAAGCATCCAAATAACACTTAAACATAATTATTTCTCTATAAAAATTAAATTATTTAAACTTTTCTGTTATATATTGCCATTCTTTTTTCATTGTTGAATTCAATAAGATCAAATTAAACGGATCTACCAGCTAGCTAATCCAGTTAATGTTGTAGTTGTTAAGACACCGGCCTTTCATTCCAAATGTTTCGGGTTCAAACATCGGCTGAATCATATAGTAACACATAAAATAAATTTTTTTTATAAATGCATAATTAGTAAAATATAATTAAGTAAAAATAAGTATATATATATAGCATTTTCTGGTCAAATTCAGGAATTTAGTAAACATTCTTAGATTACTATTTATTTATATTCAGGTTTTTGATAAATATATTTACGGATTTGCTAAAAAGTTGATATTTTTGTTTTTGGATATCAGAGTTTTACTAAATGAATTCAGATTTTAACTAAATAATTTCAGATTTTTACTAAATAAATTCAGATAATTTTTTTGATTCAAAAATTATAAAAATGTAAACCTTTCTATTGATAAAGATGTAAAAATTCTCAAAAATACTTATCGTCGATTTGTCTAAATTTGACCAGGTAGGGTAATATCGACTGAAAAAATATAAAACTTTTGAAAACAATTTACAGCCACCTTAAGCAAAATACATTCTATTATCAAGAAATAGAATTAATTAACTTGTCCAAAGATGGCATAAAATTTTTAAAAGAGACTTAAAACGCACATTTACCCATAAAGTTGGATTTAAAGAAAGGTGGTTCTGAACAAGTACTTTTAAAATGTGTAAATTAAATATAGTGTTAGCACAATTAAATTAAACAGTGAATAGAAAATGTAAGAAGTTTGATATATTTAATATATTTTTTAATTAAAAATCTTTAAGTTTTATTAAATTTCCTTTATTAAATTATAATTTATTAAAAGGAGGCTCGGTGGCCTAGTGGGTAAGAGCGTATAAAATACGCTGTAAATACCGAGGGAGTGGGTTCGAATCCCACACACGTCGTAAAAGTTATTCTTCCTTACGAGATGTACAGCCACGCCTGAACAGGAAAGGGGGTATAATTTCCTGTGCACATTTATGTGGCAGAAAAATGCAAAAAAAAAAATAAAATTTATCAAAAAAATTATATTATTTTATCATAATTGATTAAAACCACAAACCGCAAAAAAACAAACTTTGGGTTATTGTAATTTTGACCAACGCTTTTTTCTTAACATTTTTATGCTGGTTAAGATTCACCTTCACCACCTAGTTTTTATCATAAAAATGGTCTTAAAACACCACTTTTATTTTTATTAGGATAAACTCATTGAGCCCCGAAATTTGAATTAAATTTGAAAATTTCTATTTTTTAACTAAAATAGGTACTTCAATTTGTATTACACTTTTAATGTTAAAAAGTCGTCAAAGTTAAACATGTCGACAGTACATCTCCTGTTGGTAAAATTAATAGAAAAAGAAGTTGAATATAACCCAGGAATTATACTTAAAGAAATTCAGAGAAAATTATCGTTACAAAATATAAATATAATAAAGAAATATTTATGTCTCACCATCTTGTACAATAGCTACAGCCGATTAATCAACGGCTTAGTGAAATTAATGATTCGAGAAACTGAAACTTAGTCGAGCATGAATTATAATAATATGACTTAGTGGATGCCATATGCTCCTTATAGGAGTGGTAAAAAAAAACAAAAAAAAACTAGGAAATTAAATTTTCTCCTAATTATTTTTCACACATACATATTTCAACAACCAAGCATTTTAAAAACATTTAGCGGAAATTTTTGAATGTATAAAAAAAAAATATATAACTTAAGATTTAAAAATTTACGATTCTTTTTCTGAGAATTTTTCATTTATTGTACTTTTCTTGCGATTACGTTAAGCAAATTATTGGAACCTTAATTTTGTAACACACCTCTAAGGTCCTCCAATAAATATCATTAAATTCTCAAACTAAAATCAAAAATTGTATGTCTTTGCTTTGTGAAAATGAAATACTAAAAAGTGTACCCGAAAGCAATAAAATGCAATTTAATTGATTTATTTAAATTGACTAAGTTAGCTTCTTCCATCAGACTGGTATCATAAATCTAAGGTTAGAGTTAACACTAACTTGAATAAGTTTTTTTATGACGTTTTGAAAGTGCACTATGAAGTTAAAGAAGTCTAGTTATTACTGACAGTCTTCGTTAATAAAAAAAAAAAAAAAAAAAATCTACCAGACCAATGGCCATAAACTTATTCTCAATAAAAATAAAAAAATTGTGGAATTAAATGAAATCAAATATTCTTAAATTAATATAAAAAAAAAATAAGAATTTCATTATTATTTCATTAAAAAATCATTACTTAGATAATAAATTATTTTAAATTAGATTTTAAATAGCACAGCACTCATAAATTACTAAAATAGACTTATAAATCTTATTCATTATTTAGTTAAAAAATTAAAATATTTCGAATATACAAAAGATTTTATTTAGAATAATTTCAAAATATTAATTTTTGTTTCAAATATAATAGAAATTTAAAGTTGGAATTTTTTAAAATATTTAAATAATTCAGATTTTTTTTATCTATAATTTTTTTTTGTTTTGCAAATGATACAATTTTTTTTTTTTTTTTTCATTATTATTATTATTAATATTTTAATAAATTTATATTTTTACAATAAACATATTATTTCACACATCATTATAATTTTTAAACAATATATTATATAAAATAATATATCTAACCTTATAATATTTTATTAATTTATCAATTTTAAAATAAAAAAAAAAAACGAAAAAAAAGGGAAAAATTTAAAATTCAAAAATATTATTTTAATTTTTCTTTTGGTTTCTTCCTAAATTTAAAATGATCTATGAATTATTTTGTTTTTGTTTTGTTTTGTTATCTTAAGTTGTTTTTTGGTTTTTGTTTTTTTTTTTGGCTTCCGATGATTTAAAAAATTAGACTTCATTAAAAATATCGAAAAAAAAAAAAAAATAGAAACTATATAATCTGTAATACTACTGAAGGAATTTATAACATTTTCATTCAACTACAAAAAAATATCTTAAGATTTAATAAATGGGTGTTAGAAATAGTTCGTTTTTTTTTTTTTTGAAAAAATTTAAATAAAAAAACTATTGCAACTTATAAAATATTTTAAAATTAATGTAGTTGTTGGGTTTCCTCGACACTCGACACTCCTTTTTAACCCAAGTGTCACATAGATTGCGCCGCATGAGGCGTTCATTTCAATTTTAGTTTGATGTTTATCTCATCGTTTGGTTATTACGAAAAAAAAAAAATTTTTTTTTTTTTGGACAATTTTTTTGGGTCCAGTTCCAAATGTCAGTTTTCGATTTAATCAAATTGAAACCATAATATTTTAAAAATGCAGCTAAACTTATATAAGGTAATTTATTAAAGTTTTAAAGGATAATTAAAGTAAAATTTTGTTTTTTAAAATAACTGCGAGTTAAGAAATTATAGATATTAAAGGTTTAGGTATAAAATATAAATGGTCTATAAAAATTTAATTTATTAAGTATTAATGAAAAACTGTATTTTGTATTTACAAAGAATTCATTAGGTTTTCTATATTTAAAATATTTGTGATAATTATAAAAGATGTTCATTACCATTTGGATGAGTACCCTTAGTTTTTTTATCTTTTTAAACGAAATGAAAAGAAAAAAAAAATCCTCAAACTATATACTCAACATAATTTTTAAAATGTTACTTAAGATTAAAAAAATTTGTTAGGTTAGAATTATTTTGATTAAACAAAATGATACGAATGTCATCCACTGAGTTGGTTTTTGTTTTTTTCTTTTTTAAACCTGAATTGAAAACTTCAGTATTAATCCATACACATATACATACATATAGTTTTATAAGTAGATAGAAGTTGTTTAAAAGTAATTTACATAAATAGATCTTCAAAATTCGAATTTATGTTAAAAAAAAATTAAAAATCTTTTTTTTCTTTTTTCTATTTCTATTTCTATTTCTAGTTTATATTATTTTTATTTTTTTAAATTTTAGTTAATGATATTTAATGTAAATTTTACCTTCTGTAAAGGTGCTGTGATTTCCATTAATTTTATTTTTTTTATGTTTTTTTTTTTTAAAATATTTAAAATATTCATGTATCTTGTTTAATAATTTCAGAATTTTTATGTGCTGTATGTCACTTTAAAGGATTATCTGAAAAAATATGTGCGCATATATAAGTGCGTCTAATATTGAGTGGTCGATTTAATGTCAACAGATTAATAATTTTGTCTATAACAGATAACTACAATAAAACTTAGATAAATGAAATTTAAGGAAATTTTTAAGGAATCATATTTAGTTTATTTGTTTTAACTGAAATTTAAAAGCTTCAAAAAATAACACTTAGGTTTCATTTTGGTTATTCTTTTAAATCAATTTCGAAATCTTTATCCTATACGTACACTGCTTTGCTGCTTCTTCTTGTATACGTATACAGATTATAAAAATATATTTTTCTTTTAATCTTTCACAAGCAAAAAAATAATTCTATTTATTCTACGGATTCAATTTTTTTTTTGCCCAGATTCTACTGTATTTCTTATTTAGTTTTTTTTATATTTTCGACCATATTTTTCGTTTAAAACTTCAATTTTTTATAGTCTTGAAATAAAACCTTCATTCAACTACAAATTCTAACCTTTTCGTTAAATTGTTGTCAATGATTTCCTGTGGTGTTAAAATTATTACTTTTTGTCTATATTAAATGACACTAATTCTGTAATTTTAAGTCAGATTTCAAAAATAAATCTTGTATTTAATTGGATTAAAGAAATAGTAAAAACAGAAACAACGATTAACTTTCAAAAAAATTTCTTTAAGGTAGTTTGACGAGGTGTTTAAAAATTTTTGTTTTTATTAAATTGAAAGTTAGTAAAATATATTTTATTTTATATATGTATATATATAGGGATAATCTTCTTCAGAAAGTCTATTGTTATCTATAATCTATATTAACTAAATTTTTAAATATCTTTAAATAATTATAAAATTTCTTAGGTTAAAATAAAAAAAACAAAAAAAACAAAATTCACCAACGAGAGTTGGTGGAAAACTTTAAAAAGTCACTCAAATGCACATGGTTTCTTCAGTCAAAATCAATCAAAAGCATTCCCTTTAAAACCATACCTTAGGATGAGATCTTTAATACAAATGTACAGTTTCGTTTCAGGAAGAATTCTTGGGAAAATGAGGTTTAGGTAATTTAGGATTATGGAGTATGTGTATAGGAAACGGTATAGGAAAATTTTGAAGTAAGATGTTAAAATTTTTCTTAAACTATGCTATATCGTACACATATGTATTACCAACATTTATAAGGAACATATGATAATATGGTTTAAAATGCCATACGCAACATACGCATGATAAACGAATTTGTTACCACAACTTAGAAGTTCAATAGTTAAACAAAATAATTTTAATATTTAAATACATAGTTGTGTAATTTGGTACATCAACTGTACATCAATAAAATGTATTACTATTTTGTTATATAATGTTCAAAGAAAATAGTCTGTAGTTTCTAGGATTGTCGATTTAAATTAATTATTTTATTACAAAACTGTTATAGTATGGTAAGGATAAGCTAATATACATATACAGTATATATATTTATATATATATGTAACTATCATTATTATATGTAATAAATTTAATTGCACCTAATAATATTGTTAAAAATAGTTTATTGTATGAAGTAAAATAACGGTTTATTAAATAAATTTTCCTAATTTCATTTCTTTTACACATACATATGTACGTATCCTTTTTTTTTTTTTAGATTTTATAAGAATTGTCGTTAAATTAATTGGCTGTGATTTCTCTGTAAAATACAGTATTCTTAATTGTTTTAGTTTTTATTATTTTTTTTTAATAGTTCGAAAATCTAAAACCTTGCAACGAGACACCGGCTCTAATAAAAAAGTGAATAATTAAATTAATATGATAAGATATTAATGTTACAAACTAAATCAATTAATCTTTAATTTTATTATAAAAAATATATGGAAAAAAAATAAATATAATAATTTGTTTACAAAAATGAAAATTGATTTATTTAAATATTTCATATTTAAGATTTAAAGATTATTTTTTTAAATATTATATAAATAAAAAACAAAAAAAAATAATATTTTTAATAATATTTATGTGACAATTCAAATTTTTATGACATTTTTGTTTCTATCACAAAATTTAATATTATTTATTTTGTGATTTAAAAAAATTATTTGAATTATTATAGCTTGTTTTTTTTTTTTTTTTTTTTTTTTAAATATAAATGCGAATTAGTTTTGTTGATATACAAAAAATAAAAAAAATGAAACCCTAAGATAAAATATCTATATATTTATTCGTATTAATATTATTGTTTTTTTTTTTGGCTTTTTTTTATATATTTAATTTTTGTTTTTCTTTTGTTTTCGTGGCTTCCAATTTGTCTATTTTAATAGTGAAAATGTTTATTTTCTTGATTTTGTTGTTGTTTTTTTATTTTTTTTTTATTTTTTATATTTTTAATGAATTATTATACTATTTTGATTATCTTTTTTTTTATCAGAGTAGTAACCTGATACCATTAATATCTAAAACTTGATTATTAATCTCATTTAAAAATATATAAAAATCTTTTTGTTAAAAATTCAATAAAATCGATTGGTAAAAAAATTTGATACCCTCCGCCCACTAATAAAATTTGTAAAAAAAAAAAAAAAAAATATTTAAAAAAATCAAATTAATTATTTAATATAAATTAAATGGCGCGATAGCTTAATGAATGATAGAGTTTTTTTTTTCTGGCATTGTCTTACATAAGGATCAGTTCATACATATATACATGTCCTTAACAGAGTTATTGCACTCTTCAATTATTTGACAGCTCTATGTTGTTTTATTACATTACATGATGTTGCAGTAGACTTCAAATAGAGATAACAACCTCCAAAAAAAAAAACAATATCAAAATAATTTCAATAATCCTGATCTAGACATTAAACAGTGGCAAATTTATTTGACATATTTATTTATTTATTTAATTTGGTTGCTCCAATATATATACCACATACAAAAATGTGATGAGGACATAAAGAATCCTTTTAGTTACAAAAAATAAACTGAAACCAAAAGGTAAAGAACGGCAGAAAAGAATACCTTAATTTTAATGACGGTACTAAAAATCAAAGTACTACTGGAATGAATTCTTGAATTTTGATAGAAAGTTCTTCATTTCCTATGTTAAATAAATAAAAGATTATGAAATTGAAAATGCATAGATAATCCCTTTAGGAGGGTACTTTATCAGTATACCCCGCAATTAAACAAAAAAAAGAAAAAAAAAAGGCAAATAGCTATTTAGACAAAAAAAAATAATTTAATTTTTATTATTTTTTTCTTTTTTAGCATTATTAGACAAAAAAAAAAAAAATGGAGTATGAAATTTGAGTATTGAAAAATATCCGATAATTATATGTGCATTTTTAATTTTTTTTTTTCTATTTTTATTTTCAAAGTTTTGTTTTTTTCTTTAGTACAACTCCGCCTTTTCTTCAAAATCGAAAAACAAAAAAAAAAAAAAAAACAAAAAACCATTTAAAAAAACCCATCATAGTCAAATTATTTGTCTTGTCATTAGAGCCTCAAAAAAAAAAGTACGTTTTTTTTATTTTGGATTTTTTTTTTTTTTCATTAGTGAACGATGAATTCTAAACGAGAATGACAAGCTTAAGCAATATTAATGGTGACATGTTTATTAGCGTTAACTGATTAAATATTTTAAAACATTTTAAGCAAAAAATTAAAAAAAAAAAAAATTAATACTTAAGATATTCAATGTTTTTTTTCTGAAATTTTAAACTTCTGTAGTAGAAATTTTTGTCATCAATTTAAAGTAAATTTTCGTTTTTATACGAAAGTGTTTTTTGTTTTTTTGTTTTTTCTCACCAATGAATCTACAACACATTTTAATTTTGTGTTGTGTTTTTGTTTTTTTTCTTCAATGATAAAACCTTAATGAAGAAGATATTGAAATGATAAAAAATATATGGTTTCAAATTAAATTTTACAAAATTTAAAAAGTCGAAAAATTATGTACGTCCGTAAGTTTAATTTTTCTTCTTTATTTATACCCATTTTAAATTCCGTTTTTATGTTTTTTATCTTTTTAGTGTTCTTCTTTCACATTTTCCTATAGCTAGTCATTATTTTAAGTTATTTTCATTAATATTCAATTCATTTTAATAATTTTATTTTAAAGAATACCACTTTAAAGGTATCAAATTTAATTTGGCGGACAAAAAAACAAATGAAATCGAGCAGATTCTATGGAAATTGGATAGTTATATGTATATTATTTTTACTTTAAATGAGGATATTTTTACTTTAAATGAAGATATTTTTACTTTAAGTAAAGATATTTTTACTTTAAGTAAAGATATTTTTACTTTAAGTAAAGATATTTTTACTTTAAGTGAATATTTATTTGAAATTTCTTTTTTAAATAAAGATATTTTACTTTAAGTAAGACATTTGTAATAAAAGTTAAAGTAAAATAACGCAAAATTTAAACGAAGGGTTTTTAAAACCGCACATTTCCAAAAGGCAATACAAACTGTTTATAATTGTGACTTGCACCAAAATTTGAAAATTTCATATAATAAATAAAAATGCGATAATAAAACTTTTTTGCAATTTTGAGGGGCTGTAACTCTGGAACTCTATACAACTAAAAAAAGCCGTTAAACACACGTAAAAATATATTACTGGAGCTTTAATTTTTATGTCTTGCTAAAAAAAAATTTGTACAGGTGTTTAAAAATAGCTTATTTTAAATTTAAAAATAAATTTAAATTAAACTCATAAACAGGCCAATACCTCATAAATCTGGCGTTTTCAGATTGAAAAAATGTTAAGCAGAACATGAGTTATATGCATTTAAAAATGGAGTTTTTCAAAATTTGAGGGGCTGTAGCTCCGCAATGGATGGGGCTACATGAAATAATTGTTCTACAACATTTTTTTATGAAACCTACCTATGCTTAAAATTTGTTTTCTCTATCTTTAACGATGTAGAAGTTTTATAAAAAGACGGACCGACGGACAGACAGAGTGAAATTAATAGGCACATTTTTCCAAATTTTTTTTGGAAATGCACTAAATATAGAGTATATGATATTCATATATAATAAATATATACGTATATGTATATATCAATACCAAATACATAAATATGAGATTTGAATGTATGTATTAAGTAAATTAAATATATATGTATATTAAATATTTATAAAAAGTAAATTACTTAAGTAAAGATTTTTATTTAAAGCCTTCACTTAAAGTAAGAAATATTCACTTAAAGTGAAAAAGTCGTCAGAGTAAGAAATATTAACTTAAAGTAAAAAAGTGTTCAGTGAATCCATATCCATATACATATTTAGATACGAGTACAATAACTTAATATTAATCAATATTACCCTGACAGTTGACACTATAATGAACAGAGCGTTTCTGCGAAAAGTTTAACAAAAAGGCTCTGCAAAAAGCTTAAGTTTTATATTAAAGCCTTTAATGATCTATAATTACAAAATATTTGTTCCAGCGTTTTTTTTTCAGGTTATAAATGAAATTTAAATTAAAAAAGAAAAGGATCTCATAGTTTTTTTTTTAAATTAAAAAAATAAAATAATTTTATTTTTGAAATTTTGTTTTTATTGATTTTTAAAATTAGTTATATTGTCCTTAACCCAAAATAAAAAAAAAATTTTTAAACTGATATTTTTAACTTTTAAATTTTTGCTTTTTTTATTTTTATGATTTTTTCTTTTTTTTATCATATAACTATTTTTAAATTATAAAAAATGATTTATGAATTAAAGATGTTAATTAAGTAGAGCCACCGGTATATACTAAAATTAATAATAATAAAAAAATGAGAAAAAAAACAAAAAAATTAATGAAAATAACGAATCACTAAAATAAATGTGACAAAAAAAAAAAATAGTTTAAATAAATAAAAAAAAAAAAAATTTAACTGGTGTCATTAATATTTTTAAATAATCAATGATGAAAAAATGAAGAAAAAAAAAAACAAAAAGCTTAAATTCGTAAATCGAGTTGATGAATCAAAAAATATGAAAGAGACAAAAAACATTGCTTTTTGTTTTCTTTATTCAATTTCAACACTTAATCAAACATAATGTCTTCAAATATAACATTTTTATTGTTGTTTTCTGTTTTTTTTTATTATACTTTTTTTCACATCAAAAAGTAATTTTTCGTTTATGTTTTTCTTTTTTCGAGGATTAATGTTATATTTCCTATGTTTTCAGGTGATTATTACTTTTTTTTATTATATATATTGTATAATGGATGTAAAAAATTTTCTCATATTAAAAAAAAAAAAAAAAAAGTGTTAAAACTGTTAAAAAATTTCTTTTTTATTGACATTAAAATCCATAAAATTAGTTTTGTTTTAACGGAAAAATAGTCATATTTTAAATTTTTTTTTTTTTGTCAATTGTGAGAATTTTGCGCGTGTAAAAAGAACTGATAGATATGTTTTTTTTTATGTTTTATTATTTTTCAATTGATTATAAATCGAGTTGAATAATCCAGAGCATTAGTTTTTTATATATAGAATCATTAAAAAATTAAACTGATTAATATCATAAAACGGTATAAAATATATATGTATATATACGTATATTTTTTTTTTTTAATCAATATATTAAAATTATATTTTAAAGAATTCATTTAAAAAATAATTCTTATAATAACAATATACTTTAATTTACATTTTATTTTATTAATACGGAATAGTAAAATTTTTGAAACATTTTATTAGTTTATTAATCTTAAAATTAGGTTAAAGAAACCTAATCTAAATGACAGGTCAACTATATTTTAAATAAAATTATTAGGTGTTAAATTATTAAGTCTTTCATAAAATTCAAAAAAAAAAAAAATTTGTAAATTTTTAAACAAAAGCCATATAAGTAATTAATTTCTAAAATATAAAAATTAAAAAATTTTTAATATATGCATAATATGTATGTAATTTAAGTTTGAATGAGAAAATATGGGTTACACATAATAAATGTATTTACTTAATATGATCAAAAATTAAATGAAAGAATTTGAGTGGTTAGTAGTAAAAGCAACTATTAAAAACTAGGAATAATATGAGACAAGTAGACAAGCAGTACAAATAGTTGACTGTGACAATTCTAGAATACTCTTATGAAGATTTTTTTTTTTCCTAAGGGAGGTGGGAATCTTCCAAAGACACCAAGAATTTCCCCCTTGGTAGTGTCAGATTCTTACTGACTAAACCCACCTCCCCCGTTAGCCAATATAGTGGGATGAAACCCTTACCTGCAAACGCAGTATATTGGCTAGGGAGTAGGGATAGGATAGGAAAATGGATACGGAAACATTGAATTGGGAGTGGGTCTGTAAGGAAACAATGAATCCGCCTATTATTATTATTTTGCTAACAGTGACTAAAGCCGTCACACCAGTTACAACATGTAGTAGTAGTATATATATTACTACATGAGGTAATTATTGAAGGCAACCCCCACTGTCACTGTAGCGGCTGTTATTATTGGTATTAATATTCTTATTAATATTATTATAAGAATATTAAAAGCTTTCGACATTTTACTACAGAGTCAGCGCCATCAGTGAATTACAACGTGCATCAGTCTATAACACCTTACTTGCATGATATAACCAAAGATAGCCCCACTGTAGTAGCTATTATTATTATTACTATTATTATTATAATTACAGAATTTGTTGATATGAAACTTATCAACTTATCTTATATATTTTGTTTTTACAAAAATTTCAGTTACCTATCTTTAATAGACATTGAGTTATATTCATATAAAGAAAAAAGTTATATGGTATCTAATTAACAATTTTACAAAAATTTCAGAATCCTTTATTTTTTTAGTTATCGTGCGGACGAACGAACGTAAATGTCTAAATCGATTCAGAATTCGATTTTAAGCAAGAATATATATTTTTTGTCATATATATTTATTTATTTAGTGAAAAATTCCTCATTATTGCAACAATAGAAATTATAATATTTGATGTAAAAATGATTTACTTAACTAATTAAATCCTGGATTTTATAAATTTTATATGTCAAATTTTTTATCTAGTCAAAATTTGAAATTAAAAAAAAAAATAAAAATAAGTACAAATATATTATCGAAAGCTAGAATGTAATTCTTAAAATTGTAAAAATATGCGGTAACAGTCAGGATCACTTCGAAATCATTAGTTGTCAAATTATAATTGTCAAAAAATTTTTTCTTCTTGTTTGTAATTTTTTCTTATTCCTTTTCTTTTTATCATTGTTAATTGTTGTAATATTTTGTTTTATTTCATAAAACTGTTATATTTATAAAAAAAATAAAAATAAGAAGAAATAAACATACACACATAATCTCTAAAAGATTATAAGCCCATCAGCACGAATTTAATGCGCGAAATATATTATACGACATATTTTAACATTCTTGAATGTGAGATATATTTATGTATATGTACAAGCAATAATGACAACAGCATTTAACCAAAATTCTTGATATATTGACGTATGTGGACCGAATTATGAGAATAGAGTTATTAGGAAGATTTAAATGTATTTTGTAGCATGACTTTGTAATGTAACGTTATAAACTTATCGATGACTGTACTAAACGGTTCAAAGTTCAAATTATTAATAAACAAGGGAGAATGTAAACCAATGGTTTTTAAAAGCGCACATTTCCATAAGATTATACAACCTGTTTAGAATTATGACTTACACCAAAATTTGAAATTTTCATATATAAGAAAAAATTTGAAAATAGAACTTTTTTGCAATTTTGAGGGGCTGTAAATCCGGAACGCTATATAACTAAGAAAAACCGTTAAGACACCTAAAAATATATTACTGAAGCTTTAATTTTTATAACTTGCTGAAGAAAAATTTGTACAGGTGCCTAAGTTACAGGTGTATAAAAATGGCAATTTTTCAATTTTTGAGCCCTAATAGCTCTTAAACGGGGGATGGCAGAAAAAAATTTTCTGAGGAAACTTATACAAATTCTTAAAGTTCTTTTGTTTTTCTTTCTTGTCTCAATTTAAAGTTGCTATCTTAAAGCGTATCGGAGTTATGAAGGTAAAAAAATCATGCAATATTTGGTTTTCACATAACGGTAAATTTAAATTCTAAATTTAAAAACAATTATATAATTACATATCGATAGTAAGGTAAGCCAAATTCCTGTCGAATGGCGTTTTCAGATTGTAAAAACGTTAAGCAGATGCTGAGACTGAGATATACGCATTTAAAACTAGGACTTTTTCAAAGTTTGAGGGGCTGCAGCTCTGTAATGGATGTAATTTTTTTGGAATGGCAATTGCTAAAAATCAGAAAACGTTTAAAATTTAAAAAATTTAGTTCAAGCATTGTAACAACGTAAGAAGTAAAGGGATTAAATATTTACAATGGTAATGGTATACAATATAATACTTAAATATTTGAAATTGAAAAATTTCTCAGAGAGAAGGGAATACAGCGTAGATAATCTATAGCTTACAAGTTACAGTTTTGAGTAGAAATAAACTGCTGAAATAAAAAATCGAATTTTAGACGAGAAACTGTTTAATAAAGATCCTCATTTATCTGTACTTGGTAAATTAGAGTGTGAAACATTTTATTTGAAAAATGGTTCTGGTTAAATAGGAAAGTTAGATCATCATGTAGAAAAATGTATTCTTGTTGACTACTGCTCGAGATACCAGATTTTTAAAATATATTGTAACTAAATCGGGTGGAGAATTTATTCATTTTGGGCCAGAAACTGCAATAGATAAGTTTGTTTATCATATCCTCTTCTAAATATAAAATCAAGTAGCAGAAAGTACAGATTATGCAGATGTAGATGAAAAATAAGTTGTATTACTCCTGAATGATTTAAACGCTTATTCAACTGTCGTAGTTGAATCAATTTGTAAAAAACAAGCTTTTTGTCGCAAGCAATGGAAACCATATCGTATTTATTTTGAATTATTTAATATATTGAACCGATTTTATTATTATTTTTAAAGTATTTAATGTAAACATTTATGTTTTATTTTTATATAAACAATAAAATAATATTATATAAAAAAGAAAATTCTATTTCCTTCTAATTTCATAAATATAGATAGTAAATATTAAATTTTTGGTAAATAAGGTTTTTAGAAGCTTTTCATTGAAAAGTTAAGTAATGAATGCATAAATATGTCTATTGAACTAAAATTGCCATTATAATCAACAAAAGATCGTATCAATTTTAGGTTAACACAAAGTGTATTTAACTTATTGTATGGAGAAATGATACTTTTACGCTATAGATACTTTTGCACTATTATAATTATAATATTACAGATGATTTTCTATTTAAAATTATCATATTAATGAAATTTAAACAGTTTCTAAGTATATAAATTATACACTTGGACATACATACATGATTGAAAAGTTGATAGTATTTAAACTTTTGAAATAGCTGATTAATGATTTCTCCCAAAAAAAAATTAAAGGGTTGTGTAAATTTACTTTAATTCAAATAAATTTTACTCACTTAATTAAAATTTTTTTTCCTTAATTAAATATAAAATACGCTTATATATACATGTTTAGATATATTTAGTTCAGTAAATTATCCAAAATAGTGTTTATTTTGCTATTTATTAATCATAATAGATAATATTTTATTATATATTAAAATTCCATTAATACCAATTATTTAAAAAGAAAATATGTAAACAGGAAATATGTTTTTTTATATAAAATTACAATTTAGGTGTAGGTTAAAATATTTAGAATTTTATTTAATTAAATTTTTAACTCTATTCTAAAAAATATTAATCTAGTATTACAAAAATAGAAATTTTAACTAGAATCAAGACTATAATATTCTGTTAATTATTAATTATTATAACATAACGGTTGTCATAATATTTTTTCCTACTGATTAAATTGTATAATAAACTATATACATATATTATATAAATATTAAATTAAAATTAAAACTAACTATAGCCATACTTTAATTTTAATTAATTTAATAAAAAAAAAAAATAAAAACAAAAAATATATTATTAATTATATGGAAATTCTAAAAAGCTAAAAAATTAAAAATAAAAATAAAAACAAAATAAAAATACAAAATATCTTCTCACTTAATTTAAATTATAATATATATAGATTATATAATTACTATGTATATACAATATTCGGTATAAATACAATATAAACAATTTATATTTTTGTGTATACATGTATTTAAAATAAAATTTATTAATTTTGTCACTTTTAATTAATAAATTATCATAAATAAATTGATGGACATTTTTAAACCATGAAAAAAAAAAAAAAAATAAATAAAAATAAAATGTTTTAAAAAAAAATATATAAATATAATTTTGTCATTTTATAAAAAAAAGTTGGATCGATCAGGAATATCATCATTATTTATATTATTATTAGTATACCATCAATATTCATCAATATCATGATTATGTTCATTAAAACAAGTTAAGTGAGTGAAATACTATATTATACACGATTGACGATATACAGTGAATTGTTTATTTTTTAATAATAAATTTATAAAATAACTATCACATAAGTATGATAGTTATTCCTACAAGGATACGAATATCCTAAATATGATTATTCTTATTTTATAATTTTGGCTACGGTATATAGATATAAAATAAAAATAAGAAAATAAGAAAATATTTCAGCGTATTATAAAATCCAATGATGCAAAATCCAGTTTTTAAAATCTAGTAAGCGAAAATCCAGTACAGTCAAAATCAAGTCGTTTAAAACTTAGTATAAATCCAGTAAGCCGAGTAAAAATATCAGTCAAAATTATTTAACTGCAGCTCTAACTGCGCTAAATAATTTAGACTGGATTTAGACTGGTAAAATTTAAATACAGAATTCTTATCGTTCTTTTAGTTAGTATATGTTTTTGCTGCGTACTTCATCAAATAACCCTTACGTTTTTATTTATACAATGTTTAGTTTTGAACATTATGACCGGGAACCAAACTAACCTTTACAGAAACAAAAAAAAAATATATATAAATTTATAAAATATAAAAAAATGAAATGTCGCAAAAACGACATAAGAATAACGAGATTAAGATTGGAAACCGCACTGGCCACTCATAAATACATTTTCGACAAAATATCACTGGAGTGTATCAATACCGCATACACAAGATTTCACTTAAAATTTTGATGTGTAAAAACCAGGAAGATATAGAAAACATCAAAAATCGAATGGACCTATTTGGAATTTGGGACGATATATAAAGTTAATGTAGAATAGAGTAACAAGCACAACGATGACAAAAGAAGGAAGATCATGTAAACTGAAGAAAAATGAATTTAGTAAAATGTAAAGAAGTAATCCATCCTTAGATTAAGAAATATATCATTTATATCATTAATATGAAACTAATATAATATTGGCCAACATCCGAAGGGAAAAGTGTCATTCAAATTAAATTGTAATATTTATATTACAAATTTAATAAAAATAAATAAATAAATAATGAAAAAATCCCTTACAGTATGCAATTTTTTTTATTTTTAATTTTTTTATTTTCCTGAATTTCGGTGGCCTAGTGGTTAAGCACGCGGCTTATTAAATATTTTTATATTAATTAGTTGGTGTCCGTTTTTCTGTCTGTTACACACTGTTGCCTTCTCCTAAATTTCAAAAAAAGTGAACATTCTTTTATATTAACTTGTTGACGTCTTTTTGTTTATATATTCTTTTGGCTAGTTTTTTCTTATACAATTTCATATTGAAAACTTTTCGTCTTTTAATTAAGTAGACGTTTTTTGTTTTTTTTAAAAAAATGTTATAAAAGTGAAAATAAACTTATGAAATATCAGAAATTTTAATGTTAAGATTATTTTTTAAGGTTATTTTAATAATTGTAATTTTACTAAAACTTCAAATGATTTGCGAGGTTCTTTTATTATTTTATAACTGAATTGAGTTGCTCAAGTTCAACCAACAATTTTATTTTCTACTTTTTTTTCTATTTCTGTCAAATTTTTTTATTTTTCTGCATCTGTCACTTTAAAAAATTATAAAGCATGAAGTGTTCATTAGTTTGAGTTTTTACTGTATATTTAAACTAATATAAAACTTATTTATTGATATGTTATCGTTCGTAAATTATTTATCATCATCATTATCATAGTCATCACATCACTATCATCCATAATGTTGTTAATCTGAATTCCTAAATATTACAAGTTTCTAATTTTGAAAATCAAAAAAAAAAAAAAAGTAAAAAAAAAATAATTTATGCATATATAATTAATATAAAAATTTAAAAACAAAAACATATATTTTAACATAATGTATATATATATATATATATATATATATATATATTTATTTATATACTAACCTTTTAAAATACATTTTTAATATATACTAAATAATTTCAATGTCATTTAGTTTTAATATCGATCGAAATATAGCATCTATCGCGCGCATATTTAATTTCAAACGATTGATAATCGATCGGAATTGTTGTTGAATCGCGTATCGAATCTCACTGGATGACTCATAAAATTAAAATTTTCGATCGGTTATTTTTATTTTATTTTTTTTTTCTATTTTTGATAACTTTTCCAAACTATATAGTATTATATTTTATGGTAGTATATTTACTTTAGGAATTTTTAGGTTTAGTTAACTTTTTTTTTTCCTCTTTTAAAATTTTGTGACAAAAAATCTGTTAGATTCTTTGGAACCACATGCTGAGCAGTAACATTTGCATATTAATTCATATATGTATAAATAGAAAAAACAAAAAAAAAAAATTAAAAATAGTTAAATGTTGTTTTGTTTTTTTCTATTTTACTTTTTTAATATTTATTTCCCATTTTATAATTAGCCGTAAAATTTAAAGATTGTTTTTGTTTTTTTGTTTTTGTTTTTGATTTGAAGAGAAAATGAAAACTTTAAAAGAAAAAAATAAAGATGACAAAAAAAAAAAAATATCGAAGATAACAACAATAAGAAAAATGCGAACAAGCCTGGGAATAGTCTAATTTAGTAAATTCCAACCATAAATTAATAATTCTTGTCATAATTTCATTTGCCACTAAAAAAAAAAACAAAAAACTGTCATAATCATAATTCCATTAAAGTGAAATGTTTTTTGCTTTTATTTAAAAACAAATTTTTTTTTTGTTGAATTTGTTTGTGGCACTGAAGACTGTTTAGTAAAATTCCCAACTTTTTTTTTTTATCGAAAAGCTTTTTTATATCCTGATTGAAACTTAAAAAAATTTTTATTCTGATTCTGATCTATCTGCTTTTATCCAGCTGAAACATAATAAAATTATGTTGATGGCATGACGTATAAAATGACAATGGAGTATGTGACAAGAGAGTAATCATCTTTTAGGTAAAATGACAAGGACATAATCGATATATTAATATAGACTGCAATACAATACAATACAATATAGAAGGTATAATTAAATACTGTATAAAATCGATAATGTGATCAATTGAACACTACGATTTTCGATTATTTTTATTCTTTAATTTTTAAAAATCTTAAAATAGTTTATGAAAGAGAGTCAGTTCTGCTATGGCGTGTCACGCCATTTATATATATGAATTTAATATATATATATATATATTTTTAAATGTTATATTATTTATTTATAAAATTTGGTGTTTTATTTTTATATATTTTTTTATTTTTTTTTAACTAAAAATTTATATTTTAATCTGATAATGTGTTGATAATGTTGTGAATAAAATTTACATATCTTTGACACCAATAACAAAAGAAAATTAAGTGTTACCAAAAAAAAAAAATTAGTTCTTTTACTATACAGATATTGTTACTATTATTTTTATTATTGTGATAATCAAATTATATGACATACCGTATTCTTATTTCCTTTTTATTTTTATTTTTGTTTTTTTTTCTTATTTTTATACTTAATATAAAAAAAATTTATATTATAATCAAAAAGAAAAAAAATTTTAATATTTAAAATATTTTATAGATTGTAACTATTTATAATAATTATATATAAATAAAATTATTAAAAATATAAAAATCACAGATAATAAAAAATTTGATTTAATTTAAATATATAATGTTTATGTAAATTACAGAAAAAAATTATAACTGTTAGTCATAATGCTTGTTGAAAAGTTTAATTTTAGTAGATACATATTTGTTTTTTTTTTTTGTTTTTTTTAAAATTTTAGTAAACTTATAATTAGTTTTTTGGAAATTAAAAACTGAATTAAAAACTGAATACAAATATCAATACACTATTTTCGTAATCCATCATAAATGACAGAAGAAAAATGATGAATTCAATCAATTTCCCCATAATTTTACACACATAAGTAATTTATAGAAAATGTGTAGAAAGAAATTGAAGAAAATATACAATATGTACATGGCAGACTATAAAAACTAAAGCGTTACAAATAGAACTGACTGAAAATGAATATATTACTAAAATTATATTTGTATTAAGAAATAAGGATCAATTCATTCTATAAAAGGTTTCATTTAAGGAAAGAATCCCATAATATTGATGAGATTGCAAATAAATTACAAAAAGAAATGAGTGCACGTCAAAAAAGTCGCACTAGAATCGAAATATAGAAAAATGTATTAGCTCGTAGTTAGAAACTGTAGATTTCATATAGAATATACAATTTTTTTTATACATATATCCAAATATTTAAAAGCTGTTCAGCATATAGCTATGGTGTTATGCCAAACAAACACATATTAAAAGCATCTAAATTTTCCGAAATTAAATTTTACGTAACATGGTAATGTGCTCCTTAGTACGAACGAATTGGAAAAAGAATAAAAAATCATGAAATAAAACATAAGAACAATTGAGATTTGCAGCTCCATTGGATTCATAACTTAGAGCAAAATTAATGATTTATAATCAATTCAAGATTTGTAATTTTAATTTTTTTAGACGAGGCTGGAATTTTTACTCAGTTCAAGTCTCACATAACTATGTCCTTCGATGATTTTCACTATTCAAATATTTTACTATTTTCACTATTCAAATTAAAAACAAATTAAAGATTGTAAGTTTTGATCTTATTCAATAGAAAAATTTAATATATATTGTTATATGTTGTAACTGACTATTGTAAGTGACTTCATTTATAATTTTAAATAAAAAATGAGTTAAAATTTTTTAAAATTGCTTTTCCATTATACATAGTGTCATATCATTTGATACTTAATATATTTTGTTATACTTTGTTTTTGTTTTTTATGTAAGTCCCTCGAGAACTCGGACCCTGCAATTTCTTCCTTCTCTTTCTTTTAGTAATCAAGCGATCATAAATGTATATCGTAAATGTTCGTAAACGAATCGTCGTATTTGTGTTCTTGTTGACAGTTCCATGTCCGAATCTTTTGAAATAAATGTTGGCGTTCCACAAGGCTCTGCCTTATCTCCAACCTTTTTTTTGATTTTTATAATGACTTGCTTTCTTCTACCCTCAACCCAATCGATAGTTACGTCGATGACAGCTTTCTGATGGCATTCTATGATTTCCTTAAGAAATCTAATGCCACAACTTCCTCAATCAGGTTAAAAAGAAATATGATGGTCAGGCTGATTAACCACAACTTAACTAAAATAGCTGACTGGGGTAAAGCAAACAGAGTTGAGTTCAACACATCAAAAACTCAAAGCTGTCTGATTTCTTGCAAAACACATCAATTTTACCCAATTCTGCGATTCCAAGAGGAAAATTTGCAGTGTTCAGGAAGTCTAAATATTTTAGGCATGCAGCTATATCGAAAAATGCTATGGAATGAGTATATTTTCGATACAGCTAAAACTGCTGCTAAATGTTTGGGTTTTTGTCCCGTTGTAAAAAAATATTTCTCTCCAAGGGATCTGTCTAATATCTATAAAGCTTACATTCGAGCTAAGATGGAGTACAATTTCCACAATTGGGCTGGCGCATCCCAAACTTCTTTCAGTTATCTTGACAAAATCCAAAATCGCGCCTTACGCCTAATTGGCGATCTTATTGAGCAAATATCACTCACTCCTCTTAACACACGTCGAAATATTGGAGCAATATCTCTATTTTATAGATATCTTGTAGATAATTAATTACACTTGCTCAATTGAACTTAAGTCAATTATGCTTCCTCTCAAACAATTTCAACGTAACACCAGAGATGCTTTAAGTGCTCATTTCTACACAGTGGAAATCTCCAGATGGCTTAAAACTGGGTGTGGACACTCATTTGTAGTGAGAACTGCTAAGATGTGGAACATGCTTCCGTTAATGTGTTCCCCTATGTTAATAACGTTCCATTGTACAATTTGCAAAAATTCAAAACGAACCTTTATAGGTTCATTTCCTATCTACCCCTTAACTCCTTTTTAATTTCCTATTTCCCTCCCATTTATTTAACCTACATATTATGTATAAAGGAACCAGTTCGTAGTGTTTAGTTAGCGTGCAAAAAAAAATAATATGATTATGTTATATTCGCTTCGAATTTTTCTAAGTATGAACTAATTTATCGTTTTTCCTCTTTTTTGCGCACTACTTAGCCAAACTCTAGGAGAGGATTCCTTTGTACAATGTTAGCGTAGCTTTTGAAATGTAGTCGAATTTTTAATATGTCTGTCTAGTTTCTTATATGGATGTTGTCGTTTTATTAAACAAAAGCTTTTTACAAAAGCCCATTATTAAAAGCCCATTACAAAAGCTTTTTATTTTAAGTAAGTATGGAAAGTCCAGGGATTAAAAATAAAAAAAAAAATCGGTTTTTCCCTATATTATAAAAAGAAGACCTATATGATTTTTTTTTCTACTGAGAATATTTGAATATAGGTATTCAAATAAATTTTTAATTATTTCGCACTCTGATACTGCCCTAACCAGTATTAATTCGGACACTTACATTTTTTTTGTATCAATCATATTTAAAGATTTATAAAATGTGTTTCTTAAATAATAATGTTGGACTATTTATGCCTTTTTGGAAAATTTGATTTATTTTCTACAAATTGCCAAAAAAAAAATTAGAAAAAAACTTAATATTAGTAATTTATAGAAAAAAACAGAAAATGCTCCTTTTTCTAATGAAAACTAGGAAGAATACAGTTGCCTTTGTCAACTCTTAGATACCCGTACGACCCGTTAATATGCCTATCACTCTGCTTATAATATTATTTTTTTAATTTTTTAGTATTTTAAAATAATTTGGGTGAAATTTTATAATTTCTAGAACTGTGGGTTGTACATATATTCAAACTATATGTTTATACATTCTTCAAAAGCAAGTTTAATAATTTATACTATACATATGTATAAATTATTTATCATACGGTATAAAAAATGTGAAGAATTGACTTTTTTGGAATTTTGAGGGGCTGTAAGTCCGGAACCCTATATAATTAAAAAAACCCGTTAACATACGTAAAAATATATTATTGAACCTCTAATTTTCATGTCTTGCCGAGGAAAAATTTTTACAGGTGCCTAAGTTACAGGTGCCTGAAAATAGCAAATTTTCAATTTTTGAGGAGTAATAACTCTTAAAGACAGAGCGCTACCAAAAAATTTTCTGAGGAAACTTATACTAATTCTAAAAGTTCTTTCTTGTCTCAAAATTTCAGGTTCCTATCTCAAAACGTGCCGGAGTTATGAAAAAAGAAATATCATGCAAAATTTGGTTTTAACATAACGGTAAATTTAAATAGTAAATTACAAACTATTGCATAATTTTGATATTGTCTTGTGGAGATAACAAAAATTCCGGTCTTCTAGTGTTTTTAGATTGTAAAACTACTACACAGAACCTGAGATATATACATCTGAAAATAGGGGTTTTTTGAAATTTTGGGGCTGTAACATAGGAACCCTATACAATTAAAAGAAACCATTAACACACGTACAAATATATTAGTGGACCTTCAATTTTTTTGTCTTGCCGAAGAAAAATGTGTACAGGTGCTTAAGTTAAAGCTGTTTAAAAATAGCAAATTTTCAATTTTTGAGGCCTAATACCTCATAAACAGGGGGTGGTCCAAAAAAAATTTCTGAGCAAACTTATACTAATTCTAAGAGTTCTTTCTGCTCTCAAAATTTCAAGTCCCTATTTGAAAGCGTTCCGGAGTTATGAGGGTAGAAAAATCATGCAAAATTTGGTTTCCATATAACGGTAAATTTAAATACTAAATTTAAAAAAATTGTACAATTTCGATACTAATTTATAAATTTAAAAAAAATACCTGTCGAATGACGTTTTCTGATTGAAAAAATCTTATGTAGAACATGAGACATATGCATTTAAAAATAGGGCTTTTTAAAAGTTTGAGGAGCTGTAGCTCCGTAACGGATGGGGCTAAAAAAAAAAGTTGTAAATTATAAAATTAATATTTTTATATTATCTATCAGCAGTTAAAATTTCATGTCTCTATTTCAAAAAAAATGTGGGGATCTAAAAGTTAGGTGTTCGAGAGCTACCCGAATTTGTGGTCGGATCTCAACCAAAAAAAATAGGGAACCTACAAATTGTTGTAAGAATATTTTGTGTTAATTGCAAGACTCTAGCTTTCTTAGTTTTTGAGTTATCTTGCTGACGGACAGACGGACGGACGGACGGACGGACAAAGCTCATTCGTATTAGAATTTTTTTCTGATCCGATCCATACCTTTGAAGGTATATCTAGCTAGCTTATTTCGAGGTGTTACAAACGGAGGAGCAATTTTAATATACCCGATCCTTATCGTACGGGTATAAAAATAGCCTTGCCTTGACAACGGCTGTCGTTCTTTTTGGTATCGTGGCTACTAACTCTCGCGTATCTTCTGGGGTGATTTCGTTTCATATTTGCATCATTATACCCGTACGATAGGATCGGGTATAATAAAATTACTCCTCCGTTTGTAACACCTCGAAATAAGCGAGCTAGATATACCTTCAAAGGTATGGATCGGATCAGAAAAAAATTCTAAGACTTTTGAGCCATGTCCGTCCGTCCGTCCGTCAGCACGCTAACTCAAAAACTAAGAAAGCTAGAATCTTGAAATTTACACAAAATATTTTGGGAGTAATTTGTAGGTTCCCTATTTTTTTTGGTTGAGTTTGGACCAAGCCTTAGGGTAGCTCTCGAACACCTAACTTTTAGATCTCCACATTTTTTTTGCAATAGAGCTATGAAATTTTAACTGCTGATAGATCTCACAAAAATATTAATTTTATTTTTAATAACTTTTTTTTGTAACCCGACCCGTTACGGAGCTACAGTTCCCCAAAGGTTCAAAAAAGCTCTATATTCAAATTGTTATAGCACAAGTTGTATAAGGTATATCTTCATTTTGAAAACGCCAAACGATTACTACTTTCATTAGCTTTAAAAGTTTATATACAATAAATATATATTTTTGGCATACGGTGTCTTAATTTACCGTTATGCGAAACTCAAATTTTGCAAAATTCTTTAACCCTTCCATCTTCTAAACGGTTAAAGTTGGAAACTTGAAATTTTGACAAAAGTTAGATCTTTGAAAATTAGTATGAGTCATTTCAGAAATTTTTTTTGTATCACCCCCCGTTTAAAAGCTGTAAGGGGTCAAAAACTGAAAATTTCCTATTTTTAAACACCTGTAACTTGAACACCTGTTAAAATTTTTTTGAAGTAATACACAAAAATTAAAGCTCCAACATTATATTTTTATTTCTGTTAACAACTTTTTTTAATAATATAGGGTTACTTTATAATTGACGAAAGTGTTACTTGATTTTTTCAAATTTTCTAACAAATTTCATTAACGAATTTTTTCCATTTTGTTTTACTCGATAATTTGAAATTGTTGAGGAATGCGTAGTACAAAAAAATGTAATTAAATAAACAACATAACGGTTGCTTGAAGAATTTTTATTTATATGATATTGATATATATACATACTTATATAATATCGTGTTTATTTACATATCGTATATGTCACTAGTGAATGAATGATAAGAGTATAGATGTATATTATATAGCACAGTATTTACATACATATATGTATTTTATTGTACTTATAAGAAATTATTCTATGAATGGAATATTTAAATATAATATAATATAATATTTAAAATTATATTTACTGTTTTGTACTTAGTAAATTTAATATACATTTACCGCTTAGTATTAAATGGTACTATAGAATATTTGAAAAAGTTTTGGATTGATAATCGTTATGTGGAAGGTTAGAATCTGCTTTTGAAGAATGGTCATATAAACATATAGTTTGAATATATGTACAACCCATAGTTCTAGAAATTATAAAATTCACCCAAATTATTTTAAAATACTAAAATATTAAAAAAATAATATTGTAAGCAGAGTGGCTGTGAACATACTAACGGTTCGTACGGGTATCTAAGAGTTGACAAAGTCAACTGTATTCTTCCTCGTTTTTTCTTTTAAACTAACTACAGTTCTATGCGTGTCATTTCTAAGTTTTTTTTCGATGTAAGCCTATAATGATTCAATGGGGTTGAGGTCTGGACTACTTGACAGCCACTCTAAAACGTTGATATTATGGTCCTCAAGCAATTTTTAGTAAATTTAGAAGTATGGGAAGATGCATCATCTTGTTAAAAAGTATATTCCCCGATACAATTTAATTTGTCTATTGATGGAATAAGATGAGTGTCCAATATATCAAGGTATTTTTGTGCATTTACTGTACCCTTTATAAAGTGCAAGCATTCTACACCTTTCGGAGACATACAACCCCAAATAATTACAGTTCCTTACAGTTACAGTTAATTACAGTTCCTATGATATACTTCTGTTTTCTTACGAATTATTGTCTTAGGAACTATTGTCTGTGTTCTTACAAATTATTGTCTTTGTGTCCCTTTTTCGACAGTCACCTATGTACACATCAAATTTACTCTCATCACTAAAAATTATGGAATTTTATTGTTTTTGTGTCAAGTTATATCTTTCTTTTGCCCATCGTAACCGTAAGAAGAAATCTTTTGAGAATCGGCTAGAAGGGGTTTTCTTTTACTTGAAAAGTATGGAAAAGGTCAAAAATTATGTATACATAATAAGAAAAAAGTAAACTATATCTTATAAATACCATACTCTAATATTTTGATCCATTGTCGTGTGGATTCCCAAGAAATGGTTTTACCCAATTTCAGAGACCATATTTCCGCAATATTGCGTATAGTACTTCTTCTATTTTCTTGACATATTTTCGATATTTTATGCGTGTCTCTTTTAGTAATGTTTGATTTTCGATCTGTTCTTTTAACGCATTTGATGTTTCCAGAAGTTTTAAATTTTTTAATTATGTCACTAATTTTGGACTTTGGTATGCCTAACTCAACTGAAATATTTCGAACTGATTTACCACCCATTTTATTAAATTTAATAATTAATTTTCTAATAGAATCACGCACTGGTTTGCCACGCAGCAGTTTTGATCGATATTAATCATTTAATTAAAAGTAAAATCACATTTATATAAATTAAAAATTATTCTTTGAATAAATAACGGAAATTCTGTTGTTTACAATAAAATTCTATTTATGATATGCAATAATTTCTATATATATACAAGTCGTATAATATAAGTGTCCGAATTATTAGTTGCCAATATTTTTTTCATTAGAAAAATAAGAATTTCCTTTTTTGTTTAAAATTTAATAATGTAACGTTTTTTTTAAATTTTCTATTTTGTCAATTTGTAGAAAATAAATTAAATTTTTCAAAAAGTATAAATAGTCTTACATTATTGTTTAACAAACACATTTTATAAATCTGTAAATATGATTGATACATAAAAAATGTAAGTGTCCGAATTAATACTGGTTGGGGCTCGTATAACCTAACTAATTTTTGTCGGGATATTTTTCTAAATTTCTTTTACAATATCAATTTTAAGTTGTAAGTTCTTTTACAATTTAAAGTTGTAAAGAATGCTGTCTTAAATAAAATCATTTTACTGAAAAACTTTTAAAGTAACCGTTTTATTTGCAAGGGTAGATAGGAATCATCGATGCATTATAGAAGATTGGAACGAGTACGAGTCGTCTACGAGTGTATAGGACTTTACCCCACTAAACGCCATCTCTCTTTTATGATCAAACAATAGATTCTAAAATGTTTTTTTTAGTTTTAATGTAGTTATGGGTCAAAAAAGTAAATATTAGGATTTTAAAGTATGACTTTGAATCTTTTCAAGTAATATTTCTTCCGACAAAAACAAATATTAAAATTTCAAAGTTAACACGTTACAAAACAATTAATATTTTTTTTCTCAATTACAGAAAACACGAGTTATAATAATTTTTTGATTAAATCATCAAAATTATTACAATATTACAATCTGTTTTTTGATTCTTAGATAAGTGTACACATTTCAAAGAAAGATAACAATCTCAAATTCATGTATTTTATATTTTGATTAAACAGCTATAAACCGAATCTATTTCAAATATTACACCCAATTCTTATATGCAATTTTTCATATATTCATGTTTAAAATTTTTTTTAAATTTAAATCAGGTTTTATAAAACTTTTAATCAATCTTGGATCTTAACAGATTCAATATTGATCTATTTTGTTGGAAATAATGATTTTATTATTTTTTGATTTTGAATCTGAACCGCTCATTTTTTTTTTAGTTTCCAAAAAAATGAAATGCATATTTTTTTTTTTTTTTAAACATTTTGATTGACCTCTAATCTGACTGTTACAATATCTTTTATCGGTGGTTATCTTTGAATTTATTATTTTGAACGAAAAGCTTTTCATAATGTTTCAATTCTTTAAAATCATCGCCTTCACTCACTCATACTTTAAGTGCAAGATGGGCATAACAGTTTTTTTTTTTTTTTTTTTGTTATTTTTAATTCAGAGAAGATTTTGTTATGTTAATTGAAGAGGTGGTGGAAGTGGTAATTTTCAAGAAAAAAATGTAAGTGAGGGTGTTGAATATTGTGTTAATAAACAGTGATATTATGTCATAGTATTAGATGCATAAATATGTTGTTGTTGTATTTCTATGTTGGTTTATATGTAAATTAAAATTTTTAAATATTTGGGTTTTTTATTTTTTTTCTTCGATTATATGAGAATCTGTCGATCAGCCTATCAAGAAGAAATTCATCTCATCATTTCTTTTAACTTTTACCTGCATGCTTAACACACTTTATAAAAAAGAAGAAAACATATATTTATATATATATATATATATATATATATATATATATATATATATATACATATATATAAGAATATATTGATTTTATTAAATACCATATATATGAGTGATTACAACATGATTTGAAATTAAAATAAGTGATGAGAATTAAATATTGAATACGTTGTTGTTGTTGTTACTATTTTTGTACATAGTTAAGATGAAAAAATACCGCGCAACAATAAAAAAAATAAATTTTTGATCAATTTGGTAAATCGGATCGCAATCACTTTAATACACGATTGATCGTTTTAATTATATATATATATATATATTTGTGTTGGTAAATGCTAAAGGATAAAAATGACATTGTAATTTAAGTTTTGTTGTTGGTATTATGGATATTTTAGTCAGATTTTATAGTCAGTCAGTCAGTCAATTTTCATAAAGTAACGATAAACTTGATCGGTAAAATGTAATAATTATAAAAAAAAAATAAAACAACATAAAATTTGTGCTTTGAATGATTGCGAACCGAAGCTGTCCACATCATGATGAAGCAAAAAAAAAAAAAAAAATGTGCTTTTTATATTTAAGTCGTTCCTTTTTTGATTCGTTTCAGGCGATCCGATTGGATGGTTCAGCATTTTTGTTTTTTGCTTTTGGTTTTGAAGGTGTTTTGTTCAACATTTTAAAAAATTGTTAGAATTTTTGGCTTAATCATGCTGGGAATGTGTTAACGCATTTCGGTGTTTAGTTTTATTTTCTTTTCTTTTTTTGCTTTACTTGTTCGTTTATTTTTGCTTGTAGTGGGTGCTTTAATTTAATGTAAACATTTTATAAGAATCATTTGATCTTGATTACAATATTTAAGTGTTTAAAATGTATGTAAGTATTACAGTATGTATATTTTTTTGTATATATAGGAATATGTATATTTTTTTGTATATAGGAATCTACAGATGGTTATTTTTCTGAAGGAAAAATATCTTTTTGCATTAAAATTAATAAATATAGTGAATGACTCATCAAAAAAATCGATTAAAAAAATGATTAGACCTTTGATCTTTTAAAAGAGATGACGCATAATATATATATATATATATATATGTATTTGTAAAAGCAATTAAAACATTTCTTCGCGAATTTTAATTTGTTTTGTTTTTATAGAATCGTTTTAAGAGTAAGCTCCTCATTTTCGTTAAGATCAATTTAACTCTTAAAAATATAAATATTTTAGCATTCCAAAAAAACAAATTAATACCTACACTTTAAATGTAAATAACTAAAAGCCAAAATAGCATTTAGAAGATTGCAACTCATGTGAAGTAATTCGGAGAGATCCAGAAACATTAAACTTGGAATATTCTGGTTCCATGTGAAATTTACTCTAGGTACTACCTATATGGTAGTGACCCTGGCCAAAAATAAACACAATGGCGAACAGATTGCAGCTAATAGCTCTAGAATGGAATACATAATGCATAAGACGCGGTAAATCAAAAAATCTATCTGGCGACGAACTATTCTTTTTTTTTTCTCAAGATTCACAACAGAGAAATTGCTGGGAAAATAGTTTCGATAGAAATGTCTAGTGGAGATCTTATACTCTCAACAGTATGGATAAAAAAAAAAATGAAGAAAAGCTGTAAATAAACAAATGTCTTCTAGTGGTTCTAAGCGTAACTTTATGTAATTAAATGTATCTTATGTAACTGCCGCGTAACTTTTTTAGGAAGAATTGTTTCAAATTATCATTTAGTAAGTGCGTCTTTAAATAAAGTAAAGTGGAGAAAGGTTTTTTATTGATTCTGTTTAAAATACAGTGTCTTAATAGTGCCTTATTAATAAATTTGAATTAAATTTTGATCTTATTAATTAATTTGTATATTCAAATAATGTTGTAACATAATCTACTAATCAAACTGACCTGCATTATTATAAGATATCCACTACCATTATAAAATTCAAATTTTAACAATGAAGTTCTTAATTAATAACTATAATAAAAGTTTAAAATTATTATTTGAATGAGTTTATATAAGACGAGTTAATAGAAACAGAATTTTTTGAAAATTATCTGTTCATTAAAAAAAGTAAAAATTATAAAATAATGCCTGGAAAGGCGATTAATGAAAGGCCTTTTATAAATTAAAATAGATTTTCAAGAAATAAAAGAACGGTTTAAAATAGAAGTTTGAAGTATTGGCTTAATATAAATATCGTATTGCGTCACATGAATTTAATTGCTAAAAAATATAAAAAAACAATAAAAATCTTGAAAAACGAAAATGTGAAGGCTGAGATTTATTAAGCATTTATAAAAGTAACTATTAAAAGATATAAAAAATTAAAAACATATATGTATTAAAAGTAATTTTTTGATGTCACCACTTTTAAAACAAACTTCTAAACGAAAAAGAATTTCATATAGGTATATACAATTTAAATATAAAAATATTAAATAAAACTCCTTCAAGGTAATCTGCATTATACTCTGTTCTTCCATTTATAAATAGCTATGACATATGATCTGATCATTTAAATTAAAAAAAAAAAAAAAACCAATCATAAAAATATAAGAAACCACTAAAAAAAACCAGCAAAAATTGCGTTACAAAAACTATAATGCATCTACTAACTTAACACATTGTTACACATTTTGTATCTTAAAAAATTTATTTTTATCAGGATGGCCGTGATCACTTAATTATTTGTATTAATTATGATAATGATTTTTGTTCGCTGATATGATTTGAATTTTTTTTTTTTTTTAAACTACGAATTATAATGTTTTGACACGGTTGAACTTATTTGTTTAATTTTTTATGCAGATGTCTGTCTATTTGATTATATGGTGTCTAACAGAGGTAAAATATATTAAAAACTAATCAGCACAAAATTGGTTTTAGACCCCATTCCAGCTTTTAATGGATAAAAAATTGCGATTTCCGTCATTAACTACAAAAAAAAAAAAGAAAAGAAAACATAAAATTAAAATGTTTTTTTTTTTTTTTTTGGGTATTTTAAAACATTTATGAGATGATTTTTATGCGATCGAATTTTTTAACAAAATTTTTTATTGTTATTTTTTGTTTCTTATCGCTCTGGTTTTTGTTTTTGCTCATCATATTAATGTTATGCAAACTATTAGGCTATATATTTAATATTAGTTTTATTTTTTATTTTATGTTAAGATTTTTAGTGTTTTAATTGCGACAAAATCAATTTTTAAAATTTTTTTCTTTTTAAATAAATTTACATAACATATTATTTCAGAATAAATTAAATTTTAAATTTTGTTTTATATGAAATTTGAAATAAGCTATATACTTTTCGAATTAATAATTCGTAGTTTAATGCCGCCCAACCATCCATACATTCATCCATGAATATACATTAATATTGACTATTAATACGACTCATGCATACTCTACAATTACAATTATCAAGTTGTATCAGGCAGAAGTTGGGTGCTATGAACTGAATTAACAATTTTAATCTCGTTAGCTATTTAAAAAAAAAAAAGAACAAATCGAAGAATATTGTCGGAAGAATGGTACGTTGAACGAAAAAATTTTAATTAAATGAAATAAAAAGTCCTCAATCAAAGTTTTCTGTTTACCATCCCTAGCATAATTTAGTATATGGCAGTTAGTTTGTAACTCGAATATAGCGGATATGGAATTATCTACCACCTCATGTGTTCCCTAAAATTGGTGAAGCTTACATTGTTAATAGATTTAAGGAGAACATCAATACATTCGTTCATCATATTCCTGTAAACCTTAAATCAATTTTTGTTCCATAGCAAAATTCTTCTTTTGCCGCCCAAACAGTACACTAGTACTAAAGATTCCTAATTAGTCTATTATTTCGTCAAAAGAAGAAATTGTATTTAGTAGGTTAAAATTCCACTCGTTAAAATATGAGTTGTGTTTGTACCGTTCCTCTTTAGCGACTTTTGATGATTCTCATCTACCCTATTAAAAATTAGGGTAAAAAAATTATTAAAATTATTACTTTATGAAAGATACTATATTTTCTTATAAAAGCTTTGTCCAAAAATAATAAAAGGTCAGAAAACCAAAGTAAAGATTTAAAAATATCCTCTGCATCAGCTTCTCTTTTTTGAAAGCTCTTCTAAAATTGGAGCAAATATATTAATTAAGAATGTCACTACCATTTCCGTACCGTATCAGCATTTCGGTTCTGTTTCCTTTAATTTGTTGACCATATCCTCATAAATACTTGCTTTTAAAATTCTATTACAATCATTACTTTTAACTTTACATGTAAAAATGGTAAACTTTTATATAATTCTATTGCCGGCTTAAGTTTTCTGGAGTGTGGATACAGTGATAATTTTTGTTATATGCTATATACAAATTTCATGTTAGTTATAGGGATATTTAAAAAAATTAACTCTATTCTACAAATATTTGCATATTTAAAACACCTTTATAGACTAGAATATATTTTACAATTATTTCGATGTTCCAACATCAAATACTTAAACCAGAAATGAAACTTATATTTTTACAAAATGCTGTTAGCATCAGAATCATTTGATTTTCTGCGAATTCCTTTACATTAGAAAAAAAACAAATTTTACATTTGTATTGCTTTTATATGTATTGATAAAACATGGACTAAAATCTGGCTTTTTGTTACAACTTGTCAAAATTACAAGAAACTAGTCATGGAGACAAAAGGACATTTCAATAAAAATTTTGCTCTCTCAAGAATTGATTTGAATCGATTTTAAAAACACATAAAACAAGGCAGAATATAAACCAACGTTTTTAAAGACGCACATTTTCAGAAGACAATATAAACTGTTTGGAAGTGTAACGTGAATTTGAAAATTTTTGTAGAATTTCATATAATAAGAAAAATGTTAAAAATAAAAAGGCACTTTTATCAATTTTAAGAAGTTCTACGTAATTAAGAAAAACCATTAACACATGTAAAATTATAAAGTTAAAGCTTTAATTTTTGCCTTTTATTTTGAAAAAGTTACAGGTATTTAAAAATAGCAAATTTTTAATTTTTAAGCCCTAATAGCTCTTATACAGGGGGGTGGTATAAAAAAAAATTTCTGAGAAAAGTTATACTAACTCTGGAACTTCTTTCTTATCTCAAAATTTAAATTCCCTATCTAAAAGCATGTCCGAAAAATCATGCAAAATTTGGTTTTCACATAACGGTAAATTTAAATACTAAATTTAAAAAAAATGTACATTTTGATATTGATTTATAAAAGTAACAAAAATTTCTGACGAATGGCGTTTTTAAATTCAAAAAATGTTAAGCAGAACCTGAGATTTAAAAATAGGGCTTTTTAAAAATTTGAGAGGCTGTAGCTCCGTAATAGATGGGGAAAGCTACATGAAAAAGTTGTTTTACAACATTAATTTTTTTATGAGATCGTTAAAATTTAATTTCACTAACTTTAACAGTGCAGAACTTTTGTAAATAGACGAATAGACGGACGAACAAAGTGAAAGCAATTGGGACGTTTTTTCAAAAATTTTTGGAAATGTGATAAAAAGAAAAGCAGTTGAAGAACGAACTAACGTTATCTAATATTAGAACCTTAGAAAATCGTATATTACACAGATCATTTTAGAATTTTCTGTTTTTGACTCATTTTTCATTGAATTCCCCATGCCCTATTTTATGTGTATATATATTTATATAAGTATACTTCTTGGATTGCAGAACTTTAGCTTTAAACAGATATTTTTTTCATCATAATTATATTATTAATCCTTTTTAAAATTACATTAGTATCAATAATAACCTTTACTTAGCATACCTTGAAATCATTAATTTTCCACTCAACCCTAAATACATGCTATTTAAGAAGAACAAGAAATGTTTTAATTCCAAGTGCATTAAAAAGTTTAAATTTTTCATTTTTAAATCTTCAATTATACTTTAAGAAGAATATTATTAAAAAAATGTAAAAAAAAAAAATTTAATCTTAATCCCAATATTAGCGTTATATCAAACTTAATTAAAACAATACAAAACAAAAGAGAAGTATAAAATCATTCTTCTTTACAATAACAATAAGAAAAAAACAACAGTATAGGTAGGTACATATTATTATTTTTTCAAGTACACTTCAATTACAAATTATCCAATGAGTATCAGTACTATTTCAACCAATTTTAAATCAATTCCAATAGATTATATTTATCTATAGATACAAAAAAAAAAAAAACTAAACATAAATGATACCGTAGAATGGAAATGCATTCAATTAAAAAAAAAAAATAATTTGAAATAGAATATGCGCCCGCCAATTATTTGATTCGATTTGACGTGACGATGTTATTGAGATTTAATCAATTTTCGTGAATTATAAAGCCTTAAAATCGGCATTTTAATTTTTGATCTTTAAGTAGATTTTTAAAAAAAACAACACAATACAAACACTGTTCAAAAAACAAAAAAAAAAAAAAATTATAGAAAAGAAAAACTCACTTGATTCGTTATTCAAATAAATACCGAAATTATGTTATAAAAAAAAAAGGAAAAAAACAAAATTGAAAACCAAATTGAAATTTAAAATTTATTTTATATGATTTCCAGTTTTTTTTTTTTCTAAGTTTGTTGTTTGATTAAAGAGGAAAGCAGTTTATATATTGTTTAATATCTAGAGTACAACCACCAACCTACATACCGTTTAATAATATTACATACATATAAAATATGTACTTTAAAATATTCATAAGTTGAGTTGATCAGTTCAAAAAATAATTCTCTTTTGTTATTTTCAAATAGTTTAAAATAGTTCAGTTGCTTTACTAATTGAAGTTGATCGATTACCTTTTTAACAAAAGTAACAAAAAGTGCCGGCAAAAAAAAAAAAAAGAACAAAATAATCAAAAAATACTTCTAAACATATTGTTATATGCTTAACTATTTAAAGGTGAGTAATATATAGATAGATATGTCTCAATTAAAAAAATTTGAGATAATTTTCAGGTATTTTGTTAACGTGACATTTAATTTCTTTTTCTGTTTCTTATTTTTTTTTTGTTTGGTTCTTTTTTTTTTTTTTTTTTTAATTATATTTTAAAGGTGAGATTTAATAAAAAGTGCAAATCAGATTATATAAATTGACGATCATTTTGAAAATTAATAATTAAAGATCACAAAAAAAAAAAAAAAATTAGATTTAAAATTAAATTGTAGACCAAAAAATTTTGGAAACATAAAGTAAAGATAATAAAGTGATAGGAAATAAAGTCAAAACAAAATAGGAAATAAAGTACAAAACAATGTATTTTGAAATTTTGGTCTTATTTCCATTTTGAAAAGGAAATAAAGACAAAATTATGAAATTAAAATAAGCAAATATTTTTTTCAATTTGTACTAAATCTTAATATCGCATTACAAAATCTTGCATATATACATATGCTTATTTAAATATTCTGGAAAACGCCTAAACTCTGATCTTTTCAATCAGCTCTTAAATCAACTTATATTTATATATGTATTTAAATATGTATACATATTAAAATAAAATAGTACTTTATATAGCCACATTTAAAAATCCTTACATATGCGTGGTGTTTCACATCCTTTGATACCTTCATGAGCCGCCTATAATTTCCAAGAAGTTTTTCAACAATTAAAAATTTTTCTATTAGACAAACTTACTTTTTATAAAATTTCTAGAAAAGGGGCATTACAATAATTTAATTTGTCTTTATTTTAAGTAACCAAAATTTGAATTCCATTTGATTTTTATATGATATAATCGTTTTTCTTTTTTTCCTAAGGGAGGTGAGAATCTTCCAAAAACACTAAGAATTGCCCTTTGGTAGTGTCAGATTTTTGCTGAGTAAACCCACCTTCCCCTTCAGAGATAATAACGCAGTATATTGTGTTGGGAGTAGGGATAGGAGAGGATAGGACAAAGATGTGAGATGTGATGCGAGATATTGAATTGGGGAGTGAGACTGTAGGGGAACAATGAATCCGCCTATTATTGTTACTATTTTGTCAGTGTGTACAGCCATCAGTGTCTACAGCCATCAACAGTTACAACATGCGGTAGTATACAACACCTTCCCGCGTAAGTTATTAGTATTAATTATCAATATTATTATTATTTACTACAGAGCCATCGGTGGATTACAGTGTGCAGTAGGATGATCTTTGATTATACGATAGTTTTTCTGCAGCAGCTATTATTATTATTATTATATTATTGTTTATAATTAAAAAATTTATAGAATGTTTAGTTCTGTATTGTATTACGAATGCAAAGAAAAAAACAGAATGTAAAACCAATGGTTTTTAAAGGCACATATTTTTCCAAAAGAGATTAAAAACAGTTTACAATTTTGATTTGCATCAAAATTTATAATTCCTTTTATCATTTTATATATAAGGTAAAATTAGCAAAAATCAAGGGACACTTTCTTCAATTTTAAGGAAAATATAATATAATTAAGACAAGCTGTAACCACTTATAAAATTGTATTGTTGAGGCTTTAGTTTTTGTGTTTTACTTTGAAGAAATATGTACAGGTGATTAATTTACAGGTGCCTAGAAATAAAAAATGTTCACTTTTGACCCTTTATTAAGGAAAATTTGTGAGAAAACTTATGCTAATTCTGAAAAATCTTGCTTGTCACAAAATTTTAAATATTTTATCTAAAAGCGTTCCTGAAATATCAAGGAAACAAAATCTTGCAAAATTTTGTTTCCAAATAACGGTAAATTTAAATACTGAATTTTAAAAAATTTTAAAATTTTAATATTCAATATTAAATATTATATCCCGTCGTTTGGAATTTTTAAATTGCAAAAATATTAAACAGCACTTAAGGTATAAACATTTGAAAATCAAAGAACATGATCAAAATTTTATTGCTTTAGATTTAAAGGTCTAAAAGTTTTGTAAATAGACAGACTGATGGACAGACTCACATTAATACGCTAATTTTTCAATGTTTTTTTGAAAAATTATCTAAAAACATATTATTCAGTCAACGTTTTTTGGCTAAGGAAAACGTTTCCAGATGGGATTTTTTTGTATACACGGTTGAAAACAGCTGAACTTAAAGGCTGCAAAAGCTCAGGGTATTCTATACATAATTTTTGTCAAATAACAAATGGATACATTTTTTTTTTAATAACAAAAATGCATTCGGTAGTTTTTTTTGTGATTCCTGTAAATTTCCATTAGTTAAAGGATTTAAAACAGCAAATATATCGAATAAAACAAAGAAGTAATTAATTAACAATATAATTTTTTTCTTAGGTTATTTTAAAGGAAAAATAAAGTTGTCTCATCCTTATATAGGTATCATTGGAAAAAAATTGTGTAGTTAAAGAAAAATTATGGTTGGTGAAAGTTAACTAAAAAGGAAGGAGCAAAATCCAAGTTAATGAAAACATCAAAATTAAAATTCAACTAAAATAATTCTGAAAAGATTATCATGTACCTATACAGTTACATCTTCAAGTTATATTTCTCTAAAAAATTTGTACGTTTTTTGTAAAAATTATTTAAAAATCAATTTGAATCCCAACAATCTAAAATTAATTCAAAATTTTAATAAATATTGTAATATTTTCTAAGTAAGTTCAGAAGTTTCTCTAGATATTTTGCAAAATATTTTCTTAAGAAAATATAAAATGTATTGGGATTGTAACTTGATTAAACACCAGGGGGTAAAAGAAAAATGCGTTCACCAGTAAAAGATAAAGTTAAAATTAAAAAAAAAAAACTGAACTAAAAAAAAAAACACATTCGATTGAAAAATTGATATTATTAATAAAAAAAGAAACAAAAAAAAAAAAAAAATTGAATCAAAACGAATCAACAAAAAACAAAAATTCTTTCCATTAAATTACCTGTATACTCCAGATGGTTAATCTTTTGTTGTTTATGATGTTTTTTGTTTTTGTTGTTCTACAGCAGCATCAGGATTAATTGAGAGAATATTTAAAATCTATTGACTGGGTATAATCTGTTATGAGTTACAAATGTTATTATTATTATTACTATTATTATATAAGCATGGAAAATAAACCAGTAGTTAATGAGATCATGCTGTGAGCATCTGGAAACTTTAAATGAATATTGCGGAAATATTTCAATGGCAATGAAAATGAACTGGTATGGTTATGCTAAATTTTAATATTTAATAAAATTAACTATAACAAAAAGATTTGAATTTTTTTAAAAGTTGTTTTGATCTAATTTTTTAAATTTTAGTTATTTTGAATTTTGATATTTATGTGAAATATAATTTACCTAATAGTTGTCGAAAATTTTTTTTTTATATTTAATTTATTAATATAGTTTTTTGGTCTTCATGTTTCATTTAAATGGTGAAGATAGTTATTTAGATTGATCTCCGAATATTTGCCCCTATTGAAGCTATTGTACAAATTCTATAAATTACCGTGTTTTAATTCACTTTTATGTAACCAAAAAATTACAATAACTTTACAAAGAATACGTAAATCCTTTTTCTTAAATTCCATCTGTTTTTTAACCTCATCTTTAAATATTTTTATTTAATTTTAAAAAATAAAATTTTGTTTTATACCATACGTTTTTTTTTATTACCTAAATAAAATCCTATTATTAATATATAATTATTACATTTTTATTAAAATCCCCAACTATAATCACGAAATCAAAACTTTTCAACAGAAAATAATCATTAATAGTTAGTTCAAATGAGGTTAACTAATGATGTCCTTAACTATAAACAGGGAAAAAATATAAATCCTAACTATGGGATATTAAAACATTGGCATATGGAAAATATAGAATATTTTATCTGGATTATATATGATTTAATAGATAAAATATTGATGTTCTAGAAGGATAAAAATTAAAAGGTTAATTCAATCTGGATCACGTACTGCTATATAATTAAAATTTATTTATATTGGTTTAAATTAGGATTTTGAAAGTAATATTCTTATATTAATTAATCCGCCATGCCACGCGATGTGCTATATTCACTCTTTTAGCTTTTACCGTGCCTCATTTATAGGCCATAGAGTAAAACCTAGACAATAGAACCAGAAAAGGATGTACTATTGTAAAATAATCTCTGCAAACAAACTTTTAGCATTTTTTTTTGAGTATATTGGGCCTAACAATTATTAATTGTTATATCTTTCCTTTGCAGCTGCAACTGGACTCACAACTACAAACAAAGGAACAATAAATAATTTTTATACGTAATATGCTCATATATGCTCTCGTTAAGAAGATAAAACAATGAAACTAATTTTACTTATGCGCATACAAGATGTACTAACAAATGTTTGTATTTATGAACGGTTCTTTTTGTGTATTTTTCATTTTTATTAAATTGATGAAGGCTGATATAACGTGTGAGTAGTCACTAGAATTTAGCCCGTAATCCACCTTAAAAACACAAAAGAATCTATATTTGACAAGAGTTGATGTTTCCTTAGATTTACACAAAGATGATACCACTATGACGGAAGAACCTTCTAAAGAACTTTCTTCACAGACTGGGATAGGTACAGAGAAAGCATTTCACGTTCTCTATAGTGTCAATTCCTCTGAAAAATCTACAATTAAGACAATGACCCGTAATAACACCAACCAAATGTCTTATTTCGGGTCTAGAGAGAAGAGTTGAAGGGTTTTTAATAGTAGATATCAATAGTACAATGTCATGGACCTGTGACAGTATCACCTGTGTAAACCCTTAAAATGTTAAAACAAGCTTTTAATCATATTAGTTATTAATAATAGTTCTTCATACAGGAAAAAAACAGTTTTATTTTGATCTAGTTTCTAACTACTTTTGTTACAATACAATAATTAAAATCTATATTCATTTGAAATTAATTTTCATTTTATTACTTTTAGACTTTTTTAAGCTTATCTTCTATATATAAATTCTTTTCTTTTATAAATGGTTTTTGAACTTTAAACTTTCAATAAAATTTATAACTTGGTAGTAAAATACTTTGGGGATTCGGTAACCTAGAGGATAGGCGTGTGGCGTATTAACCGAAGGAGTGTGGGTTCGATCCCTGCACAGGTCATAATTTTTTTTCTTTACATACCCGCTTACAACCTAATATAATGTAAATATATAGTATATAATATAAACAAAATAAATAATATTAGTATATAATTTAATAATAGTATAAAAATCTATAATGGTTTTAGTAGCCGATGGTTCAATAATATTGCACTACATTAATGTATGTAATATTAATATAAATAAATAAACAAATAAAAGTAAAATACTTACCATACTTATAATAATACAGTACCATAATACTTTTTTAAAATAAAATTGAATATAAATATTTAAAAATGCTAAACTGTGGATCACATTAAGAAATTATATATAGGGGTAAAATGTCATATGACTTACAAGAATTGTTCATCATTTTAATTTTAAATGAAATTTCCAACAAAAAAAAAAAAAAAACAATATAAATGTATACATAAAAAAAAGGGTTTTTACTCATAATTTCAAATAGATTACATATTTATCTCCCCATTTCATAATGGTGGTTAATAAAAATAAAACAATGCTAAATATACAATTGAATTATTTATTGTGTATTTTGCAATAATAATAAAAAAGATATACATATTAAAGATAGAAAAATAATATAAAAGAGAAAAACCAAAAAAACCGCAAAATATCAAATGACCCAAAACTAATAATTTAATTTTTATTTTTGTTTTTTTTTTTTTTTTGGTTATTCGTATGTTGTGTTGAAAGATCAATTAAAAGAAATCAGAAAACCATTTGGTTATTCAATTTATAAATTATTAAACATTTTGACATGCTGCTGGTTAAATATTTTTATGTGTTTCATGTACGCATGTATGTACATATATAATGTAATATAATAAAATAGGATTAGCATTAAATTAAAAGCATGCTTGTATATTTTTGTTAATTACGAGAATTTGTTGAAAATTATTTTGGTTTTAATTGAAACATGAAACTTGAATTATAATCAAATTTACCAAGGCAAGTTATGAATCTTTATTTGTATACATTTTATATATTAAAAGATTATAAAATTTTAAAAATGATATTAATTATACGCAAAATTTAGAAAACGTTCTAAAATTTTAAATTTTCAATAACAAATAAGATTAATGCAATAGGCACCTTTTGTATTATAAGTGTTTTGTATCGTTGTATATTTCAAATGTCAGATGATAGGAGATTTTATTTTTATTCAAAATCATTTTGGAATTTTAATATAATAATTTATAATATAAAAATAATAATTTATAATATAAAAAATTAATAAAAATAATACAAATACTTACAATTTTCCTTCTTCTTCTTCCACTTTCCACTACTTTTATAATAATTATAAAAACTGTCAAATGTCAAAAGTAAATATGTTATATCCTATATACGGCAGATATGACCATACAACATACCCAATAAACAATAATGTAAAATGTTTTAAATTTTTATACAAAATTGTTTAAAAGGGTATAAAATTTTATGACGTTACAACTTTCAAATGCTTGTAATAACTCGTATTAAAAATATCAAATTAAGTAAAACGAAAATTTTATTATGAATAAAAATATTTAATCAAGTAATTATATAATTTTTTTTCTGTATTAATATCCAGATTTAATTAATATTAAACAAATATTTCAACAATTATAGTTTCAAAAATTTGTTGAATCTGAATCAAGAATGTCTTTATTTTAAATTGTTATTATCCTTATTAACGATAATTTTTTACATTCTAATTTTTCAACGAGCTGTAATCCTAACAAATCGAAAATAATAATCATAATTTATTATCTGAAAACCCGTTCGATTTTATAAAATGAAAATTTATTTAACAAAAAATTTATTTTGACGAAATTTGATAAAAAGTTTTTGATATAAATTCGATCAAAAACTAATCGATTTCTTTACCAAAATTCAGATTTATCTCATGAAATGTCATACTTATACTTGTGATCATTTGTATGGTTATTACACTATATACATACATACATATATGTTATGTATGTCTATATAGACTTAAGTTTATAATCTTAGCACGAATATTCAAAATATTCAATTTAAATATTTAATCTGTTAAATCGTAAAACAAAATAAAGAAAAACAAAAAAAAAAAAAAAATTAAAATAATAATGGTATGGAGTTAATCGATTCTAAAAATTTTGAATCTCTTTTTTTTTTTTAGTGTTTCTGTTAATTGAAATTGCAATAGCAAAGACTTGATGCCACAAAAACACTGGAAAGAATATTTTTTTTAAAAATTGAAATACACAATTTTTTTTTAAGTTGTTACAGACTATTTGTCAAGCCTATTACAAAGATTAATAATTTTCTCTCAGTATCAGACTATTTATTTTAAAGATCATGTAAAAATTATAAGAAATTGTCTCCAATAAAATCAAATGATTACTATATAAATTTTTATAGTATTATAACATGTGCGAGCTCAATTCCGAATAAAGTCTGTAGTGAATACATTCATTTATTTTTTCTATCTTTAGCTTATCATTATTTCTAATAGCACTATGTAAATCAAGTTTGTTAACAGTTTTTAAATTTTTTCTTTTATATAAAATATGAAAATATCGTATTAATAATATATAGCAATATTACAATACCTGCAGTCAATTAAAAAGCAGATATAACATACAAAAATACCGAATTAACTTTTAAATAAAACATTGTGGTTATGTTAAAAAGTTAATAAAAAAAAAAAATAATATAAATAAAATAGTAATATCCCGCTATGCTAGGTAGAGCAAAAATTTTCATGCTAATAAAAATGAAAAAATAGAAATTAAAAAAAAATTATGTGTTTCTATAATTAAAAGACTTATGGGTCAATGCATAATTTCGAAAATATATTTGTAATCAATGCTGTAATATATACATATGTAAATGCAAAAAAATTATTATAAAATGGGTAGAAGCAGTTTTTCAAAGTGATAAACTTCTGCGTAAAATTGACTTGTTCTATATTTGGGTGTTGCTAATAATTTATCAAAGGTTTTAAAAAGGGTGCTTTTGGAAAAGTACCTAAAAAGTTTTTTTTAAATTTGTTAGTAGGTACTTATTATATAAGTATTATGAGTTATGACCAATAACATAGGGATTAAATTGTTAGCCTTTAGAGAGGCTATGGATTGAAACCTCGGTCACATCAAATCAAATATTAATAATTTAAATCGTAATAATGAAAACCATAATATAAAAATAAATAATTCATGTATAAGACAATAGATGGCTCTACAAATAAAATATTTGTGTTTCATAATCTTGCACAATAACTGCAGACAAATAATCAACGGATTAATAAAAATCAAGAATCGTAGTTTAATATGAAAATAAGTGTCTTAGAAAATGTCCTTCGCTCCTTAAATAAGGGAAAGGAAAAGAAACTTTAAGTATTAATTCCATATGATTCACAATCCTAATTTATTTGTTTGAACTGAATAGTTCGATATTCCAGTAATCAATATTTCGAATTTATTTGTCTGAATCATCACTGGGTGTAAAACGTATTAAGTTTTTACCAAAATATTAATGGATAGGATCTTTCGAAAACAATACATTAATTATAAGAACATTAAGAATTGCATTTTAATCAAAAACGTTAATCATTCCAATAATTTAGGAGATCATCAAAACTTTTCTCAAAATCTGTAGCTTCAATTTACAATATAAAAAACAAAAAACCAATTTATCAAGATGCATAAAGTGGTCTGTACCTACTATTTTTTTAAAGATCGAAATTAAATCCTGAATCTAATATTAAATTATACTTATGGCTACACTGAAACATCATACAGATCATATACACTGTTATAAAATTTTTTATTTTATTTTTTTTTTTGTTTCTTAAATGATGTCATAGTCCATAGATGGCATAAAAAGGGAAATATGATTATTGTCTGATTGTACAAACAAAATGTATGCATATGTAAAAAATAAAAAAAAAAAAGTGATTTTCTAACATGGCAATAAATTAACGTTTTAAAAAGTGAGCTTTAAATGGTATCTAAATCACAACGACACGCTTTATTTGAGGATTAATTAGCACCATTGCAATAAAAGAAGATGAAAATAATAAAAAAAAAAAAACAAAAATAAAAAATCAAAAAACAAAATATTTTAATAGTATCAACACATTAGCGGTTTATATTTAATAATGATGATATTGATGTTGATAGAGGTAATCATTTATATTTCATTTCATATAATGATGATATGACAGTGATGATATTTTTAGTTAGTTAGAGTATGGTTTTTTTTTTCATTTTTTTTTTTTTTAACGAAACTTTGACAATTTTTTTTTTTTTTTTTTTTGTAGTCTTCCATAATTATTTTAATGTTAACTGTTAACTGTTATTGTTTTTTTTTTTATATACTTTTAATACCATTATTGATTATGAATTGATCTAATATAACTGTATTTCAGGTCAATCACTTATTTATTATAAAAAAAAAAAAAAAAGAGCAAAAAGATAAACCTATACGTATGTATGTATGAAAAAGAATAATTTCATAAAATTTTAACGTATTTTATTATATTAAACAAAGTTATAGGGCTATTAATGATTACAAAAGTATTAATTCGGAAATTACATGTTTTTTTGGTTTTTTTTTTTTATCGAAATTGTGATTTATTAGATCCTCACCTGCTGTTTTAGATTATGTTTAATTTTAAAAATAAATTACATGATTTTTTTCTATATATGTACCCTATGTACATATATATTTTAAATTTGATAATTAAACTGTAACAGTTAAAATATATATGCTTATAATTTTTTTTTATTCATTATGTATGCATATATGTATATATATGTAGTATATGTACATACATATATAAGATAAATTTGAATGAAAACGAACTTTGGTTTCAATAAAGAGTAAAAGAGAAAAAAAAATAAAAAATAAAAAGGCGGACAAGTTTTCCAAATTTTCCATAAAACATTAAATATTATTTTTTACACCTTTTATTATCTTTTAAATTAATACAAAATTATACGGACATAAAATAAAAATTTAAATTTTCTATTAATAATAAATGTGGTAAATTGTGTAAACATTAAATTATAGATTTTATTAAAAGATTTTATTTTTTTTTTTGTACCCAATCTTTAAGGTTTAGAGTGAGAATATTTTAATTAAAAGGTTTCCAATTTTAAATTTGGTTTTTTAAATGGTTTTTATTTTTTGTAGGATTAAGAAAAACAAATTCAATTTAATTTATTTTTCTTTTAAGACTAATTGAAATTATGAAGTTTAGTAGCTTTTAATAAATTTGTTTCATTTGATTATAAATTTTTTTTTTTTATTGTCATTTAAGTGTGAATGTATCAAATGATAATGGTAGGTACATAATATAATTTTAAATAATATTTATTTAATAAAATTATAATATTAAATGGTAAAGTAAAGGAAATTTAAATCACTACAGATTTTTATTAGGTGTTTTTTTCTGAGATTTGTTATACATTATTTTTTATTTAATTTTTGGGTTTCTTTCATAGTTTGAGAAGAAGAGAATGATTTAAAACAGTTTGAAGATAACAATAATTAAGTAGTATATAAAATAACTGCTGATAATAGATTATGAGTAGTAGGGAAACGAGTCTAAATATTTAGTTTCACAATTAATTATATAAATAAAAAAATCTTAAATCTATAAATTTAATCAGGAAACGTGTGATCAATCTTAAATCTATAAATTTAATCAGGAAACGTCATGGCTATAGTATAGCAAAATATTAAAAATTTAAACGCTTTTAAAGTTATGACAGATACAAAATACATAATTAGAATTGCACAGTCTAATTGCACAAAGGACAAAAAATATGTTACTAACTTATTCTGATATAATTAATCTTAATATAATTAAAATTATATAATGAAAATTATAAATAAAAAAAATATGTCAAATTGATTAAATTAAAAGGGTGTAAGATGATATTGCTACCTTTTGATATGTATCTATTGTGTTCCTGCTGCTATTAGGTGTTGTGGATTTTGCCTCTACTTATAATACTTATGTCAGCTCTACTTTCCTCTAATAAATAAAAAGATGGGTAGAGAGTTTACTGCTAGCAGTTCATCTTTGAGAAAGTAATATGCTACTAGATAAATATATTTTGCTCGAAGTAAACGAATCTCTTCTTTTTCTATGATAAATTCCGTATGCATTGTGATTCTCTATTCCAATTTTTTTTAAGTATACATTTAGCTGGTAATGTCTTGAAATGACTCCTGTTACAGAATCGTGTTATTCTCAATTTATTATACCCGTACGATAGGATCGGGTATAATAAAATTACTCCTCCGTTTGTAACACCTCGAAATAAGCGAGCTAGATATACCTTCAAAGGTATGGATCGGATCAGAAAAAAATTCTAAGACGATTGAGCCATGTCCGTCCGTCCGTCCGTCAGCACGCTAACTCAAAAACTAAGAAAGCTAGAATCTTGAAATTTACACAAAATATTCTGGGAGTAATTTGTAGGTTCCCTATTTTTTTTGGTTGAGTTTGGACCAAGCCTTAGGGTAGCTCTCGAACACCTAACTTTTAGATCCCGACATTTTTTTTGAAATAGAGCTATGAAATTTTAACTGCTGATAGATCTCACAAAAATATTAATTTTATATTTAATAACTTTTTTTTGTAGCCCCACCCGTTACGGAGCTACAGCTCCCCAAAGGTTCAAAAAAGCTCTATATTTAAATTGTTATAGCTTATATTGTTATTGCTTAAATTGTTATTGCTATATTTAAATTGATATAAGGTATATCTTCATTTTGAAAACGCCAAACGATTACTACTTTTATTAGCTTTAAAAGAATATATACAATAAATATATATTTGTGGCATACCGTGTCTTAATTTACCGTTATGTGAAACTCAAATTTTGCAAAATCCTTCAACCCTTCTATCTTCTAAACGGTTTAAGTTGGAAACTTGAAATTTTGACAAAAGTTAGATCTTTGAAAATAAGTATGAGTCATTTCAGAAATTTTTTTTGTATCACCCCCCGTTTAGGAGCTGTAAGGGGTCAAAAACTGAAAATTTCCTATTTTTAAACACCTGTAACTGGAACACCTGTTAAAATTTTTTTGAATTAATACACAAAAATTAAAGCTTCAACATTATACTCTTATTTCTGTTAACAACTTTTTTTTAATAATGTAGGGTTACTTTATAATTGACCAAAGTGTTACTTGATTTTTTCAAATTTTCTAACAAATTTCTTTAACGAATTTTTTCCATTTTGTTTTACTCGATAATTTGAAATTGTTGAGGATATAATGCGTAGTGCAAAAAAATGTAAATAAATAAACAACATAACGGTTGTTGCTTGAAGAATTTTTATTTATATGATATTGATATACACACATACCTTTATAATATCATGTTTATTTACATATCGTATATGTCACTAGTGAATGAATGATAAGAGTAATATGTATATTATATAGCGCAGTATTTACATACATATATGTATTTTATTGTACTTATAAGAAATTATTCTGTCAATGGAATTTAAAATATAATATATAATATTATATTTATAATATAATATAATATAATATTTAAAATTATATTTACTATTTTGTACTTAGTAAATTTAATATACATTTACCGCTTAGTATTAAATGGTACTATAGAATATTTGAAAAAGTTTTGGATTGATAATCGTTATATGGAAAGTTAAAATCTGCTTTTGAAGAATGTATAAACATATAGTTTGAATGTATGTACAAGCCATAGTTCTAGAAATTATAAAATTCACCCAAATTATTTTAAAATACTAAAATATTAAAAAAATAATATTATAAGCAGAGTGACAGGCTATGAACATACTAACGGGTCGTACGGATATCTAAGAGTTGACAAAGGCAACTGTATTCTTCCTCGTTTTTAGCACATTTCCAAAAAAATTTTGAAAAAATGTGCTTATTAGTTTCACTCTGTCCGTCCGTCCGTCCGTCCGTCCGTCCGTCTGTTTACAAAACTTCTACACCGTTAAAGATAGAGAAAAAAAATTTTAACCATAGGTAGGTCTTATAAAAAAAATAATTTTGTGGAACAACTTTTTCATGTAGCCCCCCCCATTACGGAGCTACACCCCCTCAAACTTTGAAAAAGCCCTATTTTTAAATGCATATATCTTATGTTCTGCTTAAGATTTTTTCAATCTGAAAACGTCATTCGACAGGTATTTCTTTTATCTTTGTAAATTAATATCAAAATTATACAACTTTTTTAAATTTAGTATTTAAATTTACCGTTATGTGAAAACCAAATTTTGCATGATTTTTCTACTTTCATAACTCCGGCACGCTTCTAGATACAAGCTTGAAATTTTGAGGCAAGAAAGAACTTTTAGAATTAGTATAAGTTTCCTCAGAAAATTTTTTCGGACCACCCCCTGTTTATGAGCTATTAGGGCTTAAAAATTGAAAATTTGCTATTTTTAAACACCTGTAACTTAGGAACCTGCACACATTTTACTTCTGCAAGATGTAAAAATTAAAGCTACAATAATATATTTTTACGTGTGTGAAAGGTTTATTTTAATTGTAAAGGGTTCCAAAGTTGCAGCTCTTCAAAATTGTAAAAAAGCCCCATTTTCAGATGTATATATCTCGGGCTCTGCGTAATAGTTTTGCAATCTAAAACCGGCAGAAGATCGAAAATTTTATTATCTATATGAAACAATATCAAAATTATGTAATATTATGTAATTTACGATTTAAATTTACCGTTATGTGAAAACCACATTTTGCATGAAATTTCTTTTTTCATAACTCCGGCACCCCTTTAGATAGGAACCTGAAATTTTGAGACAAGAAAGAACTTTTAGAATTAGTATAAGTTTCCTCAGAAAATTTTTTGGTAACGCCCCCTCTTTAAGAGTTATTACGCCTCAAAAATTGAAAATTAGCTATTTTTAGACACCTGTAACTTATGCACCTGTAAAAATTTTTCTTCGGCAAGACATGAAAATGAAAGCTACAATAATATATTTTTACGTGTGTGAAAGGTTTATTTTAGTTGTAAAGGGTTCCACAGCTGCAGCTCTTCAAAATTGTAAAAAAACTCCATTTTCAGATGTATATATCTCGGGCTTTGCGTAATAGTTTTGCAATCTAAAACCGCCAGAAGATCAAAAATTTTATTATCTATATAAAACAATATCAAAATTATGTAATATTTTGTAATTTACGATTTAAATTTACCGTTATGTGAAAACCACATTTTGCATGAAATTTCTTTTTTCATAACTCCGGCACCCCTTTAGATAGGAACCTGAAATTTTGAGACAAGAAAGAACTTTTAGAATTAGTATAAGTTTCCTCAGAAAATTTTTTGGTAACGCCCCCTCTTTAAGAGTTATTACGCCTCAAAAATTGAAATTTTGCTATTTTTAGACACCTGTAACTTAGGCACCTGTAAAAACTTTTCTTCGGCAAGACATAAAAATTAAAGCTTCAATAATATATTTTTACGTGTGTTAACAGCTTTTCTTAGTTATATAGGATTCCGGACTTACGGCCCCTCAAAATCTCAAAAATGTCCTATTTTCACGTTTTTTTCTTACTACATGAAATTTTCAAATTTTTGTGTAAGTCACACTTCTAAACAATTTGTATTGAGTTTTGGAAATGTGCGCTTTTAAAAACCGTTGGTTTACATTCTACCTTGTTTTATTAAATCCTATGATTTTTTCATAACTTATATACGGTTATAGTTTCTTAAATATCAAGTAGATACTCTGACTATTTATTTTCTTCAAATTGTCAATTACAGTGTCGAAACTTTTAAAGAGTCAATTTATATTCAGAACTCATTTTTAGGATGACAATAAGAATTGTTTGATTAATGAGACAAAAAAAAAATATAATTTTCAGATTCTTTAAATCATTCATAGGTGGTTACATATAGGTATTGTTTTTCAAAGTTACATATAGATATTGTTTTTCAAAAACAAAATTTTTTTGGTAATGTTGCATTAAACAATAAGACTTTAAATTTAATAAATCCCTATAAATTAATTTCTAACTAACAAATTTAAATTGATTTTTACTTCATAAACGGTTGGAACTATTAGAACACTTTCTTAAAGGAAACATTTACAAGTATATCCTAAAGTTAATTATTTTTAATTTCTCCTGTTTTATACCCTTAGAGAACATAGGGTAGCTTCTACAAATCCATTCCAATTTTCTCTGTCGTACGTTATTCATAGTTATTTATTAAAAAAAGAAATTTAAAATTTTTTTTATTCAAAAAACAAAAAAAAAAAAAAAATCTATTAAATAATTATTTTAAAGGAAATATTAAGAGGTAATACATTTTATTTAATTATTAATTCATGTATTACAATCTATTAAATTTAGAATACAATAAAAAAAAGAAAAACAATGAGTTAATTAAATCACAAATTTTAATTAAACTATTTAAATAATAATAAACATAATATAGGTACTGCTTAGTTTTTAATTTTTAATATTTTCATTGTCTATTCAATAAAATATTTTAGAGTATTGAATTTGAATATTAAAAATTAAAAAATAAAACAAAAATTGTTCCTTTTTTTTTTAATTTTTAATTATGCATTGCTTCATTTACTTTGACAATTGAACTGAAAATTAAATTTCAAAATAAAAAATAACTTTTCTTTTTTATTTAAAAGTATTATTTAACTTTTATTTAATTTTATGTTGTATTTTTGTTTTTATTTATTTAATTTTTTTTTTTTTTATTCAAATGAATAATAAATTAAACAATAAAACCGTATCTAATAACGAGTGGCCAATTCAATGTTTTAAAATATTATATATTGTATATAGTTATTTTACATTTATGTGCAAAATAATAAAGGCAAAGATTACAATTTTTTTAATCTTTTATAAGTTTGAAAGTATACTGCAGAGATCATAACACTGGCTTGAATGAATAAAATTGAGCTCGAACTCAAATATTATCTTTTAAGTAAAAACTCATTTTTGATTAAATTTTACAAGGAAAATTGAAAAGCAGTACGAAAGTGCTATATGAGTTCAAGGTCAGTTTTAATGCATTCGACCGACTGTGTTGGATAATATATCAGACTTTGTCTCTCTTCTTTAGAATGCTTTTCTTAATGAAAACTTAATTCGTTGTAAATAAATTTTTTTTTTTTTTCCTTTTTTTTTTTAGGCAGGATCATTAATGGTTTAAAGCTTTCTTATTAATGGTTTAAAAACTCCTACACTGCACTTTGAGTCCTTTTTTTTTTTGCAGAAAATTTGATTTGTAATTGAACAATAAAATTTTTGATATGTAAGGTATTATAATATATGCTTATGAGAGCTTCTGTGGTTGAGTCGTTAGGTGGTAAGTATATCAACCGCAGGAGCGCGTGTTCAAATCCTGCGCAGGAGCTACAATTAAAAGAAAATTACAATATAAAGAAAATTTACTGGAAAGGTAATTTTCAATTGCAACCGCCCACCTCATCATAATGTAAACAAAATAAATAATATAACTTATAAATTAATAATAGCATTATATACATTGTCGTTGCAGTGGAAATAGTCTGAGAACTCTTGAATATAAGCTGTAAACCCTTTTCATAGAAGTTTAAAGCGTTATGATAAAATTTTCGTACGATTACGATTTGCAATCCAGCATAAAGTAAATTGACGACAGTGCAAGGGATTTCAGAAAACAAAAAAAAACATTAGATCTGCGAAAAGTCATTTGTTGGTGGCAAAGAAGACTTAACGGGAAAACTTTTTCGGGGAAACCAAAACAGAAAACGTAATGCATTAGATGAATACATTATAGATGATTGCAGGCTAGTGTACTTTAATTAATATATCTAAAATTTAGTATTATAAATTTAACTGAATTTTATTTTTAATTCAAAATTAACTTTACCAACTTAAAAAAAAAAACAAAAATAACAAAATATAAACACTAATTGTGGATTTGGTATATGGACTTGATATATATTTGATTTTTAAATTTGTCATCATTTTCGTTGTTGTTTCTTGTCTATATAGGAGATATGGACAGTGATTTTTGAAATTAATACTTACCTAGAAATTTTGTACAGGTACATAATATATATCTTTATTTTGCACAATATTATAATATTTGGGTATGTAGTTCAGTTCAAAAATATAAAAACAAAAAAAGACATAATAAAAAAAATGTTTTTTTTTTTTTTATGAGGTCACGCAACAAATTAGCATATCTAAGTATTCAGTTGGCCGGTCGGTCGGATATATAGAAACTTAAAACTTATATATACTTATAATGAGATGAAATAGTTTAAATGATATAATTTATATATAGAATGATGGTTGGTACTAGTGGTGCTCTAGTGGTTAGGATATGAGTGTCAAGTATTTTTTCTTTTTTTTTTTCATTTTTATTTTAATTTTACGGTTTTTTAGTTTATAGTGTGTATGCCATAACGAAATTAAATGTATATAATATGGTTTGTAGATTTTTATTTATTGTTATTTTTTTTTTTAAATATTGTTTTTGTATATAGAAAACTATGGATTCTTGGAAAGAATTTATATAAAAAATAAGAATAAAATTCTATTAAACCATATTTTGAATATTTTTCTTTTGATTCTTATAATCGTAACACTTTTAATAGAACGAAAATATCCTTCTTAGTAATTATCATTTACCAAAAAGTATCTTACATTAGAAATATAAAGTGATACTTAAGGAAGGAATGAATTTTTGAAGGAATTTTTAAATAGCAAAACTTATTATCACATAACTTTTAAATTACAGATGTTTAGATTTTTAGAACGTTTTCAAAAATTTGCATCTTAGTTTCACTCAGTTCGTTTAGGATAGAACAATAAAATTATAGCCATTGATATGACACTTAAAAAAATTAATCAAAATCATTTTTATGTAGTCTTTACCCTCACTCATTACGAAGTTACATCACCTCAATGTTGGAAAAAGCCCTCTTTTAAAATACGGTATGAGGACGTGCTTAATAATTTTTCAATCTAAAAGCGCAAAACGACAGGATATTAGCGCAAAACGACAGGGAAAACAAAATTTGACAAGATTTTATTTTTCTTATATCTTTTCCGGCATGCTTATAATTAGAACCATAAAATTTTGAGAAAATTATGCAATTGTCAAAAATTTTGTTGTAAAGCCGTCTGTTTAAAAGTTATGAAGGGTTCTTTCCTAATGTCTTCTCTGCCACGCTTATTATTACAGCCTTAAAATTTTAAGAGAAGAAAGATCTTTTGTTGTAAATCAGTCTGTTTAAGAGTTATGAAGTGTCTAATATTGAAATTTTTATTATTTTTTAACAACTGTATGAAACTTAGGTATACGTGTACAACATTTTTTTCAAAGTAAAACCGCAAAATCAAAACTTTTACATTATATTTTTACATGTGAAAATAAATTTTCTTAATTATATTAGTATTCCTTAAAATTGAAGAAACTGTCCTTTGATTCGATTTTTTTCTTATATACAAAATTCAAAAAAAAAAAAAAAAATTACAAATTTTGATGCAAGTCACAATTCTAAATTGTTTTTAATGTCTTAATGTGTCTTTAAAAATTTTTGGTTTTACATATTGATTTGCTTCTATTTAATTTCATTCTAATTACGATTACCTTTTCCTATTCTGGTCCTTTTAAGATATTTTCAGATGGAGAGTCGAAATATATCCGCAGAAGCTAAAAAACTGCAACAAATTAAATTTGTTGAATTAAAATGATCGAAAAACATTACGAATTTAGTAACTTTGTATATGTATAACTCTAAAAAAGGAATCAAAGACAAAGGTTTCATGAATTCATCACGAAACGTGAATGGGCCATCGAATCCATCATATGCCCGACTAAACGTTTATAATGTAAAAAAAAAAACCAAGTATATATAAAAACAAATAAAATTCTATACACGTTTTGTTTTAACTTGTTACATGTTACATTTGTTATGTAGCTGTAATTTTTGTAAACCACGTATTTTACTCATCTTTAATTTTACCTTTATTAATATCATATATTTATGCAAAATATTGTATTCTGTACTTTTATTTTCTTTGCTTGAATGAATGACTTTTTAAAGTTTTACTGAGTTACCCGGAAAAATGTTTGATTAAGATCGGTAGACTTTCATATTTCATTTATTAGTAATTTAATATAACTTAGACACCTATGATTTAATAAATACTTTATTTTTAATTTCAGTTGAAATAATCAGATGATGGTGGATTTGATATTAAATGATATTTACTGAATAAATTATAGATGAGTAAACAATTTGATTTCAAAGTGAAAATGCCATTGAATATATTTCTAATGTGAACTTATAAGGGAAATTCGAAGCTTCGATGCTCTGAAAAGATTTTATACATCATTAGATTTTACTGATTTTAGAAGAAAATTAAGTCTATAGAATAGAACTTTTATAAACGAAATTTTCTTACAAAATATGAAATTGAAAATTACTTTTAATCAGGGCTTATAAATTTAAAGCTATCTTATATCCTTATAGACCATATTACTTTGATTTTGGATTTTGAAATTGATTTTTTGAAGTTTTAATTACTTAATCGGCTTAAAAAATCGAATGTTACACCAGAAGACTTAAAAGAATAAGTTTAAATTCCAAAGTCAGTTCTTTTATGATAATTAAATAAAAAAACGAAAAAAAAAATGCCCTGATTAATTTTACATCTCTGGTTATAATTTAGTTATTACCATAATTTAAAATTATTTATTTATTTATTTTTTTTTTTGTTTTTTATACATTTAAAAATAAAGCATAAAAATTCTTCAATTAATATTAAAAGGTTTATAATATATAGTTAAACATGCGCATATAAAACATAAAATTTGATGCAATAATTCATCTTGTTTTTCATCTTCATCTGTCTTTAAAACATAAAATCGCATATATGTACGTATATAATAATATCATAAAACCATCAACAACGATTGAAAATTAAATGTTATTCTGTACATTAATTTGATTTTGTAGACGAACTGTCTACCATAATTCGAATCAATAAAATTGAACATTTTTATGGTTAAGAAAAAAATGCAGTGTAACGTTTTACACATTAAATCCGATGTTTAATTTTTTTTTTTTTAATGTTGCACTCATATCAATTCAACATTCATAAATATAAGATATTTTTTCGGGATCAAAAAATTCCATTGCGTATATGTGTACGTATATATAAAAACGATCGATCGTAAATTTCTTATAACTATCATAAATTATTTTAAATGCTGCAGTAATATCAATGATGAAAATCTTATGATGAAGATTGTTGAGGGAAGGTCCTGTCTACCATAGAAATACAACAAAACAAAAACCATCTTTTTTTATTTGTTAAAATAAAATCATAAAAAAAACAAAAGTATACCATTAGGAATAAAATACTAAAGTTTAAAAAAAAAAAAAAAAACTATACTTACCAATACATATGTATATTCATATTCATATGTGCACAATCCATTAATATATAATATATATGGTTACAATTCTTGAGGCATCAATTTTTATAATAAAATTCGAAAATATTTCTAAGGTAAATTTATGAAAACAAAAAAAAGAAAAAAAGATCGTAGGCAGGTAAAACCAAAAGTAAATATCTTTACACCCCGCGGTTTAAAAAAAAAAAAATAAAAAAAAATTAATTTACACTAAAAGTCAAAAAACTAAAATCAAAAGTCATAAAAAACATTTCCCTTTCCCGTATCGGACCAGAAAGAAAACAAAAATAAAAAAAAAAAAAACAAGAATCTCTTTTTTTCTTGGATATAGGGATAATTTAAAAAATATTGGAAGAAAAAAAGTGCCAAACTATTATTTGTTGGTGGCACCTGAACCAATTCATTTGTTAGTTTGAATTTTTTGTATTTTTTTTTTGTACCTGAAATACTCTCTTTAAAGATAATTTATAGAATTAAGGAAGAAAAATGATTTTTAAATTTTATTTTTTTTTATTTTTTCAAATTCTGAAAGTGGTGTTTAGTTTTTTATTTTTGTCCATTTAATCCCATTGATTTTTCTTTTTTGTATATAATAAAAATGTTGTGCAGACTAATTGGCGCTCAATATATGGAAAATTTGCTAGACGATCTGGAGTTTTTTTTATTTTTAATGAAATAAAAGAAATTATGATTCTAGTGGAGACTAATTGTCTCTTGTTAATTTTGGAGTTCCATAGCAAATGTTTTCTAAAGTATCGGTTTACCTTAAAGATCAGTATTTACTTTGATGTAAGATGATAAATAGATAAAATAGTTAATAAATAGTTAATAAAACAAAAACTGATCTTTTAAGTTAAACTATTTTAGAATCAATTTTAATCATAACGGTATATAATAAAATACTTGAGTTCTAAAGACAGAGAATTAAAAATTAATCTTCTTATTCAATTTTTTTTTAGACAATTATTAGATAATTTTGATATATTTCTCTGGTTCAGGCGAGTTGTTTGGTGTATCTGCACATCCATTTTACTATAATATATTTTTGAAAAACTCAGGTGTGGTTAAATAGCTGGCATCCCAATTTAAAGTATGTAGATCGATGGAGATAGGAGGGTGCTGAAGTGGAGAGTGATATGTAAACTTCGGATAAATTTTGTAACTGCCATTTCAAGATTAAAAAAAAAGATGATTTGTTTGACGAGTAAACAATTTCTTTTGAGAGTGAATAGGAATTGAATTTTTTTGAATTTCTAGAAAACTTATACTTAATAGAGATAATTTTGATTTTAAATATAATAAACACCCAGGTTTTGAAATTAGTATATTACAAAAGAACAAGAAACATTTGCATAGAAGAAGATTTAAAACGCCTAAATTTTTAATATAAAAGAAATAAATGATGATAATTACTGTTAAGAACATAATATTATTTCTCTAAGATTTCCTTATTAAGAGCTAAATTAATTTTTTTAAGATATAGGTATTATTAAAACAAAAGGAGTAGTACTTCTAATTCAATAAACTTTAAAATTAAGTTATTTTTTTTATTTTAATATTAAGTATTGTATATGTATTGTTATTAAAAGTAAAGTAAATCTATTTTACTATTAAATTCTTTTGTTTTTAACTATTCAATCTTAAATAAATCTCAATTGTTTTAATTTGGACTTCCTTGAAACCAGGCCTTTAATGTCTAATAAAATATTTAATTTTATTGTTTTCTATTATAATGAAATTAAAAATATTTTCAGATGATCTTTGAAAACTAATTCTTAAATCATCATTCATCTTATAAATTTTCTAAGAATATCTTTGGACCAAAATTTCATATTAAAAATTTTTCATCTTAAAATTTATCTCTTTTTGCAATACTTTTTGTTTTTTTTTTTTTTTTTTTTGGCAATTGAAAATACATACCTATAAATACATATAAATCGCTTCTCTTATTTAATGTAGGATTCATACATTCAAATCTAAGAATCCTTATTTTAATTTTTTTGTTAGTTTGTTTTTTTTTTTTTTTGCAATTTTCTAATCCATTGTGGTTTATTGTTACGAATGGTATAATTTTTTTCTTGTGATTTTCTTTAAAATTGTTTAGACACAAAAAAATGAAAATCTCATCTTAAATTTAAAATTCCTGGAAAGACTACACAACAACTATAGAAGAACTATAAAAAGAAAAAAATCTTTTAGATTTTAGTTTTAGATACAAAAAAAAAAGAAAAAAAAAAGAAGATATTTAGATATATTTTTTTTTAAATGTCATTTTAGCCGCAATATCAAGGACTTCTTTTAGAATATCATACCGGGAGATTTATTATCCTTATAGGTTTTCTGTGGAATCTCTAACTATTTCTACAAAGATTTATACATAAATATATATTTATGTTTTTTATGTATATGTACATATCTTTAAGATTGGTATGTCCTTTAAAATATGTTATGGAATGTATCAGCACAACTTGCACAGTGTGCAATGATCAACAATGGTGTGTATTTTTTTTTTTTTTATTTGAAAGTAAGTAATAATATCCTGAAAATATGCACTTCTTCGATTCAGATTCAGTAAATTCAGAATCGATTCATAATTTTAAGATATTCAGGTAAATATAAAAAAAAAAAAGTAATTCCAAAGATATATTTTTATCAATGTACAAAAACAAAAAAAAATTAAAACAAGAAAAAAATAAAATAAAGAAAACTAAAATTAAGTACAGTGCATAATTGTTGGTTCGTTATTTTTCACAATAAAAGGATATAAAGGAATTTTTTAGTACAGTTTCACAACTTTTAGAGTGATTTCTATTAAATGTTGTGAATAGATAAAAAAAATATACATTTATGTGTGTGCAAATAAGGTATTTTATTTTGAATTTTTAAGAGTTTCAATGATTTTTTTTTTTGGTGGAAAATTAACAGGTCATTATTACAGTTAAATATTTTATATAAAAAAATTGGATCAGTTAAAATAGTTGATTAGTTAAATTTTAATTATACTGCACTTAAAATAAATTTGGTACCATTAGGTACAACAATGAAATAAATAAATCCACATCGAATTCAAAAGAAAAACAAAATTGAAGGTATCAGATTAGGTAAATTAAATTAAACCATTTAAACCAACCAGAGAAGCCGTTTCATATTATATTTGTACTAAGAGCATCATAAAGTAAATGAAAATATGAAACATGAAGTTATGTGATTCAACAAGATGTCGTCACTTTATACTATATATAGCAATATGCTACTAAACCTTGAAAATTGAAATAATAATAGATAGAATTTCCACAGAAGCTATAGTAAAAAAAAATTAGCTTTGAAGACAAAAAATTATCATAAAAATGTTAACCTTGAAATAAACAGATTTAATATGGAATAATTTTATTTCTTATATTGTACTATTTTTGACAGCGCATTTGAAAGGTTTCCGCAAAGTTACACATTTCTTCATATGTCAACAGCAGAATATGGGAGTACCCCAGTTAGCCAAAACTCATTTGTCAAAAAGACATTTGACATAAACCTAGTTGGCATAAAACGTAGAGCTAGTTATCATAAGAAGACATTTAGCAAAATTCTTCGTTACTAACGAGACACTTCCAATAAGACCTTGCAAATAGGACATTTGGCATAAATTTTTTGTAGATAATATTTTTGTTGTTGATTATGTAATAAGGTTTGTAGTATTGATCATCATCATAATAATGTTTATAATTTTGTATTTCATTTTTGTAATTTAGATCTCGATATGAGAAAACTGAAGTTTTAAATTTTTAGGCAAAAATTAATAATATTTGTTTTTGAGATTTTAATAATTTGTTTAGTGCGGGCTTGGTAGCAACCCCCATTCTTTCTAATGTCCTTTTTTTTACATATTCAAAGCAGTTAAAATATTGAAATTTGAGAAATGTGTATATGAAGGAGATAAAATTCGACAGGATTTCAAAGTTGTTCGATATCTTTTTTTTTTATAGAATTGTAAATTTTCGTCAACGAATTTTAAATTTCAGTTTTATTATATTTAAATTTAAATACAGATAATTATCATTATCATCATTATGACCAACATAATCAACCTTATTGCTATGTTAACAACAACAAAATAAATATCAACAAGATATGCGAGTGTCCCATTAGTATAAAAGAAACTTTTTATGCTAACTGTCTTTATGCGAAATGATTTTTTTGAGAAATGGATTTATCCAAACTGTTATAGACCCGGAAAATATTGCTTGAATTTCATGAGTCATGCATGAGTATTAAATGAGTATAATTCATTATAATCAAATATGATTTGTTCCAATGGAATATTTTAATATCTAGCCTAAAATGCACTCTGAATTTAATTATACATATCCATCTAATAATTATACTTACTCTATTTTAATTAGAAGTTTTACTTAACTTGAATTATTCATTTTGTTTTTTAAATTCGCAAAATTTAGAAAAATATTTAAAATTACTTAATCAAACCATTGCCAGCTTCAACGTACATTTAACAAAATTTTATTTAATTGGATCTCATGTACTTGAAAAATATTTCAAATATAGAATTTATAAAATAAATTAAATTCAAAAAAAAAAAAAAAAAATCTTAAAATTAAGCGAAATACGCCCATGTTTCATCAAAAATATTTTTTTGACAACTAAAACACACTTTAATTATGATGATTGTACAAAATAATATTCACATACCTACATAATTTTTATATATAATTATATACATGTAAAAGTAAATAAAATTTTTAAAAATTTATTCAAAAAAAATAACAAAAAAAATTTTTTTAATAAACGCTTTAATATAATTTCGTCCTTTTTCTTTTTTTCCTTTTAGCTTAAATAAAATCACCATCATTTAAAATAAATAAAAAAAACGGACCGGGATAGAGGAGGAATATTCTCGAGAAAATTGCGAAACAACCCCAATTTACAAGTAATTTAATAAGAGCAAAAGAAAAAGCATAAAAAATGGTCATGGATTTGTTCGGTTGATTTAAAAAAAAAAACAAAAAAAAAACAAAATACTGGTTATAAATAAATGTTGGTTAAGTTGACTGTTGCGCTTGTGGGTTGCATACAAAAAAAAAAGTTACCAGTCATACATACAATTGTAATAATTGTACAGAAAAAAAAAAATAAATAAAATCGTTTCTACGCATAATTTCAAAAGTGCTTATTAAGATTTGATTTTGATTGTTTTGTTGTTTTTTTTTCTTATTCCTTTTTTTCTTTTTTTGTTATTTATTCAATGGGTTTAAGAGAAAATTAAAATGTTTCAGGTAAGATGTTAGTTTTAAAATTATTAAATATGAGAGTAAGTAAAAATTTATACCGTAAATTAGGTTGACAATTTTTTTTCTGATCTTTTAAAATGTTTCGTGTACGGAGAAAGTTCCAAAAACTTTTTTTTAATAAAAAAAAGTGTCCGGAATTAATGCTATACAGAAAGCAGAAAGAAGTGGTTTAAAACCCCACCTGTAAAATTTGATGTATATTGAATAATACAAATTTAATTTTCAACTGGTTAGAGAAAAATAAATAGTGCTTATGACACAGCGTTCAAGTTTTAATAAAGAATGAAAAGAGTTCGTAAATCGGTGGAAAAAAAAATTTGATGTAAAAAGTGATATACGGACATAAAAATGAAATATAGGACATTTTTTTGTTTTGACCAGTTTTCTTTAGTTTATTGAATTGAAGGATTATTTTAAGATGCATGTTAATAACAACAAGGCTTACCAAAGTTAAAAAGATAAAAATGATCGAAATAAATATGTGTCGGTAAGGTAAATATTTTTCTTATTGCAATCCTAATTTTAAAGATCTAATATAGAAAATTTAAACAGAATTTTGTGGTGTCGCGCTTTTACTGTTTCCACTCTATACGTTCAAATAATAGTTTCAGCTCTTAAGTTAGACCAAATACAAAAATTTTATTTGAAAAATATTTATTAATAAAACAGTCTCCTGATATTTGGATTTAAATCAAACAGTTAATTTAATTATAATTAGACAATTTTAAATTTATTAAAAAATATATAAGGAAAACATAACAAAAAAAAAAAAAAAAAATACCATAACATTGTGCAAATATACAGTGAAAACTCACAAACTATACAATTTTCCTGTCATAATTGTAGAGGAAGAAAAAATAAAAATTCAAATAATTACAATAAATTTTTATAATAATAGAGGATTGATAATAAGAAAAAAGGAAAAAAAGAAGAATTATATGGATTTTAGATATATTTTAGAATACAGCACAAAAACTAACTGGTTAGAAACTGGTTAATGTTAAAGGTGGAATTTAAATATTTTTAATTTGCAATTTTTCTAAATATATATGTATATATATTTTATACTCTGTACCATAATATTAAATGGACGGTTTCTTCCGGCCAATTGAGACAGGAAATATTTAAATTTATAGAATATTCATTAGAACAATAATTTAACATTTTTTTTTTTTTTATTTAAATTAGAAATAAGAGTACAGTAGATAGAGAATCTTTGATTATATTTGCGAAAATAAAAAAAAAAAAAACTGAATTTTAAAGATATCAGAACTTTAGCGATATAGGAAATGGTATTATATTATTTAAATATAATTACATACCTATATCTGTGCAATCATCGTAATATTAATATAATCATAGTGAGGAGAAAAAAAGTAGCAGTTATTATAGATAATTGACAATTGATCTTAATTAAGGATTTATAGTTAAAATTCTCTTTTAAGTAAATTTTTTTAATTTTTTTGTTTTGTTTTAATTTGTCTGTTCTTTTGTATCCTTGTCGTTTTGTATGTTTACATAACTTCTACACCAGAGAAAAAAATAATGTTATTCTAGACATAGATAGTTTATCTTAACAGATGTAACAGTTAAAGAAGAATTGCTTTATATTTTTTTTATTGTTTTATGCGTTATGCAAACTCTAGGAAGGATTCTTTTATAGACACAACCACGACACGTTTGGCTAAATGGGAGAGGAAGTGGGGAGGAGAATAAGATATTAGGAAGGAGTTTAAATAAGAATTATTTGGACAGAGAGGAATACATTATATAGCAGCATGTTTCATATTTGATCAGTTCTCACAACAAATGAGTTCCCATATAATGAGTTTTAAATCATTTAGGAATTTCAACGGGGTAGAAATAGGCAATTGCAGTTTCTCTTATGTTACGTTGTAATTCTTTCTTTCTTCTTCTCCATCCATATCGAGCTACAGCTGGTGTAATTGAAAAATAAAATGGAAAATATCTTGTATTTACATAGATTTAATTTCTTACTCAAGTTCTGCTAAATATTTTTTAAACACAAAAATGTAAAGGAACAGAAAATGTCTTAAGTTTTATAAATCATAGTTTTTCTTAGTATTCAACTTTTAAATTTACTTTTATGTGAAACCAAAATTTTACAAATTTTTACCTCCGTATATTCTAAATGCTTAAAGGGTTAAGTCTTCAAGATAAAATGTAAGTTATTTCAGCAAAATGTTAACATTTCTCTCTGTTTGACATAGAAGAGGTCGAAAATTTTAAATTTGTTAATTTTACACTTTCTAAGGTAAATGTTAACGCTTTTAATGCACAGCAAGGTAATAAATAGTATAGCTCATTTTATGAATGATACGAAAAAATGCGTTTTTTCTACTACTAAGATTTTACCAAGATTTCGAAAAGTTGTACATAACATATGCATTAGATAATAAGTCTTAAAATATTGCTGAAATTTCGAAGTGCAGTTTCCTCTCTATAGTATTAATTCTGACCCCTAACAACATTTTCTTCTGAAAGTACCTATACATGATGTATCCACAATATTATTGTTTTGCGGAAGTAAAATCAAATCATTAGTAATTTTAATTTAATTTACCACCTTGAACCTAATTAAATTAAAAAGAATATTTTTATCATTAACCCTTTAAGTCACAATTTTGGTTTTTAATAATTGGTTTTGTATTAATATTATAACTTAAATTATTCTAAAAAATAAGTCAATCCAACATGTTCCTGAATTTACAAAAAAGTTTAAAATTACTGGTCGTCCCGAACCATTTAATAAAGTGAAAATAGAATTAACAAGAATATATCGAATCAACGAAGAAATTTTTGATTAAAAAATTGTATAAATAATAAAAATAATTAATTACGAAGAAAAACTTTTGTTTTCTTTTTCAATAAAACATTGATTTATTTTTTAATTAACAGAAAATAATTTTCATTTTATATACAATAGAAGAGTAATATTATAATTTTTCACCCTTTTCCAGTACCTGGAACATTTTATCACCTGAATGTTTTTGTTTAATTATTACTTTTATTTTTTTTATTGTTTTCTATCAACAGTTCAAAAACAACTGTAAAAAAAAACTCAAGTCATTGAATTTAACTTAACATTTTCTGCAAATATATAAAACTATACCATATTTTTGATACCCACCCCAATAATTTTGTGACGTATTGTCTGTCCTTGCTTAAGAAAAAAAAAGAACAAAAAAATTTTTTTTTGTTAAATCAATGAAATTTGATTAAAATCGATGTATATTTGAAGATACATTTTCTGTATCTGTTTGGTCACACTTCTTGCACGCATATCAATTTATTGAAAATTTTCTATTTTAATATTTAAATTATTTAATTTATTTCCACACTATATATATATTTTTTATTATATATATATATATATATATATGTATGTATATACTAAATATTATTCCCATGTGGATTCAATTAATTTTATTCCATTAAAAAATTTGGTATTATAACACGTGGCAGTCAGTTACCTGAATTAAACTATGGTTTTAGGTTTCTATCATCATATTTTGTTGTCATTTTTTTTCTATAAATGTATACTTGAGAATTTGAATTTTTCTACCAAATGGTAAATTTTGTAAAAAAAAAAGAAATAAGAACGGGTAAAAATGACGAATGAGTAAATGATTTAGCAAAAATTATTCCCATAATGGTATGTAATGTACATATGTATATAAAAATTGATTTGGAGTACAATTTATGTTGTCCTGTTTTGATGATGGGTGTTTTGTTTTTAATTTAATGTTTTGATTAAACAAAAAATTAATTCATTAAATTGTTTTTTTTTTTTTTTTGATATTTTGCTAATGATTTTGTTTTGAAACGTGTGTGGTACATATGGAAATGTAAATAAATACTATGTGTCTAGTGCCTCTGTTAATTAGTAATAAAACATAAAAACTTTACAATCATGACAGGAAATTGAAACCGGAACTTTAATTTTTGATAAATAAGAACACAAAAAAAAAAAAGAAAAGTGCATTAAAAAAAAATTATTTATAATGCATTAATTTTGAGGAACACTAAAATATTCGTTAAATAAAGATGGTTTTTAAAAAGTTTTATTCAATGTTTATATACTGTAGACTTGGTTACAATATTTCGAAGAATAAAATTTAAATATCATATTTTGAATAACAATTATTGAGAATTAACCATTTAAGAAATTCAATCAAATCCTTTAACTTTGTTTTCCTCTACTTGTATAGTTAGGAAAATAAATAGGTAGAGTTTCTCCTATAGTTCCCTTTTAGTTGCTTTAATAGCTCTTGCATTATGTTTTGTTTCAGCTATTATATATTTTTTTTTTTGTTTTCTATTCCCTTTGGGAGCATAGGGCTTCCACAAAGCCTTTCTATCTGTTTCTATTTATTGCTATGACTTTCATTTGTGACCATGTTTTATTTAGTCTACGCCATGTATTTCTAGGTCTACCAACATTTCTCTTTCCTTGAGGGTTCATTCCAGGACTTGTCTGGATATGCAGTTTGGGGGTCTTCTAAGAATGTGACCTATCCACCTATATTTTCGTTTCTTAATCTATTTCGATAAGTTCTTAACCGGTAGCTTCCCATAGATCTTAATTTCGTATTCTTCTTGGCCAGTATATTCTGCATATAATCCGGAGGCACTTGTTTACAAATACTTGTAGTTTGTATGTTTCTTTCTTATTAACTAGCCAAATTTCACTACCATACAAGAGGACAGATTTTATACATGCTTGGAATATTCTAAGTTTGGTTTTTCTTGCAATTTGGGATGACTTCCATATTCTCCACATTCTTCCAAATGTTGCTCTGGCTTTCGTTAGTTTATTATTAATGTCCTCTTTTGTACCACCTTCTTTAGTAATAATACTGCCTAGGTAATTGAATTTATCTACATCTTCTACTAATGTATCATCAATTATAATTGGTCTTGTGTTGTTCGTATTCCCTCTTATAATTTTTGTTTTGCTAATGTTTATTTCCAAGCCAACTTCCGCAGCACATTCTGCTAGTTTATTGATTTTTTGTTGCATATTTTCGTGTGTTTGTGTAAGTAGGCTAATGTCATCAGCGTGGTCCAAATCTTCCAGCTTTTCTGTGCGGTACCAGTTTATACCTCTGGATGAGTTGTTATTGCTCTTTCTCACGACTTCGTCAATTGTTATATTGAATAGTAGAGGAGATAGCGGGTAACCTTGTCTTACTCCATTTCTAATTATTACAGCGTCGCTTAGAATACCCTTATGGAGAATTTGGGCTTCTGTGTTGCTATACATTACTCTAATTATCCTGATGATTTTTTCTGGAATGTTTTTCCTTTGCTTCCTCCTCAAGTGCTTCCCATATTGAGTTTCTATCTATTTCATCGAATGCTCTCTTGAAATCGACAAATGCTATATAAATGGGTGCATTGAATTCTTTTGATTGTTCCAGGATTATTCTTAAAGTGTTTGCATGCTCTGTACAACTTCGTTCTTTACGGAAACCGGCTTGTTCTTTTCTTAAGACACTTTCAATATATTCCTCAATTCTACTAAGAACAACTAAGGCTGTATCTTGTGTACAGTATTGAGTGATGTATTCCTCTCCAGTTATTACATTTACTTAGGTTGCTTTTCTTGGGGATCTTTACAATGATACCTCTTTTCCATTGGAAACTCATTTCTTCATTTCGCCATATTTTTTCTATTATGGGTTGCAGGGACCTTGCACTTTGTAGAGTGTCTACTTTGACCAGCTCAGTTCCTATGCCATCTGTACCTTCAGCCTTATTTTTTTAAGTTTGTTTATTATTTCCGCTAGCTCCCATACTGTTGGAGTACTGATGTTGATATTTGTACTTGTACTCCCAGTGTGCCCCCACGCGCTATAGCGTCATGTATAAACTTTATTTGTGCTGAAATGCTCTTTCCATCTATCCAATTGTTCTTTAGTCGATGTTAGTAGTTTACCGTTCTTCTCTTTGATTGGGTGATCCCTACTTGAATTCTGGTTGGATAGGATTCTTATTTTAGCGAATAGTTATTTTGAGTTGTGTTGGTCAGCTGCTTGTTGAGCTTAAAGCGATATTGCTTATGAATTTTATATATAGCAGCTGTTATATTACATTCACTTTTATGAAATGTGTGTACGATTGAATTTCCACAATATTTATTAAACATTGTATTCTAAAATCAACCGTTTTAAAGCTGATTTACCTTTTTGTTCTTAACTTTTCTTTTCTTGTAACTCTTTAGAACGATTATTCTATTTTGTTAGATTGTAAATCTGCTCGACAATTTCCTTTGATGACAAACATTTGTGTTTGTAAAAACTCTGAAGAAATCTAAAAATATTTTTATCTTAAATTATTAGTTATTAAAAAATAAATATAGTAGAGTTTAAGAAGAATATTATCATCATTCTTTAAAATGTTACTACAAATTTTCTTACCCGCATCCTACATAATTCTAAATTTTCCAAAAATCCTTTCAAAATTCTTATCCCATAAACAAGTGGTTTTGGTTAGTTAGAGTTGAACACTATATGGAAAAATCGGATGCAATTCCTTTGGGTGACTTTTGCAATCTTCCATCGACCTTCATAAAAAAAAAAGAAAAAAATATAATAATATAGATATAGACATGCTGATTTACCTTTTTAAAATTTTCTTGTACAATTTTAATTTTAAAATATATTTTACATTATAAAGTGAGAAAATTAAAACTTAAGACACCATAACAGAATATCCAATCAATAGAAGATATTTGAAAATTCTCTGACCCTACTTTTAATAAATTAAATTTGAAATATTTTGAACTAAATGTTCACATGCACAGTTTTAATATTTTGACTCTTAATTTTAAACTTACAACTTTGTATATTATATTAATCCAATATAATTAGAATACTTAGGATATGTTATAATCAATTTAAAATTTTTAAAATCACAGAATTATCACAATAATAAGATTAAATGGGTTCAAAAAAAATAAAAATATAAAAATGTGTTTGAAATTGTATAATTTCCATATGTTTTACATAATTTGTAAAACACGCAGCATGAATAAATTAAAAAATTATGCATTTTTTATTTTTTACCCCTCTTCTAAATATAAAATAGAAGTCATTATGAGTATATGATCATTGAATAAATTAAAAACTACTTACATATATTTAAAATCAATAAATTCCCACGTATGTTCAGTTGATTTTGATTGATACCTTTAAAACAACAACAATAATAGCAACAACAAAAAAAGAAGTGGTTGTTCATCCTTAGTTATTCATGTATATATTATATAGAATTCTTATAGTTGTCAAAAAATCCAACAACAATTTTCAATTTCATAAAATCAAAAACCAGAAAAAAAAAAATTTCGTAATTTATTCGACCGCAAACTTAAATTCACCCCTTCCTTTTCATTAAATTCAACTGAATTTAATTTAAAATTCATTTTTAATTTTTGGCATGGTTCAAAATTCAATTAACAACCCATAGAGTTTCTTTAAATAATGTTGATACATACACACCCCATCACTATAATGTATATACGAGTACATACAATACTAGAAAATAAATGAAAAAATCAGATGAAAAACCTCAAGTGGGTGTCAACTTACCCTTAAAAATAAAATTTCGATTTTATTTTTTTTATTTTTTCATATAATAACGAATTCTTAAAAACTGTAAAAATTAAAAGTAGATACTTCTTATATTTATTTATTTTATTTTTTTTTTGGTTTTTGATTTTGAATCCGTGACGTCATTATGTTGAAAATGATGGAACACGTTTTTTTTTTTGATCCTGTCATGAATTATGATTACACAATCAGGAGTTATTTTTATGACATGAGTTTTCCTTGACATCATTTATTTTTGTGCTGTTGTGTTGTGCGTTTGTTTGTTTTTTTGTTTTTTTCCTCTATTAATTTGTTAAAACTACACCCGTTATGAAGTGAATCGCAAATGTTAAATTTTGAATGAGTGAGTGATTTAAAAAAAGTATGATTTTAAATGTTGAAGATTTTACAAAAAAAAAAGTGAAATATTATTTTATTAGCCACAAAATATACACTTAGTTTTTATATTAGTTTATAATGCACGTTTAGTGTAGGATAGAGTGTAGAGTTTTCCTAATCAATCTGTACATTCTCTAAAGTCAGTCATTCAGTTAATATAATAGTGTCCTCTGATGCTAAATACTAAAAAAAAAAATTTTTTTTTTTGTTCTTGCAGCTGCGACAAAAAATTCCCCTTTATTTTCAGTGAAATTATGGGTTTTTTTTTTATTTTGTTTTAAAATTTTTTTTTTTTTTTTTTGTAGAAATATTAGGAATTGAAATGTTTTGTTAGTATGTTTGTCTGTCACTTAATTCTTAAAATTTGTTCTTAAAGTAATGCAGTAATAATTTAGAGAATTGCTTATTTTTAAAGAGAATCAGGAGAAAACACAGGCTTGGAAGCCAAAAAAATTCAAATAGAATAGAAAACAACAAGTTTAGAAGTCAGTTTCAAAAAAGGTCTAGCCTAATTTTGGTTAAAAGAGTTAGGGTTTATAAGTATTGGTAAATAAACATGATACAACTTTATGCTACTAATTAGATTAGATTTTTAGTAGCTTAGATTAAAGTTTGGTTGACTTAGCGAAATTTAAAATATTAAAACAAGGTGGCCGAGTGTTAGGGACAGACCTTATTAATCGAGAAAATAAGAGTTCAAATTCCGCCCAGCTCGCAATCGTTATTGATGATATCTGTTACGTTTAAAGTTGCACTACGAAACTTACAGTTTAGTGATTATTTATTCGTTAGCTTAGTCTTCATCAATAAAAATATTATGCCTGCACATGTGTACCTAAAAGTTGGTAATTTATTTGATACTAATTATCCTAGACCCAATTTCCCAAGTAATCTTTCCCTCATTCCTTTCCCCAAAACTAAACTGTACATTATATCGTTATGTATTAAAGGACCTATTCTAAATTTTGATTTTAAAGGGGATGGTTTTGGTTGGTTAAAGTTGGTTGATTATCCGGAGGAACCTCGTACAGTTCCTATGAATGATTTTCGATGTTTTCCATCGTCTATCATAAAAAAAAAAGAAACCTTATATGAAATCTTATTTTTTAATCTGAAAACTGCATTCACCATTGTTTAAACTGCATTTGATAACCTCCATATCCTCTATATTCGAAACTATTTTCTTTTTTTTTTTAATTTTTAACTTGTGCAATTATTAATGTTATAAGAATTTTTAACTTCATTAAATTTTTTTAACTGCCATTGAATACGCGTAATGTAATAAATGATGTGATTTTTAACTAATATATTAGTATTTATATAATAATGATCGTAACAGAATATATAGTGGTTGGTTATTTTATTCCTTTATTTTTTTTTTTTTTTACTTGTATTTGTTGTTTTATTTTGTTTTATTTTTTTTTTCAATTTGAAGTGTAAAATGTAAACCTTCTATTAAGGGTAATTTTTATAAAAAAAAAAAAAAAAAAATACTAACTATTGAATAAAATTATAAGAGGGTAAGATACGTCATATAAATGCTTACATATACACATATATATATATATACAAATATCATTCCGCTTATAAATTTATTGGAGTATGTTGAAATATATATGTAACACGTATATAGGTATACGTATATACATATATAGTTGTTACTTACATCTCGGTTATTTTACCACTTTTATTTTTTGTTTTTTCTTTTCTTTCTTTATATTTTATTTTCCAGGAGGATGAAGTACTTTTGATTATGTATGGTGACTGAAATACAAGTTTTTGTTTTTGTTTTTTTTCTTTTTATTTTATATATTATGTTTAATATGTTTTGTTGTTTGTGTTCCAGTTAGTTATGTTCAACAGTATATATAGTTACTTTTAATATACCAATTTTTTTTTTTTTTTATTCTTTTTTATACTTTTGAGTTTTTACAGTATAAACTGAAGGTGAGGGTTGAAACTATACATAATTCAATTTATGCTGCTGTTTGTACAAAGTTTTTTTTTTTTTTATCATACATTTAATTTAAGATTTTTGAACTATTTCAACTTTAGGATTGTGGGTATTTGGTAGTTTTTTTTTTTTTTTTTGAAGGAAACTCAATGCTACTGTCCGTCTGCTTATTAATTTTTTTGAAATTTAAAAAAAGAAACTAAAAGTTGAAGAGAGAATAAATTAAGTTGTCTATTTTAAGATAAAAAATATAATCTTGAAATGGTTCCCTACTGCTTTCCGATTTAAAACCGGAGTTAGTAAGAAAGTTTAAGTACGTAAGTACTTAAGTAAGTAAGTATGCTTATATTTAAATTTTTTTTCCTGCAATAAATATCTTTACCTGATTCGATTTTCTAACTATCTCATCAAAGGATGCTATCGGGAATGTTTTTTTTATTTGAGAAACAGTTTTTCACTTTTTGTTCCTAAAAAAATAAACAAAATTCCTTTTATACAAAATTGACAATTTACCTTTTGTTACTATAATAGTTATAATGTTTTTTCTTTTTATACCACATTTGTTTTAGGACATTTTCTAATTTGCAATGCTTTTGATATAATATATGCCAATAGTATTTGTTGTAAGTGTATATGTACATAAGAGTAATAAATAAATAAATAAATAAAAATGGATAATTTATATTTTTATAAATTATGACCACAAAATTAAATAAAATAAATGTAGAAAAAAAAAAAAGAAGAAAAATAAATGAAAATAATAAATTTTTCTAGGATTTGTTTTCATATTATCCATATATTTGAATATTTCTCTTTTATTATTTGTATATAAATATAATTTATTTGTTTTCATAATATTTTTTATTTATTTATTTATGCTGTTGCTTTTTTATTTATAGATATGTTCAATGGAAGTTTATGTTGACCTAAGTCATTTCCATACTAATTTGAGAGTAAATGACATTTTACAAAAATAAAAAGTTGGTCTATTTTAATAATATCCATTAAAAATAAATATATATATTTTTGTTTTATTTAAATTAAAAATACAGTTATCGAAAGTAAAATATAACAGTATTCTTGTTGCAAAAAATATTTTTGAATTAAATTTTATAAAATGACGGATGTAAATGTTATAGAATTATAGTATTTATAAGAAAATTGTAAAAAAAATTCAACTTCAATTTTGCAAACACATATTTTCTTCGAATTTTTGAAATTTATAGAAGTTGTTGACTTTTTTTTTTGAATTTCGGATCAACTTTAACAGCGTCAGTAATTTAATGTCAAAATAATAGTAATGTTTGACTTGTCAATAATGTCAAATCGATAATTAATATGTCGTGTCAATAATAAATATCAAGTATATCAAAAATTTCCGTTACATTTCGAACACCATAAAAAGTAATAAAAATGAGTAAGTTTTTTTTTAAATTCAGTCTATTTCATGAGTTTGAGTGCACATATGTATATGACTAAATAGAAAATATTTTTTTAAGGTGTTCTGAAGAGGTTGGAATTTTAAGTAATCTCTATTAATTAAAAACTTTGGCAAATCTGACGCTAACTGAACGTATTTTATCAGCGTTGGTTTTTAATACGCAAATGCGCTTTCGAGCCTTTTTTCATTTAAAGTTCTGAATTACTTAATTAGGATTTAAAATATTAATCCATTTCCATTCTTGGCAAATTATAGACATTGTCTACCTTGTATACTATGTTGACTTAAAATCGAGGCCTTCATGTCAACAACTAAAGTTGACACGTTAACGCTCATTGCTGATTTTCTGTAAAATAGAAAATTACAGTAGTACTTAATATTGGTCTAATTAATTTGTAATTAAAGTTTTCTGTTAATTAAATTAAATTTTTATTTTATCAGAGTTGTTGTTATTGTTTGTGTCAAAAGTCAAACTATAATTATACGTCGAATATAAAATTCAAGGGGCCTTAATTCACGGTACCAAAACCTAAATCGTTTTAGATGACATTGTGTTCCAAGTTTTTTTTATAAAAATTTATATATGTCAGAATATTTAGAATTTGGCAAGGTACAGCACACTACAGTACACTTTCAAATTTATTTAAAAAATGTTTTTAAATTTTTTTACTCAACTGTATTTATACATATATATATATATATATATATATATATATATATTATATAAGATTTTATGCAATTATAATATTATACACTGATATATATGTATGTACATATATATATATTTATATGTTAAAAAAAATAAACTTAGATGTGTTAATGATATGTGAATAGTGAGACTTTTATTAAATGAAGGTCAGTTGCCTGTAGCAGATGTCCTTGATACCATAAATTCCTAATTATAAATTATTTGTTTTACTTTAGTGCTCAATATATAATATTATATATGTATATGTATATGTATTAGATATTTGTTCTAAAAATAAGAAAATTTTCATTTATTACTGTTAAATCGTATTACATATACATACATACATTATACATATTATATACATAATAAAATTGCATAAAATATAATTTTTAAATATAAGACAAACCATTATTTGAAATATTAAGGATTATATAAATAACCAAATAAAGATCAGAGTTTTTAGGTAGTATTTAATATATTACTTAGAATTTATTTAGTGAGTTTGTCTCTGCCTTATGGCAAAAAAAAAATACATTTTGCACGTTTGATAAATTATCAGTAAAATTTTCAAATATTTACTAAACGATTGATTGTTTGTAATAAACTCATTGACTTATTTATTAAATAGAAAATAACTAAACTTTGTTGAATGAGGTATGTATATGATATTTGTTTTTGTTGGATTTGAAGGATTATAGAAAATATATATAAGTGAATGCGATTATTAATAAATTCCAGTATTTTTTTTTATCGTTGATGCAATGACAGTACAAATTGCCGAGATATAACAAGAAGGTGTTATAGAGAGGCATATGATCGTTAGTAACTGTTTCTAAAAATGACACATTCGCATAAAGTCAGTAAACAAAAAATAAACTTTTAACAAAAGGTTATAAGACAAAAATGACATTTTGGAAAAATCCTTTTTGAAAATGGTACTTTTGACATATTTTTTTTTTGTATTGATTTCATTGATGATGATAAATTATTGAAATCCTGATTTTTTAATCAACTATACATTCTTTTCTACATATTTTTTTTAACATACATATTTTAATAAGAGAGCACTTAAATTAAAGGTTGCTACCGACCCCTACTTCTACGTTAAAGTTGAAAATCAAATCCCGAATTCAAACACTATATTATATTCATACTTATAAAATTAAAAAATAAAAGGTATTCGAAATTAAATCCTATTTTTAGTTTTATTTTATGCCGTAAGTTGTTGATTTTTTATGTAAAATGTCGAATTAGTATAAATGATTTTTTAGTTAAAAGTACGTTATTTGCTAAATGTTATTTTATGCAAATTGTTGTTTTTTTTTTTTTTGAGTTAATGCCTTTGAGATATTATGATAACGGGTGCTCCCGTTATAGTTATGGTAAAGTCAGTGGTTTGGTTTTTTGTTTTTTAAATTTTTTAACATTGGATATCTTTTGACATGGGCTGATATTTTAGGAGATATCAAATATATTTGAAGATTTAAGATAAAATGCATGTTAAAAAGCTTTCCCCATTTACTAAACCTTTTCCTTTTAAGATAATAGTAATACATAAGAGGTTTCCGGATTTGTTAAAATTATGGTTTAAGGTTATTTTTAAATTATTTTTCAATTGTTCTGTTGACTATATTGATAGTGATCAGAAAACACTTACATACTTTTAAAATTACTTTTGCTAAATAATCTTTATTGTTTATTAATAATTATTTTTAATTTTTTATATATACTTTATGTACATTTAATAGACTGAATCTGAACAAAATGTAATTTTAAATGCTTTTTTCCTAAAACAAACCCATAATAATATTCTATTTAATTGTTATCAAGAGCATATATTGACAATTATATTTCATTAATAAAAGAATCTATTTTGGATTCGGAAGAAATTAGTTAAATAAATTTTGCAATACATTAAGTTTTTACAACTTCCGGTTATTCAATTATGCAAGAAAACTTTTACAACAAATTTTCTATTGTAATTTTAAACAGCAATAAATAAAACTTTGTTATAATGGCTCGAGTACCAGTCTTTTACAGAGTAAAAAAATCTTTTATAAAGGCAAATTAAACATTTCTTATTTATAATTACAAAAATAAAATTTTCTTTTACTTTTTTTTTCCTATTTTATTCATAAATACAAAAAAAATAATTTCTTAAATTCCCATTAGAAATTACAAAAGCAACAAATGAAAATTTGTTGATTTTTCAATAAAATCGTCAGCCTTTTTTTTTTTTTTTTGTTAATAGTTATTGTTATTATTTTTCCGCCCCTTTTCATTTACTAGTTATTATATACAAAAGAAAATTTATTTATCATTTTTCTTCATGTTTCAATATATCCAATATTTTGTGCATCATTAAAATCGCTATCTATTATCGGAAATGAATCCAAAAAATTGTTATATAATTGTTTATAATTATGTAATGAATGTTTATAGTAAAGGACGAAAATGTCCTTAAAAATTATATTGTTTTTTTTTTTAAATTTGTTTTCTATAACTGTAATATGAAACAAGAATAACATAATATTTCTATTTCTCTGAACGATATTAGTTTTTTTAAATTATGGGTTATACTTGGGTTGAACTAAAAATTCTGGAAATCTTATAACATAAATTCGAATGTCGCGCATATCGCACCAAAGGCCATCACATGTGTTTTCTAAAGTTGAAAAATCATGTGTACGATGGGAAAAAGTTTAAGAAGAATATCTATAAATATATCTACATATCTATATAACTACAAATCTTTCCTCCAATATTTTACTCCAAATTTTCCAGCCCATCCTTCCTAATCCTAATTTTGCTGAACTCCTTTTCTACAAAAATCTAAGGATGTAGGATTTTTGTAGAAAAGGAGTTTAGCAAATTCTTAAAACCAAACTGTTAATTTGTATTAAAGGTCCCATTCTAATGTTTGATTTTTAAGGGGGTGGCTTTGGTTGGTCTTTTAAAATTATCCATCATTGTCCATAAAAACCAATACAAAGTCGTAAAGACCTAATTTTATAGTTTAAATTCATCATTGTCTTATGTTATTGAAGGTCAGTCCCATTACTTATTCGACATGCAAAATAAATAAGTAAGAACTTTAAAAAAAAATATTTTTTACTAGTGTTTTATTACTCAAATAGAATAGACCTTATTCATACAGAACGTTAAGTAACTAAGCTTCAGTTTTATAATCATATAAATTTCACTAAACCATTAAAAAATCAGACACAGAATGCTGAAAATTTTCAGTAGTTCCATCGTACATTCTATTAAAAAATATAAAAATATATTAATTTATGTTTATAATTTTCCTGTTCAATGCTGATAAAAATCGGATATCATAAACATTTATTTTTGTATTTTATTTTTTTTTTTTTCTGTTAGAGAAAGGAAAATCCCAATCAATTTCGTGTTCATTAAAATAATGTCCTGTATTCAATTTTTGGTGTATGTTTCTAATTTTTTTTTTGTTATTAAGTGAAAACAAGTTTTAATGTATTTCTTTAATGTTTTGTAGCTATTTCCAACAAATGTGGTATAAATATGAAAGGGAACTCCTTTCGCCCTTCTCCCACATAAAACAACTTCAAATAACTTCTCTTTTATTTTCATCATAAAATTTCAAAAATAATTTTTTTTATGATGAAAATAAAAAATTTTTGAACGCGAATAGAGTAAAAAAACAAAATATTATGTATGTTTGTTTTGTTTTGTGTTTTTTGTATATGAATGTTTATCATAATATATTGATGCACATAATTCAGGCCAACTTTATTTTGTTTTTTTCTGCTCTTATAATGATTTTGAGTTGTTTATGAACCAAAAATATTATTGTAATAGTATCAAAAGAAAAAAAAGTCTAATAACATTAAAATTCGCGATAATAATGTACCTTCTGCTTTATCCCAGTTTTCTTTTTATTGTTTTTAACACCCAGTGTTGCATTTAATTCAAAGATTACGCAAAAAATACCTCAAATTGCATCAAAATTTCAAAAAAAAAAATGGTGGATTGATTGCGTTATAAGACGTCTAAGTGAATTTTGTATAGCCTAAGATAAATTTTTTTTTGTATATAAGGTTGATAAGTATGTGTACAAGTATTTTGATGAGAGTACAAAGAAAATGGATGTTAGTGTTTTGATTTTAGATTCTTAGGTGGAGTTTCCAAATTAAATATTCATTTAACTATATACGCTTTAATTTTTTTCAGTACAATTCATTTTAAGATTTACCGACTACATATAACTCACCATTTAATTAATATATTCTGTTCGTGGCATAACCGGCCGATTTTACTAATAGGTAATGACAATTTTACTATAGACATAATTTCTCAACAAACCAAATACACTTTGATAATTTCACTCTTTCCACTAGAAAACAATCCCACAAGCGGTTTTTAACATATTATTTTTCAGAATCTTAACCCTTTGTGATTTTTAGGTCCTATTTTTCATTTAAAGAAAAGAAAATTAAATTTCATTGCAGTTTAAGTGCAGTTGTTTTACAGTATAACCTTTGATTGCAGTTGTTGCATATAGTATAATCTTTATTCTAAGTTTACTTTCAAATAAAAACCAAATTTTCCTTTCAATGACTTAAAAATAATTTTTTATTCTTTTGAAGAGATTTTTAATTTTATAAAATAATGGTAAATTGTTCACAGTGTTGTTAAACTTTTCGAAAAACTATACTTTTAACTTCTTTAATATTTATTATTTAACAATGTTCTGTTTTTTTTTTATAGTTTGTATATCAGTGTTTGAATCATTTATTGATGCCGAATCATATATGAGTATTTATAACAATAACAATAAGAAAAGACAAAAAATTTTATTTTTCTGACTTGTCCAATATAATTATCCCATTTTGAACTCATTTATTGTAAAAAAAAAAAAAAAAAAAACAAAAAAACTGAAAAAAGAACATTATGTAAATGTGAACATAAAGAACAAAAATTAATAAAAGAATAACTGAACAAAAATATATTTAGAATAAAAAAAAAAAAACAGGGCTAAAAACATTATTACAAAATGTATAGAATCAGAATCAAATTCTAATCGATGGTGTAAATGTTAAAAAAAAAAATGTTTTTCGATTCGATTCTCTTCTTCATCTAACAACTCTTTTTACTTACCCAAAAGCATAAATTTGTTTTGTTCTAAAAGTACAAAAAAAAACAACCTAAACACAAAGAATAAAGTTCGAGTATATTTTATTCTATTCGAACTCATCGTTGAAACTCATGTGAATTAAAAAGTTAAAATTTCCACCAAAATGTTATTATCATTATCATTTTTTGTTATTATTGTTATTGTTGTTATTATTATTATTATTATTACTTTATAAAAGGAAAATTCTAAATTACATTCTGATATTATAATTTTCCTTTTAGTAGAAAAATAGTCACGAGATGTCGGGTATTGTTTGGCAATAAAAAAAATTTTGTTTGGAATTTTTTTTTGTTATCCCTTTTTTTCTTGTTTTTTTTTTTTCTTTTGTGATAATAATGGAATCGTTTATGTATTGATGGAATTGATAAAAGAAAAAAAATATATAATCAATAGAATGTTATCACTGTAGTAATAATAACAGTATTTTATTTAAAAATTGATGAACAATTTTTCATTTCAAAATGATCACAGTGGAATAAAAGCAAAAGGAATCAGATATAAAAATCAACAAAAATTACAACTACTGTTTCAAGTTCAGACTAACAAACGGCAGCGAATACTGGCTAGTATCGAATTCCATTAAACATAAGTTACAGACGTATACGTAAATAAAAACCTAAAAATTATATCTCGAATATTCCGGTTTGAATCACACTCAATAACAAAGATTTGTGAGAATTATAGCAAAAGAAGAGTCCCTAGAGCTTAACTTAAGGAAAAATGAAGAGAGCATAACCAGAAGGTCACTAACCTGAAATCCGGCAGAAATCTTCGAAAGCAAAAGACACGTCCAAAATATTCAAAATTACTGTCTAACAAAACATTCAATAGTAGTATCTTAAAAGAATTAGGAAGATGCAAATTATTCTGGAACACAATTGTATAAAAGGGATAAATAACAAAGAAGAATGAAGACTTCAAGTGTAAATCCTATACGTCTTTAGCGGAGTAACACGAAAAAACAAAAAAAAAAAATTTAAAAAACTGGAGCCTGAAATTGTAATTCTTTTCAATTTTAAATATCAATATTAATTATATCTGATGGATCAGGATCTTATGGAGGATACCAAGACTTCAATCACGCTCCTAATTAATTAAAGTTAAATTGTACTGGACTCTATAATAGAAAATCTTTTATCATATAAATTCTTATACAGAAAAAACTTTTCAAATTCTATAACATATAAACATTTTAAAATGAAATTAAAAAATTGCTTTTGGATTTATACGAGTTTATGAGGAAACCTTAACTAACTAGAAATGATGAAAGCTTTCAAGACAATCTTAAATGTATATCTAATTTAAAGTTAACTATTGTTAGATTAGATTAGGCAATAATTTAAGAAGTATAAGTAGCTCTGCGATCTTTGTGCTTCCCCTATAGGATTTAGCTGCAGTTATACTACTTCTGCCAGCCCTACTGCCTCTAAGAAACTAGAGATCTGTAAAAGGTTTATTGCTCGCAGTTAATCTTTGGTAAAGTAATATGCTCCTAGATGCACATATCTTGCTCGGAGTAAATCTCCACATTTTTTTAAGTATGTGTCCTGGAAATTCTTCTTTTTGACAAAGCCTATATAAATCGTTATTTTTCTATTCCAATTTTCTTTAAGCGCCCCATTATCTGGCACTGTCCCGACAATAAGTCTGCTAAAATACTGGATTCTATGATTTTTTCTAATCTTTTCCAGTTATAGTTTCCAGAAAGTTGCTTAGATTATCTGAGCTTGGATTTTTCACTCCATGGTTTTCCTCTCCTATTTATACTGTTTCTCTTATATTTTCTATCTACCTAGACCATTAAAAGGTTCTGAATCTCTAAAGCCAGTTGTAACTCCAACAAACAGACAAGTGATAAAATGAACAAAAAAGGAAATTAAAGAAAAAATGTCCTATTTTTAAAAAGAAATAAAATAATTTTAAAGTTGATAATAATTAATGATTATGTTTTTTAGTTAAATAATTCAGAAATGATAACTAATAATATTTACTCGTAGGCAGGCATTTTTCACTATGTATACATACATAATTATATATGTATAAGTTTTAATATTGAGTTTGACGTTGAAAATTACTTCGGAAACAAATTATGTGTGATATCCTGCAGAGTTGACTTTTTTGTCTATTTCTTATTTATTTATTTATTTATTATTATTATATATTTTTTTTTTTTTCGGGGAAAATTATTTAAAAAAACATATTATTTATAAAGTTATAATTTACATTTTAAATATTCAAAAAAAAACAAACAAAAAAACGAAAATAAAAATAAAAAAAAAACAAATAATGAAATAACAATAAAAGTAGTTTTAATATTAAATGAATGCACGTTAGTTCATAAATAATAAATTAAAATGCAATTTGCATTAATTAAATTTTATATAAAAGTATATACAAATCTGTATTAATGTTATCAACCGTTTTTGAGTTTTTGTACCCCTTTTTTTTAAAAATGTTTTTATAATTGTAAAAGAAATTAAAACAATTTTGAATGTAGTGATAAATATAGCTAAAAGATATATATTACAAGCCGAAGAACTTCTCAGCTTAAAAATTTTTAGAAATAATGTGTTGAATGCATGAAACTGAAATCTCACTTTTTCAAACAAAAACTAAGTTTGACCTCTTATTTTTGTTTGAAAAAATTAGATTTGACTTCATTCATGTATTCGACCTATTGACTTGAATATTTCAACTTGTGCTACCACTCAAATATTATAAATTTTCAAAGAAAATCTGCGAGTTCAGGTGTAAATTTTGTTTGGAAAAGTGAGATTTTTGTTTAGGCTTAATTTTATGCATATTCGGCCTATTAACTTTATAGTTTAGTTTAACCACAATAACTTGGAACATACGAATAAATAATGATTTTTCTTTTTTTGGTTGATGTTGATGGCTTCGCCACTGATAGAAAATTAGCAGTAAAAATAGGCGGATTCTTTGTTTCCTTACAGTTTCTCAATCTCCAATTTAGGTTTTAGTTTAGTTTTAGTCTAACACTCCCGTTTTAGCCCGTAAAAGTCTAACACTGCGAAAGAATTATCCTTGGTATCTTTGGAAGATTCCGACTTTTCTTAAGGGGAAAAAAATATGGTTCTAATTAGTGTTTTATAAAATGTCAAAGAAATAATAAGTAAAAATTTCAGAACCTTAAAAATCATTAAAGTACATATTCATCTTGATTGAATTAAGGCGCCCAGTATATGAAAACAATATAAGTGCATTAGTCCAATTTGGTTTTTTTAAATCAAATCTAAGAAATTTTTTGTTCTTGATTCTTTCAATATTTAACAAAATTTTGTAATATACTGATGTAATGTGGAGACTTCACTTGGTTTGTGATTAGAACAGTCTAAGAGGTTAAATAGAGATTTTATAATGTATGGATAGTTAAATTCTTTAGATCATCATTTTAAGAAACCTTGCTTGCTTGCTTTATATACAATCTTGTTAATATGTTCAGTAAATGTAAATTTACATTCAAAAGGTACACCAAAGTAGCAGTTGGAAGTTCTAATAATAAAAGAGTTCCTCACGGTAATATTAAACTTTCTGCAGTAGCGAAACACTAATTGTATTATTTTATAAGCTGCAGCTCTTATTGTTATTAATTTATTTTTTGATTTCTCCTTCTTTTTCACTTTAAAGTATTGGTCACCTTCTTTATTTTTAAACTCTTGATGACAAATTAAATATGTGAATTGAAAAAAGTAGAAAATATGTAAACGTTAATAATATATAGGAAGAACAAAAATCTGTTTATTTAAAGAAAACATGAATTTTTAAACGGTCCAATAATTATTATACTATGGATCCTGCGTTGGGTGTTAATTTTTATTTTATTTTTTATTTTTATATTTATTTTTAAAATTATTATATGAAATTTTGTGAAATAAAACTAAAATTAATAAAAAATAATATTTAGGACTTCATGTTGTTAAAATGATGATGTACTAAAAAGAAAAGTGTTAAAGAAAAAGACTTTTGTTATGTTCTCATTTAAAGTTTTATTTCAATATATTGTTTTAGTGTGTCAATATATTTCCTACAAAAATAATTTTAAGTAATTTTTAAAAATTCAAAATTTATTTATTAAATATATAAATTTAAAATAAAAAATTTTATATCCTAAATAATATAATAATTATTCATTACCTTAAGTATAATTCAACAAAAACATCATGAAAATCACAAAAACGATTACAATGACTCTCGATACCTAACAAAATCACTTCCTTATCAATATTAGGGCAGAAAACTGAATAAAATAAAATGGATATATGTATACCATAAAACCATTTTCAGAAAATTGGAAAACAGGCAAAAACTCAAAAAAATATCCGAGAAAAAAGGGTCAAATCAAGTCATTCAGACATTCAAAAAAAACACGATTTTTTTATCTCCTCTTAATTTTAGATCTTCTTACTGTTTAAAATTATCATATATATCAAACCCATTTTCAGGCCATAGTTAGAAATATGAGATTGTCACTTTAACAGCTTATCTCGTTTAAGCATAATAACTGATCCTATTATAATAATGGATGCAGAAATTGAAAAGATTAAGATTTTAAAGTTGTAAAAGTGGGCTAAGCAATTTTTCTTTTTTACTTAACATATTATGTGGGGACTTCGCTGGCCTAGTGGGTAAGAGCGTATAAAATATGCTGTAAACACCGAGAAAGTGTGGGTTCGAATCCCACACACGTCGTAAGAGTTATTCCCCCTTACGACATTTACAGCCACGCCTGATTCACTGATTCTTAACAATTAAAAATACTAAAAATCCTCTGTTAACCTTTTCAAAACTGTTAACTTTTTTTTTAAAGTATAAAATAAATTATAAAACTGTAGCAGAGTAAAAAAGAGTAAATTTTAACAGAATTTTTGAAGCACTTGTCATATAAAAATTTCCTCATATCTGTAGGTTTTTTCTTAAAAGTTACCAATAATTTAATAATAAGGGGATATATAAAATACCATTAATTACCAATGTTTTATTTATTATTATGTGCATTTTTAAATTTTATATATACATATAGTATATATATATATATGCATAATAAATGATTTAGTCATCAAGGAAATAACTTAGAACATTATATATATATATGTATACTAGTATATATGTATGTATCCTCCTAAATAAATGATCTGTAGAATACTTTAGATTGTGTATACCTATATCATAATAAATACCTCGTATATATGTATATGTACATTATGATATGATATATAAAATTTATAATAAAACTCAAAGCTATTTTAATATAACCTAAAAATATAATCATTAAAACAAAAAAAAACAAAAAACAAAATAAGACAAAATTAGAAAATAAATAAATAATGAAAGGAAAAGACTTGAAATTATTAATGATTCAGAAATGGGCATAACCGGAACCGGATGCATTATCTGCGCTAACTGAGCAGCAGTAATGATATGTGCATATCTCTGCATACATATTTTTTTATAATTATAATGTATATACATATTTATTTAAATTGATGACGTAGCTATATTAAAGAGACAAAAAAACAAAAAATAAAAAAGACAAATTCAAAAAATCATTAAATACTTTATGATATGTTTGTATATACATATGTATGTAATGTATACCATAATGTTACCATAATGTATAAAAAGGAACAGAGATACTATAGAAAAATTGCAACATTAAATTGCAACATTTATCGTATATGAAAGTAAAAGAAAATTTATAGATAAAGAATTTTTCATTTCTATATATTATGACGTATACATATACTAATTATATATATACATAAGTACATATATATACAAAATGTATTGAATAAAATTCTTTTAACCAAAATGATAATGACAATTGGTTTTTCAATTTAGATTTTTGAAAGTAAGTTATAATAATATTTGTATATATATGTCTGTATATATTTTCTATAATATATTTTTTGTTAAGAAGAACAGAAAAAAAAAAAAGAAAAACAAAAATAAAAATAAAAAACAATTTATCATTAGATATTTTTGAATATTCTGAAAAAAAAAAAAAAATTTAGAATATAAATTATTTTTAATGTAAACATGTATGTATGTTTATAGGTGAAATTTATTGATTTGACCTGAAAAACCTGAAAATAAAAAAAAATCTACAACAATATGGTGAAAGGATTGGAAATATTGTTGTTTTTTTTTTTTTTTTTGTTAATGGAAAGTATAAAATATTAATGGTAAATATAGTGATAATTTTATTTAAAATTCATTAAATGGTATAATTTTTAATTCTCTTTTTTAATTTTTTTTTTTTTAGAAATATATTGAACATATTTTTCATTACTAATTATAAGAAATTAATATTTTATATTATCTAGAAAGTAGTTGATTTCTTAAGCATTAATCATAATATTTAATCTGTAAATGACAGACATTTAAAACCATTTTACTCAATGATTTACCAACCAACTTTCATTTTTTTCTTTTTAAATGATAAATATTCAGTATAGCCATCTTACAAAATTAATATTTTTCCAAAATTTTCTAATTTTCATTAATAATTTTCCATTTTTATAAAAATCCCATGTAAAGTATATACATATGTATCATATAGTATGTATAATATATACCTATATTATACATTTTGAAAAAAGACGCTCTTTGATTCCGTTAAATTTTTGTTTTATTTTTCTTTTCGATTAAAAATTTTAAAATATTGGTTGTATGGTAGGAGTAGGAATTTCACAATATAACTGAATATAAAGATTAAAAATTTTGTTTGGTGTTTAGTACAGTGGTAGAGTGTGGGGTTATTAATAGTTGCTTTTTGATTTTGCAAGTTCGATTCAGTTCTGTTTCTTTTTTTTTTTTTTTTTTTTTATATTTTAAACGAAATAAATTCTTACATATCATAATATCATCATAATATTTAATCCGTATTAATAGATATTTAAAACCCTTTTACTCAATGATTTACCATCTTAGGCTTCTTATAATATATACATATATAATAGGTATATATTGAGTTTCCAATACTCAATAAATCAAGGGCAACTTCTAAAAGATAATAATAATCGTGTTTTTACAAAAAATATCATTTACAAAGAAATTTTAAATTCATAAAGGCTTTAATTATTGAAAATTGTATTTTTACATTTTAAATAAAATCATAAAGAAACTATACTGTATATATTGTATTGTAATTGCTAATTAAAACACCTCGAATTTCGAGGGGCGGGCGAATACTAGTATTTTTTTAAAGTACAAATTTTAAATGAAAATGAAATGATTTTTAGTTGTTATAATAATGTTTATAATGTATTAGATTTTCTATATTTGTATAGGTATATTTTTTTCTTATTCGGTTTTCGAACAGTAAATTGATTTGTCGAAATTGTTGAATCGATTTCGATGGAATGTATAATCTGACACTTGGGAATATTGTTAAAACAAATATTTTTATTTTTTTAATTTTATGCCTAAAGTTGACCTAAAATCGATACCTAAAGTCGATTTTATGCCTAAATTAGAACCTAAAATCGTTTTATCTTGAGGGGAAAATTATATATTTCAATTTAACTCTGTTGCTTAAAGTGTTTTGTTTTTATTTTAAATCAGAGCAGAACGCATGATCCGACAAAATTAAAAACGGGGTTTTTATTTTTTGTAGTTCGTGGCTCAGTGCTTGTAGTTTGTATTTGTTTTATTAAATCAAAGCATACTCAAAGCGCACTCTATGTGCTCTGAATCAAATATTAAGGCAAGTACGGCTAAGTATAGTAAATGGGTAACCTGAATATAGCTTTATTTAACTTTTAAATTTGAAATAAAGGCAAAATTGCGAATTTTTAAATTTTGGTCTTTTGTCCTATATTTGAAATTGTAAATAAAGCCAATTACTACATATTACGAAAATGGGGGTAACCTTGACTTTGTAACCAATTATAAAATCACCATAATTATTTGTTTATACATATATATTTCACAAAGTCAAAAAAAGAGAATTATAATTCAAAATTTTATAAAAAAATATATCTGTTAAAAATATTTTTGACTATAATATTTCTGTTTAATATTGGCTTATATAAAGGTGAAAAATTGCATCTAGGCTTTATTTCAGATAATCTAATAAATTGACAAGTATATTGATGTTCGTATAAAAAAGAAATGTCAAAATAACTGTTTAGTTGTTTTATTTATAATTTGGAGTAGAAATTCAGTGTATTTCATTAGACAAAATTTAAGAAATCTTTAGATTTCTTCGAAAATACGTTTATGTTCTTATCGTATGCGTCAATTTAATACTAGTTTTTGTAAAAGGTATATCTGAATTATGCAAAATTTTCTACTAATCCCTAATTGCTTCTTCCAATTCTAATAAAATCTTGAAGTACGACCTCAAAAGACCATTGAATAACATGGGTAGAAAGAGTAGCGATTAAACAAAGAAATACTAATATGTAAAAGAATTCAACAACTTTGTTTCAAGTCAAATTTAAATCTTTCAATATATTATTTTTTCGAATATAAAATTATAAAAAGTTTACAATACTTTTTTTTTCTGGATTATACTAATAAACATAATATAAACAAAAGAAAAAATCAACTTTTGGTGCATTTTTGTAAATTAAAAAACAAAAAAAAAATTTTTTAAAAAAAAGTGGAATAATTGAAATTATCCGAAAACCTTTACACAACTTCTTTGGCTTAATCCTAGTTCTAGTTCTTACTGCTGGCTCAGCTCTGCTATACTCAAATAAAAAAAACGCCTAAAGTTGAAGCAATATTATTACACCAAGAAATATTATTTGTATTAAGTGTTCCTTAAATGATCGCAACATTCTCAATGATTGCAAAGATTCTCTTCTACCGGTTCACAATCAATTTTGGTAATGTTTTCTTTAATTGTTTTTTTTTTAATTGCCTCATACTCTTCATTTATTTACTGCATATATATTATTTTTAATATGTTGTAATATTTATTTATTAATTATTTATTATATTTTTTCATTGGTATTATCAAAAAATGGCCACCTTTTCTACTTGATGGTATAATTCATGACATTTTTTTTATAAGATTTATTACTGCAATTTCCTTTTAATCGTTACAATCTGTTTGGCTACAATGTATTTTATGTATTAAGTTTCAATAGCTTTTCATTGCTGATTATATTTCGTCTGAATATACTCTATTTAATTTTTTTTAATGCATTTATCTGCCACATAAATGTGAACAGGAAATTACACAGTGTTTCCTGTGGCACACAGCGTGGCTGTGGCAAAATGTCGTAAGGGGAAATAACTCATGCTAGGTCACCGAGGCCCATCATATCTTCTATATAAAAATATATTAAGAGTGTTTTTAAAAAATTAATAAATAAAACAGTATATTCCCTAAACTTAGTTCCCCTTGACCAGGCAATACATTGGTGCTAAAGGTTATATATAGTCTGTTGTTAGGTTAAAAAAAAAGTGTGCTAAAATCCCCACACACTCATAGAAGACTCATATTCGTTCCACTCTTCTATATTTTCTTTCTATCTAAAAATTTTATATTAAAATCTTGAATTCCTATATATTAAGTTATAAATATCCTTTCAAATTAAAACATTGGGTGCGTTTTTTTTTTCTACGCCACGTTACCCCATTAAATTGCATTTGTATAAAAATTGGATTTCTATTACAAATTAAATGAAAAATTAAGTAGCCCTTGATATAATCAGTATGATCGATCAGTTAAATTTCGTACTAATTAAGGAAATAAATGAATATTAAAAATATTTTCAATTATTATAATTATACATATATATATATATATATATATACATTATACCATAAACCTAAATTTCTCCAATTTAAATGAATTACTTCATTAATTTAAATTAATATTTTTGTTTATCATTTAATTTTCTTTTTTTTTTTTTTTCTTAAATTACTTTAAATTACGGAACTAACAGAGAGAAAAAAAAAATAAATATTTAATAAAAAAAAAAAAGTTGTAATTTCGCAATTTAAAATTAAAAAAAAAAACAACAAAAAATAAAAATAATTTAAAACGACGGTGAAAACTATATTTTAGCTCTTAGACTTTTTAATCAAACAAAATTTAAATTTAATACTGTTATATTTCCTATATATTATATTATGCTACATTAATTTTTTTGTGCTAAATCAAGTGATATTTTCTATTAGAGAAGTGGTCATTCACTTTATCGGTTGTTGAACTTTTTAACAACTCAACCATGTATTCGACAACACCAACTTGGAAAAAAAAAAAAAAAACATAAATTTAGGTGAAAAAAATTCATATTATTTTTTTTGTTTCTGCTTTTTTTTTTTTTTTTGTTCCTGAACGTTTTACAACATGATTCCAATCATTAAAAATTATACTTGTATATAACATGTATGTATGTGTAAGTATATGTGTATGATTAAGCATTAAGTTTAAAATTTAATTGCATTTTAGATTATTAAAATAGTGATTCACTTTTAGTAGACTATAATACTAATTTGATTTTTTGCTGGTGGCTTCCCTATATACGATTAGAATCGTTCTCAATTAATTATGCAATAGTGAACTTGTTAGAAAAAAAATTAATTTTTTTAAAAAATTTTTTATAAAAACAAAAAATAAACAATTAAATAAAAAAAATTTAATGAAAGTGAAATTTTTTAATAATTTACTCATATAATAAATATTAAAGATTCGAAAATTGATAGTTCCATTCAAATGATTGATAAAAAAAAATTTAATTAAAATTTAATTAGACTATACTTATTATAATTCATTGGGGTTTTGTTTTTTTTTTAATTATTAAATAAAGTTAACGGATTTCCTTAGCCCACTTATTAATGAATCACTCTAGAATTTATCATCTAAAATAAGTGTTAGAAATTATTTTTAATTGATTTGGTGGAAATTGATTACTATACATATACTTTGAAAGATTTGAAAGGGAAGTTACAACATTACTACAACATTGTTTTAAGTATAGTATTTCCTATCGAAGAAACTCTGCCGAAGAAAATAATCAATCTTGGGAAAAACCGTTATCAGTTGCAATAAAATACATTTTGTTATGAACTCTAATGAATAAAGAAATTATCTTTTAACTTCTGTTTCTATATTTTGCAAGCAGGTAAAAATATTTGTAGTACTAGTAGTAGTAGTAACAATTAAATTGTAGGAAATATAATGTCCATATAATGGGACATATATAGCAATACCTAAAACTATAAATTTAACGGTAAGATTTAGTGGTTCTATTTATAATAGTCTTTATAAAATATCCAATGAATTGGAGTTAGAATCAAAGTATTATTCAAAGTATGAAATATATTTGATACTACATAAATAATAGGTCTAAGGGGTCTCGGTGGCCTATGGATAAGAGCGTATAAAATACGCTGTAAACACCGAGGGAGTTTGGGTTCGAATCCCACACACCTCGTAAGAATTTCCCCCCTTACGACATTTACAGCCACGCCTGAACAGGAAAGGATGTGTAATTTCCTGTCCACATTTATGTGACAGAGAAATGCATTAAAAAAAAAAAAAAAATTAATAATAGGTTTAATTAAATAATAGTACGATAAATAATAGTAAATAATAGTACTCTGTACTCGATGGATGTCAATGGATTCTTTTAAGACCTTAACAAAATAAAATAAAAGGCATAAATTTCGGAGTAAAGGCAATAGACTAGAGACACTAATATATTTTTGGAGCTTTAAATTTTGTGTGTTTACTTTGAAAATATTTGTTCAGGTGCAGGTAGTCAGTTACAGGTGTCTAAAAATAGAAAATTTTCAATTTTTAAATCCGAAGAACTATCAAACAAAATATGATACAAAAAACTTTCGTAGATTACTTATATGCTATAATCAAAATTGTGAAAAAAATCTATCTTACGGAATTTCACGGAGATTTACCGAGATTTGATAAATAACAGTAAATTTAAATAATAAATTGTAAAAAATATGTATAATTTTGATATTGATTTATAAAGGTACACCAATTTTCTGAGGTTTGACGTTTTCAGATCGAAAAATTTCCATTTTAAAAAGAAGTTAGCATATTATACAAATTTGAGGGTTTTTTTTCAATTTTGGCTCACTGTAACTCAGTATTAGGTGCGGTTACATAAAAAAAGTTGTTCTACAACACTAATTTTTTTTTTAAATTCTAAAGATCCATCCATGGTTAAAATTTAAATTTTTATCTTAAACATTTTTCAATCAGACGGACTGACTGATAGTAAGACAAATAAACAAATTTTTAGCACATTTCCAAAAAAATTTTGAAAAAATGTGCTTATTAGTTTCACTCTGTCCGCCCGTCTGTTTACAAAACTTCTACACCACCGTTAAAGATAGAGAAAAACAATTTTAACCATGAGTAGGTCTCATAAAAAAAATAATTTTGTGGAACAACTTTTTCATGTAGCCCCATCGATTACGGAGCTACAGCCCTTCAAACTTTGAAAAAGCCCTATTTTTAAATGCAAATATCTTATGTTCTGCTTAAGATTTTTTCAATCCGAAAACGTCATTCGACAGGTATTTTTTTAAACTTTGTAAATTAATATCAAAATTATACAATTTTTTTTAAATTTAGTATTTAAATTTACCGTTATGTGAAAACTAAATTTTGCATGCTTTTTCTACTTTCATAACTCCGGCATGCTTTTAGATAGAAGCTTGAAATTTTGAGGCAAGAAAGAACTTTTAGAATTAGTATAAGTTTGCTCAGAAAATTTTTTTGGACCACCGCCTGTTTATGAGCTATTAGGGCTTAAAAATTGAAAATTTGCTATTTTTAAACAGCTGTAACTTAGGCACCTGTAAACATTTTTCCTCGGCAAGACATGAAAATTAAAGGTTCAATAATATATTTTTACGTGTGTTAACGGCTTTTCTTATTTATATAGGATTCCGGACTTACGGCCCCTCAAAATTTCAAAAATTTTTGTGCAAGTCACAATTCTAAACAGTTTGTATTGAGTTTTGGAAATGAGCGCTTTTAAAAACCGTTGGTTTACATTCTACCTTGTTCACATTTCTTTTTTGAAAAATTTTCTAATAATTAAATTCAACGTTTACATTTTAGAATATTGCTTCAATTTGAATACGAAGAAGAAACAAAAATAATTGCATTCCTAAATTTCGTTCACTATAACTTCGATGATCATATCTTAAGCATAAAATGTAAATTTTATGTTGCAATATTTTAACCTTAAAACAAATTGATAGTTAAGTATGTATATTGTATAGTAGTTTCACTAAATTCTACAATATAACAAAAATAAAGACATAAAATATACCACCTTTAGTGGTAAACACTTGTATTTAATTAAAAGTCGAAATGAATTTAATGTTTAATGACAGTTAAAAACAAAAGAAAAAGAAGAAAAATTAGAAAAGCATAAAACTAATCAAATATTTGTGTTTTTGTTGACCAAGAAAAGTCAAAATGTGGTTATACTTCCGGACACGCAATAATTTTTTTTTTTTGTTTTTTTTTTTGGCACAAAATAAATTATTACATTTCCCTCTTGAAAAAGTCATTTAATTCCAAAAAAAAAAAAAAAGGCCAAAATGCACTGCATGGTACTGGTATTTAGGAATAAGGGGAGAAATTTTTTTTTTTTTTTGAATATTGTGTTGAGATTTAGAAAAGTTAGATTTCCCACTCGATAGGTCGATATCAATCAGAGGGGTTGACAAATTTATTATAGTATACGTATATTTATAACCTATTAAAAATACTAAATTACAAATTTTCGTGGGAAAATTTTCAATATGTTCACTATTTTTATAAATATACAGAGTTTAGTTCGGCTTCTTTACATTTGATTATAGTTTTATTGAATCAAATTAAAAAGAACATAGTTTGTTTTTTGTTATAATAAACTTAAAAGGATAATTAATGAAAACCATATGCATTTTATATGTACATAATAATTTTATAGATTAAATCTAAGATTGATATAAAATATTGAAAGGAAATTAATGGAAATGAATTTTTAAGATTATACAAATTAAAGTTTATTTGTCAATTTAAATATAGAGTAAGGAATTGATTTTTTTGATTAGTATTAAAACAAGGTAGAATGTAAACCAACGGTTTTTAAAAGCGCACATTTCCAAAACTCAATACAAACTGTTTAGAAGTGTGACTTACACAAAAATTTGAAAATTTCATGTAATAAGAAAAAATGTGAAAATAGGACATTTTTGAAATTTTGAGGGGCTGTAAGTCCGGAATCCTGTATAACTAAGAAAAGCCGTTAACACACGTAAAAATATATTATTGAACCTTTAATTTTCATGTCTTGCCCAAGAAAAATTTTTAAAGGTGCCTAAGTTACAGGTGTCTAAAAATAGCAAATTTTCAATTTTTGAGGCGTAATAACTCTTAAAGAGGGGGTGTTACCAAAAAAATTTTCTGAGGAAACTTATACTAATTCTAAAAGTTCTTTCTTGTCTCAAAGTTTCAGGTTCCTATCTAAAGGGGTGCCGGAGTTATGAAAAAAGAAATTTCATGCAAAATGTGGTTTTCACATAACGGTAAATTTAAATAGTAAATTACAAAATATTACATAATTTTTATACTGTTTTATATAGATAATAAAATTTTCGATCTTCTGACGGTTTTAGATTGCAAAATTATTACGCAGAGCCCGAGATATATACATCTGAAAATGGGGCTTTTTCGCAATTTTGAAGAGCTGCAACTTTGGAACCCTTTACAATTAAAATAAACCTTTAACACACGTAAAAATATATTATTGTAGCTTTAATTTTTATATCTTGCAGAAGCAAAATGTTTACATGTTCCTAAGTTACAGGTGTTTAAAAATAGCAAATTTTTAATTTTTAAGCCCTAATAGCTCATAAACAGGGGGTGGTCCGAAAAAATTTTCTGAGCAAACTTATACTAATTCTAAAAGTTCTTTCTTGCCTCAAAATTTCAAGCTTCTATCTAGAAGCGTGCCGGAGTTATGAAAGTAGAAAAATCATGCAAAATTTGGTTTTCACATAACGGTAAATTTAAATACTAAATTTAAAAAAATTGTGTAATTTTGATATTAATTTACAAAGATAAAAGAAATACCTGTCGAATGACGTTTTCAGATTGAAAAAATCTTAAGCAGAATATAAGATATATGCATTTAAAAATAGGGCTTTTTCAAAGTTTGAGGGGCTGTAGCTCCGTAATGGGGGGGCTACATGAAAAAGTTGTTCCACAAAATTATTTTTTTTATGAGACCTACTTATGGTTAAAATTTCTTTTCTCTATCTTTAACGGTGTAGAAGTTTTGTAAACAGACGGACGGACGGACGGACAGAGTGAAACTAATAAGCACATTTTTTCAAATTTTTTTTGGAAATGTGCTAAAAAGTTGTATTTACAATAATTATGAATTACAATTTCTGTTTAATATAGTCTTTTTAATTATTTGCTGGCTCAGCAACACTTTGAAATATTTTATTTATCATCTGAGTCCTATATTAAAATCGTAATATAAATATTTCGAATTTTTCTATTTCGGACTTAGGAATAAAACAGGCTTTTTTAAAAATGTAAGAGATGGGAAAACCCTTGGATGAGAAATCAATTAAGTAATATTATAGTGGGAAAAATTTAATAAAATCGAGTTGATTTTCAATGATTACTTCAATGATAAAATTAATGTAATCAATTGGTAATTCATAAAAAAAATGCAATTGGTGGAAATTAAACCTCCAATTCTTAAGAGTAACAGATTTCTCCAAAGTATTTGTTCTTTATCTAGAAATTATTTCTAAACTACTCTAAATTTAGGTTTTTTTTTTTTAGTTTGGTTGATTATGGTCAGAATTATAGAAATATACTATGTATGCACCACAGTTAATATAAGAGTTTAACTCACTGAAACACCAGGTTCATCTTAAAAGATACAACCCTTTTTAGATATAACCATTTTTGATAATAATTTTGCATTAATTGTTATAGATTTAATAGAATTGCAAATCTTAGTAAAGATAATTGACGTAAAACACTAAATCTAGTGGCTAATATAGTTCTTAGTTCTGCTTTTAAGGATTCTATTGGCATTTTCGGAATGTAGGATAGAATAGAATGCTTCAACATTTATAGATTCGTCTAAATTAATTTTTTTTTTTTAGCGTATATTTTTTAGCACATTTCCAAAAAAATTTTGAAAAAATGTGCTTATTAGTTTCACTCTGTCCGTCCGTCCGTCCGTCCGTCTGTTTACAAAACTTCTACACCGTTAAAGATAGAGAAAAAAAATTTTAACCATAGGTAGGTCTTATAAAAAAAATAATTTTGTGGAACAACTTTTTCATGTAGCCCCCCCCATTACGGAGCTACACCCCCTCAAACTTTGAAAAAGCCCTATTTTTAAATGCATATATCTTATGTTCTGCTTAAGATTTTTTCAATCTGAAAACGTCATTCGACAGGTATTTCTTTTATCTTTGTAAATTAATATCAAAATTATACAATTTTTTTAAATTTAGTATTTAAATTTACCGTTATGTGAAAACCAAATTTTGCATGATTTTTCTACTTTCATAACTCCGGCACGCTTCTAGATACAAGCTTGAAATTTTGAGGCAAATTTGAGGCAAGAACTTTTAGAATTAGTATAAGTTTCCTCAGAAAATTTTTTCGGACCACCCCCTGTTTATGAGCTATTAGGGCTTAAAAATTGAAAATTTGCTATTTTTAAACACCTGTAACTTAGGAACCTGCACACATTTTACTTCTGCAAGATGTAAAAATTAAAGCTACAATAATATATTTTTACGTGTGTGAAAGGTTTATTTTAATTGTAAAGGGTTCCAAAGTTGCAGCTCTTCAAAATTGTAAAAAAGCCCCATTTTCAGATGTATATATCTCGGGCTCTGCGTAATAGTTTTGCAATCTAAAACCGGCAGAAGATCGAAAATTTTATTATCTATATGAAACAATATCAAAATTATGTAATATTATGTAATTTACGATTTAAATTTACCGTTATGTGAAAACCACATTTTGCATGAAATTTCTTTTTTCATAACTCCGGCACCCCTTTAGATAGGAACCTGAAATTTTGAGACAAGAAAGAACTTTTAGAATTAGTATAAGTTTCCTCAGAAAATTTTTTGGTAACGCCCCCTCTTTAAGAGTTATTACGCCTCAAAAATTGAAAATTAGCTATTTTTAGACACCTGTAACTTAGGCACCTGTAAAAATTTTTCTTCGGCAAGACATGAAAATGAAAGCTACAATAATATATTTTTACGTGTGTGAAAGGTTTATTTTAGTTGTAAAGGGTTCCAAAGCTGCAGCTCTTCAAAATTGTAAAAAAGCTCCATTTTCAGATGTATATATCTCGGGCTTTGCGTAATAGTTTTGCAATCTAAAACCGCCAGAAGATCAAAAATTTTATTATCTATATAAAACAATATCAAAATTATGTAATATTTTGTAATTTAAGATTTAAATTTACCGTTATGTGAAAACCATATTTTGCATGAAATTTCTTTTTTCATAACTCCGGCACCCCTTTAGATAGGAACCTGAAATTTTGAGACAAGAAAGAACTTTTAGAATTAGTATAAGTTTCCTCAGAAAATTTTTTGGTAACGCCCCCTCTTTAAGAGTTATTACGCCTCAAAAATTGAAATTTTGCTATTTTTAGACACCTGTAACTTAGGCACCTGTAAAAACTTTTCTTCGGCAAGACATAAAAATTAAAGCTTCAATAATATATTTTTACGTGTGTTAACAGCTTTTCTTAGTTATATAGGATTCCGGACTTACGGCCCCTCAAAATCTCAAAAATGTCCTATTTTCACGTTTTTTTCTTATTACATGAAATTTTCAAATTTTTGTGTAAGTCACACTTCTAAACAATTTGTATTGAGTTTTGGAAATGTGCGCTTTTAAAAACCGTTGGTTTACATTCTACCTTGTTTATTCATCGTTTACACTAGAAATTTCTAGATCCTTATGTAAATCGCGTATGTACCAAGAAGGGAAATTTTGGATGCTCAGAAAATGTGCTTGCTTGACACAAGTTCGTAGGAGTGTATGCCATAATGCCAAATAAGCTTAATTATTTGATTATATAACAAAATTTTATATTCTATTGACAATTTAGAGTTTTGAAACTGAAGCTTTTCTCTAAATTTTAATTCTACTTCGACTTTTTTTAGTTTTACTACCTGTGCTTCAACATCTAATTTTATTCTTAGGTGTTTTTCCTTATTTTTCCGATATATCCACCACATTTAATTTTACAGCTTGGACGATTTAGTTGTAAATTACATTAAGTTTAATTTCCCGATTTTTTGGACCAGTGGTGGACCACTCTAAATTGAAGTAATATAAAAATCTAAAGCAATAAAACTTATTGTTGAATGAAAAAAAAGTGTTTTAATAAAGGCAACACATTAGTTTTGAGATAATATATAATATGAGAATTTAGAAATACTTAACGATGGAAGTCTATTGTTGTGGAAAACTAAATAATATTGAGTAAAATATTGAGCTTCTGTAATCTGGGAAAAAACCACATAATTTAATGATTATCATCATATAATTAAAACAAAAATAGATTAAAATATACTGGGGTGATACCAGATTTTTAATATTTTTCTAGTACATCTCAGTTTCTTCTGAATAAATTAAATTTTCGTTTACATTTGGAAATTATATGCATTTTCAAATAATACTTCTAATAAATAATAAAAACTATTGTCCGACATTTTTAATAGATTCCATGCAATTAAATTTTAAAATTATATACGAGTATATTTTATTTTTCTTACATCCTAAACGATATATTTCTTAGGTTAAATATCACAGCATCCTTTTAACTATTATTTATTATTTTTATTTTATTTTTGTTTTTTTTTTTTTTTTTTAATGGTTGTAAAAATCTTTAAAAATTTTGAAATTTTGTAACATTCCCTTGCACAACTAGCACAACTTCACAACATCAACGAAAATTTTATTTTTCAAAAAATAAATTTGATTTTCCCACGAATTCCACTTTTCAAATTAAAAAAACAAAAAAAAAAAAAAACAAAATTCAGAAAATGTGCAAGGAGTAAAAATTCAATGATCGTTTTAATTTTAACAACTACCCCTTTTTAATACTCGTTATTAGTTTTAAAAGTTTTTTTTTTTTTCCGTTTTTTCTTTTTGGGGTTGGACAGCAACGAAACATTTTGTTAAGGTAAGAAAATATATATATGGACATATCGTATATATGTAAAGGTATGAAAATGTTTTAGTTTTCAATCGCGTTACACGCAATGCCAGTTTTTTTTTTTTTTTTTTTTTTGATATAAAAAAATGTAGTGGACGCGATTTTCTTCTTCTCTTCTTTAAATGTCCATATAGTAGTGGTTTATTTACTGGTTTTAATTATTATGCGCTTATGATTACCCGTGCATATATACTTTAAATAATAATACGATGAATTGAAGGAAAATCTTTAATTTTATCATTTATAAAACTATATTATATATATATACAGGAATAAAAGAAAGGGGTTTCTGTTTTGTAGGTAATAGGAGAAAATATGATAAAAGGGTGAAACTTACGGATACTTTATATTTAAAAATATCTCATTATATATTTTATTATAGAATATTTGTTTATATATACCTAAAATATACATATATATATTGCATGTATGTTGTAATGTCCTTTTTCGATTTGAATTGAAATTAAAAATATGCAGTCCAGATTAAAATGGTATGCTAGTAGTGTTTGTTGCTTGTTTTTCGCGTTTTAGAAGGTTATTGTTAAGAAGAGTAGAATTTTTTTAAATAAACCAGTGGCTGTTTTTTTTTTTTTTTTGTTTTTCTTGTTAATTATAACTTTAAAGTAAATATAGTTTTGAATATATAGGGGGTATAATAGAGAGGTTCGTATTTATATTTACTGATATATATATTTATATGTATACGAACATATTATGCTGTTGCATTTGCATTTCAGTACTATGTGTGAGAAAAACAAAATAAAAAAATAGTGAAAAAAAGAAATGAGAAATTTTTAGAGGGTGATTTTGCCCAATTTGAAAGGAAGGGAATTAAAGATTTTCCTATAGAATTAAAGAAGTATTAAAAAAATTTTCTAGAGTAATAAATTAATAATGATTTTTAGAATTTGAACAAATATAAAATAATATAAAATATTAGAATGTTAAATATTATATTATTCAAATCAATTAATCAATCAATTTTAAATCAATTTTAAATGGTGGTCAAATTAATATTATTTAATATTTGATTAATAAACAAAATTAAATTGGGTAGGATTTTATTTTTATTTTTAAATAATATTTGTAATTAAATAAATATGGAATAATATTTGTTTGTAGATTTAATCATTTGTTAAATGCCTTAAATTATTAATCGATTTGCTATAGTAGATTTTATAAAATGTAACGAATATTTGTTATTGTCTCTACCAATTCCCAATGTTAATTCTTTTGAGACAGCATTGTAAAAATATCATTTGTTATACATTTGAATTGGATTTTTTTTAGAAAATAGGTTTAATATTTTTATATTTTAATATAATTTTTTTTTAATTTGCATGTCGTTGATTTTTGATTGATAGTTTTAATAATGATTGAGTTGAATTAGAAGAAAGGATGATCAAAAATATGTTTACTCTATAAGCAATTTCCCAATGTTGTTTTTTTTCTTGTGAAATCAATTTTAATTTTTTCTAATAAATTTTCAAAATTGCAGAATTAGTTTTATGTGAAAAGCTGCTACTGTGGCTGCTTGAAATCTTATGAGTCAAATCTTTTTAGAAAATATTTTAAGTTAAAAGCATACGAAAACTTAATTTAAACGGCATAACATGATTTAATGAAAGTAAAAACCTAAAACAATATAAAAAGATAACATAAGGTAGAAAGTGGGAGCATTCGGAAGGATATTAGACTTGGGTATAAAATTAGGCTTGTTCACGTTTTCAAAATATGAGGGTATATGAAAATGTGAAATTCAGAATTGAGAGGGATTTTAAGTTGGTTACGAAAAAAAGATTTCCTTCTTTTCCAATCAAATGTAACTGGATTTAATTTCTTCTTACACAGGCAAATGAAAATAAAGCCAAGTGACATTCAGTCAAATTAAATACAAGCTTGTGATACTAAACCACGAAAAGTTATTATAAAAACAGATGCATAAAAGTGTATATTTTCTCAGTATTTAAATGAAGCATAAAAATTGAATTATTTTTAAAAATTCTGCAACTTAAGTATTTTCACTATACCCAAAAATTAAAATGTTAAAGAACGTAAAAAATTAAAATGTTATTTAAGAACGTAAATAAAATTTGATTTCGATTAGGTTCAATAAAATTTATTTTATTTATTCAAATTATATAATAAGTAATTAATTAACTACTTAGCCACTTTCAACTGAGGCCTTCGACTATTCAATAAAATTAATTTTTAATGTCACATAAAAAAATGTTTTAAATACTTTTTCCAAATATAATTCAAAATTAAAGTATGATGTATTGGAGGGTTCTTACTTTCAAAAAACTAAACAACTTTTAATTTAATTAAAACCTTCTATACGTATTATATAGGTTAAACATAGCGTAGGGTTTTTTATCTGTTTTCAATTACTTTCTATAAGGCGCCAGTTATAGGTATCATTGAAATGCTTCCGGAAAAACGTTTCATTGATTATATCAATCAGAGAAAATTGTCAGTTAAATTGTTTGTCAAATGGCAAATGACAAAAATGAAAAATGAATAAGTTACCATTTTGACGTATTTTTATATAAAAAGCTATACACGTTTATAACAAGGTGATAAATTATTGTATCTGAGAGATTGATATCTGAAAGAATAAAATACATATTTTTAAAACATATCAAATTATATGGTTATTTACTTTCAATAACAGGAAAATAGAATCAAACAAAAAATTATATTAAAAATAATAATTCAAGTGTTAAAGTGTTAGGGAGAAGTTATAGGTATATGATGGCGAGAATTTTCATATTATAAAAATTTAATTATTGTAAATCTTAAACCAACTCTACTGGCTGTTATTGGAATTTGGAAAACGTATGTTTGCAATTACCTGGCCAAAGTAAAATTTAGAACTTTGGACATTCAAATTAGTATAACATAACGATAGAAAACTATGTTTTATAACTAATCTCTAACATTATGATTTCGGATCAAAGCCGAAGTACATATTAACAATAGAATATTCCGCAGAGTTTTTCAGTTTTTATCTTTTTAGAAATTAATTCTGGAATAGATTCATTCATAAAACCTTTCATTTAATTTTAAATTAATTCAAATTCAAACATTTTTAGAATCCTTTTAAATTATACAGAAACTCGTTACACTTTTTCATACAACTTCTTATTTTGTATGAGCATAGCTGTATATAAGCATAACCTAAATATTTAAAATTTTGTGCAAATAAGTTAAGTTTTATAGCAACGACATTTGCAAAATTTGATTAGTTTACTACAATAGGTTGGGGTAGCTGTGTAATTTATATTCTCATATTTTGGTACTTAATAATATTTAAACATCTTAAATTTTCTAAAAGATAATCAAGTTTCAGTGGACAAGAGAGACAGATAAGAAAGTGGACAGGAAATTACACAGTCTTTCCTGTTCAGGCGTGACTGTAAATGTCGTAAGGGGGAATAACTCTTACGTTGTGTGTGGGATTCGAACCCACACTCCCTCAGTGTTTACAGCGTATTTTATACGTTGTTACACACTAGGCCACCGAGGCCCTAAACTATAAATTGTTTTTTTTAATTGTATAAATTATATCGATAACAAAGACATTCGACGGTTTTCTTACTACAATAAATAATTCTATAACTATTACCCTCAGAAATGAAAGAGTTATTTATTGGCTTATTTCTTAAGAAGAATCTTATAGAAATATTGAATTATTTGATTTATCATATTAAATTTTCTTATCAGAAAATGTAATTTTTTATTATTTTAATTTATTTAAATTAAATCTACAATTAAAAATTGATTTTAAGTATAATTATATAAAGTTGCTAATATTGTATGAGATCTATGGTAAAGTTGCTAAAACTGATTTATAAAGTTGTTAAAACTGGTATGATATCGTTGATTCTAAATCTTTTCTTTAAGATCAAATAATTTTTTTTTCACTTAATTTAATCTTAAAAGTGTTATCATTCATGTTAGCAGAATGTTTTATTTAATAACTCTAATATTCAAAATATCTTATATATGTATATACGAGAAAATTTCCCTGAGAACCATGAAATAAAAATAAACCACACACTTGCAATAATAAATCATTTTTATTTGTAATAATTATTTATTTTATCGGTTGAAGTTTCATTATTTTTTCTTTGATAAATTAAATATATATATAATATATATATATATATATATATCTATCTATATATTATATACCCTGAATAAAACTTTGGTGTTGTATTTTTTTTTTAAATTTTTTTTAATTTTTGTAATCCTATACGACTGGGAAGAACTGGCCTTAGGGCAATAATGTCACATTTACCCTACCATATAATAAACAGAATCAAATAAACATACATTTATACTAATGTTATTTGTATTAAGTTTATGTTTTGAAACTGCAAATACTGACAAAGTCAGTATACAGTAGCAGTGATACTAAGTAAGTGAATAAAATTCAGTTCACCTAGATTTTTTTTTTTTTTTTGAAATTCTGATTTTGCTCGTTATGCTCTTTTTTTGTTTTCTTTCTTGTATTTTGTGTTTTATATTTATAAAGATACAAAAAAAAAAAAATATAAAAAACTAACCATGGTTTTTGGTTCTGTAAAAATTACATCGAAGGTAAATTACAAAAAAAAAAAAAAAGATACAAAATAAAAAATAAATAAAAAAATAACAAAAATTTATTGTACGAATGAGTATATAATAATATAGTCTCTTAGCTTTAAGGGTTTCGGAAGCTGTGGTTTTTCGGATTTTATTTTGTTATATGTTATGCAGACTTGGGTGAGATACTGTCACTGATTCTTTTTTTAATTATTGTTTTGTTTTGTTTTGTTTTTTTTTTTGGAACTGACAGTTTATATATATATATATATATATATATATATAGTTAGGAATGAAAAATAAAATAGGATATGCAGTACTTTTTAGTTTAAGTTGGAAAAAAAAAAAAAATTCATACCTGTGTAGTTTGTTGTTTTTTTTTTTTTTTGTTTATTACTTTTGTATATACTGGATTCAATTCCGTCTGATATTGGTTTTAATCACTATTGCACTGGTTGCTTTTTGTTACTATTATTTTTTTTTTATTTTGTATTGGAATATGAGATTTCCTATATTTTTACCATTCCGTATGTACATATAAATATCTATAATACATATATATATATATGTATATAAGTTGCATTGCATTAAAATAGTTACAAATAAAAAAAAAAAAATGTTTCTTTTTTTTTCACGGGAGTTTGTTAGTTATTTTGTTGGTTGGTTGGTTGGTTGGATGGAACCCTTCAAGAGTAGATTATAACAAATTATCCAATTTCGTGAGAGTTAACTTTTATTTTTTAATTGTCGATTTTTTGTTTTTTCTTTTTTTTAAAGAGTTTCTTAAAACTGTAAGGAACTGAATTCAAAAATTTTATTTGATTTTGTTTTTTTTTTTGGTTAATCATTTATCATGTCACCGGATTCGATACACTTTTTTTTGGATTCTTCTGGTTAAGGACATGATGAGGTTTCATGATCTTTTTTTTTTTATTTTAATATGTTGTTTTGTATTTTTCCCTCCTTTTCTTTTCTGTTTTTTGTATTACATTTATAGCACAATTTGTAGTGTAGCTTGAAGTATATTTATATCATAGGTAAAGATAACACTTCTTATTTCATTTTTTTTTTGTTTTTCTGAAAATTGATGAGAAAACAATAAAAACATAAATATGAGATTGTTGCACTTTTATTTGTATACATTATTTTGTAGATTTTTTTATTAGTTTATTACAAAAATTTAAGAAGTTTACAAGAAGAAAAAGATACAAAAAAAAAAACAATTGTACATTCAATTTGTAATTGGAAGTTAATTTAAAACAAAGATAAATAAAAGGGAAAAAAGAAATTGTTAGAAGATATGTAAGAGAGGTGAAAACTTAAAAGAAAATAAAAAATATTATATTGAATAGATATTACAAATTGGGTGAAAAAAAAGGGAACTCAATCAAAAAATAATTAAATGTGGTTAAAAGTCTTGTAGTTGTTATACGCTTCTAATTAAACAGTTTAGAAATATTTAAACCTTAGAAAAAAAAAAATCGATTTCTTTTAAATTGTTTTTAAGGGGAATTAATTTTTTTTACAATTTTTTTTATAAGTTTTTTTTTTTTCAAATTAATTTGTGGTTTCATCCAAAAGGGAATTTTTAAATAAGATTTGTATGTATGTATAAATAATTTTTCTCAGATGTAGCGGATGATATTAAACATTTTGAAACCAAAAATACAGTTATTGATTTAATATCCTGAAAACGTATTATAATTCAGCTCGGATGAGAATTAAAAACAGCAAACATTTCATATAACAAACAGTTGATTGATTTTAAGAACAGCAACTCCATTTTTTGAACTTTCTAATTAACTTATAGAACGTTTTATATTTTATTGATTATTTCAAATTTTTTAAATTAAATTTTAATCCTACAAAAATGTTCTAATATTTATAATATCTAATAAATCCTTAACATAACTTATATCAATACTGTAGATTTTTTTAAAACTACATAATATATGTATGTATTTTGAATTTTTGTCCCTAAAAATATATCAAATCGTATTTCGGTTCGATCCTTAATATTTTGTATTTAATAAAATGTATTGAACCTATAATTTTTAATCGTAGCTTTCTTTTAACAATTCAAACTATAATTGTTCTCTCATCAGTCAATTTTTCTGCGAACACAACAGTTTGAATTGTTAAAAGAAAAAAAATGCAAATTTTCTAATAATTATATATAGGACCGTATTTATTTAATTTAAAGGATAAATAAAAATTTTTTAAATGTGAAAAAAAAAAACTACTTCATAACTTTTACAACAATCTGAAATTGAAACCCTAATTTAGATACAAAAACAAAAAACATAAGAAAAAAACGGTAAGTACGTCCTTTATTAAATTGTATCTCCCAAAACAAAAAAAAAGCGCCAGATTTAATCAATTTAATGTCATTCTAAATAATAATAAAAAAAAAAATCTCATAACAAAATTTTTATTTTGAAAAAAAAAAAAATAATACATAATAAGAAAAAGAAACAAAAAAATTAAGAATATGATTTCCATTTTTATTATTATATCAAATTCATCTCAGGCTCAGTTGAAATGTTGATTGACATTCTCTCCAGGATTAAATCCCCTTTAAATTCATATTACATATTTATTTTATATTTGATATATAAAATCTGTTTTTATTAAAAAAAAAATCCGCGGGATACTTTCGCTATTAAAATAAGAATAAAACAAAAACAAAAAAAAAAAAAAACAACATATTTACACACAGTACGGTACATACACGGTGAAAATATGACTGTTCTGTGTTTCTTTCTCATCTGCTCAATTCTCTAGAATTTCAAGAAAAAAAATAAATATAAAAAAAATCCCAATGTTTGATTGTTTAAATGGGAGATCAGCTTCAAAAACAAGATTTAACATACATTCATATATACATATATACATATAGATACATTCTATATATATACAAATTTATATTGTTGTTATGTTGTTATGATTTCTGACAATAATGGTCTTGTCAAATAAAATTAGTAACGATCCGATAAAGCTTTTAATATTCACTGAAACGTACACATATCATAATATATATAAATATAATATTATATATATGTATGCATATAACTAAGTATATGCATATGTGTAAAAATATATTAGAATATATTATTATTATAAAGGTATGAAATTAAAAGAAAACAAAAAAAAAAGAGTGGGTTAATCTTGTCGGATGTGTATAAACATACAAAAATTTAATAATCTTCTGTAATGTAATAAGCATAAATTCATAAATTTTGGTATTATAGAGTTTTCATTAAAGGGTTTTTTTTTTTTGCATTAGAAAAGAAAAATAGATATTTAACCATATTTAAAAAAAAAAAGTTATCGTTTTCTTAGGTTTCCAGTAGAGTTAAGTAGAGTAAAGGATAAATCAGAAAATGTGTTATAGCAAATTGTCAACTATATGTAGTCCAAATTGCAATTATAGTCTCAGATAAATGTAAAATATGTCATCAAATTTTATTTTTTGACAAAATGTTGTATTGGCTGCGGAAATCTATTATCGTTGTTTTTTCCACCTATTGTAATTTATTCCTGTTAATCTTTATCTTAAGATACTATCAAAAGCAAAAAATGAAGTCATTTATTAGATTTTAAAGTTTGTAGGCGAGGCTTATTTCATGAATATTATTCAGTTACTTCCCACTTCATTTTTTTCCAATTAATTGACGCTATTGGTATGTGGCTAAAATTATAATATCTTAATAACATATAACCCATATAACCCATATAACATAATACTAATTTAATTTACCTGGTTATCCGGTTATCCTAAAGGATGCTTTTGTATATCTATATTTTCTCGCGTTTTTTTTTTTGTTAATTATACAAATACCAAGACGATATAATTCGGCTTACAGAAATTTGTTTTGTGATATTTGCGTCGCATACGAACGCGTGTAGAACTATTTTCCATTTAATATGTTCCTGGCGCGGATAATACAACGTTTAGAGATTCAACTTGAAGAATAACAATTTTCTTCACAATATTCCTTTGAAATTTGTTCGCAATATTCACAATTGGTAAATAATTCTCTAAATCTCCTGTAATTGTAAATGTAAATGTAACTGTAAATGTAACTACTCCCTTCCAAAGAGTAAGTTTATACTGAAGGTCATATAACCTATTGTTTGTTCAAAAAATTAGCATGATAAAGTGACGTTTAGGAGATTAAAGACCCATAGATTTTTAGAGAACTTATGCTCGTCCCACTCCACTATATAGCATTTTTCGATTATTCGCACTTAGCCTTACACAAAAAAGTATGCAGCTTTTATAAAAATCAATTACATGTATTGTGTAAAAATATTGGTGGCTCTAATCTATTTTTAAGTTACTTTTCGAATATATTTTTAAATCACTTTTGATGGATGAATTGATGATATCTATTGAATCACATTTTCTATTATAAAAAAAATTTACCTTATAAAAAAAATGCTTCTTTTCTTTATTGTGGCAACATCGTACAATTTAAATTTTTTAAGAAAATTTTCACATCTTTAGAAGAATCTTTCCACTTAGCCACTTTATTTAGAATCAGCCACTTTAGTTAGAATTCACTTTTATTATACCCGTATGAAATATGTTCAAGGCCCAAGGGTTTAATAAATTTACCATTACGTTTGTGACACCTTAAAGTAGTCGAGCTAGATATAGTGTCAAAGGTATGGATCGGCTCCATGGTATGGATGTACGTCCGTCAAAGGTATGGATGTACGTCCGTCCATCTGTTCGTTCACACGATAACTCAAAAAATGAAGGAGCTAGGAGGCTGACATTTTTTTACGTCACTTTTGCAAAATTGTTAATTTCGCTATTTAAATCCAATATTTTCGGGTGCCGGGTTCGAGTAACTGCCATACAACTTTTTTCTTTATATGGAAATAACTCAGTATCTATTGAATATAGGTATCTGAAATTTTGCAAAATGATGTCGAGTTACAGGCCAACAATATCTGTAAAATTAGATTGTGCTGGTGTTAGAAGTTCGGGTAGCTGCCATACAACTTCTCTTTTTAAATGAAAATTACTTTGTGTCTATTGAAGCTAGGTATCTTAAATTTAGTGAAGAGGTGTCGAATTATATGCCAAAAATTTTTGTAAAATTCGATTGATCTAGAGCAGCCGGTTCAGGCTTGTTGCACCTCTTGGAACTTTATAAAATTAAGCGCCTGAAACCTTACAAAAAATGATCAAGTTTTAGGGCAACAACTTCTGGGAAATTTGATGGTGCAAAATTTTTAGGTGCAAAAAATTCGGGTAGCTGTCATACAACTACATAATTTACATAAATATATCTTGGTAGTTAACGTCAGTACTAAAACATCTGCAATTTTTTAAAATATGATCTAGTTTTAAATGAACAGAATATATTACGTTCATACGGCTATTCCAGAGTTAACACAGTCTACTCTACTGCACTCTTCTTCGTTTTTTACATAAATTCTTTTATGCGTTAGCATATACATTATGTAAAATATAATATATTTACATAATGGTAACTCTAATCTATTTTATTAATTTTTTATGCCAAAAAAAAAAACAAAAACAACAACAACAACAATAAAAGGAAAAGGAAAAGAAAAAATATTGATGATGCCGCTCATATTATTGTTACCATTAACTTTACAAAATATCTTGATGTAAAATGTGTACTGAAAATGATTTAAGATCGTCTGATATTTATAATTATATCCTAAAATATCATTTACTAAAAATATTGTTTTGGTTATATAGAGTTATTAAATAGCAGTAGCAGTAATCGTGGTTTTAAAGTTTAATTTTTTTTTTTTATTTGTTAGCATTGAAAAAGAGTAAAAAGAAAAAAACATAATGTAAGTAATCTCTGCTATCATCATAAAAATTTAGTATGAAAAAAAAAAAAAAAAAACACAGATAAGATAATTGTATTTTTGTGGTCTTAACAAAAAAAAAAAAAAATGAAAATTCCTATCGTTTTTTATCATTATAATTTTTTTTTTTTTCCTTTATGTTTTCCTTTTATTTTGCAGACGGGAAAAATAAAATAATGTTTCAAAAAAAAAAAAAAAAAATTATATTTTCTGCTCCCTAATTTATTTTGTGGTAAATTAATATATTATTTTAACCATCTTTAGTCGGTTATGTGTTTTTTTTTTTTTATTTTATTTTATCGTTTTGTTATGATGCAACAGTGACTATGTTTCAAAAACATTTTAAATAAACAGATTTTTTTTTTTTTTATTTATTATTATTCCTTGAGATCCTTTTTGTACACAGACAAGTCATTTACATGCATATATAGTATATAAAATATGTAAACTGTTGGAAATAATAATAGTTATGAGTGTTTACAAGAGTTAAAAAATACCATATTAATTTAGAGTGCAATTAAGTGTAAAAAAAAAAAAAAAAAAAAAAAAACAACGGAATAGCCTGTAAAAGACAGTAGCTAAAATGTTGAAGTTTTTAGACACATTAATAAATAAAACAATGAAATTATATGAATGATTGAATAAGCAAGAGAAATAAAAAAAAAAGAAAGAGAAAGAATATTAGTAATTTCGTTTTTAATAAAGATTATGAGATAAATGCATCTGTATGTACCTAAAGAGATAATGCGATTTCTAGAGACGGGAGATATAAGAACTAAAAGAGATTTAATACAATAATAATTGTACTTTCAGATGAAATTTTTAGAAATACGTCTTCATTTTAATAATAAAGGTAACATTCTGCTGTTAAATCTGAAATTATTTTCAGTTATAGTTTTTAATAAGTTCTGAAATCAAAAGAGTAATTAACAATTTTAAATGATACCATTGGCTATTCAACCACAATTTTTAATATTAAAAAAATTAATTTCGCCGATTTGTAAAGTTTTTGTGGTTCCCTAATAGGTATATTAAATTTTTTCTGCTATATATTTCTTTTTTTTTTTTGTTTCTATGTTTTTGTTTAAAATACACCAATTTTTTTAGTAATAAAATAACTTTGAGAAAATATTAAAATATATATATTATACTTTAGTAAATTTTTAATTTATTATTTACATTTCTAGACATTGTTAACAAAGATAAATTTTCAAATTGATTCGTTTTGTTTAAAGCCGCTTACTGTCCAGCCATTTAATTTTGTTTACTCATTTTAACTAAAAAACAAGTCGAACTGATCAAACTTAGTTATACTTAAAAATTATCATACTATATTTTTTTTATAATGAAATCTTAAAATAATTAAAAGGAAATTCAAAAAAATGTCAACTAAACTTTTGTAAAAACTCAAATTAATAATCAAATATGAAACATATTTAAAGAAATTTTGAACCGTTTTTATTAACAGATATATAAAAGTGGTCTATGTTTATGGAAGCTGAAAAGTAAATAATAGATAGTTAAAGAAACGGAAGGAATGATAAATTAAAGGTAAAAATACGAGAAGTAGACGCAGAAGCTGATGCAGATATTTTTGTAAAGCAAATTTATTTTTTAGAAAGTAATTTTACAAATTTCTATTTGCCTTTTTTCTATACATATACTTTTTAAATAATAAATTAAACTTTTTAGATACAGCAGAAAACTGAATAATTTTTTTTTTTCCCTGTTCAGGCGTGGCTGTAAATGTCGTAAGGGGAAATAACTTTTACAACGTGTGTGGGATACAAACCCACATTTTGAGGGGCTGTAAGTCCGGAACCCTATATAACTAAGAAAAACCGTTAACGCACGTAAAAATATATTATTGAACCTTTAATTTTCATGTCTTACTGAAGAAAAATGTTTACAGGTGCTTAAGTTACAGATGTCTAAAAATTGCAAATTTTCAATTTTTGAGGCCTAATAGCTCACAAACAGGGGATGGTGCAAAAAAAAATTTCTGAGCAAACTTATACTAATTTTTGCCTCAAAATTTCAAGTCCTTATCTAAAAGCGTGCTAGAGTTATGAGGGTAGAAAAATCATGCAAAATTTGGTTTTCACATAACGGTAAATTTAAATACTAAATTTAAAAACAATATATAATTTTAATATTGGTTTATAACGGTAAAAAAAATTCCTATGCCGAATGGCGTTTTCCGATTGAAAAAATGTTAAGCGACATTAAGGGACATGAAAGGGACAGGGATGAAGGGACATGAAATATACGCATTTAAAAATAGGGCTTTTTCAAATTTTGAGGGGCTGTAGTTCCCTGATGGATGGGGCTACATGAAAAAGTTGTTCCGTTGAGAATTTTTTTCTATCTTTAACGGTGTAGAAGTTTTGTAAACAGACGGACAGACGCACGGACGGACAGATGGATAGAGTGAAATTAATAGGCATATTTTTTCAAAATTTTTTTGGAAATGTGCTAAAAATTGTTTTTAGAAAGCAGAGATACAATTATACAAAGATGTGTCAATGTAAAATTGTAGAAGAAAACTAAACATCTAGAGGGCACTTAAATTTTAAAAAATTAATCTCTGATGAAGTTCTGACGATCTATATGTTTCAAAGTTATTTATAATATTCTATAACCGAATACTGAAGAGTTCTCTTTTGTAAGATATACTAATCATAATACTTGCACATCATTTGTAGAGAAACTAATTCAAGGTTTGATCTCTATGTTACTAACGTTAACAAATTAATACTGAGAGACACACTTTTCGCGAGCAAGCAAGCGATATCCCGTATCTTGCATGATTAACCCAACATTGTAATTTAAATAGCATTTTTGCAATGCTATATTCTATTTGGAGTAGTTAAGGTTTGTATGATTATATTGGATTAGTTAGTGTATTGTTTTAACATCCTTAATATTAATAAGTAGTAACTAACAGTAATTATTATTAACTAACAGTAAATAAAAAAACAGTTATTATTAACTAACAGTAACTAACAGTAAATTAAGCACCATTTCTAACATTTTACATAATTTTCTAATATACTAACTGTTATAAATGATGACTTTTGAATTAATTCTTCATTAAATGTATGAAGTTCACTAAATAAACATATAACTGATACTTGGATTAATAGCAATTGTCTGATACATTTACAAAATTATTGATTTCTTCTCTTAAGCAATGTATAAACACGAAATAACAGAGTTCAAATCTCGAACTATGGAAATTTATAGAACTGGGGCTTAGAATGTGAAACTTAATAAATTCTATTCCATTAAATGTCCTTTCCTTTGTAGCTAATAAGGCTCTTCACGTAAAGGTGCAAAACTGGTTTAGCATCGTAGGCTGAGAGGATCTGTGGACATTTATTTTTGACAGAAATTAATGTTGTTTCATGTATAAAAAATATACATTTTATTCTAAACCTAGGCTAACATATCCTGGACCTCAATCCTATTGCATATTTTAAATATTTACTCATGCATATTTTTGAAGTAACCGATTAACATTTTTGCAAAAGATACCAATAGAAATTTCTGGTAGGAATATAATAAACGCATATCTCCAAATCAATCAACATTTTCAAATTTAATATTTTAAATTTATATTTTGCACTGACTCATATACGTATATTATAGCAATTACGGATTTTATTTTCCTTCGGTGCATTTTTACGTGAAAATCCATCATATCGTTTAATGTATCTTTCTTTGATTTTCTTTGTTTGATGCACTAACTTCATTCGGATTTCTCTTTAATTAAAAATTCTTGCATTATTTTTTGTTTTAACCAAATCGCACAACTTTGAAACACAATCTTTAATTAATTTAAACTAATCAAATTAAAATATCATTTGAACATATCAAATTCATTGATAATCATTAGCGTATAAAAATTATTCAAAAAAAAAAAATGTTTAAAAATTTTTTAATCTTAAAAAAATCTGCAAAAATTTATGTTTATATTAATTAGATATTGATTTGTTTCTAAACTTATTAGAGGGTCATTACTATTTTTTTTTTCATATCTTTTTTTTTTACAACTTTATCAATGCCAATACTTATGTCAATTTATGGTCAAAAATTCACACTTTCGTATATATACGTCTAATAAAAAGAAAAATAATAAGTGAAAAATTATTCAAAATTGTAATTTATAATTTTTTTTGTTTTTTTTTTTTAAACGTTGTTTTATTTGAAATCTTGTTTTTGTTTTTTTTTTTCAATTTAAATATTACAACCAAATAAAGTGTTACTTCCGTAAATTAAAAAAAAAATTTTTGTTTTACATATTAACATTAAAAATTTTAACATTCCGTTGGAATACTTTTAACGGTGGTATGTCATAAAGCGAAAGGTCATAAAGCCTTATTCCAATGAGTCATAAAGATTTATGCGGTGTTACGTCTCATTTGATTACAATTATTTTAAAAGAAAATCTATTCAAAATAATTAACCAATATTCTAAACTCCTTCCGAATTATTTTTTTTTATAGATATTATAACAACAAAGAATTTAATATTACCCCCAAACGTCCATTAAACTAATTACTAGAACCCTGTTTTTGTAACCAACTTTACAATTCTCCCAAATTATAACTCATTTTCGAAAAGCGCATACCCTGATTTCGTTACAAAATTAAAATATCTCATAATTACCTACCGTACATACATATTTTAAGTACAAAACATTTAAAACGGCCTAGAATTCCGCCAAATAAATTATTGAAACTCTGGTTTTGTAACCCTCGTAGTAATTCCTTTTCATATACATATTTTAACTTGAAGACATTTAAAAAGTTATGCCACCCACCAAACTCCTGCTAAACAAATTATTAAAACCCTGATTTTGTAACCAAATCCAAAATCCTTCCCAATTATTTTTTTAAATACATATTTCAAGAGCAAGGCACTACGCCGACCGTTTTAAAAATTTATGATGGCTTTATGATACAAATTTTTTTTATAAAAATATGGCTTTCTTACCCTGCATCGCTTTTAACTAGTTTAAATAAAATTTATTTGTAGATAAAAATGTATGAATATATATACAAGATACTATTATAGTCGGCTTATAGTATAAACAATATTAAACAGAAGCTTAAATTAAAATCTCATGAAGGAGTCTTAATTATTGAATAACTATAGAATAGAATGTCGAAATGAAGAAATATGCTTTATACTTCTAATAAAAATTAAAATTATCCTGATGTATCCTGATGTTAAAAGTATCCTCTTTAAATATTACAATAAAAATGGATCCAATAATGAATAGAAACAATCAGAGACATGTAGATCCTTTTATTCCTTCACTCTTTGATCAAATATTAAATCAAAATTTTATAAGATTTGGTTCAAAAATAGATACACAAAGATTAGAAAAAAATTTTAGTTGGAAACTTTATTAAATATACACAGGATGTTTATAATACCACATATTATCTACTGTTGTATCTCAAAAGAGAGACCAAGAAGAAAAACAAAAAAATTTTAAACATCTTTATAATTAAAAAAAAATGATAAATAAGTATAATCATTTTAAATATATCTTAACTTAAATTAATCTATACTTTATAAATCATGTTATTTAAAAACTAATTTAAATACTAATACAAAATAATTCTGTCAAATTATCTAACTAAAATTTAATATATATCTACAGTTTTTTAAAGTAATAAATTAATATCAAGTTGTCATTTTAGCAAGCTCTTAAAAAAAAAAAAAAAAAACAAGAAAATAACGTGCTCTGCTTCCGTCTTTATAATTTGTTTTTATTTAATGTTAATTTAATTTATTTTATCGGAAATTATTATTTTTTTTTTTTTTTTGGACCGGATTTTTTATTTTTCCAAATTTCAAAAAAAAAAAAGAAGATCACAGTATGATTCTAAAATATATACTCTAAAAAAACTATACTGGTTCTTAATATGGAAATTGTTAACTACTATTTTTAAAATCATATAATATATAATATAAATTGTATCATAATAATTTATTTAATACCTTATTATATATATATAGATTATATAAATATTAAAAAGCAAAAAAATATTGCACTAGATTACTTTTTTTTACCGTTATTATAATAATAGTTAGTTAAATTTTAAGTAATATATGAAATCATTTTTTGTTCTTCTTTACGAACAAATTAGCTGTAATCTGTTCGATTGAAATTTTTTGTATTAAACTGTGCTAAATAATAGGTTTAGAAGTGTATAATAGGTTTAGAATTTACAAAAACAAAAAAAAAACACATATTTCAGTTATTTAAGATCATTGAAAGTCAACTTACTGGATACAAGAAGTATTTTTACTCTATTTATATGTACTCCGAAAATACTTGGATTAAATATTTGATATAGCTTCAAACCTAAAAATTTAACAATAAAGTTTAAAAATAAAAAAGTAAAGAACAATAATAAGTATAAAATGCTAATAAATGAATGTAACTCGTAACCGCCCAAAGTGTATCGGCAAAAATATCGCAAACGAAAATGTTGCGCCAAAAATACAGTATTGAAAAATTATCATCCGTCAAAATGTAGCGAGAAAAATGTGGCGTGGAGGGATTTTACAGTTGAATTCAAAATCAGGGTTATACACTTTTTATAGAATATTTCAGGGATTTTAGAGTTGAATTCAACTAACCTTCACTGAAACAAAAAAAAAAAAATGATATTTTTATAAAAATAGAAAATAAAATTAAAAAATTGCCCCTTTAAGTATGCAATTTTTGTTATGTTTTAATTTTTAATTAAATTTTAGCTGGAGCTTCGGTAGCCTAGTGGGTAGGCATGTGGCGTATTAACGGAAGAAGTGTTTGATCCCTCCACAGGTCGTAAGTTTTTTTCTTTACATACTCCCCTTACGACCTTATGTAATATTAATATAAATAAATAAATAGCTGTAATTTCTTAGGTCTGGAGTCTTGGATTTCAAAAGTTTAAGATATAGCGTATTAATCGAGGCATCTCGGATTTTAAAAAATATTTTCTTATGAGCATTAATATCAAAGAAACTATTAGTTAGAGCATTATTATCAAAGTAACTAAAAGTTTAGTGGAAAATATTATAAAACCAATACCCGAAAAGATAATTGATTTTAGTTTTTAGAAAAATAAAAATTTATGAAACAAAAAAAAAACAAAACAAAAACAAAAATTTTTAAATTGATAAATAAATATTGTAATAATTCGTGAAGATTAATTTAATTTTATTATATTTGTCTATATAATAAATAATATTATTAATAAATAAATATTTAAATTTAATATTTTTGTTTTTGATAAAATATAATTCTACAAAAAATTTTCTGTATTATTGCCGCTGTATATAAAGTAAATATTTCAGAAGTTTCGAAAAAAAAAATTTCATAATTTCGAAATTAATATTTATTAAAAAATAAAAAAACTCAAACTGATTATGTCGATTTTAAAGAAAATTTACTAGAGTAACCTTCATCTTTAGTTCAAAAAATTAAATATTCAATATTAAAAATTTTTAAATTTAATATTTCGAATAATATCGTATATAATAATTCATCGAATCAAGTTGTATTTCTTTTTGATTATCTCTTTTCTTTTTTTTTCGATTTTGTTTAAATTATGCAAATTGTTTTGTTTTTTTTTATTTTTTTTTTTTGTTTTGTAGATTTACTTTAAAAACAAATTTTGTATTTTTGTTTTTTTTTGTTTTTATGTTTTGCATATTATTTTTAGTATTTTTAATTTGACTATAAACTTAAACAAAGGAAAATTAATTAAAAATCAACAAAAACCGCCCTAAAATTCACACTATCCATTTTCATCTTCATCAGTATCACCTTTTTGTTTTTTTAAATTAACCTGAATAATATTCACCTGAACAGCTATAAATCTCATTTTAAGTTATATATTAGTCTTGGTCTTTTATTGTTTTTTTTTTTTTTTGTACTGCTGCTGATATGCCATATCTAAAATGACTATAAACGTAGTACAAGAAATATTTTCTTTGAATTTACAATTAAGTTTTCAATTTTAAAAACTATCTGTTTTATGGTAAATTATATAGAAAGGATAATAACGTAAAGTTAATTGCAGTCGTAGTTTTATTTATATTCTAAATTGTAAATTCGGGTCGTTCAAACAAGGCCTATTAATATTCAAAACTAATAAGTAAGTATACTACTTTATATAACCTATCAAATGGAAGATAAAGTCTGATAGCAATCTTTTCATTTGAAGTTTTCATTAGATTAAAAATACTGATAAAAAAAAATTCTCCTGAAATTTGTTCTAAATGATAAGTAAAGTACCTTAAAGCACTTAAATATATTAAAACTTTTATGCCTAACCAAATCTTATTTTTTTAAGACATATTTTTGCTACATTTGTTTTTAATTTTTGTGATCTTTTAAATTATAATTTTCAGTAAAATTATACCCAATTATGCCAGCTAAACATTCACATTCTATACGTAACAAAAAAAAAACTCTAATCTTACCATAGCAAGGAGCAAATATTAATTTGCGTCTTAAAATATCATAAAAGTCATATAACCTTTACACAGTCATAACCTTTAATAACTGGCAGACAATTTTTCATATTAATATATATATCTGTCAATGCAATTTTAAATCTTAAGGAACTAATAAAGACTACTTTTAATTCCTTAAGAAAGAGTTAAGGAAAAAAAAAAAAAACCAAAAAATAAGTGAGTAAAAAACGTTTTTTCTTTAATTTCTTTTATTTTTTTTTTTTAAATTCAGTTTTTTGTAAAAATGAAAAACAAAAGATTCATCGAACGAAAAAATGTAGTCGGATTGTCTACCAAAATCTTGAAACAAAAAAAAAAAAAAACTAAACTTTAAAAAGTCCTAAGAATAAAAAAAAATCAGGTCGACTGGTTTTTTCTTTTTTCTCATTTTTTATTCTCTTTTTTTACTTTGAACGTTAAACACAATTTTGACGATATTGATGATGCAGTTGATAATGATGATGATGTAGGCATTCATCATTTTATTTTTTTTAAATCGAACAATAATACTGTTATAGTAGACGAAGAAGACCAAATGATCATGACGAGTTGTTTTGTGGCGGCGGCATCCATCAAATAGCCAAATTCTTATATTGCACATTGTATCTTAAGATACTTAAGAAGAAAAAACCAAAAAAAAAAATAAAATAAAATCAAAAAAGGATGAATAAAGATCCTAAGAAAAAATTAAAGTTGATGAAGGAATTGATGAATTTACCACTTTGATTTTTGTTTTTTTTTTTGTGTTTGATGTTTTTTAGATTAAGATTTTTATTTAAGCGAAAATCAATTGCATAGCGGAGTGATTTCAATTTTTTATTGTTCTTTTGTGTCGAAATTTCATAAAAAAAAAAAAAAAAAATTTATACTATATACATATATAACTTATACATATTAAGAATATTATCTGAAGAAAACATCTGAACCCATCTTCTTAAATATCTTATATAGTTTTCAAGATTTTAATAAAAACAAAAAGGGGTTAACAGGAAATTCGATCCGATTGCATTTTCTTCGAAAGGAATTCTGTTGATTTTAGTACAAAAAAAAAAAAATGCCATTTTTTATGCCATTTAAAAAATGACGCGATAGGAATTCATATGTATCTTCAATTTCATCCTTAAATTCTTTGTTTAATTGAAAAGTGGATATGATGTACTTATTATGTAGAATTTCATATACCATACATTCCTTTAGTTAAAAAAAATAAGTACCTACTTCAAAATCAAATATGGATAATTATTTATACAAATGATTAATCAATATGAATATTGTGATTATGTTGTTAGTGGCATATCATTAAATGACAGAAATTATTAGGTTGTATTAAAGAAATTAAGAAATTCAGGTGATTTTATTTAATAAAATAAAACTATACTGAACGATTTTTAAATTTCCTGTTTGTTTAGTAATAGATAATTAAATTTAATTAGAGTTCATTCCAAGGTTTTAATTAATAATAGAAAATGATATGGGTATATCATTCTTAACGTTTTATGCTTAAAGAATTCGTACATATTTTAATAAAATCAACAAAATTGAAAAAATGGGAGGGTTTCACAAAAATTTACTTATCTACTTTAAATTAAAATGTTTGTTCCATTTCGATTTTCGACACTTCAAAAAAAAATTAAACCATAAAATTTATAAGAATAATTATTTTATGGGTATAGCACAGTTGTTCTTAACTCACATTGCAAACACCACATTGCAAAAAAAAATCACTTGGCAAAAAACTCGTTTCGTAAAAACGCATTTGTCAAAAAGGGTAAATGTTATATTTCGATGTTTAATATTAGATTTTTAAATAACATTAAATAGGTTAGGTATATATATACATACGGGGGCCATTTGGGTATACATATTTTGGAAAAAGCAAATATAACTCTGATTTTGTAAGCAACTACAAAATACTTCTAATTATTCTTATAATTCTGTCGAATATTATTGCACACATATTTCGTTAATAAATATTCTGGAAAAAGGGAATACCTTGATTTCGAATCTAACTCTAAAATCGCTCCGAACAATTTTTTAGATACATATTTCAACAACAATGTATTTAATACAGTAAAGGCAACGTAAAAGAAACGTGAGAAGATCTAACGCGAATTGAAGAAGATGATTCCAGAATGAGATAGAACGATATAAAAAGGCTTGGGCAGAAGCATATTATATTCCTTAATCGAATAAAACAGGAGAAAAAAACAAAATAAAAAATTTATAAAATTTATTTTGCTATAAACTTAGTTTTTTCGACAAAACTTCTAAAATGATAAAATTAAAAATATTTGAGTCTAAAATTATACTAAAAGTTATATTTGAATTTTCCAATATTTACACGATTTTTACGTATTTTTTAAAATTCCAAATTGCACCTATACATATTTTAAAGCCATTTAATTAGAATCATAAAATTCTACTTACAGATATTCTACAAATTTATTCTAATTAAGTGCAAAATTTTTTTTAATCTGATGGTACTTTTTAACTGTTTATCCTTGTGTTAATGTATGTTTTTTTTTTTTCGTTTTTGTTTTCTTTTGGCACATTTAACAATACTTTGTTTATCCAAGTGTTCTAAAAATTGAAGTATTCACTTTTGAAATTTTCACTTCTTTGATTTATTTTATTTTTCTTTTTTTTTTTTTTGTTTTATCACCATTTTATTTAAATATTTTCCAAGTAAATAAAATATTCATAAATCTTAATTGAATAAAAAAAAGCACACCTTTTAAAAATTGCATATGATGACAGATGATGCAAAATAATTAATTATTATGATATGGTTCTTGAGTTCTTCTATATACTCGTATTTAACACTTTTTTATTTTTTATTTTATTTGTTCAATTCTTGTTTCTGCTCTATGTTTTAGTCTGACATTGTGATTCTACATTTTGAATATGTAAGAAAAGAGAACAGCTCTGTTGCAAAAGAAAAAAGCAGAAAATAGGTAATTAATGAATTTCGTCTAATTAAAACGTAATTAGTTTCAACACTTTTTTTTTAAATCATATAATATATGAAATGAAAATTTTCTCAATTTCAAGGATGAATTCATTCTTAATTCCTATAGTTATATTTTAATTCTGAATTTATTTTATATATAGAAGAGAAAATTCAGATGTGAAAAAACTAAAAGGGATTAATATAATGTAAAAATGAAAGATGATTCTGTGAACTAATTATTTTGAAAAAGAAGTCACAAAAAATGAATTCCTATATATATGTATATGACACGGATTACTTTTTAACTCAATTGTGTTTTGTTGTTCAATTTTTATTTAAAACTTATATAAAAAGAAAGTTCAAAATAAAAAAAAAAGAGAGAACAAATTATAGTTTATGATTTTATATATCTTTGTTTAATTTGTCTCAGTTTAAAACATAAATTTTAAAATATAGCGCAAAGACTATTTCAAGTGTCTCTTCGACTTATTGCTCAGTGAAAATTAAATTTTGTTTTTGTTTTCCAGAATTTTATAATGGTGTAAATCTTGTACTAGAATCCCAACTAGTTTTGCTCATGTAAGACTATGTTTAGGAACACAAATTTTCATTTTAGAATATTCTCTGCATTCCAGACTCTTTATCATTTAATCGTCTTTTTATCTCTTATGTTAACCTCTTTTAGGTGCATTTTTAACTCCCTTCTTTAGAAACTTTTAGATAATATAATTTTAGATAGATAGAAATTTTTTTAAATGTAACCAATTTAGATTGATCCTTCTGTTTTTTTTTTTTTAAGGAAATAGGAATACTTGAATTTATATTCAATTTCAAATACAATCTCAAAGAACTAAACTCTAAGGAAATTATAAAAAAAAAAAAAAGGAAATTAAATTAATTTCTTTTCTTCTCTTAATTTAAGTTAATTTTTCTTGTATAATATAAGTATATCTACTATATATATATATTATATACATATATATAATTTTCTAGTAATGAAATAACTCATTAATTTTTATTCTGTTCTGAATAAAAGAATTTCGAAGAATTAAAAGAATTACATTTTTTTCAATCATATATTCATATATTCAGTTAATCCAAATTTTGAGGTTTCGTCCTTTTTTCATTATATGTAATGCGCAAATCATTATTAATTATTTAAGATTTATTACGAATACAGCAAAACAATAATTAGTTACTATACCATGAATTTAAAGAATACAAAATAAATATGTATAGGGTGTTTAAAAAAATTGCAACTTCCATTTTAGTTTATAGCTACTTTTAAGACAAATATTCTAAGTAATTTGTCTACTCTAGTAAAGGATTTGAAAAGAAGATTAAATACACCGTGTATCTTATAGCAACAGATAATAAAAAATTTTAATAATTTTTTTCTAAAATACTTATTACAAAACAAAGAAAAAAAAAACAGATTTCATATATAGGTACTTTTTTTCAATCTACATATTATTATCCTTTGAGCCTATGTTTAAAAGAAAAAGGATTTCAATTTGCTCTTAAACATTTCTTATTTCTTTGCATATCTTTAAATCAAAGAATTACTTTCGAAAAGAGTTATAGGTGTATTTTTCATTTTATGATTTTTTTTTTCTACCTGGCAAATTGCAGGTGTGAGTTGTGTCGAAGTTAGCTACATCGAAGATTGAGTAAAAAGAAATTTTCATTTATTTTTGCTTTTTTTTTTTGTGATTCTTCTTTTTTTAATCTAGAAAAATAATTTTTTTCTTTTTTCGCAGAATATGAAAATTAATTTTTTTTATTTCTTGGATTCTATCAGCTAATATATATATACATACATACATATATTTTTTTTATTTCATGCCTTTTAAATCCAATTATCGGTATAGATTAGAAAAAATTCTAAATCATAATACGAAAGGACTAAAAGGACTAAAAATGCGACAAACAAAATAAAAACGAAATAAAATCATTAGATTTTTTCTCTTTTTTTTTTTTTTTTTGGTATATCTTAGAAAGGAAATGGAATATAAAAAAAAAAATTAAATTAAAATATTAAGATATAATATGTATACAGTAGAGTGCGTAATAGTATATCTATGTGCATGTAATATAAATTAAATATACATTTTGTTTATTTTCAATAGATGGTTCATTCATTTGATTTTTCTTTTCGTTTTTGGTTTAAAACTAAATGTTTAGATTGTATCATATTTTTAAAACAGTTTAAGGCAGTGAACTTTTAAAAACGAAACTTTGTAAAAGTTAACGACATCAGTCAGTAAATTTCTTAACTTTGTTTTTTTTTTTCATATTCTTTTTATACCCTACACCTAAAGTATAGGGTATATTAACTTTGGTATGGTGTTTGTAACCACCAAAAGGAAGCGAGTTAGGTATAGACATGTATATATATTCTGAATCAGGATCACCGCCGGAGTCGATTTAGCGATGTCCGTCCGTCCGTCCGTCCGTCCGTCCGTCCGTCCGTCCGTCCGTACGCACGATAACTCAAAAAATAATGATGCTATCTTTATGAAATTTATATAGTAGGTTACTAATTACGAAAGAAAGGCTAAGTTCGAATCTGGACAAAATCCGTCCATGGGTTCGGATTCTGGAAGCTTCCGATGATTCCGGGCTTTTGGAGATAATCTCCGCAAACGAGATTATCTCCAAAAGCAACAAAGATAGAACCTTCAAATTTTGTACAATGATGTTTCTTCCCGTTCGATTTATGTCTCTGAAATTTAAGAGGATTTGGTCCATGGGTTTGGGTTTTGGAAGCTTCCGAACGAGCACCAGAGCAAATGAGATTATTTCCAAAACCAACAAAGATAGAACCTTTAAATTTTGTACAAGGATGTTTCTTCCCGTTCGATTTATGTCTCTGAAATTTAAGAGGATTTGGTCCATGGGTTTGGGTTTTGGAAGCTTCCGAACGAGCACCAGAGCAAATGAGATTATTTCCAAAACCAACAAAGATAGAACCTTTAAATTTTGTACAATGATGTTTCTTCCCGTTCGATTTATGTCTCTGAAATTTAAAAGGATTTGGTCCATGGGTTTGGATTTGGAAGCTTCCGAACGAGCACCAGAGCAAATGAGATTATCTCCAAAACCAACAAAGATATAACCTTTAAATTTGGCCGAATGGTGTTTCATGTTTTATTTAAGTCTCTGAAATGTGAGAAGATTTGGTCCATGGGTTCGGGTTTTGGAAACTTCCGAACGAGCCCCAGAGCAAACGAGATTATCTCCAAAACCAATAAAGATCGAACCTTTAAATTTTTTATAATGATGTTTCTTCCAGTTTGATTTATGTCTCTAAAATTTAAGAGGATGTGGTCCATGGGTTTGGATTTTGGAAGCTTCCGAACGAGCCCCAGAGCAAATGAGATTATCTCCAAAAACAACAAATATATAACCTTTAAATTTGGCCGAATGGTGTTTTTTCATGTTTGATTTAAGTCTCTGAAATTTGAGAGGATTTGGCCATGGGTTTAAATTTGAAAGAATTTGAACCGTGGATTCGAATTTTGGAAGCTTCCGAACGAGCCGCAGAGCAAATGAGATTATATCCAATACGAACAAAGGTAGAACCTTTGAATTTGGTACAATGGTGTTCTTTCGTGTTTGATTTATGTCTCTGAAATTTAAGAGGATTTGGTCCATGGGTTTGGTTTTGGAAGCTTCCGAACGAGCCCCAGAGCAAATGATATGATCTCCAAATGCAACAAAGATATAACCTTTAAATTAGGCAGAATGGTGTTCCTTCATGTTTGATTTATGTTTCTGAAATTTGTGAGGATTTGGTCCATGGGTTCAAATCTTGGAAGCTTCCGGACGAGCCCCAGAGCAAACGAGTATATCTCCACAACCAACAAAGATAGAACTTTTATTTTTAGTACAAAGGTGTTCTGTTATGTTTCTTTTTCTGTAAAATTGGAAACTGACATTTGAAAGAATTTGAACCATGGGTTCGTATTTTGGAAACTTCCGGACGAGCACAAGAGCAACGAGCATATCTCCAAAACCAACAAAAGTAGAACCTTTAAATTTAATACAATGGTGTTCTGGCAAGTTTTCTTTATGTTCCTGAGATGGATTCGATGAATTGGAGTGGCAATTCGGGTAGCTGACACAAACATCCCAAGGACTACCAATCTTCGAAAATAATTAAGATAGAAACTTAAAATTTTATACAAGGGTGTCAAGCATATCCCAAGCGGATGCCTCTTTTACGTTCTTAAAATTCGAGTTGAATAAGACAGAAAAGGGAAGAAGTTCAAGCAGCTGCCAAAAACACTTATGGATTTTTAATTTAATTCGAATTATTCAGGTGTAGGGTATTAATAAGTCGGTTGCATCGACTTACTGTTACATTTACTTGTTATTATTTCATATCTTACCTTGAAGAGTTTTTTCAAAACTGTTTCACAACTCCAATAAAATATACAAAAGTTAAAATATGAAAAAATGGCTGTTTTTGTTTGGACACTAATTGTATGTATATATTTCATCACATTATATCCTTTATTTTTCTGTTTAAGGATAATAAATATGACAGCCATCAAAGTAAATTAATACATTCGGTTAAAATGAATGAGAAAATATAAGCCTAATCTGTCTTTTCATATGCGAATTTTATAAAAAAAAAAAAAAAAAAATGTGATTTAGTTGACGCTGTTAAGCTTTAAGAAGTTTTTTATCCTCTTTTCTTTTCTTGTTGTTTCTTTTTTTCTCCTATTTATTTTTACATACGGAAAAAAATTCTTTCAAAAAGAAGAAAAAGGACAAAGTTAAAAAAAATGTAATATACTGTTAGGTGGATCTTCAAAGTTCTTATATATACAGTAAAATTTATTCAGCAAATTTAAAAGAACTTTAACCGAATTACCGATAAATGGTTTGTTGTAATTTTTGGCTACGTTAATTATTAAAATGACGTAATGATGATATTCTAGAATTGTTTTCATAAATTTTAGTAAAATTGGCAAAGAAGTGGGTATTAATTTTCCGTTAAAAATTTTTTTTTTTTGTCCGAGGGAAGTGTAGATCTTTCAAAAACACCAAGAAACCTAAACTCAAGGTGTTTAACCATGAAAAATAGCTACCCCACGTAGGTAATGTAATGAAATAATTATTCTAACTTCAAAATAGTAAAATTAGTTGAGGAATAGAAAGAACAAAGGAAAAGGACAAAGAAAAGAAAATTTTGAATTTAAAATGTGAAATTGGATAGGATGTAGAAATTTCGCGAATAATAGATGTAATTGAAAAACATCTAATGTTTTCCATAGTTTGAATGTACGAGCTATTTATTATAAGTTATTTTTATTTAAAGAGTATAAATATAACATACGAGCTAAGAATGAGTTACTATATTTCGTTGTTCTATAGTTCTAAAATGCTCCAATATGTAATTACGTAATAAAGATACTCTGCGTGTATCTTTAATTTGAGATGGAAAATGATAATATTTTTAATTTCGCGGCAGGTGTTTTGTCTGAGGAAATAATTATAAAAAATATATAAGTAGACAAGTAGAAAAAATATTGAAATTAACCGATTTGTTGTTATTAGATTCGAAGTAGAACTTAACAGAAGTGGGAACTTAATACAACAAATTTGATATATTTTGCATTATTTTTACATGTCTTTTAAAATAAAAAAAAAACATTAAATTCTATGCAATATTTATTTTGTACATTTTCTTTACATTTCTGATTTTTAATTTATGTTTTCATCTTATTTATTGAATCACTGTGTTTTTATAAGTAAAACCTTTCTAAAAGACTTATGTTTTATTATAAATAATAGCAAATTGTATAGTAGAAATCTATAAAACAACCAACAGGAGCAATCATTTTTAAAGAAAAAATAATATTGCAAATATAATTTTAATAGCTGCATCTTCATTCAATATATTGGATACATTGAAGGACAGAAATAAAACAAAAATATAATCAATATTGTCTGTAACGTTTTTTTTTTTTTGGCGAGATAAGATGGGAATCATCGAAAAGAGACGCTAAAATGAAGCGGAATGAGTACAATTTCTCTACCAATGTGTGAGATTTTAACGGACTGTTCGTTACTACCCTTTTTGGCCAAACAACACAAAGTTGTACTGTTTGGTTAAGAGAAGATTCTTTTTTGGAATAAAAATAGATAATAATAGGTGTTCATGTACAAATCACTAATAGGAGACTAATGTTTTTGAAAAACTAATAACATAATTGTTTAACGTTTATAAAAATATGATGAAGGAAAATGTTTCCATCCTCCTTACGCCTCTGTAAATTGAAAATATGATCGTTCCTAAGTAGGTATATACAAAACACATATAAGGTGAATGATGACGCCATATTTGCGGTTTTTGAGTCGCGATCGAATTTGCACATGCTGAAATATGAAATCTATAGGAAATTTAACTAAATAGGTGTAAGCAATGAACGTTTTTCTTGTGTTTATTTGAAAAACTTTCAGTGGAAGTATTCTACTTTTTATTTCTTGGAAAAGGAACCCACTTCTACTACATGTCTTTTAAATAGCGTAATAAAACCTACTAAATGTGAAAGACGTAGTGGGGAGACCGTTAAATTGACATTGGGATCGTTTATAAAACGAATTACCCTTTTGTTGTTTTATTTAAATTCCAATGCCGTCTTAAAGGCATTCCTATCCAAATATGAACATTAAACTACATCTTTACTCTTATATATGCTTTATATAGATATGGAAAGATCAGAAGACAAATAGAAGGAAATCTTAGATCGATTAAGGAAATCCAAACATCTAGTTACATATTTTCCTACATGGAAAATATGATTGGCCCAATTTAATTTTTGACTTAGTTCGTCTATAATTCATTTGAATTTTTTAAATCTCTTCTCGAAATGTTACTGCGAGTAATCGTAGAATTGATCTTCCATGAGGCTAAACAGTACTGATTTTCTTTGGTATTAACAATTCTGGAGTTTTGAAATTTTCTTTAAGAGATTGTTACCAATGTTTTATTTTTTAGTTCTATAACTTTTCACTTCTTTAATTGTATATGTAAGATATATTTTAGCTCTTGCAATAACTAATTTTAAATATTTTTTTAATGTTTGAATTAATTAATTTGAATAATGTTATTAAAAATTGAATTATATTTTAGCAATAGTATTAATTAACTACTTCTAAAATTTAAACTTTAAAATCTGATTCTAAATTTCATTATTTTGGATTAACGCCAGTACGTCTGTTTAAATCACATTTGATTTAAAAGAAAGTCTGTTTAAAAAAATAAATTTTTACCAGGATATGATCTTTTACCATTAACAATACTTCCTAAGTAAAATTAAGAAATCAGTTTTTCTCTTTAAGGATATAACCTGCATACCATCGGTATCAAAATTTAAATTTTTATAAGTGCTTAATAAAAGTCTTAAGAAAATCTATAACATCTGGTTTTACCTGAATTTCCCGCAAAAACAAACAATTCATAAAAATATTTTTTTTTTACCTATGTTCTAAACTATTAATTTAATAAAAAAAATACAAAAATATTTTAGAAAATATTCTTAAGATAAAAATCTTCTAACAAACAAAAAAAAAAAAACAACAAGAACTTCAAATCATTCAAATAATTCTACAACAAAAACAAAATGTACACAATAGGTGTTCTGTAAATCTGTACATAGTTTAAAATTGATTATGTATATATATTTTTATTTTCCAGAAAATTGTTAGATTTCACATTTTAGAGCACAACAGAATAAAAATTTTGCCAGAAAGGTTAAGCACAGCATAATGCATCCTGTGTATTCTTGCACAATATATATACACATATATATACATAAAGATTCCTTTTTTTTTTTTTTTTTAAATTTTGACTAATTACCTGTTGTGATGAATAGGTAGGAAAAAATCCAGAAATGCAATTTCACTGCAGGCTCATCTATTAAAAAGTTGAGAAGGTACGTTAAATTAAAAAAAGAAAAAAAACCTAAAATCTACATGTACAAATTTTTAATGATATCCTGTTGAGTTTTTACAGGATTAAAAGTCATTTGAAAAGGATATACCTTTAAATTTTTGTTATTAGTATGCCTATATATTATAGGTGAAATTGAAAACAGGTTTTTATATTTGTTTTATTGAACCAACAGTATCTATTTATAAATGCTCACCTTGTGAAATCTTTTAAATTATTGAAGATCAAAGAATATTAACAGTTATTTTTTAATTTAAAAAAAAAAAATATTTTTGATAATTTTTGTCCATCCTAGACTGGGTGTCTTTTTTATGCCTTATAGTTTCGAGGCAATTTGACTGGGATGAAGAAAATGAAAATATTACTTTTATATATTTTAAAATGGCGGTGTTTTTTGTAACTGCACTAAAATAAGAAAAATAATAATAGTAAATTGTAAAATAAAAAATAAATCTCTATTTACTAAATTTAAATTATTTTATAATTTTGGTATTCATTTATTTATTTACCTCTTATCACACAAAACTTTGAAGGCTTCAATACTGTTTCAGAATGTCTGATAATATACCTAATTTATTTTTAGGGGCAGGTCTCGGACCTAAGTGCAGTTATATAACATTTTTTATTTAATTCCTTCAGTATTTGCTAATTTATTCGCTATCTCATTGTCATCAACTTATAAAATACGTTTAGTAATTAAGTTACGACTGCTTTTATTTTTGTTCATTCAGTCGTTTTCTTTTAATGAGGTTTCACTCATTCTTTTTATGAAATAAAAGAGTACAATCCTTACAGTCTTAAAGGCTAATTAAAAATATAAATAAATCTTCGAAATTTCAAAGCCTTTAACAAAAAAAATTATATCTACTTGCTCTTATTTTTTGTTTTTTTTATATATTTTAATCTCCTTTATCTGCCGATTAATCATTAAAGAAGAATTAATTTACCTGAAATAAAATATTTAAAGATAAATCAAATTGGCTTTACAGGTGAGAATTCAATTGACAATTATCATCAGAAATCATTTTGTAAATGAAAATAAAAAAATGTTCAAGCTTAATGCAAATATAAGCTTATAAGGTGCTAATGATATACAATTTATACCCACAAGGTATACAATTAACAAAACAAATAAAATAAAATCATATACATAACACATAATATATATATATACGTACGTTTGTATATCCATGAAAAATAAACGTAAAATAACATTTTGAAAATACAAAAAAAAAATCTTTAAAAGACAACACAAAGTTAACAGCAAAGATTACAAATTAACGATGAGTACAAAAAATATATATAAAAAAAAAAATAATAATCCATCAGAATCATCAGTTTTATACTCCATTATTTATTATTATATATAGGAACAACAAGAAAAACATTAGTACTACCAACAATTTTGGCAACAACAGCAACAAAATTAAAAGCTTTGAACTTAAAAAAAAAATATTGTTCTTCTTTTAAGTCGGAATATGGCATAATAATGATGGCATCGCTTAATTTTGTTGTTATTTTTTTTTTTTGTAGGGTTTTCCCTAAGCAATTGAAAGTGCATGATTAAGAAATAATCGAAAAAAGCAAAAGCAAACAGGAGCTGTAGATTACAACAACAACAATAATAAACATAAAAAAATATATATAATAATACTCCTGAATCCGGCCATAACGATCCCCAGGGGCTATTTAACATCAGTTCGCAACAAAACCTTAAGGGATTTTATGAATGTTTCCTCTGTTAAAAAAAAAAATAAAAATAAAAAACTGATATTTTTCTCTTCTTGTTCTTATTTTTTAATCGTTATTTACCCCATACATTACCATTTTTTTACCAGTGTCATTATCATTAGAAATATAATAATAATAATAATAATAAAAAAAAAGAAAATTTTTGTGATGTCATCATGTTATAATATGTTTTCTCTATATTAAAATTTTACAGTGTTGGTTAAAATATGTACTATGTAACGAATTATTTGGAAATTTTTGTTCTTTTATTCATATTAGAAACGAAACTTATTTTATGAAGACCATTTTTACAAAATTTCAAAGAAAATGGATCACAAAAAAAAAAATAAAGAAAAATAAAGAGGCAGAGCGCATTGTCGTAGCGGTTGTTCGTATTATTTTTAATTACACAAAAAAATTAGCTTTGTATGATTAAAGATGAAAACATGTTAAGCCAATATACTGCGTTCTCAGGTAAGGGTTTCATCCCATTATGTTGGCTAAAGGGGAGGTGGGTTTAGTCAGTACGAATCTGACACTACCAAGGGGGAAATTCTTGGTGTCTTTGGAAGATCCCCACCTCCCTTAGAAAAAAATAATATATATATAAATTATTCCAGCAGTTAAGGAAAATAACTTAATTCAAAATTTTACGTACACTTTGCATCGCTGCAAGACTTCTTTTTCTCCATATTATGTAAGATTCATTAATGTTTTTTTTATTAACGACATTAATTAACGTATACATCATTAGGCCAAAAATGGAGTACAATGCACATATTTGGGATGGAATTCCTTATACGGCCATGAGTAATCTATAGATAAAATACTTTACTCAGCTTAAACCGTACATTTTTGAATAATTAATCATTAATGTTTTGTGGATACCTGGTATAAGGATTAGCACGTGTTCAAAGGAAATAAAACAGCTAATGCTTCCACAAAGTTTTACAATGAGAAACAAGGAGTTGGACAGATACTCATCTCTATATTATAGAACTTTTAAAATATCTTAACACAAATAATGAAAATTAGTTTTTCATATGTAAGTCGCATATATCATCTCATGCCCCCAAAGTTGATAGTTCCTATATATATGCGATATACAAAATATAACGAATTGTAATAAGAACATTAACACCTTTGTTAAAAATTTTTCTCCAAATTTTCTCCTCTCCCCCCATTTAAAATTATGATTGAAAAGAGGATGATTTTTGTTGATTAAAGTCTAATACTACTTAGATTAATGTCGTGCAGTTCCTCTCAGTAATTTTTGATCTTTTCCATCGCCCCTTTCTAAAAATATTTTGGCTAAAGTTTATAAATTTACCAGATAAAAATGAAAGATTTTTTTTGTTGCATTACTTTTTGCGATAATGTGACTATATTTTTCCTTGCACACATATCCATACATATTTACATATGTTTTATATCTTAATATTATTTCATTTCTCAACTGTTATATGTTATAACCCTTGTAAGTTGGGTCTCTGAATATTTATCGTATATTTTATTTTTATTTTATTTAAGAAAAAGGGTGATTTTTTTTTTATTGAATACACATATATTAATAATAATATATACATATATTTTCACATATATATAGAGATATGTTTATGCATTTTTATTTTTTTTTTTTTTAGAATTTAATGTTTCGGCTTCCTTCTATTTGGTACTTAACATTTGCTGTTATAAATGGGATAATAAAGTGCGGGGATTACATCGTTCGCTCATTTTATTTTCTTCTTATTCTTTTTTCCTTTCTTTTTTGGCTGTTGACGGTGAGTGTTATAACGAGTGTAAGAAATGATTCGTTTTATTCGAATATTTTATTTTAAGATATAAATGATTAAATCATTTGTACATTTAAAATTCCGAAATATTTTTTTTGTTTTTTTTTAGCGAATTTTATAAATAATAAAAGGATACTTTAAAGTGCATATTATATAAAATAAAGTTACACTATTTATGTCTAATCTATTAGAATTAGCACTCTAATATATATAAATACTTAGTATATGAATATTTAGCTTCATCAAAAAAAAAGGTGCTTACTAAATTTAATTTAGCGAAAAACTACTGTAAAGATTTCACTTAAGTGTTTAATTGGGTGCTTGTACGTATTTGGGTAAAATTATTCACATTTATTAAAAGAACCTAAAAAGAGGAGCTTTTACAGCAAGTTTTCCATCTTGTCCTGTAGTTTTTTTTTTTAAATTTATTAACAATACCTTTTATAATTCTTTTGCTGATACTTTTTGCTTTTATTCTAAAAATATTTTTAGATTTTAATACAGATATAATTTTAAATAATATTTCTTTACCTATAGCCAAACTATTATAATTTTTAACTACATACATAATCAATAAAATATTATATGACGTAACGTTTTAGTTACGCAATTTTTTATAAAATAACATTAAAAATCAAGAACAATATATTTAAGATATTGAAGTGCGTGTTATATTTAATATTTAATATTGAAAATGAAAATTAGGATAGTAGTGGCTCCTTTTTTTACTAACTTTTATTAAATTTTTGATGGATCACAAAAGAATTATTCTTATTCTATTTTCCATATCAATTCTTAGATTTCTCAGATTTTCAATTCTTTCAATTTCTATAGATTCAACATTATTCTTAATTTATTTCCAATAATTTTCACCCTTTTAAACAAAAAAAAAATTTTTTCAATTTTTTATTTTACGATATTATATGGTCATGCATTTCATTGCAATATACATCTACATACACATTTATTAACATTACATAAATTTTTTGCATTTGGAAATACATTAGGACTTTTCTTACAGTTGGTTACGCTTTGTTGAATACAATATTTTTTTCATCGTCATTCATCCAAAAGCAATATCATCATCATTATCATCATCACCATTATCAGCATCAATTATCATTATTATCATTATCATATACTAACTCGAACTTAAAATCTATGAGACCATGAGATATAACTTGAGCTTGTTAATGCATATAATATGTAAAAATGTGATAATTCTAATATTGCTGTTGGTTGAACATTTTTTACGCGCTAAATAAGTTACATTATGAAAAAGGGGCAACCAATATCAATAGTTGTAATATTTTCATACATTTGTCGACAGTAACTATAAAATGAGCTTTACACTCTCATATATATCATTTCACACAATCAAAAATATTTTTACGTATACATTATGAAAGAATTTCTGGAGTTTGCTACATTATCTTTTACGTCAAAATCTAATGCGACAAAATCTCCCATACAAAATCTTGCTTTCGAAAATCTTTTTTCCAAAATCTACTAGGACAAAATCTTACATGTAATTCAGAATGTCACATATTAATATTCTGGAAAAAGCGGCAAAACTGCTTTTGAATTCAACTCTAAAATCCTCCTTAACTATTTGTTTATATGTATATATACTTTAAAAACAAAACCACAATCTATTCCTTTAAAAATATTTTGCAAAATTTTGTAATGCAAGATTTTAGATAGAGATTGAAGCAAGATTTTGTCGCAGGTTGATTTTGGCGTGCAGGATTGTGACCCGCTCCCATATTTCTGATCTAAAAATGTAAAAATTAACTATTTTTATAAAATATTATGTATAGGGAGGAAAATAATAGCATATATATGATGGACTTCCCGTTTCCTGTTTCCATCAACCAACCAAGTCAAGTCTCTTAACCGTATGTTATAAACTGTTAAATGTTAAAAGTATTTTTGAAAAACAAAAAAACAAAATGTTAAAGAACGAAAGGGAACAAAAGTCATAATCAAAAATGAATCAATTTTATATATATGTATATAGAAAATGTACTTTACTTTTTTCTAATTTTCATTTAATTTTTAAAATTTAAAAAAAAAAAATAAAAACAAAAACTGGAAATGTGAAAATTGAGTTTATCATTAGCGGAAAAATAAAAAGTTTTACTTTGATATTTAGAATTGAAAATGTTTGAATTTAACATAATTTTGATTAAAAAACAAGACAGCATTGCAAAGTAAAGGTTTTTAAAAACGCACATTTTCCAAAATACAGTATAAACATTTTAGAAGAGTGTGACTTCCGCCATAATTTGTAATTTTTCTTATAATTTTATATTGTATAAAAAAAATTGTGAAAAATCAAGAAACATTTTCTTCAATTTCAAGGAAACCCACGATAATTAAGAAAAGCTGTTTACATACATATACAAATAAAATGTTCAAGATTTAATTTTTGCGTATTTCAAAAAATTAGTGCAATTACTTAACTTAGAGAAGTCTAAAAACATTCTCTAATGCTAACGTTGGCGTGGAACTTTAACTCTAAAAAAGCTTCACACCAATGGTTTTTTTATTTAAATCTCCAATGCTGGCGTAACTTCAATTGGCGATGAACTTTATATTAAATATTGTTTTTCACAATTACTTTAAATCTTTTTTCATTGTTTACAAAAAAGAAACAAAAAAGAAATGTCAATTTAATCCAACTGTCGAATAGTTCAGCGGGAGCGTTGAGCTTTGAACATTGCTCAACTTTAACTTTAAAAAATGTACATGCTAGTCTCGTACTCCAACTTTGGAGAAGGAAAATTTAGCTTTCACATAACGGCAAAATTATATTGTACTAAATTGAAAATTTCCTATCGTTTGATACTTTTAAATTGACAAAATGTTAAGCAGAACCTAAGATATACACATTTAAAAACTATGAGGACCTGTACCTCTGTAACGGGCGTGACTACATTAAAAAGTAGTTTTTTTTTAAAGATCTATCCATGGTTAAAATGTAATTTTTCTATATCTTAAACGGTGTATAAATTTTGTAAATAAACCAATTGACGGACGGACAAATGGACAAAGTGAAACTAATTAGCAAATTTTTCAAATATATTTTTGTAAAATGTGTTAAAAAATAATTCGTTGAATGATAGATCGTAAAAGCACTAGCAATAAGTAAAAACAAAGTAAACAATCAATTAATAAAAACTAACATAACCTAAGAACTACCTATAGTGATTCATTTATATATTTATTATTAAGAACTCTCTGCGTTAAGGATTAGCTGCAGAAGCTAGTCCATTTATTATTTAATGCATCTGTCATGTTGGATTTAATTTAAAAAACAACGAAATTAATTAAATAAAGTGCATTGCAGCGCTGAGGAGCTTAGGAAATGCCATTTCGTCTTAAGCTCAATGAAAAGAAAATTCCAATATACATACAGTGTATAGGGTCCGAGCGGTTTTCGGAAAAAGTAAACAAATTTTGGAACAGCCCCGGGGACGAGAAAATGCCTGAAAATGAGAAATGCCACTACGTCCTGAATAGGGCATTGGAAGGATCAGGAAAGAGAAAGAGTGTAACTAATAATAATGAAAAATCATATAGCTAATCAAGCAATTCATATGGCTAATGTAAGATTCTAGGGGATACGTACTCAAGATTTTGAAAACAAATAAAAAATTTTGAAATTCTGTAAATGGCAACAATGAATTTTTGAAAGTCAATAAAATCTTTTTATAGCAGTTAATTAGTTTTAACAGACGATCATTCAATACTTCAATATGTTTTATACTAGAGGCAGCTTTTCATTTATATACAGATATATATACATAATTAATCAATCTTTTGATTATCATCATATTATCATAATTATTGTATTAGATAATCATAATATTTATAATTTTTGTTTTTTTTTTTTTATTAAAATTTCATTTTAATTGAATTTCGAAAAAATTAAGTTAGCAAAATTTTTCAAAAAATATTTTCTAATAAAACTTCAACTTTTATGTTTTTTTTGTATTCTTGTTGTTTTTCCACTACCTTAAGTAATAGCTATCTAAGTACATAAGTATCTACGGTATATATGTAGACAAAGTACAGTGCAATTTTGTGTAAACTTTTTGTAAAGAAAAAAAGAGTATAACCGCTATAAGCAAAACACGACTAAGTTTTAAAGTGTAAACTTTTCACTAAGTTTCATTTATATGTTAATTTTTTTTTTCTTTTTATTCATTCATAAAGTCATAAAATGAAATGAAACGGAATAATGACTATTACGGTGAAATTTATACAATTTAATAATTGAATAATAAACATTTATATAACATACAGATATTTTTATTGATATGTATATATATATATATATATATGTATATAAATTAAATATATAGGAGGTACTTCGAAAAAGTGACTATAAAATTAATTTAAATATGTATTAGAAAAAATTTTTCGAAATATAAAAATTAAAAAAAAAAAAAAAATATTACAAGAGCTTTTTAAAGTTTAAAATTTATGTCATGTTCTTTCCTTCCGAATTAAACAATTTATAGAATATTATAATGTAGATTTTTAAAAAAAATCTATTTAAATCTGTATTTTTCCCAATTACTTTGAAGTCGTATAATGATTCTTAATGATACAAAGCATCTCTCTCTGTTATGATTGTAACGACAACACTGGTTAAAGACTTAGTCAACTTTAGACTTAATATTGATTTCTTAATCTTAGATTATGTCGACTAATGACTTTGTACTTACACTTGAAATGTCTTAACGTATATGACCAATATTATATTAAACATATTATATAAAATCAGCAACATCAGTATTTTTTTTTATTTCAAGGTTAATCATCACTAAACAAATAGTTCACTAAAAAAAGAAATTTTGATTATGGGTAGCAAATTTCCTTGGTACATTTCCAAACTTTGACATTTCATTTGATATATTTTGATTTAACCGGGTATATCTAAGTCTAAACGAAAAAGATATTTAGACACAGTCTAGTGATTATTTATACAACTTTCAACAATGCTTCGCCTTATTAAGTTCTGAAACGGTAAAATAATCAAAAATAAGTGATGAAAGATGCTTCAGAGATCTCGGTGGCCTAGTAGTGGCCTAGTAAGAGCGTATGAAATACGCTATAAACACCGAGGGAGTGTGGGTTCAAATCCTACACACGTCGTAAGAATAATTCCTCCTTACGACGTTTACTGCCACGTCTGTAAAAAAAAGGCTGTGTATTTATGTGACAGGACAATGTAAAAACAATGCTTCATATTCAACATCTGACACATTTGCATCTGGAATGGTGGAAACTTCAAAAATAGTGACTTAAAATGCTTCAGATTCAAAATCTGGTTTGTCTACTTCTAAATCAATAATAAAAAATAAATACAGCATTATATTACGCAAAGTAATTTTAATAAATATTTTTGAACAACTTCATAGTTTGATCAACTTCGTCTATAACTGATTCCTTCAATAGCAGCTTCTATATAGTAAAATTTTATTTTCAATCAATATGTTATGAATATGTTACTTTCAGAAGTTCATCCTAGTTATGAACATAAATATACATATGTGCATATACAAACAAGATACGTATAGAAAAATACATAGAAAAAGAAAACATACATATAATAGGAAAAAAAGTTATGCAAATAAATTTGAGTTAATTTTTTTTTTTTTAAAGGAGAATTTGTTTTTTTGTCGGCATCGTTAATTCTTTTTTATAAACTTTCAATCGATATTTGTTCAGATTGTAATTGTTAAGTATTTATAAATTACTTGATAACATAAATATATTCACAGACACACACAAATAAACAAACAAACAAATAAATAAATAATTATATGAGAGGTATTCTTTGATTGATTAATGATTTTAAAAATTAATAAAAAAAAAAACAAAAACAGAAAAAAAAAACAAAAATAAACTCAACAGGTGAAATTTAATTTAATATTTTTTTTTTTTTTGTCGGTAAAAATTTTTTAAACTTTTTTTTTTGTGTTAAATGAAATTTTATGCGAAAAAAATATAATACACGGAAATATCTAAAAAAAAAAAAAACAAAATATTTATTAAACCAAGTCCTCCACCCCCATACATCATTTTTTGTATATACCCATTTCCTTATAATTAAGGAATTACGAGAAGTCGATAACAATAATTAGTTTCTACATATATGATATGCTAAAGTTATAAAATCAATTTCAGAAAAATAAACAAAACATGGAGTAAAAAAAAAAAAAAAAAAAAACAAAACACAGGTAAATAAAACGTGATTAACGCGACTTGAAGTTAATGAGTTTACAAAGGTAAAAAAAAAAAAACGAAAAAATAAAAAACTTTAAAATAAAACCGTCTTATGTCTGTAATTTTAATTTTAAATACATATTATTTTTGTTTTTAATTACGCTGTTATTTTTTTTTGTTAAAATTGTAAAAAAAAATTAAAAAATTGAATCATCTCCAGATATTTGCAATTAGTTCGATAACATTTTTGTATGTTAATCTTATAAAAAAGAAAATAAAATAAAATAAAATATGGTGACTTAAAATAAAACATTTTCGTCATATAAAATGCGGTGTACTTTTTTAATAAAATTGAAAAAAATTAATTAAGAATTTTCAAAAAAAAAAAAAAATAAAAAAAATGAATAAATTAATTTTAAATAAATGATCTGTTTAAACAAATTATTATTGGAATATATGAATATTAACTTTCTTTTGTTAAATGGTCAATAGTTTTATTTCTGGCTAATTAAATATTGTAGATAGGTATAGGTACTTAATTAAAATTTGACTATAAAAATAATCGGCATCGCTTTATATTAGGCATCTATAGATAAAATTATACTTAAAATTAATCAAAATTAAGATTTGTATTAAAATCAAAATAATTCCACCTAAAATATCAGTCTTTTAGATAGAAAATATCCGTCTTTTAGGTGAAATTATTTTTAGATTTTGTAGAGAAGGTTAGAACAAACAAAATAATCTTTAAAACCTATGAAAGAAGTTCAATTTCGAATATATGTATGTCTTATTTTTTTTTTTTATATCATTTATATTTGCAGTGAAAAAGTTGTAGGCCACGTTTAAGAAAATAATATATAGGAATACATTTTCGAAAACATAGAACAGGTATCGAAAAAATAGACTGACAATAATCTGTTTTTTTTAGCAATTTCAATTGAGAAATAACAAAGTATAGAATATTTCTTTAATCGTAAGTAGAATATATCTTTTACCAAAAAAATAAGGGTATATAAATATAATATGGGGATTGAAATTGAAATTTTATTTTATACAAAGTTATGTTACAAATTTCTTAATATATTATTATTTCTATTCTACAGAGTACGGAATACTTAGATCTATTTAAGCTAGCTGCTGTGATATTTTAACCTAAAGTTATTAGATAATACCCGTATATACTTTATAACTAACATGCGAATATTTTATGGAAATTGTAAAGCCTTATAAGTTTCGAATGTTTGATCTTTAATTTTAAAATCTTTCTCTTGAGTTTTTTTTTTTTTAACTAATTTTTCTGAATAATTCTTACCGTAACTGAACTACGAACAATGGTATAATTATTTTCGTTAATCCTGTTATTAGTTAAAATTAGTTAATCCCATTATAAGTTAAAAAAAAATTGGTAGAACTTCGTTTTAATTTTCGTAATCAAATGTTTCATAATATCTCTATATGATTTGAAAGAAAAGTAAATCGCAAAAATAAATATTTTTTTTTTGTATCACGTGATTTTGGAAAAATTTTAATTTCTTCCTCTTATCATTAAATTTAATTATTTTGATAGCAACTAAACTTTTTTTGACCAGACAGTACATGAGTATTAAAGGTCGTATAACCTATATTTGATCAAAAAAGAGAGGTAATGTTTAGTGGGTTAAAGTCCCTTACAATCATAGAGGACTCTTACTCGTTTGCACTCCTCTATAGTGTGTCTTTCGATGTTTTCTACCTACCCTCGCAAAAAAAAAAAAAACCGGTTTCTAAAAAGTACAAGGCATATAGTTCTAAGGTATTGAGAGATCGTCATAAGAAAATATGCAAAACAAATCAAGAAAAAAGCAAGTGTGAAAAAAATACGAAGAAATTTCTAGAAGTTATTAATAGATGATAATTGTGAAGAGGAATTTTATAATGCAACATTTTTTTCAATGTCAGGTCAGAGAAAGGTATAAGTGGTTGTAGATGGGTGTTCCAAACCAAAGTTGATTAAATAACTAAACTTAGTCAGAAAAAAACACGTCTAGAAGCAAAAAGTTGCTCACAAAAGAATGACATAAATTTCAGTTCATATGGATTGTTTTTCTAACATATAAAACTAATGGTTTTGTTTTTGTTAATCATTTTAATCATGTGACAGTCTCTATTACTAACGAAAAACACATCTTGTATAATTTTCGTTTTCCACTACAATTTTTATATGAATCTTAATAAAATAACACAATTCTCTTAACCAAGCATTAGATTAGTATACTAAAGTACATGTAATCTACTGTTTTTGTCATAAAAAGGAGGTTCTGTTTAATGCTCTCACATAGAATTCGTGCTTCTTCAATTCCTCTATAGTGTTTTTCGATGATTCCCATCCACTCTCTTAAAAAGAAGAAACACTTATCCTCACAATAAATTAATGTATTAAAATTGGAAAATCTGTTTAACTATACAGTTAAAGTTCTTAACAACAAATAGTGGGTATATTCTTCCAAATTTTATTTTTTTATTTTCAGTTAGGTACAAAGAACAAAATATATAAATATTTTTTTCGTCTTTTATGTATATAAATATATATATGTATGTACATATACATATATGTATACTACACTCAAAAAAATCTTTAAATTAGAATTTTATTTTGACCATTACTCATTATTTTTGAAGGAACCAAAAAAAAAAAAATTAATATCCACTTAAAACTTAAAAGAAATGTCAAAACAAACTAAAATGTAAACAAAAATCAAAACAAGAAAAAGTTCAATATCACCCGCACGTGTCATTTTTATATTTTTCCACTATATTGGCCATCTCATATTTTCACTTACTCCATCTTTACTTTATGCATCATGCTGTGGTTATGTATGTGCTATACTTTATAATGTGTTAAAGTCAACAAAAATATTATCAACATTATAAAAACAAATAATATTAAAAACCCAAAAAAAAAAAAAAAACAATAAACAATCTTAAGATATTTTATGTTTTTCAGGGTGTTCATTACACCAGTCACAACAAATTAACATCAATTTCAAAAAATGAACTTGATACATTTGTTTTTATGTTCTGTTGCTTTAGTTGCCCTCTTAAATTTTTAATTGTTATTATTGTATGTATCTTAAAAACTAACAAAAAAAATCAAAGATACTACTATGTATATAGAAAAAAAAAATAAGCATAATATAATAAAAAGTGAATCTGAACTAAATATATAATTTAAAAAAAAAATTCCCTGACTTTGTTTTTATTTTTTTTTTTTTTTTGTTATTGTTTTAATATAGTTTTAATTTTTATTACATACAAACAAACTTATGTGTACATTTGTACAGATAACATAAATTTTGTATACATATGTTTAAGGATACACTTAACATACGCTAAAACATTGTTTATTTATAACAGTAGCAGTAAAAATATTTTGAAATGAAATATGAAGGTTCAACATGTGTGTTTCTAATAGTTTGGTACATACATACATAAATATTCTTATGTTCTAACAAATTTAATAAGGGTGCTTAAGTCACTGTTATTTATACTGTTATAACAAAAAAAAACTGTTTTTCTGTCATTTGTTATCCGAAAATTCAATTACAGTTTTATACATATTATATTATATAGGATTAGAACCGCCCATTATTTTGTTGTTATACTATTTATTTTTAATGACTGGCGCTTAAATTAAAAAAAAACACCAAAAGTACTTTAACTCATGGCTGGGGGTAAATGTGCTGTAGGAATTTTGTTTTTAATAACTCTATAAGTTAATATGTATGTATGTATGTACTTATATTGGTAGGTATACATTAAATGAACTGTTATATTTATGGATATCAATTATTTCAAAACAATAATATGAGAAAAAAAATGTTGACAAAAATAAGGTTTTCAACATTTGGTTGTTTTCGTTTTTTTTTTTTGTATGCTCATTATATTTGACACCCAATTATAATTTTCACTGACCGAAATATTAGATTTTTTAATAGATTAAAAGTTTAGATATGACATATTAAGCAATTTAATTGACACATTAAAATACATACTAAGGTATATTGTATATATATACAAATATTACCTACCTATGTATATACTTATGTATGTATATATGTATATTTTAATTGACAGTTGAATAAATTTTAATTAAAGGAAATAGAATTTTGAACGAGATTAGAATAATTATTAAAAATAAAATATTTTTAATTAAGTATAGGTATAATTTTTATTTTAAATTATTAAATGTTTATTTATATAAAAATATACAAGAGGGCGTAGGGAGTGGACTAGTGGATGAGAGTGGATGTGAATCGGTGATCTAGTGGGTGCGAGCGTATCGGATACCTAATGAATGAGAACATATAAAGTACTATGTAAACTTCAAAGGAGTGTGGGTTAGAATCCCATCATACGTCATAAGATGGGATTCTACCCCCTTACTACACTTATATTTTTTTGAAATGAAAGGCTGTGTAATACCATGGTCATATTTATAAATAACAAATTAAAAAAAAACTGTACAATATTTAAGTAGGGATTAAAAGAATAGTATCACTGCAAAGTGAGAATGGAAGAAGGAAGAAGAAAGAAAGGATAAAGGCAAAATAAGTGAAGTGAAAAAACCGAACCAAAAGATACTAAATTTAGCACAAATTTATTTAACTGCCAATTGCACTTCCTTTGCACATAACTTCCAATAAACGGTTCAATTCATTCTTTTGTCCTTACGAAATATGCAAATAATCATTATTTTTAATAGATGAAAAGGTTTTTGACTTTTTGAATATTCAAATGTTATTTTAAAAGTTTCAGTCGACTGACAAAGAGAGAAAAAAGTGACTCTACCTTTTCTGAACAGTTTGCAAAATGAAGTGCTTTTTTTTGCCAAGAGGTGATTTCCCCCCTTACCCTTCTTTTTTAATTTTTACCATTTTTAATTTCTATATCAGTTCACTATTTTTAATTTTGATTTCAGTTTTGTTTCTTGCCTATTTTTTCTTCTTCCGTTGAACCAAAAATATAATATAAATAAAAAAATTACCATTTTAGGCCTTATATAATTTTTGCTCGATTATAATTTAACTCAATTTTAATTTGGTAAAGTTAACTGTGTTTTGTTTGTGCCGTTGGAAGAAGAAAGTTTTAATAGAACTGGGTTCCCATATTTAAGATGTTTAATATTTGTAAAAAAATTGAGCTCTTATAATATCATTTTTTTTTCACTGATGATTTTGACTTGAAACGCACTTCTCTGTTATGTACAATTTCTTAGTTTACATTTAACACGGATGGTAGTATATAAAGGTTGAAATACAATTTAACCGAAATTGAAATATTGGTAAACAATGGAAAGTTTCAAATTTCGAAGCACTTTTATTTTTAGATCATCACATTCAGTTATTTATTTTTTTCTAAACAGAGCTAAGAAAGTCTAACTGTAATAAAAAGAAATTAATCAAATAATTATTTACTTTTTTATTAACATAACAATAGTGCATAGTCTCATGGTACGTAAGTATAAAAAATCACATCAAAATATTACAAATTAACAGAGGTTTTCAAGATGCTGAATAGATTGCAGCAAGACAAAAATAAAAACAATAATCTCTAAATTACCTCTTGTCTACTTAGGACGAATTCATAAAGTAAATCGGATCAAACGCGAGCGAGCACTGTCAGAGCATATGGACATAATCTGATATAAATTATACTCAGACCACTTTGATTTAATAAATGATTTAAAATAAAACACAACACTAAATTTATCATAGATGTTAAAAATACTTCATTCAAATGCTAAAAAGAATATTATTTAAAAATTATCATCTATTTATTTACAAAATTATGTTTTTTATCTTTACATTCAGTCATCATCATTTTTTTAAATAATTTTTTCAATTTTGAAAAATGTCAACTTTGATTCGCTTTTTATATTTTAATACAGACAATAAGTTACTCTACATCCTCGAAAAATCCTCTTATAAAGAGCATAGAGAACATGCTCTAAGCGCACTCTTAATTGGAAAAATCGTTTTATCTATATATCAACCGCCAGTATAGCAAAAATGATCTAAAATCTAAAAAGGTTTAGAAAAATCTCTCCCCTCGGAGCTAGTTCATGAATTAATACTAAGAGCAGAAAATGGCAGTTTTCTTGATTATTAAAAAAAAAATTCCTCTATGTTATAGTTCATTTTTGTTTCTGGTTTTTTGGTGTTTGACTTAAATCTAGCATTAAGTCCCAGAGCCTTTCTTAATGCTTTTAGTTTTTTTTTTTTTACTTTTTATTCTTTAATACTTAAATTACATTTTTTAAAAGAATTAGGTCAAGAATGTTAATCTAACAATAATTTCTATATACACATACTAATTTTCATCTGATAAAATATATACTCTGCATAAATAATAATTTTAACAGATTTTTAGAAAATTTACAATAAAATTAATTTTAAAACTTTAATAAAATAAAGACTTACTATTTAAAAGAAAAAAATTTAAAATTTCAAAATTTAAATCTGTTAAAATTCCACTAAATTGTTTTTTTTTATAGGGGTTTTTCCCTCCCATTAATGACACCATTTAACAAATATTTAAATTTATATTTTTTTTTTTTTTTTTTGAAATATCATCATGCTCATAATTTTTTAAAATACTTTGATTTAGATTTTCCCATTATCATAACCATAATAAAAACAAAAAAAAAAAAAAAAGAACAAAAAATTGATTTTATGTTCATCATTTAGGACCTATCTATCTTCATACATATGTATGCGCATACATAAATAGGATCAAGGTAATAAAATAATATTTAAAATATTTAATATACATATATATATGTGTATATATGTATATTATATACATAATTATAAATACATTTTAGGTGACAAGAAAATCATGTTCATTAATTTAAAAATTATCAAAAATCAACATAGATCAACTTATTTTCTTTTACGATCTTCGACTTACTTAAAAGATCAATGATCATATTTAAACAGGAAATTTAATTTTTAATTTTTTTTTTTTTTTTATTGAATACAAGAAAAAAAAAATCATTTCTAAAATTTTTTTAAACCTTATAAAAAAAATCAATAGAAAATAGAAGAGAAGAAGGGGGTGGATGGTTATTAAAAATCCATTTTTGAAAATAAAAAAAAAAAAAACAAAAAAAAAATTGAATTTCAATTTTAATTTATGCAAATGTTCTTTTAAAGACCGTAATATCGAAAGGTCGTAAAAATGATCGTAAAAATCACAATTTCTTCTGCACATTTTTGTTTTTTTTTTTTTTTTATATTTAAACGAGGAGTTTTTTTACATCGATATTTATGAGTCTAATGAGTGAAAAAAAAACAAAAAAATTAATGAAACATTAAATCGATGCATTGATCACCGAATGAACAAACAAACAAATAGACAACAACTACAATAATATCAATAACAAAAAAAAAAAAAAATAGTGTAACAAAATACCTGTTGAAAATATATATGGTCCCCCTTGAATAAAGAAAAGAAAAATTATATACCTATATGTATGTATATGAATATGAACATTTGAAACCACCTGTGAGTGGTTGCTGATTTTATTATTATAAGAATGTTGATATTGATAATATTAATGATGATAATTTTTTAAGTAGTAAAGTAATGTCCAGTTATTTTATAGTTATTGAAGCATTTAAGAACTTTCTTTTTTCATTCTTTTTTTATTTTTGATTTTTTTTTTTTTCTTATAATAAAAAAATGTTTTTAATGTCGCGGGAGTGACAAAATGATTATAATTTTACTGGACACAGATACAGAATCTATTGATAGATATTCATTTGAAATTCAAAACTTTAAAAAAATTAAAAATATTTAAAATTTTTAAAAAAGAAAATACACTTTATTACAGTTGATTGAGGACATTTTATTAAAAAGATTTTTAAAAAATTATTTAATTTGTTTTATTTATTTTATGTAAAATGATTTTAATAATTATTTGATGTGATTATTAAGAATTTTTTTGATTGTAATCAACTTGGTAAGAAAACATCTTAATTTTTGAGACGGATGGATATCATATATGTATAACGTATAAAACTCTTCTGAAATGTTGTTCTAAATGTTGTTATTCAAGAAAAAATTTTAAAGGAAAATCGGGACTAAGAAAATCTTTAACAAAATAAAGAAGCAGAATTGATACGAGAGTAAACAATTTCGATCTAAAAACAGTTCATATCAAAAAGTTATGACAATTGGTCAAATGCATAAAACAGAGCTTAAACACTCATCACAATTTTTCATTCAAAACCTATACAAGTTTAAAAGTATAGTTTTATTTCGAAATAGCGAGATTTGAGTTTAAAATTTAGTTTTATCAACTTTTAAATTCTCGTTTCTGTTTGAAAAAATGAGATGACTCAATAGGTGGAAATGCCTATACAAACTGAGCTTGAACTCAAATCTCACTTTTTCAAATCAAATCAACGCTTAAACTAGTAATTTTGTTCGAAAAAGTTAGGTTTGAGTTTAAGATCAGTTTTATGAATTTGACTCAATGTTTTCAAAAAAATAGAAAGTGGCTTATGCCAAATAAAGGCATAGGATGAAAAGCAATTTGTTTATATTTAAAGAAAGAAGTAGGACTTTCTAGAATCGATTATTTTTTGTTTTGAATGTTTGTTTATTTAGAGCCTTCAATTGTAAAATCTACCACCAATATTATTAATAGGCAATTGATCTCTAATTATCATTCATTTTTATTAAAAATTCTACGTTATATTACAACTATAAAATGTATTTTGCCCCCCCACCTTGCTTTTCAAATTGCTTTTCATCCTATGCCCACTGCTGGTAATAGATTTCAACTTTCAATGTTTTTTAACATTTTGTTGTTAACATTTTTGAGTAATTCAGATTTTTTTTGATTGATTGCCGAAATTTTTTTCACATTTTATGACAGCAGTTATATCAACATCTTAGATTTTTTCAAGAATACTCCCTTTTCTATTAAAATGTCCTCATTTTGTTGAAATATAATGTATGCATTTCAGTATAATGACTTCTAGTTAGTAGTTACATGTATTAATATAAGATTTAAAGGAACTTAAAAGAGAACAGTGACAGAAAATAATAATAAAAAGAATAAAAAAAAAAAAATTAAAAACAAAAAAAAAATTGTTTAACTGTTAAAAGAATATCGGTAAATAAAAAAGTAAAAACAGCCACTAGAAATTTCTTAAAAGAAAGAAAACGATAAAAATGAAAAGAAAGGAAAAAAAAGAATAAAAATTCTAATTTAGCGGAAAAAAAACTATTTTAGCTTTTTTTTTTTTTACTCTTTTCTTTTTTTATTAATATTTGGTGTTGAAATTTATTTTTTGTTGTTTTTGTCGTTTTTGTTGTTGTTATTGTTTTGTTCATCTTCTTGTGATGGAATCAATAAAAATTAACACGAGTAAATATTTTGGTATCAGTGTTAAATCAACGTGTTTTTTTTTATTTTTTTGTTTTGTTTTTTTTTTTTATTGATTTTATAATGGAAAATATTTCTATAACTGAATACTCGTGTATATATGTATGGATTAATGTATAGATGAATGTATATACATATATAAATTAATGACTAAAATTATTATGCATTACATATACATATCTCATATATATACAAGTATATATATATATGTATTTACTTATAGATACTGTTAATAGGTAGTACATTTTGTATCTGATTAAAAATCTTTTTAGGAAATTATTTTGTTCTCTTTTTTTTATTTTTATTTTTTTTTTTTAATTTATGCTAATTATGAAAATGTCAACATTATTCTAATACATAATAAATTTTCCACGTTATTATAGCAAAATTATAATTATATATATATATATTTTACATATGTATATGCATAAATACATCATATTATATTCTCGTAGATAGATATATATAGTTATGTATGTATACAATATTTTATATTATGAATATATACATACATATATAAAAAAAAAAAATATTAAATATTTTACATTGTAAATTGATTTTTTCTGTTTTTAATTGCAATTAAATTTGATTTTGTTAAGGTGGCAGTAAACTGAAATTTAGATGTTAAAAATTTTCTATTTTTTTCGTTTTTTGTTTTTCTTCTTTTTTTTTTTGTAAACAAATGAATTATTTCAATTAATTTTTTTTTATTTTTACACAAATTATGTTTTATGATGGTAAATTTAAAAATGAAAAAAAATTTTCTATGATTTTATTTTAGGAATAATGAAACAAGTAAAATTTAAAATAAAAATTTATGTTTGATATCTTATAGGTTACTTTTAATTCAAATAATCATTTTAAATTAATATGTTTTGAGCTTTGTAATTTTTTTTTATACCCGTACGATAGGATCGGGTTTAATAAAATTACTCCTCCGTTTGTAACACCTCGAAATAAGCGAGCTAGATATACCTTCAAAGGTATGGATCGGATCAGAAAAAAATTCTAAGACTTTTGAGCCATGTCCGTCCGTCCGTCCGTCAGCACGCTAACTCAAAAACTAAGAAAGCTAGAATCTTGAAATTTACACAAAATATTGTTGGAGTAATTTGTAGGTTCCCTATTTTTTTTGGTTGAGTTTGGACCAAAACTTAGGGTAACTCTCGAACACCTAACTTTTAGATCCCGACATTTTTTTTGAAATAGAGTTATGAAATTTTAACAGCTGATAGATCTCACAAAAATATTAATTTTATTTTTAATAACTTTTTTTCGTAGCCCCACCCGTTACGCAGCTACAGCTCCCCAAAGGTTCAAAAAAGCTCTATATTTAAATTGTTACAGCACAAGTCGTATAAGGTATATCTTCATTTTGAAAACGCCAAACGATTACTACTTTCATTAGCTTTAAAAGTATATATACAATAAATATATATTTGTGGCATACGGTGTCTTAATTTACCGTTATACGAAACTCAAATTTTGCAAAATCCTTTAACTCTTCTATCTTCTAAACGGTTAAAGTTGGAAACTTGGAAAAGTTGAAATTTTGACAGAAGTTAGATCTTTGAAAATAAGTTTGAGTCATTTCAGAAATTTTTTTTGTATCACCCCTCGTTTAGGAGCTGTAAGTGGTCAAAAACTGAAAATTTTGATTTTTTCAAATTTTCTAACAAATTTCTTTAAAACGAATTTTTTCCATTTTGTTTTACTCAATAATTTGAAATTGTTGAGGATATAATGCGTAGTGCAAAAAAATGTAAATAAATAAACAACATAACGGTTGTTGCTTGAAGAATTTTTATTTATATGATATTGATATACACACATACCTTTATAATATCATGTTTATTTACATATCGTATATGTCACTGATGAATGAATGATAAGAGTATATGTGTATATTATATAGTGCCGTATTTACATACATATATGTATTTTATTGTACTTATAAGAAATTATTCTGTCAATGGAATATTTAAATATAATATAATATAATATTTAAAATTATATTTATTATTTTGTACTAAGTAAATTTAATATACATTTACCGCTTAGTATTAAATGGTACTATAGAATATTTGAAAAAGTTTTGGATTGATAATCGTTATGTAAAAGGTTAGAATCTGCTTTTGAAGAATGTACATATAAACATATAGTTTGAATATATGTACAACCCATAGTTCTAGAAATTATAAAACTCACCCAAATTATTTTAAAATACTAAAATATTAAAAAAATAATATTGTAAGCAAAGTGACAGGCTGTGAACATACTAACGGTTCGTACGGGTATCTAAGAGTTGACAAAGGCAAATAAAATTTATTATTGTCACTTTGAAACTACAAACATACGTATAGGGGCCTCGGTGGCCTAGTGAGTAAGAGCGTATAAAATACGCTGTAAACACCGAGGGAGTGTGGGTTTGAATCCCACACACGTCGTAAGAGTTATTCCCCCTTACGACATTTACCGTCACGCCTGAACAGGAAAGACTATGTAATTTCCTATGTCCACATTTATGTGGCAGAGAAATGCATTAAAAAAAGAACGTACATATAAATATTTTCACACAGCAAAAATTATAGAAAATATATTAATAATATATAGATATACATACATACATGATTTTTATGAATTTGCTTGGAAAGAAATTTTCTGTATAAGGTTATGAAGGTTTAAAATGATTTAAAAACACAAAATTCTGTTTCAAACTGAATTTTCTTTTGAAATAGCCTGCATTTGTGTTACCTTTTATAGCTTATTTTAAAAGAATGTTTTAAGCTTGCAATTCTGTACTTAATATGTTTTTTTTCTATTTCTTACTGTTTTCAAGATTCGACACACATAAATTCTTAATTTCTAATGAAATATAAATTAGGAAATAATTTAATAAAAAAAAAAGAAGCAAGTAATTATTATTGCACTATTGCAACTATTGCAACTTGCACTATTGCAAGTAACACATTTTTCTATTCTTCATATCTCGAAAACGATGAAACATAGGAAAACATTTATTAAATACACGATTGATCAGCTTGAACTATTATTTCTAAATAACCTATAAAAAATAATCCAAATACAAGGGATTTCAATAGAAAATTGAGTTTAAAACATAATTTTATAGTTTTAAATCATTTAAAATATTTAAATTCTGTATGATTTCGGTATGAAGACCATTGCAGTACACAAAAATGAAAGCTGGCAATTTCCTGTTTTTTTTTTTGCATTTCTCTATAGCAAACGGTTCAAAAGTTATAGATTTATTTCTGAAAAATTATTAAAATTATTTATAGTTTCATATCTCGAAAATGGTGCAGAATAGAATTCCATCCCTCATACAGTATTTTGTTTGGTTTAACCTTCCCAATAACTAAGTGCAATACTCAATACTCGAGTGATAACCACTCTTTATATAGAAATAAATAAACAATGGGACACAAGATCTATTAGACCAGCTACAATTATTTTTACCGTAGGTAAATAAAATTTTCATGAAGCGAAATCATCAAAATATTAATGAAAAGTACAAGTGAACCTATTAAGAACAGAAAAAATACATAAAGGTATTAAAAATTCTAAAAAAAATTGCGATCAATGGTATAGTTAAAAAAAAAACAACAGAAAATAAGATTAAGAAAACATGTTGGAGAATAAAATTAAAAATTGGAACATATCGATATTTTAATTTTTTTAATATGGGTCTTCAATTTTTATGACTTTTTAGCTTGACAAATTTCCTATCCATGAAATTGTTGTTGTTTTCTTCCAATACCTTGACAAAATAAATTTGTCAAACAATTTCCAAAAGTTGTCTCCTAAACTAAACTTTTCTACAATTCAGCCAATTGGAATTGTGTCTGAGAAATTTCTTACTGTCAAATAAAATTTTTCAAACACAAAATTTTAATTAAATACCCAGAAAAGCCTTCTTTCGCACTTTTTCTTGGCATTTCGAACTATAACTTTATAAATATTAACTTTATAACAGAAAAATTTATTTTTACGTTTTTATAATCAATTTTTATGTTTTTATATTTTGACAATTTAAAAAAATAAATTGACATTTTAGAAAAGCTATTTATTTTCCATGTATAAAATTTCAGGTGATGACCCAATATTCGAGTCACTTCTAGCGTTGCTTCTAGCATCACATTCTAAATAAAATAAAGACCAAATGCTAGCGTCGCTCTATAACCAGCAACTAATATAAAATAAAAAAAAAACAAAAAAATTTATAGTCAACGCATGTAAAAGTAGAAAGTTACTTTACTCTAGCGTCGCTTCTCTATTTGGTCAAGTTCCATTTAAAGCAATGTAAATCAATTCTACTTAAACGTCAAAGCGACGCTAGAAGCGACGCGAGCATTGGGTTATCACCTTTAGTCTTTTCAATTAGGTCGTTCACGTGATATCTAAATTTACAATTTTGGAAATTTATTACGTTGGAAAAAGGTCACAAAACGCGTGAAGACCACTATTATCTTATTTCCATTAATATTTTTCATTTAATATCTTATTTTCCAAAAAAAATTTTTTTTTTTTTAGAAACGGTTTCACAAAATTTGAAAAAGCAGAGTACTGCCACATTTTCAAATGCTTAAATGTTGTAATATGTATGTTAAAAATTATTAAGAGAAATTTTATAGTTTATGGTTACAAAATCAGAGTAATTTGTATATGTAAAAACTAAGATTTTGAAAAATTAAATTTTGGAAAAAAAAACGATTAAAAATCTGTTTTCGCTGTAAGCGCGAACAAAATATATTTCAGTAAAAATTAAATTAAACTGTATTTAACTCACATGACTATTTTAAAATTTATTGATATTTTTTTTGTTCAACAATAATCTTCTAAATTTAATCTTCTAAGGATAAGTAAATTTTCTTTTCATCCATTTTTTTCGCCTTTAATTTTTGATTTTTTAATAGAAAACTGTCCGGTATACAAATTTAAAATTTAATTTTTAATTTATAAATTCATATATAAACATATAAATTCTAAATTGGTACAAATGAATGGTACATATTGTTTTGTCTACATTTTAACCAAATTAAAGTAACTAACTAAGGTAAATTAAGGTAAATTCTAATTTTTATTTATTATTTCGAATTATGATTTTAAATAACGATTTCGATTTATTTGATTTTTAATTAAAAAACAAAATGTGATATTAAAGAAAATTTAAAATTTTTAATTAAAACATAAAACAATAAAAAAATTTTTTTTTTTTTTTAATTTCTTAAATTTAAATTTCATTTTTAAGATAATCTATTCTAAAAATGTTATAAATTTAATTGGGTCATATTAAAAAATTTGATTTTTTTATATAGGTATAACATAATATTTAATTTTTGTTTTTGTATTTTAAAAGTACTCATATGTACCAGTCAATCGGCAATCTACGTAGGTAATATGGGAGTTCGAAAATTGTCTGTTAATTATTCTACCATAATGATTACCATAATTTACCTATATACAATTTTTTTTTTTTTTTTTTGAATAGCATGACATGGTCTGTTAAATTATTTTAATTAATCTATTAATGAAAATAACTAAAAAAAAAAAAACACAATATTTTTAACTAATTAACAGTTCAGATAAAAAAAAAAAATAAAACACTAAAAATACATTTTTTTTTTTTTGATATTTTAAAAAATTTTTATTGAAAATTATGTGTAAAAAAATTCAATTTAATTTTTTTTAAATATAAATTAAAAAAAAAAATTTTTTAATTATCAGAATATTCTTAAAAATTAATTTTTTATTTTAATAAAAAAATTACGAGTATAATTTTTGTTTTTTTTTACATTTTAAATATCTGAATTTTAATTTTTTTTTTTTTTTTCTTCTATTTTTAATATTTAAATCCACATGGATAACTTGATAAGTCGGACGGTCATTAAAATAAAAACAAAAATATTTTTATTATGTACATATATGCACATATATATATTATGTATTTATAAGCATTGAATTTGTGCAATGTGGCATATTTGACATTAATTTCTCGCTTTGTTGAGCGTATCCAAGCTATTTTCAATTTTTTTTTCAATTTTATTTTTTTTTTTTTCAATTTTTTAACTTTATAGTTGAATATATGACATTATTATGTCAGTAGGTATATATCCGTATTTTGAAATTCTATAAACCTAATACATAGTATGATTTTTAGATGTATCTACAGATATATTTCCCGTATATTATATAGATGGAGTATCATTAATTTGTTGATTAGGGGTGATTTAAAATCTGAAAACAAAGACAAAAAAAAAACAAAAAATAAAATAAAATAAAATTTATTGAGTTAAAAAATATATAATATATATGTATATAATAAAAATATTATTTTTAATTTTATTTATAATATATAAATTTATTTTTTTTATTTGTTCTATATTCACAAGAAATAAAATTAAACAAGACATTTTTAAATATTCATTTTTTTTTTGTAAAGGGTTTTCCAATTTGAGTGATATGATTTCTAAGTGACGTTTCGGCCATTTGTAGTAGTAGTATATCATGATTTGTCATTTTTTTTTCATTGTATTCAGTAATGTTTACAATTTCATCATAGAGAGATATACGCAAGAACATCGTTTACAAATTATTCAATTTTTTTAAGAAAATCATCTTCTCCGATGAGGCTCATTTTCATCTGAGTGGTGCGGTAAATAAACAAAACTATCGATTCTGGTGCGAAGAAAATCCACAAATTATTCACGAACAACCATTATTATATTCACTTAAATTGACAGTTTGGTGTGGTTTTTGGTCCACAATCATCGGTCCCTACTTCTTCCGAAATGAAGCTGGTAACACCGTTACTGTCAATGGAGTGCGGTATATATATCGATGATAACCAGCTTTTTATGGCCGAAATTGGAAGAAGTTGATCTTAACAACATTTGGTTCCAACAAGAAGGGGCTACGTGCCACAGAGCAATTGCAACAACCGAATTATTGCGATAAAAGTTTGTAGATTCGATTATTTCAAGAAATTGTGATATTGAATCGCCTCCAAGAAGTTGTGATTTAATACCATTAGACTATTTCTTCTGGGGTTATTTGAAGTCATTAGTCTTTAGCAAACCAGACTCTCTTCAAGCTTTAGAAGTCAATATTGAACGTGGTATTCATGACATACAACTTGATTTAGTGGAAAAAGTGCTCGAAAATTGGGTTCATCAAATTCGTTCCTGCAAAAGTCGTGGAGGCCATTTGAATGACGTTTTATTCAAAATTTAATTGTATCGATTGTACTTCACATTAAATAAAAAACATTTGAATTTCCTTAACAATTAGTGTGTTTTTTTTTGAAAAGAAATCATATCACTCCAATTGGAAAACCCTATACTAACATTTAAAAATTAAATTGCATACTATTTAGGCGAAAATATTCTCTTATTCTATATAATAAACAGTTAGTATTCTAAAATGTTTTGTTTTTTAATGCCATTGCATAAGTACAATTTTAATTCAACTGAACAAAATCTAATTTCATAGGTTAGAGTGAAATTCAATATCTAATAATTAACAACTCTGACTGAATCATCATATATTTTTAATAATGAAACTCAAATTACATGAAAATATCGTATTTTTTTAAATTTTTATTGAGTAAAATTTGAAAAAAAATTTTTATTTTTAATATTATTGATTTTCGAATAGTAATTATAATATTTAAATGGTGATTCTCAATTTCAAAACTTATATTAGTTTTTAACTATCTTTACTCTTCTATGTGCTTTGATAATGTGATATATTTTTTTTCTGGAAATGGAAGGGAAATGCGAATCTTCTAAAGACCCCAAGAATACCCTCTTGATAGTACCAGATTCTTATTGACTGAACCAACTTCGTCTTTTAACCAATATAATGAGAAAAAACCCCTATTTGTGAAATCTATAATAGAACCTATTAGAACGGTATATGTTCTTAGAAAGCGAAAGGTCAAAATCAGTTTTAATTTTATAAAGCTTAAAATTTTTTGAACGCAACTTTTACATGTAATATAAACCATCTGAGAAAAAAGTGTTAAGTGTTTCAAAGTGGTTTTTAACGATGGATAACGAATAAAAATTATAGCAAGTATTAACAAGTAGACTAAATTATCTGATTAACGTCCTAACGGTTAGGTCATCGACCTTCCAATTGAAAAAAAATCGCAGTTCAAACTCCGTTCACGTATTAGTAATTTATATCGTAATAGTTTTTTCCCCTTGCCACTCCTATAACGAGCATAGAAGCATCCACTAAGTCATCGTAATAGTTTATATCGCAAAAATTAATATCGTAATATAAAATAAACAATTCTTGTATAAGATAATACATGACACATAAATATGTTTCTAACTACCTTACATTTAAGACATTGCGATCCCTTGTACTTCTATAGTTCTATATTTATGCAAATATATGTTTCATCACCTTTTTACAACCTTTAATAATCCGACAGCACAATATAGCTATAGAGCTAAATAATCATCGGCTTAGTGAAAATAATTATTAATAAAACGAAACTGAAGGTTAATCAAAATATAAGAATAATAAATTACTTAGTGGCTGTCGTATACCCGTTAGTTCTCATAAGAGAAGAAAGGAACAAAAAAAAAAAAAACGAATTTAAGTTATTAATTAAAAACTCACTCTCAAATACTAACCCTTATTTCACAATATTGTAATAAAATATAATATATAAGTAATTAAAATTTTTATTTTAATATTTTTACGCTCATTATTTTATACATAATCTAAGCATTTCTACATAGTTATATAACCGAAGAGATTTTGAATAAATTTAAGCGAAAATTAAAACAGAATAAAATTCGCAATATCTCTTATTACATAAATAGGAAAAAAGAAGAAAAAGAAAAAAACAAAAATCAAATGATGCATAAAAAAAATCGAAAAAAAAATACAAAATAAAAAATTATAAAATATACATTTTTTTATCCTTCATTTCATAATTTTGAGTCCAATAATGCATTAAAAAAAAATTTTTTTTTTTTACGCTATGAACAAAAAAAAAAAAAAAATTATATTTCTAGAATAAATTGAAAACATTTTAAGATAATGAGTTCTGGTGTTGTGACCTCGTTCTATCCTATCAGTATTGGTTTTAAATGGAATTCAAATATTTTTAATTCGCTCGTAATGTTTTTTTTTTTTTTTTTTGGTTTTTTGTTTCCCAAGTTTTGGTAAAAAATGTAGATATATTACGGGAAAAGAAATTTCTATGAATGTGGTATATAGGGTTAGCTATCCTTATCTAGAAACAACATATTAACAAATTCAGTATAGTATAGGATGTAGATACAAGTTAAGCCTAAAAGATATCCAAATTTTTTCTTAATTCAATTCATATTTATGTAACTTGTATAGCTTTGTTATTTTTTTTTTTTTTGTTTAGTTGATTCTCTTGTCACATAAAGAAGGGCATAAGGAAATTTCATAGCTTTTCATTTTTAGGTTTGGCTGCAAATGTTGTAGGCAATTATTCTTCAGACGTGTCTCAAATTCTAAACCACACTCCTTTGACGTTTACAACATATTTCATACGGTCTTAGCCACTAGACTACCGGGACCCCTCGGTTTGGTGATTTGAAACTAAAATCAATAAACTCAAACAATTCGTTAAAGTTGAACAGCGTTTTTTGATAAAAAAAATTCTAAAAAGATTATGGGGCTGTCAATGCAAATATCTATAAAGAAGTTTAATGTTAGGCAGAACAGATTCAATATAATTTTTTAATCATGTAATTGTATATAATATCTAGTATTTATATATAAATAATTTTTTTTTTTATATAAAATTTAAATATTAAAATGAAATAAAAAAAATAAATACTGATTCAAAAAAAAAAAAAATATCTATACATATATAAAATAATTTTTTTTTTTTTAAATTATACATACTTTCATTGAAAAAAAAATTAAACGTGCAGCTTTTGAATTTTTTAAATTTATCTCTTATAGTTTCACCTTATAACCCCTCTTCGTATACTTTCAGCATACGCATTTAAAATGCAAAGCAAAAAATAAAAAAGCCAAGTTGCATAATATTACAAAAAAAAAAAATAAATAAAAACAGAAACAGAAACAGAAAAACAAAAATATAAATAAAAAGTAAATCAATTCAAAATTATGAATTTTCTAAAAAAAAAAAAAAGGTTAAAACCTTTACATATAATTTGGTAGTAAAGTCAATATTTTATTTTCATTTTAAATTTTCATAAAATAAATTCATAATACACACATACATACATACATATGTTAAAAATTAAAATTAAATTTTATTTATTTATAGTTGTGTGTTTTTAATTACTTATATAAAAGTTAATTAAAACAAAATATAAAATTTTAAAGAGCCTCATACAGAACACCATTATGTTACTCCAAAGTCCAAAGTAAAAAAAAAAGGTATAAACATGTTTTAAAATAAATCTCCTAATACACCCTTAATAAAGTAGCGGGTTTAATGGCATCAACTACCTATATTAATCTTATATTGCATATATATATATATATTAAAGAACTGTGAAACAATTATTGGATATCAATTGTTCCTTTATCCTTAAAATTTTATTTTGAATAGCAGTACAGCGATAGTGCAAATATGAGGTATGATACATTTACAAAGTGAACGTATTTTTAAAAGTATAGTAAATGTCAGTTTTAATATTTATTGTAAATTTTTTTTTTCTTTTTATTCGTGCAAATTGTTCAACTGTTGAGCTGATATAAATTTATCTGCACCTTTGGTATATTTTGAAACATGAGGGATGGTATATGCTAAATACTTCGGAATATACTATGGATATTGAATATGGAAATATGATGGTAATATACTCTGATTATTGTTACACTACTATTACAGGACGACTTATCGCTTATTTTTTATATTTTATGATAAATAATTTTTTATTTGAGTTATTAGGCATAATTAAAAAACTAATATTTGTTTGCTAGCATTATAGAATATTTGTTTATCTGTGAGTTATAAGATTAAAGTTAAAATTGTTAGTTTATACATACGATATTTTTTGCTATTATGGATGTAGCAGAAAGAATCCAGCAGCGAATAGTAACTGCGAATACGGCCGAAAATGAGATCGAAATCGAAATCTTCGAATGAGAGTTAGGGCCTCTAATTACTGTATCAACCAGTGGTGTAACTAAACCGCTTAAATAAATAAAAAAATACCTAAAAATTATACACTTAATAAAATTGAAAAAGAACAAAAAAATAAATTTAAAAATAACTTTATTAAAATAAAGTGTTGAAACTTAAACGAATTATTTATAACTATGCAATATTTTTTTTTTTTATTACATTTCTCTGCCATATAAATCTGAACAGGAAATTACACAGCCTTTCCTGTTCAAGCGTGGCTGTAAATATCGTAAGGGGGAATAACTTTTACGGCGTGTGTGGGATTCGAACCCACACTCAATCGGTGTTTACAGCATATTTTATACGCTCCTATGCACTAGGCCACCGAGGCCCTTATTCAACATTATTACAAAAAGTTAGTTTGTGTGATCTAACAATCTGATTATCTAATAACAACAAATATGAAAACGGTTAGTTTTAAAGAATACTGTAGTTCGACCCGTAAACTAGAACAGATATATTAATTGAGTTAGAGTGAATATTGGTATAATTGAAAATAATATGAAAAACTTATAATAAAGGAACTATAAGAAAAGAATAGTCGCGAATAAAGATCTTTAGGATACTATTTTCTACAAAAGAACTACAGATTTACCTTAAATTCTAAAGCTATAGAATTTTGTGTCAATGATGAATTGTTCGTTTTATTGATTGTTCGATAATTGATCAGAATTAAAAATATCTGTGATATATAAAAGGTGAATTAAATTAAAACCCATACCTAATCATATACATATTCCTATATTTCTAAATAATAAACTACATCCGTTTTTTTTTTTTTTAATTTTTGATCATTCGAACATTTTAATTATTTCGTAAAGATTTTAAAATTCTAAATTTCGAAAACGAATTAATTTTATTTAGCCCAATTTTTCAAGATTCCTTTTAAAGTTAAATAACAAATTAATGTTTTCGGACCATTAATACATTTTTTCTATTTTTTCCAAATATGTATAAACAAAAAAAAAAAAAAAAAAACATACATTTTAATATTTTTTTAAGGTGAAAATAGAGGAAAGAAAAAAAAGGTCAATATAATGATATCAAATTATTTATTTTTGTTAATTCTTAAAAAATGTTTCTATGTTTTTCTGTATAGTTTATTTTATTTTTAATTTCTATCGCGTAGCTTAAAACAAATATCTTAATTTACATAAAAATTCTATTAGATACTTTATCACCGGTTTTAACACCTCCGCATATCACATGATATTTGTCTTCTTTTTTTTTTGAGTTTTAGTTTTTTTTTTTTACATGAAGAAAATTAAAAACAGATGTAAGCAGAATGGATTTAAAAATAAAAAATGTGAATCTTGGAATAGCAAGTTGTAATGAAAAAAGATCCTAAAATATATACTGATCCTATATACTAAAGAATCATAGAAAATCTGAAATGTAAACTATTCGTGACAAGGAAAACTTGGAAAGTTTTATAGACTGGACAGATCACACTTTATTCACAATAACTCAAAAATCAATTCAGTTTTAATTCGCTGTCGTTGCCTTTAAAGGACTGTATAAGATCTCTCGACATTACACATAGCTAAGATTATTTGAATCATTAATTAATCGCTTTAGAAATTTAAATTCTATTTATACTTTTACTAAATATATTTAATGCACTATATCAGATTTTACTTTTCGTCCTTATTTTCTTATTGTTTTTATTTCTATAACACAGTTTCGTTTCATCCATGTTACTTTCTTCTTCCTGTTGTAAATTTACCATTCACATTATATTCAATATTAGTCAAATACTGTGCTTTTCTCTTGAATTAAATTCGACACTCTTAAATAAATAGTTTAATACCATATAACGGTAGAATCATCGAAAATAAAACTAAATAATTATACAAACATTTATAAATCTAATGTAAAATTTTGTTTTCTCCAAGAACTTTAATACTATTCATAATCTGCATCATTTATCTTAAAAACTTTTCCTTTTGTCATCCTTTATTGAAGAAAAAAAAAAAAAAAATTTTAAAATTCTCTGAACTGTACATTTTGGAATATTTTCTTTTGGATTTAAACTTGGCCACTATTTCTTTAGTTTTAATATTTGGTCACCATTTTACTGTAAATGTTTTTAGTATTGTACAACAATATTTACATAACATTATCTGACATCTTCCTTTAAAGAAATATTAATAACATATTACACGAAAGAGAGTTAAAAAAAAATAAAGAAAACAAGTTTTAAATCGCGCTGAAACTTTACATTTTATTTATTTTTTTTTTTAAAATACACTTTTAATCTTATGGTAAATTTAAAAGAAAAAAAAAAAAAAATTTTTTTTTTTTTTTGCTTCTCTCTTGCTTTTTTTTCGATATTTTTTTTCTCTTTTTCATCTTATCAATGAAAGAAAATTCCGAATATATGTTTATATTGACGCACCTATGCATATAGCATAAATGTGTATGTATATATACATTTTATGTTTAGATATGAAAAAATGGTAAGGCTTACCTGGGTTGACCACTTAATCACCTGGAAAATTAATTGTTATGTAAAATAATTTCTTGTTGGCGGTAATATTTTTTTAATGTTATAAACAAGGTGGTGGACATTTTTAGATATTTAATTTTATGCTTATTTTTGTTTTACTATAAATGATATTTTGATAAGAAAATATAAAAATATTTTTATTTTAAATATGTTAAAATTTAATACAAAAACAACAAAGATTTAACTTAAATTAATTTGAGAAATTATAGAATCGTTTCTTTTTTTGTTTTTTAACAAAATTTTTTTTTATTAGGCTGGTATTATAGGTCTTGACCACGTAGACACCGAACGGAATATGATATTCCCCATCTGTTTTGGTGATTTCATCAATAATTATAAATGCAGAAAATCTAGAGCAGGTCTAATATGTTTCAACTTTATCTATAAATATTTTGACTTCATCTATAAATGTGGCTTCCAAATGGTGAAGTATACCTTTATAATATATTGAAAAAATCAGTTGTACTGATATAATCTGTTAATTTATTGGTGATTCGAGGCTCAAAATTGAAATTCATATCGGATATAAAGTATATAGCTTGGTTGTTGCAAAAATTTAGTTTGAATCCCCCCTTTTTGCATTATCATTTTATTTCTGAGTTTTTATATTTACTTGCAACAAATCTCTCGAAAACAATAAGTTTAATTGAAACCTAACTCTGGATGATCTCAATCCTCAAAATTTCTATATATTGTTAATTTTCAATCAAATAAATCCACATCCCACAAAAAAAAAAAATTATAGTTTTAATTTACAGAAATAAAGTGTCTGTTTGAAGACACTATACGAATTGAACAAGTCAATGGAAATCTGTTATGGACTTGCATGCCCGAATAGATTAAATGAATCATGAGAAATATGATTTGTTTGTATTTAAGATGCATACATGAATTTTAAGATAATATTTAATTTCAAAAATTTAAAGTTATTTCAAAAAAATATAATTTTTTAATGTACCGAAATGATTTGTCAAAAGTGGTTGATGTCTTGGAAAAGATTGACGCATCGGATTGAATTAAACAAATATGATTGTTTTTCGTTTTTGAAGAATTGAATATAAATTTTAAAATTATATATATATAGTGTTAACATGAGAATTAATAATATTCTCTTTAAATATTTAAAATGAAATGAATTCTGATGACAAATACAAAAAATGTGATTAGAATTAATTAATTTAATGTTAAAATTTCATTTAAAAATATATTGTTATAGATTGTTGACCTGATGGATAATTTTAATTGCATTAAATCCTATAATGTTTAAGAGAATTTTACTGCAAGAGTTTTTCAACCGTTATGGTATATAACACGAGTCATAACATAAACCTTTTCTATTACAATACGTTTCTTTTTAAAATTTTGTTTCATAATATTAAATATAAAGATGTTAAACGTGCTGAGACAAATCCTTTTAACTTTATTTAATTTTTCAATAACAAAAGTTTTCACAAAAATAAAAAAAAAAAAAAAGCATAAAACCAATAAATTCAATAACAGAAATATCAATAATAGAAGTATATGTAATAAATATATTAAAATTTCTAATGAAATGATTAATTATAATTAAAATATACGTTGTCTGTAACAAAAAAAAAAAAAGAAAAAAAAAACTTAAATTCTATTTACTTATTTTAATATAATTAATGTCAATTATTTGAAAATATGTTCATGTAAATAATCTCCTCATATTTTATGTTTTTTTTTTTTTTTGTCAAAACCACAATTTTGATCGGATTTACCTTTATATATAATACCATCGCCATTTTTACCACTTATATATATTTAGAATATATACAGTCATGGAAAATCTATATACACCACTATACGCTCGTAGAAAATTCTTCGAAATTCTTGGAAATTTATCAACATTTATTATAAATATTAATTTTAAACTTTTGCACATGCTTCTTTTAAAATTCTTTAGTTATAATTATTGTACTTGCCTTTATATTAGGTATTAATATTCAGTGTAACAATTTATAATAAGGTTGAATAACCATAAGGTGGTTACCATAAGGATAAATCTAAAAGTATGTCTTATGTTTTAAAACAAATAATCAACTCAAAAATTTTTCCTTTATACAAAAAAAACTTATGCATAACAAAACAATACTCCCCCTCCCTCTCACTCAAAGAAAAAAAAACAATTTTATAAGTTTTTTATAAAATCAAATTAGAAGCAACAAATGCCTAATTTTAAAACGTGAAAATAATACTTTGTGAAAAAATCAAAATGATTTTTTCTTTTTTAATAGTGTGACAGATTATTGCCATTGGATGTAATCGTATAATTTATACCAAATTACACAGTACTTATATAAATTATAAATATATTATATATAGTACTAATATGGTCTTATATAGAAGTAGTCTTAATAAATAAATTAACTTTACAATTAATTTCATAAGATTTTCTTATTAGCAAAACAAAAAAAAATATGGTTTAAAGCCATAAAGTAAAATAAATGAAAACTTAATTCTAAGAATTTTTAAATAGCACATTTTCCTGATTGCTTTATTACGTAAACCATTACTACTTACTATCAAAATACATATTACTTGTTATGACGCATTTATTTTATTGGGTGATTGAATGCCTTTCTTTATGATGGCTTTCAAGGCTATTATCTTTTTATCTCAGAATAATAAACATATACCAAATCTCCACTTTAGGCAAATTAATTATTTTAATTCCGTTTATTCCGGTAATTCCGTTTTTTTTTTTTTTTCCTTGCCATTCCTATCAGGAGTATAAGGCATCCACTAAGTCATTTATTATTCATATTTGACTAAGCTTCAGTTTCGTGAATCATTAATTTCACAAAGCCGTTGATTACTCGGCTGTAGCTATTGCACAATACGTTTCTTTTCTATTTGTACGTTATCTTATACTATGATAATAGATATAGATTAGATAGAGATAATATGGTAGATATACTTATACTACGATAATAGATATGTAAATATACTTATCTATATATGACCCAGCCGAGGTTTGAACGAAATCTATTCTAAATCTAATCTATCTCTCCGATTTCGTGTTTTTTTTAAATTTTATTCCCCTGCTACATAAAGGTGACAATGAAATTACACAGCTTTTTCTTTCCTTGTGCAGCTGTAAATGTTGTAAGTTAGAAATATTTTAACGACATGTATGGGATTCGAACAGACACTCCCTCGGTGTTTGCAGCGTATGTTATACACATTTATACCCACTTGAGGTAAGGGACCTTCGGATTCCCAGATTTTATTATATAAATTATTCTTTCCTGAAAAAACTGTCTTGAAAAAACTTATATGACTGACTAACATAACTAACGAAAATAATTAAAAATTCAAAAAATAAAATAAGAGTATAACGGTATTAAATACATTATAACCATTCATATATTCTGTATATATATATAAATCATATTTATTTATTTATACCCTTCCATTTATTTACCTAAATACCTAGGTACATATTAATACCTATATACATTTTAGTATTAAATTACTAAATAGAATATGTGAATTCTAAACTGTGGTGGGTGTTTAAGAATTTTTCATCTATATAAAAAGTATTAAAAATGACTGCTTCAGAGACTTTGATTTCTGATTTTTTTTTTAACCCTCACCCTGAATTTAATGTTTTCATATTAAAAAAAAAAAAAGGGATATGAAGAAAAAAAAAACAAATAGATATAAATATAATAAGTAAATCCATGGTTTGGATGCAAATAAAAAGGAAAAAAAAATTTTGCTTTAGGTTAAAAAAAAAAAAAAAAACAAAGTATCTAAGTAATAAAATCCGATTGTGGGCGATAATGACTGTCTGAGTTAATAATAATTTTATATCATAAACACCATGGATTTATTTTCTCATCTTATTCTTCCTTATCTTTTCTTTAGTTTATATTAAATTTCCATTTAGATTTGATAGATTTTTGGTTAAGTATTAAAATGGTGGTTGGTTTAATATAACATATAAGTATATATATGTAATATAAGTATATATACACATATATATTATATATATAATCAGTTTAGTTAGTTAATAAGACGTTGTCTTTTGTGGTTAAAAGAAAAAAAAAAATTTTTTTTTAATGAAATTTAGGTGTTTTTGCTTTCTTTTTTTTTTTTAAATTTAGTATACGTATTAAAAAAAAAAATTTTAGAATTTATGGAAATTATAAGCAAAAAAAAAAATAAATAAAATAAAATTAAAAAGTATAGCCAAAAAAAAAAACTACAAAAACTTAATAATTTTTAAAAAATATTAATATGTGGTTTTAAATAATTTTCCTTTCCCACAAATGTTTACTTATTTTATTTTTTATATTCTGATTATATAATTTTTAATATACTTTTCATTTAAATCGATTCTCATCAAAATTTAATTTAATGATATTTTAGTTATTTGGTTCTAAAAAATTTTCTGTTTTTTATCAATTTCATTATAAAATCAGAGCATTTCTATAAAATGTTTTCTTCTGAACAAAGAATAAGAATAAATGATATGGTTTGGTTATGTGGTCTTAGGTGTTACTTATAAAGACACAGAGTGAATAAATGTTCTTATTTATACGAGTCTTCTGTAAGTACATACATAATATCTTGTATAACTTTTACTTATTAAAAAGCAGAATTAATTTTGATTCAAACACTGAATGATCGTAATCATGGTATAAGGAGATACAATTTTCTACTTTTTACCACAAGAAAATTTTTTTTACAAGGGTAGGTGCGAATCTTGAAAGACAGCAATGAGATCAACGCGTAAATACTCTTTGGTACAATGTTAGACTTTAAATAACTAAACGCGACCTCCCTTTTAAACCAAACATTAGGTTAGAACTTAATGGTATAATGAACTGTTTGGTTTGGGGATTGGGAAAATAGGAATAGGAATAAAGGAAATTGGGAAATATAGGAAGTTATTGGATGTGAGGGATTATTTAGAACAAAGATGTTGATGAATTTATTTATAACATACGCGTTATAATTGCCAATTTTAAAGAATATTTCCGACAACAAGCTATTCGATATTCGCACTATACGCATTACAAACAAATTCTCATGTTCCAGGAGGCATTAATATTTTTATTTCTTCTGTTTCTTATACCAAATATGGCAACAAAATATCTATCAAATAGAGTGAGTGCTCCAATGACCCGTCGATGACCTAGTGGAGACAGAGTTGTGGTAACAATGGGATCGTTTATTAAACAAATTCCTTTGTTTTGCACTTTGTCTACGTATACAAGAAGTTGCCCATATTAATTAGGATATATAGAAACTTAAAAAGCTTAGGAGTGAGTTCTTGTCTTATCACATATTAAAAAACTTTCAACAGAGCAGTACATTTTTAGATTCTTTTATGGCAAAATGAAGTATCTCTACGAAATATCTGTTCAAATTATACGTTTGCAAATGACGCCATTAAATAATGTTAATTGAAGATTTAGATCGAATAAAAGAGAAATTATCAAACATATTTTGCGATCTTCTCCAATCTTTAAAAAATTATCATTATACCTCCTTTTAATTTTCTTTTTCCAATTTATAGCTATATACTGAAAATTTTAACATTTCCAAAAAAAATTTTAAATATTTTTTAATGTGACCTAAATATTCCACTTTCACGAAATTCTTCGACACACTTTAAATGTATATATATGTAGAAAATCCAGACAGAACAGTTTTTTTGTTTCTTTCCTCCAAAATAATTTTCAATTGCATTGTAAATTATTTAAATTCAGATTTAATTGCCTAGCTAATGATCTCTTAACTCTCTTATAACTATAGATATATGTACATATATACACATATCTATACTTAAATCCGTAAATAAAAAAAAAAAAAAAGTTATATATGAACTATAAGTGAAGTATCATCATTATGACATTATTATTAAAACTTTTGCAACCAGATGGCTGCAATTGTTAAGTTTCTCGTATTTTTATTATACCTATATATATCTTATTATAAGTTATTATAGGTCTAAGAACTATAGAAGGCGCAGTTCAAGAAAAAAAAAAACGAAAATATTCTCATTAAAATTTTAAATAAAAAGGAATTTGGCATTATATGTATAAATATATATATATATATTATATGTATAAATATATATATATATATTATATATATAGGTAAATGTATGTATCTACATATGTATTTTCCTAACAATTTGATTTTCAATAATAATTTCAACTTTAAAATTAACCACTTTTGAAAAAAAAAATATACGTTTTTTTTTAAAAACTTCTAATAACATTATTGCATTCCTTCAAATAATCGAAACAAAGGTAAAAAAAAAAAAAAAAAACCGAAAAAAAAATCATCTAATCAAGAATTTCTTATCACCATCCATCGTCATTCTCATCATCATCATCATTCATTATCAACGAATTCATAATTAATGTAATAACAAACGTTTGTCACCTAAATTAGAAGAATGCGCTCTTTACAATCTTTCCACTTCGTAACAACTTTGTTCGAGATTTTATTTTATTTTTTTTTTTTTTGTTAACAAACACTTTAAGTTTACAATTTTTTGTAGATTTAAGAGTTCTGTACCAAATGCAACTTTTACATAGTCATGATATATAAAAAAAGAAAACAAAAAGAAAAAACAAAAAAAAAAAAAACAAAAAGTTGAATTGTACTTTAATTTAAAATCCTCTTCCATCTTCATCTTCATATATACATATATATATATATATATATATTTACTTAACATTTCAATTATTATAATTTTTGTTTTTTTTTTTCTTCATTTCATTTTATTATTTCTATCTCTTTTTTACATTATAGTTTTACTTCCATATTATATTATTGTAGTAGTCAAAGAATTGAAATATTGAGATGAATTCTACAAATATTAATGCCTAATATTGATACCGCAAAAGCTTATCCATGAAGATGAGATTTATTATGAATGATTTTATGTCTATATATATATAAGTATGTATTATATACATGGTGATTCATTAATCATTGCCTTGACATATATCACCACATGTGTAGAGAATAATAAATAAAAATATATAGACAAAACTTTTATATGAGAACACAATTTAGGGACTAAGAATTTTAGCGCTGTGGGACTTTAAAGGAGATTTCATACATTTTTTTTGTTTTAATTAAATACCCATAATTTCCATAACTTCTGTGGTACCAAGCGTTCTGTAAAATGTTTTTAAAAGTATGATTAACAGAGGTACATACTAAAAATTTTCTGGAAAATGTTACATGATAATATTCCATTATCAATAAGAAGAGACATGCATATTTTATGCATGACGATGCCCCAGCTAATTTTTTATTAACTGTAAGAAATTATTTAAATCGAACTTTTGAAGGGAAATAAATCGATTGAAGAGGCCCTATTGTTTAATCTATCAAATTTCTAACTTAACTGATTTTTTTTATGGGAGTACCTGAAAAGTTTTATTTATTCAAATTAGTAGAAACTAGAGAAGAATTTTGGTGTAGAATAAATGAAACGTATGACAATCTGCGTTAACCCTATTTTTCAAAGTTTAAGATAATTCGATTAGAAGAATAAAAAAGTGTATGTATACCAAATTAAATCCTGAGAAAAGAATTACACGTTTCAAGCACGTATGAAAAATGAAAAAAAAGTTATATTTTTTAACTTAACAAAAACTAAAAAAATAAATAACTTTCGAAAAGCTGAAACTTTTTAAAAATATTTTAAAAAAGACTTTATGTTTGCAACAGAAGTTAAGGATATTTTGATCAAAAGAACGAAACTTGTGTCATATCTCCGTTAAGATTCCACAGCTTCAAAATTGTTCAACTCACAATTATACCCTAATACAAAAAAATTGTCTACACATTATTCCTTAGACTGTAGTATACAGCACTAACTAATGAATCACTCTGTATAAATATTATATGGATGCTTTGAATATAAAAGATGTTATATACATAATATAAAGATGACAATATAATGATAAGATGATGGAAGTATTTCGGTTTTTTAGAATATGTATACATAAACATATTTGTATAAATATATATATGTATACATATGTATATATATATATATATATATGAACAATATGTATATTGACAGATTCGAATATATAAGTCTTATTTTAATATTCTTTTTTTTTATATTACTCTTGTAAAAAAATATTTTTGTGTTTTTTTTTTTAAGATATTCTCCGCTCTGATGCAATGCAACAACCACTTTAAAAGTCATCTGAAAATATTGATACATTTTTGATTCCTCAACATAATTCCACATTAAACTCAATATACAACACGTTAGTATAAGTTATTTTTAAAAGCATGTTATAAAAATTTAAAAAAAAGTTTAGAATGTTAAGTAAAAATTGAACAGTGAAATTGAAAATGTACTGATTTAATTTTTTTTTTTTAAGATAACATGAGGTTTAACATGATTAATCAATGGACTATCTTATCATGTAACAATTAGATATATAAGTTATAAGTCTGTTAGCTTGCCAAAAACGTTAACCCTCATATTATCGTTGGATGAATTTTATCCTTTTTTAACCTATGGCATTCCCAAATTTTTTTATTTTTACTGAAAGTTTTATGTAACATTGTGTGTTTAACTGAGTATGATATTTTTGGAAAATATATTATTTATTTTCATAAAATTTTGAAAAATATGGATGCTGTAGATAATTGAGTACAAATTCGGAAATATTCTTTTACAAATGTGCTCATTATCTAAATTTTCTTCTGTTAAAATTTCATCAGAATTATATTCAAATTTTTATATACGTTATTTATACATACTGGAGAAATTTTTCTGAAAATTTTTTTTAAGGATCGCTCATGTTATCTTGATATATTCTTATATATTAAAATATAAAGGTCTAGCAAAAACAATATTTTTAAAATTATAGTTTGTAATTAAAGTTTAATGCTTTCTATTTCTTCGTTAAGATCACTTATCTATTACATATACTTGTACATCAGTTCGCTTTTCTAAAAATTGGTAATATTTTTTTTTTTTACATTTTTGTCTATATAGTTTCAAACTTTTGGATATAGAATAATATAGTTCGTTATTTGAAGAATTAGTTCGGAATTTTTATTATTATTTCTTAAATTCTATAATATTCCATAATATGTACTATATAAATGTTTAACTATTTGGGTCTATGTATAATCAATCTGTAAAGCCATTTTTCAAAATCTAAATTTTTTTATTCCTAAGGGAGTTGGGAATCTTCCAGAGATACCAAAAATTTCCCCTTGGTAGTGTCAGATTACTTACTGACTAAACTCACCTCCTTCCTTTAGCCAATACAATGGGATGAAACTCTTACCTGCTAACGCAGTATATTGGCTACGGAGTAGGGATAGAAAGGATAGATAATGGATGCGGAAACATTGAATTGGGAGTGGAACTGTAAAGAACTAATGAATCCGCCTATTATTATTACTATTTTGCTAACAAAGTGATATATAGCCGTTACAGTGACTACATATAGCCGTTACAACAGTTACAACATGATGTAGTATATAACACATCCCTGCATGATATTACCAAAGATAGCTTCATTGTAGCAACTGTTATTATTATTACTATTATACGTTAATAGTTATACGTTATTATACGTTATTAATACGTTATACATTATTACGATATGAAATTACTACATATTTTTTTTATTTATATGACCTGGCCGGAGTTCGAACCCAAGACCCTGCGATTGAAAGGCTGGCGACTTGACCACTACGCCATGAGTTAGATAATCTGTTCTCTACAGCACAGTTTTTATAGATTTTGAACAGCACATTAATACAAACAGTTTATTTTTAAAAATATCCTTTAGTAGACAAGAATGTTATATTGCCCCATATTTTTATTCTCCTATATATTAAGAATAAAGAATTTTACTTTATTCTTTTGATCTATTGTTATTATTTTTAGCTTTTTTCATTTTAAACGGAAAGATGAATACAAACTAACATACATATAATATATACATACATATTATGTATATATATATAAATAAAATATTTTATATGCATTTGAAAGTGCATACATTTATACCCATATAGATATATTTGCATTTACTCATAATATAAATAAATAAGAGATATATGACATATAAGACTTGATATTCATATATATACGAAAACAAACTGAAATATTGAATTCAAGATATTTTATTTTGGTTCGGTTTCTACAACCCACTTTGATTGGAAAATTTTTGAAAGAAAAAAAAATATTTTCAACTTCTCAAGTACCCTACTAAATTATAATAATATGTACATTGAATTGGATTTTATATATACATATGTATATATGCATATACATATATATATATATATATATATATATATTGTTATTATTCTTACTACATTACTACATTATAAAATTTCTGTTCTTAAATGATAATTTAAGTTAGGATAAAATTGATGTGATGTAGAAGGTGGAAATGCTAGTTGTTAAAAAGAGAAAAAAAAACTGAAATAAAGAATGCATCCAGTGTAATTTTGAAAAAAAAAATTAGAGAAACGTAAGATGATTTGAATTGTAAATGATTTGGCACAAATAAAAATAAAAAAACAAATAAAATTGCAATTATGTATATATATATATATGTAAAAAATGATTTACTACATTTTAAAATTGATCTTAATTAAGAAATTACAGAAAAAAATAATAAAATATATTTAAATATAAAATAACTAATTTGAATTTCCATATATACATAAAGCCAATAAAACATTCTAATTTGTAATATTTAAAAATTTGACTTAATTAAAGAATAAAGACAATTAGCCTTGTGATAAGTTTGATAATGTTCGGCTGAATTCAATGCTTAGAAAGTCTATTGAGATGGAGTACACAACCGATCAAAACATTTAAGATTAAGGTTAAACATTTATTCCTTCTAAACAACAACTAAAAAAGGATAAATTATTTGAAGGTATTATGGAACTTATATAAGAATTTATTGAGGTCAGTATCATACAGGTACATAATTCTTTTCCAATTCTAGAAGAATAATAAATAATTTCCAATTCTAACAAAACAATTTGATGGATACCTACTTACTCTGTTGATTCTATTTATTTTTACTCTTCAATTCAATTCAAAGTCAATATTTATATAATTTTACTTATTTTCCCCCATCATATGTTAATTATTATGTAAATTAGATACAAGATTGATTTGTTTAATTTGAAGGATCTCTTCTATTATTGTATATCCTTCAAAATCATAAGAACATTTGCATAATCATCTTTATTTCAAAAGAGGTAGGAATAAATATATGTTTATTTTAAGATTTGTTTGAAATTAGTACTAAGTATGGTATTTAAGTACATAAAAACATGTATACAAGCAAATTCACATAGAAGAAATGTAAACAGTTCTTTAGTAAACTGCTGATATGATATGATACCATGAGAGTTGAGAGTCTAAATTATTTTTAATTTTCGACTTAATGCATTTTAAATTTAACTTTGTGTGTATTGTTTCAAATTGATGTTTAATATTTGACGCTTCATGTTGATTCAACAATTACTTCTATAATTAATAAACGAACATAAAACAAACACGTAAGGATTAGTATCACAAATCTGTATTTTATTTGACTGGATATCACTTGCCGGTATTTTTATTTGTCTGTTCTATCATTTGATTGGATTTCATTTGACTTTATTAGATTTGTCTGTAAAAACATTACCTAAATAAATCTTTTCACAATTTTATGGACAAGGTTTATAAATGCAACTGTAAACATAATATGTGATTTATTTTTCAAGAATTCCAAAGTATTAAAATTTATTCTCGAAATATTAATAATAGACATATGCATATTTACATAACAAAACATTAAAATAACAGGGGGTACCATCTCCAAACCCTCGCTAAACAAAATATTGAAAGCGTGATTTTGGACTGAACTCCCTTCAAACTTCTTTGAATTTCCTCGACAAAGTCCAAAACCGTACCTTACACCTAATTGGCAAAACAGTCGAGTTAGAACATTAAGTTCTCTCAACATTCTTCAAAATATTGGAACAAATTCATCCTTTTATAGATATTTGATAGATCACCGACTATTGCGCTATCGAACTAAAATCAATTATGTCTCCCCTATTCCAATGTACTTCGAGAGAGGCAGCAAACTCTAATTTCTATACTGTGAAAATTCTTAAATGGTTTAAAACTGGTTATGGAAATGCATTCGTGTGAGATCTGCTAAGATGTGGAATATGCTTCCACGTTGTCTGTTTCTTCCTGACAATAATGTTAAATTCTACAATTTACAACTATTCAAAAACAATTTTATTAGAATAATTTCTAATTTACCCTTCAATTCACCTTCAATATCATATTTCGCTTCCGTTTTCTCTCTTTAGCTAAACTTACATTACTATATAAGAGTTCGTTCCTATAGTGTTTAGTTCGCGTGTAAAAAAACAAATGGGTTAATGGTTTATTTTAACATTTTATTAGTATACATTTTAAGTAGACTTATAGACTTGTAATATGTACCACCAAAAAATGTCATTGATTTTCTATTCGATCATGAAGCTTTTAATTTTATTTAGACACATATAATTAAATAACTATGATCAATGGCTTATTGTATTAATATAGAATTAAAAGTTCGATCTATAGTTCGAACTTTAATTTGGTGATACGTATTACAAGTCTAATATGGTATATGGATATAAATTTTAAATAAACCTTTAGAAAATATAAACTTATACTATTTCAGCACCCAAGAAAATTAATTTATTGAAGGTTCATTTCACAAATTCTGTAATTATAATAATATATAGAAATATTTTGACTGAAAAAAGTATATTAAAGATTTATACAAGATTAAAAAAAAGGAAAGGAAAGATTTTAAAATTAACGAAAATATTTTTTTATGTATATACTGTAGAGTATAATGATTTCGAATTTTACTTAAAAGTTAATATCAAACAGATTTTGAATTGTAATCATTTTTTATAATAATAAAAATTTTCATATTGCACTTTAAAATTTTTCTAAATTTAATATTTGAAAAAATGGATACCAAATGAAATTTCATTGAAATTAATACGCAAAACCATATTAAATGTTAATGAAGAAAAACAAAAACAAAAAAAAAAAAAAAACAAGTATTCAAACGTTTTTTGTTTTTCTTTGGAAGAAACCATGAAATTCACAAACATAGCGCCAAGTCACGATACTCATTTATCTCCACTTTAAATTCCTTGTCATGGTAATTTTTTGCTTTCCTTTTTCTTATATTTTTTACATATTTTTGTTTTTCTTTTTTTTTTTTTCATTTTCAAATCTTCAAAATGAGTGAAGAGAAGTAAAAAGACAGTCAAAAAGACACAAAAATGAATTTCATATACATAAAAAAAAACAAAAAAAAAACTTTGAGACACGGAACTTTAGTTTTAACAAAAGGAACCGAATCGAACTCAAATCATCCAAAAAAAAATAAGCTAAAATATCTTATACTTTCCAAACTATATACAAATATATTTTATATATACATACTTATATTATATTAACATATATATATCTACATATATACAATATGTTAGCGTGATGTTATAAAGGTGATAATTGCATAAACTCTAATCTATAATTACAGTAATCAAAAAAAAAAAAAAAGGAAAAAACAAAATAACTTAAAGGTACATGGAATATAGTTGGTGTCCAATTTCACCCTGAGGGATAAAAAAAAATATATATATAAATTTGATTTGATATTATTATATATTATAAGTATTTGATTTTCTTTTCACCTTCAACATACTTCTTGAATTGTGTTAGGTTTTCTTTTTTTTTCTTTTTTTTTTGTTTAAATTTTGTGCACGGAAGTCTTATTAGAAGTAATATTTATCAAATTTTGGACATTTATAATAAATGCACCCGGTTTTTAATTTTTTTTATTTTTATTTTTTTTTATTTCGCCTTTTTTTGTACTATAAATTTTGTAAAATAATTCCCACAGGATCATATTATACTTGTAAGAAATAAAAACACAAAAAAAAAACAAAAGAAGAATGGGGTGTGTGTGTGTGTTACGTACCTTATGAATTATTTTTTTACTCTGATATATTTAAATTATACCGAAAATATTATTTAATTTTTTAAGTATAATTGGAAATCTTGAATGGAAAATTTAAGATACAAACATAAAAACATAATATTTTCCCATTGATTGTCAAAAATTGCTTCCAGAATTACAAAAAAAAACAACACAAAAAAACATTTTTTTTTTTCGTATATACATATATACATATATATTAATTAAAAATATCTAACATGTGGGATTTAATAAATTTAAAAGCTTTAAATATTACAATGTACAAAGATAAAAAAAAAACAGTTAGCATTTTATTAGCATAAAAGGTAATAATTTTCCCATAAAGTTAAAAAGTCAGGTATAACAATTGAATTGCATGTTTTTAAATAATTAATTAATTATGGTTGATTAAAGGGAATTAATATTAAATTTACCAAGATTTTTGTTTTTTTTTTTTTTAATATAATAAATCTATTTAAAGGACAATGTATGTATATGAATCTTAAAAGTTCTGATGTCCTAATTTTGGTTTTTGCAGGAATTACAAAAACAAAAAAAAAACATTTTGTAATTATTATCATTTTTTTGTAAAGATATTTTTTTTGTAAAGATAATCTGATTCTTAAACAAAAATTTTTTAAAAAACTTCATACTTTAATTTAAAATGGGGAATAGGTAAATACCGAAATTAAGTCACACAACAATTAAAAGAAATAAAGTGATTTATCTTCACAGTGTAACAAATTTATAGGCATTTTTTTTTGCAGTTTTAACATATTTTGAATATTTTTCAAAAAAAAAACATTTTATTGAAATTTAATTTTCTAATTATAGTTTAGAAATGGATTTTAATATAGTCCATACTAGTGTTGTGTTACTCATTCATAAGGTACTAAAAATGTACAACTCATTTTTGAAAAATGTCCCAATACCTCAAAAATATATTTCGTACCACATCTTTGTCACATACAAAAATTGAGTTTACTTTTGAAAATGGGTAAAATAATTTAAATTGAGTTTGTTTTGTCATGAATGACATATTTTGTATGGTACAAAAAGGTTACAAAATAAATTTCAAATTCATAAGTTTATGAGGATTTGAGGGGTCAAAAATTAAAACTACAAAAATGAGTAGTTCAGAAATTGAGCATTGATAGCTAAGAAGAGTGTACTAATACATAGTATGTAATATTAATTTATCTAATAAATATCTGTAAATATTTTACATATTATGCAAATATTTTTATTTTTAATTTAATTTCTATTTTTTATGACATTGTATCTCAATTTTCAAAACAAGTACCTCATACAAACTCATTAAAAATTGTTGTATGATATCTATTACTATTACTTATATATAGTAATATCTATTACTTTTACTACTTTATTTGAGGTGCACACCTCATTTGAGGTACTACATTGTACCATCTCATTTTTCAAAATGACTACTTCATATATGCAAATTTATTCAAAAATGAGGTATTACCCAACACTAGTATATACTACATATAGCATGTTAAGAATTAGTTCCTCCATTTTGTAACAGAATACAATTTTGGAAATTAAAATTATGGCGTTTGAAATATAGTTGAAACACTAGTTCCAGTATAATAATTAAAGATTCATAGAAGGAGTTTCGGTGGCCTAGTGGTAATAGCATATAAAATACCCTGTCAACACCGAGGAAGACTCGTTTTGAAATCCCCATACACGTCGAAAAGAGTAATTCATCCGCATGATATTTACAGCCACACCATAGGAAAAGAAATATTATACTAATAATAAACTAAATAAAAAAAACCCATAGAATTTTTTGTTTTATATAAAGTTAAATAAGCCTTAAATTCTTTTAACTAACAAGCAATCATTTAACTTTTAACGACCCTGTACTGTAAAAATGATGATTGTAACCTAAATGTTCTAAAACAGTGGGATATTAAGCAGAATGCTTAAAACTGAGCCCTTTATCATACAAAAGCTACACTTGAACTAGTAGATTTTGTTTTGAAAAAATGAGATTTGAGATCAAGCTAAGTTTTATGCATTCGCCCATATGCATTTTATGCAAGTTTTATGCATATGCATTAAAAAGAAGCAAAATAATATTGAAAATTTTTCTTTCTGTAATTGACCTTTAATTTAAAGATGAAATATTTATCTTAAACATTTTAAAAATGTATATCTATAAGAATCAAAAGTAAAACAAATGAATACTAAATGCTTATTACAGCACTAGCTCAAGCAAACTAGAGTACAATTGCTCAAAATGTACGTTAATATTCTTAAGGATCCGATATCTGGAAACTACCTTTTTGAAATAACTTTGCCATTGTTTTATATTACCTATCCTGTTACAATATGGCCTACATCAATAACCTGGTCAGAGTGAAACATGACAGATTTAGGACTCTAAAATATTGAATCTTTCATATAGGAGAAATCTCTAAATTATTAAACATATTACAATAAATGGTAGAGAAAAGGACAATTTTTTTTAAAGTTTCTCAAAAAAAAAAATGAAGTCATTTCTTCTTTTTTAAGCTGTAAAGTTTAAGCAGTATAAAAATTACAAAATTTAGAAGGAAAGTATTTAGCTATATATTTCTCGGTTACAAATAGTTAAACTTTTTTCTTCTAAGTTAACAAACAATTGAAATAGTAATGAATCCATTTAAAAATACAAATAAATAATAACTATACTATTATTTTTCAAAGTGAAATATTTATTTAAATATTTAACAAAAATTTTACTGAAGCATATTTTTTAAAAACATAATTAAGATACATTAAGTTTCGATTATTTAGTTTTAAAATATAATGAAAATTTTCTGTAGTCCTTCTTCTTATTCTCCTTCTCACTTCGATTTTGAAAATTGAAGAAAATTGTTTTTGTTTTGTAAAAAGAAATTCATTTTTTAAGTTATAAATGTGAACATTATTCATTGTGGCTCCAATAAAACATTCAAAGGCTATATACATATATTTATTAATTTGATATATATATATATATGTATACATATACATGAAAATATATAAAATAAATTAATTTTGTTGAACAATTTTTATACTATAGATATTATATACGAATTTTTCATTCTCATTTAAATTTTTAACCCATAACACACAGAACAAAAAAAAAAAAAGAGCATAAATTATAAGATTATCATTAAGTTGAACATCACATAAGGGCAGGATCTACATATGAACCTAAGTATGTATATCCAATTCAAAATGAAAAAAAAAAGAAACAAAACACCAGAAGTTAACAAATAAGTGATCTTACGATGAATTGCATCATAAGTATATTTTAGATTTGGTAGCAAAAAAAATTTTTTTTTACTCAGGTATAAGAAAACAAAAATAGCATATAGAAACCAAAACAGAAAAAAAAAAACAATTTAAAATTGCAAGGAAAATTAGTTTGAAAGTGGGTGCTAAATCCGCGAAAAAAAGGAGTGATAATTGCTTGAATATATTTATTAAATCCATACTCGTATAAATATATTTTTGTTGTTATATATATATATATATAATATATATATATATTGCTTCAATAATCATAAATGTTGGTTGTGCACATACATATTACCAGATATATATACATATATATATATATATATATATAATATATGAAAGAACAACAAAACTTCATTTCTGATGAATATAAATGAAGAAGTTATTACAAAAAAGACTACACTACTACTGTTTATATATTTTTCGACATTCGAAGATTTTCAGCTAAAAAAAAACAAAAAAAGGCAACCAAAATTTTAAATTGTTTGTAAACAATGCGAAAAAAAATATAAAAATAAGAAGAAAACCAAAACCAAAATTACAGAAAAAAAAAAATATATTCATTCAAGGATTAAAGGGACGACAGCAGCATTATAATTAAGTTGAAAATGTTTAACGCTTCCAAATTTACCACAAAATAAAGGTATGTTACCATCAGAAATTAAAAAAAACAATTTTAAATTTTAACTCTGATTCAAAAATAAATTATTATTTTTTTTTTTCTTTTAGAACACCAATTAACGAAAATGATTAACGTGTCTAAACGTGCCGATGATGTTTTTCTTTTTTATTATAATTTATGTACTCGTATATACGAGTTGAATTTTTAACATAAACAAGCTGTTGACATTCTTTTTGAATTTTGTATTACTTTGATAACTGTTATTTAATATATTAATTAAAATTGTTGTTAAAATTTTCAAAAATTTATTTGACAGTATTGATTAATACTTTAAAGTAGAAATACTTAGGTTAAAGCATCATACGAAGAGAATTCAGAAATTAATTTTGTTTAAAACGTATATATTTTGGCGGATTTTTTCAGTTTTTATGAATTTTAAATTTAAATTGTATAGCTGTATCACGAGGAATTTATATACACCAGAGCCCCGCTTTGCGTTATGTCTATTCGTAATGCGTCTATTTGCTCTTGCATCGGTTATAAGAAAAACCAAACCCCCGATTTGCGTCGGCGTATCGTTATGCGTCTTTATATTTTTTGTAATTTTCTTTTAATACATATATATATACAATTAAAATTAATGAGAATTCTCGTTGCCATGAAAACTTAACCTGCATATGGTACATAATAGGTCTGTTCATTCTAAATAAAATTTTATTCGCTCATTATTATTGATATTAAAAAGTAAATTATGATTTGTTGATACATACATATTTATATTTTTTGTTTAATCTATGAATGAATTTTTTGTGTTTTTATATTATTAATTAATTTTAATGGATTAATAAACTTATTTTACTTATTTTACATTAATACATATTTCTTATATTTTCAATTTTGTTTAGATAAATGTTTCGTAATACTTTATCTGACCAATATATTATAATTTGTTCGTTATGCGTCGAAATTCAGTTTGCGTCTCTACTTATGAAACCGAATAGCGACGCAAAGCGGGGCTCTGGTGTATATAGATAGATACAATAAATACCTCGATACAGACACAATTTAAATCTGTGAATACATGGCTACTTTCAGTAACGCTACTGCAAACAAAATCTTTATAGTGTGTACATTTTTTGTGCAATCCCAATTTTTTTCAGTGAATGAAGGAATTACTTTGTTTGTTTTGTTGATATAATGTTACTCACTGTATATAATAAATACAGTACAACATTAATAAAAAAATTGTACCTTTTATTTTTAGTATGTACATATGCATAAGGTAGATTTACTTTTGTCTTTTAAAACTATAGAAATTTTTCAACCAATAAAAATTTTTAAAATGTAAACGTTAACAAACATTTTACATTTTCATAAAATTATTTTTACTTTTGTGTGAAGTGCCAAGAAGAAAAAAAAAGAAAGACACATATACATACATTTTATTTTGTATTTCTCTACTACATAAATGTGACAAGGAAGTTACACACCTTCTCGAAACCACACTTCCTCGGCTTTTACAACGTATTTTTTACGATCTTACCCACTAAGCTACCGAGACCCCCATGCCATATATAATTTATTTTTTATCATTTATTTCTTTATTTGAATTTGTCATTTATTATATATAGTTAAAAAATTAAATTGTTGAATTTGTTCGAACACGTGTGTAAATGAGCCTTTACAGTATTTAGAAAATATATAAATGTATATATAAATAAAACTAAATATAATTAAATAATATATATTATAAATGCAGAATTAAAAATATATTCATCAAATTAAAATTTGTATTAATATAAATAAATATAAGTATTTTATTTTATATTCTTAACTTTTTGTAGAAAAACTTTTTTTTTTTGTTTCATTTAGTTCTGGTTTCATTATAGAATTAACACTTTTATATTACTTATATCATAATTGAAAGTTAATGCAATTAGGACTTTCTTTTTACATATACGAATTTCGTGTATGCAACTAATCGCATTTGATTTAATCCAAATTTTATTTTTATTTATTCCAAATTTTATTTATATATACTTTAATAAGATATATAGGGCAATGGCATTTGATGATTTATTCCGAATTTCATTTTTATTTATTCCGATTTTTTTTTTTTATATATATGTACTTTAATACCGTACTTATTACAATCATATCATATATTTAGAAGCTATCGCACTTTTTACTAAAGATATATACGGCAATGGCATTTGATGATTTATTCCGAATTTTATTTTTATTTATTCCGATTTTTTTTTATATATATATGTACTTTAATACCGTACTTATTACAATCATATCATATATTTAGAAGTTATCGCACTTCTTACTTTTTACTAAAGATATATACGGCAATGGCATTTGATGATTTATTCCGAATTTTATATTTATTTATTCCGAATTTTATTTATATATACTTTAATACCGTACTTATTACAATTATATCATATTTAAAAGCTATCTCATTTCTTACTTCTTACTAAAGATATAATGTATAGGCCAATGGCATTTGATGATTTATTTCGAATTTAATTTTTATTTATTCCGAAATTTTATTTGTGTACAAATACCGTATCACTCGCAATAAATTAATTAAATGTTATGCGATTCTCTGTCAATTTTTTAGTGATTGTTGTAACTACATATATGCACTAAATTTTCATATACTAAACATAATGTTATAAAACATTACGTACTACGTACGTACATCAATCCGTATATTTTAAAAATTAAATTAATAATAAAATAATCTTAATTTTAAAATTAAATTAATAATAAAATAATAAGAATGAAAATCTATTGTATATCATAGCAATGCAATTAGAAAAACCCTTAGAAAAAAACTAAATAACAAATTTATAGTATATAATATAAATCATATTTATACATATATATAATATACCTATATATTACCTAAAAAAAAAAAAAAAAAACATTATAAATAACTACAAATTTTATACCAAGTTAACAATTAAATAAAACACAATTTACATTTTTTTTTTTTCCAATAAAAATACTTTGTTTTTTATTTACAAAAAAGATCATTTGTGTTTTTTTTTTCTTTTTTTTTTCTCATTTTTCTTTTTTTGTTTTTTTTTTTTGTTTGTTTTTTTTTTTTTAATATTTAATAATTAAATACTTTAATTTTGTAAAAATTATAAATCAAAAATAATAAAAATATCTATTTGTAATTTATTTATATTATATAGATAAATTTTAAATATAATGTAATAATAATAATAATAATAATAATAAAAAATAAAATAATTAAAATAATATTACAGTAAATAATTAATAATAATATGTATATATATTAAAAAAAAAAAAAAACTATATTTTTAATTTAATATTTTTTTATAATTATTATTATTATTTTTTATTTTTATTTTTTTTCTATTTTAACAAATGTGTAATTTCTATTCTTTTCTAATAATATAATTCAAAATATAATTAATTATTAATTAATATAATATAATATAATAATTATATATTAATATAATTTGTATACACTTTTTTTTTTTTTTTTGTATGTATGTTTTTATGTAATACATAAATTATATACTGTGGAAAATTGAAAAATTTATGAATTTTTTATTTCGTCAATTTTTTTTATATATAATTTATTTATTTTTATTTATTTTTTTTTTTTTTATTTATTATTAAATAATCTCAAATATATATAATTAAAATAATAAAAAATAATTTTACATTGAAAAAAAAAAATAAAATAAAGTAAAAAAATTAAAATTAAAATTAAAATATTTATGAAATATATAAGAGATGAAAAAAATATGCATATTTAGTATATATTTATATATATATATGTTTCTATGAATGTATAGAATATGCAATATAAAATTAAAGGAAGAAAAAAAAGAATTATAATAATATATATTATATATATATATATATAATATAATATTTCATATTTATAAAGTATCCCAAAATATTAAAAATATTTTTAGAATATTAAATAACATTTAAATTTTAGATACAATATTTGTATCCATATTTTATTGTTATTAAATTTTATGGAATTTGGTACTATATATAAAAGTAATTTGTATATAAATTAATTTTATATATATACATACTTAATTTATTATTTGAAAGAAAATATTAAGCGCAATATTTTTCAATATTATAGGTTAATTTAAATAAATTATGGATTTATTCTGTTCATAGAAGTATAAAAGGGAAGCATTTTTTTGGTGTAGCAGCCTTTTTAAATTTTTTAAACATATCAAAAATTACTGTCCACTATATTTATTGTTTTTAACGGATAAAAGTTCTTTAAATCTCTGAATTAAAATAAAATTGTTGCCATCATAGTGTACTTTTAAGATATACACTCACATTTTAAACAAGGAATTTTTCAGATCAATTTTTTTTTATCCTGCAAAAAAAATCGAAAACTTTAAAAAAATGTTAATGTAAATTCTCTTTAGTACACAAAAAGCCTTATGATTAAAAACGTACGGTAAATTTAAATGCTACTGAAATGTCAAATTAAATATTATCGTATATATGATTGAAACGCGCTGAAAACGACATTTTTTTTTCGAAGTTATTTATTTGTATGATTGAAACGGTACGGCATTATTTTGTTGTGTATAAGTGAAATGGAACATGTTAGCGTTAAAAAACAAAAAGCAATGTACATTTTTCATTTATTTTAAATCTTTTAAGTAAACAAAATAAAAAAAAAATTTTATTTTTTTTTTTTAATTTAACTTTTCTTTTAATTTTTAATTTACCTTTTATGATTAAAAGAAAAATAACAAACCCAGGGTAAAAGACAATAATTTGACAGGAAATTTTTTGAAAGAAAGTGCAGACAATTTAAAATCAATTGCAAATAAAAAAAAAAAACTTGTTAATTATAAATTTGATCAGAAATGGTAAGGTTCCTGAATGCCGCGAAATGGATCTGAAATTAAATCCGTTATAGCCTAAATATAAGCCTTGTGCGGTCACGGAAGTGGTAGCAAAACGGTGCTATAACGCGCTAATTGTGGTCTTGTCATGGTTGACAGGACCAGCCACGTAAACCAACCAACCAACCATAAATTTGATACCTTAAAATCAATAAAATACAAAATTTTTTTAATTACCACTTTTTATATCAAAAACAAAACTTTAATTTTTAATTTTTTTATAAAAAAAAATTATTTTTATTTTACCTATGTATGTACTTTATATAACTTGACGTTTACGTTATACAAAAAATTGTTTTACGACAATTGTCATTTAATTTCGAAAAATTTCAAATTAAATTTTAATTACACGTTTTTTAATTATATACGTATAGAGTTGAAGTTGAATAATTTTTTTTTGTGCGCGATGCAATTTTAATCAAAAGCCCCATTTTTTTGTTTCGAACCTTAAAATCATGCCCTTAAAAGTCTTAAAAAATTTAAAATGTTTCAAGTCAGAATGTATAAGGTAATTTGGAATTTTTTTTCCTTTAAGTTTTTTGTTGCCTTATATTCTGTTCACCTATATATATTTTCCAGAGAAGATTCCTAAAAAATTTAATATGTTTTAAATGCGTTTTAGAAACAAAAAAAAAAAAAATTGTAATTACCCCAATTTCGATACCATAATCCTAAAATACCTAAAAATATTTATTTTATTTTTCGAAAAAAATATTTTCAAATTGGGCAGTACTTTATAAAGATAAAATGCAATTTATAAGTGTATATAATATTTTGTATATATGTATATTTACAAAGAAATTAAAAATTTTATACTAATAATAGTGTTTGTTTTTTTTTTATTTAATTATAATTTTATATATATATATATATACTTGTTTTAAATATATATATATATATTATATATTTATTAATATATTTATTTATATACTATATAATAATTTCTTTTTTAAACTTAATTCCAAGTGTTTTTTTTTTCTTTTTTTTATGTTTTTTTTGCATGTCCTTTTTGTTTTTTTTTAATATTTCTTAAATATAATTTTAATTTATTTATGTATGTATATATTTCTTAATTTTTCTTTAATTTTTTTATTATTTTCTATTTATATATTTCTATTATTATTTACTACCATCTTATTTTTTGTAGGTATTTATTTTGTTTATATTTTTTTTTGCTTTTTTTTTATAATAATTACCGTTTTTTTTTTTTAAATTATAACTATATATGCATGCTATACTGTAATCTTAAAGTTTAAATGTGTGTTTTTTCTTTTTAATAATGATTTTTTGTTTTTGTTTAATGATGATTTTTATACAATTAATTACTAAAATTTATAACTAATTTAAATTAATTTGTTTTTATTTAATTTTTTTTTTTTTAATTTTCACTTTATATTAAATTTCACTTGTTTTGTTTTTTTTTATATTTTTTACATTAATTTTGTTTTTTTTTTTTTTTATTAAATATTAAATATTAAAAACTACATTGAAATGCTTTCAAAAATTTGTTAAATGACAAATTTTGTATTTTTTGTGTGTGTGGTATAAAATGACATTGACATAACATATGTCATAAACGTCATTTGTATATATATATTTTTTAATAAAAAATATGACAATATACAATATATGTAATATTATTATGTAAAAGAAAAAAAAAAAAAATAAAAAAAAAAAGAGAAGTGTTAAAGAATTGATACCAAATCAAATATTGTAATATTGAAAAGAGTTTTGAAATATATGCAAAGAGTTTTTCTCTTTTTATTATTTAATAATAATTCAATATAATATTTATGATTAATTGATTAAATTTTGTTTTTAACTTGTTTTTTTTTTTTTCTTTAACTTTAAATAATAATTACTTTCAATTATAATTTGATTCGTTACTTATAAATATTAATTTGTTAATTAAATTTTTTGCGAATTAAGCAAGAAACAAAAAAAAAAATGTTTAAAAGTATGTTAAAAAAAGTAACGTAAGAAAAAATTAAAGGTAAAAAAAAAAAGTTTAACTTTGATGTTAAGTTATATTAAATTTAAGGTACAATTATTTTTGCAATTAAATTCGATTTTAATTTGCCGATGATTTAAAAATAAATCATATTTTTTTAATATGTATACTTTAATTTATAATATTTAATAACTTTTTAACTTTAACTAAAGACATTTTCATTTTAAGTGAAGACATTTTTACTTAAAGTGAAGATTTTTTACTTAAATTGAAGAAATTTTTACTTTAAATGAAGATTTTTTTATTTTAAGTGAAGACATTTGTAATAAAAGTTAAAGTATATATATATATATATATATACATAAATATTAGATCCAAATATTATATAAATTTATTATGTAAATTAAATATACATACTATTCATATTAAAGAATATATTTATATAGCATAAACTATATACATAAGTACCTATAGAGATTCTTCATTTAAAATAAAAATATCTTAACTTAAAGTAAAAAATATTCACTTAAAGTAAAAAACTTTTCAGTTAAAGTAAAAAAGGTATATATATATTACATCTACTTAGCATAAATTATATGCTTAAAATTTTATAAAACATAAAGTTTTAAAAGTCTCGATGAAATTACGAAAGAAAATAATAAATAAAAATTACGGTAAATATTTAAAAAAAAATTTAATATTTAATTTTTATATTTAAGTAATCGAAATAAAGAATGAAATATAATAAATAATAAATTTTTTATATTTTAACATTTAATTTATTTTTGAAAACTAATCAATTCAAAAACAAAATAAAGTTATAATTAATAACGAAATTATATATAGTAAGTAATATAATTAAATCAATGTTATTATATACATAATTATATATATAATAAATACATATATTGGAAAAAATTTAGAAAAAAAAAAATGTTTTTATTTAATTATCACCTATGTACTTATATAAATAAATAATTGAGTTTTTATTTACTTGCTTTCTATTTTGTTTTTTGTTTTTTTTTTTCCTCATTTAATTAATATTTTTGTATTTTGTGAAACTGTATTTCCTTGTGCTTCTTTCTTTTTTTTTTTTAATTTAGAATATTAATTTAAAATAACTAATTTTTTTTTACAATATAAATTTATATTTACAATTCAAATTTAAATAAAATTATTAATTCTTTTTTAATTTCTTTCTTTTTTTTTTAAATAAAAAAATTTGATCAAAAAAAAAAAATGTTTTTTTTTTTCAGAATTATTTTAAAAGAGAAAAAAGGCATTTTAATTTATCAAAGATAATTTCAATTAAAAATAAAATTTTACACTGGAAATTTGTTTGTCTAAATTTTTAATATTTTAAAGATATAAGTATCGCAAAAAAAAAAAAATAAAAAAACTGGACTAATATTAAAAGATAATATCGCTACTAAATGCATATTCAATCAATTAATCAACCATTTTAAAAAGTTAAAAGTAATGTTATTTGTGTATACCCATAAAACGGTACATTTTAACAAACTATTTTTTTTTTTTTGGAAATCATTCTTAATAAATTTAAATAAAATTCTAGTAAAATTAATATTAGAATAAATTGATTTATGAATTAAATGGAATATTAAAACAAGTTTTTTGTGATCCTTATCATAACGCCGAAATTTATAGGAATACAGGTAAGAAAAACTCTTTTTTTTCCCCTTAAATAAATTTTTAAACAGAGAATTTAAAAGGGTAAATAAATGTATTTATTTTTTTTTGTTTTATAGTTTTGTAAGTATTTTTACAGTTTATTAATTTTAAGTTACAGGAAAAAATATAGAAAATTTATTTACATTAAAATAAATTTAATAATTGAAAAATTTAGAAAAAGAATTCAAAAATTTATTACCTTGAAAACCACAAACTATATACAGGTAAAATTAATAATGAAACCTGAACTTGTGACATTAGTTTTTTTTGTTTTTTTATTTATTTTTATTTAAATTCTTATATAAAGTAAAACTTGTATTAATTCAAAATAATATACTTTACATATATTTGAATGTATTTTATTCGGACCAGCCGATTTAGCATTTAAATCTTTTAATTTAACTTTATATAAGAATTTATAACAAAAGCCGTCGGCTGTTTAAGTGTTAAATTTTGTGAGTGAAATTTATTTTGCATACATTTCAAATTTTATAACAATATGTTTATCAGTAACAAAATTTAAGAATAATTTTTTTATTAGCTTTACATAAATTATAGTCCGACGGTGTTACATTGTTTTTACTTTTATAATTTTAAAATGATAAAAACATTTAAAGCGATTATTCTTTCAATAAAAATAATACTTTTGAATTACAATTAAGTAAATAATAATCAATTAAAAAAAAAAAAAATATTTATATGTTTTGGCAAAAAAAAAAATTATAGAAAGCTTTTATTCAAATGTTTTAAGATCGAATGTACTTTTAAGAATTCATTGAAATCATTAAAAATAGAAAAATAATCCTGACTATGTATTAGAAATATTTTTATTTGTGTTTAATTTTTTCTTTTTTAAAATTTACTTTTATTATTTGTGAACTTATAATAAAACTTAAAAATACCTTTTCTTTGTCTCGGTAAATTAGACGTCTCCTCCTCCTCCTTTTATTTCTTTAGTCTTAAAAATTATTTTCTGTACATTAGAGTGTTGCAATATCCATAAGTCCTGTACCAGTTGAGGACGAAATACCACCACTATTACTTCCAACATGGTCATGCATATCAACAAGCCCAATTGATGTTAAGGCTCCAGAAGGTATTTGTATACCACCACTTGTTGTACCAGTAACATAACTATGATGTTGCTGGTGATGATGTGATTGCTGTTGTTGTGATTGAGAATGTAAATGATGAATTGAATGATGATGATGCGGATGATGAGAATGATGTATTGATGGTGTTGGAGCCGGTGATATTGGTGAATCCGTATGCCTAGTTATATAATGACTTGATATTAAATGGTTACTACCAGAATTTGTATTACTATCATTGCTTCCATTATTCGTATTACTACCATTTACATTTAAATTACCAAGACTATGGGACGTCACTGATGAAGATGCTGATGATGATGATGTTGTGGTTGATTGTACGGTATGTTGAAGTGGTGGAAGCACTTGATTTGATGGAGTTGTCGATTCTGGATTATGATGTATTGAGGATTGTGTTAAAGATGGACTACCATGATGTATTAAACCGTATGTTGAAGGTATATCTCACATATGAGCTAATGGTGCCATAGCACGCATCGATTGTTGATGCTGTTGTTGTATATCTGGTGATACACTACTTTGATAATGCATTTGTAAACTTCTTTGATGCTCAGCTGCAACAGCCGCTGCTTGCATACCATCAGGTATATGATACATGTTTATTAAATGATTTAAATCTGATGATCCAGTTGTTTGTTGTACATATTCACGTTTCATTATTAAATTATTATTAGTAATATTTGCTTGCTGTTGTGCAGCTGCCGAGGCATTATGTAATGGTCCCGGTGATACAGGTTCAGATTTAACACTAGAATCACTTGGACTATGACTTTGGCAGGATAATTGTGAACCTGGTTGACCAGCAGATCCACCGCCCGATATACCATATGGAGAACTAGGTTGTTGTTGTATACTACTGTATGGTGATCCTGGTTGTTGTAAACCTCCATAAGGTGATGTTTGACCACCTGATACACCACCATACATACCATATCCTGCAGCACTAGCTGCTGCTGCATTCATATATGAATTAAGAGAAGAGGGCTGATGCATTTGTCCCATATCATAACGATGATAATTACCAGCCATATAGGCACTATGTTGATTTTGATACGCAGCAGCTGATGGATCATGCATCATATAACCATTTGGCATATAGCCATTTGGAGTCATTTGGTACATATCACGATTAACTGCTGCAGCTTGTTGTGCTGCCGATAAGGACGATGATGAATTCCGTATATTATTAGATTCAGCTGGTGGATTACCTGATTGTATCATTGGACCAACACCTAATGGATATTTTTCTTTATTTTTAGTTAAAGTTTTCGTTTTACGCCTTGGTCTATATTTATAGTCTGGATGTTCTTTCATATGTACTGCACGTAATCTTTTTGCTTCATCTATAAATGGTCTTTTTTCTGATTCTGATAAATCTTTCCATTGTGCACCTAAACGTTTTGATATTTCAGAATTATGCATTTTTGGATTATCAGATGCCATTTTACGACGTTGACCTCGTGACCATACCATAAACGCATTCATTGGACGTTTAACACGATCAATAGCAGCCTGATTTTTATTAGATGAATTACTATTATTGTTATTAACATTACCAGCATTACTATTCATATTATGAGGATGATGATGATGATGATGTCCCGTCGGTGAAGTCATATGATGATGAGCATTACCAGGTCCTCCACCACCACCGGTATTACTTTGTGGTTGATTTGGGCTAAGTGAACTATGATGATGTAAAGGTGATCCATGAGAATTATGTTGTGAATGTTGTTGTTGCTGCTGCTGTTGTTGCTGTTGCTGTTGTTGTTGTTGCATACTATTTTGTGATGATGGACCATTACTAATTGTTGTACCTCCATTTGTTAATGGATTTCCTAATTGAGTTTGATTACCGCCACCACCACCACTACCAACACCATTTTGACTTGATGTTATATGTGGTGACATATGATGATGGTGATGATGTGATAATTGTGATTGTGATAATTGTGACTGTCCTATATTCATCATACCTAATGGTGCTAATGCACTATATGGTGATGTTGCATGACCATGTAATGCTGCAGAAGCATGATGTGGCGGCATTGTAGCATGTAATATGCCACCTTTCATATCAGCTTCCATAGTCAACATTTCGCTAGCTGCTGTTGAACTTGTATGATGTGGATGATGATAATGATGATGTAACGGATGATGATCCCTGTACCCAAACAGTTTGGAAGATTTTTTTTTTCACAATATTATTATTATTATTTTATGTAATTTTTTTTTAATTAATTTTTTGTGTTTTTTAATTTTTTTTTTCTTCAATTTTATTTTTTTATTTGATTTTGTTTTGCTATTTTTTAGTAAATTTTTATTACAAATTTATGAGAAAAAAAAAATTTATTGCAAAAATTATTTAGGTTTGGCACTTGGGCTTTTTAACATTTTGATTTCAAAGTAAATGAAACACTTCGAAAACGAATCATTTCTTTTGTTTGATTTTTCTGTAATTCGGTTTAGTTGTTGTTGTACAACACTTTTTTAAAATTTATAAATTTTCTAATTCATTCAACATTTAGAAAATATTTTTGTTTTACTTTATTTTAATATTATTTTTTTACACAATTTGTTTTAATATTATTTCTTTCTTTTAGTTTTGTATATTCGTAATCATAACTCTTCACTTTTAAATGGATTTTTTTAAAAATATTAATTTAAACTTATAATTTAAATTAATTTCTTTTCGCACAATTTTTTTTTTGTATTCATTCTATAGGTATTCTATAATATTTTATTTTTTTAGAATACTCTGTTTATGTCATTTTTATGTGACTCAATTTAAATATTTTTTAATATTTTTTCAAACTTTAATTTTTTTTTGGAAAAACTTTAACCTTTGCGAACACTTATCATATAACGGAATTTTTTTTATTTTTTTGATTTTTTTAAAATATAAACAAATTTTGAATAATTTAAAATTTTTCCTGTCAAATTTTTTAACTGTTATTATATTTAATACGGTATGACTCAAATTTTAATTAAGTAGTAATACACTAAATAGGTATACTAATATTTGTTTATTATTTTTTTTAATTTATTTATTTATTTATTTTTTTCTTTGTGTGTACAAATTTGTTTTAATAGAAAATAGCGAAAATTTTTTAAATGTAAAAAAAAAATCACAAAAATAATAGTAGACGCAATAATAGTAATAATAATAGTAAATAACAATCTTATAAAAAAATCCCGAAATGATATTGTATTTTCTTTTGTATTTTTTTTTTTTCAATTCTTTTCAAAATATTTTATTGTTACCAATTCCTTCTTATTTATTTATTTCAATTTGAAAAGCCACAGAAGGAAAAAAAAATATTAGACAATCTTCACTATTTATTTCTTTTATATATAAATATTTATTTATTTATTATATTATTTTTTTTTTTTGTGTGTTATTTTATGTGTTATGTGCTATTGAAACGGAGCGAACATTTAAAATACCTCCACACAGTACTGAATTAAGCACCTTTCTGTTTTGAGTAAACGTTTTTGAAACCTGTTCGAGGTGCCCGAAAAAATCACATTGAAAAAAAAACAGCAAACAAAAAAAAACAACGATACATTAAAAATGAAAAGAAAAAATAAACGAAACGAAACAGAAAATCACCACTTATTTTTTATATTTGAATTTTTTTACTCTTTCTCTCTCATACATTTTATTAATAAATTCATGTATAAACTCAAAAAAAATCTTTATATTCATCTTATTTTCACCTATAACTGAAGTGTATATAGAGAAAATTTAATATAAAATATAATTACACTAAATGTATTATGAATATACATACTTACAAATATAATATGTATTTCCATTAATACTCATACTCTGTCTTATACATACATACTTATGTACATATGCATAAAATAAAAATATATAAAATTATATTTAAAGCTGACTGATGTTGCTCCCTAGGCATTTTAAAACGATCGCACTCTAAATATAAAATTACACGTTGTTAGTAGCAGTCAAATATTAACAGATTTTTGTAATTCAATAACTGTAATGCATAAACCCATAACACATAACCCCATAAACAAAAGTATGTGTATATGTATATTAATTAACAAAAAAAATAATTTTAACAAACACGTTGCTATTTTATGCATACATACAAACGTAATAAAAATTATTAAAAAGGGTATTTATTAAAAAAAAAAAAAAAAACACAAAAAAACCATAAACAGTTTATATAGAAAGTGGATGGTTTAAAATTTTTATTAGAAGGTTTTCTCTTTTTTTCTCCTTAATTTATTCAATCTGTAATATAATATATCCATCTCTTTTTGGCACTATAAATAAATTGCAATCTAATCAGTTTGTGTTAGTATACAATAAACATACTTATATTTTGAGTTTCTCAAATCAATTGTCATGTTTTATTTTCTGAGTTACCATTTTGCAATTTTTTTTCACTTTTTCATACTTGGTTTGATTTGCTCTCGGCTTTACAGTTTACTTACACTGTGTTTAGACGACTCGATTTCGGGTGTACGTACATTCGTTTCGGATTTTTGTTTTAGTTGTTTTTTTTTTTTTTTTGTTGTGTTGTGATTTTGTTTTGTTTTTTGTATTCGACGATTTGATGAGAATTTTTATTTAAGCATGTATGAAATGTTTATATTTTTAACTCATAGTTAAACACTATTAGTAAGAAAGAGAACAGTATATAAAACACTTCATCAAGTTGAATATTTAGTCAGAAAAAAAATTTATATAATAATATATACATATCCATAGGTACATAGTTATGTTTGAACGCGAATGTGTTTAGTAGTAAGCAAAGTAAATCATTAAATATTTAATTTTTTTTTTTGAATCCATGTTAGTGCGTTTGGTTGTGGTCATAGAGAGTCCTATACTTTATTTAGATATACATATTTGACATATTTGAGATAGAAAGAGTCAAGCGCAAGCGCATTACAATTTTCCTTCTTTCTCTTTTTTATTAATTTTGATAAATGTTTTTTTTTTATGTTAGGAAAAAAAATGTTTTTTTTTATTTCAACCAATAATTGGAAAGCAAGAGAAAAAAAAAACCAAAAACAACAAGAAAAAAATGTCGAAATATGTTTGTGTTAGAGAAAGTATAATAAAATATTAAATGTAAAAATATTTTATTTTCTATCGCATTCTATAGTCATATAAAGTGGGCGGAGTTAATTAAGATTTGTTTTAAAATATTATTTTGATTTTATAGTTTCTTTTGAGTAAATATCGAGTTACTGTTTATGTATTCTTTATCTTCTTGAATCACGTATGAATTTCGAAAAAAAGGCAACCAAAACAAATAAATTTTATAGCATTTATTTTTTATGTATTATTTTTATTATCGTTTATCAAATTTAGAGTTGAAAGAAAATCTGTATGATATTCGAAATTAAAGTGTTGCCAAATTTTAATGTTCGAATATCTATGTATTTACTTTACATACATATGTATAATATTATGTAGGTACATATAAAAATTTAATAGTAAGTAAGAATAAATATTGGTGAATATTTTATTCATTTTATAGCAAATATCCAGCTGATGACAGAAAAGTACAAAAAAAAAAAAAAAAAGGAGGGCATAAAAGAGAAGATAAGAAATTGAAATTTATTTATTTTATTTGTATGAATGGATGTATATATGAATATTATATATATACTTAAAGTATATAGGTACATTTCTTTATATATAATTATTATTATTATTGTTGCTATTTTTATGGTTACTATTGTATATAATAGTGGACGAGTGGAATAAAAGTACTTTAGTTACTTTCGAGTTTCGGAATTTTTTTCTAAATTTTTCTTTTTTTGGAATAGTCTATAATTTTTTCTCTTTTTTTTTTTTGTATTTTACATGAACGAGATTCGTCTACATAATTTTCTTAATGTTATTATTTTTCTGTAACATTGCTTTTCTATAATAATGGAGAAAATTATTTTCATATTAAATGTTATACATATATTCTATTTATTTTGTTATAATTATGTAGAAACGTATGTACATATATAAATATTATAGGTATTTCGTATTAATACTATGTTTTATATCTAGATATCTTTAAGTTGTTCGAATTGAATTTTATTTAAAAAAGAAAAAACTAAAGAGTTTTTTTTATATCACAATATTTTTTACTTAAAAAGCTACCCTTTAAATTTTATAGATTTAATATAAAATAAATAATATAATAAAAATAAAATCATTATTATGTTATTTTTTTATAGGTAAGTATGTACTTTAAAATGTTATACATATATTCTTAATTTTCTAACAAAGTGTACGATATTAAGTTTTTAAATATAAAATATAAAAAATTAAAGAGTTAGATGGGTACAGTAGCTATATAGGTGCTTATAGAGTATAGATGATGATAGACTAATAAAAAAAAAATTGTTGAAAATTGTTAAATACTATTAAACTTAAAAAAAAAAAAAATTGTAGTTTTTTTTATAACTATTTTTAAGTTTTAAAGTTCCAAATTGTATATCTAAGCTGCACATTTATATGTATATTGAAGACCATTCGGTTAGTATTTAGAAAAAGACCCAATTAATTCATAATCTATGATAGCTATATGTATATATTGATAAATCTTATTTTTATACCTATTACCGAATAAAGAACAGTGCATTTAATTTTCCATTGAATATTTAATAATAAATAGTCGAAAAAATGCGTTTGTTCAAATTAAAATATATAATAAAAAAGTATTATCTAATTAATAAAGAAATCCATATATCTATAATACATAGAATAAAAAGGGATAAAAGAAGGTCTTTACAGTAGAATTATTATAGGTACAGCAATTAAAAAACTTAATAATCTGGACCATGTTTCTTAGATTATTTAGAAAAATTTGAAATGTTGTTTGAACCAAAAAATAGTTAAGTCGCTGATAACTAAATTAAAATGTATAAATATAATAGTACCAGTTCCTATAGTCTTTTCATAACAGTAAATAACGGTAATTTTTCTTTTTCCATAAAATAAAAAGTCAAATCTTTGTATACCTACCTATACATACATATGTATAAATTGATTACATGAATATTCATACAACAATACATATGTAGGTACATATATAATATAACATGTATTTATGTACACACCTATATGTAATTTTAAATATTTCATATATCAAAAATAAAAGTTGTGGAATTTTGTTAAAAAATTACAGAAATAAAAAAATAAAAAAAAACTGATGAAAAATCGGATATGTTTTTTTTTTTTGCCGAATTTGAAAATGAAAAAAAAGGAAAAAAATCGAAAAAAGTACAGTAAAGTTAATGGTACTTTTATACAACTCTCATTTGTTTTGTTATTACTGTTTGAATTTAATACAAAAAAAAAACAAATAAGAAAAAAATTAAAAGTACATAATAAAAAATGAAAATCATTGACATTGGGAGTTTAAAGACATTGTATTAATACATACTTTTATTTTATTATTTTATTTTTATGTTTTGTTTCAGTTTTATTCTAAATGGCTTTCACAATTTCTGTTTGTTTTTTAGTAAATGAAAATAAAATAAAACAAAAATTAAGATTCAAGAGAAGCAAAAAAAACTGAATTGGAATTTGCTAGCTTCAAATTTTTTGTATCATCCCCTCTAGACGAATCATTGTTTTTTGTTTTTTTTCTATTGTTGTTATTTCACCAAAAAGTAAAATTTGTTTTTCTTATATTTGATTATTTAATTTTTTTTTTTTAAGTATAGATTTTTCCTTTTATTTTATCTTACATATTATTATATATATGTATATATACATGTAAACATACGTCATACATATATTTTATATGCTTTCAAGTAGGTATATTATATTATTTAATTATGCATTTATTAATAAAGTACTATGGCATTTTGTATTTAGGTCGAGAGTCATGAACCTATTTTCAAATTTTTTGTTGTTTTGTAGTTTTTTTTTGAATTTCTTTGTTGTGTTTTTTTTGTTTTTATTATGTTTTTGCAACCTGCAATAATATTTGAAATTGATGATAAGAGTGACTTTTTTTTTTGGTAGAAAAATTATTGTTACTTAAATAATCAGTGAATTTTAAGTAAATTTCATTATTTTAGTTTTTTTTTTAGGATTTTAAATGCAATTTACTTAAAACTAAATACGAATGACCTTTAGGAATAATCTTATATTCATAATATTTCTACAAGGCGCGTATATATGTAAAATCTAGATTTTTAAAAGCGTGTGGTGACAGAACGCCCGATGAAATAAAGCGCGTCGGCTTAAATTCTAAAACTTTTGCCCACGGGTCTTAATTCCACAAGATCGTGGGCTTTAAGTCCATTTCGAAAAAGAATTAAAGCCCACTGAGTATTATAAAGGTTACTATCATGAGTCTGTATTTCATTTGACTGGATTTTATTTGGTGACATGTCAGAAGTCCCATTGGAACTTTTGACTCACTTCAATGAGCTACAAGTCCTATACAGGATTTTTTTTTCATTGTTAAGGCAGAAGTCCTAACATGTATATGCAGAATAATTAGATATGTATATGCATATGCGAGTTTCTGAATAAGGAAAGATTTTACAGTTCATTCCAAAATCAGAGTAATACGTTTTTTGCGGAATATATATGTAATCCTCCTAATTCAATACTCGCATATGCATATATCTAAATATTTTGTAAAAGGCGTATAATCCTGATTTTGAATTCAATTCTAAAAATCCTCCCAAACTCCCTGACAATAGAAGTATTACTTATATACATATTTTGGAAAAATCGTATAACGCTGATTTTGTAAACAATTATAAAATCCCTTCCAATTCAGAATCTCGCACATATATATATTAGTAAATATTCTGGAAAAAGCGGATACTCTAATTTTTATCCAAAACTCTAAAATTCCTCCTATTGCGTTTGTTCTACATATTCTATTACTCTCATCTTTTAATAACAAAAAATAGTGTGGGTTTTAATTCCAATTCAAAAAGAATTAAATCCCGCGGGTTATCTTATCTTATGATTGAGTTTTAATTTTTGCATTTGCACTTTAAAAAATTTGTACAGATGACCGATTTCTAAATTTTTCAAAAGAGCTAATGTTTGCTCTTAAACGAGAAAATGAAAAAATGTTTACGGACAGTATTTTGAAGTTTTGTATAAATTCGAATGATTGGACGGACAAAAATGGTCGACCATTATAAGGAAATTCTTTTTCCAAATTTTTATGTCCGAGGTAAATAACAAATTAATTAATTTAATTAATTTTAAACATTTGGTGCCTACTGGTAAAACTTTAATTTTCTGTTGTTTTTTTTTTTATAATTTATTGTAAAAGGTGGGAATAGGTGGGAATCTTGAAAGACACCAATAAAATGAAAATTAAGAAAGAATTTGGATAGGATTTTGGCATTTTTAATTTAAATTTATAATTATTTGAATTTTTTGTTGCGCTCAGAAATACAGGCACAGGTGCAGGATATAATGTTAATTTTAAAAATTAAATTCGAAAATAATTGACGACAGTGATAACTGAATATTGTTACACATTGTCACTATAAGTATATATACATTTATTTTATACATATTTATTTTTACTCATATATATATATATATATATATATATATCGAAATTATTATAAAATATTTATATGTTGAATCGAAATTATTATAAAATATTTCACTAGCTTTAAAAAAAACGTTATATTTATAGAATTTGAAAAGAAACTAAAACATTTTATAGTAAATGTATATATATAGCTATAACCTCCATTAAATTAAATTTATAATTAACAATTAATTAAATAATATTTATTATATATGTATATTATATGTTACTATTAGGGTAGGTGTATTAAATTGTGTTGTGTTTATGTACTTTTAAATAAAGTTATAATTTTTTTTATTAAACTTTCCTGTATATATAATATGTATAATAGTGTATATGTTTGATTTAATTTAAAAATTTTAATTAAAAATTTCATTGTTTGACCTCATATTTAATTTATATTTAATAATAATCATTTTAAATTAATTTCTTTAATAATAGATTATTTCTAACTAAATTAATTTGATGTATTCATACTTTAAAGAATTGAGAGTAACTATAATTATCATATTTTATATATGTAGTTAAATTAAAGTAAAAAAAAATTAATTAAAATTTGTCAAATCTATACATATATAATTTTATATCCAAAAATAAAAAAAAAAAATTAAACTATACAACTCATTTGTGTAAGATATAATGAAATTCAAGAATAACATTAACATCCTTCTTCAAAATAACTACCCAAATTTTTCTTTTTATACTCGTCATAATAATAACTATCCTAAACTCAATTTCCCAAGCAATACTTTCATCATCCTTTTTCCCAAAACAAAACTCTACATTATATCATTCTGCAGTAAAGAATCCTTTCTAAAGTTTGGTTTTAAAACAGATGGTTTTGGTTGGTTAAAGATCAACAACTACTCAGAGAAACCTCGTGCAGTTCCTTTGAGTGACTTTCCATGTTTTTCAATGTCTCTTGTAAAACAAAAAAAAAAAACTTATGTATTAAAAATATATACTTAAGTACCTATACTCAATTTTAAAAATTTAACAAAAATTTGAAAATAACAATAAAAATTTGAAATAAAATTTATTTAATTAAAGGACACAGAAAGAAAGTTAATAAAATCCGTTTTAATATTTTTAGTGACCGCATAGCCTTAAGTGACCAAGCTCATATATATGTATGTATGCATACTAAAATCTTAACGTAATATTTTAGATGTGATAACTTTTATTATTTTTTTTTTTAAGGTTTAAAGGACTTCGTCTGAATCATTATTTAAAGATATATTTTTTACATATGTATATGTTGTATTATTTTTATTTATATGTTTTTAACTTTTAATAAAATAACTCTAAATCATAAAAATGAAAATTCTTTTACAATTTGATCATCTTTTTTATTTTAATTTATAAAATTGAAAATATTAAAAATTAAATTAATTTAATTTATAGGTAAATTAGGCAATATATTCTATATATGTATTAACATTTTCTAAACAATTTAATATTAAATGCAACAATTTAAATTTAAGTAAAGTAAAAAAAAAAAAAATGTACAAACGATTAGAATTTATCATTATTTTTAAAATTTACTAAATTTTCCAATAAAAGTTGTATGAAAAATTTTCTAAATATTTTAAAAATAATTTTCCAAGTTATAAATTTTTTTAGAAAAACAAAAATAGAAACCATTATCCAATATTAGTCATAAATATATATGGATGAATAATTTATTTAAACATATTATCTATAGTTACCTTGTTTTTTTTTTTTTTTTTTTATTAAATTTAACTGACCTAAATTATTAAAAATATCGAATTAAAAGGGACAAAAAAAAAAAAAAAGAGTACAAAATGACAAAAAAAAAAAAATAAATGCTGTTGAACTTTAATAGATTAAAGGTAATTTTTTTTTTTAAGTTCAACGATTTTTTTAGGTACATTTGTTTTTTCGTGTATGTAAAACTGTTATTACAATTTAACAATCATAAAGCATGTGTTTTGTGTTTTGTCTCCCCAAAAAAAAAAATTTTTTTTAATTGCAAAATAATAAGTGTAAAATAAAAATAAAACTTTTATATTAACGGTTGTTTTAGTATCTGAAATTGTTACTAATTTTAATTGGCATATTATAATTATAGTAAAATATATCTATGGTTTTTTTTTTATGAATTTATGGGATTAAATTAGCTTTAGTATTAGTTATTCGATTTCATAATTATTTTGAATTTGTTTTTATATTCTTTAGTTTTAACAAATTTAAAATAATAATAATAATAATAACTAAAGAACATAACACAAACTCACTTTAAGATTAAATGAGTTCTTAAGGTGAGTTTGTGTTATGTTCTTGTTTATATAAGGAGAACTCATTTAAGAGTATATGCGAATGTACATATATATATATGTATATAGAATTTAAATCAAAATTCAAAATCAATATTTTTGAAATTTAAAAAAGTGATAAAATTTTTGACTGTACGTACAATTTATATGAAGACTTAATTAATTGTTTGATTTAAAAAGGAATATAATAATTTTCAAAAGTATATACTTATATAATTAATATATAGTTAATTTTATGGTCATTTATATAACTTGAAAACCGCATTAATTTATTTTTATCTTAGTTTTTTATTTGTGACTATATATAGGACTAAGGAAATTGGAAGCCAATAAATAGCTATTATAGCTATATATATATGCACATATGTATAATCTATAATCATAATTTTCAAAAAAAATTTTCAAAAATTGATCTGTATCTCTTAGGATCATTTTGGATTATTATATAAAATAATCATTCTATAAAAATAAATATTTATTAGACAATAATATCTTTCTAATTTAGTCAAATATGAATCTTTTAAAGTATAACATCTCTGATAATTTTTCCAATATAAGAGTTTCATCTTTGCAAAATTATGGATATACATTATACATATACATAATACAGGTACATTATACATTATACATATACATAATACAGGTACCTATTGGAAATATGAATTTTTTTTTATACATAAATACATGGTACATAATACATATACGCAGGTATATAATTTATAAAATTTTATCAATTTTGTTATTAATTTTAAATAACAAAAAAAAAACAAATATTTTCAAAGTTATTCATAAATTATTTAAAAGTTTCGGAAATTTTCTTACGCCATAGCCCATATAGGTATTGTCTGTAATTATCGTAGAAATCAAAGCATTCACTTTTGAAACTTGATGTAGGTATCTAGTAAAAATCAAGAATCAATTTTCTTCATAAAAAAAAACGTTTGTTTTTTTATAATAATCCTTTTTTAAGGACTAAAATTTTTTTTATCTTCTTCTGTAAACCGCACACGCAAAAAAATTTCAAATTAGTTACTGTTTACTTTTATTTTTTACTTTGATTAAAAATTTAAAGCTTTTACAATTTTAATATGCCAAACAAAAAGAAAATAAAATGAACTTTAAAAAATTTAAATTTACAAAAAAAAAAAAAAATTAAAAAAATTTTCAAAGAAAAAGGAAAGAAACCAAAAGTGGGAGTGATGTATATATAGAAAATCATTCTAATTCTCTTTTGGTAACAAGTGAATAGAATCAAAAAAAAAAACAAAAAAAAAACATTAAAAGAACTTTTATGATAAAAAAAATCCTATTATTTGCATTTTGCCTTAACGGTATATGTTTATGTACTGCTATTTACAAAAAAAAAAAAACAAAAAACACTTTTTTTTTCTACAAAAATATTTAAAAAAAAAAAAAAAACAATAAAAACAATAAAAAATATAATAATAGAAATTGTATAATAATAAAAGTTATTGTTCAGTATAAAAATACAATAAACAATAAAAAAAAAAAAAAACAAAGACAAAAAAAAAATCACCATTCGTGACGTCATAGTTATATTTTTGCTTGTTTACTTTTATAACGTCATTATATTGATTTGCATTCTTAATTTTCTTTCTCTATCTAACGCATATATTATAATTTTTATTTTTGATGATCTTTTTTTTTTTTTTGAATATTAATAATATTTTGTTTTTGATGCTTTGTACTTGTCGTCTGACTGACTTTTTATCCTATATTATATAGGTGTACATATGTATCTATAGATATATTGTTTATGTTTTGATTTTTTTATTTTTTATTATTGTTTAAATAATTGTTTGCCGGTACTATTCAATACTTTTTATATTGTTATTATTACTACTATTATTATTATTATTATTTTAAACGTTATTATATTTGTATATGTAGTGGTAATAATATATAATAGTGAAATAGCATACAATAGTAGGTATAGTACATTGGAATGGTCTGGTCCAATTCGTCTGCCAGTTTTTTTTTTGATTTTTTTTTTGTTTATTATGATTGGACTTCTTTTTATAAAAAAACGATTTGAATTGTTTGTTGCTGGTTTTTGTTTGAATTGAATTCAATTTTTTTTTCTCATTATTATTATTATTATTATTATTATTATTATTGTGATTATTATTATTATTACATAGCATTTGTGGCTGAATCTGATATTTACCTACTTTTCATTCATTCAGCCATTCATTCATTTATTCATTCATTCAAATACAAAAAAAAAAAAAAAAAAACAAAAAAATAATAACAATATACTGAGTATTCTGATATTCATCACATAACAATAAACCGCATTTTTGTTTTGTTTTTTTCTTTTTTTTTTGAAAATTTTATATGTGTGTATGTATGTAAGTATATTATAAAAAAAAAAAAAAAAAAGATCCTATTTTCCATTCAATTCCTCTTTTCTATATAAAAATAATATTAAAAAAATAAAAAAAAAAAAATGAAATGTTTTTCAATTGAACACAAAAATTCTAAAAAAAAAAAAAAAAATGAAAAATAAATAAAAAGAAAATTAACAAAACAAAAATGGCATATAATAACAACAAAAACAACAACAGCAACAAACAAAAAATTATGTGTAAAATAAAAAGAAAGTCAAGGTCGTCGTTTCACTGTATCAATTGTTTCTTTTTGTTCCGGAATTATGAATTAACAACAAAAAAAAAAACAAAAAACAGCGCCAGATTAGAATAGAAACAACAACAAAAAAAAGGTTCATTGAATCTAAAAAAAAAAAACAAAACAAAAATACATTTCATATAACAAACATTTCTAAAAAAAAATTTAAAATAAAAAAATAAAATATAAAAAACAATAAAAACATGCTATAAAATAAATAAAAAAAAAAAAAATAATAAAAGAAAAAGAAAAGGAAAGCGAGCGAATCACAAAAATCAAAAGAATATTATAATATATACACAACACCAGAGACCCTGAAGGGTAAAAAATAATAGTGATGGTGGTGTAGTGTATAACAATGTTTACATATAAAATAAAATAAAAACAAAAAAAAATAAATATAAATATAAACAAATAAAACCCAGAAAACAATAATATCATAATAATATAATGACTCTTTAAAAAAAAAATATATAAATGTATATATATATATGTACATTACGTACATAATACATTATTATTTATTATATATATATAAGTATACATATTATTAAATAATAAAAATCTAGAGGGTTAATGAACGATTAAGAATAAATAAATGTTAAATAAATAAATATATATATAGAATTTTCTTTTATCTATTTTACAAAAAACAAAAACAAAAACAAATCATTTTCTTATGCTTAATATCCTTGAAACAAAAAAAAAAAAAGAGAAAATTATAATAATATATAACTGTTTATTTTGACCAACCAATAACTGACCTATTCTAATAAATAATAAATTCAAAATATAATATATATATATATATATATACATATATATGTATATATATATAAGTATATACTTATTGTAAATTTAATTTAATTTTAATTTAAATATTTATTTTTTGTTTTCTTTTCATTGAGTGTGACAACGTGTGTGTGTTTGTTGTTTACAAAAATTAATATATGTATGTAAATTTAAAATAAAAATTTTCAGGACATAAATAAAATTCAATCTTTTGAAATTAAAGGTTTAAGCAAAATTATTAACATTCTACATGATGATACATGTACTACTGTAACGACATCTCAGTCTTTTATAAAAAGATTGGCTGATAATTATAAAGTTCATTTGAAAACCCGCGAAAATTCGTAACTATAATAGTCATTAGCTATCATATGATAACATATTATATATGATTTTATATTTCTGCATTACATTTCATATAACTGAATCTATATGTATACCATTTTTACTTTAATAAGAAAGATTTCCACTTTAATTGCAAGTATTTCTTTTTAAATACAAGTTTTCCTTTTTAATAGAAAGTTATTTCCTTCTCAAATGCAAATTTTGAAATGATATTCAAAGCTACTCAAAGCTTTGTAAATAAAAAAAAAAACTAATGACAATTTCACATAATTTGAATCAAATTTGTTGAAAATTAATTACTTTTAAATTTAAGTACATTAATTGTTCTAGGATTTTATATTACAAAAAAATGTTTTTGTTAAAATCATTGTTCGTTCGTTGTTTGTTCTTTTCAAAGTTAATATTTTTATGATCATATACAGAATGTGACAAAAGTATAAACACAACCTCCCACTTTTGTATCTTTAATATGCAGCCTACATTGGCTTTCTTCAGCTGTAAAGTTATTAACAATAAACTACAAGAACTTACATTTGAGAAGGAAATACTTGCTATTAAAAAAGAAAACTTTCATTTGAAAATGAAATACTTGCATTCAAAAAAGAAATACTTGCAATTGAAGTGAAAATGCTTCTTGTTAAAGTAAAGAAGGTATATATCTAGTAGTCATATATATATATAAATATATATAACAATCATTTCTTGTCATTTAAAAAACATCAAGTCATTAGTATAAGTGAGAAAGAGAAAGAGAGAGAGAGAGAACATACAAATCATATATAATATTTAGTAATTTGACATTTTACCAATTATTTGTTATGATAATTATATATAGGTAGTTAGAGTTATGATTTTTTTTTATATCATATACATATATCATATCAAAAACTTATTGAATATTCAAATAATAGGTAATGACTACTATAGTTAAGGGTAAAAATATGTTAATGGCAAAACAGCTGAACTTCTGGATAGAAAAAATAGAAGGATTTTTGAAAATTGGTCAAAATTCTGCATGCAATATGCAAACAAAAGCTCATAATGTACTTTGATGATTCTCACCACACCACATACGAGTATAAAGACAAAAAAGGATATTTCAGGAATAACTTTTTTTTATTTTAATTACAAATGTTGAATGACACTAAGATTTTTTACACTACTTTAAAGTTATATATTGCAATATTATGATGATAAGATTACTTCTGTTCATAAGATGTAAAGCAAAAATTAATCACAATAATCATAACAGATTATTTTAGAAAAAAAATATTTTTTAGATATTTAATTTTTAAAATTATATTGAAGAGTAACTTAAAAACAAAATTACCGTCCTTTATCAGAGTACTGTATAGATATATATTTCATTAACTATATAAAATTTAAAATTAAATGAAAATTTTTATTAAAATTATTTTAATGCAAAAAAGTTTTTTTTCTTTTTTGAAAAAAATCAATTCATAAATAATTAGAAAAATTTTTCATTAACAATTTCCATCTAAAACCAATCTAAAAAGAAGGGCAATTTCATTTTTTTTTAACTATTTTTTTTACTGTTTTTTCTATCTTGTCGCTCTTTTTTTAAAATGACATCCTTAATTAGTAAACAGATTTTTTTTTCTTTTGTTTTCATTGTTTTATTGAATGTTGCTATTTTCGTTGCCATTTCCTCTTTTTAATGTTTTATTTTTGTTTTTGTTTTTTTTTTTGATTCTATAAGCAGATTCATTTTTACTACTTTAGATCTTTCCATTATTATTCATCATGTTGAAGCCAATGACTTTAAATAATAAAAGATAAAATAATTAAGTTTTGTGGTTCTTTTTTGTATTCTATATATAAAATATATATATGTATATATGTATATTTATTTTTTATTACATTCCTTGTGTATTTTTAATTGTTATTTTTCTTGTGTACACTTTCTTTTACTATATTGTTTTATTTTTCTTTTTATAATTTTCTTTTAATATAAGTAAAAAAAAAAAAACAAAAAAAAAACCAACATAAAAAATTAATCAAAGTCAATCAGAATAACAGAAAAAAAAAAAAAAATTTGTATTCTTTTTATTGATCATACCACCTTTCCGTTTTTATACGTAGCAGATTACAAAGGTGCTCTTTTGTATTACAAAAAATGACATTTTAAATAAAATGTAAAGTAAAGCGCCCTCATTTTTGTTACCAAACAACCTCTAAATACAATCGATTAAGAAAATATTACAGAAAAAATAAAAAATTTCATTATATACATTAGTATGCGAAAATATAAAGGCAGAAATTCGAAAGTTTTATGAATTCAATTGGTTTATTATCAGGTTGACATATTGTTTGTCTTTTACGGCAATTTAAATGTACATTACAATTCGTATAGTCGAGTATCCGTCGATTATATTTCGTGTAGAGGATCCTTGTCCATTTCACTTCTATAAGGTCGTGTATATAGGACGTCTACTATATAAGTCGTTCGTTTATTATTCATATTGGATTTAGCTTCAGTTTTTTAATTTTTTTTTTTTTTTTTAAATAAGTAGTAGCAAAGATTACCTATAAGTATAGTATTATATACTACTTATACAATCTTTGGTAGTAGCTATTATAGTAGATTATAATAGACACAAATATTATAATTGTGCACCATCTATTATCTTATACAACAATTTTTTATTTATTAATTATTTCTATACAGACTACAATATACAGACTATACGACATATACTATTACGATATAAACTATTACGATATAAATGATCACTATTGGATATGATCTAACCGGAGTTTGAACTCAAAATCTTTCGAATAAAAAACAGGCCATAAGTCATATTCTCATCTATTATTCTTCTCCCTCCAATACTCAGAGTGTTGTTACATATTATGAAATTTTTTAATAGCAATGTGGAAATGTCACGAAAATATATAAATATTTGAGAAGATTGACTTAATTTCTTCAGAAATTTGTATTTTACGTTAAATTCTTGTATAAGATTGAAATATTTATGTGGAGTTGTGTCTATAATACTCTCAGCATTCTTCGATACACTTATAGCTCAAAACTTTTCATTCGTTTTCTGTCTGTTTGTTTCTGTCCATTTTGTTTGACCAACTTAACTGTTTGATGCGCTTTTGCCGTTTCCAATTTCTTTTAATTTCAACCGTACAACTTCCTTGGTTAGTTATACAGAAATCGATATAATATTAGTAATTTTGTACTGTTTCGTAACCAGCAAACAATTAAATATTCGGTTCGCTATCGGTTGGTCTATCAATTATCATGACTTTAATTTTTCGTTAGCTTTTTTTTTCAATAGTTTTATTAGTAATTTTAATTCAAACACAAATCCCAAAATAATATGTGAAATTGTATAAAAGTTTGGAGTTTTTATATAATATAGCTACATTAAAATCATATCTTTTTGCAATTGAAGTTTCCAAAGTTATAGAAAGAAATTAAAAGTATATCTCAAGATTCTGGTATATAGGTGGCATTAAAAGACGGACTGGTGCAAAATATTTGAAACTTTCATAATAATAATTTATTAGCACAATAATTATGATTGGAAATTTAAAAAACAAGTTAATTTTTGAAATTTTCATATTATTTTGTGTACCACTGTTGATTTGAAAAACAAAAAAAAAAAAAAATAATAAAAAAAAGTTTACACAAAAAAGACTTACAAAATTTTTCCACTTAATTTTTTCTATCGATATCGGCAATATTTACATTAAAAAGGAAGTAATCTGTCAAACTTTGGAAAATTCTGACAATAATTTAAAAAAGGACTAAAATTTAAGTTTCTATATCAAGGTGAGTGAATAAGAGTAAAATTTAAAAAAATTTAATTTAAAGTATTTTGAATAGAAATTTTCCTTATTTTATCTAAAAGATATTCAAAACTTAGTTTTTAAACAAATTGAATTGATTCACTTTTTAAACAGGTATATAAGTACTTACTTAAAAAATACAAATTTCTGAAAAAATAATGAAGACGATTATAGTGGAGACAAGAAGGTTTCTTAATTGTCTTCTCATCAAAAAAAAAAAAATACAAAGAAACAGCTAAGATTAATAAAAGACTTTAGTCCATTTATAATTTTCATAATCAAATTTCAACTCAATTATTGACAATATTTATATTTACAATTTATGGGCATCAAATCATCAATATATTTAAAATTGAATATAATAAAAAAATTTTTTAAAGAACTCAAATATTTACATAAAGCAATTAGTTAAACGTTTTTATTTTAAACTTTTATATTTATTTTATATATTTATTTATTTTAATTTTTACATGACAATTAAAATAAACAAAGAAAATCCATTTTCTTGTCATATGATATTTTCTTTCATTACATCATTCAATTACTTGTTTTCCTTTTAAGACAGGACAAGCCTATATTCAAAAATCTGATATTTTCAAAAAAAAAATTCAATTATTTTATTTTTTGATTTTTTTCTTTTTGTTTTTTCTTATTTTTAAGATAAAATGAAATTTAAAACTGTGGGGTAAAAACTTATTGCAATATAACAAACAGCTGATATGAAATTTTGGATGCCGCACATCATCAAAACATACGTCTATTGACAGGAGATTTTCAGATTCTTTTGTTATGTTCCAAAAAAGAAAAAAAAACAAAAACCAAAAAAAACAACAACAAAATTATTCATAACTTGTATGTGAATTGTATCTACAAATTTTCGCGTATATAGGCATTCCATTGCGCCTTTATGAAAGGAAATCGTGTTCCATTCACAAAAACTACAAGGAAAACGAAAAGAAAATAACAAAAAAAAAAAAATATAACCCAAATCAAAATAATAACAAATATACAAAAAAACAAAAAAAAAAAAATATCCTTTTGTTGTGCAAAAAGAAAAACAAAACAAAAAACGAGAGAAGTAATTTTTTTTTTTCTTTCTGTTTCTCCTTTATTTTATTTTAGACAAAAAAAAAAAAAAAAAAATTGGTACAATTCTTTTTATTTTTTAGTAATTGAATTCAGTTGGTTGATAACTTGTTGCATGTTTCTTGTGTGGTACAAAAAGAAAAAAAAAAAAAAAATTAAAAAAGAAAAAACTAAATTACAAACAATAAAAAAAAAAAAGAAAAAGAAAAAAGAGATTGAAAAAATGTCAGGATAATAAAGGAAAATTTATTGAAATGAAATACAATTTATTACAATATACTACATATATATAATATAATATCAATGTAGGTATTAAATGTATGTATGTATGTATGTTTATAAAGTTATATAAATAAAAAACATATTTAAAAATAAAAAAGTATATAAAAAAAAAAAAAAACATAGGTACATACATGAATATAAATAATTTTTAATTTACGTACAAGTGTATTTGAATTCATTGTAAAATTTTTGCAAAAATACTTTTTACAGATCACATTTTAGAGACAATTTTTTTTTTTTTCCAGGAAAATATTTTTTGTTTTTTGTCCTTTTTTTGTTTTTTTTTTTTTTTTTTTTTTTGTAATTTTAAGGTGTTCTTTTGTTAATACATAAAACACTTTGTACATATTAAAATTTTTTTTTTGTTTTTATTTTTTTGTGATATTGAAATTACTTGAATCAATTAAACTTTTAAAGATTTTTAAATCTTAAATAAAAAAAAAAAGTAATTATATATTTAATATTATATATAACAAAAAAAAAAAAAAAAACATAAACAGCTAAAGTTATAATTAGTTTTAAAATAAATATTAAAATATTATATAAAACTATAATTAAATTTTTTTTTTTTTTTAGAAATTGTAATTGCGGTCTGGAAAGTAAAAGTAAAAAATTAAAAGGTAAATTTTTGTATATACGTTTGCGTTTTTATTTAAAAAGGAGTTTTTAAATACAACATATTGAATTCGTATTCAAAATATTTGGCCTTATTAATGTTAAACGTATTAGTTTTTAATAAAAATAAAAACACACATGTATACTTTAACTTATATAAGTATATACTTCTGTCAGAAATAACCGGGGTTGCACGGGTTAGTCTTTCCATACATATATAAAAAAAAAAACAAAAACACATAGAAAAACTTTTAAAGAATTTTCTCAAATTGCCTTCTATGTGTAAATGTTCTAAGAGATTTTAATTTGTTATACATAAACATATATATATGTCCTATTTGATAAGGAAGACGACAGTTAAAATGTTTGAAGTCTATCTTTCAAACCATTTAAAATTGAAAGCAAAAAAAAAACGAAAATATCTTTAAACAAATTTAATGCAACAAAAGACTAAGGCAATATCTAACCAATAGTGCATTGCATAAGTCACCGGTCTTTCAGGCGAAAGGTCTCGGGTTCAAACCCTGGTCAGCTCAAAAATAATATATATATAAAAAAATATAACAAAATAATGTAAACAAAATATTAAATACAAATATGTAATTCATTACTTGTACCGAGATGGCCCACATGGCGAAAGCAAAAGGGTCCTAAAAATATCGACAGATATCTAAATATCTGGATGATATATATCTAATATAAAAAAAAAAAAAGATTAAGGGAATATGATAAAAAAATTCTTTTTGAATTTATTTTGGTCGTCTTGGGCAAAATTGGACATAATTGGCTAACAAAAATATTTTTTTATGTTTTGTCGATACTAAGATGAATTAACGAATTCAAAGTCTCTTTAAGTGAATTCTGGATAATAAATTATTTTAATAGTTTCCTGAGTTGAGATTTTATATCAATTTAAAGCATTCAACAGATTCTATAGAATTCGTATATGGCAAACATTTGCCATCTTTTCCTTATTTTTCCGATGACAAAAAATAAAAATATTAAATTTAACAACAAGAGATAAAATAATTGTTTTAAAATTGTGATGAATTTGTCATCTTTTCATCTATTCACTCTATACTATACTATACATCTATACTATACAAGTACAAAAATCTAGAAAAGTAAAAATCTAGGTTAGTTTAAAAAGCATGAAATCATAATATGTTAGACATAATTATTTGTGAATAATTTGTGTGTGTGTAATAAGGATTGCTTCTGTGATAGTTAGTCAAAATTGTAACACTCGATTTAAAAAAATTATTAAGTTAGCTTCTGTTAAGCACGTTGGTGAAGTGTTATTCGGCAATTAATATAATATAAAATAAAATAACAAAAAAGTTCCAATATCTAGAAAAGGACTAATAATAGATAATTTTTTTTCTAGTTTTAGCCCCAGGAATCGCCTCCTGAAATATTTGCACTCTTATGTGAAACAACCTGTGTATATATTATAAATTATAATTAATATCATATTTATAATATATAATAAAATAATAATAACAAATAATTCTTGTATTCTGGTATATCTTTTATAAATAGCAACAGTCCAGTAATCAACGGTTTAGTGAAATTAATGATTACAAAAACTGAAGCTTAATCAAGTCGGAATAAATTACTTAGTAGATGCCCTATGCTCCTTGGCAAAGAAATAAAATATATAAATTGTAACTAATAGCTAATACATTATTGAAATATGTCTTATCATGCGCTTATTAACTACTGTGCTTATTAACATTTTGTTTAGGACTTTCGTTAGGCTAGTGGACCAAAACAGTGTGGGTTTGGAAACACCAAGACAGTGTGGGTTTGAATTCCACAAAAAAAAAACCCCTCTTTGATTATTGAAATTTGTAATATTTTGACGTAATGTATTTTTTTTTCAATAAAACATTTATAACAAAAATAAAGAATCATATTTTTAAGAATTAGATTTAGTATTAAAATCCTTTAAATATAACCTATGTATATAGTAACGGATCCACTTAACAATTTTTATTTCAAGTCCTTAAAGTATTTCTTCATTTATATATCTTCGTTTATTACTATTTACATTAAGTATTAGAATAAATAATAGAGTCCTTATTCTCTTTCATTTATAAGGATCAGGTTGAAGGGTTTTTTCAAGTTTAAACTTTTCGTCTAAAAATATTTTTAAACAAAACAAAAACCATACCATCTATAAGAAAATTTTTAATTTTTGTTCTTTTCAAAAAATTAATTTCTAATTTCAAAATTATTTATTAATATACTGATTCATCTTTTGATACTGAATTAATATATTACCTAATATTTTATAATGTATACAATATTGTATGGTGCATTATTCCTGATTTAAATATCATTCCTTTTTTATCTTTTGATTATATTATATATACCTTTCAACATTTAATACAATTAAAAATAAAAAAAATATAAAAAAAAAAATGTGTAGAGAGGAAACAGTTAAATAATATTCAGTTTCCTGAAAGTTCTCATAGTTCTTAAGTATTTATCTATGATATCAAATATACACCCCCACATTCATGAATATTATTTATTATTTTTATTTTATACATCTATAGATATGTATATATAAAGATCTTTATAACTATATAATTAAATATGTATGAACAGAAAAGATCCATTTCTTGGTTCTATATGTATTATTATATTCATTAAATTGCATAAATTAAGAAAATACAAAACATACCCATAAAAGAAGCAGTATTCGATACTTAAGAGAGCACTACTGGAATTAATTCATGATGAACTACTTTAAACCTTTTTAACAAGCTGTTCCCACGTTTTTTAATTCATCATTTTTCAAAATCAAAATATAACGCAACAACAGAACACAACAAATTAAATTTGATCTAGATTATATATATAAAAAAAAAAAAACAAAAATATTTAGAAATAAATTGTGCGCCATTTGCTTTTTTTTTTTTTTTATATTCACATCTTTTTTTCTTTTAAATTGAATCCACGAATCCATAATCACATTAAAATCATCGTCTGTCTTGTCTACAACGAAAAATGAAACGATCTACAGATTACAAAAAAAAAAAAAAAAAAATAACAAAAAAAAAAAATTATGATTAAAAAATGATCTGTCGGTTCTTGTATATACCAGCAAATTTATTTATTTTTTCTTTTTATAATGTTAGGCTTCTGCATCTTTCCCTTGGATTATAAGTTCTTAAGATATATATATATATATATATATATTCTATCAAACTGTACCAGAAAAAAAATTAAAAATTTTATACAGATTTTCATGAGTTTTATGCTGTTATCGTCATTGTCGTCGTTGTCGTCATTATCATCATCGTAGTCGTCTTCATCATCATCATCATCATTCAATCGCTATATCATTTTAATGATTATCATCATATAATCAGTATTTGTTAACGTTCTCTCGTTAAATATTCTTATATTTACTGGCTGACTGACTGACTGTGTTATTACTTTTGTTGTAAATTTGTTGTTAAATTAATAGGTACTATGTTGTTATTTTACTGTATATGTTGTATGAAAAAAAATAATAAAAAAATAAAAAAAAAATTACAGAAAAACAGATTATTTTTCAGTTCACTCAATGAAAAAAAAAAAACAAAAATTGTATCTACAAATTTAATATTAAAATTCATCAGCCATATTTTCTTTTGAAAAGAAATGTTCGACCGCACGAAACAGGAAAACGCTTCTCAAGTTTCTATCATAATCATGATAATCATAATCATTGCCATCATTCATCAACAATCATTTGTTATAATCAAAGAAATAAATCGCAATTTTTAAAATTAAACTCAAAAAAAAAAAAAAAACAAAAACAATCAAAATCACTCAGAAGATGAAAATGAGAACGGGAACATTCACAAGAAATAAAAGCAAAAAGTAAAAAAAATGTTGGCGCAGAAAATGAGATGGATAAATGTAAAAAAAAAAAAAAATCTCTAGATATTATTATTTTTTTTTCGTCTTAAATTTTTTATTTTTGATACCAATCATTAGTATATACCATTTTAACAACCATCATTAGTTTTTTTTTTTTTTTTTTTTTTGAAAATCTAGAAATTAATGAAAGAGGATCTCTTCAAATGTGTAATGAGTACTGAAATTAAGAATTTAACAGAAAATCAACGGCAACAACAACAACAAAAATAATTGCAAAGATTTTCAGTAAAGGCGCAGTAAAGGAAAAGTAAAAAACAAAAAAAAAAAAAACAAAATCTCAAGTTATTAAAGCAGGAGTATAGTAGCCTGTTTTTACAGGAGTAAGAAAATAGTTATAGTTATACTCGTAATATACCCTATAAATATAACATTCATTCACATCAATAATGGTTGATTTCAAAATAATTTAAAAAAAAAAAACAAAAAAAAAGGAAATTAAATGAAATGTAAAAAATGTTTTTTTTTTTCCTCTTCAAAAAAAGGTATTAAATTTTCGGGGCTGGACTGGATAATTACTTGATAAATTACTATGCTGCTGTTTCAAGATATTAAATTTATTTATTTATTTATTTTTTTTTTGTTTTTTGTTGTATCTGAAAATTACATTTGGTAGAAATTGCAAGAAAAAAAGGTATTCAAAAAAGAAAAAAAAAAAGCGGCTAAAAACAGTAGCTACAATCATATTAATTTTTTTTTTTTTGTATTTTAAATTTTCTGGTATATTTATGTCATAATCAAAAAACAAAAAATAAAAAAATTAAAAAAAAACATGATGGTTTAGTCCTATTACCAATCATATACTTTTCAAGGATATTCATAAAAATATCATTACTATATATTTCTTATGAAATAAGTCTCGAAATTCTGAAATGTTGAAAAGTAGAATTTTTTTTTTTTTTTTTTTAGAATTCCGGGGATTATTTAATCAAAAATTCTATTGTTTCCTGATTGATGTAATAAGGATAACGATAACTTTTAGCATGCTTCAATTCTTTAATTTTTTTTTTTTTTGTTTTAATTTCTTTTCTTTTTTTGTTTTGTTTTTCTTGGAAATGAGAACTTATAGCTAAGAGACTAATGAAACATCTTCAAAATTTTTCGTGCAATGGAAAACCGCATCTATTAATATTTTTAACATATTGGTCCACATAAAAATTGTATTTTAGAACGCTTTTATAGGATGATTTCTCAAAATAAAGAATTACTTATAATTTATTGGTATATGTAATAAGGGAAGAAGAGGATAAAAAAAAAATATATATATATATATATATAACAGTTTAATTATAGGTTATATTTAAAAAAAACAAATTCTCATTTAAGGATTTCTTTTCTTTTATTTTATATACCAATCTGTGATAATAATAATAATAATAATAATAATAATAATAATTTTGAGATAGAAATATTTTAAAACCATATTTTAAAAGTAAATTGAGGATCAATCATAAATCCAATTTTTAAAATGAAAGAGCGGAAAATTATAATTAATACGTTCTATTGTATATATATTTATAGTCTTGTTTTTTTTTTTTTTAATTTTGCTTTTATAAATTGAGGACCTGCTATATTTTTATCATGATTTAAATAAAATCCATTGTTTCCGTATCCATTTCTTATCTCTACTCCCTAGCCAATACAGTGCGTCCGCAGGTAAGGGTTTCATCCCATTATATTGGATAAAGCGGGAGGTGGGTTTAGTCAGTTAAAATCTGCCACTACCAAGGAGGCAATTCTTGGTGTTTTGGAAGATTCCTACCTCTCTTAGAAAAAAAAAAAATAGAGCATTCAATTAAACTTTGTAGGTACATTTAATATGAAAATGTATTAACGGTAAATTTATAAAATATTCTAAATCAAATAATCTATAACTGCAGTCTTATACGAAAAGGAGGAGATGCTTTATCTAAGAATTTATTATATAGGTAAATAATCAAAAATTTAAGTATATAATCTTAAGAAAAAGTACTGTCTGCGGGTGAACTATTATAGATGGGACATTAAATAAAACTAAATATATACTATTTAAGAGTTTAAGTATAATCTAAGGTCTGTTTCCGTGGAACATAATGGGCTTACAAAAAGAAAACGATCTAATCATAAGTAATGAGATATGATTTGTAAAATTTCAAAGTAGTACATATAGGTTTTCAGTTCATTATACATACTTAAGAACATAGTATAAAAGTTTCTTTAAATAAATCTATGGTCAAACAATTTTGCCACGTTCTATTTATTATCCTATCGATAATTTGATTCTATAAATAATTTTAAAAATATTTAATGAAAAACTTAATTTAGGTCTCGTTTTTAAAACATTTTTCCCAAAAAAATTTTGAAATATTTTTTTACTAGTTTCACTCTATCTGTTCATCTGTTCATTTGTCGCATACTGTTTACAGAACTTTTACATCGTTTAAAATGGAACAATGAAATTTTAATCATGGATCTCATTAAAAATTTAATGTTGTGCAACAATCTTTTTATGTGGCTTCATTCATTATCGAGCTTATAGCCTATTAAAGTTTGAAAAAAAGTTCAATTTTAAATTTTTATATCTCAAATTCCGCATATTTTCAATCTAAAAACGACAAACATTCAAACAACAGAACATTTTTTCAAACAACTTTTTTTAAGGTTTATAAATCAATATAAAAATTACATATATTTTTTTAAAATTTATAATACGTAAATTTACCTTTATATAAAAACAATATTTTTTAATATGTTTTAGTTTCTCAGTAAATATCAGAAACATTTTTATCCAGAACCTTGAAATTTTGAGACTAAGAAGATATTTGAAAATTATAGCACAACTTACTGCCAATAGAAATTAAAAATGTCTGTTGTTCCCTTCTGTTTAACAACCTTCAAAAATCTAAGATTCTAAAAATTTTTAAACACCTGTAACGTGATACCTATACTTATGTAAATTGATCGTTAATATAAGCATACAAATTAAGGCGATATTATTGTATTTGTAATTGTATGACGTGTTAAAGGCTTTTGTTAATTATAAAGATTTATCATAAAACTAAAGAAAGTGTTTCGTGAATTTTGACAATTTTTCCTTTATATAAAAAAGTTCGTAAAAAAAAAAATCACCCAAATTTGATGCAAAAGTATAGTCATATTTCTAAAATACTTTTTATTATCTTTTAGAAAATGAAAGGTTCGCACCTTTATAAACCTATTAGTTTACCTGCCTTCTATCTTTATTTTAGTATCAAATTCAACAATGTCCAAATTTTAAAACTATGAAAAACGATAAAGATTAATATTTTCTGAATGGTGTATATGGTATATAAGAAAAGATATAAGGAGAATTAAAATGCACAATATCTAAGTTCATTTCATTGTATGAAATTTTTTATTTTGATTCTTTATTTTTTAACTTTAAGTTATTTGATTATTTTACTTAGTATATGCACAGTAATTTAACACATTTTAAATAACATAAACATTGATTAATATGAGAAATCAAATTAAATTAAAATATTAAAGCATTTCTTAAATAAAAGAATGCCGGAACTTTTCACAAAATACAAAAAAAAAAAAAAAAAAACAAATTATTTTTCTCCCATTTTTACAGCATCTTTTTTATATTTTTTCATCATTCATTATTATTCATTCACTCAATAAAAATTATAAAAAGAAACAAAAAAAAAAAAAAACCTTAATAAAGTTAATCCTTGAAAAATCATTTATATTTATTAATATGAAATAAATTAATGTCGGAGTATCAATCATTATAAATGCAATTTATGCGTAGGTATTTCAATTTTTAAACACACATACAATATATATATATAGGACCTATATATGTATGCATACATAAATACATACTAATTTATATTATGTAGAAAATTTTAAATTTATATTTATAAATATGTATATATTCTATATGTATTTATATATATGCGCACATATAAATACATAATATATAGTATGCATATATTTAATATTTATTAAGATACAGTATGTGTAAGTATATAAAAAAAATTAAGCTGCGGAAATGTGTCATCATCATTATCTTTTAAGTTGTTTGCATTTTTGTGTTTTTTTTTTCTTTTTTATATTAGACTTATTTCGAAGTTGTTTTTTTTTATTTTGTTTTTTTTAATATTTTTATTTACTTAGTTTCAAGTTTTTTTTTTTTTTTTCGTTCATTCCAACAAGCCCTGAATAGCACATTTTAAATGATGATAACTCTGAATAAAAAAAAAAAAAAAAAAATCGCTCACGTTAAAACGATCCATCATTTTGAGATGAAAAAAAAAATGAACCCTAGAAAGACAACGACAAGTACAAATTACCCGAGGAGACGATGCGTCGTCACAATCATAAAAACGAAAACCAAAAAAAAAAAAAATATAAAAAAAATAATAAATAAAACAAAATGAATTCTCAGTAAATTAAAGAGAACCCATCATAATAAAACTATATATAATATAATAATGTGTATATGCATACATACACTACATACCTATATACAAATTTGAATTGTGTGTCTCCATTAGTACTTTGTTTTGTTGTTATTTGAATCGGAAAATGTACTGTAGAGTTTTTGTGTAATTTTTATATATGATTTGAAGGAAAGTATTTTAGAATTATTATTATTTCACAAACCAGACCCAAAATCCTATTAATAATATAATATACTTATATTATGTATATATATATATATAGTTATGAAACATATTATAATACAATATATGTGGACATTTGAAATTTGTTAGTACAATATTTCATATTTAGAATTTGTACTTGTCAAACCTGATGTGTGATACCATAGTATCTAATTAATTCGTTGCTTACTCCTCATGTACTTTATGTAAAACAGTAGTCGAAGTATCAGTTCAATGTTTATTTTGTTTTGAAAAGAAATAGTTAAGTAAATTTTGGATCAATCTTTAAAAAACCGAATGGTTATAAGTTCGATTTTTCTACAAATGAATTTCTTTATCTGACCAATGGTGCAGTGCGTAAGTTACCGGTATTTCAGACGAAAGATTTCGGGTTCAAACTCTGGTCAGATCAAAAATAATATATAAAGTATAATAAAATAATGTAAACAAAATATTAAATATAATTATAATTGAATACTTGTACCGAGATGGCCCACATGCTACAGGCAAAGGGTCCTTAAAATATCGACAGATATTCATATCTAGACGATAATAATATAAAAAAAAAAAAAAAAAATTTGTTTAGTCAATTATAATATTATATCAAATCATTTTTACCACTATTAATAAGTAATTATTTAAATAATTTTAAAAGTCCTAAAATAATTTTGTTTGGTTTTCTAAATTGACAGACAGTAGACAGTAGTAGTACAGTAGTTTGAGTGAATACCTACATATATACGGATATTTTATTCGACGAGGTTTAAAATCAAAATATGGTATAGATATAGATAAATTGTGTTTTTATAGTACATTTTTCAAAAAATTTTTGAAAAATTTGCTTATTAGTTTCACTCTGTCCGTACGCCCGTCCGATCGTTCATCCACCTGTTTACAAAACTTCTAAGTTCTGTTTAACACATTTTTAATCTAAAAACGCTATACGCCAGGACTTTTTTTTACCTTTATAAATCAATATCAAAATTATACATTTTTTTATTAATTAATTCAGTATTTAAATTTACCTTTATGTGAAATTAAATTTTGCCAAAAAATTTCTCATTATGTAGGATGTCCTTAAAATTGAAGGGAGTGTATCTTTATTTTTCACATTTTCTCTAAGAAATTCTAAAAAACAAAATTAGAAATTTTGATGCAAGTCGTAGTATTGTAGTAAACAGTTTGTAGTCCTTTGAAAAATGTGCGTTTTTAAAAACCGTTTGTTTACATTCTGCCTTGTTTATTTGAACCTGGTTCAGTTTTTAACTTTATTTTATAATATGCCACACAGATTCATAACCTTATAGTAGTTGTATATATATAGGTATAGTATAAAAATCAATAGATTTTTCTAAAGAGATTTGATTTTAATTCAATTTTACAGTACGCATCTTCAACGAATTTTTTGACTAGTGTCTTTTGACTAGTTTTGTAAAAAAACTGACACACAATGTGACGTGGCCAGTATATTACTAGTTGTAGCAATGACAAATTAGTATACTCAATGTTTTTACATAACTGTTTCCTAAAATATTTTTAAATATGGCCCACATCCGAAAGGAAAAGGGCCCATAAACTTGTTATTGTCATTCATGGGAATAATAAAATAAAATATCTATCTATCTGCCTATATTTAAATAACAAAACAATAAAAGGAACGAAATTTTTTTTTTTTTTAATGCATTTCTCTGCCACATAAATGTGGACAGCAAATTATACAGCCTTTCCTGTTTAGGCGTGGTTGTAACATTGTCGTAAGGGGGAATAACTCTTACGACGTGTGTGTGATTCGAACCCACACTCTCTCGATGTTTACAGCGTATTTTATACGCCCTTACCCACTGGGCCACCAAGCCCCTGGAACGAAAACTAATTTGAAGGAAAAGAAACGTCTTTTAAGTCAAAGTAGGAGTGATAATTTGAAAGATGTTTTTTTTAATATTTAATAGTGATTTTAAATATAAATTTTTAAATGGAATAAAATAATGGAAATATAATATAAAAATTTCATTATACATATAAGGGTTTGATTTTGGGAACCCTTTAGGTTTCAGTGTACTGTTCTTCACTGTTAAATTAAATTTCTTGACAGTAATTTTTTTGAAATGTTACTTAATAGTTATACTTAAAAAATTATTTTGATTTGTCTTCGCAGATAATTTTTGTGGAAATTCATTTAAGTATTAGTTTAAAATAGAAAGGTTAAAACAGGATTTATATAAACTGGATGCGTGTGGCTATTTGAGCATTGCCTGGTGATGAGCCTAGTAAAGTTGAAAATACGAAACACTCCTGACATATTGCATTTACTGAATCTATTATATATTGTCACTTCATTGTCAGAAAACTTCATTTTTCTTTTAACATTATATTTTCGTAAAATAAACTGCAAAATAATGTTATGTATATACAACTTATACAAAATCAAAAAAAAAAAATTTAAAAAAAAATGGAGCTTGAATCGTGTTGATAGCCGCCATTTCGTTGTTAATAATTTTTTTTTTTTCACGTTCTCATCTCATTTTCTTTTTGTTATTTTTTTTTTATGAAAATAAAACGAATGGCGATTGTTTGAATGTTTTTATATGCAGACTTTAAAATTTATATTATATGCTATTAAAACCAACATCCATCGTTCGCCTGTTCGCTACACATAATAACTTATATAAATATATACGCACTCATATGTACACATATTTTAAACTATAAATAATATCTACTTATTTACGAAATGTTGGGTTATACTTTTTAATATTACATATATATATGTATGTATATGGTTGGATATACATAAATGGAATGAATTTAATTATGGGATCCCAATATGAGCATCAAATTCATGATTTATAAAATATATATAACATTTCAACATTCAACAAACATTGAAATTGAAGAGCGATGCGATGCAAAAAAAAAAGAAAAAAAAAATAAAAACGATGAAAATTTACGATAAAAGATACAAATTTGTGCTAAGTATGAATTTTTTTTTTTTTGCTTATTTTGAATTTCCAATTTAGTTTCTCAACCAATTTATTCTGCTTGAGGGAATCAGAAAGAAAGAAAAGAACAAAAATAAAAAAGAAGAACAAAAGTAAAAAGCCAAATAAAGAAAGAGAAAGAGAAACAACAACAGTGTATGTATATCTGAATGTCTTTTTTTTCGTTTGTTTCATTCTATGTTTGATGGGCTTTAACATTTTTTTTTTTTTTTTATTTTTAATTTTTTTTTTTAAATAAAGTGCAAATCTTTGTTACATATTATATTTATATACTTATATATATTTATATGTGTATTATATGTGAAACAAATCAATGAAGTCGGACATGTGAGGTGAAGTTATACATACTACGAATTTAAAATTAAAAAAAAAAAAAACACAATAATAAGTAAAAATAAAAAAAATAAAATAAAAAAAAATAATGAAAATGTAACGATCGCGACCGCGACCACAACTGACCACTACGGTCTCTTTAAATTATTTCGACTATAATGCATTGGTGATACAAGAGCAAAAGAAAAAATAAAACAAGTATAATATGGATGGTCCACAAAAGAGAAGGAGAAAGGAGTAAAAATTTATATTTGATTTTTTTTTTTTTTTTTGTTGTTGTTTTTTTGTACTTTCCTGCGGGACCATATAAATGGAGTTTTATGTTAGAAAATGTTATGGTTTAACTTTAAAAACTTAAATTGTGAGTTAATATTATTAGAAATTTTCTTTTTTATGTCGTTATCTTCCATCCATTGATGGATAGATTGATGAAACAAAGCAAAAAAAAAAAAAAAATTAAAAACATAATAATAATAAAGTGAATATACAATACAATAAACAGAACAGAGGAATAGTTGAATGACCAATTAAGGCAGCAGTCGAACCAATCGAATTCATTGAAATAATCATAAAATATAAACTGCATATATATTGATACCTTTTTGCATATACATATATATATGTATATATATATATTGAGTAGATATCTAGAAGCACATATGTAAGTATGTTTAGAGATATGGATGGGAATAGATTAAAATGGAATTGAATTGAAATTCTTCTTTTGTTAAGTATGAGTTTTTTTTCTCATTTTCTTTTTTTGTTTTTTTTTTTGAAAATGGTTTCAATCCTTTCATTCTTATTGCAAAAACAGCAAAAACATAAAAAAAAAAAATAAATAAATTAAAATAAAGAAGAAGGATGGATTTTATAATTCGTTATTTTTTTGTTTTTTTTTTTCATATTAATTTTTTGTTTTTATTTTCCTTTTTATTTTAATTTCATTTGAAGTTGTCCTTTTTTTTCAAGGTTTTCCATCTCTATACACCTAATAATGTATAGTTTAGATGGTTTAGAGAATATGAATTGATTAAATGATGAAAGGTTTTTTTTTTGTTTCTATTTTTAATTTAAATCGATTTGATTTAAGTAATTGAAATAATTAACTTTATTTTTTATTTTGTTCTTTTTCTTTTATTTTTGTTTTTAAGATTTTATGTCATGAATATTTAATAATTATAGAAATAGAAGATTAAAACTTTAAAACTTTATGAAATTAAAAAATGGCGAGAAGATTGAGTCAATATTGTTATATTTTATTTCATTTCAAAAGAGATTAATTTTCTTTTTTTCAAAAATAGCGATCTAACATATTGCACCACCTATGGATAAATTAGTACATAGTAAAAGCTTATGAGCATTCGTTAATGCAATATAAAATGTACTAATTCACTTTTGTCATTATAATTTAGGATGGCAGAGGCTATCTTAAACCATGAACATATTTCAGCTTTTCATTTTTTGTTAGAGAACATATAAAAATTCCAAAGCCACATTAAATAAGCAGAATGAACACATTATCTGTGGAACATTTGTTATAATAGGAGGGAATTAGAACAAAGATGTTAAAGTAATAGGTGAACAACGGATAAGCTTAGAATTTATAAAACTGAAAAAAATGATTAGAAGTTTAATAAGAAGAAATTCAAATATACATTTTTAGTATAAGGTACAAGTAATTTGGCCATATTAGGCATATGAATTTTATCATATTGAGGGCAGTATTTTCAAATGAAAAGAATGAAAAGTTTTCTCATTAAGAATCATTACACAAACTAATAATTTTACTTTAACCAAAATTAATGATGCCACAGAGCTTAAAAAAATCACAACAAGGATACACTTGGATTCAGCATATTCGATTACAATATTCAGTATATATCTGCTTACAAAAATATCAGGTTTAGCCTGAACTCATCACATATAGCAGGATTGTTCATCTTACTACCAAAATGGCAGGATTGGCCTGAGCTAACATATATGTAGTAGAACAGTAGAACTCACCCTCTTACATATTAAAATTTTTACAGCAGTACTCGATTAAAGTTTCCTAGTTTAAATTTCAAGAAAACTCTTTAGAATGGATATATTCGATACTCATCTTAAATGTTTTTTAATAAAATTTTCTTTTTTATAACAAATGAAATTTGTTAACAATATTAATTTCATAATATGGAGACATTATTTAATGCTAGATTTAATAAATTTCTCAAGTAAAGAAATAAAAATCTAACAATTGTTTTCTATTTTCAATGATAATGCTATTCATTTAATGAGATATTCATTTGATACTTCAAGTCCAGCATACTTAAATTGATTTAAATCTATAACGAAAGATTATAATTATTATTTTATTAATGTTTAAACGGGAGCGGTACGGAATTTTTTTTTTTTTTTAATCTTGTTTTCCTAAAAATCTTGTTAAATCTTGTTTTTTATAGGTCAGTTTCAATGAGAGAAGGGCGTTTTTCTGAAATGTTTTTATGTAAAAAAATAATTAGGAAAAATATTAGAGTTATTGATTTTGAGAGCGGGAATTTTGAGGATGCCAGCGCCTACTATCTTAAATTATTTCATGTTAAAATATGTACGCAAAAAAATTCATTTAGACAGATTTTAGAGTTGGTTGATTGGAAATAAATTTAAAAATTAAATAAAATTAAAACTAAAATATACGTATGGTAATCCTGTTTAAACCTATGTAATTTTTCAATGTATAATTTATAAATAAAATTTTAACTCATTCTAAATTTTAGTTATACCTATTTGAATGTTTCATTAATTTTTTCAACCAAATTTACCACAAATAATTACAACCCAATTGTGTTTTAATTAGAAACTAATTATTGTTGCAATTTATATGTAATTATTATTTAACAGAAAAATTAGAGTTTTAATATTACCACCATTTACCGTTAATTTTTTTGAAAATTGCTATTAAGAAAAACGAAATAAATTTTAAAAAATAAAAAAACGCTGAAATTGTAATTTTACAAAAATTAAAATGCCACAACAGTTTAATTTTTCCAAATAGAATAAAAATGCAAAAAAAAAAAAATGAAAAAATGAAAAAATGAAAAAAATAATTCAACTATTTGTGACCAATACCAATGACATTAGATTGTCTCTATAATAGGTACATATTATATGAAGTGTAAATTTCCCTTCAAAATTATAAATTACCACCATACCAAAAATTAAATTAATTTCAATTAAAAATAAAAAAAATAAAAAAAGATATAAAAAAAAAACAGAAAATTGCTGTTAAATTTGCTATTCCTTTTTAAATCTGTTTAAATATGATTATCACATCCGTTATTTATTCTGGTAACCAGCAATAGTTGGTACTTTTTTTTCCAAGTGTCAGCGCTTTTTTTTTTTTTGTTTCGTTCTTGTTTTTTTATTTCTTTATCAATTTTTTTTTTTTTTTATAAATAACATTTTGAAATTTTTGAACATTACATTTATGGTTGTCCAGTCGTTGATTTTGATCCATTGTTTGTTATATTAAATAGTGGCCCAATTATCATATGATTTTAATCTTCAATTAATTTGGGCAATATTTTTTCGCTTCAAATGAACAATTGAACACGAAGAGGTTAAAGAGTCTAGTAAATTGTTATGGATGCATCTTCATCTTCCTTTTCAATCCTATGTTTTTCATATGTTTTACTTCAAATTCTTTAAGCTTGACTTACTTTAAGAAAGTGAATATTCTGATGACATAATGCAAAGTTTTTTGTCTGTTCATTAGAAAAAATCTTTTCTAATTAGCAGGATTTTGTTTTTTAAATATTTACTTTTAGTAATTTTAGTTGATGTCATTATGAGCCATTGTCTTATCGGTAGACATGCATTTTGATTTTAATTGCAGATTTTGTAGACGAATTGACGATAGAGAAAATGTGAAGCACTTACTCGACACCTGTACCACCAGTCTGTTGAGAAAAGAATGGGAATATCTAGATAGTTGTTTTTTTCCAAGATTTAGATGAACTCTCTGACATTAATCTGAAAATTGCTGAAAACTTGTTCCGTTAGAGTGGTATCATCTTTGCAACTCTTGTCGAATAGATTCTTTTACGTTTTTGAAAATGCATTACCGTCCTATAGTTTAGTGATTACTGACACGTTAGTTCAATATTTATCAAATAAAATAACTATCAATAAACCAATACCTAATGCAACATTTAGTTCTGTCTAGCATCATATCATTATAACTTAAACAAATATTAATGCTAACAATTCTTTAATTCTACAGTTTTCAACTTATTAGTTCTAAGTAATTTTATCTTAATCTTAAATAACTTGAGAACTACAACTACATTATACTGTTATTATTTCCACCATAGAAATTTTCTTTTAAAATTCTTTAGATACATTTTTCTTCTATAAATTAGTAACATAAAAATAATAAAAACAAATTGGTGTAAATGAAAAATTAGTATAACCACATCCTTACAGATAAATTATTTAATAACATCTTATATATACGAGTATGTATAGTTGTAATATATTTTTTCCAACTACATATAATTTTTTTGTTTTATATATATATATTTTATAGATCACCCCAAGAATTCCACCATTTTGGATACAAAATATTTTCTTTTATTTTTATTTTATTTATAGATTTTTTTTTTTTTTTTTTGGTTGTATGTATAGCTATGTTATTTTGGGTATGTTGCATATATATCCAAAATACCTGAAGTTGTTGTTAAGAATGACAATAACAAAGTAAATGTTAGAAGGGGTGGTTCAATTTTTTTTTTTTTTTGTTTTTTCAGCTTTTATATAAGTAACAAAAGAAAAAAGCAAATAACAATTTTATATGAGTAAATTCCGGCTTAAAAGACAAGATTTTTTTTTTATTTTCGTTTTTAATCAGAAAATTGGCGTCTATATTATGTCCACTTGGATTCAATTACTTCAAAATAGCTTTGGTAATAAAATACAAAGAAACAAACAAATTGAATAAAATCAAAAAAAAAACAACAAAATATATACTTTATAGTGGAATGGACTGCTACTGAATCTCTTAAAATCAAAATCATCATCATTGATGGTAATTTAAAAATCTAGAACATGAGAATTATATGTAAAGTACATATATATATATATATATATGTATAATAACTAGAGAACATCTTATGAACAGTGGACTGAACTGTTGTTTGTTACGACATTATCAATTTTTATTATGTCATTTATATTTTATATACATATAATGTATATATATATACAGAAAGTATATAAAGAAATTAATATATCTATATACATAGGTATATACATATCAATACACCTACATAAAGTATTTATGGAGAGTAATTTGCGAATTCAATCTACTCAACAAAATCTATTGGATATAGAATTGAATTGTCGTAGCTGTTGTTTTTATTCTTTTTCTTATTGGGATTCAGAATTATTTAATTTGAGAATTTTTTATTTTTTTTATTTTTCAATTGGAAAAGAAAAGACAAGATGCTGACCAAGTGATAAGGAAATTGCAAAAATAAAAATGAAAAATATATAAAAAAAAAAAAACTCCAACATAAGCAACAAATAGAATTGATACAAAATTGATGTAAGAGATTTTGTTAAGCAACATAATAAAAAAATTTCAAATAAGTAAAAAAAAAAAAAACTAAAATGAAATGAAGGCAAATGGGTTTAAGAATGTTACGTTCTATTTATAGGATATGTACCCATAAAATACAGAATGTACAACAAATTTTTAAATTACATTTGATGTACTAAGACCTCGACTACGCATGCAATGAACGAGCGATTTTTTATCGACTATAAGTAGTGGTCATATAAATTTGAGAATTTTGACCAACAAATGAGTTTTATAGAATTTCCTGTTCAGTTTTATTTCAGTCATTGAATCAAAGTGTATATACCAACAATTTTTAATCGGCCTTTCAATCGGAGAGTTTTGGAGTACAAACCTCTGTCAGATAAAAGAAAATAAGTAGTAAATTTTTGTAGTAGTAGTAGTAAAAATTCGTATAATAATAAGTCCCACTCAGTCCCACTTCCCAATTCAAAGTTTCTGCATTCTTGTCCTATCATATTCCGCATTCCCAGCTTGTATTAGCACTTAGCAGTTAGAAGTTTCATCCCATTGTATTGGCGAAAGAGTAACATGGGTTTATTCAGTAAGAATCTGACACCACCAAGCGGTTATATTTGATGTATTTGAAAGATTTCCACCTATCTTAGGAAAAAAAAAATACGGAAATATGCGGTTCACCTTGTATTAATTATGGGGAATATCATCATTTATACAGAAAAGTTAGAGAAGACAAGAGAAAGATTTTTTTATTATTTAAAAATATCCATAAGTACTTTTAAATTTCTTAAATGCAAACGATTATATTATTCAGTATATAGAAAACAAAATGTAGTATTAATTTATCACAGTTTTGACGCTCAAAACTCAAACTAATTTAACTGAAATGTAAAAAATCGCTACCTTGAAGCAAAAAGATCACACTATTGTCATTCTTCTTAATGGCCACTAATATTTAATGGCCACAATATATGCATTTTAAATTTTTTTCTGAAAAATCGCTCGCTTACTATCTGCAATGTCAGTCGAGGTCTAAAAATATATTTTTAATGAAATCAATTAAAACCTCATAGTACCTACTTGTTTTAAGGTATCACGGTATCACTAATCCATCATATTACATCAAATATTATGTTAGGTTTTAGAAAAATCCTTAATATAAACTTAAATATAACTTCTAGAAAACATTTCTAGGAAAGAGCGTGAATATTTTTTAATTATAATTTTGGAAGTGGAATTTCTTTTAGGAAAACTTCTTTAATTTAAATTATGAATTAAAACTATTACAAACTTAAATTAAAATTTATAATATTATTTAGAATTATTTCACATATTTTTAGATAAATAATAATAACAAGAATTTTCAATGTAAAAATTCATTGAGATTAAAATTGGATCATTTTGAAGCTATAAAAAATAAAAAAAACGAAAAATAAAAATAAAAAACTATTAAGAACCGACTGACTTGGACGTTTATTTGATTTAATCATTGAATCACCATGTATGTTTTTATTTTTTTTTTTTATTTTTATTATCATTATATTGGTTGTATTTAATTTATTTGTACAATATTATTTATATACATATTATCTATATATATATAAAACATACAGGATTCAATTATGTTGAAAATAATATAAAAAGAGGTTTTATTGGTTTAATTTTTTATTTTTGTTTTTGTTTTTTTTAAAATAGGTACTTTAAAAGAGAATTTGTTTGTCAAATATTTTGTTTTCTTTTCTTTTGTTTTTTTTTTTTTTTATTCATCGTAAAAATTTGTAGCTAACAAATTTTGAACAAATTAAATCTAATATTGAAATCTAAAGTTAATAGGGCCATTGTTTTATGTTGGAGTACTGAACTTGTTATTTAAAGAATTTCATATCTTTTTTTGATTTGAAGTTTTGAAAAAAGTATAGGAAATGTATGGTCACGTGACTTAAGGCCATAATGGCTTTATGTCTGTCTTTAATAAGACGCGAAAAAATCGGCGTTATGGTTTTATGTCTTATTAGAGTGAGACATAAAGCCATTATGGCATTAAATCAATATCAACTAAAAGACAAGTAGAGTTGGGCGTTCCTCCAGGGATCAGTATTGGGAGTATTACTTTTCCTAATATATATTAACGATATTAGTAGTATTTTAAAATTTGCAAAGGCTGCCCTTTTTCCTGATGACTGTCTGATTTATATTTCTGGCAGGAATATTAATGAAGTGGTTAATAACCTAAATGAAGATTTAGTAAAATTATATGAATGGATAAACATGAACAAATTAAAATTGAATCTTAGTAAAACCAAATGTATGATATTTAATTCAAGACTGTCCCCCATTATTAAAATCAACGATGAAATAATAGAAATTGTTAGCAGTTATAAATATTTAGGAGTAACTGTTGACAATAAACTAAATTTTGAGGATCATTTAAATATTATTTGTAAAAAGATTTAAAAAAAAACAGGATTTCTAAGAAGATTAAGAAAGTCGATTAATATGAACACTGCCACTGTATTATACAACGCCTTGGTTCTTCCTCATTTCGATTACTCTGCTAATATAATATTTTGTAGCAAAAATGAAACACTGAACAGATTACAAGTGTTGCAAAATAAAGGCATGAGAACAATACTAAATTGTGATATATATACACCAAGGAATAGAATGCTTTTAATTTTGAATTGGATGAGTGTAGAGCAGAGATCAATTTTCAAGGTCCTAATTTTCATATTTAAAATGAAGCATAATCTATTCCCACATTATTTGTCTAGAAATTTAAGATACGTCAGTGATGTAACAAATTATAACCTTAGAAGCTCAAATAATTTTCGGCTGCAAAAATTTAGGAAGACATCAACGCAGAATTCAGTCATCTATAAAGGATCGAAGATTTTTAATGAAATGCCAAACATAATAAAATTTGAATCAAACATTAAAAGCTTTGTTAAACTAATTCAAAATTATATCAAAGATAATTACTAATTTTTTTTTTTAATTATTAAAAAATTTTTTTTTTTTGTTTTTTAATTATTATTAATTTTTAATCATAGTTTAAATAATAAACGTAGTTTATTGGAATTTGTTATTTGAAAATTTCTTAAATCAAGTTAAAGTAAAGCAAAAAAGAAAAAAAGGAAATGGGATTAAATTTAAACTTTTTGCATTTTCGAAAATATGAATTGTTAATAATATGATTATGTTGTAAAAAGTTTTTTAAACTAATAAAAAAATACATACATACATACATTAAATCGAATGGCCTTAAGTCACATGAACGAAATGTATACAAATATGTAAAAATAAATTTACTTTGTTTTTAAAATTAAGATATTAAGTATTATAGAAAATATAAATATAATCTTTTGTTACTTGTTTTTTTTTTTTTATTTCTTAAATTAAAAAAACAAGTAATTAAATAAAAATAATTAGCGTATGTATACCTATTTTTTTAAAATATTTGTAATTATTAATGTTGAAAGTTTGTAATTATTTTGTTGAAATAAAATGTAGATAGGGAACATAGCGAAATATTACTGTTTAGCAAATAATGTTTTGAAAAAATGTGTCTATTAATTTCACTCTGTCCGTCCGTCCATCCGTCTGTCCGTCTGTTTATAAAACTTCTACAATGTTAAAAATAAAGAATAATTAAAGAAAATTTTAAGCATGGGTAGGTGTCATAAAAAATTAATGTTGTAAAACAAGTTTTTGATGAAGACCTACCTATCCATTACGGAGCTATAGTGCCTCACACTCTGAAAAAAGCCCTATTTTTATTAAATGCTTATACCTCATGTTCTGCTTTTTTCAATCTGAAAACGCCATTTGGCGGTAATTTTTTTTTAGATTTGTAAAATCAATATCAAAATAATGCAATTTTTTTAAATTTAGTATTTAAATTTACCGTTATGTGAAAATGATTTTTCTACCTTCATAACTCCGGCACCCTTTTAGATAGAGATTTAAAATTTTGAGGAAAGAAAGAACTTTTAGAATTAGTCTAAGTTCCCCCAATACAGAATATTTTTGTACCACGTCCTATTTAAGAGTTGTTAGGGCTCAAAAAAGGAAAATTTGCTATTTTTAGACACCTGTAACTTAGGCACGTGTACAAATTTTTTTTCGGCAAGACATAAAAATTAAAACATCAGTAATATATTTTTACGTGTGCTAACAGTTCTTTTTAATTATATAGGGTTCCGGACTAAAAACCCCTCAAAATTGCAAAAAAGTACTATTTTCACATGTTTTTTTATAAGAAATTTTCAAATTTTGATGCAAGTCACAATTCTAAACAATTTGTATTTTCTTTTGAAAATGTGCGCTTTTAAGAACCGTTAATTTAGATTCTGCCTTGTTTTTCATCATACTTGTTAAAATCTTATTATTTCAATAACTTATATTTTCAATATTTTATTTTTCAAAATTTAATTTTTTTTGCAAAAAATTAACTCCTAAAGGAGATAGAAATCATCTAAAGACACCAAGAATACCTTCTTGGTAGGGTCAGATTCTTATTACAGGATTTCAATAATTTGATTATTAGGGTTTTCGCTACCGTCCCCAATTTAAAGAAAAATTGTTTGTACAAAAATAATTAGGAGAAAATTTATAGTCCCTTACAAAATCAATTAAGTTTCAATAATTTTTCAACTTTAGCAAATTTGAGTTCTAATGTCGGCCGAACCCACTATTTGAAATACTTGAAAGTTGAAATATGTATGTACAAAAATAATTATTTAGGAAAGATTTTGTAGTTCAGTTTTAAAAATAGGGTTTCAATAATTTGTTTAAAAAATTTATGTATAAAAATAAATAAGTGGGACTTTTTGATTGGTTAAAAAAATCACTGTAATAACCTTTTTCCAGTATATGTGTATTTATCTACATATTTGTATGCATATACGAGTATCTATGTGATTTAAAAAACTAAGATGAAAAATTGTAAAATTTCGGTGTTGCCCCATTAAGATAAATTACTAATGTACTAGACATATCTTTTTAAATGTTCGTCCATTATCCTGTGTTTGATACTATGGGTCATTTCTCTTTATGCGTAGAAAAAATTACAAATCCTTATACATTTAAATTTTAAAAGTTTTACCTATTGCCTTTTGCTATTGATCTTTTTATATAATATATATTATTAAATAATTTAAGATATTTTTTATTGCTTCAGGATGACATGTACCTATCTATAAATTAAGTTTCTTAGAATTTCCGTATTTTATTCATACTTTAAATTGAGAATTAAAACTTAAAATAATTGTGAACATTTTACGCGTATACAAAAAATGTGATACCAGAATCTGATTTTTATTTTTCTCAACGTAGCCATGAATTAAAAATACTTATGGTATCAGCAGGTACAGCTCTGGAAGGAAAACCTGTAAATTCCAAAAATAACAAGAATTTTGTATTAAGTATAGCAAATACTAAACAGTAAATAAAATAAATGTGCTCTTAACATAAGAAATACCAATGCTTTAATCAGCACTTAAGTACAATATTTATTATCATATTACAATATATGCGATTGCGATTATAATACCCAATACACGTAAAGTAGGATTCAATATTATTGCACATACAAGGGTCGTGAACTATACTCAAAAAATTTGAACTTTATGAGATATAATCAAAATCAAAAAATTCTATTTCTTGATACAATATACAAAATTATAAAAATTCACCCAATTTTAGAGCTTAAGGGGAAGGTAAATTTACTCAATAAGAATCTGCCGTTATTAAATTGGTTATTTTTAGTTCCTTTAGAAGATTCCACCATCCCTTAGGAAAAAACAATATCCTGACGTTAAAACTTATATAACCCCTTTATTCTGCAAAACCCAAAAGATTAAAATTAGTTATATGTACTCTGAGACTTGCCGGTTAGATTTAAAATATATACCAAGTATATTATATAATATATACGAATCGGTTAATTTTGAAAAACTTTTAACTTATTTCAAAAAATAATAAAATAAAGATTACTGATTTTTCTTTGCAAGCCTATTAAAATAGTAGTCCACTCTTTTCAACATATAATGTAAAATTGAGATGTTTTCGATAGTATCAAATCTTATATTCGAAAATCTAATTAAACGAATGTATATTATCAATATATATATATCCAAAAAAAGATTATTGATTTTCAATAAATGAGAACTTATTAAACGAACCTTAAAAAATCTAGAAAAATAATATAAAAAAAAAAATATAAAAAGATATTAATTTATGATCACTGTATAGTATTAACATCAATATTTTAACCATCATTAACTTAACACTATATTTATAAAGAAACGATATGGGTGGTAACTGGTAACAGAAAATGAACATAGATATTCCCTTCAAATTTAATCATCAGAATTATCAATAATATAACTACCGAAATAAACTATACATATTCCAATATCCCAAAATTTTCATTCATATAAAAATTTTAAAAATTACTTTTATTTTTTAATCTAAAAACTAATAAAATTTTCCAAAATCAGACTATGAAAAAAAAAATTTATATAGGTATATTTTCTTATATTAGATTAATAAATTAAAACGAAAAGTAAAAAAAAAAAAAAATTAAATTAAAGGTAAAAATAAAGAGTATAAAGTTCATCCCTTCAATAAAAATCTATCTATATAAAATAATATAAATTTTTTTTTTTTTTTGATTTTCTTATATAATATTTTTTGATATTTTAATGGTTTTTTCCCCCGAAAAAAACAAAAAAAAAATTAACCTATAAATTTAATATTTTTTATATACATTAAATAAATATTTTCTCATTACATGAAATCTTAAAATTTAATTTTTTTTTTTTTTTTCCCCAAAAATAGATAAAAAAAAAGAACAACAAAACAAATTAAATGAAACTGCTATCCTGTAGCATAGCAGGACGTCTCTAAACATTATTATTATTACTATTATTATAAAATCTATTTTTACTATATATGGCAGGGAATATGTTTATACTAAAATACAATATTCAACATAACCATAAAAAAATTGAATGAAAAACACCAAAGGGCACAATATTTAAAACATATAACGAGACATAAATTATCGCACCTAGTTGAATCATAAATCTTCAACAAAAGTGTAAACTATATATACATATATATATATACGTATATATATTATATGAAACGAATATTAAAAGTATATATATAAATACATATCTATATATAATGTAAATGTATATATTTATATAACTATTATTATAACATATAACAAATGTAAATACATACCTTTACACACGCATATATAATAACCATTATTTTAATGATATATGACCAAAAAAAATATATAACTTTAATATAAATATGCTCGTACATACATACATACATACAATAGTTATATAAAATATATGACTAAATATGATGAACAGTGAAAAAATCAATGATGTTTAAGAGCGTTACTAAAAATTACAGCGATAGTGTGTTAAAAACCAAAAAAAAATAGAAACATTTTTTTTTTTTTTTTTTGTACACCAAACATAACAAAATACTCATGATCTTTATTAAAATCAGTCAATTTAGAACTAAAATACATTATAAAACACGAAATTTTGGATAAAAAGGTGCAAAGAAACAGATAATAAATTTCATTTTAATTTAGTTATAGAATATATCAAATTATAATTAAAGATTACCAAATAGTTATATTATTTATAGTTTTGATTTCATTTTTTTAAAGTACACACAGAAGCATAAAATTAAATCTTTTCAATCTATCAATGAACCTAACAACAAAGTTATTATAAAGTGGTACGTAAATACATGATCACATGACCATATACAGAAATAAAAAATAATTCTATAGATAATGTCACTATTTTCCTGTTAACATTACTGTTGTCCGGGGACTTAAACCATTTAGTATCTAAATCCTAGAATATAAATGATTGAAAATTGAAGAATATCGATCAAAAGATACTAAATAAAGGATTTTCTTTTAAGAACTGTTCAAGAAGAAATCACATACACAAACCAATCAAATTATTTAAAACAGTCTTTGAAGAAATTTTCATACTTAACAAAATACAAATATACTAAAACTCTTAAATATTTAAAATGAAATAAATTGTGTAACTGTACACTAAAACACGATACAAACACAAAAAAGACTTATAATATAGTTAGATCTTAGATTTAGACATAATAGCAATGGAAAAATTTGATGATAAGGTATAAGGATTCAAGGATATTTAGATATTTATTTGTATTTGCAACAAAATTCTTTTGATACTTTTCTCATCATGTGAAGAGGTTTTAAATGCACAAAAAAAAAAAAATTAAAGAAATAACTAAATAAATAATATTTTATTGTGTACATTTTATATTAGATATGGCAACCCTTTAATTGTAAGTACTAGTTATAAAAAATAAAGGAATAAAATTTGATTGGTTATATGTAATTTTTATATATAGCAAATTAACTTCATATACGTATATACATATTAACTATATGAAAATTTCAGTAACCATCATTTAACTAACTACTAAATTTAAAATCAGTTTATAACTTTTATTATTTTTTAATTTTCTCTCACTTTTAAATCTAAAAAACAAAAAAAAAAATTAAATTTATCATCAAGATATAAATTTTCTCATTTATTCTCAATTTTTATCACTTATTTTGTTTTTTTTTTTTTTTTTTGTTATTTTTATTTTTAATTAATGTAAAACGTATTTAAAATGTATTTATTGGATATAAGTAGTGCGTATCTATAATTTAATTTTTTAAATTACAATATATGTACATATGTATGTAGGTATATGAAGTTACATTATTATTGTGTCAAAATTTCATTCAGTCACGGAAATATAAATAGAATTTTCAAAATAATTTTATACAAACTATATATAGTAAATCATTATATACATATGTACTAGATATGTTTAATATGATGATATATTTATGTAATTTTTGTTTTTTTTTTTTTATATACATATATAGATTCCTAATATAAATGTAATTATCCTTAAAGTACTAAAATCATATTACAAAAAAAAAACAAAAACAACAACATACATGAAAAAAAGGACATAAAATTGATGAAAAAAAAAAATATTTTTTTTTATGATCTCTTATACATATAGAAATTTATATCAGCAAAACTAATAAGCAGGACTATAAGATTTTTTTTTTTTTTTTTTTTATAGTTAAACTTATTTGTAAAATTTTATATACTATATAATACAGATAGGTTTAAGACACAGGGGGTTTTTAATAAAATGTATATTAGTCTTCAAGTATAAAAGTGCATTGAAGGAAAATGAAATTCAAAAATGCTATATACAAACCAATGTAAAAATAATGTAATTACAGATGACAGAAATGTTGATTGTTTTAGCAGAATGTTTATTAGAATCTTTGCAGAAATGTTTGATTGGATCTTTTTAAAATGTCAAATTAAAAAGAAAACAAAATTTAACAATATGCAAGAGTAAATTAAAAATAAATGTAATAGGGTTGAAGTGTATAGGATATACGTTCGTCTATAATAAAATATCATTGAATATTTTTTATAAATGAAGTAACAGCAGTTTCTTTTAAAAATGTCCCCGGAATCCTTCGATCCTACCAAGAAAGATCTATCTTTATCTAGTTTAATTTTATTTGGTCCATCTTAATTTTACATGAGTCTTCTTTAATTCTTTTGTTTTTACATAAATATTGTTTAGTGTTTCCAAAGTTTATTAAAAATTAAGTTTAGTATCATCACATCTCATAGTGAAAACTTCTATAAACTCTTATTTTATATCAAGGTTATATTATATAGTACAACGTCTGTAGTAATGTACAACTTAACGAAGAAAAAAGGAATATCACATTACAGATTTTAAATGTTTAACCTAATTTTTTGCGAAACTATGTTTTGATAAAATTTTTGATCAATAATGAGGTTTAAACTCATTCAACCAAATAAACTCATAAACTCAACTCAACCAAACTTTTTTTTGGAAATTTTCGTAATTGCAAATGGTACAGTGACAGAACGCTCGAGGAAATAAAGCCCTTTTACAAAAACTTAAAAAAAACTTTTGAACTTAACATCCGTGGGCTTTAAATATTTTTCAAAAAAGAATTAAAGCCCACGGATCTTAATTCCGCTAGATCGTGGGTTTTAAGTCCATTTCGAAAAAAATTAAAGCTCACTGGGTAACGTAACATAAAGGTTACTATTATGAGTCTGTAACTCATTTGACTGGATTTTATTTGGTGACATGTCAGAAGTCCGATGGTCAGAAATTCCATTGTGATTTTTGACTCAGTTCAATATGACTTTTGTCTCATTCTTAAGGTCACAGAGATTTTGGGAGAGATTTTAGAATTGAATTCAAAATTAAGACTATACGCCTTTTACAGAATATTTAGATATATATGCATATGTGAGTTTCTGAATCAGGAGAAATTTTAGAGTTGGTTACAAAATCAGAGTTATACGCTTTTTCCAGAATATGTATATAATACTCCTAATTCAAAACTCGCATATGCATATATAATAAAGACGTATAATCCTCATTTTGATTTCAATTCAAAAATTGCTCCCAAAATCCCTGACAATAGGTGTATTACTTATATACATATTTTGGAAAAGCATGTAATCCTGATTTTGTAACCAACTCTAAAATCTCTCCCAATTCAAAATCTCGCACAAATACATATTAGTAAATATTCTGGAAAAAGGGGATATCCCAATTTTTATCCAAAACTCTAAAATCCCTCCTAATGCGTTTGCTCTACATATTCTATTACTCTCTTCCTTTAATAACAAAAAATAGTATGGGTCTTAATTCCAATTCAAAAGGAATTAAAGCTCGCGGCCTTTATTTCCTGGGGCATTCTGTAACTGCACCATTACAAATCCTTTCTATGTATTTGGAAAAAACATAGGATACAAAATAAAGTTGAAAATATTTCTTTTTTGTACTCACCCTATATGTTTATATTTGTTATAGTTATATACGAACATGTATATATATCGACTAGACCTTTTAGATTATATTTGTGAACCTATTCAACTTAAAATAATTTGATTTTCTAAATAAAAATTGACTTAAAAATCATGTCGTTTAAATTTTGTTTAATTTTTTTTTTTAAATATTATATATACAAAAAATAGTATATTATATACATATACACAAGTTATATAAGTCATAAATCATAATAAAAAAAGAAAAAAAAAAAACTTAAAACTAGAATAATAAAATAAAAATAAGAAATAAAATTAAAACAGTTATAAAACGCGATTTTTCGCTCCAGGAATGACATTTAAATTTCGTTATGTTTCTATCATTCTGGTAAAGATTTTTTTTGTTTTTGTTTTTTTTTACTTTTCGCTCTCGTAGAATTATAAAACGTCGTAAAAATCTTAACAAAATTAACAATTTTAGAATCATAATAATATATAGTCGTACGTCATAAATATTATATATATACGTATATATATTATATATATACGTATATATATTATATATATATATAATACATATAGATGGAAGTGTAAAATATATTTACGACATGTAATAAAACTTAAAGTAATTTTTCGGCAAAAGTTAAATTTTTATTTTTATTTTTCCTTATTATCACATTTAAGGTATGAATGTTTTAAACAAATCAGTATAATTACAGTAAAAGTTCAATATATCGAATTAAAAAAAAAATACTAGAGCAAGTTATATATGTAGATATATATTTTTGTAGCTATGCAATATATGTGAAGCTAATATATTCATAATTATTTTAAATAAAAATATAATTTACCTTTAGTGCGAATACAACTTTGTAGTATCTATGGGAATTCTACTGTAACATTTTAACTAAAGTTAGAATAAGTTTTTACTATATAGAAGAAATAGAATAGAATAAGCCGAAAATCCGACGGGCAGAAAATTGGTTTGTAATATTTCCAAGATCCTTAAAAATGGTCCAAAGTATTTAAAGTTTTAATTAAAATCACATTAAGGTCGATATTCATAATTTTTATCAGATATGTAAACTAATGTAAAAAAATTATTCATTTTTCTTTCTTAATGTAGCATTAGGTTGTAGCAGATTTTTAAATCCCGCAAAAATCTGAACTTTAGACTTTCGATATTTTGGACCTTTCTGACACCGAAAATACATATTCTAGTACATGTATGAGAGTGTCTGTAAATATCGCATTTTTCTAAATAAGATAACTAAAGAACATTTTTTCCCATTAATAAAAAACTAAAGTTTCTTCGCAAATTCAAAACAAGTCTGTTAAGTAGTTTACAATAAGTTTTTAAATATATACGAGAAAGTCAAAGGGAAAACACTTTCGGTTCATTTTTATTATAGTTAAAAATACTTTTAAAAATTATAAATTGCGAACAATTTTTTTAAACTATACACAATTTTAAAAAGTAAAAGTATTCAATATTTCTTGATTTCACTGTTTTTTACAATTTTTATTTTATTGTGTTACCTTTCCATAAAAATCATTTAAGTGATAAACTGAAGAAAAACTACAAAAAAAAAAAAACAATCACATAAAACTAAAATTACAAAAAAAAAAAAGAAAACAAAATTAAACTCATCTCCTTTTTTTATAAGTTTTTAGGCTAACCTTCTTAAATCATACTTGAAACTATAAATTTATTTTATGACATGTCAGAAATAATTTAATTTTATATCCTTATAACTTACACATTCATCTATAAATAAATTAATATATTGCCATACAACTAATACTACAATAAAATACTTTTACATATAGGTATGTATATTATGTCTATACTATTTTAAATATAGCGTAAGAATTTAACAAACATCTTAAGATTTATTATTAATTTCGATTTGGAGTGTGATCGCGCGAAAATAAAATTCATTTCGATATTATTTTATTTTTTCTATTTTTGGTTTTTCTATTTTTTTTATTTTAATAAACAATTTCAAGATGATCTCTAAATTTTGAACTGGTCTATAAAACTAATTCTAATAAATGAATGATTAGAAGGCAGGCAGATTTAATTGGTTTTATTCTGTATAAATACATAGCAAAAATCTTTCATCTATTGTGTGTCAAAAAAACTTATCAATCTTTCACCTATTTGAATTCAGATTTGCTGTCTAAAAGAAAGAAAATTTCTGTAGAAATTCTTCTCAAATACTTTTTAATTTGTTGGGGGTGAACTTAATCGATTTACTCGCTCTGTAAAAGCGCTCTGTAAAAGTTCCTAATGGGCAATGGTTTCATTAGGAAGAAAACTGATCCACTGTATCACAACGGTCATAAATGCCTTTGAATGAATACGCTGTTATTTTTACCTACCTACTTAATATGTAAAAGGTTTTCAGACATATATTTTGTACATATATAACAGACATATATTTTATACTTTGTAATGGATAAAGGAATCTTAATTTGACATCAAAATTTCAAAAGGTTCTTGCGGAAAAGTAAAAGCTATCCTTAATCTTAGATCAAGAATTTTGACGATTTTTGCTTCACACTTTAAAGATAATTTGTTTTTGGCGGGTATTGCATTAAAATTAAGAATTATCAAAAGGAGTCGAACAATTCATTTAATAATCAATTTTCCCTAAATAACATTAAAAATGCTATAGTAATACCTGTTTTTATTAATGGTACTGCAACTGATTATTTTATCTGTTATTGTTCTCGCTTATATTGTTAATCTGTTGCTATTCAGATTTCTTCTCTCGCCTCAATTTCCAAAGTATTTGAAAATATTATAAAAATTAGATTAATTTTCTTCTTTAACCCAATCATTATTGAAACTGAATATGGTTTCAAAGAAAAATAAAATAACATCATTGATTTTGTTTCTAAGAATACAGGTCAGCAAAAATTTGTAAGTTGTGTATTTTTAGTCATTAAAAAGTCTTTGATTGTGTCGATTATGAAAATCTTCTATTAAAACTCGTCAATAACTTAATTTTACCCCTATTGTAAATTGGCCTTTTTTAAATCAGACCTTCACGGTTTTAGGCAAATGAAAAGAATTAACAACGCTCTAAACTCAAAAAAAATCATTAATAAAGGTGTACTTCAAGAATTATTCCTATGGCCAATTCTTTTATTCATATGGCCAATACTTCAATTCGACATGATTTCAATTTAATTGAATAGTTGGATCACCTTGAAGCATCGCCTTATTTTAAATTTAATAAAAAAAAAGTAACAATTATTCAAAATACTTTTCTATATAATAATGAATAATGAATATAATAATTAGATTTAATCAGATTTAATCACTTTAACTTTTTAGAAGTAGTCATTGATAGTGAATCAAATTGAAGTTGTTATATTAAAAAAGTACCTAATAGAAATATCATATCATATATCTTCATACTAAGAAGATTACGAAACTTATTAACTATGATAGTGCTATTTTTACTGTATACTTCAAATCTGAGCCTTAAATCCATTAAGAAGTAGAGCCTCCCAATTTAATGATAATAAAGTAGATGTAAAAAATGTGTTAAAATTGCCTGATGATCACCTATTCTATTTCCAATTGCTCAGTTTTTCTCAAATAAGTTCTAAAATATTGTTATCCTACCACGTTTTTAAAATAGTTAACCTATGCTTAAATATTGTTTTATATTAAATAAAAGCGTAGATATACATAACCATTTAAACATAACACTAGAAACAAATCACAATTTTACCTGACACTCTTTAGAATCAAATAACAAAGCAATAATAGTTTTCTAAATTAAGAGTTTGAAAATATACCTACAATGAATTACCAGCGCCATTAAAAAACATTAAGAGAACCTTATAACATTTAAAAAACATCATTAAGTTGAACTAACAATTCCTACTGAATAACTAAACAGAATTAACCAAAATATAAAAAAATAAAAAAAAAAATGTGGGCTCGGTACTCTAGCAGATAAGAACGTATGAAATCCTGTGTAAACATCGAGGAAGTGCGGATTCGAATATCATACGAGTCACATGAATAATTCCGCCTTACGACAATTACAGCCATACTTGGCAAGAAAAGTCTGTGAAACTACATCACATTTATGTGGCAGGGGAATATACTATAAAAAAAAAATTTACTAAAAAACAATAAAAAAATTATGAACAAAACTAAAACAAAAAATTTAAATTATACTTATATATTTTAATTTTACTCTTAATAAATTATAAGACTACACAACACTTTGCTAAGATCTAAAACATTAATGTAATTATATAATTTTTGTTAAATTATGTTCTGTAAAATACTAAACATATATTAATAAATACCCTTACTTCTGTTAACACTCCTCGAAATGTTGGAGTATTGTTTCTGTTTTATAGATATCTTAATGTGGTTATTAATAATACTTGTTCTATTGAACTAAAATCAATAATGCTTCCCCAATTCCAACGCAACAATTGTAAGGCATCAAGTGCCAATTTCAACACATTCGAAATTACTAGGAGGTTCAAAGCTGGTAATGAAAATTTATTTCTAAAATGTGAAACATGTTTCCATCCAATGTGCTCTCCTGTACCAGGTTTGCCTCCAATTTACCTTTTAATTCTCCTCTCTTATCCTATTTCCCTAATTCCTCTACCCACTGCCTGCCGTAAACCTATATTATATTGTAGAATGGAATCCTTTCATAGAGTTTGTATTATAGTGTGTAAAAATAAAACAAGTAAAAAAGGAAAATAATTTAAAATTAAAATAAGAATCCTTTAATTTTAAAAATCTAAAGAAGTATAAGTATATATAGAAATACACTTCACCTTACACTTCATTCCAGCGAAAAAATCCAGGTTAATATTGTGAAATATATCAGAATTTTTTTAAGTAAATGCAGTTATCCGCACTCCTTTGTCTTATAATAGAGGAACTATTTAGTAAATATCTCGGATATTTAATCCGTTTGTTTCTAAAACTTTGATAATTAAGGTGAAAACTGATATAATTTTCGCAATTTTATTTTAAAATATCATATTAGAATTGTTTTTATTGAAGGTGGGTTTCATTAATTCTACTTTTAGATAATTTTTCAAATAAAATAAAACAAAATAAAAAAAAAACATTTATCATTATATTTATTTTTAATAATTTATTATCCTTTCATTTGTATTTCTTGATAAATTTAAGAAAAATTTATTTTTTACAATCATAAAGATATATATATATATATATATACACATATAAAACAGCTGGATACAAAATTCAAAAACAAAAAAAAAAAGACCCAATAGTATTATGGTATGGGAACTTTAATTTGAGTTGCAACCAGGACGAAAACTATATTAACAATATTTCTAATAAAAAAAACAAAAAAAAAAAAATTACCAACTAGACAAAGTGGCGCGGATAAAACCATTAATGGTGATTGGTTGGTGTTTATAATTTTCGTTTCAGTTTCGATTAAAGATCATTAATCATAACCTGGAAGATTTTCCGTAAATATACGAATATATCAAATACAAAAAATTTCAAAGAAGCAGAAAACCAATCATTGGAAAAAAAAAAAAAATGTTTGAAAGAGGAAAAATAAAAAACGAGGACGAAAACAAAAATTTTAAATTATATTAATTGAAGGAAACAATTTTAATTAATGATGTTTACGTTTAAAAAAAATTTTTTTTTTCTTATTTTGACAATTAAGTTTATAATGTATCAATGCACGGAAAGAATTTTTGAGTTAAATTATGAGTTTTATAAAATGGAAGGAGTGAATTTTATTTTGAAAATATGATTTGTTTTATAATTTATCTTTACAGACAATTAAAAAATTTGACAACTGTTGTAAATTTTTTTTTCTCTTTTGAAAATTACGTAATATAAAAATATTTAATATTAAAGTAATAATAATGTGATCCAAGTCGTAAAGTACAATATACAATTTTTTAATGATTTTTCTTGAAAGAAATTTTAAAGTTTTTTCTTTTTCTTCTTTAACTGCATATCCACATTTCGATTTTAGTGTGACACAGTAATGTTTGTTTCAATTATGCAACGTGCTTAATTATTTTGTTGTATTCTATTCTATATTTAATGCTGTGCCGATCAGTTCTCCAAACGTGCGTATTCCCGCGGTCAATTGTTAATCTTACGCAGCGACGATGTTTGTTTTGTCGCAGCTTCTCGTCTGCCTTCTATTTTTCCTAGGGTTATTAGTTGAAACAGTTTGTATTCTGACCAACGCATAATAAGACCGAAGTAAGCAGTCTTTCGCCTTTTTATTATTTCGAGTAGCTCTTGGGTGGTATGTGTTAAGTTAAGAACTTCTAAGAGTTCTTTAGTTAAGAACTTCATCGTTTGTTATTCATTCGGTTGAAGATGTTTTGAGCATTCTACGATAGGCCCATATCTCAAATGCATTCAATACGATGCATTTAAGAAAAAGTACTCTTAAATCCAAATAAATGTATCTCTTGGTAAGAACATTTTTGTATTTGACGAATTAGGTACTTGCTATTTGAATGCATCTTTTTATCACTGTATCTGCATTCCAATTTTGTTAGAACCAACATTCGAGGCACTTATATATTTGAATATTCCTTCAATAGGGATACCTTCGATTGCTAACGGTGCGTCAATATGAGGATGGTTTTTTCTCCTTACTATCATATATTTGGTCTTAGCAGAGTTCATTTTTAAATCTTATTTCTTGCTTTGTGTACTTTACTGAATTACCTCAATTTAATAATTGCTGCAGTTTTCTGTTTTGTCAGGTAAAAGTGCTGTTTCGTCAGCAAACCTGATATTATTTAAATACTAACCGTTCACTTTTACTCTTTTATTCATATTATTGACAGTTTCTTACAAGATCGATTTCACATATTATAAATAGATTCTATATTTATATTAAATTATGGAGGAGAAAGCATCCTGGCCCCACGACTCTGAGAATTTAAATTTTTCTGTTTTTCCTTCTTTTAATTAAATATTTGCAGTTTGACGCCTAGGTTCATTTTACTTAATAGTTTAATCAATTTATTATTTTGAACTCTGTCAAATGCTTTCTCATAATTTATGAAACATTTTTTCTAGTAAATGAAGTTTTTTCTAAACAATTGATAAGTTGTGTAGTTAAATATAAATAAAGATTTCTTTTATTTACAATATTTAATAAAATAAAATAAAATTTTTCCATAGTTGCTAGATTAAGCAGTTTTAGATACTTTCACATTTAAAACAAGATTTTTATCCTGTAACATTTTCGATCTAAAAATATATATACATAATTACATTCAGTTAGTTATATTTATGTATATATAGAAATAATTTTCATCAAAAATAAAAATTTACATATTTATCTTAAGAATAACATTTTAAGATAATTATGAATTTTATGACTATCTTTTCCTTTTTTTCTCTGATATTATTCCAGCTAATTAAAATCATTTTAGTTTTATAGAATTTTCAATTTAATGAAAATGAAAAAAAGAAAAAAACTAAATTGAATTAGCTAACTATAATATATCAAAACAAGTATAACTGGTCATTTTTGATAATAAGATTCAACCCCAACCCCAAGAAAAATGTATCTTTATATTATTATAAGTAATATAGCTATTTTATAGCATAAATAAATTTAAATCAAAAGACAAAAAAAAACTTTTTATGGTTTATTAAGTATATCGAAATGAAATTATTCGAAATTTATTATAATATGAATTCAAAAGGACTCTTTTTATTATTTAAAGATAAAAAACAAAAAAAAGTAAACGTAGAAGACAATTTTATTCCCCTATTATTTAAAACGAAAAAAAAAATATCTTTAAGATACATTACAATAAAATTTTTCTTTTTTGTTTTGTATTTAATATTTTATTTGTTTCTTATTGTTTTATTTTATTGTGGATACCTCACGTCACAACCAAAAATAAAAAAAAAACAAACGTTGAATTACAGAATATTAAAAGAATCTTGGAATATATATGACACCCGGTTTTATTTTTTTTATTATATATATTTAAAATAGTTAAACTTTAATAGGTGTGTTATTTAAATTCGCGTTTTTTTTTTGTCTACATTATTTTGTTGTTTTTTTTTTTTTTTGTAGTTTTAAATTATGAAAATTTTGTTGGTATTGCAATTATTTGTCTTTCTGACTGTCACAGTGTCACCTTTAGAGTTAATATGACTTTTAAAAATTTTAAATATCGTAAAAAAAAACCGATTTCTTTCGTTAAAAGAAATTTATACAATGATCAAAATTAAATTTAAAAATCCGTATGACATTATTGACAATTTCGAGGAAAGAATACTTCAAATTTCTAAGTAAAATTAAATGGCCGCCGAAAGGAAAACTCAATAATCTTCAAGTGACATATCAAAATTTCAACATCTTTAAGCAATAGAAACAGAATAACAATAATACCACCACCACTAATCATAATCAATTAATATTTTTCTGGATGACCAATCCAATTTAATTAATACTAGTAAGAACTATTTAAGATATTTTTGTATTCTGGAAATAAAAAACTACTTCAAAAGGTGAAGAAATGACTTAGAAATGTCAATAGCATAAATAATGAAAAATCATCTGTTTATTTTTTTACATTTAGTTATTTTGAGTGATGTGCAATAGTGAACTTTTAACTTCAGCCCAATATATTAGATTTTATCTTTATAAAATTTGATCTTGTTCGATTTATTTTATTCATTACCACGATTGGAACTTTGTTCACTTGCTTGAGGATTTTAAGAATAAGAATCATTCTAAAACTAGATGTCATGTCATGTCACCTTGACTAAATCCGTTTCTCAAAAAGGCATTTTGTCTAAATACATTAACAAACTTATTTTCCTACATTATTTAAATACATTAACCAAACTATCATTCCTCAAAAAAAAACTTTTAACGAAAGGAGCATTTCACAAAAAGACTTTAAACAAAATAACACAGGATTTAATGATGATATGTATATAGTTATGAAAAAAATTGTTAGGAGGAAATTGGATACAAAATCAGAGCTAAACGGCTTTTGTCAAAATATATTATGTAATATTTACAAAAATGTATTTGTAAAACATCTCTTTGAAAACTGTGTTACTATGCCAAATGAAAAATTGCAAAATGTCACTTTTGACAAAAGATGTTAAGTAAAATGACATTTGGCAATTAAGAATTCGGCTAACTATATATACATAAACCAAACTAAATATGTATAATGTATGTATATGATATCTACCGTTATTATATATCCAAAGACAATTTTCACTTATATTATAATCGATCCAGAAAGCGTAGAACACGTTACTTCTATATTGAAGGGAATTTTTGATCTCAGAAGGACGACAAAACATTACAACTAATACGAAACAAAAAAAACAAAAACAAAAAATCAGACTGTATTTAGAATACATATTTATTAAATGCGCAAAAATATTATTTTATGCGTCGAAAGATTTGTAACGCTTGAATGATTACTAAAAGGAAGTTACTATTAATTCGAACTTTATACAAAAAGAATAAACACAAAAGATAGAATGTTTTTTTTTTTTTTTATTATAAAGGTGACGATCCTATTCCTTCTTGTTAGACAATTTTATTTATTTTGGCAAATCTACAAAAAAAAAAAAAAAAATATTCATAATTTAACATGGTTACTAAATGTTGGTATAAATAATGGGTAAAAATGTCGCGAATTTATTTTGGTTTCTTCTTCTCTTACCAAGATTCTTTTCTTCATTTTTTTTTTTTTTAATTTATTTAAGAAGAAATACCTATATACATAATTCTAGGGGAATTTTATGTGCGTACACATGAGTATAATTGAAGATTTATGTAGAGCAAGTATTTTTTTTATTTTATTTATTTTATATAAAAATAATAAAAAAATAAAACCACTTGCGAAAACAAATGAATAGAAAATAAATAAAAAAACGAAAAAAACGAAAAAAACAAAATCAAAAATTCAAATAAAAAATCAAAGAACTAGATTATATCTAAGAGAATTATGGTACCTTGCTATTAAACAGTAATAGCTTTAAGTAATTCTTTACATAAAAAAAAGTGGTAAATATATATACTACTTGTAAAATACTACGTATATATGGGTAAAATCTAAAGATATAAATTCTAACCCTTAAGTAATGTAATATAATCAAAAGTACTTGTTTTTTTAATGTTTTTTTTTTTTGAAAATAAAGCTGCGTATTAGATTTTGAAAAAATATATTCGCATAAAAATAAACGTACAAATTCTTTTTTTTTTTTTTTATTTTTCTTAATTTCAAGTATTAAATTTCCAATTCAGTTTTTTTTTCTTTCAGTTTTTAATTCTCTTTTCGGTAAAATTCCATTTTTTTTTTAATTTTATGTACACGAAGCATTGTAATATAATTAAATTATATTTAGGATTGCCAACTTACACAAAAAAAAAAAAAAAATAAGATTTTACAATTAACGAAATTGTTAAAAACGATGCCATGAATCCTCTTTTAAAATAACATTTAATCCTCTTTTAATAGTAACATGATCAGTTACTATTCAATTCACAATACGGATTTTCGAAAAAATAAAAGCCGACTGCAGAGCACATTCAAACCAATGTTAGCAAAACTAAAAAGGCGGGTCTGATATTTTTCGATCTAATGGGTAGCGAATAAAATTGGTTTGAAAATTACTTCAAAAGCAAATATCAATATGTTGCGTTAGAAGGTGTAAAAAGTAAAAAACAAAATATTGGATATGAAGTTGTCCAGGGGAATTGTCTAGGTTTTTCCATTTTTAAACTCTATAATATACAATACTAGTACTATAAGAAACTTACAATTTTAGAGTGTTAAAATTTTATTTATTGACGACTCCGCGTATTAGCGTATTAGTGTACGATCAAAACAATTTACAGAAATAGTAATGAACAAGTAGTTGAACTAAATCAACTTTCAAACAGGTTTTATAAAAATCGATTGATATATTATCAGTTTTTAATAACATTTAATATCGAAATTGCAATCTATTTTAAATTTTTCACAAACTAATAATTTCTAAATTCTAAATTTTTTATTATTTGTATTCATGTAAAAATTTTGTATTCAGAGTCAAAAAATGCTTTAGCTACGGAGATTTTTATAATAATCGGAAGCGAATTCTCCAGCTTGGCCACATGAACTAAAAATAGCCGACTCGTTACAAGATATCCTTTTCTCGGGATAATTAGGCAGGAGTTTCTTTCGGATTTTGAGTTTTCATGACTTTAACGAGCAAACATAGAAACCTAAAATTAAAATAGATAATATATCACAGTTCAGAAAGATGAAGAAAAAAGAGAAACATGGTCAAATTTAAGTATTCTGAAGATACATCTTACGATTGAATTGAAGACAATTTTAATTTTTCTCGAATTTACAGAGTCACACCAAAAACTTCGAAATCATAAGTTAATTTAGGTATAAGAAAAGATTTTGTTTAAAGTATTCTTGATAATGTAGTCGAAACGGAAAATTATTTAGAAACTAGAAAACAGATCATATCTAACAGTTAAACAGTTATGGCAACCCAAACGTAATTAAAATATATTTCAGTGTAATACAAGAATTTCATAGAATCTGTTTTTGTTTTTTTTTTTTTTATTATATTACTGTATTTTTTTGTTCTCTGTTCTGAATCTTCAGCTTTCTGCTGATCTCATTTTGATCCTCCTATACATTTTCAGGTTTAATACTACTCAGGTAGGATTTAGTGCGTATAAATATAGCCCAGGTGTTCAAATAACTCAAGGTGATGCTTGCGCATTTATTAAGTACACATATATATATACATATATATACATGATGCTTTATACATGATTATATATGTTTATGTTTATATATATATATGCATACAAATATGGATTGTAGATATGCATGTACTTAGAGTTGTATTTATATTTTTGAAATATATGATATATATACATAAGTAATGATATTTTTGAGAAACATGTAAGCCGATATGAAATATACATATATATATATATTTTAAATACAAAATAATAAAAACAAAAATAACAACTTTAATTTTTAACTGGAATTTGAAAATTTTCGTAAGGGTGGTTGTTGTTTTTTTCTTTTTATTATTTTAGAATATATTAGGATCGGAGATCAGAAGATGAGAAGTGGATTAGAATTTGTGATATTTTTACAAATTAAATTTTAAAATTGATATTTTTTTAGATTTAATATTATATTTTTCTTTATTTTATTTCATTTTTAATCCGAGCATATGCATACTGATTATATTGCAAAAATAACCTTCAAATATCTTAAGTGTTTTTTTTTTTTTGGATTGAAAATGCGATTTTTGTTATTGTAAATAAGGACTCTATATATATAAATATCGGTGTTCTTTAATTTTGGATTATATGATATTTTAAATTTAAGTATTAAAAAAAATGTGTATAAGCGGATTAAGAAATGGTATTTTTAAAAAAAAATTTTAATAAATTTCCAGAAACACATCATTAGTTAATTAAAATTAAAAATTAAATCATGTTTCTTTAATTAAGTAATATTAAAACTGTCAAAAAAATTCACAGTATATTCATATGTTACATATACTACTTACTGTATGTTGTAACGACTATAGTCACTGTTAGCAAAATAGTAATAATAATAGGCGGATTCGTTGTTTCCTTACAGTACCACTCCCAATTCAATGTTTCCGCATCCTATTTTCTATCCTTTCCTATCTCTACTCCCTAACCAATATACTGCGTTAGAAGGTAAGTGTTTCATTCCATTATATTGGCTGAAAGGGGAGGTGGATTTAGTCAGTAAAAATCTGACACAACCAAGGGGGAATTCTTAGTGTCATTGGAAGATTCCCACCTCCCTTAGGAAAAAAATAAAAATAAAATTATTAAATTTAAATTTAGCTTTTTAAATTATTTAAATCTGATCTTTTTTTTTTCGAAAATTTTTCTTTAAACGAAAAAATTTTTCAAATGAAATTTCGCAATTAGTAGACATTTATACATATATATTTTTTTTTTAATTAAAATGTCAAAATCCGTTGAACCTTTATATTTTTTTCCATGAGCAAATCTAAATTTTATTTAAATCAAAGGATTTTCAGTCCATTATAATAAAAGGACTAAATTGTATGTAGTTAAAATAATGACAAAAAAGTGATCTAATTTGAAGCTGACATAATATGAAAAAAAGAAAATTATAAACCATATCACCATTAGAGACCATTGCTTACCCCCTTCCTTAAAAAAACAACCCATATTTAAGAATCAATCTTATTTTAAAATAATTTAGAACCTGTAGATATGTGATAAAAAGTTAAGGTTTCTTAAAAAATTTACCTTAAAAATATAAAGTTTGAAATTAATTTGAACAATTTTCCTTATATTATAATTAAGATTAAAAAAGTGTATTTTAAAGTCGTTGCAAATAGGATTAAAAAACAAAAACACTCAAATTTAATTAAAAATTTTTTTTTATATCTATATGTTTCAGTTCTCTTAAATATTTTAAAACCATTCTATAAATATCAAAAACAAAAAAAAAAACAAAACAAAAAATATTTAAAGATTAAGACTGTAAAAATCAACCATATTAAAATTTTGAATCACTCATTAAAATTATAAATCATTTACGATTTATATTTAAAATAAAAAAAAAAAAACTTAAACAGAAAAGTTCTTAAAAATCGATCGTTAAAATTCGATCGTAAATTCATCCAATAAATCATTTAGTTGACATAAAAAAAAAAAAAAAAAAACATAAGGCAAACCCATAAGAAATGAGTATATGAACGTAAAATAAATTCTTCATCTCAAGATATGCAACACATTGGAAATTTTACTTTTGATTTTATATTTCAATGATATTCGTGCAATTTTCATTTTTGATACAAATAAAATTCTTAGATTTGTTAAATTTTATGTTTAACATTTTTGCAAAAAGAAAACATGATTTATAACTTTAAGTGTTAAAAACGTCTCGCGCGCATCATTTCGTTTTAATTGCCCTGATGCCAATAATAATGAAAATATCGAAAATGATTTGTAATTTTACAGAAATTTGTGTTCTTTTTTTTTTTTTGTAAATTAAATTAGTTAATTTTTAGCATAATTTAACTTGGAATATTCAAAAAAAAAAAAAAACAAAAAATATTAAATATTAAATAAGCGCGAAAGTGTTAAAATGTAATGACTAAACAATTGGGGTTTAAGCGTTTTATACATTTAAAAAAAAAAAAAAAAAATTATGAACATAATATTAAAAACGAAAAAGAGTGCATAGTTGATTGTTCCAACTCTAGGATTTCCGCACGAACAAAAGTTATATGCTGTTACCATGAAATTTAATTATCTTTTACAAAACCTGAGTAATTTGATTTAATTAAATTTTGGAGTTGTATAACAGCTAATCAAATCCGTTGACCCGAATCATCCTAATTTCACTGAAATTATTACCTTAAAATTTGATCATCTTTTAGAAAATTTCATGCACCTATACCAAAGGCCGTAATTAATTTTTTTTATATATATATAAGAAGTTTTATGGCAGCTATTAAAAATCACTGACTCAACTTGCTCAATTTCAATAGCGAAATTAACAAATTTTACAAAGGATAAATTGTCAAAATTCCAGAATTCTAAATAATAACAACGGTGTCTTCGTCCTTAACACTACTCAACTTTTAAGTATACATGTAATATTAAATTGCCGAGAGAACTACCAAATTTAAAAATGTTTGCATACAAATCTCCTGTGAGTTAATAGAATAAAAATAAAAAATTTTTTCATAAAACGCAAAATTTATAGTTTTCGCAAATTCAAAACATTAAATCTTTTCACCATTATGGTTTTACTTTTTTTAGAATCTAACTTTATTTTTTCTTAGTTTTGTACGAAAAGACGGACTGCATGACTAAAACGATTCAGATTTCGATTATAAGCCGGAATACATTATTTACATTCCATATCTAACCCGTTTCCTTTAAGGTGTCACAAACGTAATGACAAATTCATTACACACTGAGAATTAAATTCATACGTTCTGATAATAAAGATATTCATTTTTCTGTAGGCGATCATGAAATATTAATGGAATTTAAAAACTATTCCAATTATTTTTTGCCCATTTACTTTAATTATGAATCACTTGAATTTCAAAAAAAAAAAAAAATAAATAAATAAATAAATAAATAATTATTTACTTAAAGATGGTGTACTTAAATTATATCAGAAATTTTTAACATTTTTTTATTTTAAGAATTTGAAGGTTTGTCAATTTTTGATACAGCTTAGATTCTTAAAAAATCTGAGTAATTTAATCAAAACTTAAAAACTTGAATGGTTCTTTTATAAACTATGCATCGATTAATTTTATGTTATGTGCACATACAAAAATATTTTTATATTAATTTACTTAAAAGGCGCTTTAGATCTTGAAGATCCTCAGCTTTATTCAACATACATATCCTTCCATTTTTTACGGCCTGGTCAGTTTCTTAAAAATGTTAAATGCCTTCATACTTTGTCTTAACAGTGTTCTCGTTTTTGATGTATTTAAATGGTATACTACCATGTAAATATGATATAGATCTATTTAAAAGTATACAAAACACAACACATACTTTCAAAGATTTTAGGTTTCTTAAAGAGTTTTTCAAAGATTCCAAGTGAATCCAGCCTTCTATTGGCAGTGTTCACGCTTCTGATCTATCTATTCTGGCCTATACATACGGAAAATTTAATAATACATGAAATATGAACGTTGTCTACGTTAGTATCTCGAATGTTCTTTAGTAAATCTTATAAAATGTTATATAATTAAATTATTATTATTAATTGCTGCAGTCTCTCATGATGTTTTTTTAGCGTATTTATAAATTACATCTTTGACTTGTTTGATATTTAGATCTTTATGAATTGTTTCATTGGTTACACAAGGATATGCATTGGTAATCAACCTGTTTGATGATTTTGTTCAGCCCCCAAATCTGGATGACATATGTCCATATTGGGTTAATTATTGACAAATAAATGAGTCTTTTTCTCGAAAGTTTAAATTTTGAATGTTTACCCACAATCTAGTACATTTCACGTAAATTTAGGTTTATTTGTTATGTCTTTTGTTTTATGTAATCTTTCACGTTTAGCTGCTCATCTAAATGTAACCTCAAAGATTTTGCTAATTTCGTTGTGGAACTTGCATGCCGTTTTCAATGTACATATATGTTATTTGAATTAATTTTTGCTCGTTGAGTTTAATATTCCAGTGTCTTGTCCAAATATCTCGAGATAGTAATTTTAAAATATTTATTATTCATTTTATTTCTATGCTGAAATAAAAAGTAACTTAAAGACTTAAATTAAATTTTTTTCACTCCAATAATTGAATTTATTAAGTTCAGTATACAGTCATTCACATCATACATTTAAATCAATAAAATTATGCTTGATTTCTTTAATCAGTTTGGAAATTTAACAATAATTGATGTTCCATAATTTTATATATGCACATACATATAAAATGTGGATTACATATTGTTATATTTTTATAAATACCTATACATATATACATTTTTAGTTAACTTTGTACTTATATTCTTGTGACAAAAGTAAAATATTATAAAATTTAACTTAATTTCCATTCGATTAAATATTTAATAAAAGATTCATTGAATTTTAAGGCAATCCTTAATTTATTAAAAATTAATTTTCTGAATAAAATTAAAGGCGTTTCCAAGGTGATTTTTAAATAATTCATCTATATATTATTATATTTGAAAATAATATAAAATATTTAATTGCTCTAATACGCATAAATGCAAAAAATCTAAATTCTTCTAATATTAATACATACATATTTAAATATTGTACCTTAAGGCGTAATTTTATTTATATATTAAGATTTAATATCTTAAGATTTTCGCAACATAACAATAACATACATAAAAATGAAAAATAATAAAAAATTTTTTTTTTTTCTTTGCAAGAACCACAACACGCTGATTTTTTTTCCATTTCATCTTTTTGTTATTAGTCCTTTTATTTTAATTGTCCTTGTTTTGTTTTTTTTTTGTTCTTTTTTGTTTTTCAACTTTTGTACTTTTATTTCACCTCTCTATTGTTGTTTAAATATTTATGTTGTTGTTTTTTTTTTTTTCTTTTGAAGTTAGTATGTGGTCATTGCGCAAATTTTATGCAATTTCTAATAATTTTCCAATATAACAGTAAAAAGAGTATTGTAATTTAATCCTTGAGAATATTTTAAATAAAAAAAATTTTTTTTTATTAGTATGTCAAAAAAAAATTTAAAATTAAAATTTTTTGACATAATTTAACATGGATTAAATATAATAAAAGACGGATTAATATTTATACATATATATATGATTATATAATATTAATTGTTGTACAAAAGTAGTAGCAACAACAGTTATTCTTTTGAAATATTCGCCTTGTATATCAATTTTTTTTTTGTTTTAAAATTAAAAATTAAAAACAGGATCAAATTTTTCTTTTTTTTTTTGTTATGCCTTTAATCAAGCTGAGTTACTCAAAATATTTTCAATAAGCAAAAATATAAGTAAAAAAAAATTTCCCATACATGAACGCACTGTAGACTACAATATTGGGAGTAGTAAAATACAGTAGGTACATTAAAAAAATAAAAATAAGAACAAAAAAAAATTTTTTTTTTACCGTCAAGATTAACCATCAACTAAGAATGAAGAAAAAAATTTCAATTAGAAATTAAAAAACCAAAAAAAACTGATTAATGTTGAAAGTAAAGTTTAATAAACAGCAATTTTCCTAAATTATTCTTTTTTTTTTGTTTTTCGTTTTTGTTATTTACTTCTCTTTGTACTTTGCTCTCACAGTACATAAAGGACATCTTGAATTTCATCGATTGATCTATTTAATTTCAGCGCAATTATATAATACTCAAGTATGTCCTTTACTTTTGGATTTTAATGAATTTTTAGCACATCTTTAAACACTATATTTTTTCGGTCAAAATCGATATTTTAACTTTTCATATTGAACAAAGATTCTAGATTCAGATAGTTGAAATTTATAGACTCGATGAAATCTAAGTTGTAAACAATTACCTTATCCGAGAAGTTCGTATATAAAATTTATTTATTTATAATTATATTAATATTACAAATCACATAGGATATTACAATATCACAAAACAATTGGCTACTAAGGCCATTATACGTCGAATACTATTATTAAATTATTCACTAATATTATTTATTTTGTTTATATTATATATTTTATATTTACGCTATATTTGGTAGCAAGGGGGATTTGTTTTCAATTAATAAAACATGCTACCTATGCAGGATTTGAACCCCCATTTGAACCCCCTCGGTTAATAAGCCACGTGCTTGACCACTAGGCCACCGAAGCCCCTAGCCATCATTTATTTAACCATAAACACTGAGCAACAAATATTGCATATCAATAGGCGTATACATTTTTTTTAAAATTGTTTTGATGAAAATGAATTTAAATTTAAAATTTATTTTGATAAAAAGTGATCATAATATTGGTTTAGTATTTATGGATCGAAAATTAATTTTTATAAGTAAATGTGATACAGTAGGTAGCTATATTAAACATAAGACAGAATAACAGAAACAAGAGAAAGAGTGGCTTTATTGTCACCAGCTACAATATAAAATGTGAAGATTGTGCAGTTTGACATTTAAACATCATTTTTGTATAGAGAGATGATGAAGGAAATGTACATGGAACTTCCAAAAGCTATAGGAAATATTAACAATAAACAAATACTGCGGGTATGACCAACTTAAGAAAAGTAAATACTTATAGGTTAAAACAGGCAAAATTAACAAATTTAATTTCAAATCTGAATTTGAAAGAATATCAATTGTCGATTCGTTTCCTTTACGATAAAATTAATATTTCTCTAAATTTAGGAAAAACTTATTTTTAAAGGATATCGATTTTCTTCTTCTTCTGTATGATAGTTGACTATAATTACGCAACTTGGTCTAATTCAAGATAACGAAAGGAGATCTTAAAAAGGCTTAGAATAACTTTAGAAAAATGCATTTGTTTAGACAATATTTTTTATTAAATTTTATTTTATTGAATAAAATGCTCTGTGAAATGTAAGTATGTACATTCTTAACTACAGTAGTATTCATACTATAAATATAAGTTTACATTAATACTTTATATTTAATTTGAAATATAAAATTCATTTTTTATGCCTAAACTATGACAGAAAATTAATACAAAAGAAAAATAAAAAACACAAAAAGTACAACAAAATGTAAATAAAAAAATAAAACGGGAGCTGTCATTCATTCCGGAGACCTCCTGTTGATTAAAATCATTTTTATTGTTCGTTATTAAATGAAAATGAATTGAAAATAATACGCAGAACAGAGTAGAGCAAAAAAAACAAAATAATATAAAAAAAAAAACTGCATTTTGATGGCCGTCGCATATAAAAATTTTTTTCATTTTAATTTTAACTTTAAAATTTTTTTTTTATTTTTAGCTTATTTTATTCAAGCGAACAAACAACAGAAAGAGAGAAAAATAGGTAAAAAAATAATGTTGAAAAGGAAAAAAAAAACGACCAGCATCCGCAAAATTAATTTCAATTTAATGGAAATTTTCAACAAAAAAATATATGAAGTTCAACATTACTTAGTAGTTTTTTATTTGGTTTTTGTTTTTTTCTTTTTAGCAAAAAAACTGAATCAAACATTATGCAGTCGTCATTTTGTTGATTAAAGGTGATGAAGTTGAATAATAAAAAAAAAAAAAAAAATGGTAATGATAATAATTTGTCACATACAACAGGAGATATGCTTGAAATGTATAACTTTTTCAAATTGCTTTATAATCAAAAAACTATAAAAGGACATTTTTTTTTTTTTTTTTAACAAATTTTATACTTTCAATTTTTACGAAAATAACAATTAAAGAATTAAGATTTAAGGTAATTGATAGTACACAGTTTATTTACATTTTAAATATTTTGAAATTTTTAAAACTTATTACAGACAAAATTTAAAAGGAAAATATATTCTTAACAGAATTTAAGCTCAATGAAAACAGGATTAAAAATTTAATTGCAATTTTAATCCATTATACGATTATCATTCAAAAATTCTATAGAATTTTTTATATACTTAATATCTATAGATACGCTTATTTTAAGCCTCATATCTTATTTATAAACATAAAATTTAATTTACGGGCAAGGTAATTTAGATATGATTACTTTAAAATCCTTCAAAACAGGAACAAAAAACAAAAATCAAAGAATTAAATAATTTTTTTTTTTGTTGGAAAATCCTTATAAGTATATTCAAAATATCATCATTTTGTTTATTATTATATATACCTATTTAAAAATTACTTTTTTCTTTTTAATATTCTTATGATTTTTTGTTATTTTTATTGTTATTATTATGATTGTTATTAAAGAAAATCGCTTTTCCATTTCCATAAAAATAATCATCAGTAACATTTTACAATAATAATAATAATAATAAAATAAGAAAAACCAAATGATAATGTTGCTAAATATTTTTTTTAGAGATATGGATGACAAAAAGTACAAAAAAAAAACCACTTAAACATCCTGTGCTAAATTAAAAGTATCGCAAAACTGTTTTATTTTTTTTTGTTTTCTTTTTGTTTTTCTAAAATATACTAATATTTAGTTTTTATTTATTTTAATGTATGTTATACAGTAGAATACAAAATAATAGTCACACTGATATCTTTTCAATAATTAGCATCGGAATGAAAAGGTTTATCGTAAGTAGTTTTATTTTTGTTAATTGGAATCGTACAATATATACCCTATACCCTACCATAAGGTTTAGCTTCACATTCACGAGATATTAATATTTTTTTCCATTTTAATTTAGAGCTTTACAGCTTTTCAAATAATTCAACCCTGTAATTTTTTCACCATTTTTGAGAAAACGTTGAGAAAATTTTTATATCTATTGAACCTGGATTATCTTAATATGTATTTACTTTGTAAAATTTGTGCTATTTTATGACTTATCTATATACACTAGGCATGTTATATAAGTTTATAATTTGATCCTGTTTTTGGGCATTTTTTTTCTTTACTTAGTCTTTTGCAGTTCTTACAAAGTCAATCTATCAAGATATTATATCATTAATTAATTTTGGTTTTGAATCTTCTATTTGCTGTCGAATATCTTTTGTCAATTCAAATTTATAAAATGAACTCTTTACTTATCATAGTAAAACTTAAAATCTTTTATATAAATTAATATTCTATTAGATTTATTATTTCGTGTACACAAGTGTAACTACACATAACAACTTTTTTTTTTTTTTAAAGTAGTTAATAGTAGAAAAAGTTAAAAAAGATAAAAATATCCTTTATGTTAGTTGGGCTTGGGACAAAATTTTCTGTATTTTTTTTTTTTGTTTTTGTTTTTTTGCTGCTGTCATTTTTTTATTTTTTTTATTTTTCCTTTAATATATTTTTTTTTTTTAATTTATTTCCTGACCAAAGCAGTAAAGACATTAGAAAAAAAAAAAGTAATTTAAAAGCAATCTAAGAAGAATCCATTTTGTTGATATCGCATACGACTACCAGAAAAATAAAGAAGAAAAAACTAAAAATTAAAAATAAATAGCAAAAAAGAAAAAAAAATTAAGAATAACGGTAGGAAACCTTAACTTTAGTTGATTCTCATCTTCAATACGTAATATTTTATTTTAAATGAGATAAAAAGAGATGGAAATAGAGCATAAGAAAAAAATATCATTAGTATAATGTCATATAAATATACAGTTTCCAAGTATATATATACATATATGTACATACAAGTATAATATTATAAAGTAATTTTTTTTATTACTTATTTGTACGTATATATAGCAAATATGAATCTATATATATACATTGTTTATACACATAAGTATATATATTGTGATAATATGTTTATGGAAAAAAGCCATTTTCATTTTGCGTTACATTAACTGTTTTTTATTTTTTATCCTTATTTTTTTTTTTATTTTTTTTTTTTTTTGTTAATACTCCATCAGGCTTTCATACACATATTTAATGGCAAATAGTAGAGTAAGAAATTAAGTAAAAATAAAAACATAAAAAAAATTAAAACAAAATTATAACAAAATGGCGGCAAACACCGAAGAGTAGTTTCTATACTGTATATATTTTTATTTTTTATATATTGCATATATATTTTTAATTTTCCTTTAAATTTATAAGACTCATTTGCTTAAAAACATACTTGCCTATGTAATAACATGCTATTGTCACTACATCCCCCCACTCCCCCATATACATTAATATCTACTCAATAAATTACTCAATGGCTCTCCAATTATAGACTAATTTTATAAAGCAAATATTAATTCAAATGTACTGTACGCCCATGCCAAATTTAAATGTAAATCATAATCAAGATACGCTTTAGTTTTAAATCTTATAAAAACCTTTTATTTAAACCCTAAATAAACCCTAAATATTTTCATATGGCACTACAACAATTTTCAAAACTAACCTCAAGTACCGAAATTAAAAATGAATTAGTTTCTATATGTAATATTAGGATAAACGATTGAAGTTTTTTCATCTTTCTTTTTTTTTTGACATCATAAACATGCATTTATAATTTGAGTTTAAAGTTTGTTCTATTTATTCAAGTCTTGTAAAGCGTCAACATCTCATATAAAGCTACTTATTGCGAATAAAAAAATCATTATAAATACAGGGTCAAGATGAAAACCTATTTTACAAAAAAAAGCATTCAAGGAAACTAATATCCAATCTATAAATTTAACCACATCCAGACAGATGAGAAGGGTGTAAGGAAAAAAGAATGCAGTATTTTTTTTGTTTATGTACATATTTATATAAATTTAGCATATATAGATGTATATATAGATGTTATGTTACCAAGCTTTCATGTCCAGAAAGATTAAAATGAAGCAAAAAACAAAAAAAACAAAAAATAAGAATAATGCAGGAAAATCGAAAAAACAAAAAAAAAAAAAACCAAAAAATGCAAAGAAAAAAAATTACTGAAAGTTTTAACATTTTGTTGGTTGGTTTTTAGTATAACAGCTACACTGCTGTTACGCTTTCTTCTCCTATAACCAAATATATATATATATGTATTATATATATATGCATATATCTATATTGCATACATGTTTGTAGCCTCAAAAAAGAAAAAACATAAAAAGAAACAAAAATAATATTTATAAAATAAAATCCAGAATATACAACAGGAACCATTAGGGATTCTCTTTAACTTTATATGATCTACACAAAGTTAAACATATAACTATGTATATATAGTATATGTTATGAAATATATTTATTGCATAAAAAAATTGTTCTATATCGTGTTTTTTCGTATTCATAAATACTTATATTTTAACTCTAATAAATACACATATATAATTATATATATACATATGTATACATATTACATATTATATATATATATATATATATATATATATATATATATATATATATTTATAAATATATTTATAAATATTTATAAGAGTCCTTAATGCAGCATTAGTGCTTTCGTCCACTTGTTTTACTTTATTTTTTTTTGTTTTTTTTTTGTGTTTTTATTTTGTTGCCTCCATTTTCTTACGTAGTATTACGCTTTTATACATACTGTACTTACATTTTCATAATTTTTTGTACCTACTTTTAATATATGGTACTATATATTAAAAGTTATTTATATACAATATTTATAATATAAATGTATACATATCTACTTAATAATTTTAGACACACAGTAAAAACAAAAAAAAAAAATCGTATGTGTTTGAAACAAGGACGACGTGATTCTCTCTATGGATTTTTTTTTATCCTTCTTTTTTTTTTTTTGTTTGGAATATGGAAACCCAAAATAACTTTGGTTGGCATAAATATGAAACCCTTGGGGCAAATATACAGTATATACATTTTTCTGTTTGTACTTTAGATATAAAATGGGACAGGGTGTTTAACAAAAATTTTGTTCGAATTTGAAAATAAGTAATACTTTATATACTGAACTGCGGATTAGTTAAATGTTCGATTAAGTGATTTGAAATTGAGAAATATTGAAACCTGACAGATTTTTTTATGCTCTAACTATCACTTATTTAATATATTCTTTGATTTGTATCAAAGTAATTATAACAAAAATACGATACATGATATATATTTTTCTAGTTAAATGCAAGAGGAAAATCTTTTATCATTTAAATAAGTAAAAAAAAAAAAGTTTCAATAGAATACGATGAAGAATTTTTTTTTTATAAAAGGTACATCTTTAGGTAAAAGTAAGTTACTAAAGTCTAAAACTTAAAAAACATGTGAAAAAAAAAAAAAACAGAGTGATATAAACTCAAAACAAGGTATGGCTATAACTAATAAGTACAATTGATATATTATTTTTAACACACTCTGTACAAGTATATTTTTAAATACGAAGGTGAGTATTTAATATTTAAAAAGTCTACTAGATACTCAATGATGATGCATCATATAAGATAAATTTGCCTTTTAACTGACAAGTTTATAAAAAGTTTGTTAAAAATTAAACTTTTTTTTTTTGTTTTGTTTGTGTTTTTTTTTTCTCTAATCACCAATCTCCATCTCTTTCTAATTTTGTTTTTCTATCTTTGCAGTTAAATTTTTTGTTTTTTCTTTTTTTTTTTGTGTCTGATTTTATAAGGGTTTTATTGCTTTTTATTTATCCAAATTTACAAAAAAAAAAAAAAAACAATACAAAAGGCAAAAAAAAAACTTAAAATATTTTGAAAACTCACACCGACTTTTTGTTGTGTTACAGTTTGTTATAAACAAAAACAAAAAAAAAAATAAAAGTCTGAAGTACGTTTGTCCAGGTTTCAGGATATTTATGGTAATATGAAAAAACAAAAAGGAAAAAAATTATATTTAACTATAAAAACAAAAAAAAACTAAAATATTCATTTTTGATTTATTTTTTTTTTTTTTTTTAAATATTTGTTATTATTAAGATATATGAGACGGAAGTAGTAATAGAAGTTGTAGTATTTGTAGTAGTAGCAATAGTAGTTCTAGAAGAATTATTGTTGAAGTGTTGTTTTAAAAGTAGAAGTCTAATTTTAAACTTAAAAACAAAAAAACAAAAAACGAAACCAAAATAGAAAAGTTGAGAGGAATAAAATATAACATTTATACATATCAAAAATTTTGAAAAGGTCAATTTTTTCATTGTATTTTAAAAGTTTTCATGATACCATGTAATTTTTGTGAAAATTTGAATTTTCTTTTTAAATAAAAATTCAAAAACAATTTTAAATACAGAAAAAAAAAAAAATTAAACTTTAATGAAAATATAATAACTTAGTTACATTTTATTTGTTAAAAAATAAAAACTATTTTTTATTAAAGAATAATAATAAAGTTTAAGGCTAAAATTTTTGTTTTTTAATGTCCTGAAAGATATTATAGTAAAAAATTGGAAAATTTATTTTAAAGATTAAATTTTATTATATAATGATTTTTAAATAAACAATGATTTTTAAAAAAATTACATTTGGCAAATTGAACTGGGTATTGAGTCTACGTTAGGATAATGTCCTACAGCCCCTCATACAAGAATTATTTGGTTTCCTTACCATTATATTAAAACGAATTAGTATTTAAATGTTTACGTATCAGATATTTTGCTTAATCTAAAGCTAATAATCCAATGATCGCGTTATGTTGTACCTTTCTTTGACGTACAATACATATTTCATAAAGCGACGCTATAATTTGGTCGACATTGGGTCATCCCTTTAAACTTCAGTATTACAATTACTTAACTAAAAGGTCATTAATGTTATTTGAATGATATTAAATGAGATGCTAAAAGTTTGGTATAAAAAATTTCAAATATAAAAACCGTAAACGTTTGCAACAATAACATTTTTCATAGCAAAAAAGAATACTACACAATTATAATACAAAAAAAATTGAAAATGTATAGGATTGGATTGGGTAATCCCGAAAATCAAAATTCCAAATTCAAAATCCCGAAAATAAAATCCTGAAAAATTAAAACCCGAAAATTTAAATTCAGAAATTACAAAATTTTAAAAAACAAAATCCCGAAATTTTAAAATCTGGCATAGACATACATAGACTACTAGATTAAATATATTAAAAATACTAATAACTAATACCACATTTTGTTGGACAATTACTGTTACACCACTAGCGAATTTGTTATCAAATTTTTGAACTTTACTGAAAATTCTATTAAATTTTGTTATATAGTTTTTATTATTTTGTAATATCACATATAGAATTTTTTACTAAGAATATGCGAAGCCATCTTGGACCTAATAATCAGTACCTGCTTTTGTCATAATTTTTCCAAAATATGTATATAAGTAATACTCCTATTGTCAGGGATTTTGGAAGGGATTTTAGAATTGACTTCAAAATCAGGATTATACGCTTTTTACAGAATATTTACCTATATGCATATGCGAGTTTTGAATTAGGATTATATACATATTTTGGAAAAAGCGTATAATTCTGATTTTGTAACCAATTCTAAAATCTCTCCTAATTCAGAAACTGGCATATGCATATATCTAAATATTCTGTAAAAGGCGTATAATACTGAATTTGGATTCAATTCTAAAAAGTGAGTCAAAAGTCCCAATGGGACTTCTAACCATGGGATTTCTGTCGTATCACGAAATACAATCCAGTCAACTGAAATACAGGCTCATGATAGTAACCTTTGTGTTACTCAGTGGGCTTCAATTCTTTTTCGAAATGTATAAAACCCGCGATCTAGTGTAATTAAGACCCGTGGGCTTTAATTCTTTTTTGAAAAGGATTTAAAGCCCACGGGCGTTAATTCCAAAAGTTTTGGGATTTAAGCCCGCGGGCTTTATTTTCTCGGGCGTTCTGTCACTGCACCGTCTTTTTTATCCTTTTTTTTGTTTCGTTTATTTTTATTACAAATATTTTATTACTTATTCCAAACAAAACTGAAATGACTAGTTACCAAAATTTACAAAAGTTAAATGCACTTGACTATCTTACAATCTAGCTATCTCATTTTATTTTCATTATAATATTATTACATTACATATTTTTTTTATTATTTAAATATACCTACCATTTGTATTGTATTACATTTAGATTTACTAGTGGTTTCTGACCTGTTCTAATATATGGATAAACGTTTTGTAATTTTATTTTAGAATTTATATATTTATGCTTTTTATGTTACATCATTAACTTTATTTACAGAATTTCAAAAGAGTACACTTTCGGCATTTGGAATATCGAATATGGAAAATATCGAAAACTTAAATTTTAATTATTTTTTATTCGATTTTAATAACGTTAAACTTGGTAATCGTCTGAACAATTACTCTATGTATAATTTTAAAGGCGAACAATTCCACTAGTTTCAAATAACGTTTTCAAACGCATTTAGAGTTGAAAATCGCCGCGATTAAAATTCGGCTTTGAGCGTTTTCACTGAATCGCCGCGATTATTATTCCCTCGTGAAATCAGACATATAGTAGAATTTTGCCTAGTGGAATTGTAGCTAGTGGGATTGTTCTAGTTGAATTATGCGTAGTAGAATTATAATTACTGGAATGGTTCAATAGTACAATAGACCTAAAATCGTTTGACCTTTCTTTTGCATTTTTTAATTTTTTTTTAGCTCCAAACTTCGTCGGTTATTTTATTAATAATAGTTTTAATGAAAAGCTGTCGTAGAAAAACTAAATATTTTAACTTCCTTTTTCTATGACAGCTTTCTTTCTTTGATTGTTGTGAAAGGATTGTTTAGTTAGGAATATTTTCATCTAATATTAAATGAATATTTATTCCTGAGAGTAAGTTAATAACTCGTTTATGTATTTAATATTTCTACAAACACTTTTTTCAAGTGTCAGCTCTTGAAAAGTTTTAATTTGATTAAAGCTTTGCTTTGGGGGTTTTGATTGATGATTCAAAACCCGTTTTTTAATTAATGTTCAAAAAAGAAAAAAAATATGTTTAAGAAAATTCAAAAAAATATGTTTAAATAATATTTTATTTTTTTGTTATGTTTATAATACATTTTTTGAAGTTTTTTCGATACTTATACCTTCCATTTAATTTTTTGTAAAAATTATAAGAAGTGCTTTTAAAAACCATTATACGGAACGGAAAATATTTAAAAATAAATTAAAGTCTTGAAATTAAAATTTTGTTCCCAGTATCTGGAGGAAATACGAAAATAAGTATACATACCTAATAATGTACCCTATAAACTGAAAATAAAAATTATATTATGATACTCTTATTATTCTAAATGACACTAATCAATCTTTTAGGAAGAATAAAATGAAAAAAGAAAAACTTATTATATACAATTTAAAAGAAAGGAAGAAGAAACAATTTCTTTTAAAATTACCCTTTCCCTATATACAGTTTTAAGCATATGAAATTTTTATGTTTTTTTTTTTTTTTGAGTTTTGTTTCAAGTATCCCATGAAATTTCTCTAATTAAGAAACTGTCATATATTCGTCATATATTTTTCATAATATATGAATATACCTTTATACAATATTCTTACCTTAATTTTTTGTATTTATTAACATTTAAATATTTAAAAACCTGTCTATACTTTACAATTTACTAAAGGGAGAAAAAAAAAAGAAAAACATAAAATGAATCGCAATGAAAATTGATGAAATTCTATTTATATATATATATATATATATATATATATATATATATACTTTATATATATCTTATTCCCATTTATAATTCAAGGTATGAGTCTTAAGTCAACTTTTTCCTTCTTTTTATTTCTTAAATTTCAAAAAAAAAAAAAAAATCTAAATAAATAAATTTATGTGAATTAAAGTCACAAGTCGTTTTTTTCTTTTTTTTTTTTTTTGACATGTGCTAATATCTTCTCATAAACAGAGATGTCAATTTAAAATGCATGCATTCATTTACTTCACACATGCTTGCATACCATAATTATTCATTAAAAAAAAAAACAAAAAAAAAAAACGCAACAAATACGCAAAAGGCGAGAAGTTTTAAAAAGAAGAAAAAGAAGGTGACAATGATTAGAACCCATCAGATACAATTTGAAAAATAAAGATAATAATAGAGTTAAAAACGAAAAGTAGAAAAAAACAAAACAATTTAAAGAAAATTATCACTATATGTATTTTGTATGAAAATAACTTAAATTTGTTTGAATGTTTGTAAATACGTATGTACATACAATTATTTTTTGTTTTGTACCTGTCAATCATACTTAGAAATCATACAAGATTAATTTTTGTTTTCTTTTGGTTTTCTTTGATTTTTCTATAGTGTGAAGGAATTTTTTTTTTTTTTTTGCATGACTTTTAAAAGCGATGCAAGAACAAAAACAAACATCAAGGTAAATTAAAAAAATATTTGACTTTTATTTTTTTTTTGTTTGTTTGTTGCAAATTCAAAAATTAAAAAAAGAGGAATCCTTTCAATTTTTGTTTTTATACCCGTATGAACTATGTTCAAGGGTATAATAAATTTGCCATTACGTTTGTGACACCTTAAAGGAGTCGAGCTAGATATAGTGTCAAAGGTATGGATCGGCTCAGAATCGAATTCTGAGTCGATTAAGCCATGCACGTCCGTCCGTCCGTCCGCACGATAACTCAAAAAATAAAGGAGCTAGGAGGCTGAAATTTTTTTTACGGCACTTTTGCAAAATTGTTAGTTTTGCTATTGGAATCCAACATTTTCGGTCGGCGGGTTCGAGTAGCTGCCATACAATTTCTATCTTTATATAGAAATAACTTAGTATCTATTCAAGCTAGGTTTCTGAAATTTTGCAAATGATGATCAAGTTTTATGGCAACAACTTCTGTAAAATTTGGTTGTGGTGGTGCGGCCGGTTCGGCTAGCTGCCATACAACTTCTCCGTTTAAATGAAAATAACTCAGTGTCTATTGAAGCTAGGAACCTGAAATTTAGTAAAGAGGTGTCGAGTTATAGGCCAACAACTTTTGTAAAATTTGGTTGGTCTAGAGCAGCCGGTTCAGGCTTCTTGCACCTCTTGGAACTTAATGAAGCTAGGCGCAATAGATTCAGGTAGCTGTCATACAACTCCACAATTTACATAAATATATCTCTGTAGTTCGGTACTAAAACATCTGACTGTTTTTAAAAGATGATCAAGTTTTATAGAAACAGGATATATTACGTTCATACGGGTATCCCAGAGTTGACACATACTCTACTGCACTCTTCCTCGTTTTTTTTTACTTTTCCTGTTTATAGAATAAAAACTACTCGAAATATTAATAATAGTTTTTCATTTGTTCTGTTTATCAATTTCTTTAAAAAAAAAAGTTATCTACGCATAATGCTGTAGCAGTACACTGTGGCACAAAAATAATGATAACATTTTTTATATTATTTTAGAATTGCAATTTAAAATTGTACATCTCTCACATCAAAAAAAAAGAGAAACAAATATAGAAAAAATGTGAAATAGAATTTCAACCTCGATTTACGTCGTTAATTGAGTGCCAACAAATATATTTACTAGAAAGCTTTGCAACTTTATAATTTAAAGTACCATCAAATTTTGAGACAAATGTAAGGCGGTTCCAGTATAATCAAATAATTAGTGGAATGACATCCATTGTTAGTTTTATTTTGCACACTATTGTAATTATATTTAGAATTATACGCGTAAGCGTATACTTGCTTATCAAAAGAAAGGGTAACAATATATAAGAATTTCTTATATATATACGTAGTAGTTTTTAAAGAAAATAAACTAACATTTCAATTTCATATTCTTTTGCAAATGCAATTGAAATACTTTCAATCATCACAAAAAGAGTAAAAAACAAAGTAACTTTGAAATGTCAAAAAAAGAAAAAAGGAATCACATATTTTCATATCTTTTCCTTTTTTTTGTTCCTAATTTCTGATGATAAAAAAAAAAAACAAAAATTTTGATTGATGTGCGATTAAAAACAAAAAAAAAGGATTCGTTCCTGCAAGTTTGTTTTAATTTAATTTGACTCTTAAATGCATTTTTCCACTTTTTCTATTCAAAAAAAAAAAAGGACTATGAAAAGGATTCGGTAGAGAATAATTAATTTCTTCAAAAAAAAAAAATAGTTTTTAAATGAGATTTTAAGAAAACATCAACAAAAAAATAACGAATTCATTTGAATAAAATTCTTGTATTTAGTGGGGTCATTTAAAACATAATTAACAACAAAAAAGATGGTTTTGTTTCCTAAGAGTACCAGATTTGACAATGTTAGTTTTGATACTCCAATTTTAAAGAATTAGAAAAAAAAGGGATATTAATTGATAAACAATTAAATATTTCTTAGAAAGTATAAATAAAATTAATTTTTTATCCGAGCGCTCTGATTGAACACAAGGTACTTAAAAAAGCATCAGCTCCCAATAAATTTTTGTTCATGAGATATTTTTAATCAGATATGACACAGTTTTTTTTTTTCGTAAGGGAGATGGGAATCTTCCAAAGACACCAAGAATTCCTACCATACCATACTCTTGGTAGTGTCAAATTCTTACTGAATTTAGTGACTAATACCACCTCCTCCTTTAGTCAATATAATGGAATGAAACCCCTACCTGCTTATATTGACTAGCGAGTAGGAATAGTTAATTTTGATTTGTTCTACTTTTTAATAAATCCAAATGTAATTTTATTTAACTACTTCCAATCAAAAGAGTGATCAGAATGAGAAGGAAGATATTTTCATTTCCAATTAAGTAGTTAAAATCATATGAATAAGCATTTTATTCTTTATAATTAAAGATAAGTTTATTATTCATAAAATTATTTAAATGTTTCAAAGTTTCAGTTAAATAAAGGTAAAAATTACAGTCAATATAAAAAGTAAAAAATATTCAAAATTTAGTCATATGAGGGGGGGACCAATAGGAATCCATTAAAATTATCATATATATTTAGTTAAATTCAAAAACAAAAGAACACTAGCGCTCTTGAAATTTGATTTTTAATTGGTTTTTCTTTTACATTTTGTTGAATTAGTCATTGTTACTTTAACCAGGATCAAATGTGATTTACAAATTGAATTTATTTTTTGGTTTTTTCTTTATAAAATTTTTTATTTTTTTACAAATTGAGTGCAAACTTCACCTTTTTATTTTTTTTTTTTTTTTTTTGAAGGAGTATAATTTAAAAAGCATTTTTTTGTTTGTTTTGTTTTGTTTGTACAAACATTCATTCAATATTTGTACTCTTATGTTTATTTATATTTCTTCTTATTTTGTTTTAGAGATTACTTTTAAATATACATATATTTATATGTATGCATAATAACATATACAAATAAAAATGTTCTAACCACTTATTCTTTCTTTTTTTTTAAATACATATTTGCTAACATTCCAAGCCTTAATTTATGATGTTGATGATGATTGTGGTGATGGTAATGGTGCTCCAACAAATAAGAAATCCAAAGAAATTAAATCAAAATAAAAACAACAAAAAGACCAAAAAAAAAACAAAAATGAAAAACAAGGAAAAAATAAAATATTTCTAGAATAAGAGAAAAAAAAAAATAAAAATGAAAATGTAATGGAAAAACCACAGCAGGATATACCGAGGACACCTATAGAGAGAATGAGTGGTTTCTTATGTTATTTAGTTGGTTTATTTGTGGTCTATAAATATCATCATAATCATTATCATCATCGTCATCATCGTCATCATCTTCATCTATAATTTTACAAAAAAAAGAAAATGAAAACCCTGTTTGTTATATATAAATAAGAACAGTTATAGAAACATATAGAAAAACAAAAAACAACTGTTTGTCCTTTATCGTTAATAACTGTAAACAAAAATAAATTCAAATATTAAAAGTAAAGTAAGAGAAATTTTTTTTTTTTTTTTTTTTTTAAGAATCATAGTAAGTGTATTATTATTATAAGGATGATTACTTACTATTACAAGGATGAAAAAAAAGAAAATTGTTCAGTATTTCACGTTGAAATCTACTTATCCTTTTATCACAAAAATTTCCATTATCAACATCATGGGTAAAATTCCGTAAAGTAATCGAGATCAATCAAAGTTTGTATATTATTCTATGTATATACTATCTATACTCTCTGGGTCTTTAAAAGAACAAGCTTCACCAACTCTAGGACTAACTAAAAGAAATCTACAACTTTAAGTTCAAATCTATATCAAGTCAAATATTATATTTAAATATAAACTGTCATTTCATTGGTTAATGTGATATTACGGTAACACACCCAATTTCAAAATTATTATCATTATCATTATTATAACTAATTTCAATCATTAACATATGATTTTTTATGTTAGTTATTTAGTAATCATTATCATTAATATCATAACCATTATCGTAATAACAGTATTTTGTGCTAAAAGTATTCAATATTTTACCTACAGTTTTTGAATTTTTTTTTTTTTTTTTGATGTACTGCCAAATACAGAATTTCCGAATGGATTTTCATTTACTATATTTAAACAAACATATAAATTTTATTCTCTTATATACAGTTGTGGACAAAAAATTTTTATATAGAAAATATATTTAACTTATATTTGTAATATAATAGAAGAAATTTATTTTAGGTGTTAAATTCAATCAATTTAATTCAAAAAGTACAGGAACTTCTAGTTTGTAGAAGTTAGGAAGTAGGAACTAGTTAACATAGAATTAAGAAATAGCTTATTGCTTGGTGTTCCGCATAAGAGTACACATATTACGGGAGGTGATTTTTGAGATTAAAACTAGAAAAAAATTGTACAGGTGGAGGATGTCTATTATTAGTCCTTTTCGAGATATTGGGACTTTAATGTTTCACATTATTAATTGCCAGATAGCTCTTCAGTCACATGATTTTAATACAGTATTTTTTAAAGAAAAGACTTTAGATTTAAAAAAAATATGTAAAAACATTTAAAAATGTAATTACTCCAATACAATAAATTCTTCAGCAGATGAAATCTTAAAGAATTAGCTTTCAAACAACACTAGATTAACTTCTGTGGAGCATGTGACTGAAGAGCTATTCGGCCATTTATATAATATAAAACAAAAAAACATAAAAGTCAATATATCTTGAAAAGGAATAATAATAGACCTACCTCCCTCACTAATTTTTTTCTAGTTTTATTCTCTGCAATCATCTCCTGAAATATTTGCACTCTTATGTGGAACACGCTGTATAACAAATATGGGGTACATATAATATAATGTTTGTGTCTTATAATCTTGTCAAATATCTATAATCGAACAGCTCAACAACTCAGTAAAAGAATAAAATTAATGATTTAGGAAACAGAAGTGTCTCCATTTGAAGAAAGTTGAAAAGGAAATTTATTGCGAATTATTTGTTAGCTTGTTAATTTAAGAATGAATTTTCTCCTCATCGAATAAGTAATTTTAAAATGCATTTCTCATATTTGTAGTCGCATAACAAAAAAATGTTTAGCAAAACCAAAAAAACAAGGGATTTTCAAAAAATGTATTTTAAAAAAAAGATATTTTTGAAAAAAGAAAATTTTATAAAAGAACATTTCGTCGAGCCTTTAATGAAGAACCAGTTTTAAATTAATTAAAATTTTTATTAATCAGAATCATACAAAAGATCTGGCAACTTTATTATTATTAAGCGCGACTCAACAAATACGTTATACTATAATTTTTTTAACATTATATCAAAAAAAAATTTCCATCACTGTAAGTTAATGTTTATTAGCGATGGAGTTTTTTTTTTCTTTTGGTTTTAAAATTATTTAAAGATAGGGAGGTACTTTATTTTAAATATGGCAGGGCAGATATGATGTTAGTATTAGCCAAACATCATAAATCTCTAATAATGTTAAATATATAAATATAGATGCAAACGTGTATTTATATACTTAGTAATACCTGAAATTCTAGGCAAAAATCGACAAAATAAAAATGTAATATACTCAAATCTTACATGGACGTAACAAAAAATGATTTTAATTTTTTTTTCTTTTTTTTTAAGATTTTTATGTTGCTATTTCTTTTTTTCTTATTCGACAAATAGAAAAAGAAAGAAAACATAAAAATTAAAATAGCAAACCAAAAAAAAAAAAAAAAAAAACAAAAAATAAACACAAATTTCAACTCTGTTATGTTGTGTATTTTGTCTGACATTTAATTTTTGGATTTTAATTGGATACTCAGCGGTTGGCATCAAGAATATTTTTCTATGTTTTCATTTCTGTTTTAACGTTTTCCTTTTTTTTTTTATGAAATGAAATGGCAAAAAAAAAAAACAGTTTTAAAATAGAAAAATAATATTTAGCGTTACTTACAACATTTTATATTGATGTTTATTTAAAGGGTATAAATAATACTGCGACTTTTTGATGTAAATCTATTACCCTCCCTTTAGTACTACGTATTGTAGATTTTACCTCCACTTATAATACTCATAAAGTCCTCTAAGAAACTAAAGATGTGTAGTGGGTTTATTGCTGTTACGTCATCTTCGGTAAAAAAATATGCTCTTAGGTGCACATATTTTGCTCAGAGTAAAGCTCAGCAGTTTTTTAGTATGCATATTCTGAAGATTCTTCTTCTCCCTGAGAATCATGTGACAAATTCTATAGTTATCTAAATAAATAACTTGAATATATTCGTATAAACATTCAATAATTATTACTCCTGAATTGTAACTTTGTACTATATGAAATGCTATAAAATCTTAAATAGAAAAGGACTTCATAGGCTTTACGCATTGAAATTGTAAAACTGTTAAATTTTATTAATTTAATTATAGATAAATTAAATTTAATAAAAATAACTTAAATATATAAAGCGCCACTCGTCGAATTTCAAAATGCTTGTTAGTTAATCTTCATAGCCCCGTTTTTTTATTACTATCTCTTCTTTTTTCTCCATCATTTACTTTTGAGACCCCATTCGTCTTCAGAAAATTTCTTCTACAAAACCATATTTTAAACTTTTCTATTGACTTTTAAACACGACTTATTTCGACTTTTACGAAGTTTTTTATGTATTTTGATTCGAATTCTTTTATTATGCAGGTTAAATTTTTTTGTTGACTGAAATATGATTCCTAAAGTTAGCAACTGATTTTTAATAAAAATTTGATTATTTTTCAACTCGGACAATATCAATTTCTTAATAAAAAAAAAATAAAATACAATTAAATACTGGAAAATTTTTTTGTTTTTTTTGTTTTTTTTTTAAATAAGTTTGATTTAAAAACCTCCCATTCATCATTTAAAAACACATTTATTGAGATTTTGTGTAGGCGAATTATAAGTGATTTGTGGGTTATAGTAAATGAAGTATGTATATTTGAATTTAAAAATTTAGGGGCTGTCGTTATCATAATTTGGAATTTAAAAAAACTTTTGCACTTCAGTTAAAAAAAAAAAAAAATCTTTTGAAATATGTAATTAAAAAAAAAATTTTCAATTTATAACATTGTAAATTGGTTTTACAAAATTGTAAGGTGGCAACGTAAGTAGATAATTTTCTATTTTACTTTATTTTTTTTTTTTTTTCAAAGCAAATTTAAGATTAAAAAAACTTTAAATAAACATTTTAAAAAATTGAATTAATATTGTAACAAAATGTAGGCTCATTAAATACTGAATAGATTCAATTTTAAGAGTTTTATTTTTTTAAACCTACACTTTTTTTATTATTTAATTATTTATAATTTTTGAATATAAAATAAGGTCAATTTTTATTTAAAAGGTAAAAAAAATTATAAAATTTTTCTTATTTAGTATTCATTTTAAACTTCGTTTCATTTTCCCAGTAGCCAGAAGAGATATTGGGTCGAATGCATAAAACTAAGCTTAAACTCAAACTTCACTTTTTCAAACAAAAATAACGCTTCAACTCGTAGGTTTTGGTTAAAAAATAGAAATTTGAGTTCAAGCTCAGTTTTATACATTTGACCCATTGCGTCAAATACATAAAACTGAGCTGGAATGCTATTGCATAAAAGTGAGGAGGAACTTCAACCTAATGGGTCAAATGCATAAAAATGAGCTTGAACTCAAATCTACTTTATAAAACCAAATCTACACTTGACCTCCATTCGATCCCTTAATTATTATCTTGCGAGAGTGTAATAACAAACATCAAATTACGATATGTGTGACGTATGGAGCGTTTTTACTATGAAAATATTTCATTTATCAACTCTAAAAAATAATTTTTGTTAAATTTTTTTCCAATTTTTAATTTAATTTTAAATTAAAAAAAAAAAACTAAACAACATGTTATGTCCGAACAAAAATTTAGGAAATGACTGTTGCGGACTACTTTTTTTTATTTTTCGCCATTTTAAAATATATGGAATGTCAAATTATATAAATATGACAATATCAAGCTAAAAGAGATTAAAATAGTTGGAAAAATATAATTGTATAGTCGAAAATGTGTTATGTATTTATGACGATCTTGCTAGTAGTATCTGATCTGGTTGCGCAGAGTTAAAAATATAGATTCTATTGAGATAATAAATTAAAAATCTCTTAAGTAAAGTTTTAATGAAATTATCCTTTTTAGCACATTTCCAAAAAAATTTTGAAAAAATGTGTCTATTAGCTTCACTCTCTCCGTCCGTCCTTCTGTCCGTCTGTTTACAAAACGTCCACACCTCTATCTTCTTTTAAAGATAGAAAAAAAAATTTCAACCAGTACATCTCATAAAAAAATTAATGTTGTAGAACAACTTTTCTATCCTACTTTGAAAAAGCCCTATTTTTAAATGCGTATATATCTCATCTTCTAGTTAACATTTTTTCAATCTGAAAACGCCATTCGTCACCAATTTTTTTTTAGCTTTGTAAATCAATATCAAAATTATACATTTTTTTTTTAAAATTTAGTATTTAAATTTACCGCTATATGCGAAACCCAAAATATGCATCTTTTTCTACCTTCATAATTCTGGCACGCTTTTAGATAGGGACTTAAAATTTTGAAGTAAGAAACTACTTTTAGAATTAGTATAAGTTTCCTCAGAAAATTTGTTTGGGCCACCCGCTGTTTATGAGCTATTAGGGCTCAAAAATTCAAAATTTGATATTTTTAAACACCTATAACTAAGGACCTGTACAAATTTTTCTTCGGTAAGACATAAAAATTAAAGCATTAGTAATATAATTTTACGTGTGTTAACAGTTTTTCTTAGTTATAAAGGGTTCCGAACTTACAGCCCCCCGAAAAAAAATCCTATTTTCACATTTTTTCTTATATGAAATTTTCAAATTTTGGTGTAAGTCTTCTTCTAAATTGTTTGTATTACCGTTGGATTACATTCTGCCTTGTTTTTAAGATTTTTCATTTATCAATTTTAATGTTTTGTATAAAAATATTCAACATTTTTTACACCTATACCAACCAGGTGAATACATAATATATATATATATATATATAAATAATAAAAGACAAGTTGCTGCTGCTGAGTAGCGTGCCCTACTGTTATGTTAAATGTTAATTTAACAAATGTTATATTATGAAAAGAAAGAAACGTACATCTGATATTTACCCATATAACAGATAGAAAACAATAAATATGATAATGTTATGCTATGAAATGAAAGAAAAAACAAGGCAGTGTAGAAATCAAAGTTTTTAGAGGGTCGTATTTTTAAGTAGAACATTATAAAATTGCAATAATATTTTTATTTAAATTTTGCTAAGTAACATTTTCTTAATTTTTTAAAAATTTTGCCATAATATAGTACAATTTTAGAATCAGAAGTTTAGCCCATAATATAGATATATGAATAAAAATATAGGTATACATATATTAGATTTATTATAGATTTATTAATTTTTATATAGGCAACAGTTATTTATATGAATGAATGGACGCTAAACATAAACGAACAAAAAAAAAATTCAGAATGTTCTATAGGTTATCTAAATATCTAAATATAATAAAAGACAAGTTGCTGCTGCTGAGTAGCGTGCCCTACTGTTGTGTTAAATGTTAATTTAACAAATGTTATACTATGAAAAGAAAGAAACGTACATCTGATATTTAGTCATATAACAGATAGAAAACAATAAATATTATAATGTTATGCTATGAAATGAAAGAAAAAACAAGGCAGTGTAGAAATCAAAGTTTTTAGAGGGTCGTATTTTTAAGTAGAACATTATAAAATTGCAATAATATTTTTATTTAAATTTTGCTAAGTAACATTTTCTTAATTTTTTAAAAATTTTGCCATAATATAGTACAATTTTAGAATCAGAAGTTTAGCCCATAATATAGATATATGAATAAAAATATAGGTATACATATATTAGATTTATTATAGATTTATTAATTTTTATATAGGCAACAGTTATTTATATGAATGAATGGACGGTAAACATAAACGAACAAAAAAAAAATTCAGAATGTTCTATAGGTTATAATTTATATTTTTTAAATAGACCTGATGTATAAATTTAATATTTAAAAATAATAACAGAAAACAAAAAAAAAAAGTAAAATGTAATACTGCGAAGGAAAATAAAAACGAATAGAAAAAAAAGAGAACAAAAATGTTACTTTGATTGTTTTTAAATATTTTTAAAGAAAAAAAGAACTATTAAAATGTTATGATTTTGAAAGAAAAAAACATACGTCTGATATTTACGTACCTACATAACAGATAGAAAAAGGAAAAACAAAAATGTTATGCTATGAAAAGAACGAAAAGTCCATCTGATATTGAGGTACATAACAGATAGAAAAAAAGAAATATCAAAATGTTATGCTATGAAAAGAAAGAAAAAACAAGGCAGTGTATAAATCAAAGTTTTTAAAGGTTCGGATTTTTAAGTAGAACATTATAAAATTGCAATAATATTTTTATTTAAATTTTGCTAAGTAACATTTTCTTAATTTTTTAAAAATTTTGCCATAATATAGTACAATTTTAGAATCAGAAGTTTAGCCCATAATATAGATATATGAATAAAAATATGGGTATACATATATTAGATTTATTATAGATTTATTAATTTTTATATAGGAACAGTTATTTATATGAATGAATGGACGGTAAACATAAACGAACAAAAAAAAAATTCAGAATGTTCTATAGGTTATAATTTATATTTTTTAAATAGACTGATGTATAAATTTAATATTTAAAAAAAATAACAGAAAACAAAAAAAAAAAGTAAAATGTAATACTGCGAAGAAAAATAAAAACGAATAGAAAAAAAAGAGAACAAAAATGTTACTTTGATTGTTTTTAAATATTTTTAAAGAAAAAAAGAACTATTAAAATGTTATGATTTTGAAAAAAAAAAACATACGTCTGATATTTACGTACCTACATAACAGATAGAAAAAGGAAAAAAAAAAATGTTATGCTATGAAAAGAACGAAAAGTCTATCTGATATTGAGGTACATAACAGATAGAAAAAAAGAAATATCAAAATATTATGCTATGAAAAGAAAGAAAAAACAAGGCAGTGTATAAATCAAAGTTTTTAAAGGTTCGGATTTTTAAGTAGAACATTATAAAATTGCAATAATATTTTTATTTAAATTTTGCTAAGTAACATTTTCTTAATTTTTTAAAAATTTTGCCATAATATAGTACAATTTTAGAATCAGAAGTTTAGCCCATAATATAGATATATGAATTAAAATATGGGTATACATATATTAGATTTATTATAGATTTATTAATTTTTATATAGGCAACAGTTATTTATATGAATGAATGGACGCTAAACATAAACGAACAAAAAAAAAATTCAGAATGTTCTATAGGTTATAATTTATATTTTTTAAATAGACTGATGTATAAATTTAATATTTAAAAAAAATAACAGAAAACAAAAAAAAAAAAGAAAATGTAATACTGCGAAGAAAAATAAAAACGAATAGAAAAAAAAGAGAACAAAAATGTTACTTTGATTGTTTTTAAATATTTTTAAAGAAAAAAAGAACTATTAAAATGTTATGATTTTGAAAGAAAAAAACATACGTCTGATATTTACGTACCTACATAACAGATAGAAAAAGGAAAAAAAAAAATGTTATGCTATGAAAAGAACGAAAAGTCCATCTGATATTGAGGTACATAACAGATAGAAAAAAAGAAATATCAAAATGTTATGCTATGAAAAGAAAGAAAAAACAAGGCAGTGTATAAATCAAAGTTTTTAAAGGTTCGGATTTTTAAGTAGAACATTATAAAATTGCAATAATATTTTTATTTAAATTTTGCTAAGTAACATTTTCTTAATTTTTTAAAAATTTTGCCATAATATAGTACAATTTTAGAATCAGAAGTTTAGCCCATAATATAGATATATGAATAAAAATATGGGTATACATATATTAGATTTATTATAGATTTATTCATTTTTATATAGGCAACAGTTATTTATATGAATGAATGGACGCTAAACATAAACGAACAAAAAAAAAATTCAGAATGTTCTATAGGTTATCTAAATATCTAAATATAATAAAAGACAAGTTGCTGCTGCTGAGTAGCGTGCCCTACTGTTGTGTTAAATGTTAATTTAACAAATGTTATACTATGAAAAGAAAGAAACGTACATCTGATATTTAGTCATATAACAGATAGAAAACAATAAATATTATAATGTTATGCTATGAAATGAAAGAAAAAACAAGGCAGTGTAGATATCAAAGTTTTTAGAGGGTCGTATTTTTAAGTAGAACATTATAAAATTGCAATAATATTTTTATTTAAATTTTGCTAAGTAACATTTTCTTAATTTTTTAAAAATTTTGCCATAATATAGTACAATTTTAGAATCAGAAGTTTAGCCCATAATATAGATATATGAATAAAAATATAGGTATACATATATTAGATTTATTATAGATCTAAATATAATAAAAGACAAGTTGCTGCTGCTGAGTAGCGTGCCCTACTGTTGTGTTAAATGTTAATTTAACAAATGTTATACTATGAAAAGAAAGAAACGTACATCTGATATTTAGTCATATAACAGATAGAAAACAATAAATATTATAATGTTATGCTATGAAATGAAAGAAAAAACAAGGCAGTGTAGAAATCAAAGTTTTTAGAGGGTCGTATTTTTAAGTAGAACATTATAAAATTGCAATAATATTTTTATTTAAATTTTGCTAAGTAACATTTTCTTAATTTTTTAAAAATTTTGCCATAATATAGTACAATTTTAGAATCAGAAGTTTAGCCCATAATATAGATATATGAATAAAAATATAGGTATACATATATTAGATTTATTATAGATTTATTAATTTTTATATAGGCAACAGTTATTTATATGAATGAATGGACGGTAAACATAAACGAACAAAAAAAAAATTCAGAATGTTCTATAGGTTATAATTTATATTTTTTAAATAGACCTGATGTATAAATTTAATATTTAAAAATAATAACAGAAAACAAAAAAAAAAAGTAAAATGTAATACTGCGAAGGAAAATAAAAACGAATAGAAAAAAAAGAGAACAAAAATGTTACTTTGATTGTTTTTAAATATTTTTAAAGAAAAAAAGAACTATTAAAATGTTATGATTTTGAAAGAAAAAAACATACGTCTGATATTTACGTACCTACATAACAGATAGAAAAAGGAAAAACAAAAATGTTATGCTATGAAAAGAACGAAAAGTCCATCTGATATTGAGGTACATAACAGATAGAAAAAAAGAAATATCAAAATGTTATGCTATGAAAAGAAAGAAAAAACAAGGCAGTGTATAAATCAAAGTTTTTAAAGGTTCGGATTTTTAAGTAGAACATTATAAAATTGCAATAATATTTTTATTTAAATTTTGCTAAGTAACATTTTCTTAATTTTTTAAAAATTTTGCCATAATATAGTACAATTTTAGAATCAGAAGTTTAGCCCATAATATAGATATATGAATAAAAATATGGGTATACATATATTAGATTTATTATAGATTTATTAATTTTTATATAGGAACAGTTATTTATATGAATGAATGGACGGTAAACATAAACGAACAAAAAAAAAATTCAGAATGTTCTATAGGTTATAATTTATATTTTTTAAATAGACTGATGTATAAATTTAATATTTAAAAAAAATAACAGAAAACAAAAAAAAAAAGTAAAATGTAATACTGCGAAGAAAAATAAAAACGAATAGAAAAAAAAGAGAACAAAAATGTTACTTTGATTGTTTTTAAATATTTTTAAAGAAAAAAAGAACTATTAAAATGTTATGATTTTGAAAGAAAAAAACATACGTCTGATATTTACGTACCTACATAACAGATAGAAAAAGGAAAAAAAAAATGTTATGCTATGAAAAGAACGAAAAGTCCATCTGATATTGAGGTACATAACAGATAGAAAAAAAGAAATATCAAAATGTTATGCTATGAAAAGAAAGAAAAAACAAGGCAGTGTATAAATCAAAGTTTTTAAAGGTTCGGATTTTTAAGTAGAATTTTATAAAATTGCAATAATATTTTTATTTAAATTTTGCTAAGTAACATTTTCTTAATTTTTTAAAAATTTTGCCATAATATAGTACAATTTTAGAATCAGAAGTTTAGCCCATAATATAGATATATGAATAAAAATATGGGTATACATATATTAGATTTATTATTTTTTATATAGGCAACAGTTATTAATATGAATGAATGGACGGTAAACATAAACGAACAAAAAAAAATTCAAAATGTTCTATAGGTTTTAATTTATATTTTTTAAATAGACTGATGTATAAATTTATTATTTAAAAAAAAATAACAGAAAACAAAAAGTAAAATGTAATACTGCGAAGAAAAATAAAAACGAATAGAAAAAAAAGAGAACAAAAATGTTACTTTGATTGTTTTTAAATATTTTTAAAGAAAAAAAGAACTATTAAAATGTTATGATTTTAAAAAAAAAAAACATACGTCTGATATTTACGTACCTACATAACAGATAGAAAAAGGAAAAAAAAAAATGTTATGCTATGAAAAGAACGAAAAGTCCATCTGATATTGAGGTACATAACAGATAGAAAAAAAGAAATATCAAAATGTTATGCTATAAAAAGAATGAAAAAACAAGGCAGTGCATAAATCAAAGTTTTTAAAGAGTTGCATTTTTAAGTAGAAATTATAAAAAAATAAAGCGGTGCGTAAAACCAAAGCTTTTAAAGGAGCGCAATTTAAATTATAAAATCACAATTTTCAATTAAATTTTGAATGTGTAACATTTTCTTAATTTTATGCTTCTCTTATGATTTTTATTTTCTAAAACTTCAACATTATATGCACAGCCAATTTTTATTGTTACATAAAAGGTGCGTAAAACTTACGGTGTGAAGATTTTGTAGAGAAAGCGATAGATAAAGAGACAGAATATTATTACGGATACAGTAAAAATTTGTTTGAAAAATATAACAAAGAAAGTTTTGAAGCATTTGCTATGGCAACCATAGAAAAATATAACAAGTGTACTATATATTATAATTAGGTAAATGCATCAGATCAGTGTAGTTTAGTTTCAAAATTATAAAGTTTGATACTGTATTTTTTTCGAAGCGAAAATTTTTGTTACTATTGGCAAAAATTTATTTACCATTGGTTTTTAATCCAACCTTTGGTTTTTTAATCCAAAGCTTGACAAAGAAATTTACAAGAGATGAGATTTATTAAATAATCATTTTTATTACATTTTTGAAAGAAACTACTTCACAGCATCATTGAGGTTTTTCATTATTTAAAACACTTTAGCAATAAATTTTACATTTATCAATATCTAAATATAATACATATAAGTATTTGAATAAATTTACTAAAATTAAATTGTTCATAAAACTGAGGAAACTTTCACAAAAGCTATATTTTTCTACTTATACCCGTCGTATGACGGGCTTTTTTACTAGTATATAATAATACATATATAATATTCATATTTTTTGGTAATACATTTCAAATTGAATCCATGAGTTATTAATTTTCAATCTTTTTAAATATTTTCCAAAATTTTCCATTATATCCAAATAACACTCACTATAATAATTCAATGTATTGTACATATATACATATATAAATTTAATTTTCTTTTCATATGCGTATATATAAAAAAGTACCGAATTTATCAATAATTAATTTTGTAATCCTTTCGATTTACTATATTTTTTTTTTTGGTATAAATAATAATAAATAATCATATTTTATTCCATTTTCGTAAAGTAAATACAAACAAAAAATATTAAAATGTAACCATTTAAGAAAGTATAAAACAAAAAAATAACATAAATGTATTTTCTTTGCAACTTATAAGAGCACAGGACTTTCAATTTATTCCTTTTAATATAAATATATGTACATATACTATTCAGTGTATATGAACGCAATGTAAAAGTAACGCATGCAATGGAATTACAAAAGGAATTACAAAATATAAAAAATAAATGATGTGGAGTAGTTCTTCAAAAAAAAGGACGAAAAGCTTCCATAAATCAAAAAAGCTGATTTTAGTAAAATTGCATGTTAAAAATCTCAATTATTAAGCCTTAAAAATTTCTTTTTACTTCCTTAGCGAACATTTTCTTATACTCTTCTTATTTTCTTGTTGCTCTTTCAATAATATTTGTTGCTTATTATGGGGTCAATAATAATAAACAATTTGCAGCGGAAACAAGCCTATAGAACAAATAAATTTAAGATTTTCATTCATATTTATATAGAAAATTTTTGTTTAAGGTGAGTGTAAATTCTAGAAAGGTGATATGGATATGTGTGTGGATAAGCATGAAAAGTCATTTATGATTGTGACATTTATGACAATTAAGACTCAGTACTCAATTGTTACCTTACAGATATAATGCATATAATAGTAATATTGAAAGAAGAAGCAAAAGAAGATCAGTTTAAGAAAAAGAGAAATAAAAATCTGTACATAAAGTAATATTACTCAGGTCGACATCACTGAATAGACCAAAAAGGAAAAGAAAAAGTAAAGAAAACATTTTTTTTATTTTTTAATGCAACGGATACATTTAATTTAATTATCATTAAAAATATTTCATTTTAACACAGTTTTACATCGGTTCCATTTTTTCTTTTGAATCATTTCCCTTAAAATGATTATTGAATACACCATTTAATTAAAAGAAAAACGTGAATCTACAATATCACTTTGATTAATCCAATTAATATTGGTTTTTATAAGGATCCTTTTTTATAAGCGTTGGCAGATCATTTGATGGATAACATTCTTCGTATTCGTATTTTCAAGGAATATATTACAATTTTCATATATAGAGTCTTTATGGAGATTCAATTATTATTCCACTCCATTTTGTCAAAGTTATATCATTGTCATTTTTCACACAGGTATATCCACTTTTTGAAATTACTTGATTTCATCAGTAGTATACTACTTTAATTTATTTTAACATTATGATTATATAAAATAAACCTCAAAGCTAATAAAAAATTCACAAAATCATGAAAATCAAAATAAAAAAAAAAGAAGTAAAACGAAAGGTATGTAGAGAAACATTGTACATAATATAAAAAATATATAAAACACAGTAAAAATTTATTAAAGTAAAACAACAAAAAAAAAAAATTTAAATTATTATCCTTGAAGGCTATAAATCCAATATATATACTACATACATGTATATTTATATACCCCATTATAGAAAGGAATTCATTAAAAATTCTTTGACATACAAAACAAAACAAAAAATAAAAAAAAATTATTTTTTTTTTAACAGAAAAATAAACGAAGTTATTATATGGTAAAAACAGTAAATATTTACTAAAGAAAATTGTTATAATTTTCCAGAATATTTAAAGAGCTAATAACAAACAACATAAGGTCTTCTCATAACTATGCTAACTAACTATATACTATATATATTTTACTACTGTACCGGTTGTTACCAATGATTATGTTTGTTGTGTGCAATTTACAAAAAGTAAACATTTATAAACAAACAAATAAGCAAACAGAGTTAATAAAAAATAAGAAAAAAAAAAACAAAAAAAAATAGAATCACTCAACAACCATAAACAGGAATAACTGCCTATAGTAGCAATATTTATTATTATTTCTGCTCTTCATTAAAAAAAAAAAAAAGTATTTATAAAAAAACAAAAAAAAAACGAAAAATTAAGGTAAGAAAATTTAATCGTTTTTTAGTTAACAGTCAATTTAACTTAACCGAATCCCTAAAGGAGCATGGGATCAAAGTAACTTAATTGATTTCTTTGATTAGCAAAAAAAAAAAAAACAAAATCTTTTATTCATAACGTTGATGTCCTTCTTATACTATTCAGATGTTTTTTTAAAAAAAAAATTTTTTTTAACAAGAATTCCATTACAGTAGTAGTAGTGGACATCCTTCGTTTATAAACAACAAAAAATTTTTATATTATGTAGGAGGTTTTTAAAAGTACATAAAAACTTCTGTTTCGTAGTAAAAAAAAAAAATATGTGGAAAAAAAAAGGGTGAACAAAATTATTAAAAAATATCATTATATCTATAGGTATACATACATGTATATGTTTGACAGTCAAATTAAATAAAAACCCTAAAAACCCAAAAATCAATATTAATTATCTATCAAATTCTCAATAAATGGTCTAAACTATTTAAATAATCATTACATCTACCTTTTAAAAAAGTTTTAAGACACCATTTAAAACGCTGCATTTTGGCGGTCATATTTAAACTATAAGAATTTGCCATTATTTACTTTTAAAAATTGTTTAACAGAAAATCCATAAGAATGTTTCCGCTTTTTTTCGCGAACAAATCATATATGCTGTATAGGATTCAATCAATTTGAGATCGATCAAACTTTTCACTATCTCATATATCAATCTACAGATTATAGAAATTTTTCTCGCGTATGTTAAGAAAGCGTTTACTCAATGTGTCATCTTTATAACACCAGCGTTAACAACCTAACACTAACTCAAATTTTATGCTCGCATGATTAACTCCCATGGTCTACATGGTTAGTCTATTAGCATTGTAATTTAACCGCATGCCTTTCCAATACTTAAACAATAGTAAATTGCTTTTTATCTATTAGATTTTTAGTTTCTAATCGTCATTTAACTTCACTTAATTTCAAAGTTGAAGGTTTGCCATTTATAAAAATGGAGTCGTATACATTACAACAACGTGTTGAAATTATTGAATTATTTTATGAAAATGGTCGTTCTGTAAGAAAAGTATTTCGCAAATTATGCGATATTTATGGTCGACATAATCATCCAACTGAGCAACAAATTGGTAATATTGTGCGGGAATTTCAACAAACTGGTGCAGTATACAAGATCGAGAAAGACATCAGTATACTCGTGCCGACCGTTCACAAGAAAATATTGCTTTAGTGAGTGGTAGTGTTACAACTGGCTCCACCATCTCATTTTCACATTTTGAGATCGTTGGCTACGTTAATAAACAAAACTGCCATATTTGAGGAGAAGAAAACCCTCGCGTGATCCAAGAGAAGCCAACGATTTTCACAAAGATTGACAAAGAGTCACTGTTTGGTGTGCTTTGTGGTCTGGTGTTGTGATTGGTCCGTACTTTTTCAAAAATGATGCTGGAAGAGCCATAACCTTTAACGATACCAGATATCGCGACATGATCTCAACTTTTTTATGGCCAAAACTGGAAAATATTGATACTGAGGACATTGTGTTTCAACAATATGGGACTACGTGTCATACAGCCAGAGAAATACTGCAATTACTAAAAACAAAGTTTACAGACCGTGTTATTTCCAAATTCGGTGATGTGAATTGGCCTTCACGATCCTGCGATTTGACACTGTTAGACTTCTTTCTCTGGAGCTATGTGAACGTCCCCCTAGACAAATTATCAAAACGCAACTTGATATTGTATCCAACTCTAAAGTGTATTCTACTTAGATTTTTACATACATATTCCAACAAGAAAACAAAAACGCGAAATAAAGTAACATTTTTTTTTAATTAAAATTGTTGTTTTAGTTTTGCATTTGTGTCCTCTGGTGGGGCTATTTGCCAATATATATCATATTTATTATATACCGTTGAAAATAGTGTAAACAATACTTTCTAACTGTATAATAATAGATATAGAGTGTCTTGGAAAATTTCACATGTATAGTGATTTTTCTTTTAAAAGTTGGAATTTTTTTTTTAAAATTCCCACTTTAAACTGCAATAATTCAGAATCGGTAGTACCGATTGAGAAGATGTATATTAACGATAGTATTATGCTTTACAATATTGTAGAAAATGGTTCCAGTTTATTATCTTATGGCGAAAATATAACGGTCTAATTAAAATAGTACAAAGTGTTAAAAAAATGTTGTAATGCATTTTTCCGCCGCTAGATGACAAACCCGCCACTAATGGCTATTATATTCGTAACCGTCATATCATAAAGTACCGTTATGTGATGACGTCATTTTAAAAGCTCGACCGACCTATATGAAAGTATACCCCACTAGTTCATGATGTTATCTTGACAAAAAATACCAAGAAAATAAATAATCGTTTTGAGATAAAATCTAGAAATAAAATTATATTTTTTGCACACATATCATTTGCACAAAAACAAAAAGCACGAATCTTAAAAACCAAAATCTCAACAAGTACTTTTCTTCGAGGTTATTTTTTAACAAATAGTGCAACTCCAAAAAAAAAAAATCAAAGGTGCATATTATATGAATGATATAATAATTTAATAGTATCCAGACAGGATGTTTAAGAAAAAAAAAATTTGTTTTGTAGTTTTAATATATAAATAGACATATACAATTCAATATAGACAGATACTTTTGTAGACAATATATTAAATATAACGAAATTATTTGAATACTATAAAACAAAAATAGAATTTATATGATTTTTTTTCAGAAATTCAAAACCACATTTGCACAATGAAAATCACAGCAATCAATCAGAAAATCACAGATTATTTTTGCATTGTAAATTTTATTTTATGTCTGAATATCCTTTTCGTTCATAATTATATTTATTAAATAAAGTATACATCTTTAATAATTTATGGATGGGTACAAACATATGACGGCAATTGCCGCAATTCTTATTTTACAATCAATTAAGAAATATATGTTATTAATTGCGGCCATTCCAGTTATTAATTTATTAAAGATGTGTACCTGTTTGCTAGCAAAATAGCGACGATCGCCATCATAAATGTTTTTATATAGAAAAAATTATTATAGAAGATTTTTTCAGTACACCTTATGAAAATTTAACGAAGTCGAACGAATATGTGTTTATACTTATTTCTCCATCATTTCCAGATTTTTAATTATTCGAGATTTTTTTTTGTCTATGAGTTTTTTATTTGTCTTATGGGGCTACCTAAAATACATATTACGTTTCGAAATCTAAACCTGTACAACATATATTTGTTTTATTTGGTTTTGTTAATAACAGCTGAGATAAAACTGCAGTTAGTTACTTTTTAATTTATTTAATAAAAGTTAATTTTAAAAATAAATATTTTGGCCATTTTACATTCAAATGTAATCCAGTCAGATTCATACAATTCATATTTTAATTTTTTTTTTAACGGAAACTTTTTAAAATGTTAAATAACTAAATTACAAGCAGATACTTTTTTTATAAGCAAAATCATGGGCCCAAAAACTACAATTTACATTTGAATATTTTATTTTTCCAAATATTGTATCTTTGTACTAAAATTATGTGTTTAAGATTTGAACTGTTTGAATACAGGTTAACACACATATATATTATGTACTGTTAATATTTAACATTAAACTCTTCTCAATGGACTGACATAAAATTCAAGTGGGATATATAACAATATTTATTTATAAAAATATATTTTACATTTTACAAATTACATTTAACATTTGAAAAGGAAAATTTCTTTTAAAGTATAATTATTAGTTTCATGTTGTCTATTATAATATAAGTTAATTCTTTTCGGAAGTTCATTTAAATAAGAAAGAAAAAAAAAAAATTCTTAAAAAAATATTATTTTATCGAAAATGATAACAAAGTAATTTGATTATAATATACTTAACCTATATATTTTAGAATTTACAATAGTTATATTCATAATATATTTTGGTTTAGAGAATTAACGTACACTAAAAACTATTTTTAACATTCATTGTTATATAAATTAAATCAGGACATTTTAAAGTGTTTGTTATAAGACATCATAATAAAAATATGAAAAATATTTTTAAATAATTTAAATAATAATTATATCAAAACGGAACCCTTTTACCTTTTTTCATTTCATTTTAATTTTGCTGCCCGTCTTTTCTAACTCTTTCTATCTTCAATTTCAATATTAATAATTATTATTAAAATATTAACCCTTTTATAAAATTTATTAAAAAAAAAAAAAAATAAACAAAAAATTAAAACCGTGTATTACTTAATGTTTGTTAATAGTCAATTTCCCGCCACTTAAACATATCATCATTGCCACAAATGCAATGAAAGTATTTCCCGTTAGAATATTACAAAAATAAAACTAGGTATTTAAAAATATAAATCTTAAGATGCAACCAAATATGAAAATTAACGTATAACATGGATAATAATAAACCGAATTGGCTGTTAACAAGAAAAAACAAAAAAAAAAAAAACGAAATAAAAAAAAATCTTTAGGGAATATAATAAAGGATCTTAATATTGAAAATTAAAATTATAATTCTTTAACTGATGATATTTTTCATATGATGCGATGTTTTTTGTTTTTAAATTCTAGGACCAATAACGAATACTTTTATTATAAATGAGTATTGCTTAAGTCCTTAAGATTATCTCACCGTTTATTTACATATATGTAAACTGTATATATGTAATATATTATGATGTACATAATATATTAATTTCCGTTTATTTTTATAATTTTAGCTTTAATATAATGATGTCTTATGAAATGATAATAACAATAGAATATGACTAGTAGATTTATTTTTTATATTAAACAGTTAAAGAATTAAATTCAAGAGCAGTGATAATGATAATGTTTTTAAGTACAACAAACAGAAACAAATATTATATTGAATTGTATATCGCTTCATATTTTTTTAATATTTTGACTGTTCAAGAATTGAAGAGTAATTCTATGTTTTCATAGAGTGTAACTCTATAATTATTCTTGTTAACCTAATCGGTGTATATAAGTAGTGAAATTTATTATTCAATTACATATTATTGTTTCTGTGAAAATTATAATTAGGTTTCTTCTTCTTCCAATATTACATTAATCTGTAGCCAAGTTTATAGACCAGGTCTATTCGACCATATTTATTTTATAGCTCAAGATACAGCAGACATCAGATACTTAATTTTTTTTATAAGTATCTAATGTCTGATGTATCCCATATTTTATTTTAGAACGGAAAAAATAAAAGTAATGGCAGAACCATATTTAGTATCATGTCATGATGTTTCATCAGAATATGAGGGGGAAATTATTTTTCATTGTGAAGTTTCATTAGAAGATAAGATGTCATATTGAGGGATGTTGATAATATAAAAATCAACCAATTTGCTAAAAGCATATTCATCATGTTTATAAATGCAAAAATTATAAATTATAAATATGGTTTCCCATACATTAAAATTTTCAAAATTAAGTAATTGCTTCAATAAAAGTAAAAAAATTGTGTTAATTTTCTTCAATCATATGATTTAACATTTCCATTAAGAAATCACATCTCTACTATTCAAATAAAATCGGACATAATATGCAACAATCAATACCAGCAAAAAAAAATATAAAGCCCATCCTAACCTAAGCCAACGATAACAATCGGATTTGACCAATGTTGATCAATCAAATCAAAAATAAACAAAGTTATAATGATGAAGGCAACTCTAATAAACAACAAAGGATTTTTAACCTCAAAATTCAAGTTAAAGAACGACATAAATAAAGAATTTAAAAAATAATAGAAGAATCTAGTGCAAATTACACTAACTTAAAGTTTATTCAAGAGGAGTGAAAAAAATACGTTTTTTACACTTCGTAATTCTTGCACTAACCCTCAATAGAATAAGACAGAGCAATGCTAATTTATTTGTTTAATTCAAACACCTCCTAGCCTGCCTCCATACAATTTGCCTGCCTCCACTGTACTTGTCCTCTACTATTAAAATATAAATTCGTAAGACCAAGTATTTCAAGTATTAAGCATCCTCCGGGATAATAACCATTAATAATATAATTTTTTCCTAAATTTAAAAAGCACCCTTCTAATAGGAACTTATTATGCTACATTTCAGTTTAAAAATTGTGCTTAAATAATACATAAATATTAGGTTTAATGTTAAGGGTATGTGTCACAAACAGCTCATTTGAGAAAAAACTTATTGCATACTGTATTAATTTCTGTTGAGCTCTTTAATATTAATTTTTTTTATTTACTCCCATTACTTCTTTTCTTTCTATTTTCTTTTTGTTTTTAATAAAAATTGTTATTTTTAATTTTACATTATAGTCGTAACAAAAATATAAAGATGAGATAATGGATGAATTTTTCTTAATTTCTGAATATCAAAAACAACTGAAAATGAAAAATCAAAAGTAAAACATCCCCGATGTACATATAATATGTATACAATGTGCAGAACAATCTAAGAGTACAATTTTATTTTACCTATTGCTATAACTCATATAGAAAATAAAAGTATGTGATACCTAAGATAGGAAACGAAAATATGAAAAAAATGTTGTTGATGTGACAATGAAGTGATGACGGATGCTTAATTTTTTGTAAATAATTTTCATCCATTCCAGAATTTATCCAGAAAAAATGTCGCTAATGTAAATTAAAAAAAAAAAAAATGGAAATAAGAAAAATATGTCTGCAAAAAAAGGGCTAAAAAAAACTCTTAAAACACTTCCTAATATTAATTTCTGTACATAAATAAATGCTAGACTATAAAAAACGATTGAAAAGATAATGAAGAGATTCAAAGGATCCTTAATGTAAAAATTGGGTACGATGTATGTTATTGGAAAAAATTAAAGTTAATTGAAAGTTAGATATTAAACTTAAAGGAAAATTTTAAATCGTTTGTTGATAATGTACTTAATTATATGCTATAACCAGAAAACCCAATAATATTTTTTTTTTTAATGCATTTCTCTGCCACATAAATGTGGACAGAAAATTACACAGCTTTTCCTGTTCAGGCGTGGCTGTAAATGTCGTAAGGGGGATAACTCTTACGACGTGTGTGGGATTCGAACCCATACTCCCTCGGTGTTTACATCGTATTTTATACGCTCTTACTCACTAGGCCACCAAAGTCCCTCTCCCAATAGTATCTATAACTAGAGAAAAATTTAAGTATTACATTCGAATTTTCTTCGAATATTTTGCTATAAACTTAAAATAATCTTCTTTATTATCTTCTCTTGGTTGGCTTTCAACATTTTGTGATAATTTTAAGCCCATTTTAAGTTTTAGAATGAGTTTAAATGAGTTGCACAGGATGGTTTTATGGGCGAAATTTTCATGTGGCGTAATAAATAAAAGATTTATTAAATAAATTAGAAAGAGGAGTTGATAAGGAATCAATATCAAAAGAAGAAATCTGAAAAATAGTTAGATATTTCAAATGAATGATTTGAAGTTTGAGCATTGTATGGCATACAATTAGAATTTTGTTCGGTTTTCCGTTTAAGACTGATAAGCCTTCAAAAATGTTTAGAGTCTGTGAGAAGTCGAAATTTATTATTTGTCTTTGAAATCTCTAATAAATCCAGTTCCGATCGAAAGCCGAATAATATCATATGATATTATCTGTGGGAAAAATTAGCGGCATCGATATTGAATCCTATAATCCTATGATCATTCAATTGAAACGGTAAAACGGCGACAGATATCTTAAACTCATTCTAAAGAGAAAATAGTCTAGAAGTTGCCTAAACAAGAAGAGACAATGAAAAAACTTAATTTGAAAAATTTAGCGCTAAAGTTGTTACTAGTTTCAAGTCTTAAATAAACTTATAATTGAAAACACATATTGTGTAGATTTAGCTTTCTATTTTCATTGTACAGGAAATTAAGTAGTGTAGTATCATTTAATTCTAAGAACTTCACAGATGTTTTTGATATTTAAAATTTTTTATTATTATTAATAAAAAAAAATTTACTTTAAGACAAATTAAAGAATTTCTTCTTAATTTTAAAGTAATATTTTTATTTATTATTCATAAATTCTCTGAAGTTACAATAAATTACAGATTTATATAAAAAGAAAGAATAAAAACTAACAAACAATAACAGAAAACCCAGAATAAAATCACTTCCGTTCTGACCACAATTAGAAGCATTTGCCTTTCCTCAAAATTTAATACAAGATAAGATGTATATACCCTCTGTTTCTTTTGTTATCCAATTTCTTAAAGTGTACAATATGAGAATTGTTATATATGTATAAATTATATATATAATAGTATAAATATTTCTATAAACATGATATTTCTATCTCTTTCTCTACCATTTTATAGAATTATAAAAATTTATAAGAAAAATTTATCATTAAGCCATTTATTATTTTATGAGTTTATTGTAAAAGAATCGAAATTCAAAGATACTAAAAACGAAAATAAAATCAGAGTCCAGAGGACAACAAAAAAGAAAAAAAAATAACAATTTATTGACAACTTCCTAAATGACTTCCGTCCAAGACAATAAAATCGTACGATAAAAACGAAATCTCTATAAAAAAAAAAAATAGAACTTTTCCTGCAAATGCATTTCCTTTTGCCTTATGAATTTTCCTTGATAGTCACCCTTCCGTAACACATTTTGTATGTTCATGTTCATGTATTTGTAATAATTTATGATAGTAAATGAAAAAAAAAATGTCTATTAATGATCATATAATATATTCAGACCATAGTTGAAAATATTTTTGCTATGGGTCTGGAAAATTAATGAATGTTAAACCTTAAGACTGTAAAGAATTTTGATGACACTGACCCTTCGATTTGTCACCAATTTTAACAACTAATTACACTTTTTTTTCGCAGATCACAGATTTTTATTGCTATTTCTATAAATTAAAATATTGTTTTGTGGTCTTGTAAAAGTGAAATCATCCATTAAAGGTTAACTAGTTGGAAACAAATTATTATTTAAAATAAAAATTAAATAAAGATTTAAAAAAAAAATTATAATAAAATAAATTCCAGTTAAATTGAAATAAATGTTGTTATTCTACAAGCTAATTTTTAATGTTATAAAAGTATATACTTGAATTGTTAAGGAAATTGAACTTGGAAGGTCAAATTATTAAATGTCATATAAAACAATATAAGAATTCATTTAATTTTAATTATATTTGGAGGGGCCTCGGTGGCCTAGTGGGTGGCCTAGTGCATTAAAAAAAAAACAAAAAAAAAATATTATATTTGGATTTTCAGATTAAAAACTCTGTGTTACAAAAGTATAGTTTAATCCTATTATCTGACTCATATCATAGCGGTTAAGCCACCGTTCTTATAGAAATTTTATTTTGTAAAATAATAATAATAATAGCTACAACAATGAAGCTGCCTTCAGATATTACATCATGTAGAGAGGTGTTATAATATACTACTGCATGTTGAAACTATTCATAGCTTCTTCACTATTAGCAATATAGTAATAATAATATTCTTTGTCCTTTGCAGTCCCAATCCTTAATTCGAAGTTCTCCTATGCTATTCTTTCCTATTTGTACTCCATAGCCAATAAACTGCATGAACTATTAAAGGTTTCATCCCATTATATTGAATAAAAGGGGCACTGGATTTAGTCACTAAGAATCTGACATTACTAACCGGCTATTGTCCGTGTCTTTTATATTTAATTAATCCTCATAAATTTCTATTTCTATTAATTTTTAAAAGAAGGGCTATAACATAATACAATAAGTTCAATACCCGTTTTGTTGTGGTTTGCCATTCAGAAAAAATTCACTCAGCTACTAAAGTATGTATTACGGACTACGGTACAACAGCCGGTCAAAATAAAAAAAAACTATTTTCAAAAACTTAAATCTCAAGTTTTAATATTATTTCGATTGAAAAACGCCAAACGGAAATTTTTTTAAGCTCCATTTATATTAAAATTATAAAATTTTAGAGGACTAAGATCTTTGAGAATAAGCAGAATAGAGTTTCGTTAAAATCGCAAAAAAATTTTTCTATTGATTTTTCACAACTTTTTCTTATATAAAAAATTCTTAAAAAAAAAATACACATTTTGGGGCAAAAGTAACCGACTACTAGAATTCTTATTCTCTTTTTGAAATTTTTGAATTAATAAATTCAAAATAAAATGAAATTGGCATTTAATGGAAAAAAAACACTTAGTTAAAACAAAACTGGATAAGACAATTTCTTCTTCTTTGGATGTCTGCGATCAGAAGCTTCCTTTATGTCCTGTAGAACCCTGCCCTGCCCTGTAGGACAAATTAAAAAAGTTAATTAAAAACAAAATAAATAATTATACAAGAGGTCTTGCACAACTAGACTCAGATTTCAGAAATGGTCTTGCAAAATAAATAATCCTGACTTTTGATATCATAAATCATTTACCAATTACAAAATATAATTCTATAGTAACAATTTTTTGATATGATTTTTGTCAGAAATTTCTTCATCTGTTAATGAAGAAAATTCAATTAATTCAAAAATATAAGGCTGCTTCCCTTTTAAATACGCCATATATATAATTGGAACTTAAAATGAATGATAAAATACCATAAAATGTAAAAATTATAATAAAAAGAAACTATTTTTGTCCTTTTATTATAGATATTAACATATGGTTTGGGTTTTTCTTTTTCATTTATAGTCTTTTCAAAAAATTGTATAGTTTTATAATTCTTAAATACAGAAAACACGAAAATACTTTAACGGGAATAGAATACAAAGTCGAATCATTAATTTGATTGAAAAATTAACTGGACTTATAACCCATTGAAAGAATAAAGGATATGAAAAATATAAACTTTATAATTTTTAACTAAAAAAAAATCAAAAATTTAATTACAACAATCTTTTCTTTGTCTAAGAAAAATTTTATATATATATATATATATATATAGGTATACAGAATAGTTAACAGGATGTTAAAGTAATTATAAATAAATTATATTATAGATACATTTTTTATCTGTTACACTATTTTTACATATTTTATACATTTACCTTAAAAAAAAAAAAAAAAAAGAAAAAAGAAAACTAAATGAATGTAATCTTATTTTACTAAGGCAAACCCTTTTTTTTATTTAACAAAAAAAAAAACAACTTTTCCTAAGAATAATTACATTTACATATACATACATATATCATATATATATTTCTATATAAAACTACAACATATTATATCAGATAAATACTAAAAAGGAAACGTATTGCATTCCTTCTTATCAATGCAAAAATTTATCACAAGGACATATCCGTTCCCATCCATTCTATAATCCTTTTTTTGTTTTTCTTTTCTTTCTTTTTTTTCAACAATATAACGGAAATTCTTTTTCCGAAATTGTATACTGAACTTATTGAGAACATATTTGTTTAAAGATACCTACATATATTTTCATATACATATAAAATACATATATATATATTGTCCATCTATTGAATCAATTTTGCAATTCGAAGAGTTGTTCCTTTAAATTGGATAGTCGATTAGTACTCAAATTCTTTCAATCAAGTTTATTTATTTTTATTTTAAATTACAAATAGCTATACTATTGCTATTCCAGTTTTAACCTCCCATCTATAAAAATTGAATATGCAAATATGAAAAACAATAAATAAAAAATAAAAAAAGTATATAAAAAACTTAAACCTGAAAAGCCTATTCTTTAAATAAGTTTTCTATAGATCTAATGTTTTTTTTTTCTTTGCTGTTATTCTTATTGGAAAATTCTTTATACATATATGTACACATGTACAACCCAGGAAGCTTAAACAAACAGAAAATTCAATTGATAAACTTTTCATACACTAGGTAAGTACGTAAATTTTCACAAAAAAAGAAATACAAACAATAAAAGAAAACATTCGGTAAAAAAAAAGGATAAAAGCCTGGAGGTTAACTACTATTCTAGAAATTGTATAAACACAGAGAAAAATCCGAAAAGAAAAAGAAAATTTGTAAACACTATTTATATTGTATCATTTTCGACAGAAAAAAAAAAAAACAAACAGTAAAGCTCAAAAAATAACAGAACAAAAAAAAAAAAGAAACAAGATTCTAGGACAAAATATGAAAATAAAACGACAGAATTATTTTAACATGATTGTACTTTTTTACTCACTCACACAAACACATATATACATATATGCACATACTAAAGGTACTAGATCCATGAACGAATTCCTATATTTCTTCATCAATTGATTTTGATTCTTTATAAGAAGACTGGGATTTTTTTAATTATATACCTGTACTATATACAGTGTTGTACCACTTCCTTATAGTTTTCATAGATTTCAAAAATAATTTTAAGAATTATTATGGCCATTATAGATCTATAAAATAAAGGTTTTAGAAATGTACAAAGTAAGTTGAAAGGATCAAAAGAAAATTAAGTAATTTTTTTCTTTCAACGGTTCGTCACGTTTATAAAACCTTCGAATTTTTTTACTAAAAAGATTATTGCAATACAAACCATGTACGACAGTCTAACAGAGTCTTAGTATGAAGAGCAACCCATCATTAAAAACAAAACAGAACTTCTTGCGATAAGCCTTGTCTAGAGACCGTCACATGATTAGATTAGTTGTTCTCTGTTTTTTTTTAGTGCATTTCTCTGCCACATAAATGTGAACAGGAAATTACACAGCCTTTCCTTTACAGGCGTGGCTGTAAATGTTGTAAGGGGGAATGGCTCTTACGACGTGTGTGGGATTCGAACCCACACTCCCTCGGTGTTTATAGCGTATTTTATACGCTCTTACCCACTAGGCCACCGAGGCCCCGATTAGTTGTTCTGTTTAAGGATGCTTTAGTTCGGTTCGCCTTAATTCATTATCTGGCTTTTTGTTTTGATTCCAAAGAAATTGCACTAGCATCAATTATCAATTGTCACACAACAACAAATGTCATTTTCAATTCTATGTTATTTCTTTACTTACTTTCTTTTCTTTCTTCTATAGATTTCTCATTAAGTCAATGCTTATTCTTTATATATAGGTTGTAAATTGTATTTCCCTAAATGATTCGTTTAGATTCTAACAGTTTTTAACATATAGAGCAAAGGTAAAAAAAGATACATGATTGCACAAAAATAAACAAGTTGCATATCACTGTTAAAGATATATCTGTTATCCTACCTTTCTCTAAAATACCTTCAAAATTGTTCCCACCATATAATATCAAATATGTACTAACTTTTATTATAATTTTTTGAACAAAAATTTCTAGAAATTTATTTTGAATTGGAACCTTTTCCATACTCATACAATATGTATAAACCACAAATGTGTTTTTTTTTTTTTTAGGTTCTAAATTATAGACTATGTGGTTAGAGATTGATTTTATGTATACGTATATGTGTAGGTATTTAATATTTACGAAGGAATTGAAATTTGAAAAAGAAAAAAACTGGAAAATTTATTTTTCATTTGTAAATATTGAACTATGGTATTTCGCTACAGGCTTAAAACTCTTAAAATCCTTTTTTTTTTTTCTTCTTTTTTTTGTACATTTGTTATAAAAAATAGGGAAGAAGGAGGGTTCTACAATCAAAAATTTCTGATATATTTTAAATTTGGTTTTAATATTACAATATTACAAGTAGCTGAGGTATACAAAAAAAAAAAAACAGATTCTGTATAATAATAAATAACAAAAGAAAAAAAAAAATTGGTATTGAATTTGGAATCCTTCAGTTAGCTGCACATAAAATTTTGTGCAATGGTATATATACATTTAAATGTATATAGATGTATTATGTATTATAAACATAATTAAACATTAAATTTTAAATTAAAATATAAATTAAACATGTTTAATACTTAGAGTGCTCCATTTTAAGTATTTATTTATACTATGGTTGAATTTCTGTTCAAAAAGACTGCTAATTGGAGTTATTAAAAGTCATAGGTAAGAAGATTAAAAGAAGCGACAAGATTATAAGTAAGCATGTGGATCTTAATTATGGATATGATTTTGCAGAAGGATTAACGATATAGAGAGTTTGGAGAACTATAACCAAGAAAACGACAGAATTATTTCGGTACAGTTTTTATTTTCCAGGTTTAGATGAACTCTCTGACATGTATTTAAGTAACTTTCAAAGTTTCTTCGTTAAAGACGTATCATCGTGGTATAAACCTATAGGGAAACTTAACGCCCTCTAACTCATATCGAATAGGTTTGTTCTTCAAAGTTTTTGAAGGTACACTACAGAGTTAGAGTCTAGTAATTACTGCCGAATTACCTCAACCTTTATCAATAAAAAATTAATTCCTAACCCTTTTGTAATCTTCAGTAGCATCATGTTTTAGTATTAGTTTTGTAAATTTAATTTTTTTTTATGCAATTTTATTTTTCGTTTGGAAAAATTAAAAAACAACCTACATTTTGCAAAATGTCACGTCATATAATATCAACAGTAAACGTCCAAAATAAATAAATACTCAAATGTTCAAATAAATAAAATAAATTTTACACATTTATGAATACATACATAAAAAAAAAACAGAAAACAAAGTAGAAAAAGTGAATGTTTATTATTTTAATTAATGAATTATCACCTGTCTGACAGGTTCATTGACAGGTAAGTTAAGATTATGTCATTAATTATACTACAGTTTTTCTTTTATTTGCCTATTGTCTGTACATATATATTTATTTGTATATATGAATATTTACTACATATTCATGATAATGATGATGATACCAATCAAACAAATGAAAGAAAACAGAAAACGTTTCCCCAATAAAAAACCGCGTTCGTCATTTCTTTTGATAAGTAAGCGAATGAAGCAAAAATTTTATTCTTGTAAAAAAAAATTCAATAATGATGATTTTAAAACTAAGAATAAACAAGAAAAAAATACAATAAATATGTACACATATATAATACATACCCTGATAATTATTTACATGTTTTATATTATATACAGTGGTGTTCGAAAATTTAACGATATTAAAACTTTTAAAAAATTTAAGGAGTTATTCTAAAAAATTATTTAAATTCTAATTCAGATATTAACTAGAGGCATATCAAGCCCGTTTACATTTTCATCCAAATAGGGTAAAGATCTTCACTGCAAAGAAACTCCTAATCTCTAATACCATAAGACTACAAATACTAAGAACCAACACCTTTATTTCAAAAGGAATTGTTTTAATACAACCCTTTTCCTACAAATTGGCATGAATAATAAAATAAATTCCTAAATATTTAAATGTGTTTTTTTCTTACATGTTAATTAAACAGTAGTAGCAGATTTTTTTATATTAATTTAGATTTAGCTAAGTAGGAGAGCGAAAAAGAGCGGGAAATGGTATAATAAAGGAGAATTGGAGGATAAATTAGAAATAAATCGAAAAGGATCTATTTGAATAGTTAGAACTTGTAGATTTGTATTGGCAGAGCGAAGGTATGTTTTATATCTTAATAGTTTTCACAACGAATGGATTTAAATTTTCAACCACCACCAATGCCTAAAATGATGTAGAAATAAGCATTCGCTACCTATAGTGGTACGGTATAATAGTTTGAGGGAAGACATAATTATTAATTCTAGTTTAATGTAAATGAAAAAAAAATTAACCAAAGATAATCTTTTGATCGTTTGTTTTTTGGATATTCGACTTAGACCAGAATTAAAAACAAAATTCGATTATAAAAATATATTCGGGGGCTTACCTCAAAACATTGACAAACTTTTATATATGAATATATTTTACTATAATATCTCAACCAGTACTGAATATAAATATCCATTTTTCGAACATCCGTTCAAAAAATGATACAAACATTTTTGAAATTCTAATTTTAGGGGAAATTTCTTTATAAAATTTTTAAAAATGTAAAATTAAATTTTGGACACAAATGAGATTTTCGACAGATATAAAACTTTTTGATCATCATTACAAATTAAAAGCTTAGTAAAAATGTTAGCAAATGTTTTTTTTTTTTCTTTTTGAAATATAATAATTAGTTGTTATTATTTCGATTTTTACAACCTTTACAGTCGAATAATCAACGGTTTAGTGAAACTGAAGTGTAGTCAAATATGAATAATAATTGATTTAATGGATGTCCTATGTTCTTTATAAAAAAATTTTCGGTTTTCACTGTATTGGTTCACAAATCATGCAACAGCACCTTAAATATTCTGATTTACTTGAACATATTTTGTTCTTAATATACCAATACACCATCAACTCTTATTAATATAATGTAGATGCATTTTAAGTATATTTTGAAAGATACTTTATAGATTTTAAAGAAGGATTGAGAAAGAATTTTAAAAGTCGACTTGAAAAACAAACAAACAAAAAAAAAAAATCAGGCGTCACTTTGTCTTCAAACTCATTTTTGATCAGAGTAAATTTAACAATAATAATAATATAAAATAAAATACCAACAACATCAAATTATATTGATTGTAATAATAACGAGTATGATGATACTTTAAATTGATACTGATGATGATAATGATAATAATGATCATTTTACTTGACGGCTTTAAAAATTAACGACAAATAAAAATGTAACAATAATAAGAATAAAAATCATTAAAAATAAAAAAAAATAAGGAATGTAGAATTCATCAAAAATATAATATAAATATGATGCTAAACATTATTGATGAATAGTGATTTGTTGATAGAATATGAAGGGTATAAGAAATAGTATACATATGTATATATATACAAATACAAGAATAGAAGTGGGAAGAATTTTCATTACTCATCTTTTTAAACCGCACTCATTTATTAAAAATATTTCAGTACTGTTTTTTTTTTTTTTTTACTTATTGTTATTTATTGTTTATTTTTATTTTTTATTATTTTTATTATTATTGTTATTATTGTTATTTATATTTGCTGTATAATTTTTACACCTAAGTATGATTGCGTTGCGGCTTTTAATATTTATCATCATTTGGAAATAACATCAGTTTTTTTTCAATCTTTTTTATATTTTACATTTTAAAATTAAAGAAAAAAACAACAACAACAAAAAGAACAAAAAAAAACAGAAGAAAAATTGAAAAAAAAAAAAGAAAGAAAAGTTAAGATCTCGTCCAGTCCAGATCATTAGAGGCAACCATTAATTTACATTAAAACGCAATTACGAAAGACGTTTGCGATACCGCGGATTGATTGCACGATTTTTATTTTTTTCTCATATTTTTTTTTTTTTCCTACTTTATATAGTATTAATATATATTTATACATACATATGTATTATGTATATCTATATACTTTTATAAGCACTTGGCATTAATAAAAAATGATTTTTTGGAGTTATCAAGAGTTGAATTTTGGTTACGTCTTATGGTTATTTTATTTTTGATGATTTTTTGATAAAATGCCGCCTCTATGTCTCGTTATATCTATATCAAAAAACAAAAAAAAAAAAAAAAACAGTGTGGTGAGGGAGTAGAGTACATTAAAAAAACAGAAAAAAAAAACAACAACAACAACAATAAATTCAAAATTTTAAATCACGAAATTTAAAATGGCTTCTTTCGAGGTTATATAGATATATTTATAATAAAACATAAATACATATATACAATCATAAAATCTTTACTTTAACTTAAAAAAAGAAAAATAAAAGATTATTAGTAAATTGAAATTTGTTTTTTTTTTTTTTTTTTTTGTTACTAGCATAACGTGGGACCGTTTTTTCGTTTTTTTTTTTTGCATGAAATTTTCACTTCAATTGATTGAAGATGAGTGGCTGTTGTAATGAAGTTAAATATGATAATAATGACACTATAGGTAATGATGACTTGAAATAAGAAAAAAATATATATACATATATATATTGAATTTTTAAAACAGATAAAAAGATTAAAGTTTTTGTTTTTATATTTAATTTTTTTCTTTTTTGATATGAGAAATAATTTAAGAGGTCTGCTATAAATATTTTCTGTGTCTTCTTCAACTTTTTAAAGTTAATAACTTAGAATTACAAATATAAATCTTCTTTTTGGTATTGTTTTGGATTTTCTAAGTATAGTCTTAGATGTTAGAAGAGGTCATTAAATAACTTTAAAATATTTAATTAAAAAAAATTGTCCAAGTGAATTATTAATAGTTCAGAACACTCAAGTTTTAATTGGTCGAATTAATTACTCATATATTGTATATGATATATCATACAAGTTTAATCTCAAAATCTCTTATTCACTGAGAGGTTAAAATTATAGACACAAAACTATAAAAATTATAGACATTTAATTCAAAAAGTATAGTGATAGTTTTGGTTTTTTTTTACTTGCCACTCCTATAAGGAACAAAGGGCGGGCATCCACTAAACATTTATTATTCATATTTGACTAAGTTTCAGTTTTGGGAATCATTAATTTTATTACGCCGTTGATTACTCGGTTGTAGCTGTTGTACAAAACTATATGAGACGTTTTTTTTTACTAATAGCTGATAATAAAATAAAGGGTTTTCCAATTTGAGTGATATGATTTCTAAGTGACGTTTCGGCCATTTGTAGTATATCATGATCTGTAATTTTCTTTTTCAATGTATTCAATGTATTTCAATGTATTGTAATGTTTACAATTTCATCATGGAGAGATATACGCAAGAACAACGTTTACAAATTATTCAATTTTACCAAATTAAACAATTTTATTCAATTTAAGAAAATCATCTCCTCCGATGAGGCTCACTTTCAACTGAGTGGTGCGGTAAATAAACAAAACTGTCAATTCTGGTGCGAAGAAAATCCACAAATTATTCATGAACAACCATTACATTAACCTAAATTGACAGTTTGGTGTCATTTTTGGTCTGATGGAATCATCGGTCCGTATACTTCTTTCGAAATGAAGCTGGTGACACCGTTATTCTCAAAGGAGAGCGGTATAGATCGATGATAACGAACTTTTTATGGCCGAAATTGGAAGAAGTTGATCTTGACAACATCTGGTTCCAACAAGACGGGGCTGTGTGCCACACAGCACGTGCAACAACCGAATTATTGCGAGAAAAGTTTGGAGATTCGATTATTTCAAGAAATTATGACATTGAATCGCCTCCAACAAGTTGTGATTTAACAGCATTAGACTATTTCTTGTGGGGTTATTTGAAGTCATTGGTCTTTAGCAACTCTCGTCAAGCTTTAGAAGTCAATATTGAACGTGCTATTCATGACATACGACTTGATTTAGTGGAAAAAGTGCTTGAAAATTGGGTTCATCGAATTCGTTTCTACAAAAGAAGTCGTGGAGGCCAATTGAATGACGTTTTATTCAGAACTTAATTGTATTGATTGTACTTCACATTAATTAAAAAACATTTGAATTTCCTTAACAATTAGTGCATTTTTTTTTGGAAAGAAATCATATCACTCAAATTGGAAAACCCTTTACATACTTCACAATGAAAAAATATTTTCTATTTTAGTGTTATTTTATTATTTCAAAAATACACCTTTGATTAATTTCTTGTATATTGTAAAAATATAAATACGCGACAATCTTTTTAAAATCTTATTCTTAAAACAAAAAAAAAAGAATTTATTCAACTAAAGAACAACTTTAACCCCTTGACAAAAATTTAACATAAAAATTTTTCGAGACAACATTTTTAAAATTTAATAAGATGACAGTCAAATTTATTTCTCTGTTTTAAAACTGGATTACCTGGCTGAATTAAAAATCATGTCGGTTTTTTTTTTTTTTTGTTATCATTGTTTGTACAACGGGCAATGTCCTTTTTTTAAATAAATCATTTTCATATAATATTAAAAAATAAATCTTTTTTTCGTTTATTTTTTGTTCTTACAAATAACAGATTATTCAAATGAAAATTCTCATCATAACGCGATACGCGACTATTTTCATATTATAATTTTTATCCGACCACCAAATGTAATCAGAACATAATAATAATAAAAATACAAAAAAAAAAAATATATAGGGAATAAGTTAAAGGATATCATATTTGGAACCACTTATTCTTTTATTCACGATCTATAAATTTGTTTTTTGTTTTTTTTTTGTGTTTTTTTTTTTAAATTAAAAAAAAATGTTCATCTTATTATAATTTGAATCATAGTTTTGCATAATTTGAAAGTGGTAAACATGTTTTTTTCTTTTTTTTTTTTAAAAGAATTCCTTAAGAAAAGGATAACGCGTTAACCCAAAAATAATACGAAGGGTCAACATTTGCTAAATAATAAAAAATTAAAAATATAAGAAATTTGTACATTAAAAACACTAAGAAACGAAATAATATATCCAATAGCACCAATTGGAATGTTTTTCTATTTATTTTAAGAATCGTTTTGGTAAATAGTTTGTCTCCTTTAGAAGAAGATCAGGACCTTTTGCAGTATTAAACGAAAAGAAATTAAATATATCGAATGGATTATAAGAAGGATTTAAACGTGAGACTCGAAATAATGTTAGATGACAGGATGAATATTTTATTGACATCGTATTTATTAACTTTAAATGATTTTTTTTTTAATTTTACATTAAATAAAAAATAAATTTGAATGTATGTATTTTTTTTTTACACCACTGTTATATATTTATCCTTATACTGTTTTCTTCTTTGAAATGATCGGCGTGAGTACAACAAAAGAATAATAGAAACGCGCATTTTTTTCTTTAAATAATTACAATCACCATAGTTAATATTCAACATTCCCGTCTGTTTTGAATTAAATTAAATTGATACGGTTTTAATTGAAAGGGTTGGACCCCGCGAAATATTCATATAGAAAACAATATTAAAATATATAACCTATATGAACAAGTTCTTTTCTTGAGAACTAAAATTTCGACCAAGTCATCAACAAAAAAAAAAAAATAGTTGATTACTTTTATAACAATCTTAAGATATATAAAAATAATATGAAAACCTGATTTAATTTCTAAAAGTACATCAAGCTAAAATAATTCTTTCACATATTATGTATAGTATGTCTTTATAAAATGTTTTAAAAAAACTTGAAATTAATTTAAGTTATCATATATTTTTTTTATTTGTAGACAATTTAAGTAGACAAAAAGAGGGATTTTTTCTTAAAAAAAAAAAATTTTTAAAAAAAATATAAAATAAAAATAAAATTATTATAAAAGTTTTAAATTGTTACAGCTGTCCAGTAGAAATGTGATCCTTTAAAATTGTAAAAAAATCCTTTTGATTATAAATATTTATATTTTAGTAAATTTTTTTCAAGACTAAATTATACGAGTTTAATATAATTCTAAATCACATATTCGTTGAGGCCTAATTCTAAATCACTTATTCTTAATTAGATTACCTGGGACAAAATTCAAATCCTATGCCTAATCAGCGACCCTATAGTTCACTTTTCTTTTACTCCTCTTTACTATAGTCGAAATATTGGAGCATTATCTCTCTTTTATAGTTTTCTTGTAGATAATGACATTTGTCCTATTGAACTGAAATCAATAATGCGTCACCCTTAAAATAATTCCAACGCAATACTGGGGAGGTATTAAGTACTAATTTTTTCACCGTGAAAATACCAGATGATTCAAAATTAGTTTTGAAAACTCATTTATTGTCATTAAAATGTGGAGCATGCTTCCATCAAATATATTCTCCTCTGATAGATATGGACCAATATATAATATACCTATATATCTATCAGTTTTATTAGAAGTTTTAACCACTGTTTTATAGCGAAGCTTTAATAATATAAATACTTTTTTTTGTTTAATAAAAATTAATTTTTTTTTAAATTGTAGCCCTCTTTTTATACTCTTTCAAGATATAAGCGTGTATACTTAATAAATAATTTTTGTAACTAACATGGATTTTAAGTTCGTATCCCTGTTAATTGTATTTGTTGGTGTTTTCAGTTGAATCTTATATATAAATAATATAAGTAATAAATAAATGACCCCCCAGTGGTTTATAAAGCTCAACTGTTGCACTTTTCTCCTCAAATTTTTGCACAGCTCTTCTTACCCAGAAAACAATTGAGGACTCTATATAGACCCTATTATCTTGGAATTTAATTACTTTGACTAAATAACTTTAGTATTTATTTCATCAAGGATTCTTCGATCTAAAATAACACACATCACTATACACAATTTTTGTTTTGTCTTTACAACCAGCTAAAAGAACACAAAAGAAGAGAAGAGGACTTGTTACTCTAGTTGTCAGTTATTAAAACTTGAACTCAATCAACATTTAATATTAATTTTTATTTTCTAAACAAACGAAATAAAATATTATAATAGAAACAACATAATTAAATTTTTCATTTTTTTTCAAGATTTCAAACATTTTAAATTAAATGTAAAATAAAAAATTTAATTGAAAAAAAAAAAAAATTATGTAAAGGATTAAGCTTGTTGTTGTTCTCTTTAACAAAATTCTTTTTAATCATCAAACCGACGTACCAAATACCAATCATATCATTATAAACAGCTATAAAAGACACAAAGCAAATTATACTCATCATATGAATTTTCCTATAGCAGAACAAAAAAAAATGGATTTATTAAAAAAAAAAGAAAATCTTTTCTCTATTCTTTTCAATCCTCTCAATTCCATAATAATTGAAACACCATGTCACAACAACAAAACAACAACAAACAAAAAAAAAAAACGATGGCAAAACCAATGCAAAAAAAAAATTAAACTCAAAATAAATCTAAAAAAAAAAAAAGGAATTGCAATCAAAGTGAGATTAGTAACACTTCTTTTAAATCCCTTTTCCTAAGAGACATGACATTAAAAGAGCGAGGTGCTGATTGAATACATTTCATTGCAACAAAAAAAAAAAAACACAAAAGCAAAAATAAAAAACAACAAAATATCTAATAAAGATTAAAACTATATAATATATATGTGTTTTATCTTTTTTTTTTTGTGTTCGTATTACTAACTTTGCATCCCCCCCGAAATTTTCCATAATTTTCAATTTCTTTTTTTTTTTGTTTTCTTTACACCAACCCAATTTTTGCGCTCATCTTTTTCAAATACTTAGAAAACATCTAGTGGTTCTTATTTTGTTCTTTTTTTTTTTTTCTCCAAATAAAATAATTACGTTGACCTGATGAAAGTATAGCAGTATAAATTTAATGAAAATAATATAACGGTAAAGAAAAGAAAAAAAAACTTCATCCTTTTTCATGTGGTTGCGATTCATCATATAATATGTATACATATAGAAGTGTGATTGCATCATATATAAATTAAAAAAAAAAAATAAAATTGTAGAATTGTTAGTGTTTTAAATTTATATATATATATATATAATACATATGTATATATATGTTAATCATACAGATAATTCTTTTACTTAATACACAACAAAGTATAAGTTTAATCCTGTTCGTCCTGTATTACTTTTTTATTTTTGTTTTTTTTTTCATTCTTTTTTTTTTTTTTTGTACTGTATGGAATCTATAAAGAAAATCCGATTTTATTTTTAGACTCTATGAAGGGCTTTGTTTTTTCAAGTTTTCCATTATTGTAAATATGACGATAATATTGATGAATTTGTCTATCAGACCGACGGTAATTTAAGAAATAAAACATCAGGAACAAAATTTCTAATGAACGTTATTTGTCAATCTGGGTTTTATAAGTCAAACAATAAAATTTTAACATTTTAATGGAAAATAGAAAAAATTTAGAGTCTATCCTAGATTTTGGAGTTGCATTTTTTTCAATCGATCTTTAGTTATCAGTCAGTTATTCGGTATTCTTTTACTTAAATAAGGATACTTTCCCTTTTCTTTAATTATATACTATGAATCAATAGCTGAATAATAAAATAAGGAAACTGAATATGTTGGAAAACAGTAAACAAAATTGCATATACATATATTTATTAATCTTGGAACAGATTTTTTAGATACTAAAAATTATTTTACTATTATTAAAATAACGGTAAAATTTTTTTTCATTCTATTCTTCATAAATTTCATTAAGGATATGATGATTATACTACTAAAATATAAAAATAAAGAAAAAAAAAAAAACAAAACAGAAAAACAAAAACTCTACCAGAACTAAAAGAATTTATAATATTAAATTTTTGAAATGGCTCAGCAAAAGGCTCAAAAAAACAAAAAAAAAAAAATAGAAAATTATATTCATTAGAAATACTCTACATATGGCCATGTTACTCTAGGATTAAAATCCTTTTTTGTTTTTTTTTCTATATTCTATTTCAAAACTTAGTTAGTTTTAATATGTCTCTAATATGTGTTTCTTTCTCTTTCTTATGGATTTGTTTTTTTCCATACATGATATGGATATAATTTTTAAGAATCTACTTATAGTATTTTCATCCTTGTTATATATATTTTATTAAATACATATATGTGCATATGTACTTATATAGGTATATATTTCTAAGCTATATATAGTATAAGGACAAGTGATAGAATAAAAGTAGTAGCAGTCTGGTGTATTATAGATTAAAACCACCTCCTGTGGTGAATTTAATAAAAAGGATTTTTCTATTTTATTTTTTTTTTGCTGATTTTGTTATTGTGTTAAAAGAAGATCCACTTGCATTGAATGATTCTCTTTTATTGTTGTTATTGTTGTTGTAATTGTTATAGTAAAAACTCATCATCATGGTCACAATTTTTATATAATCTATATATATATATATATATATATATAGATATAAATAAGGATAAAGATTATGAAATATTATAACACTGCAAAGAAATTAAAAAAAAAAAAAACAAAAAAAGAAGAAAAATAAGAAAAGAAAATAATATTTAATGAACATTTTTATGAAGTCGTTTATTAAATATCATTGAATTGTTTGTTTCTAATATTAATATATTAAATTTAATTATTATTACGAAAAAAAAAAAAAAATGGGATATAAGTAAACTAATTTTTTTCCCATATTTTAATTAATAATTTATTATTAGTTTTCAGTTTATTTTCAATCATTTTATACATGAGTAGAGCACAACATCTTTCTGAACCATACATTTTACTTTCTTTATCTTAAATTAATAAACGATGCAGGAATACAGGATTACCGGTTTTCAATGGCCTTCCGTAAAATAGTTGATTGGCGTTGTCAATGCAAAGAATACTTTGTATGGAAGGGGTTCTGCGCTTTAGAAGTTATGGGACTTTAACTAATATTCAACTACAGTTCAATTTAAATTCTATAAAACTAAAATCAAATAAGATTTAGTGCAGTATTTTAAAGCCTACCAAGTCATCTTCCTTTAGTCTTTCTTTTTAATTTTATTTTTAAAATTATATTTTTATATACAGGTACATTTATAATGAATAAAGTTTATGTTGGTATGCTACTTTTTCATCATAAATCACACTCTCATCATGTTGTTAACATATTTTTAAATTTTAAGTGTTTTATGCATACATTCAAAATCAGTCGTCTAACCGTGTAACAGTGAAAATTATTCCAAAATCGATTTTGCAAGATATCTTTTATTTAGTCCATTAAAATAAAAATAAAGCTATCTGCGGTTAGTGCTTTTTTAGAAAATGAAGAAATAAGTTCAAAGTGTCATTTTTTTAAGGCGTTTAAAAACAAATAATGAAACAGTGAAGAAATAGTGACGAAAAGTAAAAAAAAAATAGAATAGTTTCAATTTCAGTTTTTCAAAAACAGCGAAGAAACATTAAAAAAAATAGTGAAGGAATAGTTAAGAAATAGTGATGTCTAATCGCTAAGTAAAAATTTCGCATACCAGAAATATTTCCCATTTTCACTTGCGATGCGAAAATCAATTGGTTTATTGTGTACGCATTTGAAAATAGAACTGCCATGTATAAATTTTTTGATTTAAGTTTCAATCTTGTGAAGTTTTTATTTTATTTTTAAACGAATTTTAAAAGAAAGACAAAATGTTTTAAAAAATTTCTAATAAAATGGATTATGTTAGCGTTAGTACTTTTCTTTGTGATAGCGGCGAAAAACAGACCGATGAGGGATAAATCAAAGGTGCTAGAAATGCCTATTAAAAGGTACATTTAATATTTATATATTTTGTTAACTAATTTTTGTTTTGATGATGTTCTCTTTTAGATTCATTGAATGTTTCGTGCTATTAAAAGGATCTTTTATGTATTTATCGGACAAAATATGGAAAGATTTAATAACAACCTTCAACAATACTGTTGTATGCCCTTTGTTTGAATTGGCTGCAGTGCAACTTTAAGATTTTTAGGAGAAGAAGGGTAGTAGGTTGGGACAGAAGCAGTTATGATTTATGAATATTGCAGTCGGACAACAAAAAATGTCTGAAATAATCGCAAAAATTTTTGTTGCTTTAGAAAAAAAACGTGCGGAAAAAAAATTCATTGAAAATGTCAGAAGAAGAATTAAAAGAAGCAAGCAGAGTAAAAGAAGTAAAAGAATCAAACATTATTTCTATGTATATTTTGCGATTTTCTATTTTAAAAGTGCAATTTATTTTCTATATCAAATGCTATTTTGTTTTGCGAAATTAGCGCTACGCTACTACGGCGAAGAGGTCCAGTTTTGAATTAAAATAAAAAACAAAAAGTAAAATAATTAATTATGATTTTTTACTATAAGATTTTAATAAAATGTTGTTAAGCATAAAGCAAATTAATTTCCTTTTCAGAACTGTAAGGAAATTAGGTTTCCTGCTCTACAACATGAAAAAGTTTTAAGCATAGAAAAGTTATTAGAAAAGCAAATAGAAAAAACAGAATGAGAACAAAGGGAAGGAAAACAGAAGAAGGGCAATACGGTTATTTTTTTTTTGATAAAGAGGCTTTAAATCATATTTTGTTAATAATATTTGACTTCAAACCCTTATAACTTCTGCTTGAAGAACAATTTGGTAATGTCTGTCAATATTGTAGAAAGCTGATCCCCTTTCATGTTTGTTTTCAGTATATTTTAAAAGAAAATCTTCAATTCATATATAATGTAAAATTTTACTAATCATATCTTAAAATCTGTATTTACTAAGCCTCATTCAAAAAACCATAATACCACATCATAATAAAAATTTAAATATGAAAAACGTATTTTTTAATAAGGTAAAATTATTACTTAGATAAATTTGCTGTAATTTGAAGCCAGTTAATTGTATTTATATTTTAAGCACTTAAACTTGTATTTTATATTTTGAAAGCATTTGTTATCATGATTGAACCTATAATTATAATTTTATGTACAGCAGCTATCAATAATAATGACTAATTTAAGAACTGACCATTTAATTAAATTTTGACCTATATAAATACAAAACTAATTACAGTGAATCTTCTGATAGTTTAGTAGATTTCTTACTTTAAAAACAAAATATTATAAATTTTAAATATTTGCACTCAATTTTTCATTGAACTTTCCAACTTTTTTTTAAAAGTAATTTTTCTTTAATAATTTTAAAGAGGACAAATTTTTTCCTGAATTCTAAATAAACAATGTGCTAATAGAAATCCTAATTTGGCATTATTAAATTTAATTTAAAATTAAATTTAAAGTATTAATTAGTAACAAAAGTAAACTAACTTTAATATGTAATTTGGCGCTTACATAAAGCAATCCCTCGTTTTACATAGAAAATAATCGTATTTGAAAATAAATATTGTATACTTAATTAATACAGCGTAATTCTCTTTCGGTCAATTTTTTTTTTCATTTAAATGCTTTATAAATTTCAAACGAGATCTTGACGGCCTGTTGGAAAAGACCATAAAAATACGCTGCATTTTATACGGACCGACTAAAATACACCGAGGAATGGGTGTTGGTTCGAATCTCACACCCGTCGTAAGAATAATTCCCCCTTACGACATTTATAGCAACTCCTGAAAAGGAAAAGCTGTGTAATTTCCTTGTTATATTTATGTGGTAAATTTCAAACGTTTGGTATCAGAAATATAGAAAGACAAACTGCAAAAATTTTTTACAAGAAGGGAGAAAATGACGCTGTGCCCCTTCTACAAAACAAATTTTTATTAATTTTGGTTTCCCAAATGCACCCTATAAATATTCAAGACCGAAAGAGATTCATCCTGTATACATTCCGTTTTTTCTTTTTTCTCCTTAAATGTTTCGTTTCTTTTAACATACGTCTAACTATGGTCTAACTTCATTAATATATCCAGAACCACAGTTTAATTAAAAAAGTTAATTATTTTTAATGTATTAAAATTTGTACCTTGAAGTTTTAATGAGACCAAAAACAATTAACAAAAGGTCCACTTTTTTGAAAAAATGATTAAAATTAGTTTTTTCATTCATCTTCTAAGAATATTTATTAAGTTTTTTTTTTATCTTATTAGTTTTGTAATTATTGAATTGATGTCCATTACAGATCTCAAGTAAATTTTACATGTTACATTATTCTGTTCTTATGATCCATATTTTAATAAAAGAAAATTTCTATTAATTTAGCGGAGGTTAAAAAAAAATAAATTTTTGTTATTTATCAGAAATTATTAATTCTTTTTATTTATTAAAGGATTAACTTTGTAAAGGTGACAATTTTTTTATTATTAATGAAAATATTCTTATCCTTTGATAACGGTTCTTTATATAAATTTAATGCAAACTCCATTTAAAAACAATAACATCAGGATATTTTTATTTTTTTTTAACCCATTGACACTTGAATGACATTCAATAGTGAAATTAGTTTTAACTTTTTATTTTATTTTTTGTTTACTCATTTTCCTGGAAAATTTCTGACATGAAAATAATTTTCTTTTTATTTTGAAAATAATAAATACATTGAATTTTATATGAAATTAATAAAGATTTTTTTTTTTATATTTTAATCTTCAAACGAATTAAAAAATTAATAAATTAATATTTCACTTTTGAAATTTCATATTAAAATCAAGTCCTGTATTGAATTTAAATGAAATTTTTGTTTTACAAGATAATTGTTTATTTTAATTTTAATAATTGTTTAATTTTTTTTTTATTTTGATTTTCTTTTATTGAAAAAACACATTAAATTAATTAAAATCCTTTCGGAAATATATAATATTCTTTACCAACTAATTTTTTTATAACTGTTTATTCATATAGATTAAACTTCTTTTTTGTCCCCTTCCCAATTTTGAATCAATTTTTTATTTTTACTTTTTTTTTTTTTAGGAAAAGCCTCTAAAAAAACCACTTGCGAAATGGACTTTAACAAAACCTCCTTTTTAAGACAAATATCATATGGTCGAAATGTGAACTAGAAGGCGCTTTTACATAACTTAAATTTGAAAAGTTTAAAAAATAATCGATTCCAGACTTTCTTTGGTGTCATCGAGGAATTGTTGACGAAAAAATATACTTATAACTTAAAGACTATTAAAAATTTCCATTTCTTTTTTTTTTTTGGACGAAAGAAGATGGAAAACATCTAAAATAGCTCAAAGGAATTGCACGAGATTCCCCTGGATAGTGTAAACTTTAAACTTTAGGCAGGGTTTGTTAATACATAATGATAAATGTACAGTTTGGTTTTGATGAAAAGAATGAGGGAAGGATTACTTGGGTATAGGGATTACTTGGGTTTGAGATAATTAAGATTATGGAGGATGAAGAGAAAAATTTGGATAGTTATTTTGAAGAAGGATATTAATATTCTTCTTAAATTTCGTTATATCGTAGACATATGAATCACCAACTTTAAAGAACGCATGTGCAGACATTTAAGGTTCCATAAATGCGACGTGCGCATTACAAATGAGTTTCCGAATGCTGTGTTACGCCATCTTGACATTTAAACAGGTAGGCATCTGTCACAGTCCTTGTTTCACTTTGGAAAACTTTCCGTGGAGGCATTAATTTTTTATTTTCTTGTATCTGTAAATCTTTTTAATTTATATTTAAAATAATATAAATAAATTTAACTCTTCGAAAGTATTAAATTTGGCAAGAGAAGAAAAACCTTGTCCTTGATCCTTTTAAAGTAGAACATAATATATTATGAATTATAATTTCCAGCCAAATAAATAAAAAATTTCTCTTTTTAATTTCCATTTTATTTTTAACTATTTTAATTACAACTTTTTTTCTTTATTTTTTTGCTGCATTTTTAATTATTGCCAATAAATTCTTTTTTAATTTTTGTTATCCCCCAAATTTTATAAAAATAAAAAAAATATAACTAAATTACATCAAAAAGGTGGATTCCTTCCTGTATTATTATACGTTCTGTACTAGAATTAAAAAAGAAAAAATAAGAAATTGGAAACCAAATGAAAAATTATGGAAATATTTGTTTTTTTATATACTTATACTTATTTTATTACTATTACTATATATATATATACTTATTAAAATTACATTCCATTATTCATTGCTATAATTTTCGCGCTCTTTTAAATCTTTATACGAAACCAAAATTTTACCAAGTGAAGCACAGCTAAAGAAATAGTTGCAAGAAAAAAAAAAAAAGAAGCAATTCAAAAATATTGCCAAAGATTCAGCAAACAAACAAAAAAAAAAAAAACAAACAAGCCAGAAGAACATTTTATGGCACTACTCTAAAACAATGAAAAATAAAATTTATTGGTCCGAAGAGGACATCCCTTTCTTTATTTAATTTTCATATGTTTTTCTTTTTCCTTTTTTTTATTTTATTTCTTTCCATTAAATATATGGACAGGAAGAGGGATAGCGAAACTTCTCTATATACATATGAATACAGTATATATATATATATATATATATAGTTATATTCAATTGTATTAATAGATATGTTAAAAGATGTAAAGGAACATAATGTAAAATAATACCGCGAAAATCATTATTCGGATACGGATATAGTATTACCATTTATACATATAACTTCCTAGAAATTCAAAACAGACAATAGAAAAAAAAAAACAAAAACGAAAAGAAAAAATTTTAAAAACTTATACGAATGATTTATACTTTTAATAGGGTATTAAGGAATGATGCAAACGTTTCATGATTAATTTAGATCTGGATGGAATCTTTAAAAAATTAAAAAAAAAAACAAAACAAGATCATAATTTATTATTACTTTTATAACTACAGCTTTTTTAACAGCTTATGTTTTTTTTTTTTGATATAAAATTCAAAGTGTTAAAAGAATCTTTAGTTTCAATTAAGGATAAACAATATTAAAAACTTTTCGAAATCGAAATTTTGGACACATATTTTTTATTTTATAAAGTTGTGATTTTAAAAATTGGATCTTTCATAAAATGCAATAATAGGCGCAGAGTATTTTAACTTTAAGTTATATTTTCAATTAAACAGAACATGTGATCCTGAACAAACTGACTATCTTTTTTGTTTTTTTTTTTGATGTATTTCTCTGCCACATAAACAGGACAGGAAATTACACAGCCTTTCCTATTCAGGCTCTGTACATGTCGTAAGGGGGAATAATTCTTACGACGTGTGTGGTATTCGAACCCACACTCCCTCAGTGTTTACAGCGTATTTTATACGCTCTTACCCACTAGGTCACCGAGGCCCCTAAAAAATTGACTATTGTAATAAAAGTAACATAATATACAAAACAAGTATAGCTGAAAAAATTGTCGCAGGAACAAAACAATACATCAGTTCAACAATTGCCAAAGATTCAACCAAATTAATTCAAATTAATATATAAAAATAGAACAATAAATTGGAGAGTTGCTGCTACTAGAGACAGGGATATTATTGCAAAAAAAAATTGTGCAATACACTATATAAAAATCATCTTAAGAGAGCGTTCCAGAAGAACTAAAATCAAAATTTATACGAAATATTTTACATATATCCTTTTTTTACTACCTTTTTTTAAGTCCTTTTTTTTTTTTTATAATTTTATACTATAACATACTTTTTAAATTATTTTATAATTTAATTTTTTTTTTTTTTTTAAATCCACCATTTCATGTTATTACATTTGACATTCAATAAGGAAACAGGAATCAAGTCACAATAATATCAACAAAACTAAAAAAAAAAAAAAAAAAAAAAAAACTCACCAAAATTACACTAAATTAAAATTAAACAAAAGCAACAAAAATATGAATATCTTTTACTTTGAATTTCTTTCCACACATATAACAACCATTATAATAAAACATATCTTAAGTTTTGTCTATAAAAAGATGTATAGGTATTAGGTATATATATATATACAGTTAAAACAAAGGATGTAGAAAAACAAAAACATACACAAAAAGGTGTTAACAGCTGGTTGTGTGTCACCACGAAAAATAATAACATATAACAGTATTAAATATGACAAAAATACGGAAGAAATAATAGAAAATGGTTATGTTTGAAATCAATTTTGTTCTTTTTTTTTTTTTTTTCTTAGAACAAACAAACATTTAAACAAATTATAAAATATTTAAATATATTTTTAAACATACATATACATACAAATATATAAATATATTAAATTAAAGAAAAAAAAAAAATGAAAAGAAATGATACTTGAGAAATAATTTTTATTTCATTCGTTATCCTTTTTTAATTTTAACAAAATTTTTTCTTTTGTTTTTTTTTTTTTTTTTGACTACGTATCTTACAGATATTGTATTGTATCTTACAGAAATAAAAAAACAAAAAAAAAACAAAACGAGAGTAGAAATATGTCTTATAAATTATCCTTTAACAAGGATGTTTAGTGTAATAATTTATAAATTCCAAAATAATTTATAGCACGGATATCATAATATCATGTATATATAGATTATATTATTATATTTTTATTATTTATTTGTTTTTTTTTTATTTTTCATTAAAAAACAATAAAGCGAATAATTTCAGAAGTTAAAGGTAAAGATTTAAAAGATACAAAAACAAATAAAGGTGAGAAACCGCTATTGAAAATATCCTTCTAAATTATTTATTGGTATGTACATAAAAAAAAATTTTAATTTTCTTTTTTTTTCTGTGTTATGAATGGGGGTAAAATAAGATGAAAAATAAAATCAGATTGTATTTTGAAGATACAAAATCCTGTATTTTTATTTTTTTTTTTTTGTTTTTTTTCGTATTTAAATAAAATATTTAATAATAATTCATTATTTTTTTTTTTTTTTAACATATATATAATTTATATATTATAGATATATATATATACATATTAATATTTTGACTAAGAAACATTTATTTTATATGCGTCCTAGAAATATGAAAACAATTTCTTAAAAATAAATTTGAGATTAAAAAAAAATCTGGTATAATTTATTGAATTATGTGAATTCCATGTAAAGAAAAATAATTATAGGTACCATATAAAAAAAATTATTACTTAGATTAAATTTTAAATTTGAATTAATTAAAGATTATAGAAGAAAAAAAATCCTTATCATAATAAATAATTTAAAAAAAAATTCGGGGTTCGATACACAAAAAGAAAAAACAGCAAAAATAAAATTCGAATAGAGGTGGTAAAATTAAAAAAATGTAAAAAAATTCACATATTTAATGAATTTTCAATCATATAGAAAACATTTGTTTTTAATTTTTTGTTTACTTCTATTAAATCAAAACAATTCTTTAATTTTAAATAACACCTCTTATATATATTAGAGAAACCATTTATGTATATATCGTCACTTTGAATTAAAAAAAACAATTCAAAAGAATATCAAAAGAACCACCTTCCACCAAAAACAAAAAGAAAATCAAATTTTGAAAATAAAAGGAATTTTTGTTTATTGTTAAAAGAATTCTTCTAATAGAAAAAGTTTTTATATATATATGTATACATTATATATATATTATTTTTTTCTCGTCCTTGTATTAAAATCAAATATAAAACTAGGAAGAAAAGTTAGAGTTAGAAAATGTAAATTTGTTAGTTTAAAAAAACAAATTAACAAAATCAAACTGTTGAAGCTTAAGAAACAGTCATTAGAATCGAGTGCATAAAACTAACCTTAAAATCAAATTTCACTTTTTTAAACAAAATCTATGAGTTTAAGCGAGGTTTTTGTTTGAAAATTGAGATTAGAGTTTAAATTCAGTTTTAGGAATTTGACGAGCAAATTTTTTCTAGATTTTCTTAATTATAGATTTTAGATAATTTTTGACAATGCAAAATAAGTATATATTTTTGATTAAAAATTAACTATAGTTATTTTTTTGTTTTATTTTATTGATGACGTCTGAGGCTGAGCTAACGACTCAGTAATCTAGGCGTTAAAACTGGTAGCCAGACCTAACCAGATATTAGATCTCTTGTGCACCTTCAAAATCTAGAGAACCTATTCGAGAAGAGTTAATGACTGCACGATAATACATTTAAAATTTTTGTCAATATGATACTGCACTCTGACAGAAAAAGCTTTGAAAACTTCTCAGTTCTATGTCAGAAAGTACATCTAAATCTTGGAAAAAGAACGCGGTATGTATTTCTGCCCTTTTGATATCGTACACTACGGTTACGAAATTCAAAATTTTTACTTGGATAAATATTATTTTTAGATTATGTTCAGGACGATTAACCTTCAAAATTCATCAAAATTCTTATTTTAAGGATTTACTATAGGATAGGTTTAGTTACTGCTGCTAACGACTTCATCCGGCGGTTAAACTATATGTTTCCACATAAATGTAACATCTTCCAATACTACAATTCAATATTGCTTTTAATTTAAATTTAATTCGATACAATCAAATCAACGATTAACTTTTAAACACATTTTAACTGAACATATCCATTTTTTTTATTTCTTCTATTTTATGTCATTTGAATATTTATTTTTTTAATTGTATTTTTTTCGTAATCCATATTATGAATTTTATTAAAACTTTTTTTCAAAATATAACACTGAAATAAAAATAACAAAGAACATTAAAGAAAAAAAAAAAAATCATATAAGTTAAAAAGTGAAAAAAAAAAAAACTTAAGGTTTTAAGGGTTAAATAAAAAATACAATGTAAAAAAAAAAGGAAAAAAAAAAGTTTTCCACTTATCGCCTTCAAACAGTCTACCACAAATTGTTAACTGTTATATATAAAAAAATAAAAATTAAAAGAAAATATTTATATGTATGTTAAAACTTTTAAAACTTTCTCAAACAACTATAAGTTATTTCAATTTGAATCGTTCAGTAAGTTAATCATTAAATTGCATTCTCGATCCTAAAGTGGGACTAAATTGTTATTTAGGATACAACTTTAAGAGACAACAAAAACTTTAGGTTTAAATAAAAGAATTAAGAACTAATCCGTAAGCAGGAATATGTAACCAGAAATAATGCCGAAACGGCTTTATTTCGGTTTCGATGCAGAATTAAAGCCGAAATCGCGAATTTTGATAATTCAACCTCATTACTGTTTTGAAAAGAATATAAAGCCGAAATTGAAAAGGCAATAAAGTCGAATAACGAATTCTGGCCAACCCGAGTGAACACTGACGAAGGTTGCGCCGGCGTTCAGTCGCGCTACCGGAAGGGCATACCATTTGCATAGTGCATACTACATTTTTAATTAATAATACATTCCCAATTCGTAGAGATTTTAAAATCGGTGAATTGTATAGTTGGTTAAAAATCAGAGTTTGCTCTTTTTCCAGCATATTTATATATGTAAAATATTTCGCATATATATATTATTATTAGAAGGGATTTTAGAGGTGGATTTATATATCTGCATATTCTAGAGAAAGTGTATAGCCCTAATTTTAAGGGTTAAATCTAATTAAATACGTTTAACTCTAATAAGCTACTCTAATATATATAAAAAAATAATAAAATATAAATATTCTGGAAAAAAGTGAATAACCTAATTTTGTCTCTACCTCTAGTTTCTCCTAATTCAGAATCGCACTTATACATATATATAAATATTCCTCAAAAAAGGAGTAATCTGATTTTGAATCAACCTCTAAAGTTTCTCCCAATTCAGAATCTTACTTATACATACATATAAATATTTTGGCAAAAGCATACAACTCTGATTTCGTATCTAAAAAGCACTCTGATTTCGCTCTTTGATCTAAAATCTGCCTTTCCCTCCTCTTTTGTTTCTCGAAAAAACTATAAATCGTCGTTTCAATTCTAATATTAAACACTAATAATATTATGTAGGCTATTATAAACTAATTTTTAATTATTTAACAAAATTTTCTGACATAAAAATAAATTGAAATTAAAAGAATAATCAAAATTAAACAACAAGATTGAAAATCAGTAAAATAAAAAAAACTGGTAAAAGAAATTTTCTCTTCAAAAAAAAAAAAAAAAATTTATTTACGAAAATTCTAAAATTCAATAATGAAAAAGAAATAAAAAAAAAAGAAATTTTTTTAAAAAAAAATAGTATAAAACAATTTCACAAAAAATATGTGATGCGATAACGATACATTTTCAAATTTAGAATCAATTTTTTTATTCAAAAGTTCATAAATTCTCAATGCTTAGAATAATAAATAAAAAAAAAATAAACAAAATTTTCATTCATTTTTTAAGTCTTTTGTTTATGAATTTCATGTCGCTTTAATTGTAAATTTAATTGACTTCGTGTTTTTTGTTTTTTGTAAACCAAATTTATACTATACAATTACAAAAGGAATTAAGATCTAATTAAATATTTAAAGAAATGTACAAAAGTAAAAGTTTTGAAAATAACGAACAAGAATATAAAAGAAGAAGCTTATCAGAAAATTAAATTTCACAAAAAAAGTTTAATTTATTATTTATTTAACTGAGTACTAATTTTACAGAGATTAGATACAACAAGTATTCTTTTTAATTGAGATACAATATATTTTAATAGCAACCCGGGTGAACACTGACGAAGGTTTCGCCGGCGTTCAGGCGCGCTATCGGAAGGGCATACCATTTCCATAGTGCATAATACATTTTTAATTAATAATACATTCCCAATAGCCCGGGTATTGCACTATAGTTTATTTCAAATTTATGCTTTCGTTTTTATCTGAATTCTCGACAAAAGTTTAGAAATAAGAAGTTTTAAAAAATTTGTTTTTGTCAAATGCGGAATCTTCGGAAATATGATATCAGATTTTAATTTTTTGTATACAGGTCTGGAAATTCATTCGTATTAGCTTTTTAAGGAAAGTCGTTAATATTAAAATATAAAAAAAAAAAATATTAGCTAAGTCGGGGATGTTCTATCGATTGATTATATTTTAATCATATAAATTGCGTAAAGAAGCAGAAATAAGTTTTTTAGACCGAAAATTCATCGAAATCGAATGGGAACGAGTGCTTTTCGATACAAATTGGATCGGATTCTACGTCAAAAATAAAAAACTTTTATCTAATAATCATTATACTCGTACGATAAGTATCGGGTGTAATAAAATTACTACTCCGTTTGTAACACCGCGAAATAAGCGAGCTAGATATACCTTCAAAGGTATGGATCGGATAAGAAAAAAATTCTAAGTCGATTGAGCCATGTCCGTCCGTCCATCCGTCAATACGCTAACTCAAAAACTAAGAAAACTAGAATCTTGAAATTTACACAAACTATTTTGGGAGTAATTTGTAGGTTCCCTATTTTTTTTGGTTGAGTTTCGACCGAAACATCGGGTAGCTTTCGAACACCAAACTTTTAGATCCCCACATTTTTTTTGAAATAGAGCTATGAAATTTTAACCGCTGATAGATCTTATAAAAGTATTAATTTTATTTTTAATAACTTTTTTTTGTTGCCCCACCCGTTACGGAGCCACAGCTCTCCAAAGGTGCAAAAAAGCTCTATATTTAAATTGTTATAGCACAAGTTGCATAAGGTATATCTTCATTTTGAAAACGCCAAACGATTACTGCTTTTATTAGCTTTAAAAGTATATATACCATAAATATATACTTGTAGAATACGGTGTCTTAATTTACCGTTATGCGAAACTCAAATTTTGCAAAATTCTTTAACACTTCTATCTTCTAAACGGTTTTAGTTGGAAACTTAAAATTTTGACAGAAGTTAGATCTTTGAAAATAAATATGAGTCGATTCAGAATTTTTTTTGTATCACCTCCTGTTTAGGAGCTGTAAGGGATCAAAAACTGAAAATTTCCTTTTCGAAAAATTTCGGAAAGAGTTGACAAAGGCAACTGTATTCTTTCTCGTTTTGTTAAATAACAGATTTTCTATCAAAAATGTCCAATTAAGTTTTAGTCAGGTTAAGGTTTCCGGTTGCTTCCTTACAAATAAAATGATTTATTATGTATTAAACGTTTTTAATATGTGTCTCAGCACAATTTCATCAGACCATTGCACCATCAGGGGTTCCATTCGTTAATATTGGAATTAATATGGGTTTCTTAATTATGATTTTATTTTTTGTTCTTAATTAGAAGTTAGGAAGTAATAATTGGATCCAAGATTATTTTTGAGTATTATTATAAGTGAAATACCATTTAAATACCATCCCTTATCATTTAAATTCTGAAGAAGTTCATAGATATGTCGCTAACACCCAAGAAAAGAAAATCCTTATAATAAATGCAGATAATATTTAGTCATTTTAACACTTTAATCAGTATCCTGCCCTATATGATCACAAAATGTTTTTCTTTTATCCAAGTTTAATTCAAAAATAATTTTACGAATCAATTCAAGTTAATTTGTTTACTAATCAGAATCAGATTATTCGAAGGTGAATGTTAACTTATTCTTTTTTTTTTTTTCTTTTATTAGCAATAAGGAAGGTTTCTATTAATCCTTAATATTTAGTCAATGGTGAGGTAGTTTTTTTTTTTTTTTTATTATTATTATATTTAATTTAAACAAAAATTATTACAACAGAATTATTATTAATAAAAATAAAGTACAATACTTGACCTTAACGCTGGTCGTCTAGTCTTATAATTTTATAAATTTATAAATTCTTAATTTAAATGAAAACTGTCACATAACAAAACTATCAATTAACACAAATTATATAAAACAGAAAAAATAATAAAAAAACAAAAAAGAATAAAAATCATTCATCAACCAAAAATTTATATACATTTTTTTTTTTTTTTAATTGCATTTGTCTGCCACATAAATGTGAACAGGAAATCACACAGCCTTTCCTGTTCAGGCGTGGCTGTAAATGTCGTAAGGGGGAATAACTATTACGACGTGTGTGAGATTCGAACCTACACTCCCTCGGTGTTTACAGCGTATTTTATACGCTTTTTCCTACTAGGCCACCGAGGCCCCTCTATAGTACATATATTTATATTTTTATACACATTCATTTCATATTAAATTTTATTTTGCTTGCTTATTAATTAGTATAGTATTAGCGTGTTAGTATATAATTATGTGTTATGTTAGTATAGTATTATATGTTAGTATATTATCTACTTTAGATTTTATTTTGATTTTGGTTTAATTTTAACTCTAAATAACAAATTCTACATTATATATTTTTTTTTTTCCTAAGGGAGGTGGGAATCTTCCAAAGACACCAAGAATTTCCCCCTTGGTAGTGTCAGATTCTTACTGCCTAAACCCACCTCCCCCTTTAGCCAATATAATGGGATGAAACCCTTACCAGCGAATGCAGTATATTGGGTAGGGAGTAGGGATAGGAAAGGATAGGGAATGGATACGGAAACATTGAATTGGGAGTGGGACTGTAAGGAAACAATGAATCCGCTTATTATTATTACTATTTTGCTAACAGTGACTATAGCCGTTACAACAGTTACAACATGTAGTAGAATATAACACCTTACCACATGAGGTAATTATTGAAGGCAACCCCTACTGTCACTGTAGCGGTTATTATTATTGGTATTATAGTATTCTTATTAATATTATTATTATTTATTGTTATTATTACTATTATTATTATTATTAATATTATTATTGTTATTACTACTATTAATTATACGATATACATTATTACGATATAAAAGTACTACATATTTTTTATTTATGACCTGACCCAAGATTTGAACCCAAGACCCTTCGATTGAAAGGTTGGCGACTTAACCACTGCGCCATGAGTCAGATAAATCAGATGTACATGCAATACCTATAAAGACCTGATTAGTATTTCTTTCAATTTCTTTTTGAAAATGACAATATTAGCTATTTCTTTTATAGAGGCTGGTAGTTCATTATAGAGTTTTAAGCAATTATATAGGCAGCTGTTTCTTTGTTTGTCTGTTTTGAATAGTGACAAGAATAGTGACAAATAAAAGATAGATTTATTTCTTGTGTTATAGATGTGTATGTTAATATTTCTATTCAGAATAAAGTTGTGCTAGATCAAATTATTAATTATTTTAAAAGCGATCATGTATATAGTTCCTTCTTACCAATATTTATACTAAGCTGAGACACTTATCTGTATAGGGTAATCGAGAAGGATGTGTTGTACGAAGATTATTTATTATCTTAATAGCTTTTTTGTTAAGCTTCTCCAATCTTGCTAAATATATAGCAGGTGACCTATTCCAAATCGGGTTTACGTAGACTAAATTTGAAACAATGAAGGACGAGTAAATGCAGTATAGAGATTTCTCATTTAAATATCTTCTCAGCCTCTTTACAATAAACACGAGTGGAATATTTTTTGTTGAAATTAGTCTATATGCCCGCACCATTTGATTTTACCATATGTATAACTAAACCTAGATAGTTTAAAAATTTAACAATTTCAATTCGTTGGTTGTTAAAAATAATTTCATTATTAAAAAAGGTTTTATTTTCAAAAAATATAATTTTTTTTTGTTTGAATTCAAAATAAGACGATGTGTTAGTAGCCATTCATTAACAGTGCCTAAATCATTAACTATTGCATCCCTTCTCTCTTCTTCACCGACGCAAGCATATTTTATTACCGTGTCAACTGCGTAAAGCTGAACTATTCCTTTGAGCTTCAAGGAAGCAATATCATTTCTATATATTTTAAATAAATCTGGCCCTAAAATGGATGCCTGTGGAACGTCTTTACTGATCCCTTTTTTGGTATTTAAAATTTTTCCAATGCGCACCCTTTGGATTCTTTCATTTAAATAAAACTTAAAATAGGTTAAATGCCGATGATTGAATTTTAACAGAGAAAGTTTGTGAAGTAGAATGTCATGATCGACACAGTCAAACGCTTTTTTCAAGTCGAGAAACACACAGGCCGTATACTTTTTTTCATCCATACTTTTCGTAATGAATTCATTCAATTCGAGGCATGCAGCTAAGGTATTTGAATTTTTTTGAAAGCCAAATTGATATTCAAAAAGTACGCCATTTATCAAAGAAAGTGCGAAAATCTATTTTTAATTATTTTTTCAAAGAGTAGAAAAGAAACCGGCCGTTGTTTTCTATTTTATAAATTCGTCGTTAATTATTTACGTCTAATTTGATGCCATTTTTATAAATCGGTGTAACTCTTGCCGATTTTAGCGAGCTTGGAAAGACATCCGATTCAAACGAGTAATTAGCAAATTTAGTTATTATCGGAACCAGTCGAGCAGAAAATTTAAATAAAATTTTAGCTGATATACCATCATGCCCGTTAGCCGCAGATTTAAAGATTTAAAGTTTTTACTATTCCCATTACTTCTTCATTGCTTGTTGGAGTCAATTCAAAATTCGATTGCATATTTTGCCCAAATAAGGTAGTTAATATATTTTTCATTCGAAAGGCCTCAGGTTAAAATTCAGGTTGGTTCATATAGATTTTTCTTATAATATATAATTAATATAATATCTCTCCTTATAGAAGTGGAAAGGAAGAAAAAGAAAAATTAATCCTTAATTGAATAAAAATAAAAAATACATAATTCATAATCGATATTTCATTTAAGCAACAGAAAGACTATTAATACTTTAGTGATAAAATAAATCAAACCTCAAAATATTGAAGATTAAATAAAAAAATAATAAAAACTAATATTTAACTCATTTCTAAAAACTCATTTTATCATTTCATTAATTTCTTAATTAAAAAAATAACACATTCATTTTAGTTTTTTTTTTTTTTTTTTTGTAAATAATACCAAAAACACTTAACATTCAATTAAGAAGAAGGAAAAACGAAATTATAATTAATACTAAACAAATATTACAAATTTTTATTTTTCCTTTTTCTTTTTTTTGTTACAATTTAAAAAAAAAAAACTTTTACATTTTAAAAATAATTAATTTGAATATAACTTTATAAGTTAAATCTTAGTTAAATACAAAAAATAAAAAAAAAACCAGTCACAAAATTAATCAGACAGAAACCATTTTTTTCTTCTTGCTCCCACTATCTCTTTCTCTCTCAAATACCTTTTCTTTTATATACATACTACTTATATTCTTCTAAATTTTTTTTAATGTTGATTAAAAATCAAATTAAAAATTCATCATGATTTCAAGTGTATAAAAAACAAAAAAAAAACTGAAATGCATAACAGAAAAAAAAAAAAAAATTTATATAAAAATTAAAAATACATTCCTATAAAAAGTAGAAAAAATCTAAAGCTGTATTTATTTTATACCTTATGTCCATTCCATCACAAACTTAAATCTTAATTGAATCCTTCCAAGTAAACATTTCTTAATTAAAAAAAATATTTGTTCAAAGTTAACTTTTAATATAACGACAAAAAAAAAAAAAAGAAAAAAGCATGATTTACTACCTTTGTCATCCTTCTTATACTAAATTCCATCCTACCACCCAACATTTACCACCCATATACACAATTATATTTATGTATACATATATATACAGAATTTGTATAAAAAGATAATAATAATGATTATGCAAATGCTAATGAGAATAACATTAATATATGTACGTACATACTTTTATATTCCAATTTTCTTCTTATACCTTTTATAAAAACCATGTGATACAATTTCCATGTAAAAACATGTGATATGTATATATGTATCTTGAAAACCAAAAAAAAAAAACAAAAAAAATATAACGGAATTTATCTAAAATAAAAAAAAAAAAAAATTTTTTTTTGTTCCTTTATGCATTTAAATACCACATTTGCACTTAAATTATTATTGTCCTTGAATAAAGTATTCATGTGCAAACATCCTACAACAAAAAGACGTTAAGAAAAAGTAAAAGATTAATTTATTACTTGTTTTAGGGCTTATTAACCCTTATCTGGTCAATAAAAACTTTTAAACGTTCTTTGAACATTAAAATAAACGCTTATGTTTTTCATTTTAATTTTTAACCTGTAACACTAAATTAAAAAATTTTCATTTAATTGATAACACATATCAGAATATGTCCTTGAATCTAGTATTACCTTCCCTTACTAATCTTCTACTGTTAATTGCCAAGTAATTTCTAAGCGTATGCAAGAGATTTCTTATTTACAAGTAGTTAAACAGCTCTGATTATTAAGCAATCAAGTAACTGTAATGTGATCAGCAATATAACTGTAAATATGTCATTTATATTTCCTACAGTCACTTACAAGTATTATTAAAAATTTTTCATTCTTTGACGAAAGCAGTTCTGATAACACTAACTGCCCAACTATTTGATTTTATTTATCTGCAAAATCGATAATGAAAATTTTATAAAACTCTAAATAAACTTTTCATATATCCATTATATTTAACTTGGCCAAAAAACAGTTAATTTTCTTTCTCCATAACTGATTTAAATATTCTATTTTACCATATTGTGATCTTATTTACTTCTCGTTTCCAAGTCATTAAAAGTAAACACCATTAGGAAGGAACCTAATATAATAGACAACCAATGATAAATCATATACATATACATGTAAAAAAATCCTTGGGGTACTTTTTCATCTGTATTCCAATCCAATTTGTTTAACAACATCCTACTTAAATATTCACTTTGGTCACATTGAAATTAAGTAAAAAAAATTAAAAAATAAAAAATATTTCCTTCATTGCACTTAATTGAAAGATCTAGTTGTTTATTTTCCAATCTTTTTCCTTTTTTTTTATTTTAAACTTGCAACTGACTGAATAGGGCAGCAGATAGGGATAACATTTTTCTATTCAAAGAAAAAATAAAATATATGTGAATTCATTTACAATTTAACATTAGAGTATAATAAGAAAAAAACAAAAATCAAAATCCTTTTGTCCTTTTGATAAAAAGTAAATAGCGCGACATCAATTTAATATTAAAATAAAAAAAAAAACAAGCAAAATTATAATGAATAAATATTTTCTTTCAATTTTACTTAAAAAAAGAAAAGACATGGAAAATTAAAAAATTATTCTTAAACATTTGGGAAAATCCCTTGGATCTAACCAATAATAGGATACTTTAATTAATTTCATATAAAAATCACATTAATTTTCTATTTGGTTTCTATACTCTTCTTCTTCTTTCCACTCCTATTATAAAAAAAACAGTGCAGTCACTAAATAAGTTTTATTATTAATATTCGCCTAAGCTTCTGTTTTTGGAAACAGTGGTTTCGCTAAATCGTTATAACTCGAGTATAACTATTGTACAAGACTGTGAAACATGAATTTAAATTACAACAAAAAATAGGGCGAGAAAAATGCAGATTTTTTTTATGCTTAAATGTGTTGTAGACCTTGAAACCCTTTGATATGTAAGATTTTTATTTAATGATCAGCCCCCCAAAAGTTCATATCTGTACAATATTAACGAAATTTAATATAAACATTAACATCTTTTTTTAAAATAACTCTCCAAATTTTCCTTTTCATCCTCTACAATCCTGATTATTTCAAACTCTATTTGTGAAGTAATCGTTTCACCATCCATATCCCAAAAGCCAAAAATTATGTCGTTTGGCGTTGGGGATATGGATATGGATATTATAGTATATACTAAAGGAGCCGTTATAAAGTTTGCTTTCAAAGCGGGTTGTTTTGGTCGATTAAAGTCTAACACTACTCAGAAGAATCTCCTCCTGTAGTTTTATTGAGTGACTTTCGATGTTTTCCGTCGTCCCTCATAAAAAAAAGACATTAACAATAAAAATTAACAACCTAACTGCTAAGATTATGTTATAACTCAAGAGTTAGGCTGGAACGCTATAATTTTAGATAAATGGAATATAATTTTGTCCTGATACTAATTTTTCCTAAACTAATTTCCTAAACTAATTAAGTTTATTTTTATGTTTTCAGAAGAAGATGAGAAGAAACGTATGTTCACTTCTAATTTTCATAAAATTAAATTAGAGGATCTTTGATTTACTCTGAAGTTTTTTAGAAGAAGTTGAATGTAAATTAAAGCTTCAAGTTGTATACTAAATATTACAAAGAAAATACAATCTATACATAAGTTCTGAGATTAATTTTTTTTTATTTAAATTTTTTAAGGACTATCAAAACTAGAATACCAATTGGGTCCTACAAAATAAAATTCTCTTAACAAAAAAAAAAAAATCGAATGGAATTTTTTCAGTTTTTCTGCAGTAGACTTTTTTAGAAAAACTTTTTTTTTTAAAATTTTTTACTTTTTTACTCCTTTTGCTTTTTTACCAAAGTTTTTTTTTTTTTTTTGTAAAATCGCAATAAACGTTTTTTAATGCACGTTATCTCTATTTTTGTTTTTCTTCTCTTTGGTTTGCTTTTAATTAAGACAACTTTGATGTAAAAGTAAACGTTAAATAAAATGAAATCTAAATGATCAGAAAATTTTATTTAAAATGAATGAATATAAAATAAATATAATTATTTTAAAAATATCATTAAAATTTATATAAAAAAAAAATTTATTTGAAAAGAATTTGAAATAAAAAAAAAAAACATGGAATATAAAATAGTAAATAGTTGTATAATAAATAAATTTGTTGGTGGTGGTAGTAGTAGTGGTCTGTTTAAATGCTTTCACAAATTAAAAGAATTTTAGATAAAGAATCGCTATTAGAGAATTTTATTTTATATGGTTAAAAAAAAAAAAAAACCGATCAATCCCAATTAAAATAATTCAATTACAATGTATACATATATAGATAATATCATTGAAATCTAAAAAAAAAAAAATAAAAAAAAAATTACCATATTTATAATATATATGTATATCAGTAAATAGAATAAAATTTGAAATTTCTTTTTTTAACATCAATATTTTAAAAATAAAAAATTGTTAAAAATTTTATTATACTGGCGTATTTCTCCTTCGCCGGACGCAGTTGTACCTATTAAATTAATAATAATTATCTGTATTCACTTTTCACTTTTTCATTCAGAATTCAGAAACATACAGGATTAACAGATTTCCTATAATTTTGAAGAAATCAGAAACTATGACACATTATATATAGTTTTTAAAATATGAAATCAGTTAATTTCTTCTTTTTTGTTTCTATTTGGATAGTCCTTAGTTAGATTAATATATATCTTTTAGGTCCTCCAACTTTACATTTTTATTCTTTAGTTCACTATATTTTAAAAAACATATTTTACCTAAAGTCACTGGAACCTGAAAATTCCTTATAATAAAAAAATGTTTATACTAAATTTTTTTTTTTTTAGTGCATTTCTCTGCCACATAAATATAAACAGGAAATTACAGAGCTTTTCCTTTTCAGGTGTGGCTGTAAATGTCGTAAGGTGGAATAACTCTTATGACGTGTGTGGGATTCGAACCCACACTCACTTCCTCTGTGTTTACAACGTATTTTATACGCTCTTCCTACTAGACCATCGAAGCCTCTGTTTACACTAAATTTTGAAAAATTGAACATTGTAAAATTAAGTATAAAAAAATTCTGCAAAAAAGTTTTCTATAAGTATACAGTCATACTTTCTTAATTCGAACACTTCGTAATTCAAATTTTTAAGAATTCGAACAAAAATGATATCTCTTATATTTTAAATCTATTTTGAATTTTGGTACCTCTTTGAAATTTGATATTTTTCAGTATTTCAAACAATTTTTTGATATCTCATACATATTTGATTTTAATTTAGTTTGACTATATATACACATATATACGACACATAATTCACCTGTACATATATATTAATTATTTTATATATACAATTTTATTGTACTTTTAAAATAAATTTATTATTAATATTTTTAAATGTAAAATCTAACCTCAAAAATATATAAAACAAGAAAAAAGCATTTTTGTTCAGTCCGAATTTTGCTTTTTTTTTCTTTATTTTTATTTTTTTTTTTTGAAAAACCGCATAAAAAGAAAAATGGTGGATGCCACATTCATATATCAAAAAGAAAAAAAATTTAATTTAAATATAACTTGCATTTTAGATTTTTTTTGTTTTCTTTTTAAATATGAATATTAAAAAATATTATCATGGTTTCGAACAAAAAAAAATTAATAAATTATATATAAAAAAAATAAATAAAAAAAAAATAACTTATTTTTATACTTTACTTTTTTTAACAGTTTACTTTTTTATTTCTTTTATTTTTACCGTGCTATTAATTTAGAATTTTGTTTTTTTTTTTTGGCTTCGAACATAAATTATTAATATTTTTCTTTCATCTTATTTTGATTGATGACCTTTCAACTTGGATGAATTCGTCAACATCATCCAATAATACTTTCATCATCAGCATAGTCCGTCCATTATAACCTAACTATCATTAAACAATATTATGCCCGTAACATATACACATATATATTTACCTAATTTTTGATACCTTAAATGATTTTCCAAGATATGCCAGACTGTTTGGCGATTAAATTAATATTTTGTTGTTGTTTTGTTTTGAATGATATTGAATGAACTTTTTAATATCATTGTACAGGTTTATTATTTTTAAGGTGTAGCATATACCATTGGAAAATACCTTAATTTTAAATGTGTTTGGTAAATTGTATTTTATAATTGACCAAATCAGACTTTAAGACGCTTCATTAGAGAAAAAAAGAAAAAAACATAACTATATTAAAGAAATTATGAAATGTGATATTTCAAGTTGGAAGTAGATTTAAAAAAAAAAATACACTGATCAAAAGTTTCCTAAGGAAATGGATACTAAATAAAGAGGTTTTAGTAGTTTAAACATCCAGCTAATGGTGTAGTGGTTAAGACACCGGCCTTTGATACGAAAGATCTCGGATATAGATTATAGGATATAGATTAAGAAAGATCTCGATTACGAAAGATCTCGGATATATATTAATAAAAATAATATAGATTTTTCTTATAATATATAATTAGTAGAATATAATTAAAATTAAAATAAGTATAATATGTCTTATAAATTATAATTAATATCATATTGTAATAGCTATAATATAATAAAATAATAATAAACCATAATTCCTGTATAAGATAATAGATGGCGCAGAATTGAAAGAAATGTCTTTCTTGTACAATAGCTACAGCCGAGTCATCAACGGCTTAGTGAAATTAATGATTCACGAAACTGAAGCTTAGTCAAAATATGAATAATAAATGACTTAGTAGATGCCCTATACTCCTCATTGGAGTGGTAAGGAAAAACAAAAAAAACAAAAAATCAAAAAGTAGTTTAAACAGCCATCAAAATCATATCGATAATTTTTATAATTTTCTAACAAACTATTTTATATATATAGAAATTAAGATTTTCTTTTAACTTGCTTTTTTTTAGCCAGAAATTTGAATATTTCTTCGTTGAAATTTTCCATAAGTAACTAAGGTTAATGTAACAAAATACTTTCAACATTCATTTGAACGACTATTGTTACTTAATTATTTGAATTATTGAAACTTTCTGAATTTATCAAATTTTTTGAAATGTCCCTCCCTCCTTTTTTTGAATACCCATGTGTATTGGCTATAATTTTTGCATATGATACAAAGTTGTAACAATGATTCAATCTATCCAATTTCTGCCCACTATTGAAAAAAATTATGATAAAATCTAACCACAAAATTACTGCTTTTTTGATTTGACACCTTAATGTTACTTAAACAATCTTCAAATTGTTATAACCGCCATTACGTAAAACAATTTAAGTTTTTAATGAACTGAATTTCAATGATAGTTGATTTAATAACTGCAATCTAAGCTTGAAAAATACATATTAAATGTGCACGAACCAATACCCATTCTCAAATTAAAAGTTAAAGAAAATTTCTTAGAGAGATCTTCACTGTAGATTTTGAAGAGGAATTGATAATATAGAGAGGGCGATAGACTTTGTAACTGTTCTGATTTTTTTTAAGAAGAGATAAAACTATCTATTTTTTCTAAGATTCAGCTGAACTCTTAGACAAGTTTTTTTCATTATCATGGCATAAATTTGACATTAACTCTTTTCAGATAGATTTTCCTAATAAATACTGATTTATTAGCTCAACCTTCAGTAATACAACAAAAACAAATACTACTAAAGTTGATTTTATTAATGTATAAAAAAAACAATGGAATTTATGTAAAATCCGTGATGATTCTATACTAAATATTCCCTCTGTACGCACAAAAATAATGGAATAACTAAAAAAAAAGCCTACTTTTCTTAAACATTTAATGTACAGGTAACTTATGTATATAAAAAAAGGAATTTCTTATTCATTCAATTACATAAAAAGTGATAAAAATTATTAAAATGAATATCCGTTCTTTTTTTTTTTTACTGTATCTATTATTAAAGAATTTTCAATGAAAATTCATACAGGTGATTAATTTTTCCTTATTTTTTTTTTCCATCATTCCATTTATATAAGTATGTGTATTTATATATGTGTACATATAACATGATATATAATACAAAGGTATAATATATTTTTTTAACAATTCATCATTACAAAAAAAAAAAAATATTCATCTAAATGACAAGAAAATAATTCTACAGGTGTGAGTGTACGAATACAATTATTAAAGGAAATATTAAACGTCAAAATTTAACGAAAGGAATCATCAATCAAATTATACGACAATAGAAAACAACCAGAAATCCTTCATCATTATAATTTTTATACATAAAGTTTCTGTCCAATTGGTTCTTTATTTATTAATTTTTTTTGAAGTAAAAATAAAAATACCGACCTTAAGGATAAAAAATAAAATCTTAAAGATAAATAATATGTAATCATATATCTTTAAGTTATTTAGATTTAAAAATTATTATTGTAATTAGCGGAATTCCAATAAAGATTAAAGTATTAAAATTGACTTATTGGTTTAAAATGACAATATTCGTTTTGATTTTCATTTAAATCTTATGACTAGAACAAATTTTCCGAGTATCTTTGGTTTTACTCCATGCATTTTAAATAAACATACGTTTTTCATAAAAATAAATGTGCGGTAATTTTAATTTTTAAAATAGGAAAAAATAAAAAATTTAAGCTAGGTACCGTTAACTCAGCTTCAATCACGAAAATATATAATGAAAAATTAAAATGACGCAATACGCAATAGCTGCATGTCATACTTCAACAAAAACAAACACAAAATTTAAATTTTATTTCGAATTTCAAGACATTATTTTTCTTTTTTGGTAAGCACAAGGAATTTTTTTTTTACTATTTCGGTAGTTATACAAAATTTCGAAAAATTTGGTTATGAGTTTACTTTTGTCTGTCCATCATTCCATCTGCCTTGGTTTGTACAAAACTTGTTACATCATTTAAGATAAAAAAAAAATGAAATTTTAATCGTGCGTATGAATGGTCTATTAGAAAAAATAATGTAGTCGAACAATTTTTTTTCGTAACCTCACCCATAACAGATGATGGATACAGCCGGTAAAAATTTTAAAAAGCTTTTAAAGCTTTTTTAGAAATTAGAAAAAGCTTCCTTTAGTTAGAACATTGTAATTTTAAGAGAAGAAAGATGGTTTAGGATTAGTGTAAATTATAACTCAGACAATTAAAAGCTGAGGGTATTTGATCCAATATTAGGGATCAAAAATTTTAAAAGTACCATTTTCAGATATTATGTAGCTGTATCGTAAATATATCGGGTTTCATAAAAATTGAATAATGTTTCATTTGATTTTTTACAATTTCTTCTTCTTATATATAAAATTCTAAGAGAAGTTTTAGTGCAAGTCACAATATTCTAAACTATTTTAATTGTCTTTAGATAAATATCAGCCTTAACAAAGCCCGAATTTTTTAGGCACTTGTATAAACAAAGTAAATAAAAATAAGTAACTGCTAAGAAGTGACAAAAAGTAACAAATACTCACCAGATTTTAAAAAATGTCTTGTATCTTTCAAGGAATTCTGCAACCCAAAATAAAAAGTAAAAGGTTTTTTGGCAAATCAAAAAGAAGTGTTCGGTGACTTTTGCCAGAGAAATATTAGTAGACAGTTGTATAATTAATACAATTAAGTAAATATAAAAGACAAATTATTGATTGCCGAAATTCAGTCAAATTACAATCCTTGATCCAGAAATCCAGAAAAAGCAGAGAAAGAGGATATAAATTGTGAAACAATGTTAAATAATTTTAATTTAATACAAAACACATCTAGATTTCAATTTTATTATATTCGTTATTATTTTTAATCATTTTATATCATATTGAATTTACAAACTAAAAAAACTTTCTATTCAATTTTTAAAACCAACAGATTTCGAATTAATTTCATCAATTGTAAAATAGTACCATATTCTTTACTATTTTAATATTCACCATGAACTAATTTCATATTTGACCCCTTGTATGGTGTAAATTTTAAATAACTTAAAACTACTCTGTTATAATTGCTGTTTTATGATTATGTACTAACAATAAATACATGTATGTATATGCACATATTATATAAATATATATATATATATATAACTTTTTAATTAATACAAAATTAATTGAATTCTGTAAATAAATTAAAATTAAATAAAAGTAAATTATTTTTAGTTCTGCTTCATATTTTTTTTTTATTTTTCAGAACTAATTGAAAACCTTCAAATTATTTAGCACTATTTTATTAGTATACGGCAGTTGTCGCCAAAATAATAGATCACGGGCCTCTATTTATATAATCTGGCGTTATTATGTATAACAAAACTAAGACAATCTTTTAAAAAAATTTCATTTAAATTTGACAAACAAAAAAAAAAAAAATTAATTGTGTATAGTTGATTATGTCAACTCTAGGATACCTGTATGAACATAAATTATGCTGTTATCATAAAAATTAATTACGTTTTACAAAATTTTAGATAACTGAAAAAATATATGTATTTTAATTTTAGAGCTACTCGTATGATAAATACTCCAACCTGTAGCTGCTCTAGACTAATTATATTTTGCAGAAGTCTGTATCATAAAACTTAACTTCTTTTTTAAAATATTTTAAATACCTAGAACCTATACTTGGAACCTATACCACTTATAAGAACTGAATTATGCTCATATAAAATATAAAGTTAATGGCAGCTATTCGAACCTGGTGCTTTACATCAACAAAGTTTTTCTGAAGTCGTTAACTTAACTACTTTTCACTAAATTTTAGATACCTCCTTTCAATAAACACTAAATTATTTTCATACAAAAAGAAAGACAGTTGTATGACAGTTACTTGCAACCGCCATTCGAACTTCCTGAAGTTTAATAGAAAAACTAACAATTTTATAAAGATAAATGATAAAAATTCCAGAGTCCTAGTACCTTTATTTTTTGAATTATCGTTCAGACAGACAAACATGCATAGTCTAATCAACTCAGAATTCGATCCTGTGACTAAAAATATATATACTTTTTCATATCTATCTCATCTTCTTTCAGAGTTCCGTCTCCTCACAAACATAATGACAAATTTATTATATCATGGGAAATATCCTAGTACGGTTATAAAAAGAAAAACAATGTTCTAAAATTTCTTCATTAAAAAATTATAAATTTAAGATAATAATTAAAATTTGCAAGGAAGTTGGAAAAAGTAATATTACGATACAAAACATTTTAAAGCATCTTCATAGCCCAGAATTGAAAACCCCAGACAAGTCCAGATCTTCTTAGAAATAATATTCAAATATAGTATGTTTAATTTTTAAAAATTTTTAAAAAAAAGTTATTAAAAATACAACAAATACAATTTTTATATAATAGGACCTAAAATTTAAATATACATAAAGAATAAAGTAAAACAGTATACGTTATACGTGTGCAGATTACAAGTTTGAAGACAAAGAGTCCTCCAATCTATAAAAATTCTCGTATAAAAATGGGTAGTTGATTTCGAAACAAAAAATTCTCTTAATTATAAATTACATAAATTGAATTATTTAAAAGGACTTCATTATATTATTTTAATTATTATAAGAATTAATTTTTCATTTTAAAGTTTTTCAACCCCTGGTTAACCGCCTACTTCATATTACTATATTACTATCATTGTTTAGATGATTTGGTTTTCGTATATTCGTATTAAATGACACATATGTGGAAAATATATTATATTAGTGATTTGTTTTTAAAACAAATGTAAACCGTTTCAATATTTTTTCTTATATTTATAATGATTTTGGGATCAACCCTACTCTTATGTTACACAATTCAAACATAACCAGTTGTTAGTCATTCAACACATTTTTAAAATTTAATTTAATTTCTCTGTATATACTTACATATATATAACAAAAGGTACAATTAATAAAATTCATATTGAAATTCACAAAAAAATTTATAATTTATTATAACAAAAATGACTATTAATAGTTTTATAATAATGATAGGATTGAATGGCGGTAATTCATTTTGGTATGTAATCAGTAATCACCATATATACAATCATTCAAATATGTATACTTATTTCAAAATACTATTGAAAGTCATATTTATATTTGATTTTGAGGTTTTGTTCAAGAACACAACTTTACAGACTCTCTTTAATTACATAATCAAAATTCTGAACTAATATAAATAAATAATACAGAGTGTATTAAAAATGAATCGTTTAAAAAAAAAAAAATCTCGTCACATCAATAACAGTAACTGCAGCGTCTTAAAAGTTTTTCAAAATTCCATATAGAAATAATTTTGTATAATCATAATTAGCATTTTCTCCGCTTTTTCCACTTTTAACTTGTGCTCTTCGTTTTAAGGAAAAACTTTTCTATACTTTTATCTCGACTGAAAAATAAGTTTTTGCCACCCTCTATATTCCTCATTTCTAGTCTTATAGCCTTATAGCAGCTAACACTTTAAAATAATACTGATAAATTAAATTCGACAAACTGATAGACAATTAAAGCTACTAATATTCGTTTTTTTTTTTTGGATCCAACAAGAAATCAACAATTCTTCTTCAAAAAACAAAAAAAAACAAAACCAAAAAAAAAAAAAAGAAAATCTTAAAAGAGGGTTGACAAATACAACACCCTCTTCATATCCCATTTTATATTTTGATTTTGTGTTTTTCATTAGACTCATGAAAAATTATAGCAACATACAATCAAATTATTAATTTATTCTCCCTGGAGGCTGATTGCAAACATCTAAACAGAATTATGAAGGGTTGGTTGCAAAAAAAAAAAAAACAAAAATTAGGAAATCAACAAAATGTCAGAATAATACGAAAAATCGTGAAAAAAAAAAATTCAGAAATCAAAGAAATGGAATTTCTCTTTCTTTTTTTGTTTCTTTTCTTTTTGTTTTGTTTTTTCTTTTAATGTTTAATAAAGGTGAAGGTGGAATAACAATAACAATAATAACGCGTTTGTACAAAAAAAAAATTTTTTTTTTTGTTCAACAACAACAAACGAAAGAACAAACTAATTTTTTGCTATGTTGCAACCAATATTAAAACTTTGATTAATACATCATATAAAACAGATTTTTTTTTTTTTTAAAACGTATTTTTCAAATGCGTTGACACTGCCAAAAATAAGATGAAATAATAAACTAAAGTCATATTTTCTTATTTTTTCGTATTTTACTTTCTTTCTTTAATATAGAATGTGACATTCAAATAAAAAAGTCAATTCGTAGAAGTCGGTTGACTTTAGATATCAATTTCAAGATGCGATGATAAATGGATAAAAATTTTAATTTATAATTTCTAGGAAAGACCAAACAACGAATCTTATTTTTTAGCAGCTTCTAAAGATAATGATTTGAACTTCTTGATTAAAGAAAAGAGTTTGACTCACAGACTGCAGAGTAAATATTTTTAAAGCTTTCTTAATTGCGTTTTTCAGTTTACAATTCATATACGGTTCTCCTAAATAAGACCGTAGTATTTTAAATTTCTAACAAAATCAAAGATTGAATAAAACTAAATTATTTATCAAATACAATAATCACTATTCTAAACCTATTATTCTATTTATGATAACTTCAAAAAAAAAAAAACACAATTAGAAACGCCTTTTCTTTTATTTTTATTACAAGACTTACAATAATTCTTTTGATCTACACTATAGGGATTTTCAATTTTCTCATCAATTTTAAAGGAACAAAATAAATATATAAAATGAAGTAATTTTTGAATTCAGAAAATAAAATTCTAAATGATTTTTATAGAGATTTTCAGAGACCCCGAAAATTTTCATCATAGCCATCAATATTACAAAACTGCAAAAAATTTGTTTCGTTCTCAAAAAAAAAAAAAAAAATCAATTTGTTAATCAATTTCTAATTGCGCGTAATTTTAATAAAATTTTCCTTACAATACACAATAGAATGAGAAGGGGGAAGCAACTAATTACTTAAATTAAAAAAACAAATGTTCATTAATAATTTAATCATGCATATATGTATAATATTAAAATTCCATCTTTTTTAAATTATTTGTATTTTATTTTATTTGTTGTACATATGAAATAAATATCTATAATTATAATTTAGTAGTTTTCAGCCACACACTACGTATTATGAATTCCGTTTCAAGCTTTGAACATCAGTAACTACATATTTTTTTACGATTTTTCTACTATAAAATACGTATAGGTTTAATTATAGATATTAATAATAAAACATAAACAACACATTTCATATTTACATTACACTATTATTACAGTAGTATGGTACCTACGATAGTCAGTAGTAGTAACAAAACGTACACAATAGAATAACAAAAAAAAACACAAAATTATAAGAGACATTGGTCGCGTTCAGTACCATCTAGCGCTACAAAAAAACTGCAGCGTTCGATAAAATTTTCTACTGAACGATTTTTTTATCTAGCGCTACATGAATTTTGCAGCAAGAAAATGTTACGCTAAATTATGTAGCGACTTTTTATTGACGTTTATGTGTTTACATTTAATGCCGAAAATTTTTGTTTACAAAATTTTGTGAGAAATTTTGGATTTCAAGCATTTTTTTTAAAATTGATAAATTGAGAAATAAAAAATATAAGATTTAAAAAACAAAAATACGATTTAAATAAAATAAAAATATACGAAATGTCACACAAAATTAAATGTCATTTAATTTTGCTGCAAATCGTTCAGTACAAACATGGAGCGCTAAATGCTACACCGCTGCAATTCAGTATAGCGCTAGATTCTCCTGAACGCGACCATTCTCACTTACTCTCTTTAAAATTGTGTATTATTTTTTCCTCTCGAGTCGACTCAACCTCAACGGCTCAACGGCTCAACTCAACTATTCTTTGGCAATATGTATGCAATGTAGTACTTTAACTTATTCATGTATAAAGAAAAAAATTTAAAAATTGATAAAAATCATCATTTTTCACAATATGTATTGAAATTTTAAATAATGATGAATGATATTTTGATCTGATATTAACAATGAATATGTATCTAAGTATGCATTTATGTATGATCAACCGCGGGCAGAGTCTCTTTAAAATTCAAATACATATATATAATTGTTTTGGTTTTGTACTTTCCTAATAAATTGTTGCATTTATATACGAATGTTTGTATATTATTTGAAGCGATTAGAAAACTTTCTAATTGTATTGTATATTTTGAATTAAATTTCTTCTCATATAAGTACTTAAATATTAGTATACAGCAGTTCTTACAACCAAAATTAAATTTGAATAATTTTTTATTTTTAAATATTTTGTACCTATGTATGTTATTTTTATGCAGGGTTACCATTTGTACAATTGTGGTAATATTTGTACGGTTTTCTCGCCCTCTGTACCATGTACAATCTTAATCAAGAATTGTACGCCAAATATACGGTCTTTCCAGATTTTAAAGTTTTTACATTAGAGCAAGGTAAAACGAACAACGTGGCTTATAAAAAAATTTAACTGAATTTTGCTCCAAACTTTGTTTGTGCATTTACGAATGTTTGTCGGATACCTATTCTGTTTTCCCCACGTACATTTAAACATTTATTTCGAACTCGATAAATTAATAGACATAATAGTCATCACTGACAAATAATCAAATAATCTAAATATACGTACACCAACTACAGGCTCTTTATACAATTTAATTCTGTTTTAGCGTTATTTTAAAAATAATTTCAGTTAGTGTTTTGACGAATTTGGTTTTGCTTTCTGATTTTTTACGGATTGTACTTTTTCAATAAATTCTATTTTTCTGCAACAATGAATTGGGATTCAACATAGAATTTGACTACTCCTTAACAGGGGCCCCTAGTATGTATATATTATGTATATCGTAAAATTAATTTACATTATTCGATGTTAAATCATAACATATGACAATTCATAACAATTCTTCTGCGAAATCGAATATACATTTTTCCCAAATTTAAATCCAAAATAAAGTCAAATAGAAACTTTCACACAGATAATGCCCGTGTTTACACTATAGTGCAATTGCAATTGTAATTGCAAAAGCTCTCCGCGTTCACACTATGTTGTCAGTTGCAATTGCAACTTTATATGTGTGCGTTAATATTATCACTTCAATATAAGAATGATTTTGTGTATATCATAAAAATTTTTTTGATCTGATAAAATTTTGTATTGCTGTTTTACATGTATTGGTGACTTGCAATTGGTTCAACCGCTAAATTTTGGTTGAAAAAGTTTCAACTACTTTTTGTCGTTTTTTTCGCATAAATTCGTTTTCGTTTTAAATTCGTTTCGTATTCATTTTTTTAGGAGAAACAAGGAAGTGGGAAAGTGAATGAAGAAGTTACTGCTGCAGAATGCACCTAAGTGTGAACACAGACAATTTTCAGTTTGTGTTCTCCAACCAGTTGTCACAAAATAATGAATGTCATCTTTTAATACAGAATATAAACATTTGTCTTCTTCGATCCATCGAATAAAATTTCGACATTCGATGTTAGATATGTTTTTTCATGTGTTTCAAAAGTATACATTTCAAATGTCTAGATTGGTCTTAAGATGAAATACAATTTACATATGTATATGGGTTACCATTTTATTTACTTCTTCAATGCCATGATCTAATTTAAAAACGCGTCATTCGTCTTATTAATGACTCAAAATAGAAATAAATACTTTCACTTCTCTTGACATTCGATCAATATTGGAGCTTTTTCCCTTTTTTATAGATATCTTTTAGATAATGAAACTTATTGGCGAAATATATGAGCCTTTGTTTTCGTCCTTTTTGGCACATTTCCAAAAAAATTACGAAAAAATGTGCCTATTAGTTTCACTCTGTCCGTTCGTCCGTCCGTCTATCTGTCCGTCCGTTCATCTGTCTGTGTGCTTACAAAACTTGTACACCGTTAAATATAGAGAAATTTAACTATGAATAGGTTTCATAAAAAAATTAATTTTGTGAATAACTTTTTCATGTAGCCCCATCCATCAGGGAACTACAGCCCCCTCAAACTTTGAAAAAGTCATATTTTTAAATGCGTATATCTCATGTTCTGCTTAATATTTTGTCAACCTGAGAACGGGAATTTTTTTTTACCTTTGTAAATCACTATCAAAATTATACATTCAAAATTATACATTTATAGTAGAAGTTTTGTAAACAGGGGGATGGACGAACAGAGTGAAACTAATAGCCACATTTTTTCAAAATTTTTTTGGAAATGTGCTAAAAATGTGTGCATTGTATATAAAAAATTTATGGAATGGGTATTCGTCATTATTGTAATAAAATTTCCTTAATTCCAAAATTATTTGTTGACGTTTGCATCAAAATTAATATTATGATTTCCATATATATGCATCACGAATTCAATAACGTTGCACTTTTTTCATTCAAATCAATTATTTTTATTCTTAAGAAATTGTTGAACATTAGAAATCGGATTGCTGAAAGTTGAAATATTTTAAAATAACCGTTCAATGAGAGTTATTTAAATAACCGTTAATAAATATTTTAACCGAAATATTTTAAAATTAAAATATTATAAATTTATTAACCGAAATATTTTAAAATAACCGTTCTATTTACATATTAATTGAAATATGGGGCAAAATTCAAAGAATAGCAGAAAATATTTCACTAGTCCTTAAATTTTATTTTTTATAAAATTTTGAAATTTAGTTGTTATTCTTATGAATTAAAATCACCGATGTCACCTTTCAAACAATTCCAACATACTACTAGCGGGAATGCATTTCATCATGCTTACTAGTTGAAATTACCTAAACTGGTTATAGCTGGTTACAGTAATTCGTTTATTGTTAGAACTGCAAAACTCCATTCATTATTCAACAAAATTTACGATTTATTGATTTATAATCTGCCAAAATTCTAGTTGAATCTAAACAGATTGATAATGCACTTTTTTTTCTTTCTTTTTTTTGCCTAAGGTAGGTGAGAATCTCCCGAAGGCACCAAGAATACCCCCTTGATAGTACTACTAAACCCATGCCACTTTTTAAACAATATAATGGGATGAAACCCCTAACTGCTAAATTATTATACTGCCTAGTGTGTAGGAGTATGTGAGAATATGACAAAGATCAAGAAACATTGATTTGGAGAGCACAATGAATTCGCTTATTATTATTACTATTTTCCTATCATGACAAAGTCAGTTGACGTTTCGATGCCTTATGATATTAATTCTTATTTTGGGTTGTGTAATTAAAATAATAATTCTTTCTTCTTTTAGCCTTACCCATTTTAATGATCTAATAATAAGCAAAGTCTATCCCGAAAATCGTCTTAAAAAAAATAACTAAAATTTTAATTTTAAAATATATAGTTTCAATGATCCACCGATCGACTGTTAAAATTAATCAATCCTAAGAAGTTTTATTTGTTTTACAATGAACACTTTGAATATAGGGGTTAAAATTAATTTAGGATCAAACATTTTTTATTTAATAATTTAAATTGAATAAATATTAGTTAAAAACCGATCATATTAGCTTATTTTTTCTATAATTATTTTTTTCACAAATTAAATTCAATTAATAAGAAAATATTGATTAAAAATTAGAAAAACATCTGTATAATAATTTAATTTAAAATGGCAGGTAAATGCTGTTGTGAAAAATGTCCAAATAAAAATCTTTGTAGTGCTTATACTGGACGTAAAGAAGCTCAAAGAGATAGATCGAGATTTCAAAGTTTGACATTCGATCAAAGAGGAAAATATTCAAAAAGTGTAGTAATAAATCCACATATTGGTAAATATAATACTTAAGAATTTTAAATATACATACATATATGAATTTCTATTTACATCCGATTTATTTATTTTTAGAATATAAAACTGCTGTCGCTGTTAATGGGCCTTTACTAATATTAGATAATGTGAAATTTCCAAAATTTGCTGAAATTGTTAAAATACATTTAAATGATGGCGTTGCAAGAAGTGGGCAAGTATTAGAAGTATGTGGTTCAAAAGCTGTAATACAAGTATTTGAAGGTACATCAGGAATTGATATAAATACAGTGATTGAATTTACGGGTGAAACATTGCATACAGCTGTATCCGAAGATATGGTAACTTTTGACACATATTTTAAAAAGTTGTCTTAAAAGAAACTATGTACATATTTTGTTAATTTAGTTGGGAAGAGTTTTAAATGGTTCAGGAATACCAATTGATGGTGGACCAAAAATTTTAGCTGAAGATTTTTTAGACATTCAGGGTTTACCAATAAATCCTTGTTCAAGAATTTATCCAGAAGAAATGATTCAAACTGGTATATCTGCAATTGATATAATGAATTCAATTGCTCGTGGACAAAAAATACCAATATTTTCTGGTGCTGGTTTACCACATAATGAAATTGCAGCTCAAATATGTCGTCAAGCAGGTCTTGTTAAGGTAAAACATTAATTTTAGGATCATTTTATGTTTTTATTGCTTTAGAAATCGATGTGTTTTAAAATATTTATACTTTTATACCCAATGGTCTCAGATGGTGTTTTATCTCTTTTTCTTGTGAAATTTTTCCGATTCAGCCAATATTATTTTCTTTGTTTTTTGTAGAAGAAATGAATGTACATCTAAAGAAAATAATTTTTAATTACAGCTCGATAAATCAACAACTGATGATCATAGTGATAATTTTGCAATTGTTTTTGGTGCAATGGGTGTTAATATGGAAACAGCAAGATTTTTTAAAACTGATTTCGAAATAAGTGGTGCAATGGATAATGTTTGTTTATTTTTAAATTTAGCAAATGATCCAACAATTGAAAGAATAATAACACCAAGACTGGCATTAACAACAGCTGAATTTCTGGCATATCAATGTGAAAAACATGTTTTAGTAATTTTAACAGATATGACGTCATATTGCGAAGCATTACGTCAAGTATCAGCAGCAAAAGAAGAAGTACCAGGTAGACGTGGTTTTCCTGGTTATATGTATACAGATTTAGCAACTATTTATGAACGAGCTGGTAGAGTTGCTGGACGCAATGGTTCAATAACACAAATACCAATTTTAACAATGCCAAATGATGATATATCACATCCAATACCTGATTTAACTGGTTATATAACAGAAGGACAAATTTATATTGATCGTGATATACATAATAAACAAATTTATCCGCCAATAAATGTTTTACCATCGCTTTCAAGATTGATGAAATCGGCAATTGGTGAAGGTATGACCAGAGAAGATCATGCTGATGTATCAAATCAATTATATTCATTATATGCTATTGGTAAAGATGTCAATTCTATGAAATCAGTTATTGGTGAAGATGCTTTAAATGAAGAAGACAAATTACATTTAGAGTTTTTAAAAAAATTCGAAAAAAATCTTTTAACTCAAGATTATTATGGAAATCGAGATATTGAAAAATCTTTGGACATTGCATGGCAAATTTTAAGAATATTCCCAAAACATATGTTAAAACGAATTCCACATGATATTATAGATAAATATTATAAAAAAGAACATGAATTATCTTTCATAGCTAAATCAGCAATAGAGGAGGATGGGGATTAAAAAAAAAAAATTGATTCATTACCAAAAAATTACACAAGAAGTTTTAAAATGTCATGTTTGTTTTGTGTATTGTTATTTAATTTTCACATAAATATTTCGTTAACAAAAGTTTATTTCCTTTTTCTGTTTTTAGCACTTATCTTACAGTCATCTTTATGGTATAGTATGATATTCTAGTTAGTAGTCGTTTCATGTAAAATTATGGGTCTCATCGGAAATGTCAAAAAAAAATACATTTGATTTCGTCGAAAATCGAAAAAATTAAATTGTCCATTTAAATTGTCGATACAAGGCAACAATAGCACAATATCTTATTTGACGTTTCCGATCATAAATTATGCCATGCCCGCGATTTGTGTAAATGAAATTAAAGTTGAACTTTATAACATTTAAAAATGAATAAAAAAATTATTTTTTTTATATTCATCAAAACTAGCCTAGATTCGTTTTAAAAAAATTATTCAACAAAAAAAACTCGACTCAAATGATTATTCAACAAACTCAAATAATTAATCGAAACGGGGGTTCACAGAAAATTTTAAATGCTTAATTTGACTAATATTACAGTATTTACAACGTCCAAACACATTGTCAAAACATTTTCGATCATAACACATCGTCAAAATTATTTTTTTTGACAATTTCAGATCATGAGACGATTTGTTGAATACATCGCAAATGCATTTCGGATGAGACATCTCTTAATATTATTTTCCGTAGTTAAAATATTCATAAAATTTAAGATTTTACAAAATCGGCAGTAGCAAACCAGATAAAAATTTGACGTCGAGTGTCATTTAGTTTCCTTTGATACTGAAGCAAAAAAATGTTGCACGCGTAGGCCATCTCTTATTTTTTTTGTTTTTGGCAATATTAATATTTAGAACTTCTAAAAAACTAATTCTGCTATTTTTTTCCAGTGCTACTTTCCTACTTTGTACCTACACTAGGTACTTGCTATACGATTTTAGTATGGCATTGCGAAAATCTAATTTTGCTACTATATAATACTACTTTCGAAATTGTTTTGGCATATTATGTTAGTCGTTTTGCTTTCGGATGTTGTTGTGAGTGCTTTAAATATTAATAAAAATTAAAAATGTAAGCATTATTTATTAATATTTGATTAAAAAAGTTTATTTTATAAATGTTATTGCTAAAAAACTATTAGGGAAGAATACCTTACTCGTAACAGGGATTATTAGTCCATGCTTCAATTTTAACAAGTCAATGTATATTAATCAGTTCTAAACCAAATATATTTAAGAAATCAATTCTGAACGCAGGCTGAGAGTTACATAAAATATATTTGATTAATTTATTGTATTTTACTATGGGAAATTTGCAGTAAAGTCGCCTAGTCCTAGAAAGATCAAGTGAAACCTATAAATGCACTTTATTAAAGATAAACAGGTATATATAATTATATAAATTGATTTTCGTTTTATATTCTCCTCATTTTCATTTAGTACCAAACTACCTACCTATTTATACTAATTTAACCCCAGCTGCTTTTCTCCCAAGTTTATATAGAAAAGAACCAACAAAATTTAATTATATATATTTAAATAAAAAAATATTTTACAAAGGATAACATGATGCAGATTTAATTTAATTTTTTTTTTTTATCATAATATTATTTTAATATGCATATATGTATATATATATATATATATATATATAGCTTTTAATGAGAATGAAATTATGTCCATGTTATTTATTATTCCATGATTTAAAATATTTTATTGGATTATTCTGTTAAAATCCTATCTTCGAAATTCAAAATATTAATTTGATTACTTCTGTTCATTTCTATATATGTATGTAGTATGCATATGTGTATATACAAAAAAAAAATTAATATAAAAACATATGGGATTGCATTAAAAAAAAAATATGTTATTACTCTATTCGTATCCTGAAACGGAAACATATTTTATTCGCGACGACATATATGTATTATTACAGTATAAAACGGTAAATATTTATTCTTTATATATGTACATGTATATTTAATTAAATAAAATTCAATATTCAAGTTAATTTAATGTTCACTAAAATTATAAAAAATTAAAGTTTGATTAAGACATCATTAAGTTCTCTTAAAATATGGAATAGATTTGCTTTCGAATAATGTTGGTATCTATGTCGAATCTTAAAACAAATTATAAGAAAATGACTATTCTCTTCTTGTACTTAAGTAAATTAAAAGACTCGACAACAAATATATAAGATCAAGGAACGATATAGCTAACAATAAGCAACCGTATAAGCTGACTTTGTGATCATAAGCTTATTGAAGCTGTTCTGTGCAATATTAAAGGAAAAAATCTATAAAAAAAATCTGTCAACAAATATAATACTTATAGAACTACAGAAATCTCACTTTATTTTCTGTAATGTAAAACACCAGCAGAGACAACTGCTAAGGTAACACAAAATGAGGTTATACTTGACAAATAAACAGCGGTGGGCAATCTTTCCGAAGGTATAACACATGACACTTTACTTAACCAACACCAAAATACAAAAAGATCAATATACAATCAACATTAAAACTCGACATAATTAATCAACATCTGATGATTTAATTTCAGCTTAGTTAGAAGTAAAAATGACTTGAGATAGTTGATTTTATACACATATATACATATAACTAAAAAGATTTTTTGATTAATGTGATTTCAATTAATATATTTGAACTTTAATTTATATATGCATATAATTGTCAGGTACAACTTTTTTAAAAAATGTTTCTACTTTATTTTAAATTTTACAAAATTTTCTTATAAACATTATTTGAAATTTTTCTATATCGCACCATTTAATATTATACAAAATTTCGTAAATTTTATATTTTGATTAATTTCGTCCTTTTATAGCAAAAAAAAAAACACGAATACAACAAATACATATACAAACAAATATACATATAAAAATTAAAATATAATAATAAAGTATAGCAGAATAACAAATGGCAAAATATTTGTATACTAAGTGTATATATATGTATGTATATGGTAAGGATAATGTGATTTGAAATTCATTGCGTGTATAGGGCCGGAAATACATTAAATTCAATTTGGTGGGTTAAACCAAAAACCGCCCCCTTACGCACATCCTTAAATCCTTTTTTGATTAATTTTTTTTTTTCGCTTTTCTGTATATACACGTAATCTTTATATATCGTATATATATTATATAACTTCAATATAACTTTAAATAATAATAATCTGATCCTTGTGATGGCTGATATGTTGACACATAAATAATTTTCTATATAATGTTTTTTTTTTTTTTTGAGAAAAAAATTCTTTTTCATTTTTCTAGAGAAACATAGACAGAATGAAAATAAAAATATAGCAGACTTTTTAAGATATTGTTGGTTCTTGTTAAATTTTATATGGTTAGGTCTTGAATTTAAAAAACTAAACAATGAATACAAAAGATAGAAAATATTTAAAAAACAAAAATGACAAATCTTACATGAAATTCAATTTATTATTAAATTGCAGGGAAAATATTTTTTGTTTTCATTTTTTCTTTAAATTATTATTTTGAATTTAAAATGTTGGAAAAAAGAAAAAAATCAATTACATTAAAATTTAGATTTGATGTCTATCATACCATTTTATTGTCCTTTCTATTATAACAAAAAAAAAACGGGAAACTTCTTTTTAATTAAGTTCAACTAAATATAATTAAGAAAATTAAATTTTGTACTGTTAAATAATTACTATTATTAAAATTTAATTAAATTAACAAAGGTAATTGAAGATTATTTGAAGTATAAAACTGAAATGAAGTATACAAAAAAAATCAAAAAGAAAAACAATGAACCAACAAGATCATTATATTATATAAAACAAAATTAATAAAACGAATTAAGGCCGATTCCCACAACACCGGCACGACAAATCAATTACAAAATAAAATAAAAATCACACCGACGTTTTGTTTGAATAGGCTACCGTGACGGCAACGTGATTTTAATATAAAACAAGGCAGAATTTAAACCAACGGTTTTTAAAAGCGCACATTTGCCAAAGATAATACAAACTCTTTAAAATTGTGATTTGCACCAAAATTTGAAAATGTCATATTAGAAAAAATATGAAAATAGGACTTTTTTGCAATTTTGAAAAGCTGTAAATCCAGAACCCTTTAAAACTAAGAAAAACCGTTAATGCACGTAAAAATATATTATTAAAGCTTTAATTTGTATATCTTGCCAAAGAAAAATGTGTACAGGTGCCTAAGTTACAGGTGTTTAAAAATATGTAGAAAATTTTCAATTTTTGAGGCCTAATAGCTAATAAATAGGGGGTGACCCGAAAAAATTTTCTGATGAAATTTATACTAATTCTAAAAGTTCTTTCTTATCTCAAAATTTCAAGTCCCGGAGTTATGTATGAAGGTAGAAAAATCATGTAAAATTTGGTTTTCACATAACGCTAAACTTAAAAACTAAATTTAAAAAATTTATATAATTTTGATATTAAATTAGAAAAGTAAAGAAAATTCCTGTCAAATGTCGTTTTCAGATTGAAAAAATGTTAAGTAGAACATGAGATTTACGCATTAAAAACTAAAGGTTTTTCAAAGTTTTAGGGGCTGTAGCTCCATAATGGATGGGGCTACATGAAAATGTTGTTCTACAATATTAATTTCCTTATGTTACCAACCCATGGCTTTTTTTTCTGTATCTTTAACGGTGTAGAACTTTTGAAAACAGACGGACGGACGGACGGACGAGTAAAACTAATAGGTACATTTTTCAAAATTTTTTTCGAAATGTGCTAAAACATAGGTGTCTTCACGTCCTATGTCGGTATTGTACGGCGTCGTCACGTTGTCATTCATCTACCATAGATTGATTTTTATTCATACCATGGATTTCTCACGAATATATTCACATTGAACGACAACGACATCAACGATATCTTCAACAATATTTTTATTTTACCAGCCGGTATATATCCTCACTACGCGGGCAACGACGTAGTTACAACGTTATGAAATTTCTACTAAACTCTTTTAAATATATTACTCTAACTTATTCAATACGAAACCAAACAGTACATTAGTACCAAAAGGCATTTATCGTATTGTTTCGTCACGGACAAACCAACGAACAGAGTTTCATCGACTAATGTTCTTCTCAACTTAAGTTTATATATATCTCACAGGAGATATATATATAAACTATATGTTTATATATAGTCTCTTCTATATATAAACATATAGATCTATATGTTTATATATAGATCTATATGTTTACATATATATCTATATAATATATATGTTTACATATATATATTTATAATAGATATATATTACATATTATATATCTATCTTCTATATATAAACATTTTCCCATTATATATATATCGCAGGAGAGACTATCGGCTACTTGTAAGAGACTAATCGTAATAATAAACTACCTATTTGCATTCCTTGTTATTTCCTCTGGTACCCTTGTTATTTCCTCTGATACCCTCGTAAATATAAAAAACAAAAAACTTAATTAAAATATATTAAATGATTTCAATTAAACTGTTTTTGTACCCCCACTAAAACTTAAGATTTTAATTCATTTTGTAAAATATTTCTAACAATTTGTCCTCACTCAGATTCTTTACATTCTAATTTCTTTGGTAGTCTGGAGTCTGGACACTTTTCTATATTAAATTTTTCTAATTCTGATTTTTATCTCTATTAACATTAAATACTATATGTAATTGAATTCCAGACTTAATTAAGGACTAAATTATAAGATATAATTAATAATTGTCTGTTTTTAAAATCTATATATAGAAAATTTATAAACCGTAAACCCAAGGATTCTATTTTTTTCACCTTAATTTATAAATTAACTTCTGTTATAAAATTAATTGTATCAAAAAAGAAAACAAAACATTCTGTTTTCCCTAAGGACATTTTTTTTCTCTTGGATAATTTTATATCTTTAATTTCAACTGAAATAAAACAAAACAAAGCAAAAATAAAACAAAAAAAAAAAAAAAATGCATCACAGTTTGCATTTAACTGATAATTTGATTATAACTCAAAGCATATGGAAACAATCATATAATCTCATTTATTTGATTTGATTGAATATTAAATTCATTGTTTATTCCTCCTGTTCTAAAAATTGTAAAAATAATTTTCAATTTTATTATGATTTTTTTTTTCTTTTTTTTTTTTCAATCTTCTTTTTTGGAAAATAAATCCTTAATAATAGCATTTTGAATATTTAACTTTAAAATGTTACGATATCTTCATATCAGCAAAAAATGAACGTATCATTTTGGTCATCATTTTTTTCATCATCTGAATTTAAACTCTGATTAAATTGTGAATGAATAAGTAACTATAACATAGAATATAATGAACCCTCTTATTTTGAATAGTAAAAATATTGAATTTTAATTCTTATCAGAATCCTTATTATCATCCATCGTAAAAAAAAAAAAAATTAATTGTCCTTCGAATATAGGGTGAAATCAAAAATTAAGTTGAAGTTTTTTTTTCTTTTAGGTTTACATTAATATCAAATTTTACTTTTAATATTGAATCAATATAACTTCTTCAACATATATTATATAAAATATACATATACATATTTTAATTATCATGATAATAAAATAGTATATGGATATTCATGTACATGGTTTTCATGCTCAACAATTCATGCGTTAGCATATAGCATATTCAATCGGTTTTTTTCCTTCTTTTAATGTTTTTGGTTTTTATCATATAGTTATTCAATATTTGAGAAATATCCTTCGGGAAATTAAAAAAAAAAATAATACTTTTATAAGCTCTTATAAATTTCTGATTATGACAGTGAGATAACACTTTCATCTTAAGAAAGAAACACAAATAAAAAATATGGTATATATTATAATATATGAATTGTATATATATGTATAAGTATAGTAAAATGTACATGGAAAAGTATTGATTTGTTTCATGAATTTTAATTTGATTAGATGGAATCCACCCTTCTTCTTATATAGAATATTTTCATTGAAAAAACCAAAAAAAAAAATTTTTTTTTAAAAAACATTTTCGTGAATTATTTTTTAGCATTTAATTTTAGATGTAATGGGTAAAAATAAGGGAGATTTTGTTTTTTTTTTATTTTTGTCTAGATATTTTCAAATAATATTCAAAAAAAATTTTATATAATCATTCTATATAATGTTTGGTTTCTTCCATTTATATATATTAAAATAAAGAATGAAGTTAAAAATCCCGACATTCTAAATTCCGACATTAAAAATCCTGTCATATCAAAATCACGACATATCAAAATCCTGACCTGACATTTAAATCCTGTCATATTAAAATCCCGACATATCAAAATCCCGACATATCAAAATTCCGACATTCAGAAAAATCACGACAAATCCCGCTTTTGAGATATTTCAAAAATGAAAAGAGATTGAAAAAAAATTGTTAAGATATTAACTAAGGAGCTTGAAAAACTCTTTCTAAATATGCTATAAAAAGAATTAAAATACAGGGTGTTTCGAAAGAAATATGAGGTTGAAATAATTTTTTTTTTTAAATCAATTCAACCCTGCATAACTTTATATTTGCTGAACATATAAAGAATACATGTATTCAAAAATAAAAGAATGTTATTTACTCTACCAAATGCTTTTTGTTTCATCTCTTTAAAATAAGCCGTGTAAAAGTTATAGGTATTTTTTTAAAAAATCATGATTTTAGAGTTGTATTCAAAATTAAGGTTGTTCGCTTTTTCCAGAATATTTATATATATGAATATATGAGATTCTGAATTAGAAGGGATTTTAGAGTTGGAATAAAACTCAGAGATATACGCTTTTTCCAAAATATTTATATATATGTATATGTCAGATTCTGAGACAAAATACAAATATAAGGTTGTTCGCTTTTTCCAGAATATTTATATATATGAATATGTGATATTCTTAATTTGCAGGGATTTTAGAGTTGAATTCAATGTCAGGGTATTCCCTTTTTGCAGAATATTTATATATATATATATATATAAAAATTATATTTTGTTATCATTGTTTTAGAAATTCACGTAAATATTTTTTTTACTATAACTTCTAAAAGTTTCGGATTACACACATAGGTGATATTAGACTCAAAATTTACAGAAGAAAAAAAAATAATGAGCATCGAAAAAAATGTTATTGTTATACCGTACTTTTTTTTAATAAAAATGCTGTAAATAATATTTTATAGTTAAAAAGTTCTAATTTTTTAGTTTAAGGTTCCAACAACTTTCACTCTAAGAGACATAAACATCCGGTTTATATATTTTATTAGTCATATTTTGAAAGCTTCAAAATTTGGTACTCTTTTTTATCCTATTTTATATAGTTCCGATTTTATAGATTTAAAACTGTATAAAAATTTTAAAATCTCATATCTCAAAAAAATTAAGAAAAAAAACTAAGTAATGTCGGATTTTGTGTGTGTGATTTTAAATGTCGGGATTTTAAAAGTCGGAGTTTCCTTACAGATCCTAAAATAAAAGCAACAGGCTGGCTTCATTTTAAATAAACTTATAAATAATAGATATTATAATATACCTATACCATATTTGTTGTATTTTTTCGATAGATAATAAAATAAAGAAGCCATATTTTTTTGATGATTTCTTTTCTTTATTATTTCCAATTATTTTTCAATATGAACAATAAAATTTTTACCTTGAATGTAAAATTAATAAAAAAAAACGAAAATCAGATAGGTTTAAGGTTTTCTGTAGACATAACATTAAAAGAGTTGAGTAAACATATGAATAAATATAGACTTACTATTAACAATTAAAATGTATCAGTTAAATATTTTCAATTTCAATGCGTAAATTTGTAAAGATTGCATTTAGAAATCCCAACCTAAGTTTTAAAAGTTATCCTTATTTATAATTTAAATTAAATTTTAAAATTTTGTAAAATGAACCTCTTAATGTAGGAAAACGTGAACACCCTGAACATTGTCTTTTCAAAAAAATCTATAGCCATCTATCTGACTCATGGCGCAGTGGTAAAGTCGCCAACCTTCCAATCGAACCCGGTCAGGTCATAAATAAAAAATATGTAGTACTTTTATATCGTAATAATGTATATCGTATAATTGATAGTAGTAATAATAACAAGAATAATAGTAATAATAATAATAGCTATACTACAGTGGAGCTATCTTTGGTTATATCATGCAAGTAAGGTGTTATATACTGCTGCACGTTGTAATCCACTGATGGCGCTGGCTCTGTAGTAAAATGATAATAATATTAATAAGAATACTAATACCAATAATAGTAACCGCTACAGTGACAGTGGGGGTTGCCTTCAATAATTACCTCATGTAGTACTATATACTACTACTACATGATGTAACTGTCGTGACGGCTTTAGTCACTATTAGCAAAATAGTAATAATAATAGGCGGATTCATTGTTTCCTTACAGTCCCACTCCCAATTCAATTTCCTATCCTTTCCATTTCCTATCCTTTCCGATCCCAATCCCTAGCCAATATACTGCGTTCGAAGGTAAGGGTTTCATCCCATTATATTGGCTAAAAACGGGGAGGTGGGTTTAGTCAGTAAAAATCTGACACTACCAAGGGGGAAATTCTTGGTGTTTTTGAAAATTCCCACCTCCCTTAGGAAAAAAAAAAAATAGCCAACATCACAGAGCTTGGGGGCCAAGGTAAATTTATATTATATGAAAAGAATAAGTACATCGCATTATAAAGTAAAACGTAATATTTTGATACAACACTTTAAAGAATTATTAATAAATAAACAATTTTTATTCCTAAAGTTATGCAATATTGAAGCTCACATTTAGACATCAATTGCTGCAGAATTAAAATTCTTTGTGGATTAGAAAGAGAGAAACTGATAAATGGCAGACAGTAATTATAAGTGGATATAATATATATATTGTATAAATGAATGTACAATGTAAAATTGAAAATATTATCTTACAGACTTGGAACATTTTAAAATATATAAAACCGGAAAAAATTGTCCGAAAAAATGAACCTGTGGATGGATGGGGAACGAAATAAATATACAAAATTAACACTAATAAAAAATTAAATAATTAAAATTTTAAAATTAGAGAAAATAAAAAAGAATTGCTAAAAAGAATTATGTACCTATATACACTTGATTATTCATATTAAAAAGGATTCCAATAATCTTTAATAATTTTTATTCATAAGTTTTTTATTATTATTTATTTTTTATTTGTTTCAGTACCTCAAATTTTAATTTCTTTGTACTACAAATTTTTTAATGTTTAGTACAAAAAAAAAAATGTGTTTCTTGTTTTATATATTAAGTTAATCCTTATTATCGGCTATAGTTTCATAAAATCATAAACAAAAAAACGATAGCGATTAATTGTTTATTTAATTTAATTTATTTATTATTATACTTTTAATTTATGATTTTTGGCCTAAAGAATATTCAAAGGCTATAAAAAGTCTACGATTTGATCAAAAAAGATGAATCTCATGTTCAAAACAGAGTAATCTTATTTATTTCACTCCTTTGTAGTATAACTTTTAGTACATTGGACCATTTGCAAATTTATAATTTTAATTAAGACTTCTTTTAAATTGTTTTTATAATCACACCATATTTTAAGTATTTTATAAAAATTTTAACTTAAATATTTATTAAATATAGACACACTTTTATTAAATAATATAATTTTAGACCATTTTAGGAATTTGGTCAAAAACATAAAAAAGCAAAAACATATTAAAGACTTTAAACCTCTTTTGTCAGGCATTCATAATTTTTTTTTGTGTTTCTATACCGCGAACAGAAAAGAACAGAAAAGTATATATATTCTTGCTGAGGATTGAATTCTGAGTCGATTTAGCTATGAGTGTCTATCCGCCCGTATGTCTGTCCGTTCCACCGATAACTCAAAAACTAATAAAGCTAGGGTCATGAAATTTAAGTAAAATATATCTGAAACTATTTGTAGATTCCCTATTGTTCTTGGTTGAGATCCGACGACAACTTTGGATACCTTCCGAACAACGAATCTTTTTGTGTCTAATTTGTTCATATAAAAATAAAAATTTTGATTTAAACCTTTGAAACGATATAGCTCAAAAACCAATATAGATAGAGTCATGAACTTGTTTGTTGGTTCAGATCCGACAAGAACTTCGGGTACCTCCCAAATAACGAACTTTTTCAAGTCGAATTTTTTCATAATAAAATAAAAATTCTGCATTCTCTTGTTGGAACCATAACTCGAAAACTAATAAACTTGGAGTAATGAAATTCATGCAAAATATTTTTGAAGCTATATGTAGGTTCGAGTTTATAATAATATCACGGGTTCGTTCGTACGGGTATCTCAGAGTTGCCACAGTCAACTATACACTCTTACTCGTTAAACTTTTGCATTGAATTGCATTACATATAAAAAAAATATATTTTATTATTAAATAACTCCTAGTATTTTAATTGTATCTTAATTGTTGATTTAATTCATTAAATTCAAATCTTTTGGATTTTTTTCAAATTATTCCCTCAACTCGCAGACATTTTATTTATGTATTACGCATAAAAAGTTAAATAAAAAATAATTAAATTATTTATTAAAATTGATGTCCAATTTTTTTTTGTTTTTTTTTTTATTATAATACTTTTTAATGTGGGGATGTGTATAAAGTATTATATAAACGGATAGCTGCAGACAAGATATTCTTTTTGTGCTTTTCTGTTTTACTCGGTGGAACATCAATAAGATGAAAATTTCTTGCAGTTCTGTTCGATATAAGTGATCTATTTTGCAGATAAATATTAGGTTTTATCTTGTTATTTTTTACTTTGTATATAAAGACGTTTTTCATTTTAGATACTTGTCACACTATAATCTATGCTGTAATTAAATATGATTTTTATCGCTTTTGTTAGCAGTTGATATCATTTATTGATAAGTGCGTCCGAGCATGAAGACTAATTAATTATATATTGTATATTATATGAAAAATATGTGCGAGTTGAAAAGTAGTCATTCAATATTTAGTATTAGATTTACTCTTCGGATGACTCCGATTAAATGTACCATTTGTGATGACTCCTAAATTTTTCGCACTGTTAATCTTTTCAAGCTTAGTATTTTTTAACATTACTCATTGGCTCGATGATCTGCTTGTTTTTGGAGCGCTATGTATTTGGTTTTAGCTTCATTGAGCATCAACTTTTTACAATGTACCCATTACAATGTACCCATTGTAAAGAAGTCAAAATCTGTTTTAAAGCTTTGTTCCAAATATTAGCTTCCTTATAGAACAGGTAGGTATCATCAGCAAATATGTTATAGTGCCAAATTAAACCTGATTATGTGATAATAAGAATGTACAATAAATATAAGGTCAAGTCTAGTGGATCCTCCACTTTTAAGTTCTTCAATGTTGCTTACGATCTCATACTCTTTAGACACAACTGCTGTTTTAGAGATGAAGACCGTGGTCAACAACATGTCGAAAGCCTTTTTTATATCTTTAAAAATGTAAACTACATAATTAACAGCATTTAAATTATCATTATTGTATAGTTAATCATTTCAGTAAAGGACGCTTCTGTATTTGCTCTGTATTTTGAAAGTCAAAAAAATTAAAAAATGGTTTTTAAAAAAGTATATTGCACTAATTTTGTTTGTTTTAAAAAAATTAAAATTTTTTATTTTTATTTTGCATTGAAAGTGTTTTAAATTTTTTTAGATAATTAGTAAAACTTACTTTATTTAGGTTAGATACATTTAAATACTGATAATTGGAGTTTTTTTTTTATTCTAAATAAAATATTTTTCAAAAATGAATCAAATCTTATAAATATAAAATTTTAAACCTTGAAATAAAGAAAATATATAGATGTATATAATATGTAGCTACCAATATATGTATTTTTATTACTTGAGTTATAACAAATAAATATTTAGAATGGATCCTAGATTATTATCTTTAAGATAATATAGGAACATTATTTATTTCTATTAATTTTTTACTTAAAAAATCTATATACTCGTATAATCATTGATAGCTATATATAATATATACATTTATATTACATATACAAGCACAATAGTATTAAATGGAAAATTCAAAATTATTTCAGAAATTATAGTGAAAAGCTTTTATATTTCAATTCATCTCTTCTAGTCTTCATTAAGAACTACAAAAAAAAAAAAGAAAAGAAAAACAGTGCCTAACTATAATATGTATAGAAAAAAAAATCTTATTTTTTATCTATAAATATTTTCTTTCCTTATGGATTTTATCAATTTTTAATTTATATTTTGCCTTTTCTGTTTTATAGTTTCCATTAGTTTATTTCATACCTGGCTATAATTAATACACATTTATTAAAATATTTCAGTAGATTTGGGCCGGCTTTTAAAATAATTTTAGTTTCTAAAAAAGATTATTGGTATTCATTTTAATTGTCTGTTAAACCGAACAAATGAACCAGAATTTGTATGGTCTCATCCCTAAAAAGAAGTTTGAAAGAGACAAACATTTTAAAAGGACACTAAGATGAAAACTTTAAGAGTTAAAACCTTTGATCAATAGATAATTTAGGAGCCATATCATACAGTCATATCGCTATAGTTAATTTTTTGTCAAATCAATATTATGATTTTTCGAACCAACAGTTATTTCAAATTAAATGTTCTAAAAAGTTGAATCTATTATAAAAATGGTAGTTTTAAGTTTACATTTTGTCCTCTCTTATAAAAATGAAGTATACGCGACTTTTGCCGGATAAAAAAAAACCCTTTTTTAATACACTTAATTCAAGTTGGTGAATATAAGAAAGTGATACTGAATCTGATTACAGATCCACTGAAATAATTTGTATTATTTTTCCAAAAAAAAAAAAAACAAATAGATTAAAAAGTAGAAATTATACGTTCATTTTTTTTACTAAAGAATTTTTCTTTTCTCTTTTTTTTTTTTTATTCTTAATGGTGCAATGCTGTTAGCAACATCAACTTTAAAAAAAAAAAAAAAAAATATGATATTGGTTAGTCTTTTTTACTTACAATAAGATTATATTTAGCTTTTCGTATTAGCTAGGAGAATATAATAAGAGAAAAAAAAATCTGAAATTACGATCTACTTACATCTTTTGCAACGAACTAAAAATGTACACATATATATACTAAATAAAAAAAATTTGTTGAGCACAAATTGATAAAAAAAAAACTTCCATTAACTGAATGTATGTATACCTTTATATTTATCTCTAGATTTTGTACATATATTTAAGAAAAACACAAAAAAAAAAAACACGAACCATTTTAAACTACGATGATGAGCAATTATAATAAGCAAAATGGGATATTTGGATCAAAATTTTTCTTTCCAACATGTTTAATTGGACCTATACCTATATATCTATGTATAATACTTATTCACCTGTTTTCCCTGAATTGTACAATCCATTATTATTATTCAAAAAGTAGTAATCAGTTTTATAGACATATAATTGCACATAAATATGTATACTACTATATAATAATGATACATAATATACAGCAGTGCTGAACAAAAATTTTAGTTTCTTCAAAGCATTTAAAAGATGATCTTGAATTTATTGATTCAAAGAATATAAGTGAAGTAATATTCTTTGTTCAATAATGATTCATAGTTTATCCAGAAAAAGAAGAAAGAATTTATTTTATATCTTAAAGTATAAGATTCATTTCATTTAAACTTGAATCATTATTATTCTTTCCTGAATGTATTACTATAAACTTCATGTCTGCTATTTAACCGACTTCATTTTAATTTTAGTACAAGTTACGCATGATCAGAAATTAAATGAAACACAGTATGAAACAGTAAGAAGGAATGATAAGAAATTATACAGTTTCCATAGAAAATAATGTAAAGTGGCTTAACTGACCATTTTCTAAGTGAAAATTATGAAAGAAGAGCAAATGCTCTAACCAATTTTTAACAAGTATAAGTGTATTAATGTACATGTATACTCAAATTCACCCAATAATTCATGAATTCATCAATAATAGCTTCAACAAACTCCAATGAAACCGTATTATTTACATAGCATAAAAATAAAATAAACATAAATTCTAATTAATCCAGTAATTTGTACATTAAAAATTATTACATCAACTCGCAAACCCGTAGACCCATTAACATCAGCAACAAATATCTTCACAAACAACATTTTGCCATAAATAAAAAATAAATGTACACATACAAATAATTAACTCATACACTATTCACTCAACAAACTTACATATATTTGACGGTACAATTAGCAAAATTTCTAGACCATCCACATAGACAAAAAGATCGGCTAACAGTACCGTATTCACATCAAAATTTGTCTCATATTCTACTCATTTATTTAATATTAGCATATTTACTCACATAAATTAACAAATTCCTTCCCAAAAACTAGCAATAGCTGTTGGGATTAAAGAATAGTTCAATTGTAACCAATAAATAGCGAAACATACAACCTTGAAGAATCAAAATTAATATCAATGAAAATGAACACTTACCAAATAGCGTCCATGAATAAAATGCAGAATAAATACAATTAAATATCCTTACATCAAACAAGCGTACCTAAAATTTATTATTAGAGAAATTGTGCCAATTAGAGACTTGGGCATTCACAAAAAAAAAAGGAAAAGATTTATTCTTTTTCTTCTTCATATTTAAAGATCCTCCTAGGGAGGTCAACACCTCTATACTACTGAAAAACCAACCAGACAAAATGGATACATACAGTACCCAGACAAAAAAACATCACCTTGTTCATTTAAAGGTGAGAGATAGTTGTTGACGACTATTAGCTCACAGAGTACGATTTAAAATCATTCTTGATAGCTTGACTAATCGTAAAATATAAAGATGTAAACTTTCGTAGTGGAGACAACGTTTCTTTTTAGAAAATTTACTACCTCGTTTGCAGCAGCTATTTCAGCTTGAAAAATGCTTCAATGGAAAATACACTTATATACGAAAAACTAGATACAGTGTAATCGAGATTAAATATTGTAGAAAGTTTCATTTAAAAATTAAGAGTAGTCATAAAAGTCAAAGTTATTGGATAAGATTTAAATTTTTCTCTCACCTTTACTTAATAATTTAAAACTGAAATACATACATAGAAAAAAGAAAATTGCGGTTTGCAATATGGCAATCTTTAAAAATCCTTAAAATTCTTGATAATTTATATTTTAATTTAACTATAAATGATTTATTTATAAGAACTTTATTAATTTTTTTTTTTAACCAATACTGTATTTGATAAAAGGAGTTGGATACTACTGCATTGAAAACTAATAAAAAAAATTGCACAACAAAAAAAAAAAAAGAAACGAGAACGATGAAAAATTAAAAAAAAAAGCATCAGTTTTTTTTTTTTTAATTCATTAATTTTTGTCTGCAGACTAACAAGCTTTTTATTTAATTAAATTAGTAGGAAAAAATTGGAAACAAAACAAAATAAAAAAAAACAAAGAAAAAAAAAACATTTTCCTTAAAAGATTCTTCCAATAAAAAACGATGAAAAAAAAACTTTAATTTAAGCAAAAAAATAAAAAAGAATATTTTTTTTTTTTCCATTTTCTTTAATTTATTTTTCTTTACGTTGAAAAATTACATGTCCAATCAAATTTAGTCCTTAAAAAAAACTTAAATGAATTCAACAGTTTAATTTCAACAAAAAAAAAATCAAATTTTTTTTCTTACAAATTTTTGTTCTTTTTATTCATCTTTTCTTAAATTTTTTTTTTTTTCTTATTTTCTTCTCTCCTTTTATTTCTGGTCCATTTAAACTTTTCGTAATATTTAAAGTCCAAAAAAAAAAAAGAAAAAACAACGACACAAACAAATAAGAACAAAATTTTGTTATCATATCTCTATATCTGAACATCGTTGTTGTTAATCACATTGTTATCATGTCCAAAGCAATTTCTTCATTTTAATGACATTGGCTTCTTTGATAAAAAAATAAAAAATAAAAAAACTTAATTTAAAAAAAGTGGAGAATAAAAAAATATTCACCTTTTTTAAACTATTTTTTAAAATAAAGATTTACTTAAAATAAAAAAAATCTAATAAAAATCACATAGAATAAAAGCATTAAAAATAACGGTATATTACCGTTTCCATAAAAAAAAATAACCTAAAATTAAACTTTGTTAGTAATTTTTCTATTATAGTCGTAGTAGAGTCGCTATAATTGTGAGACAGTTAGTAGTCTAGTAAAATGTCGCATATAATTTTAAAACTTTAGATCCCTATAATTACGAACTGTCTACTAAAATGTCGCATATGATCTTAAAGTTTTAGATCTCTAACATCTAATTGTTATTAAATGATGGGCCATTAAAAATTAAAAATGGAATTTTATGGGCTTTTAAAATTAAAAATGGAAAATTCCACATATAAATTTTCACAAAAAGGATAAAAATTTCATTCCCATTTAAAATTTTAAAAATTTTTTCTAAGTGTACCTAATGAAATCTTCTTAAATTCCATCTACAAACGTAAAAAAATTATCGTAATAAAAAATGGAAAAGCAAAAAAAAAAAAAAAAATGAAAAAACTTTACAATTATTATACTTGGGCCCACATAATAATCCATACACTGATTAAATAGGGTAGATAACTTTAGGTAATTTCTTCCTGCTGGCTTCCATTGCTTCATTTCGTATTTAATTTGAATAAAACAAAATAAAAAAAATAAAAAATATAAATAAATAAATAGAGGATTCATCTTAACATTATTTATAATTAAAGGTATATAAGTATATGTATTAATATATATGGTATATATATGTATATTTTTGTGTACATATTTTATATACACTTTACATAATATGCTAAGCATTTCACATTTTCAATTTTTTCTAATCATTCATCGTTGTCAGCATCAGTATCTCAACAATATTAGCATTAATATTCTAACGATTCATTCATATTCATTCCACCCTCTTGAAACAACGATACAACAACAATAATATATTATATATCTGTTCTTTTTATTTATTTTTTTTGTGTCTCTCTCTCTCTCTCTTTTTTTAATTGCTACAGAAATAATAATGAGAGGTTAGATTTTTCATTTTTTATTTTCACATATTTTATTTTCGTTTTCGTTTTTCCTAATCAAGTCTAAATTAATCAGAATAAGAACGAAATATACAACGATAATAACGATTTCAGTGACAACAACAGCAACAATTAGTACAAAAAAAAAAGAAGGAATCTATAAAAGATTAGAGCAGAAGAAAAAGGAAGTCTTAACTAAAGTCTATAACAAAAAAAAAAAAAAAACGCAAAAACAGATATAAGAATAATTTGCGTTTTAATAAATTACTCTCGAAAAATTTTGGATGACATTGTCCTGTAATTCCAGATTTTACAGAATTGATAACGAAAAAAAGACATAAAAATTATTTCCCAACATGGCCATTTTAGAAAAAAAAAAAATATAATGGCGCAAATTTTTATTTAAAAAACAAAAAAAAATTCTAACGAGTATATTGTTATTTATGAAACTACTTCAAAACACAAGTGCAGACTTCAACACATGTTTCAAAAAAAAAAATTTAATTACATTGTCAGATTGACTTAAAAAATTTAAATTTTGGTTTTTAATGTTGGTGTTTCTTCAATCAAAAAAATGAATTCTTAAAGTTTCAGTGATTTTTTTTTTAATTTGTTTTTATATTCCGCCATTTTAAATTTTTTATTACATATCTATACCTACCCGGACCCTTACTAACTGATTTCTACGCGGCCATTTAAACCGGGAACAAAATTAAGAAGATACTTAACTACTACAAAAAAAAATGTATTTTAAGATTGGAGACTGATTGAATTTTGAAAATGGAAAGATTGATTGAATTACTCCATAAAGAGGAAATCAGGAGCATAGTTAATTCTTCTAAATAATTTTTACATATAGTTTTTTTAATCCATACTGCAACTCCTTGTTTTTTTAAATATGTGTATTTAAAATTTAATGTTCCGAGTAAATAACGGCTTAAGGAAACTAATGATTTCAGAAACTGAAGCTTAGTCAAATATGAATAATAAAAGACTTATTGGATGCCCATGGAGAAAAAACAAAAAAAAAGGAGCCTTTCGTTAGGTATTTTAATTTTACCTAATAGAATCATATTGGTATGTATACCCAAATATATAGTATAATCGCACAACACTTATCAGTTATCACATCCAAATAAAAACTTTGACTTTCAACTATTTATTATTCGTTTTAGACTGCGGTTATACTTCACTGTGTATTTTATGCGCGAACAAGCTTCTTTTAAAATGCGCGTGCAAACTCGAAATTTGTGGTCGATTTTGATTTGACTTTAATAAGAAATGATATTTCAGCTAATCGTTAAATGAAATATTCATGTTAAGTAAAATTCATTAGAAATACTTTCGATTACATTTTGAAAATGATTGGGTCATATATACAAAAATATACAATCGACTTCAACAGCGCTTCCATCTATAAAATCGTTAAATGAAATATTCATGTACTTTCGATTCCGTTTTGAATATTATTAGGTCAAATATACCAAAATACAATAGACTTCAATAGCCCTTTCATTTCGCCAAAAGAACAACTCTATGGCATTAAGGTCTTTAACAACTTTTCTAAATAAGAGAAAAAACTTCATATATAGAAACTAAAAATATTAAAAAATATATACCATAAGGGGTTTTGTGAACTTATTCAAAATTAACTTATTCACGTCCATATCAATGCACTTTTTAAATTATACTAAGCAAAATAATTGATTTAAAAAAAAAAGAACAGAATACTTAACATACACACGTTTGTACAAGTAGGTTTAAATTCAGTTTTTACGGAAGTGTGAAATTTTAACACGCGTGCAACCGCGTCAAAATTCTTTTTCAATAACCATTAAATGAAATTTGTATATAACTTATTACTTGTAAGCGTTTGCTTTTCTCGCTAATAATATAACTGCAGCCTTATAAGTTCTATACATTTTAGCGTTTGATTTGATTAAGAGAAAATAAAATTTTTAAATAAACATTGGTTAGAAACATTGGTTAAAAGGAGAAAAAGTTCAGTTATTTTAGTCCGGTCCTTTGGTTTGAATTTTATTTAAAGATATCAAATCTGAATAACTGTGTAACGTAATCGAACATTTAGTAACCACTCAAATAAAACCAAAAGAAAATTCCGTTTTAGATTATAATTCAATATATTTGAAGTAATTTAATTTTAATTTTTTAAATTAATTCAATATCGACATTTTTAAAAATATGCAAAATTTTCTAAAAATGTCTCTAATTAAAAAGGGTAGGTACCTAAATTCTTAATTATTAATATTATTTTATTTCAATTTTTAATTAATATTAATATTTTTACAATACCTATACATATATATATATATATATATATATTTAAAACAAAAAAAAAAATTTGTAATTATATAAAATAAATAATATATACATATATATATATTTATAATATATAAATAAATAAATCTTAATATATAATTAATTTTAATTATATTTGAAATAAATAAAAAGAAGAAAAGAAAAATGATATAATTATAAAGGCAGACTAAAAACTCATTAATTTAATTCAAAAACATTTCATAATTTTAATTTTTTCACCAATCACCACCACAATATTATAATCATCTATCTATATGTATATAATTTCCACCTCATATTATATATATCCACTTTTAAAGTCTCAACCCCTTCGAAAAAAAAAAATTTTTTTTTTTTAAATATTTTATAAATTACATAATTTCGAATCTTTACTGTCTGTTTTTTTCTTTTAAAACTAATCCCAAAAAATGTTTCCACAGTTTTATATTTGTTTTTTTTTTTTATTATTATTATAATATATATTTTAATTTTAATTTTTTGTTTTTTTTTTTATTATTTTTATTCTGCTTATTTTTAATTTATTTTTTAAGTCGACCCTCGTAATTATATGTTCATATTCATGAAATAATTGCAAAATGATTAAAATCTCTTTTGAAACTTTATTAAATTGCATAAATCACATTTTATTTAAAAAAAAAATTTTTTTTTTATCTATACATAATATATACATATATATATATATCAGTGTATTATATTGTATACATGAGTGTATTTATACTATATGTTTTAAGTAAATGAATTACATTCAATATATAGGATACATAAATTTATCTATAGATATGATAAAAAAAATTTTTGTTATAATATTTATGTCAGAAATTTATAATTATTTTAATTATATTGTCCTTTTTTTTTCACTACTCTTCCTATCATTATGTTTTTGACGGTTTTTATGCTGTTATTTTTGTTTTGCTGGGTTTTTTTTTTTGCGGTTCAACAAAATAAAAAAATTGATTTTGTACTGTTTAAGTTTTGTGTTTGTCCATGTAATTGATTTTTTTTTTTTTTAATCATTTTCTTATTACTCGAGTTTTGTCCTTAACTGTAGTGTTCAAAAATATCCCAAAGAGAAATAAAAATCTTTAGCTACATCAAAGCTTCACTATGCTCAAACAAATTTCTTCTTAGATTAATCATCATAGACTAACCAAACCATTCTTCTTGACTGAACCTCCGTTAAATAAATTGAACAATTTAATAAAAGTCTACGAAAGTCGAAAAAGTTTAAAAATTTAAACGGTTCTATTTTTATAACCGAGATCTTATATAAATAATCTTTTATAAAATACCTACCATTTCTTCTTAGTAAGAAGTTCAAACCAAAATATAATAAAGTTACATAGAACTACCTGTCGGAACACTACCGGCTTACAGAAAGGACCACTTAAAGAAAATTGAAATAGAGAATAACGGTATAAATGCATATGATATCAAGAAGAACAAAAACATACTCCAAAACTTTGGAGCTTTACTCCAAGCAAGATATGTCCATTTATTAGTTTATCAAACTATTATAGTAGAGAGTAATATTAGTATATTCTTTTACCGAAGATGAACTACTAGTAATAAACCCTTTCCAAATCTTTCGTTTTATAGAGACGATAGGACTGATACAAGTGTTATAAGTGGTTTTAAAATCCACAACACATAGTAATAAGGGGAGCACAATAAATCTACACGAAAAGATCGAAGTGTTACTTATCCCACCTAAATAATAATCTAATCTAATAAGATCCTACATAAGACCAGTTCTAAATCATAGTAACTACGATTTCTTTGGCAGAGCTGTTTTAACTAAATAATTTTTGAATTTTATTATAACCAAGTCCATCAATCTCACAAATCGCTAAAGCTTGAAATTTGAAATAAGATGATATAAAATTTTAATAGTAGATTTGAACAACACATCAGAACGGTTGGTGCTCTTGAAAAAAAGTAAAATAAGTAAATAGTAAAAGTGTTTTGTCTTTATTTTCATTACTTCACTTATTAACAAAGAAGTGATCTAAAAAGTCATTAAACAAAAGTAGATAAAAAAGTCGAACTATATAATAAAAAACCAAACAGAAAACAGAATTTTAAAATTCTTATAAAATCCTTTAAGAAATTATTTGATTTATAAAAAAAAAAAGAACACCGTTATTAGTGACAACGATAAAAATTTTACTACTGATTTGTTTTTTTCCTATACTACTAATAAAATTAAATTTATTTATATACAGATATATGTACATATATATTATATACATACTATCATATGCGTATCTATATATCTATTAACATAAATAACCTCGCATATAAATAATTTTATGATAAATTAAAGGTTAGCATAAAGGGTAAAAATTAAAAAAAAAATTAAAAAAAAAAACCAGAGCTCCAAAAGGGTGTTGACGGTTTTTATTTTGTGTTTTTTTTTTTTTTTTTGTGTTGATTATGATTTTTTTTTACTTCATTTTTCTTATTATCCTTTAACAGCAGCAGTTATTTGCTGTTATTTTGTGTTGTTATGTTTTTTTTTTATCTTAAAGTCCATTTTTATTTTTTTGTTTTACAGCATTGCAGCAGCAGTAGCAGCAGCAGCAATAAAAGTAGCAATACCAACAGTATAATTATAAAGATAAACTACAGTCGATACAACAAAATACAGATAATATGAAAGTTATGTTGATAGGTTGATTTTTATTCATCATGATTGGTGTTGTTAATAAATAATATGTTCATACATATATGTGTTAAAAGGAAATACGGTCTTGGTGGTTGCAGTAGCAATAATTATGATGATCCACATAACTATAATGGTATCGTTTTAATAATGGTATTGATGGTTGCTTTTTTTTAATTTTTTCATGTAAACCCTTTTGTGGCGAAAAAAAAAATAAAAAAAATATGAATTTTAATAATTTATAATTTTAGAGATTACGATCACAAAAAAAAAAAAAAAAAAAAACAAAAAATAAAAGGTTTTTTTTTTAAATATTGGTTTTAATTTCTGTAAATTTATTTACGTAAATATATAATGTATTAAATAAAATATCATCAGTTACCCCCATGAGGTATATTGTGGTCCTTTTTTTTTTTGTTTCTTTTTTTTTTTACCTTTTTGCAATAACTTGTATTAAATAAAATTTATTTTATATATAAAATACATTTTATATATTAGTTACCGCAAAAATTAATCTATTATTTTTTCCAAAAAATAAATTTTTTAAATATTATATATATATGTTTATTTTTTTTTTTACTTTATTGGTTTGATTTAATGTTTCAATTCATATTAAAGATAAAAACAACAGCTTCAAAGTATTTAAAATGTTATTGTGGCTATCGTGAGAATTCTTTAAAAAAAAATATCAGAAAAATATTAATTTTGAAAATGCATTTTTAATTTTATTAATTGCAAACTATTTGAAAAACTTTTTAATATTTCACATTAAAAAAAAATATAATAAAAGTAAATGTAAAACAAAAATATCAAATATTAGAACAGCTTTCTTTGTATCCTTTTTTGTATCAAGCTTATATGTTTAATTAAACTAGAACACAGTCAATTTCAGATGTATCTACGATCAAGTATAGTATATGTACTTGACAACTTTTGATAATATTTGAAAATTTTAAATTCAAACTAAATAAAACTAGACAGCATATAAAACCCTTTTCAAAAGTGTACATTTTTAAAAAACTTATGAAAACATTATTACGATCTTACTTCCTAATGACATCAAAATCTGATCTGACATCAAAGAAAAAGGGAAACAGTATATAGTTAAAAGGCTATATATAAAGAAGAGAACATGTAAAAATACAATATTGGAAGTTTAAATTTTAAAGTTCTAACTACCAAAAATTTAAACAAATATTCAAGTTACAGGTAAAATTAGCGAATTTAAAATTTTCGATTCCTAAATAGATCGGTGATCGTTTAAACATGTTTTTATTATAATTAATTCTTTTATTGTAAATAATCATCTTCCTCCTCTCAAAATTTTAAAGCTCTGAAAAAAGCGGAGATTTGGAGTAATCAAAATTTTACAAAATCATATTTTCCTTAATCGCAAGGTTCAAAAACTTTAGGTTTTAAAAATATAACTTTACATAACACTGGAGTTTAATACCAAATAGCAAAAAGTTATATTATCTTTATACTGATTTATGATGCTTAAAAAAAATTCCTGACGTTTTACATTTAAAAATTTACTAAATTGAAAAAAATGTAACAAAACTTGAGATATAAACATTTGAATATAGATCTGTGTTTAACTTTTAGAGGCTGTAGACCCCCCGTATAAATTTGGCTCAATAAAAAAGTTGTTGCACAATATTAATTTTTTTTAGGTTATCCATCGTTAAAACTTCATTGATCGATATATAAATTATTATATTAAGTGTTATAACAATTTAAATATAAAGCTTTTTCGAACTTTGGGGAGCTGTAGCTCCGTAACGGGTGGGGCTAAAGAAAAAAATTATTAATAATAAAATTATTATTTTTATGATATCTATCAGCAGTTAAAATTTCATGGCTCTATTTCAAAAATAATGTGGAGATGTAAAAGTTAGTTCTTCGACAGCTACCGGAAGTTTTGGTCGGATCTCAACCAAAAACAAATAGGGAACCTACAAACTGATGTAAAAATATTTTGTGTTAACTTCAAGACTCTAGCTTTCTTAGTTTTTGAGTTATCTTGCTGACGGGCAGACGGACGGACAGACAAAGCTTAATCGACTTAGAATTTAATTCTGATCCGATCCATACCTTTGAAGTTATATATAGCTAGCTTATTTCGAGGTGTTACAAATGGAGGAGCAATTTTAATATATCCGATCCTTATCGTATGGGTATAAATATTCGAAAACATCTAATCTAATAAATAATGAATGGTCTTTTTCAAATTTTGAGGATCATTTTGTTTCTAATCAAGAATTGACATATGTTTACCTTAGGTTAAAATACACTTGATGAACGCTTAAAGCCGGCGAATTACAATGGAAATTTTACAAAAAAAGTCTTTTTTTAATTTTTTGAATTTTTGTTTTTTTTTACATTAGAAGTTTAATGAATTTGTGAACAAAGTTCAAGTTCGAAAATAGGTGAAACAGGTAATACTCGTAAGGTATACTACAGCCCTATGAAAAGAATGTCATTTCAATTAAGTATCTTTAATTCGAAAAAAGTATTTAATTAAGGTATGTAATTAAAAGGTATTTAATTATATACATTTCAAATGCGTGGTTTCTTGTTTTTTTTTTATATCCCGAAAATATTTAACAAAACTTTTGTAGTGTCTCAAGAATAATAAAACCTATAGGGAAAACAGAATTTTTTAAATATAATTACCTACATTGAAATATAATAATTTTTTTTTTGAATTTTTTTTTAAATTATAGGTAATAAAAAAATTAAATTAAAGATTTTTGAATTTAAAAAATTTGTATATTTTCGAATATATACATATATTTTTATATTTTTCATATGTATTTATATTAAATATTTTTTTTTATATAAACACACATTAAATTAAAAACTTTTTTCTTAACATTAGTAAAAAACAAAAAAAAAAAACAAACAATAGTTTGAAATAAAATAACTAACATAAAATGTATCTAAAATATGTACGTACGTATGTAGTTTGGCTTTTTTATTATTTTAATAAATTATTTATAAAAATACCAAAAATTATTCTTAAAGTATTTCTTAATTTTCTTAACTATATTGTTTTAGTTTTCCTCTTTTTAGCACATTTCCAAAAAAATTTTGAAAAAATGTGCTTATTAGTTTCACTCTGTCCGTCCGTCCGTCCGTCCGTCTGTTTACAAAACTTCTACACCGTTAAAGATAGAGAAAAAAAATTTTAACCATAGGTAGGTCTCATAAAAAAAATAATTTTGTGGAACAACTTTTTCATGTAGCCCCCCCCATTACGGAGCTACAGCCCCTCAAACTTTGAAAAAGCCCTATTTTTAAATGCATATATCTTATGTTCTGCTTAAGATTTTTTCAATCTGAAAACGTCATTCGACAGGTATTTCTTTTATCTTTGTAAATTAATATCAAAATTATACAATTTTTTTAAATTTAGTATTTAAATTTACCGTTATGTGAAAACCAAATTTTGCATGATTTTTCTACTTTCATAACTCCGGCACGCTTCTAGATAGAAGCTTGAAATTTTGAGGCAAGAAAGAACTTTTAGAATTAGTATAAGTTTGCTCAGAAAATTTTTTCGGACCACCCCCTGTTTATGAGCTATTAGGGCTTAAAAATTGAAAATTTGCTATTTTTAAACACCTGTAACTTAAGAACCTGTACACATTTTACTTCTGTAAGATATAAAAATTAAAGCTACAATAATATATTTTTACGTGTGTTAAAGGTTTATTTTAATTGTAAAGGGTTCCAAAGTTGCAGCTCTTCAAAATTGCGAAAAAGCCCCATTTTCAGATGTATATATCTCGAGCTCTGCGTAATAATTTTGCAATCTAAAACCGCCAGAAGATCGAAAATTTTATTATCTATATAAAACAATATCAAAATTATGTAATATTTTGTAATTTACTATTTAAATTTACCGTTATGTGAAAACCACATTTTGCATCAAATTTCTTTTTTCATAACTCCGGCACCCCTTTAGATAGGAACCTGAAATTTTGAGACAAGAAAGAACTTTTAGAATTAGTATAAGTTTCCTCAGAAAATTTTTTGGTAACACCCCCTCTTTAAGAGTTATTACGCCTGAAAAATTGAAAATTTGCTATTTTTAGACACCTGTAACTTAGACACCTGTACAAATTTTTCTTCGGCAAGACATGAAAATTAAAGGTTTAATAATATATTTTTACGTGTGTTAACGGCTTTTCTTAGTTATATAGGATTCCGGACTTATAGCCCCTCAAAATTTCAAAAATGTCCTATTTTCACGTTTTTTCTTATAACATGAAATTTTCAAATTTTTGTGCAAATCACAATTCTAAACAGTTTGTATTGAGTTTTGGAAATGTGCGCTTTTAAAAACCGTTGGTTTACATTCTACCTTGTTTAGATTTTCTTCATTTTCATTTCCTTATAAAAATATAAAGTTTTTTTCTAGTTGTTTTCCTTTTTTTTTTGAAATATAAACTAAAAGTTTTCCTCTTCTTCCTATTGTTCTACTCCTGTCTATATGATGTTAGTGTTTCCTCTATTCTTCCAGCAAAAAATAAAATATTAAAAAAATTTTAAAGTTTAGTAACCGTAAAAACTTTTCAATTTTCAACATGTACTATTTATTTTATTTTTTGTTTTTATTTTTACTTTAGTTTTCTTTTATTTGCTTACAAAAAAATAAAAAAAAAAAAATTAAATTTATTTTAACAAGGTAAAAACTTGTATTCTTTACATTTTCTTAAATCTTAACAAGAAAAAAAAAAAAAAAATTAAAACTCGCGATTTTTTTTCTTTCTCCTTTTTTAAAATTTTCCTAAATTTCAAATAAAAAAAATCTCATATACAACGAGGAAGAATGCAGTAGAGTAGACTGTGTCAACTCTGGGATACCCGTATGAACGTAATATATCCTATTTCTATAAAACTTGATCCTTTTAAAAACATTCAGATGTTTTAGTAACGAACTACAGAGATTTATTTATATAAATTTAGGAGTTGTATGACATCTATTGCGCCTAGCTTCATTAAGTTCCAAGAAATGCAAGAAACCTAAACCGGCTGCTTTAGACCAATCAAATTTTACAAAAGTTTTTGGCATGCAACTCGACACTTTTTCACTAAATTTCAGATAGCTAGATTCAATAGACACTGAGTTATTTTCATTTAAAAAGAGAAGTTGTATGGCAACTACCCGAACCTGTCATATCATCATAACCAAATTTTAAAGAAATTATTGCCATAAAACTGGATCATCATCATCATCATTCGCAAAATTTCAGATACCTATATTGAATAGACACTGGGTTATTTTCATTTAAAGAAAGAAGTTGTATGGCAGCTACTCGAACCCGGCGGACGAAAATGCCGGAGTTAAATAGCAAAACTAACAATTTTGCAAAAGTAACGCAAAAAAAATATCAGCCTCCTAGCTCCTTTATTTTTTGAGATATTGTGCGGACGGACACTGAGTTATTTTCATTTAAAAAGAGAAGTTGTATGGCAGCTACCCGAACCCGTCGCACCTCCACAACCAAATTTTGCAGAAGCTGTTGCCATAAAACTTAATCATAATTCGCAAAATTACAGATACCTAGATTGGATAAACACTGGGTTATTTCCATTTAAAGAAAGAAGTTGTATGGCAGCTACTCGAACCCGGCAGCCGAAAATGCTGGAGTTAAATAGCAAAACTAACAATTTTGCAAAAGTAACGTAAAAAAAATATCAGCCTCCTAGCTCCTTTATTTTTTGAGATATCGTGCGGACGGACACTGAGTTATTTTCATTTAAAAAGAGAAGTTGTATGGCAGCTACCCGAACCCGTCGCACCTCCACAACCAAATTTTGCAGAAGCTGTTGCCATAAAACTTAATCATAATTCGCAAAATTGCAGATACCTAGATTGGATAAACACTGGGTTATTTCCATTTAAAGAAAGAAGTTGTATGGCAGCTACTCGAACCCGGCGGCCGAAAATGCTGGAGTTAAATAGCAAAACTAAAAATTTTGCAAAAGTGACGTATACAAAATGTCAGCCTTCTAGCTCCTTTATTTTTTGAGTTATCGTGCGGAGGGACATTGAGTTATTATACCCGTATGAACTATGTTCAAAGGTATAATAAATTTGCCATTACGTTTGTGACACCTTAAAGGAGCCGAGCTAGATATAGTGTTAAAGGTATGGATCGGCTCAGAATCGAATTCTGAGTCGATTAAGCCATGTACGTCCGTCCGTCCGTCCGCACGATAACTCAAAAAATAAAGCAGCTAGGAGGCTGAAATTTTTTTACGTCACTTTTGCAAAATTGTTAGTTTTGCTATTTAAATCCAACATTTTCGGTCGGCGGGTGCGAGTAGCTGCCATACAACTTCTTTCTTTATATAGAAATAACTCAGTATCTATTCAAGCTAGGTTTCTGAAATTTTGCAAATGATGATCAAGTTTTATGGCAACAACTTCTGTAAAATTTGGTTGTGTTGGTGCGGCGGGTTCGGGTAGCTGCCATACAACTTCTCCGTTTAAATGAGAATAACTCAGTGTTTATTAAAGCTAGGAATCTGAAATTTAGTAAAGAGGTGTCGAGTTACATGCCAACAACTTTTATAAAATTTGGTTGGTCTAGAGCAGCCGGTTCAGGCTTCTTGCACCTCTTGGAAGTTAATAAAGCTAGGCGTCTGAAATCTTGCAAATGATGATCAAGTTTTATGGCAACAACTTCTGTAAAATTTGGTTGTGTTGGTGCGGCGGGTTCGGGTAGCTGCCATACAACTTCTCCGTTTAAATGAGAATAACTCAGTGTTTATTGAAGCTAGGAATCTGAAATATAGTAAAGAGGTGTCGAGTTACATGCCAACAACTTTTATAAAATTTGGTTGGTCTAGAGCAGCCGGTTCAGGCTTCTTGCACCTCTTGGAAGTTAATAAAGCTAGGCGTCTGAAATCTTGCAAATGATGATCAAGTTTTATGGCAACAACTTTTGCAAAATTTGGTTGTGGTGGTGCGACGGGTTCGGGTAGCTGCCATACAACTTCTCTTTGTAAATGAAAATAACTCAGTGTCTATTGAATCTAGCTATCTGAAATTTAGTGAAAAAGTGTCGAGTTGCATGCCAAAAACTTTTGTAAAATTGGATTAATCTAATGCGGCCGGTTTAGGCTTCTTGCATTTCTTGGAACTTAATGAAGCTAGGCGCAATAGATTCGGGTAGCTGTCATACAACTCCACAATTTACATAAATATATCTCTGTAGTTCGGTACTAAAACATCTGAATGTTTTTAAAAGATGATCAAGTTTTATAATAGGATATATTACGTTCATACGGGTATCCCAGAGTTGACACAGTCTACTCTACTGCACTCTTCCTCGTTTTCATTTAAAAAGAGAAGTTGTATGGCAGCTACCCGAACCCGTCGCACCTCCACAACCAAATTTTGCAGAAGCAGTTGCCATAAAACTTGATCACCATTCGCAAAATTTCAGATACCTAGATTGGATAGACACTGGGTTATTTCCATTTAAAGAAAGAAGTTGTATGGCAGCTACTCGAACCCGGCGGCCGAAAATGCTGGAGTTAAATAGCAAAACTAACAATTTTGCAAAAGTGACGTATACAAAATGTCAGCCTTCTAGCTCCTTTATTTTTTGAGTTATCGTGCGGACGGACACTGGGTTATTTTCATTTAAAACGAGGAAGAGTGCAGTAGAGTAGACTGTGTCAACTCTGGGATACCCGTATGAACGTAATATATCCTGTTTCTATAAAACTTGATCATCTTTTAAAAACATTCAGATGTTTTAGTACCGAACTACAGAGATATATTTATGTAAATTGTGGAGTTGTATGACAGCTACCCGAATCTATTGCGCTTAGCTTCATTAAGTTCCAAGAAATGCAAGAAGCCTGAACCGGCTGCTTTAGACCTATCAAATTTTACAAAAGTTTTTGGCATGCAACTCGACACTTTTGCACTAAATTTCAGTTAGCTAGCTTCAATAGATACTGAGTTATTTTCATTTAAAAACAGAAGTTGTATTGCAACTATCCGAACCTGTCATATCATCACAACCAAATTTTACAGAAGTTGTTGCCATAAAACTGGATCATCATTTGCAAAATTTCTGATACCTAAATTGAATAGACACTGGGTTATTTCCATTTAAAGAAAGAAGTTGTATGGCAGCTACTCGAACCCGCCGACCGAAAATGTTGCATTTAATTAGCAAAACTAACAATTTTTCAGAAGTGACGTAAAAAAATTTCAGCCTCCTAGCTGCTTTATTTTTTGAGTTATCGTGCGGACGGACGGACGGACGTACATGGCTTAATCGACTCAGAATTCGATTCTGAGCCGATCCATACCTTTGACACTATATCTAGCTCGGCTCCTTTAAGGTGTCACAAACGTAATGGCAAATTTATTATACCCTTGAACATAGTTCATAAAGGTATAAAAATTTTATTATGTAAAAAACCGCATCAAAGCATTAGTGAAAAAAAAAACAAGTTTATTTCTTTTTTTAAAGTAACTGCCCAACTGCTCTTGGGCAAAATTTAATATCAGAAAAGAAAAACATTTTTTATTTTAGTTTGTTTTTTTTTTGTGTTTTCCTCAATAGATAAATAAAAATGTGCGGTCAAGAAAACTCAATTCATTTTTCCACAATTTAAGTTCTTAATTGGAAAATGTTAAAAAAAAATAAAACAAAATAAAAAATACGAAAAAACGAAAAAAAAAAGAAAAAGTTTTCCATAGAGATTGCAAATAAAGAAAAAGTAAACATTTTTAGATAATCTTTAAGTTTTTGCTTCTTTTTCTTTCGTTTTTTTTTTTTGAGATTTCCATAACTACTGAAAAAAAAGTTTTATTTATTTTATTACTGTTAAAATGTTCATTTTCTTAAATGGATTTTCTTTGATTGACTTTAAGATTAATTTAAAGTTGTTTAAAGTATTTTATTATTTAAAAAAAAAATTTAATATTTCAATAATTAAAAAATTAATATCCTCAAACTTTAAAGTATAATCTTAAAGAGTTCTTCATTTGATTCATTTTCACAACCCATTAGTATCGTAATTTAATTTGTTAAATACTTCAAAAAGGTTCTCTGGTAAAGCACATAAAACTAATGGCTGGAAAATTAAATTCGCATTTTTCCATAAACGTTTATAATGTTCTAAGATTTTAAAATAAAATAATAATTTTAATTAATTAATTTTGTGGGAACCAGCCAATTGGTAACTGTCAGTTGACAACTGGACATGTGATCAGTAGCCATTACGCAAAAATGACATTTAACCAAAATACAATTAACAAAAACCATATTTAACAAAAAGTCATTTAGCAAAGTGAACAATTAGCAAACGGACACTTAACAACTTTAACTCCTGGACATTTGGCAATTTTGACACTTGGTAACTTGGATACTTAACAATTTTTACAAGTGGACATATTGCAAGCTGTACCTCTACAATTTCATTATTTCTTTCATCTGTATTAATATCGAAAAAAAAAATTCATTTAAAATAAACTTGTGAAAATAATGAGGACAAAATGTAGAAATAATTGTTATTATTTTTAATTCCCGTAATATTTAGGCATTTGAAAAATTATCTATATTTATCTACATCTTTGTTAAGTATTAGTTTTGCCAAATGTATTTTTGTTAAGTATCCATTTTGCTAAATGTCTTTTTGTTAAGTGTCCATTTTGCTAAATGTCTTTTTGTTAAGTATCCATTTTGCTAAATGTCTTTTTGTTAAGTGTCCATTTTGCTAAATGTCTTTTTGTTAAATGCTATTTTTCCGAAAAGCCCACTGATGAAATGTCCAGTTTCTAAAAAGTTGCCAATAGTGTACCGTATACTAATTTTGTAAAAATAAACAATTAATAAACAAGTAATTAATTGTAATATCATCATTATCATATTTTAGTATACTAGTCGCGTAGCCCGTCATAAACAACGGAAATAAAATGAATCTTATTCCAAGTTTATAAAAAAAAAATCTATAGAATGAGAAAAAAACTAGCAAATAATGATTTTATAAAATTTTGTATTATTTTATAAGAACTTATCTATTTTATTTATGGTTTTGTTTTTTTGCAAAATATTTTTTATAACAATTTTTTTTTTTAAAGATTTTAGTCATAATATAAAAAAAATTATTTTAATTCACTCGGGAATCGAATCCCTGCATTTATATTTTGTTTATGGTTTAAATTAACATAATTCTGCACTTATTTTGTATCTACATATATTTCAAACAAAAATAAAAATAAGCTACCAAGCTTATTATCAAGGTTGCAAAATTTATAATTTTTGAAAAAACTCGTTCTAAATCTGAACTGCATTTAATTTATTTAGAAACTAAACCACGCTGTAGCTGTAGCTTAAAATGCGAACGATTTTTATGAAGTGAGATAATTTATTGTCTGTGATAAAAAAGTTACAAAAAACAACACCTCGATTGTATTTAGTTAGATTATTTATTAATCATTAAAACACACACAAAAAGAACTACTTATAACATATATTATAAAAAAAAAAAAAATTCCAACAAGGTAAGATTTAGCTTTGAACCGGACAACACAAATTTATCAGCCAACGCTAATCTACTTATAATTACTACTTTCTTATTTATTTTAATTGTAAAACTTAAGCTATAGTTGAAAATAAGAAAAGTCTTTACACGCTACATGGCGGATTTTATATACAAGTATTGATAAGATAAAATTTGTTTATTACCATTCTTATCATTCATTTTTGTAACTTTAATTGATATGTAAAGATAAAGACACAGTTCTAGAGTAATGGGCTAGATTAATTTCCTTCATTTATATTTTGTTTCGGGGCAAGTTATATTTAGTATATTAGTATTCCAAATTTTTATTATATACTTATCGTAGTTTTATATATTAATAGATCTGTTAATATTTTAATTTTTAATTCTTTTGTTCTTTGTTTATCTTTTTTTCACTCATATAAGGAGCATAAAGAATTTAGTATATTTACTATCTACAATTTACAAAGCTTCAGTTTCTGGAATCAAAAAGCTGGAATGACTAATCCCCTAATTTTCAACGGATTATTTCATTGTACTTCTTAAATATAGAGGATTATTTCCTGAACAAATTGTGGGGAGGTTATTTCCGTTTTTTTACTGGATTATTTTTTGCGAAGCTTTTGCCGGGAACCAGAAAAAAAAAAAAAAAACTTTTCATAATTCTTTTAAAAATTTGTTTTCTAAATTAAATTTTAAACAAGCATTAAATCATTTTAGAATATTTGTTTTTTTTTAATTTTCCAATACGTTATTATATTTTTTATATAACTGGAAAGTAGAAAACATTAACCAATATTTAAAAACATATATAAAACTTATTAAAAATTTATTTTTAATTAAAACAAAATTTACAATTAAGTACATATCAAGTATTTTCATTTTTGAATTACTATAATTAATTCAAAAATTCAATACATATATTCATTATACCCGTATGATAGTATCGTTTTCTAATAACTTCAGGGCAATAACTTTCTCCCTCAGCTCTTTTCAGAAAACAAAAAAACACAACCAAAAAATTAAAAAAAAAAAAAACACAAAATGTTAAAAAAAATTTTTCAAGAATTATTTTTTAAACAAAATGATAATGAATAGAAACGTTTTTAATGCAAAAAAACTTATTTTCATATAACGGTAAAAAAAAATACATTACAATATACCAAAAAAAAAAACTTTTCTTCATAATAAAACAAAAAAAAAACAACTTTCTCCCTCAAACTATCAAAACAGAAACAACAAAACAAAATTGAAACTTAAATTTAAAATTTAAGAAAGAAAATTTCGCCTATATTTGTATTGCATTGCATTGCATTGCATTTTGCACAAACATGTAACGGGTATACAACAACAACAACAACAACGAAATGTACTTTGTTTAATTTTCGCGCGTTAAACTATGAACACGATGACAAAAAAAAAACAACGCGTTTTTCTTTTCAATTTTTTCTCTTCTTTCTTCTTTTTTTTTACTACAGAAGAAAAAAAAGAAAAGGAAAAAAAAATTTATGATAATTTTTGCTTTATTTTAACATAAAGGATTATTTAACTCTTTCCTTCATTTTTTTAAAATCGTATTCATTTCTGCCAAGTTAAAAACTTGTTTGTTTTTTTTTTGTTTCCTTTTTATTTTTTTATTTTTTTTTTAAGAAATAACTGTATAAGATACAAAGTTTTCCGTTAAACTTTTTCTCCTTCAGTCACTTTGAATTCGAAAAAAAAGGACATTTTTAAAAATATAACACACAAATACCAACCAATTGTATATATATATATATATATATATATATATATATATATATATATATATATAAATATATATATATTATAATATATGTACTATTTTGTTTAATTATTTATGATTGTATTATAGGTTAATGTATATAGAGGTATGTATGTTTATATATATATATATATATATATATATATGAATATTAAGTATGTATGTAGTTGTTTATTTGTTGTAAAAATAATGAGAAAATAATGAAACAAAAAAATAGAGTAAAATACTAAAAACTTTATCCTTTAAAATTATGTTGCTTTTAAAGCTTTCTTAGAATGAAAACTATTCGAAATGATTGGTATAATAATCTTGTTTTTACGTGCATTTTCTAGTTTTTTTTATATTTTAGGACTTTTTTCAAAATAAATATCTTTACAGGAACTTTATCTTTGCCTGTTTTTAAAACTTCCGTTCAGAAAGCGTAAACTGCCAGTTAACTTAAGATAGAAGGGTGAAATTTTAACAATATAGAATAAATCTCCTAAAAAAAAATAATGTTATTGAAGAATTTTTTTAGCAGCTCCAACGATTACACAGCTAGAGAACCTAAAAGCTGGAAAAAGCCCAATTTTCAATATATAAGTTTGTGAAAAAAACTAAATTTCTACTTAAATTTTCTGTTATGTGAAAACTAGATTTTGCAATATTTTGCATTTATTTTATATCCACTCTTTTCGATACTTTTGAATTTCCGAATTTTAATATTTTGAGAAAGGAAAGATATTTCTGAATTATAATAAGTTATCACAGTGATTTTTTTTGTGCTTCCTGCAGCTGTCTAAAAGTTAACAGACCTCCAAAATTTAAAATTTTCTATTTTTAGAAATGTCTAACTTAGACACCTGAGCAAGCTTTTTCGAAGTAAAATGCTAAAATTAAAGCTTTAACATTATGCTTTTATATGTGTTAATAACTTTTCTTAATTATAATAAAAAAGTTTCTTAAATTTGAAGTAATGTCTCTTAAGATGCACTTACGAACCTATAATATCTACTGATGACTGATGCGTTAGTTTAGACACCATAAATAAAAAAAAGTGTTTCGTGATTTTTCACAACTATACATAAAAAATTCTAAAGAAAATTACAAAATTTTGGTTCAAGTCACAGAAACTGTTTTTATTGTCTTTGGGGCAATTTTTTTTTTTATATAGTGCCTTGTTTCATTCACTTTTCTAGCCAAGTCACAAAATTAGTTTTCATTTTATTTTAATATTTTTCCAAAAAAAAAACCAGCTAACTAGTTCATGTGCTTTGGGTTTCTTTTAGACTTTACAGCATTCTAGGTCTACATATATGTTAATTTAATTGGCATCTTTAACTTAGTCTAATATAAGTTATATATAGGTCTTATAGTTAACTGTCATTATTTATTATTCTTCTTAATTCTTATAAATTTCAATTCCTTTAAAAAAAAAAAAAAAAAAACAAAACCAAAAGAAAAATTATAGAATTCTTTGGGTTTTTTTTTTTTGTTTTTTATTTTATTCATAAAAAATAAATTCATAATTAGATGACACCATCCGTGCGTTAATAATTTTTGAGTTTTTCTCATGCAGTGGAAAACTTTTCTCGTTATAAGTTTTTCTCATATTATCAGAGAAAAAAACAAAAAAAAATTTTTAAGTAAAATTTATGTCCTAAGATGACATAAAAGTAAACTATTTACAAAAAAAAAAAAAGTTTATTTTTATTATTTTTTTTATATGAAGATACATTTTATAATTTAATTTTTTTGTTTTTTTTTTATATAACAAAAAAAAGTTGGTCGTCGTAACATTTATAAATTTAAATTTATTTAATTTTATTTTTATATTATATTTTTTTTCTTTTTGTTCCTTAAAATTTTTAATTAGCCGAATAAATTAAAAATGTATATAGAAATTATTATGTATTCAATTTTAAAATTTTTGTCAATGTAATTTTAAATAAATTTAAATGTTTAATGTGCAAAATGGAAAGTGGTATAAAATGGTATAAAAAAAGGGTTTTTTATTTCTATCTATCTACCAAAAATTAGGATCAAACAATTAAACCCCATTATAGGCACCTATAAAATAAATTGAAATTTTGAGTAAAACTGTGATAAAATAAATGAAATTTAGTTGCTAAACATGACTAATGTTGCAATTAATTGGTTTTATTATAAAAATGATATAAAAGAAAATCTACAGGATGTACAGGATGTTCTGAAAATTAATAGCATATCATGATGTTCAATTTCAATATTCTTTAGAATAAATCGAAGAATAATTTGTGGTGATTTATTTTTTCTTCATTTTTTATCTATAGATGAATTAGTTTTTTTTATTACACTTACAATTAAAGTTTGTGTCGTTGAAAAAATTTGTAACACTGTCTTTAAATAGGGTGTCTGTCTTTACTGATTCAAAAAAAAAAAAAAAAAAATTTATTTTAAATTGATTTTTCTTTTGCTGGATACAATTTTTAATATAGACTGTAATTAACCCATCTTATTAGTTTTAGTATTTTTGTCCATTTAAGTCCTTCGTATGTTCAATTGAACTGTACTATCTGTAATTTTATAATTAATTATAATTGTAAATTTAACAATTCATGTTATTCGATTTCTGTAAACACGATGTTTTATTATTAACTCAAGAGTGCTATATAGAAATTTGGAGCTATGCTAATTTTTAGAGCTATGGAAATTTATGAAACCAATCATGGTTTTCATAGTTTGATTTTAACGTTTCATACATACATATGATGAATACATACATCAGATAATGTTATATATTAACAAAAGAAAAAAACAAAAAAAATTAACAAAAAAATTAGATTAGAGGCCAACAAGCCCCCTTCAAAACTAATTTTCTTCATAAAAATTTCTAAAATTTCACAAATAATGCAATAAGTTCGACAAGTTAAAAATGAATAATTTCGATTAAATTCAACATTCGAACTTATTTCACTTTTTACTTTAATAATTTTGTCTAAATTCTCTCACTATGAAATAAGGTCGGAAAATTAAAAATGAAATAAGTTCGAAAAAAAATGAGATAAATTAGGAGAGATCTTAGAGTTGGCTTCAAAATTAAAGTTATACGCTATTTCCAGAATACTTAGAATTATTCTGAAAAAAACGATAATCCTGATTTAAAACCAACTATTAATTCCCTTCCGATTCAGAATCCCGTATATAATTCATGTATATTTGGGAAAAGGGGCAATCCTGATTTTGTAACTAATTCTAATAACTGAACTAGGTTCAACAGAACTGAAATAAGTTCGACAAAATTATTAAATTAAAAAGTGAAATAAGTTCGAATGTTAAATTTAATCGAAATTATTGATTTCTAACTTGCCGAACTTATTTCATTATGAAAAAAGACTGACTGACGGACGTACAGAGTTAAATGTGCCAAAACCGTACAATTTTAGTTATTAAATTTCATTAAAAAGTGTTTGTATATATTATTGCTATCCAAATCTTTAACGCCTATACCACAAATACATAAAAGTCACTAAGTATTAATGGGTTAAACAAAAGTGTTTTATTCTCAAACATGTAATAACTCTAGACTCTAGATAGTATGGCTGTTAGAGATAGACTTAGACTCTTTTCTATTAAATGTAGACTTTCTCCTAATAAATGTATCAGACAAAAGATTCATTTCAATATTAAATATATTTATTTTAGTCCAAGGATGTATAGTATTTTGATGAAGTTTGTTTTTAAACTTGGTTCATCTATCCATTTCTGATTTAACTGAAAAAAAAAGAAATTGACGAATCAACTATTTATTATCATTAAAGAATATTTTATATTTTGATTCTAATTCTAGTTCAATAACTGCTTTTTTTTTTAATTTATCAGCAAATTTATTACGATATTAATACCACAGTGATTGGGAATTCACTAAAATGTATTTTTTTTGTTACAATTTTCATAAAGGATGTCATTAATTGCTAAATAGATTGTTAAAATTATATCATTGAAAGAGTTATGCTGAGTCTATGGAAGACTGTTTGGTAAGGTAATACTGCTGGTTTTATATTTTACTTATCAGCAAAATTTTAATTACTTACTTTACTAATTAAAAATTTCATTGTATAGCATCTTTAACCTATAATAATCATTTAAAGTATTAAATAAAAAACTTATTTTTTTAATCTTACTGGGGTTCTCATCTCATTTTAAAGACTAGATAAAATGGATATTTCCGAGCATTTTTTGCATCAGAAAAATATTTTAACTTGAATTAACAAATACTTGAACTAATATAATATTCTTACATATAAAAAATTTTTTTTTTCTTTTGTTTATATAAAAAAAAAATTTTTTTTAACCCTTTTTAATATTTTTTACACCTCTTTCTAAGAAAACAAGCCTTTAATATTAATTTGGATTTTGAAATTTTTATCTTTTTTTTGTTTTTTTTTTTAAGAAACATTTTTTACATAATATTTTACATTTCTCTATTAATTGTATTATCTATAAAATATAATCAACTTTAAAAACATTAATCAATAACTTATTAAAAAAAATACATCAAATATAAACCAATTTTTATTTTACCTTCATCCTACACATAAAAAACAAAAGGAAAATAAATTTAACATTTCCTTAATATCAACAACAAACTTAAAAATTTGTTTAAACAAAAAAAAAAAATACAATCATTTTTTATATCAATTTCTTCCTTCCTTTTCTGACAAAGTAATTTTCTTTCTTTATCTCTTTTACAAATTAAAAAATAAATACTTAGTATCTTTTTACGTTACTTCAAAAAAACAAAAAATTAGAAAAAAAACACAAACTGATATCACCTTAAGATTAAACCATAGGATTAAAAATTAGATATAAAAAGAAAAAAGAAAAGACAAAACCCACACACACAGGACCTTCATTCCGGCCATATCTGTTTTTGTCTTTTTTTTATTTTTCTTGTTTTATTTTAGTTCTGTTTTTGTTTTTATATGGAAACCATTTAAAAACATTGTTGGGGCCATAAATCAAAACTTTTTTGGCTAATTACTTCTAATTTTGCAATATTCAGGATATATTTATGGCCATAGGAAACATTTCAAAAACAAAAGTCTCACTAGGTAACCCTCATCTTGTTTTTTTTTTTTATTTGTGTTTTATACTTTTTGTGTTTTTTTTTTTTTGTTTTTGTTACTTTTAATGGAAAGAATGTCTTAAAACCCCAACTCTAAGATTTTAACAAAAACAACAATTAGATTGAACCCCAGAAAGTTTAATAAGAATAAGAATCTAAAATGTGTTTCCTTATAAGATACAACACACCCATTAGAAAAGTACAAAAAAAAAAAGAAACCAAACCACCCGCTAAGATAGTATGAGATAAAAATCTTTACATATAAAAGTAATTATATATAAGTATATAATATACTAATATATATTATATAAATATTCACAAATATATACAGTGGTATGATAAATAATAAGTACAAACATTTATTGTTAAATATAAAATTTGGATATAAAATAAAGAATCTAAAAAATAATAATGGGATAAAAATTGAATAAAAATAAAATGGCACATTTTCTTTATTTTCAACAAAAAAAAGTTCACAGTGTCAAAAAAATTTAAATTCTCTTTAACGTTTGTTTTTTTATTTTTCCAAAAGAAATTATATCCTTACCGAATTTTATTCATTTTTGCTGATATTCTGAACAGAACAGAATTTTCTGGTTTACGAATTACAATACAGGAGTTGAATGGTGAAAATCTTTAAAACAAAAGTGCTTATAAATAAATAAAAAAATTTGTAAGAATCGTTCAACTTACAAAAATAGCAGATATCATTTATCAATATTTAAAATCCTTTGAACAACCATGAACCAAAAGTGCTCTGGAATAATACTCCAAAAAATTTGCTGAAATCGATTTTATTTTCTTTTCGAAGCAGAAAATAAAACCGGAAATTACGATTTTTTTAACTTCAATCTAATTATCGCTTTGGTGGAGAAATAAAGTCGAATCGGTGTTATATCCATTTTCCAAATATAATTTTATTTTTTATATTTTAATCGTTTTTTTGGAAATTGTCAAAACACATTATAACAGGCATCGACTGTCTCACTATAAATAAGATTTTCAATAATTTATTTAAGAGATTGGTTAATGATTTGGGGCCAATTAAAGTGCTTTGGGGATTGGGGTCAATCAAAGGGCTTTAAGACTTGGAGTTAAATTTAGGATCCCTCAACAAACTTTGGGGCTACGTATAGTTTAGGGTTATTTTAACCTTCTGATATTCTTATAAACTTAATATAATAAAAAAAACTCTATTTAATACACAGTTTATTATACCTTAATTCTCTCAATAACTATTCCAAAATTAAAGTTATTTGATTGAACAAAAATTTCTATCATATTCCCTTATAGTTAGAAAAACAACTTGCAACATTTAGAATGGTTAAATAAAACTTACCGAAATTCATTACTGAAAAAATCATTTTGTAATCCATTGTATCTTAAATATACTATACAAAAAATATACATATATATATATAAAAAAGCAACCTGAGTAACATCAGGCCAGAATATTGCATAACAAAAAGAAAACCTCATTTTCATCGTCTTTCAAGAAGTTTTTCTTCATTTCTTTTTCTGTTTCGAATGGTTGTAAGAAAATCAGAAAAAAAACAACAAAACAAACAAATAAGAAAAGAAAAACAAAAAACTTCTAATGTAAGAAAGTATCTATGGAGATATTAAAAGAATCTCCCATTATCTTTCTATCCACTGAATAAATTTGTCTATACTTAAACATATAATGTATACCTTTCTCTATAACAAAAGTATATCCTTAAAAATAAAATACATAATTATTAAGAAGAAAAAGAAAGAGGGAGATAGATATAAAAATAAGAAATGAGACTGTTTTGTTTTTTTTTTTCTATTAGTTTTTATTTTTTTTTATTTTTTCTATTTTTATTCGTATAGAACCATGAAAATTTTCCTACCGGAAGACATTTGTAAAATTTCGCCCTTGTAATGGCGGCGGAACTTGATAATATTTATATATATATATATATAAATATTGTACTTAAATATAAAGATATTCAAAATAAATGTATATGTATATATATGTGTACATATGCACACATTTTATAAGAATGAAATTTTAATAAAATATCTAAGATTTTATAGTAGGAAGAAGGTATACATAGAACAAAAATATCTATAGATATATTATATTACTATATAAATACAAAATATAAGGAAATTATATATACCTATATTATATCTTAAAATTAATATTTTGTATACATTGAGATTAATTGCTGTACTTAAGGATAAAAAAAATTTTCATTTAAGAAATTCTTCTTCTCATATTTTTTTTTTTTATTAAGTTTTTCTCAGTTATTCCTTTTTTCTTTTTGTTTTTTTTTTTTATTTTCTTAAAAATAATGGTAATAACTCTTAAAATTTATTTTTTTTTTTTTATTTTTTATAAAGAAAAAGAATTGTGAAGAAGAAAAAGAGAAAAAAACGTGAAAGATTCATTTTTTTTTTGCAATTTATTTTAAAGAAAGGATTAAATTTTTTGATTCTAAAAGGAAATTGTAAAAATTTAATAAAAAAAATTAATACACGAGTATAGTAAATTGTTTGTTACTTTAATTATTTTATTTTAATTTTTACATTTTATTTTGGGCAGTAAAAACCTTTTAAAATAGGATTAAATATTTTAATTATCTAATGGAAATTTACAGAAAATTGTATTATATTAAAAAAAAAAAAATAAGTAAGAGTGTATAAAGAGCTACATTTTAAATTATATTTCAATGTGTACATATATGTATGTATATATATACATATCTTTAAATTATATTATGTTAACCTTTATTTTTATTGTATTTAGATTGCATAGTATTATGTTTTCCATGGAAATGTGTAAATTCTCATAATGTAAAAAAATTACGACAGCCTTATTTTCAATAATGTTAAGCAAATCATTTAATATACCATTTTTTTTTAACTATAAATAAAAGTTCATTTTTTCGGTGTAGAAATTTTCAATAAAAGTAATAAATGTTAAAATTCGTCACTTATTATAACCAAATAGTCCTTCAGCTAGTCAGGTTTATTCTAAGTTTAATTTCCATTAATCTGTTCTAAAAAAAAGAGACTTTACCAGTCTTTCAGATCAAAGCATTTACAAAAATTACTTACTAACAATATTTTTAATTAGATACTTAGATTATACCTAGACCTTAGTTTTAGTCTTCGAATATTGTATTTTAGTCCTTTTTCCTATTATCATGTTATGTAAATTTATAATTTACGGACGACATGGATTTGATTTTATTTTTAATTTTGTACTTTTATTTATAATATCAGTTTTTTATTAATATAATCTTATTATACGATACACCGCCGTGACAACGTTTTGGCTGTTAAAAAAAGGGACATTTTAATTCACAGTACATCATCGTCACAGCATCATAATACTGCCGTTGTAATGAAAATTAACCTTTTTCAAACCATCAAATCCAACAAGGTTCCATAAGAATTAGTCAACACTCACTTTTTAGCTTCCAGATGTATCTTTAGATCTATTTTGTCAGTTAAATAAATAATATGAGTTTCAATATAAAATTTATTTTAGAAACGTATTTTTGAACTATGAAACTCACTATATATAATATAACTTATACAAGCGTATACAACTTTGCCCCCTTTTATGATAACATTCAAAATTTAAAATATTTGGAAGTAATTACATAAAAGTTTGCACCTTTTATTTCATTATAATTCTCGTTTTATTTTTTGGTTTTATATATGTTAAATTTATGTTAAATCTCTGGTAGAAAAATCTTAAAATAAATTTAAAGTTATTTCAGATATTTAAATTTGTCAAAACACAAACATATATTTATCAGTACGTAATTGCTTCAAAAGCGAAAGTTTTCTACATTTTCTTAAATTTTTCCTTTTTTTTCAATTTTCTTGGAAATTTATTTGTTTTCCCATAAAAATTCATTTGAATAAATATATAAAATACATAAAATGTACATATGAATTTGAATGTGAATTCATTCGTGAATTAAAAAAAAAAAAACCAAAAATGAAAAAAAAACTTTATTATCTTTAATATTAATTCAAAAGATGTACTGAAGTTGAAAACTTAAATAAAATTATCTAGTGACAAAATTAAGAAAGACAGAATATATAGGTAAACTTTATAGTAAACTTTATTACACATTAACAAATAGATAGAAATTTTGTTTGGCTTTTGTCATTGTTATTGAAGTTGTCGTTTCCTGTTTTTAAGGAATTATATACGATAAAAGAAAATTGTTGAAGTTAAAAACTGTACTAAGTAAATACTTTTTTTGCTTAATTATTTTTTTGTTTTTATTTTTTTTTTAATATTCAACAAATTTTCAGATTTCCAATTATATTCATAATATATGCAAATTACCTACCCTACCATAATTTTGACGAACAAAATTAATTTCATGTTAATTTATTACATTGATAAAACTTTAAGATTTTTTTTAGCTCCAGAAACAACTTTTTATTTATAAAATTTACCTTTAAACTTACGGATGTATGATTAAGTGAAAAACTTAATTAAATGAAAATTCAATAAAATTCTAATAAAAAACCGTGCCATTTTTGAGTATATTTTGTTGGACATATTTTGTTTTGTTGTTTTTTTTTTTTTTTTTTAAACAATATTGAAAAGTTTCAAATAACAAAATAAAAATTGTTTTTAAAAAACGATGTTCCACTTTTCAGTATATCAAATGAATTAACAATCTATATTTTTCTTATTTTTTCTATAAATTCAATTATATAAACTTTTTATTTTTCTACTATTTTTTTTTTTATTAATTGAAAATTTTCTCAGAAAAAAAAAAAAAAATTAAAAAATTAACAGACAAAAAACAAAAACTTAAATTGTTGCAATAAACGGAAATGAAAAACATCAAACTTCACTCAGTTTTCCACTAAAACGGAAAAGAAAAAATCTAAAAATAAAATAAAACTAGAAAAGAAGAATAAAAACAAAAACGAAAAAAGAAAAACAAACAAAAAAGAAAAGCTAAATAACAAAATGAACATTTCTAAATGACTGAAACAGATGAAATTTTTTTTTTTTTATTTTTTGTTTCATAGATGTCATTATTTAATAACTTATTACGTATATATAAAATAAATTATATATATATATATATGTAGATATATATATATATACGTTATATCTATGTATAAATATTTTTTAATATATACACTTATATACATTACGTATGTATATATATATACATATATATACAGCATAAATATTTAAGAAATCTACTATAAAATTTTCAATTCATTTAAAGTTAAAGAAAAATCAAAAGAAAAGTCAAAAAGATTTCTTTATATTTTTGTTTTTACTAACAAAGAAATTAAAAAACTGAACAAAACAAAAACCAAACGAGGAAAAAAAAAATTTTATATTTTTTCAAAGTCTACTGACATTACTTTACTTTTACTGGTAAAAATATAACAAAAAAAAAAAGAAGAAAAAAGAAAATAAAATAAAAATAATAAAAAGTTAATGCCATCCTTATACCAAAAAAAAAAATAAAAAAAAAAAAAAAAGACAAATTTATTTCAACCAATTCGTTGAAAATTCTTGAAAAAATAAAAAACAAAGATTTAAAATATAAAAGATACATAAATATACACACCAGAAACATTCACACGCATTTTTACTCTTAGAAAAACTTTTTAAAATTTTTATTTCTTTTCTCTTCATTCTTCATCTCTTCCATCATTCTTCCTTCCATATATACTTGTACTTGTACATATATATTTTTTTTTCTCATCTCTATCACTTTAAAAATTAAGAAAATGAATTTTGGAAAATTAAAAGCAAAAATTGTCTTAACAATAAAATGTAAAAAATAAAAACAATAAAAAATATTTAAAAAAAAAACTTTTTCAAAAATAAAAACAAAAAAAGTAAAAAAAAAAAAAAAAATTTATATTTTGTATACATACGACACGATTTAAAGTATTGAAAAATTTTCTTAACTCTCGCATTTTTTAACGCTTTAAAACATTTTGAAGAATTATTTAAAAAGAAAATTAAATTGAAGTAAATTCAAAGTTTTCCATTTATTAAAAATATTACTATTATATAGATATGTAATATTAGTATATATATAATGAATATTTATGTATATAGTTATATATAAGTTTATTAAAACAAAAACTAAAAAAAAAAAAAAAAAGTTTAGAAATGAACAATAAAATCTATTAATGTCACAACAGGTTTTTCATCGTTAATCATTTTCTATTTTTATTATAATATAAAGCAACATAAATTAAAATATATATATATATATATATATATATATATATATATACATATATATATAGAAATATATAATGATGTTACAATAATTTGAACACACACAACATATACATATACATATACATATATATACATATATATATAGAAATATATAATGATGTTACAATAATTAGGACACACACAACACAGACATATTATATATATATATGTATATATAAAATCATAGAAAATTTTGTTTTTGCATAAATAAAGTAACCTTTTAGGCAAATTCAACTTTTACACTACTACAACTTTAATAAAGAAATTACAAAAATAGAAATAATAATTTGATGACGGTCGAATCTTGAGAATATAATCGATATACATATCATTTGTTCTAAGCAATATCGAGCATTTTAAAAAAATCTCTTCTATCTTACATGCAGACTTCTGACAAGGACGATCTGTTACGAAGCCCTGAAACATGATACTATTGGGTATTATATACCACCGATGGTGGGCTCTAAACTAAATTTAGGAATAATGTCTGTAAGTCACAATGTCCTTAAATTGGTGAGGCATAACACCATAATAATTTTTGTTGTTTTTTGATATTACGATTCATCAAAATCAAACAAAAAACCCTAATTTATAATAATATGACCCACCTTAAATCCTAAATAAAGAAAAAACATGTATCAAAAATAATACTTTCTGTCAGATAAATAACTTAACTTTATTAATTATATATTATTTATTATGATACAAAATTTAACAAAAACGCTCTTACATATAATACATATTATAAGACATTTATATTCTTGTCAACAAAATAGTAAAAAGGCTTTAAAAGTCCCACCTCCACTATTTTAAATGTTTTGTAGTTCATTGCTAAATTATTTCTTAATTATTTTTCCCACATAAGTATGAAATAGTGAGGGTTCTCGCAAACTTCCGCTAAATAAATTATTGAAAATCAGATTCTCTTAAACTTCATAAACTCTTAAACTTTGTTTGGGATATTGCATCCTCTCGCTGCTGGGGTATTATGATATTATAGATATTATGGCCCGAGGCCTCATGACACGTCAGCTAGGCTAAAGCATAAAAAAAAATGCAACACACTCTGTTGTATTGTTAATTGCTAATATCTATTTAATGAACCGCTAATAAAATATGTACTGTTATTAAAATTACGGAAATAACGAAAATTCTTATAGAAATAAATGTATAACTGTTATTACAACTTGATAATCCTTTTTTTGTTTTTTTTTTTTTTTGATGAAGGTTGAGCAGAAAAATGCATTGCAATAATATAGACTCCGATAAAACATTCTTACATTATATATTTATATTAAAATATTTATAATAAATATTTAATATAAATTTCATATGTGATATATAAATATGAATTTAAATTATTTTGTTTTACACTTTGTTACTTATATTAAGTTATATTTAATAAATAATTTTTTGTTGTTTATTCGCCTGCACGCAGTCTTTCATTGCCAGCTGGGGTTGTAAATATCTTAAGAAAGAATTATTCTTAGATTGTGCGTGGGATTTAAACCCACACTACCTCGGATTTACCCACTAGATCACACCGCATGCGGCTCTTACCACTAGATCAAGTATGGGGTCCGCTTAAGAAGAAGACTAGAAATAAAATTAACTACTATATCATATTACAATTTTTTGCTATATCATATTATAACTTCAAGCTTGAAAATCTTAAAATATGCTATATCTAATCTTAGGCTATATTATAAAATAAAATTAACATTTATTTTGTTAAGTTTTATTATTATTTTGCTTATAATAAAAAAAATCTTGCATAGTTCAGTTAATAAAAAAAAGTTCTGTTTAATAAAATTTTATGAAATGCATATACGTGCATATATACCAAGTCGTCATAAAATCTTTTTGAAAATTCTTAAAACTTTGCTTTTTTTGCTAATAAACTGCTCTGCTCCAAAACTGCTCCAAAATACAAACACAATTGATGATGATAATCCGATATTTACAAGATAAATTTTTCATTGATTTGAATTTCTTTTGATTGACATTTAAAAGTATCCTGCCGTTTGATTTTGGTATTTTCAGAAACTCTATTAGAAAATAATTAAAGAAGTTCTAAATATTCAGTTGTTATTTGAGATTTGACAAAAAATTTTATGAATAAAAAAAAACATAAAAATAAAATCTAGTTAAGAAGATGTATATATGTGTATATATATATATTAATTTAAAATAGATAATATAAAAATATCCTTTAAATATCCTTTCAACTTTTTACGTACCTACACTTATTATTATAAATATTAACATATATATGTATATATTTTTTAATAAGTCAGTTACTAAGGACATTTTTATAAAAGAACAAAAATTTTTATAAGAAATTAAGAAAAAATTGAAAACTCAATTTTAATTTTTCCTTCATTTTGGAAAAAAAAAACATTTTTAAAAAAAAAAAAGATAAAATGAAAGAAAAATACTTTTTTTATTAATTTTTTTTTCTTCTTTTTTTTTTATTCCTAGAAAAGGTATTAGTCACTCTAATTAAACAGATTATTTAATTAAATTTATGCCATTGAATCATGTTTTCATTTTATGTTATTACTTTTTTCTCTTTCTAACTTTTTTTTTTTTGTTCTTCTTGTTTTTTGCTATTAATGATTTATATTCTTTGTTTTAAATTAAGAGGGACGGATAAAAATAAAAACATGAAAAAAAAAGAAAAAACAAGACATTAAATGGATTTTAATGGCGTCGGTAGGTGTATTAAATATGTTCATATATATATATGTAAACCTATACAACGTCAACATATATATATGTAGTAATATATAGATATTAGATATAGACAACAATAAACTTTCAATTTTGTATAGAAGTATACACGAAAACGACGCCTGTTTTATTAATTATGCGCGTCAACTATAATAAATCCTCGTAAAATTAAACAAGGAAATTTCGGGAATAACACTGCAACATTAGAGATCGATTTTAAAATATGGTTTTTTTTCTCAGAAACAGATTTTACTACTATAGAAAGCTAGAGGTTATACATAACATTGTAAAACAAGATTTTTCGCAAGTCGGTAACTTATCCACAAACTTTCGCATATGATTATGAAAAATATGCCAAATAAATGATAGATTATAGCAATTCATAAAATATTTTAGTACATTTATTAGTATCAAAATTATTGCAGAGGTTCTTGAATTCAAACCCCGGTCAGGTTAGATAAATAAAAACAATATGTAATAATTTCATATCGTAATAATGTATATCGTATAATTAAAAGTAATCGTAATAATATTATTAATAATAATAGTAATAATAATAATAATGATAATAACAGCTGCTACAGTAGAACTATATTTGATTATATCATGCAGGAAGGTGTTATATACTACTGCATGTTGTAACTGTTGTAACGCTATAGTCAATGTTAGCAAAATAGTAATAATAATAAGCGAATTCATGGTTTCCTTACAGTACCACTCCCAATTCAATGTTTCGTCATTCTATTGTCCTATCGTTTCCTTTCCCTACTCCCTAGCCATACTGTGTCTGTAGGTAGGGGTTTCATCCCATTATACTGGCTTAAATGGGGGAGATGGTTTAATCAGTAAGAATCTAACACTACCAAAAGGGAATTCTTGGTGTCTTTGGAAAATTCCCACCCGCCTTAGTACAGTATACTCCCTTATTAAGTATATTTATATTATGCATTTTTCTGGATTTAAAATGGAAAATTTCCGAGTGGTACGAATTCTCATTTCTTTAAAATTTGGCTTTTGAAAAATCTCATGTATTAAAATAACAATTTTTCTCACTGAATCTCATTAAATCCCCATTGTGTAATGTAAGTGTAAATGTAAGGTTTGACTAAAAGTATGTTCCAACATTGTATTTTCAACGAGAAAATATAAATAGAAAAAAAATCTTACTATAATTAAATGTTATAACAGTAGATCGGTATATTACTAAAATTATTAAAAAACTATCTGGTCTTGGTCAAACTTGTAGTTAATCAAAAAATAGATGTGGTCTTTCAAATTTCAGTTAACATTTATACAGATTTCGAACTCATTTCATTCCAATATAGCGTATTTCGAACGTAGCCTCACTAAAAAGAATTAATAGTTTAAAGCTACCAAATTAGTATTTAAATAATAGAATAATTTGTTTAGCTCTTCTATGTTTGGTATCTACATGTAGACCAAAATATCTTGTATAATTTGTACATGAACACATTTAATTTTTTTTCATATAAAGGGTATTGGACGAAGATAATCACTACTGTTAAAAATATAAAAATAGTCCAAAATTAGGAAAAATTAGAAAAATAAATAATTATTTTATTGGGCACTTTAAAATTATTTTTAGAATTTTTACAGAATTTCGTACATTATCGATTTTTTTTTATATTCGCCTTCTTCCATATAATAAGACCCTAAGAACATTTATAAAAGAACAAAAACTTTTAGGTAAAAATATATACAACCTTTTACTTCTTATCCTTAATTTTTTTTCTAAAACTACCAAATATACATATAAATCTTATTCAAATTCAAAATAAATAAATACATATTATAAATAGTACAAAGTTGTATTATAGAATCAATTTTATGGTTAAATGTTTTACAAAAATATTAACTATTTTTTCTTGGAAAAAACATTTTGATCTGACATACTTTAAATTAAGAGGAAATATAATTAAATTTATAACTAATTCTAAGAATCTCATTAAAACTCTTTTCAATAAAAGATACTTAATTTTGTCTAGATTAAAAATTATTTTATTTAAACTCCCACCTTTTTCTGCTTTTAATTTTTGTTTTGTTTATTTTTCCAGTTATTAATATATATAAATTTTAGGCATCGCAGTTTTTTAATTTTTTTTTTTAATTTGAAATAAATTTGGCCCCTTTTATTTAGTGATACCCTCAATTCATTATAAGTAATGAGATCAAGTTATTAACGTTTAACAAAAACGTACCATGATCATATCTTCTAAATTGAACATGAAAAATAAATAACTTTTCAATTCCAATTAACATTCCAACATTTCTTAATAATATGAAACATTAAATTCTTATTAAGTACCTTATGCCAAATATTCTGTCTGATTACTAAAAAAATATAATAACTATTATATATATTTTTTTTTACTTAGGTACATATGAGTTTTTTTTATTTCATTCAAATGTCCTTTTTGTTTTTTTTTATATTTTTTATTATTTGAAAGTAGAATCAATTGGGAAACATTTAAATAAACGATACCATAAACTTAATTCCAATTGAACTTACACCATAAAATAAAAATAATTTAAATTAGTTTTCTTAATTTTTTTTTTTGTTCAATTGATCCGTCACGCAAATCGAGTTTATGTCATTTAATAGAATAGATTCTGTCGAGATTAACCGAATGCAAATTTATTTTTAGACAATCGTATGCAAATATGTAAATAAAAAATATAATTTTTTAATAAATCCGATTACTGAACTAAAGTAGGAAGAATTTTTTTTATAATTCTTTTATTGATGAAGACTGAGTTTAGATTTTAGGTCGGTAGTGAGTCTTTAAACGCAGGAGAACCTATTTAAAAATAGATATTGTTAAGACTCCTTAGATATATGGTGTTAAGTTTCTTTAAATATAATACCACTATGATTTTTTTAGATCCATGTCAGACAGTTCAATCTGTAAAAATAAAACTATACAGAGAAATATTCGGCTTTTTATTTCCCAAACTGGGACGGGTGCACAGAAAGTGTTCCGCGCTCTTTATTTATCGCATGAACATCTCTACAAAATCAACAGTTAATAAAAGACAATGGTCCACAAAAACATTAATCAATTGTCCTACTTCAGGTAAAGAGAAAGAGAGATTATATACAATTAGCACTTTTGAAACTCCTACTCATATGGCTTTGGTTGTTTTGCAAGTTCCCGCTCTTCAGCCTACTCAAAGAAATTTTTCTTAATGTTAAAATTGAGAATTTGTATTGGTAAGTGAACTGATGAGGTAATATACAACGAAAAGTTCAAAGTTCTTATAATTGATTTGCTAACTGATTCATTAAGTAATTCATTTTTTTAAATTGCCATTCGTGCAATAGTCAACTACGGAATCTAAAAAGACTATTCATCAGTTTCGAAGTCGCAAGTTTGAAGTATAAAACCGGCTTAAACAAACATTAATTGACTAAGCAAACCTATTGATATATTAGTTGTGTTCTTTTGATTCAGGTCAAGGTCGGAATTTTATAAAATTCAAAAGAACATATCGGGTTAATCTGAATAATTTTTTTTTTTAAGTTCGCAAACCCTATATAAAAAATATTGTTCTGATTTGTGACATTTTAGTTCCAATTTAAAAATAAATAATAAATATTATAAGGGGTCTATAGAATTTTGAGTTTTGTAATTTTTAATAAAAGTTGTTTTTAAAAAAATTTGAACCGGCGTCTCGGTGACCTAATCGAATCCCGCACACGTCGTAAGAATAATTTTCCCTTACGACATTTACAGCCACGCCTACAAAGAAAAGACTCTGGAATTTCCTTGTCACATTTATGTGCCAGGGGAATGAATTAAAAAAAAAAATAAAGAAAATGGATTTTTTTAAATTTGTTAATTTACTTTTTGAATTTTTGAAAAAGTCATTAATTCTGGGGCATCTAGATAATGTGCAAAACAGAGCTATTCGTCTTATCAACGACCTCAGTGTAATTTCAATGCTCACTCCACTCAGCCATCGCCCTAGATATCTCGTAGGGATTTTATAGATATCTCATAGGGATTAACACCTGTTCCCAAGAAATAAAACAGTTAATGCCTCCACTCAAAGTTTTCTAACAAGAAAGAAGCAGTGAAACAGAAGCTCGTCCCTATGATGTACAGTTATCAAGATGGCGAAATACAGCTTATGGAAATTCGTTTGTTACGCGCACGTCCCGTTTGTGGAACCATATACCATTACATGTGTTCCCTAAAGTTGGTAATTCATATGTGCACGATTTGCACTAAATTTAAGAAGAACATTAACATCTTTCTTCAAAATATCCCTCCAAATTTTCCTATCTATCCCCCATAATCCCAAATTTCCTAATTCCAATTTCTCCAATCATCCTTCCCACATGCCTATCCCCAAAACCAAGCTGTACATTTATTTTAAAGGTTCCATCCTAAAGTTTGGTTTTAAAAAGGGTGTGATTTTGGTTGGTAAAAGTCCAACACTAACCTCCTCAGTTCCTATTGGTGTTTTTCGAGTTTTCCACCAACCTCTCGTAAAAAAAAAAAAAACCTAGATAAAATCTTTGAATAAAACCTAGATAAAACCAGATAATTATATGGGTTTTGAGTTGTCATTTTATTTCCATATTAAACGGATGACCTACACCAAAAACCTTGAACCAAAGCAAAAGAACACAGCTATTATTATATTACATATTTACTTCTTTAAAAATAATCGTCAAACATAAATTCTCTACGAAATAATAAACATGTTATATTATATGGAATATTTTTCATACCATCTTCATTGTATTAAATCAAATAAAAAATCTCATATTGTATTTCCTTTTTAAATTAAATCTATATAATTCTATATATATGTAATATACTACATCCAACTATATATATATCAACTAAAATTTATAGATATAGATTATTATCCAAAAAATAAAAATCTGCTACAATGGTCATTTTCTACTCGTAAAATCAAATAAATTGGGTTTGAAACTTTTTTCATTTTTTTAATAAAATAAAAAAAAAAAAAAATTGGTAGAAATTTATTTTATTGCGAAAAATTCATTTTATTAGCCACCATAAATTTTGTAGTACCCAGTATTTTTGGGTGACTTATGCTTTTATATTATTTTTTTTTTTTTTTCTTTTACTTATAAAAAGAAAAATTACTTAATTTTTAACAATAAAAGATTTGACCAGAACAATATACGCAAAAATAAAAAAAAGGGGTCAAAACATTTTATTCTGAAAATGATTTAAATGCAATTTAATTTTTTTTTTTTTAATCTATTCCACTTTTTATTGCTTAACTCTCTCACCAAAAATTTTAGTTTTTTATTTAGTCAAATCTTTCGAAGGACATTTAATTTTAAAAGTTATAGCAGGTGAATAACTTACATACACGGGATTAAAATGTATGCATATGTATATTTAAAATATTCACTCCCCCTCTTACAAAATATAGATATACATACACACATACAAATAATATATTATATATATGAATATGCATATATAGATTGCTATATAATGTAAATAAGATTGGTTCTCTTCTAATATATGAGAGCATTCCAAAACCAAAGAAGGGTCCACTTAAGAGTAAAAAAAAAAATTAAATAAAATTCTTTACAGCAAGGATATTAATAAGTACTTCCGTTTGATAAGAATTTCTATAAAAAAAATAAAAAAAACTAAAATAAATTCTTGTAATAGTACTTTAGTATCAAGTAAAGGACCCACTATACATGATGATTCGATATTTTAAGGATATCTTTTACACTTTTATTCCATATCTTTTTTTTTAAATGTAAGTGTATATATTTTACAATCTTAAAGGAAAAAAACAATGAAATCGATACCCTACTATAAATTAAACACAAAAAAAAAAATATAGAGAAAGCTTTGATAAAAAAAAGAAAGAAAATATTGGAAAAGTAAAGGAAAAAACATAGATATTTTTAAAATGGTTACATGTATACTAAAAGTTAATAGATATAGCTTAGATTTTAAAATGTGACTTTCTTTTACAAAAAATTGTTATAACTTGACTTTAATTTTGAACAAATATTTTTTGTCTTGACTTTAATTTATATATTAAGTTGAATTTTATTTCTTTTTTTAAATGGGACTTCACTACTTTTCTAAAATCTGCTTCCTTTTCTCCACTTTTTTTTTATTCTTTATAATTTTCTCCATGTAGATCTTTTTCTTTTCCTAGTCATTCTATTTATCTAAAAATTGTATTTTTTTTTTTGACTGACTGACAATAATCGACTTTACTGTTATTTAAGGTGACGTGATCCGGAAGACATTGGCCTCGGAAAAAAATAGACATTGGTCCGATATTCTGCAAAAATATTCTGTAAAAAATGTATAACCCTGATTTTAAATCCAACTCTAAAATCCCTCGCAACGCTTTGTCCGCTACATTTTGTCCGGCCACCATATGTACATATTCTGGAAAAAGCACAACCCTGATTTTTTAACTAATTACATAAAATCCCTATAAATTCGGAATCTACACATATACATAAATATGCATATTTTGAAAAAAGAGGCAACGCTGATTTTGAATCAACCTCTAAAACCACTCCTAATTCAAAATCCCGCATAAAGATATTTATAAATATTTTCGATAAAGGGAGTAAAGTGATTTTAAATGCAATTCTAAAATCCCTATGAATTCAAAATATTGTATATACATATATATAAATATTTTGGAATATTACCCTGACTTTGTAACCAACTCCAACATCCTTCCTAATTATTTTTTTTAAAAACATATTTCAACGTCAAAGAATTTAAAATAAAACCTATCTAAAAAATTCCGGATTAATATCCAAGAAAATTTCCAATCCAAATATTAAATAACAGAGCGGGGCATTAGCCCTGGAAAAAATGGACATTAGTCTGGAAGAAAATATATTAAAATCATAACAAAAATTCCGGATTAAAGTCCAAAAAAACATGGACAGTGTTCTGGAGAAAATGGACATTAATCCGGAGTAAAAGTCTAGACTACTGTTCAAATTTTCAGTAATGCACTAATGTTAGTTATAAAAATAGTTAGCTAATAAAAGCTATATTTTAAATAAAATACTATAGCCTGAAAAAAAATACTTTTAAAAGTAAGAACAAAATAATTTGGTGAAAAATCGAAATTTTTCTTTTATTATTTTTTAAAATTAAAACTCGTACGTTATTAACAATTTTTATTCATCTTATTTTACTTCATTTTTATTTGTTAGTTCTTTAATTAAAACTTTTATTTTGATTTGTCGTGCTATTTTAATTTTTTTTTCTCTACTAAAAATTCTTTCCCGGAACCTCTTTAAAATTGGCTTAAAAGAATAATAACTTGATATAAAACTAACCATTACATTGTTTTTGCCATATTTGTTTAATATTAACATCATTATTAGATTGAATTTTAGTTTAAAAATCTGAAAATTTGTTAAACCTACCCATAATCTCCACCCTCCTTGATACTCACTTTAATAGTAACTTACTGAAATTTTAAATTATTCAATTTTAAAATTAACAATTACTTCACTTTACAATTGTTTCAAAACTTGATATATTTAAATTTCAAATAATTGAGACTGCTCTTATTAATAAACAATTTTTTTTTTTATAAAAGACTCCTTTCTACTATTTCAAAACACAAAAAAAAAAACAGAAAAATCAGTGAAAAAGACCAATCTAAACTGGTCGAAAACACATTTGTTATCATGGTTTTTCTAGTGATATTAATTTTTGAAACCATAAAATGTTTTTTTTTTTAACAAATCCTTAAATTAAAAATGACAGAAGAAGGTACTTTTTTTGCATTTTTCTTTTCTAATTCTATTCGGCACGTGCCTCTAATTCACTTTTTTTCTACTCCTAGTCTTTAAAAAAAAAAAAATTAAATTTTTGTCATCACACTTTCCTTTAACTGACATCATCATATAGCCATCATTTTCTCTAATCATTTTTACTGCCCGCTTTTATCCTCTTGTCCTTGAATCTTTCTACTCCCTTTCTTAATTTTTCGTCCTGACAAGAATCAAATGATGATTTAATTCAAGATTCAGTCATTGTTCAAATGAAAAAAAAAATACTCTTTTAATAATTTTTCAATTCATTTTTTTTTTTTAGAAGGAGAAAAAGACGAAGAAGAGGAATAAAAACGCCCATCACTCAATTCAACCACCCCATTATAACGGTATAAAATTAAAATTAAAAAAAATAAGAAAGCAGAAAGAGAAGAAAAAAACTTTAACATTACCACAATTCCATCCAATTTTCGCTGTTTCTTGACTACAGCTACTATTCCTGAATTTACAAAAATAAAAAATGCTAGGCAAGTAATTTTCTGAACAACTTTTAAAGATATTTTTTATTGTTGTTATTGTTTTTTTTTTTTGTTTTTCATTTTTGAGTAAAATGTATATAATTAAAAAAAAAAAAGAATTAAAATTGTGGTACGCATTTTTCTCGCCGTTTTCGTTTTAGTCCTTATTTTGATTTTATTTATTTTTAATATTATTATTGTATAGTTATATACATTTTAAGGACTACAACACTAGAAACTCCCTATCCGCAATATGATTATGTCAACTATGAAAAATAATTAAGTGACCTCAAGCACTTTTCACTGTCATTATACATTTTTATTTTTATTTTGTTTTATTGTTCTGAATTTAACTGTAGGCCGAAGATAGAGCAACTTGGAACACAAAAAAAATATTCTTATTTGTACAATTTGTACATTTTAAAGTACCTACAAGTATGCAATGCAATTTACACGTACTATTTTTAACAAAACAAAAAAAATTTTGTACTTATGCGAATTTTAACATAAAATTACTAATGTAATTAAACTTTTAAGAATTTATTATATGAATTAATTGAAAAGTATAATTGAATGTAATAATTGTTAAAATAATAAATGATAATTTTAATTATATAATATTTATATTTACATACATTTTTTACGTTTAAAAATAAAAAAGTTGGAAATAAATTTCATTTAAATTTATTTAAAATTAGGGTATTTCTCTCCTTCAGCTTCCGAGCCCGACTTGCTTGAAATTTTACGTTACGGTACCCAGTGACGTCACATATACTTCATAGAACACGACTTTGATCGGCAAGCTCATTTAAAGATCAAATTTATTATTATAAATTTTTTCTAATATTCAGAATTATTTTACTTAAAGCGTTATATTTTTGCTCTTCAACAATATGCAGGAACGAAATTTTAACGGTGCAGTAACAGAACGCCCGCGCGGCCTTAATACCAAAACTTTTGGAATTAACGCTCGTGGGCTTTAAATCCTTTTTAAAAAATAATTACAGTCCACGGGTGCTAATTCCACTAGATATTGGGCTTTAAGCCCATTTCGAAAAAGAATTAAAGCCCACAGTAACACAAAGGTTACTATCATTATTCTGTATTTCATTTAACTGGATTTTATTTGGTGACATGTCAGTAGTCCCATGGTCAGAAGTCTCACTGGGACTTTTGACTCACTTCAATGAACCCGAAGTCCCACGGGACTTTTGTCCCATTGTTAAGGCCACAGGGATTTTGGGAGGGATTTTAAAATTAAATTCAAAATCAGGATTATACGCCTTTTACAGAGTATTTAGATATATGCTTATGAAAGTTTCTGAATTAGGAGATATTTTAGAGTTGGTTACAAAATCAGGTTTATACCGCCTTTTTCCAGAATATGTATATAATCCTCCTAATTCGAAACTCGCATATGCATACATCTAAATATTCTGTAAAAGGTGTATAATCCTAATTTTAAATTCAATCCTAAAACCCCTACCAAAATCGCTGACAATAGGAGTATTGCTTATATAAATAGGAAAAAGCATATAACGCTGATTTTGTAACCAACTCTAAAATCCCTCCCAATTCAGAATCTCGCACATATACATATTAGTAAACATTCTGGAAAAAGGGGACACCTCCATTTTTATCCAAAACTCTAAAATCTCTCCTAATACGTTCGCTCTAAATATTATACTACTCTCTTCTTTTAATAACAAAAAATACTGTCCAACTCAAACTCCAACTCAACTCAAAAGGAATTAAAGTTCGCTGATTTTAATTCCTTTTAATTATGGGCTTTAATTTCAATTCAAAAGTTTTGGAATATATCTAAATATAATATTTAGAAGTATTGGAATTAAAGCCCGTGGGTTATATTTTCGGGCGTTCTGTCACTGCACCATTTTTAACTGCGTTATAGAGTCTGATACTATCTTTAATATACACCTTGGGTATTTTTCTTTTTTAGTTCAGATTTGTGCTCTGAACAGATATCCAGTACATACAGTACGTTCTGAACATATTAAAAATATTTTATCTCTAAAAGCTACGAAATAATTTTGAAACACAATAGAGCTTTAACCTGTCAAAAGTGTCAAATCATTTGAAAATATAAAATGTTTGACATTTAAATTCAAATCCTGTACGATATTTGTAAATGAAAATCGAACATTTAGATCATACTCTGAGCGCACTTTGAATCTAAAAAGAAACGCAAAAGATAAACTCTGATCATTCAGAGTGAAAAAAGAAATACAAATTTTGTTTTGACAGTTTTGTCTGGCTCTGCTCTGAACAAAAACAGCCCTTATTTCATCTTAATCTGTGCTACTATTTCTGCAATATTGCAGTTAAGAGTTAAAATTTTGGTATAAAATAAAATTTTTCTTCAGAGATTTTAGAAGTCTTTATACTTTGAAAATTTTTAAAGACATCCTATATTATATTTATACCGTTAGAAAGGTCTCTACATACACTTTCATACGGTATATAATAAGTATGGTACGGCTTGGTTAGAAATAGTATATAATAGTCTCACCAGAGTTTAGAAATGCGAAATTGAAACAACAATTTTTATAAAAAATGCAATTTCATACTTTTCTTCTCATATATTTATTTTGCCTTTTTTTTCTTGCTGAAATATTAGGGTTTGCAATCCCGTTCCATAATTCCAGTACGAGATTTCGGGATTATATTATTCCAGATCCGGGATCAGGGGTTTGATTTCGGGATTAGCATTCGACTACTTATGAACAAGAAATACATAATTTTGTTGTTGAAAAGGATGTATTTTCTTTATGTATTAATAAAACTGAAAACATTAATAAACACTTGGTTCATGTAATATGTATGAAGTTGGGACTTAGAGAAAATATGTTATTCAATTAAATAAAACTTAAAGTTAGTCGGATCAAAAAATGTTCTATGGCAAAGTTGTTGCTCTTTACTAATGTAACAACATTTTCTTAATAATTTTTCTCATAATGTTTTCTTGTTACGAAATATTCGTAAAAAACTTGAAAATGCACTAGTAAAGTACCACTTGCTGTTGTCCGATTTATTTTTTCCAGACAATGAAACCTAAAGGAAAGTAAAGCCAACATCAGAAGCAAGTTTTGTTCGAATTACTTCATTAGAGAGTCTATGACAGAGCCAACAAACTTATGGAAATATATGACCAATATGAGACCACTATTGTTCATACTATTCATTCTTGAATATATAGAATTTCTTATAGCAGTATAGGTTCAGTTAATTTTATTAACTTCTCTTCACCTGTTAAATAGAACAGCACAATTTTTTCCGTATTACTTTTTTTTTTATTCCATTTCAGTTTACAGATTACAGAAAATTTAAACCAATTTTAATAATACTGCAAGAGACTAGTTCTGGGTAGGCTAAGTGGTTAAGAGTTTGAGTTTTTTGATATTAATTTTACTTATACTTTGGTAGATTTGTAAAAGCGTTAAAACGTTTATTTAGGATATAGCATTTCAACAATTAGATTTGGTCTATAAAATTTTAAAAATATTTATTTAAGAGTTTGAATAATGCCAATTCAGAGCATTAATTATAATTCAGAGAAAATATTTTAATTTAATGATATCTATAAAGTATTTTTCATTATACAAAAAAATTTTCTTTCTTTACTTTTATTTTAGAACATGTTATTTCAGGGCACAAAATAATTGAAGAACGTATACGGTAGTGGTGAACGTATACGGTAGTTGTGTTCTAATGTTATAGCTTTTTTTTTGTTTTGAATGAAAATTTACTTTCTTTTATTTTTTCTTGCTGTCACATTTCTAACTTGAGCCATTAATGGATATATTTTGTTTTTAAATATTTCTATGCAACTGCTCAACGATTATGAAAAATGTAAATGGTGCATTGGCTACGTCAATATCACTTTCAGTGAGAACTTCTTTACATACTGCGACGTATGTATAGGATTCAATTTAAAAGATTTAAATGACGACTGCATATTTTCCCCATTTGAAAGATTGATTTGTTTACTCGAAAATATATTGTAAATCTTAAAAAAATTAAAATGGTTAGCTATTATATTAATATGTACATAACATCTATATTATAACATTTAAATGAAAACGAAAAGCAATGCAATTTAAATGATCATTTTAGAAATCTCGAGCAATTCTCCTTTCTAATCTTAAGTTTTTTTGATCCAAAATAATTTTGTTCTTCTACAGCAACAACACCAAAGGAAAATGAACCCACAAAATATATATCCTAAAGAATTTGAAATAAGTTTTAAAATCAAATTTGAAATAATAATATTAATAGTAATAATATAATAATAATAATAATAATAGCTGCTACAGTGGAGCTATTTAGGGTTATATCATGCAGGAAGGTGTTGTAATCCACTGATGGCTCTGACTCTGTAGTAAAATAATAATAATATTAATAAATAATACTAATACCAATAATAAAAGCTGGTACAGTGACAGAGCGGGTTGCCTCCAATAATTACCTCATGCAGCAAGGTGTTATATACTACTGCATGTTGTAATTATTGTAACGATATAGTCACTGTTACAGTCCCAATCCCAATTCAATGTTTCCGCATTAATTTCCTATCATTTCCTATCCTATTCCTTTAGCCAATATACTGCGTCAGCAGGTAAGGGTTTTATCCCATTATATTGACTAAAGGGGGAGGTGGGTTTAGTCAGTAAGAATCTGACACTACCAAGGGGAAATTCTTGGTGTCTTTGGAAGATTTTCACCTCCCTTGAGAAAAGAAAATAGATAAAAAATTAGATGAAAAAAAAAACCTTCAATCTTCACCTGAATCTTCCAATAATATTCATATACGACGGAATTTAGAATAATTAAAAATTTTTGGTCGTATCGTAACTAATTTATTGGAGCAAATCTGCACTGGAATTTAAAATAAAGTACAAGAAGTACATATAATTTTATACAAACTTTTTGACTACATAAGCTTGAAAGTCTATTCTATGGATTTCAGAAAACTGATCAGTTCTATTAAGTAAGCACTTAAATACAAATTAAATTTTGTTTTATTTTGTAATCTGAATTGAGTTTAATTAATTTGAATCATTGAATTAAGTGATATAATTAAGTGATCGACATTATTTTTAATAAGTATCTAGATATTAGGTGTTATAATATTTTGAAATACAAAATGCAAATTTATAACATTAGAGACGTTAGAGGTCGAAAACGTCTCGTTGCTTATGACACTGAACATAACATAATTAATATGTACATACTTAACATACATTATATATAAAAACACACTAACACTTGTTTGTAATTGATAACTTGCTGTTGTAATTGATAACTTGTTGTTTTCTGGAAGGAGGGATATAAAAACTATCCTTACATCTAGGCCCTGCGACCCTATTATTCATTAATAATTTAATCTTATAATACTTTTTTATATCTTAGTTAATTGTAGTAGGTAGTTCACTAAATAACTGCTTTATCTAACACAATAGGGTTGACTATAGTGACTACAAAATCTCGCCAACACAATATACATATACATCAATATGCTATCTTATATGATATTTATTTCAGCAACAAAAAAAAAAAAAATGCAATTAATGTGTTTCTTTAACATCACTTACATTTAGAAATGGAATGAATACATATTATTCTAAAATATTATTTTTAATTTTACACTAAGTATTCTAGTATATATTTAGCATAATTTCAATGGCTATATTGAAACTTTTACACCACTCTTACGCTAAAACACAATTTTTCAATGACATATTATATAATTGGATTACCGGTTTTGACATCATAATTGGTATTACCGGTTCTGATTCTTGGGAGAAATAAATCAAATTGCAATTTTCAATTTAAATTTTAGAAAAAAAAAAACAATACAATTAAAATTTTTAAAATTATCTATTTTTAAAAATTTTTAAGATTGCCATCACTATTAGGAATGAATATTTCAACATTGAAATTAAATGAATTTGTTTTTTTTTTTTTTTTCCTTTTTTTCATTTCATTTTAAATTTCGTTTATAATGCCTGTTTTAAAGATAATTAAATTTGCCGCAAAGATTTTTGATGTCACCAATTTTTCTGATTAATATTTTTTCTTCTATCTCTATCTCTTTCTGTTTTACTGTTTTTCTTTTCTTTTTTTCTTTCATTTTCAATGTCTCTTTTTTTAACGCAGTATACACAATAAAAAAATTAAATTAAATTAAATTGAAAAAAATAGTAAAAAAAAAAAAAACGGAAGCATAATCCAGCATCAGTCAAGGATTTCATAATTCTTTTTTTTTTTATGAAATTAAAAATTTTTTTTTACTATTTTTTTTTTTGTTTTTCGATTTTGTTTTCTTTTTTATTAAAATTGTGCTGGCCGCAGACACCGCAATATTGAAAACCATAAAACGATGAATTGGATGGTTAGATAAATGGATGGATAATTCATTCGTATTAGTTATACATATATTATTGTTTATGATGTTCATAATTTAGTATATATATACAGATATTTAAACGTGTACATATTATTTTAACAATAAAACGCTGACCTGAGCTTATATATGGGGACATTATTCAATAATAATAATAATAATAATAATAATAATAATAAAAAATATTTTTTTGTTCCCAATAAAGATATTTGGTTGTTAATTTTTTTACTGGATTTTTTTTTTCTTTTGTTTTGTTTTCGTAATCCTCACATTTTTTGATGAATCTGATGATTATAATGACGTACAATCCCAATCATAGTTCATCATATATAGTTGTGGCTGAGAGACCAAACAAAACAAAATGAAAAATCTGCAAAATAAATTCCATCCATTCCATTCATTGTCGGGATATAATTTTCATTATATTCATTTTTTTTTTACTGTATTATTTATTAAATTATTTTTTTTTTAATTTCTTTTTTAATTTTTTTTTTTTTTTAATTTGCTTGTGACATTTTTTCATTCGACTGTCATTTTAATACGTGGTAACTAAAATAATAAGTAAAAAATTAGAGTTTTGATACGGTTAGTAATTTAGTGGTACCAAACCAAGTAGAAAAACTTCAATGGTTATTTTTAATTTGGCACTACTTAGATCAAGACTATAGCACTATATCATAGTTTAACTCTTTTCATAAATCTAAAAAAAAATCTAAAATCAGAAGATTAAAAACTTTTCAACAGTTTAAAAGGATCACATATTATTAAAATCAACTATCATTGACTAGCGATTCTTCGAACGAAATTATAAATGTTTAAAAACAACACAATGTAATTGTTTATTTTACTCCGTTAAGTATATTAATCCTAACAAAAGTTAGATATCATCATTAAAATTAATGCTTTATATCTTTTTTAACTATATAAAGTGATTTTGTATACTGTTGTTGAAGTTCTACTGCTAATGATTCCACAATTTTCAACTAATCGTTTTGAATTTCATAAAATAAAACTATACTCAATAAATAAAATTAAATTAGGGGCCTCGGTGGTCTAGTGAGTAAGAGCGTATAAAACGTTGTAAACACCGAGGGAGTGTGGGTTAGAATACCACACTAGTCGCAGAGTAACTCCCTCTTACGACATGTACAGCCACGCCTGGGAAGAAAAGACTGTGTAATTTCCTTGTTACATTTATGTGGCAGGCAAATGCACTAAAAAAAAATTTAATTAGAATACTGCAATCGTATTAACGTCAACGCATTTTTACTCATATATTTTAGTTTATTTTGTTTTTGTGATAGAATTTGCGCAAATATTTTGTAATAAAGTTTGATTAATTTATACATCCATGTGCAGAAATATATATGTACATATATATCACTCTACAAACATAATACAAAAAAATATATACACCTATATCTATAATTTATATTAATATACAGAAAATATTTATTTTATGGTCCCGTATGTCAACTGCCTTTTTTTGTCATTCACTGATCTTTTTAATTTTACCAATTCAATAATAAAGTGACATATTATTAATTTACGGTTATTATAAGGAAGAAAATATTAAAAAAAAAAAAAAAAAAAGAATGGTCCTATATGGCTAGTAAAGTCAAACGCTAATTTTGTCAATTTAGAATAAATAATATTGGTCTCTCAAAACTCTCAGCAGTATGTCCAAATACAAAAACAACGATTCAAATAATAAATAATTCTTACATATTATATCAATGTATCATTGTATATATGCAGATGTATATATTGAATTTTGAAGTGGTTACATATTACAACTTTGGATTTGTAAAATGTAATTTTATAAAGTACCCTGTTATTTATTACATGATAAGAGTTCTTAAAAGTTAATTGTTACCAAATTAACTTGAAATCTTTTTAATTTGTTTCTTTGAAGTTTGTACCCCCTCTGTACTTAATACAACTACAAGTAGTTACAAATTGATTTTTCTCTTAATATGACAGTTATGAGAAAATTTTAATTTAAACCAGATAAGAAAAACGTAATACTGTTTATTTTTTTTCTAACTTCATTGTCGCTTATGACTGTCCCCTATAATAAATAATTTGTTTTTTTTTTCGAAGGACTATTATAGAAATAAATTGTTTGTGATTAATTTTAACATTTATTTAATTTAATTAGAATAATTGTTATTACATAGGTTTAATTGATAATTGTATAATGGTTTGTAGTTTTTTCCTAACATTTTATTAATTTTTTTTTTTTTTTTTAATATGTTTGACAATAAAGATTTCACTTACATTTAAGATAGAACTTATAAATATATAACAACTATAAAGAACTGAACCATAGTTTAGAAATCTGTGAAATTGGGAGGTAGTCAACTTTTGATTGTACATCTGGAAAAGACTGATCCTTTATAGAAGGTTAGATTTTAAAAGTCACTATAACTTCATAATAAATAAAACTAACTCAATTCTTGGTTTAATTATGCGTTGGTCAAAAGAAATTTTTGACTCTATATCACAAAGCAACTTTTCATTCCTTATGTAAATCCTATATATACTTGAATACTCAAGCCTAGTAGAGTCTCCCTATTATGATATTGACATTTCAAGTATAGAATCAATTCAAAAAAATAATTCTTTGTTTCGCTTTACGCAACCTTGCTTGGACTGATCAGATACGGTTTCCTCCGTATGAAGCTGGATTTTCTTTAATTAATTTGAACTCCCTTAAGGCACACCGTCTAGTGCCTGATATAATATTCGTTCAGCAGGTTGATTGCGGCGATACCAACTCTCCTGCTATTCGCGAACCAATGAATACTACTGCGTCACACCACTCTACAGACTACCACAAATTTGAGCGTATCTTGAAAAAGACCAACTCAAGATCTGAGCTCTTTGATACTAACGTAAACAAATTAACAGATTGCTCAGGTTGCTCACATTAAAAAAAATGTCTAATACAAAAATAATACAGTTTTTTAATTTTATATAGTTTATTATTTATTTTGATTTTAATCTGACCGTGGTTTTAGCCCAAATTCTTTTAACTAAAAGGTCAGCGACACATGGATTGGTTAAGATAAATATAGAACTACTAAAATACAACACAAAATACCAATAAATGTAGATAGGTGTCTTTATGATGAGAAAAGAGAAGATAATTGAATAAGCATCAATATTTATATAATATTTCAAAATATCTTAAAGAGATCATCGTCTTACTTAGAATGAATTGTTTCAGTTATTATTTATTCATTTATTTTCCGATTTTGTAGTACGTAAATGTCCGCAGAAGCAAAATAGTCTATTTTCTTAAGGGAATGTGTCCCTTTTTACTTATACAAAATTTCTTTACAAGTAATTGGTTTTTTTCAGCATTACTTTTTTTTTTGTAAAGGATAAAATTAAAATTAAATAAAAATATAATTATATAAATATAAAATAGTTCAGTTTTACCAAGGAAATATTAATGTTTAATATTTCAATTCAATTTATAACAGATCAATAAATAATTTTATAATTTTTTTTTTGGGTTTTTTTTCATATATTTCGTAAATCAAATATGTCCTTATATATGTCCTTAATCCTTAGATCCCCTAAGCTGTTTTGATATGCAATGTCTTTAGTTCTAAGTCTAAGGCTAGTGCTTCCATCGATAATTGTTGAAATTTACTGTTTATGATTAGGTTGTTAGAGCTATTTATAATCAGGTTGTTATGACTGTGTGCTATGCTTGATGAAGGATGTAGAAATTTCTTAGTACTTTTGCATTTTTTTTATATGTAGGTTTGTTTTTATTACTTTTAAAGCTGTACGGCAATTGATGAAGTATAATTCAGTTTTGAGCGGAGCAAATTATGTGTTAATTTGGCCGACTGGTCGGCTAGAGTGGATTATAATTAGTATTCAATAAGGTGAGATAACGAAAACTTAAATTATTATCCCACTAAATTGTGTATAGCTAATATAGAAAACTAAATTGTCTAAAACAGAAAGGAATTAAGTACTTCATTCATCAGAAGAATAAAAATAGTAAAATCTATAGGTTCTAATAAAAATAGTAAAATCTAAAACGATATTAAAAGGACCAAAGCGTTTTGTATTTGTATGTTAAAAGAAATAGTAGGACAGTAATCTGTTAAAAAATTAAATTGAGTTTTTCAAAACAACAAACAACAATTACATTCAAATTTGAGAACTATTTTATTTTTAATGTAATGTAACAGAAAGTTATTTTCTTCAGTGACACAAAAACATCTTAATTTACTTCAAATAAATTGATTTCAAGAATAATTTTGTGATTCTTTGGAAGATATAAAAGCAAACTCCTTTTAAGCATAAATTTAAATCCTGACAATAAAACTAAATTAAATAAGTACAAGCACAATTTTCTATTTTGAACATAATTGATTTTCTTTTTTAATTCTCTTATGTTTAAACAATTTAAACTTTATGTAACATTCTTCAAATTTTCTTCAAAAAAAATAAAATAAAACATTTTAAAGAACTACAAGAAAAACAAAACAAAATCACTAACAAAAAAATCAAAATTTAAAAACTTTGTGATTAGAAAAATCCTTGATAAATATCCAAATAGTAGTCGTATCTTAATTTTAACAAAATTTTCTCATTAAATTTTACATGTAACAGCACTTAACACGAAACTTAAAAATAATTTTTTTTAACCATTTCTATCCTAAATTCTTCGGGATCATTAATACCAGTAATTATTGTATTTTTTTTTTTATGCTTTTCGGAATAATTTTTATTCCTATTTTCCGTTTTTTCTTCAGTTTTTAGTTCTTGTTGTTGCTGCCGTTAGACCGAAAACTTTCAAATAATTTAAAGTTTTTTTTGTTTTTTTTGCCTTTACTTTGTTTTGGCATGTTAACGCCCACAACTGTCCCTAAACTTTTTCTTGACACGTTTTTTTTTTTTTTATTCATTTTCATCCTTGATCCAAACTTTTCTTGTTCTGAACCTTTTTTTTGTTATATCACATTTTATGTTTTACTTCTCTTCTTATTTTGTTCCCTTGAACAAAAAAAAAAAAAAACAAGAAAAGCAAAAATCTATCCGGACACTGAAAATTAATTTTGGAGTATAAAAATAAAAAGACATGGGAGAAAGTGATGAAAAACTAAACTGAAATTTTCACAAATATGCCAGTCATACAACTGTTATCCCTTGTCATTATATAAATTTGCGCCCAATGCTATTCTACACTATACGATTACTCTACTATAGAATGATTTTTTATAATAAAATATTATAATTTTTATTCAAAGTGTATGTATATTTGTGAAGAAAGGACTTTGAAAAAGAAAAAAAAAAAAAAAATAGAAGGATATGATAATAATAATAATCTAAGAAAATTCTCTCCTGACAGTTATGAATTTTTAATTTCTATATTTAATTATATGAAAATTATTATATATATTATATATAGATATATATCTTTATATCTGTATAATGTATGTATATAAATATATTTATATAAATGATTGTACCATATCCGACCGCTATCTAAATTATACAATAAAATAACAACTTTTCATTCAGCTTTCCTTTTATTTTTTTTGTTTTTTTTTGTGATTTTTATTTAAAAAGAATATACCCCATTAGGACAGGATCAGATCCAGGTTCAGGATGAAGAAAAACCATTTTTATATTTTTGATTTTAGTAGTTTTTTTGTTTTTTTTTTTTTTTTTGCAATAACCCATAAAAAACATTACCTTGAAAGAATGAGAAAACAAAAAGAAAAGGAAAAAATAATTTAAGCTCTTTCTATATATAGCGTATATGGTAATGATAGTATTATAACAGTAGTGATAGCATGACAGTGATTATGGTTGTGGTGGCAGTGATGGTGTATTTATCCTATAAAACTATCAATCATTTTTAAGGTTATATAATTCTTGGTTTTTTTTTTCATAATCATTGTCGTAATCACCATCCAATGTAATAATATTAACCATATAAGATATATACATTTTTTATATAATATATATATACAAATACAGTGGGTTAATAAAATATTAAATGTATAAAAGTTTTTAGAATAATTCATTTTTATATAATTCAAATATGATTTGTACTCAGAACTGCAACATGTATACCATAGCGCTTACAGATTCGTCCAATTGAAATTAAATAGTCCTTATCATAAAGTTTGATTTTGAAAATTAGCAATATGATGTCACAGGCTTTTTCTCACTGACTTCATAAAGTTTATAAGATAATACAAAAAAATTAGGTTTAGTTTCAAAAAAGAGTTATTCCAGTCAAAAGCTTAAGCGAGTCAATGAGCGAGTCAAAACAAAAATAAGAAAGCGAAATTTTTATGACAATCAATTAATTTCCCAAAATATTAATGTTGACTAGAAGTTTATTTTTAAAAAGGATTAACTGTACATAATAAGATAGCTCGATTTTTGTTCTCTTAATTTTGTCCATTTTATTCAGGATGAAAAAGTGTTTTTTTGTTAATTATTATTTATTTAAATTATTTAATTAACTGATCTTATTTGTTGGTATACCAGTGTACCAAAATATACATTAAAAAAAGGGTATTACAAAGATATAAAAATATTCATTATATAAATAAGGATATGATAAAGTTCTAATTTTTTTTTTTTTTGCGTTTTTAAAAAATACTCCAACACATTTATTATAATTTTCATTTTACCAATAGTAAACCATAAAGAGTGAATATTCAAATAAGAAGTCATTTGAATGACTTGAGTAGAATTTTTATTTTCTATCCATGGGTTTTTATATATAGGATAATATTCATTTACCCATCATAACCTTATTGAAAAAAAAAAACAACGAAAAATAATACAAAAAAGGGTTAAGATGTCAAATGGATAAACAGAGAACTTTACATAATCAAACCGTACCAATAATTTCTAAATTCATTTTTTTTTTTTAATCTTTATGACTTCATGTTGATTTCTTCTTTTTTTTTAAATGAAAAATATTAAATGTAAATTAACATAAAATTGTAATAATTTAAATTATAATAAAGAGTTTTTAAATGGTTGATAGTATGTTGAATAGAATGAGTAAAGAAATATTTAAATTTGAAAAAAGCAAAATCAATTATTTACCTTCAGATTGGATTAGTCAAATTATAATTTTTCTCGCCGTCTATTCCAGCCATACCCTCCATACCATCCATTCCAGACATACCGGTAGGATCTTTCTTTGGAATTTCTACAACTACTGCTTCTGCTTCTGCTATTGTTAATAATGATACTATACGTCAGTTACATCAGTTAAGGTAATTCTTACAACTTTTTTTTTTATCAATAACACCTTTTACAATTAAATTAACATATTCTGAATTCAAAGCATCATAACCATAATCGCTTTCATACAATTTCAAAGCTAGCATATTCATTTTCATTAGTTCCTTTTAATTTTTTGAGAACTGGAGCAAATTTTAAAAACGGAGCAGAATCACCTGGTATAATACCATCATAAATAACACCTCTTGTTGCACACCACAACTATTAACACAATCTTTACTTTCATTTACTTCCACTTCACTTGATCCACTTCAATATCCAATTCTTTTCTTTAAAATCAATATGAATTTTCTAAAAACATTTTATTACATAATTATTTTATCAAATGCATCTATCAACCAGTTTTTCAATCAAAGGGATAATTGACTTTAAATCTGTAACTATAGCATAGAAATTCAAATATTCCTAAGCACTAGTATAAGCAATATCAACCATTTTGTTTTCATATAAAACAACTCTAAAATTATCCTAGTCTATAAAACTTCACAGTGGTTAAAAGAAAAAGAATTAAATTGTATTCAAAAAAGAAAATTTTAATTAATTTAAAATGATATAAGAAAATAATTATTTATTTTTAATTATAAACACGTAACATCTTAAAGTTTATTTGAAAAACTTTTAAATTAACATAAATCGTGGCATTTCCGTATCCTGTTTACACATAAAACTTTATCTAATCGGCTATTCATTTAATTATTTTATAAATAAAAAAGGAAATGAAAAATTTTAATAATAATAATCCATAAATGGTATTAAAGACAGTCAACATTTACAAGTGTCATATGGATGGCTAGTCTATAAAATTTAAATTTAAAAATACAGAATGACAATAAAAAAGTCTTTTTAAATCTAATATTCAATATTGATATTTGTTTTTCATTCAAATCAGCTTATTTATGTCTAAGCCAAAGCTACAGCCTATTACTGTTAATAATATCAAAAATTAATTAAGCGTTACTTTACTTTCAAACTGAACAATAGATTTAAGAATGATTATAGTTTTTTTGGTTTATGTATTTATAGATACACTGTTAAGTTTAGAAATATGGAAATTAAAAAAAAAAATTTATCAATTCAACATCAATTGATAGATATTGAAAGAAATATAAAAAAGAAAGTAAATTTCGACTATTTGTTTTTTTTTTGCCATTTTGGCCCACGAGAATGTATAGGGGTTCGGTAATAATGATGCATCTCAAAATATTGTTTGAATATCCGCGTCCTCTACTTCCTTGTTCCACTTCAAGACCATGCTTATATGCTTGCCATGCTTATATTTTCGTGATTTTTTCTTAGCGTGTGCCCTAACCACATCTATTTCTTCTTTCTTAATTAGAAGAAGTTGCAGTAAGGGATGCTCTCCTGTAAATCTACGAAGATCTTCGTTGCTTATTCTAGCAGGCCAGAATATTCTGTAGATAATGCCTAGAGAACGGTTTTTAACACCTTTAGTTTTTGGGTGATGTTGTTGAATATCATCCATGTTTCAGTATCATACAGAACAATTGTTTTTACGTAAACATTGAAAATCCGTAATTTTTTTTCGTGGAGATGGGTGTTCCTTCATACTAGATACAGTCGTCGTCCGAATGCTGTCCTACCTTTGTTAAGTCTGCTGTTGACATCTGCCGTCGCACCTTCATCAGTAGTATTCAACTGTTTGCATTTTCAGCATGATTTGTTTGTTACTGATGCTGTTTATTTGCATTGCCTTGAGTTTGCTGATGTTAATATCAAGGCCTACGTCTTATGCTAATCCTTTTATATGTTCTATTTTGAACTGCATATCGCTGAGCTTGTGTGCTAGAAGTATTACAGAGTCCGCATAATCTAGGATAATTGTGATTACCACAGAATTATTGTATTTTTATTTTGTTATTAAGGGAGTAAAATTTTTCTTTTAAAAATTTCAATTTTTTGAATTGCAAATCTAATTTTTACGAACACCATGTAAAATTTATTTTCATTCAAATAATAAATAAATGTTAATTTATAAAGATACACATCTACATATGTATATTTATAAGGATACATATATCTATGAATATGTATATTTTAATAATAAACTGTTATTGGTAAAATCCTTAATTTTAGAATGGTCAGTATTACGCAACTAATAATAATATGATGGTTGTCATTGTATTGAATGCATTTTAAATAATTATTGTGTAAAATAATTTTAGAAGTTTTCTACAATTTATGTATATGTATTTATGTATGTATAGACGTATGTAAATGATGTTTCCTGTATTCCTGTTAAGGCAATCAATTATAATTATTTAATTATGTATATACAAATGTACGTGCATATATATAGGAATATATTTTAAATAATCCTATAGACATTTTATATACTTATCGACCGGAAATTATTTTGTTGATATTTCTGTCACAATCTTCAATTACATTAACTTATTTTTATTATTTATTTATTTTTTGTTTTTTATTATTTGATAAATTCAATTTTCTTCGCGAATTAAACAGGATTTTAAGGACATTTATGAGAACATACATCATTATTTTAGATGTATATATGAAGATATATAAAATATATACATCTATACCAAAAAAATATATATATAAATATCAAATTTATCTTAATAATCTTTAGCTGTCTAAGAAATTTATAATTGATAACTTACCATATTATTGTAATAATTAGTTTTAGAGGATTATAATACGCCATTTGGAATCATTAAAAAAGATTTATAGCTTAAATTTTATATTTAAATACACATTTAAATTTCGTTATATATATATACATATATGTATATCTTTTTATATAAAAGAAATTTATTTTTGTTATTAAAGTGAAGAAAAATAAATTTAATAAATGTTATAAAATTTGTGTCTTAAAGTGTGAAACGCTTGCAATTTTAAGCTTTCTCTTTCTTTTCTTAAGTACCTGATACGGGTCATGAAACGTATATATTGCCAATCTTGTCCACCAAAGCTCTGAATTTTTTTAAAACATTAAACTATATTCTGAAATTTTTCTGCCAAAATATATTGTTCTGCCTTCAAACAAAAGTATATTTTGCCTTTCAGAATGAAAAAGAGAAGATTATATTTCTTGGATGCCTCATACATGCAAAATAGTTTAATTGTTTTTCTTTGCTATTTTAAAATTCCATTGACTTTCCCCATCCTTTTCAAAATTTTGAAAATTCTTCTATATGTAGAATCTATAATCAAAAGAATTTTGTGAGAACACTTCTGTATCGTATCAAGCTTCCACACCATATAACATAATAATATTACATCTGCCATCAATCTTCCTTGTAATCTTCTTTTAATCAAGAATTTCGTTTTCTTTGCGTTTTAAATCTGTATTTTTCACTAATTTCTGAATTCTTTTAGAAATTTCATATAGTACTTTATTCAATTTCTTGGCTTGTCAATTGAATATCATAAGTGAAAAAATAGAACTCTGTCATACTTCTCTTATATGCATTAATCTCAGCTGTGCAATTTTTTTCTATTTTTTTCACCTCAACTTTATGAATTCAAGTCAGATTTAGAATCAACCGCACTTCCTTGCAGTTATATTTATATTTAACTTTCCATTAACATTAAAAACATTTCATTTAAGGCTTCTGCAGGATTGAATAAAACAGAATTTCTTGAATCATACAAGTATATGAATTATAATTTTAATGTTGCACTCTTTAAAATCTCTAATTGAAAGGATGCATCTATATAGTAGATTACGCATCTCTATACAAATATCGAAATCTCTTAGGTTTACTTTCAACTTTTCATCAAATAAATAAATAAAATTTGATTTTTAAGCTTATTGAAATCTTAATTCTGTAGAATGTAAACTTTTACAATTAACGTGTCAGTAATCACTAAACTCTAGCTCCGTAATGGAAAATCTGTAATGATTGGACAAGAATTCGACAAGTTTCCATAGATTTATGCCACAATAATACCACTCTAACAAAAAAACCTTTCAAAACTTCTCAGAAAATTAAAATAAAATTAAAAAAAAAAAATAATGATGCAAAAATAAACTAGCCAACAAAAAATTATTTTAAAGTCAAAATTAGATTTCGATTTAACCTAAATATTAGTAGTTATAGGTATATATGGATTATTTTCTTATGGGTAGACATATTAGGATTAAGTATGCATGGAAATCTTAGCTGTAGATTATGCAGAGGAATTGATAAACTATCGAGAGCGTGAAACACTTTCTCAATACCTATCCTAATCTGTCTAGAAAAAGACGGAAATATCTCAGTAGTTTTTTGTTCTAACATTTAAGTGAATTATCTTACATAGCTTTCTGAGAAGTTTTGAAAGGTTTTTTTGTTAGAGTGGTATTATTGTGGCATAAATCTATGGAAACTTGTCGAATTCTTGTCCAATCATTACAGATTTTCCATTACGGAGCTAGAGTTTAGTGATTACTGACACGTTAATTGTAAAAGTTTACATTCTACAGAATTAAGATTTCAATAAGCTTAAAAATCAAATTTTATTTATTTATTTGATGAAAAGTTGAAAGTAAACCTAAGAGATTTCGATATTTGTATAGAGATGCGTAATCTACTATATAGATGCATCCTTTCAATTAGAGATTTTTTCACCTCAACTTTATGAATTCAAGTCAGATTTAGAATCAACCGCACTTCCTTGCAGTTATATTTATATTTAACTTTCCATTAACATTAAAAACATTTCATTTAAGGCTTCTGCAGGATTGAATAAAACAGAATTTCTTGAATCATACAAGTATATGAATTATAATTTTAATGTTGCACTCTTTAAAATCTCTAATTGAAAGGATGCATCTATATAGTAGATTACGCATCTCTATACAAATATCGAAATCTCTTAGGTTTACTTTCAACTTTTCATCAAATAAATAAATAAAATTTGATTTTTAAGCTTATTGAAATCTTAATTCTGTAGAATGTAAACTTTTACAATTAACGTGTCAGTAATCACTAAACTCTAGCTCCGTAATGGAAAATCTGTAATGATTGGACAAGAATTCGACAAGTTTCCATAGATTTATGCCACAATAATACCACTCTAACAAAAAAACCTTTCAAAACTTCTCAGAAAGCTATGTAAGATAATTCACTTAAATGTTAGAACAAAAAACTACTGAGATATTTCCGTCTTTTTCTAGACAGATTAGGATAGGTATTGAGAAAGTGTTTCACGCTCTCGATAGTTTATCAATTCCTCTGCATAATCTACAGCTAAGATTTCCATGCATACTTAATCCTAATATGTCTACCCATAAGAAAATAATCCATATATACCTATAACTACTAATATTTAGGTTAAATCGAAATCTAATTTTGACTTTAAAACAATTTTTTGTTGGCTAGTTTATTTTTGCATCATTATTTTTTTTTTTTAATTTAAAAAAAAAATTAGAAAATCATAATTACAAAATTTCCGCTAAATATACAACAAAACATGACTTGTGTAGCATTTGTGTTTTTCTTTTTTTTTTTTTTTAAATAATTTAAGGGACAAAATGCTTCAACACGTTCAACAAATAATAAACACAAACAAAAAAAAATTTTTTCTTCTTCAAATTTCATTTTTCATTTAAAAATAAGTGAAAAAGGCGAAAAATTATACATAATTCAAAAAACAAAAAAACCAAATTAAAATTTAAACAAATTTTAAAATTTTTAACGTTATTATTATAACAGTAGGATTTTTTTAAGAATTTTAGAAGTCTGTAAGAAAGTGATAACAAATGTAAAATAAACCAAACGAAGATTATACTTAGTATTAAAAACAAAAATGAAATCATTCTAAAGAAGTGACTGAGGTAAGCAGAAAAAGATATTAAAAGAATCGATTCAAACAAATTAACCATAGCATTTATTTAACTTAACTTTATTTCACTTTAATTCATCGTTTAATTATACATTTATTTTATAAATTAAATATATTTACGTCATCATATACCATCTTATAAATATAAATAGTGGATCTTAACTCTTTCAGAAGTGATCCATCCAATTACACAATTTTACTAGACTTGTTCTAACACAAAAAAAATTTCATTGTTATGATTAATATATGTAAATACTTCGATAATCTATTTTTAAAATACATATGTATATGTGTACAGGTGTATTTTTTAGCAGTTGTACATATATGCCTTTTTTCAAAGGATTAAACAATATACTACACAAAAAATTCTATAAAAATCCACTGGTGAAATTTTAATAAAACATTTATTGAAATATAGTCAAAATATTTCTTATCCTCTCATCTCATTTCATTATCAGTCATCCCATCTGAATTCCTCATAATTTTTCCCTTCTTAGAATACTGTCCTCCAAACTATAAATTTTAATCAAAACCTTTTAAGCTCACAAAATTACAAATTGCAATTATCGTAAGAAAAATCAAAGAACAGACTAACAGACAAGACTACTGAATAGTGTTACCAATAACCAAAAAAAAATTTTTTTTTTTTTTTCATATGAATCAATATATTATTAGGTTTCATCGTCATCATCATTGTCGCTGTTTTGTTATTGTCAATGACATAACTGCAAGCCATAACAAATATTGTTTAAAGAGTGGAAAGTTAAAAAAGAAAAAAAAAAAAGAAAATGCACAATACAAAAATTACAACTAAAAGAAAAAAATAACAAAAAAAAATTTTTTTTTTAAAGGAAGACGAATTGATTTTTGCACGCCGGCATTTTTATGAGCTGGAAATAATTTTTCCAAAAAAAAAAATAAGTGAAAAAAATTATAAGTTTTTTTTATTTTTTATGATGCACGCAGTGATTTTTATTTATTTGACTTTCCTCTTCGATAGTAATGATATGTTGTTTGGACAATAGCGGAAAATGGACACAAGCACGTGTCGATGCCATCCCAACAGATTTTTTTCTTTTTTTTTTTTTTTTGAGTTTTCTTTTTTTTATATATGTATAATACCTACCTACATATATATACATATATTTTTTTAAGGTTAGATATATTTTTTTTTTTTATTAATTCATATTTTATTTTTATTTTTTTTTTACTTCATAATTTTTAATATCTGCAGATTCAGTTTAGATTTATATTTTATTTTTGTGTTTTTTTGTTTTGTACAATTACGGTCAACCACCACTAAAATTCACCACTCTCCCCTATTGTATACAATTAAAAATAATTTCTTAGGATTAATATTTTAAATCGCAATATTGATGTACAATATTTTTCTGTTTGTTTATATATTTGATGTTGTTAATGTTGATGCAACAACAAACAAAAAAAACTATATAGCAACATTTTCTTTTTTACTCAATATATGTACCTATACAACATATATATATACATATAATATAATTAGACATTAATATATACAAAATGTATCTATACAAGTATAATACTTATTTACAATGAAAAATTAAAAGTTGGGAGTGTTGAAATTATGGAAAAGATATATTCATATTAATGGATCAATGATTTTTTAGTATTATTGTTGTTGTTTTTATTGTAAAATATTGAAATAGAGGATGCGGGACTATTTTTTCCAAGAAAGATTAAGGATACCATACCATATATATTAGTATATAATATAGATATATGTATATAAAATATAATATATGATATTTTTGATAATGATTATAATATTGATAATAATGATGATGATATATGATGATGTTAGTATGATGATGTTAAGTGTAAACATATATAAAAAATTTTTATGATGTTTTTTTTTTCCTATAATATATTTTAGTTAGTTGAGAGGTTAGGTAAAATCGATTGACCATGACCAAAAAAAAACAAAAAAACAAAAATCACCAATATGAAAATTAATAAAAAAAATCATAAAGTTTTTTTTTTCAGTTTTATTAAATATTTGTTGTAAAATAATAAAAAAAAATGTTATTTTTTATGTAATTTTTACAAATTTACCATTTTTTTCCCAGTTTTTTATTGTATTTAGTTGAAAATACTTAAAAAGTGAGGGGGTAAAAAAGAAAAGGTCAAACAAGTAAAATTAGAAACTACCATCAGCTCGATTTCATAAAAATTAAATAAAAATTTTTATAATATTATAATATGAAATAATATGCCACGATAAAAAATTAACATTTTTTACACAAATTTATTGACATTTTTTTTTTTTATATTTAGTTTAGGTTTTTAATGTTTATATATTTTTTTAATTTGAGAAAAAAAAATGGAACAAAAGGCTTAATTTGGCATTTTGATTTTTTATATAGATTTCAATAATTATGAAAAAATCATTAAGTTACTTACATAAAAAAAGTCGGGTAAGACCCAAATTATTTCAATTAGTATAGAATCTAATATAATATGTTATGGTTCGTTAAAAAGTCTAATTGCTGGTATAAATGAATATTAAAAGGAATTAATTGCTGAAAATATGTAGGTACTTGAAATCAGTGATATGAAGATTATTTTTTACGAAAAAATATAAAATATGTGAAAAACGTTTATTCGTATTCAATCAAATTTGATAAAAAAAGATTAAAAAAAAAAACATCTCAAGATCTTGTATAAAATATTAGATATTAAAATAACAAAAAATATTTTGCAATTTGGTAATTTGGTAACTCATTTAATTATTTAATGAATTTATTCTGATCCTTTAGTTTTTTTATATTAATCCGATTCTTTTTTTTTCTACCTTTATTTCTAGATGTAATTGCTTAACATCAACGTAAGTTTTATAATATTTAAATAAATTGTTTATAACCTTAGCAGAAAGCTGTTCATTATCCTGTATTCACAACATTTTATTCAAATAAAATGTATTTAAGTGGCTACAAAGATATAAATAAATTTGGATATAGAAAAAATTTGTTTAGTTTAAATATGAAGTAGAAAAATTCGTATTTTAATAATCATTTGTATTTTTTTTTCCATGCCACTCCTTATAAGAAGCATAGGGCATCCACTAAATCATTTATTATTCATATGACGAAGCTTCAGTTTTGTGAATGATTAACTACACTAAGCCGCTGATTACTCGGCTATAGCTATATTGTACAATATTAACTAAGACGTTTCTTTTATTTCTATGCCATCTGTTATCTTATACAAGAATTATATTTTATTATTACATATTTTATTATATACTTATTACAATATGATATTAATTATAATTTATTAGAATTGTAAATTATAATTTAACTTATTTTTAATTTAATTATATTCTATAATAATAGAATATAATTAAATTAATAATAGAATATGTCTATTATTTTTTATTAATCTTTATGACTCGAGTTTGAACCCGAGACCTTTCGTATGAAAGGACGGTGTCTTAACTGGTAAAATTAATTTCAATAAAGCTATATTATGGTTGGTAATGGTTGAACAGCTGAAGATGGTTAATACCTATTTAAAGTGGGAGCTCCTACAATTAAAAATCCCCAATTTCAAAATCGACACAGTATTGAAAAAAATTCCAAATTCAAAATTCAAAAATTACGAAATCTTTATCTTTTCGAATAAATTTAAAGTCCAAATTCCACAGAACGTGTCGGGAGCACCATAGAATCTCAAAAAAAAAAAAAAAAAATCAAATAACAAAATCCTAAGACCTAAACTATAAATCCCAAATTACAAAAACCAAAAAATTAAAAATTTCATTTTACTGAAATAAACTCCAAGATTATTTTAAAGTGAATGTATATAATGACTGAATCATATAAATTAATGTAAATAAAATAATTAGGAAAGGTTTCAGAGTTAGTTATAAAATAAATGTTACAAAAATTTGTTTAACAAGCGTTTGAGGGCGGCAGCCCACAATGTAATATGAATGTGCAAAAATAATTACAGAGAATTTTATAATTGCTTACAAAAGGACTAATCAGTATAATATGTATATAGGTATAATAATATAATATGTATGTGTACAATTTTGAATTAGGAGGGATTCAACATCTTTCTTCATAATTTTTTTCATCCATATTTTTTTCCACAATATCGATAGAAATCCTCAAAAAAATATTTGGAATTTTTCAATTTAAGGATTTTGTAATTGGTGATGTTGAATTTTAGGGTTTTGAATTTAGCGATTTTGTATAATTGAGGATTTTGAGTTTAGGGATTTTGTAATTGGTGATTTCAAGGGTAAAGCTTTTAAAGTAAATTACGAAACAAAATATTTAAACCTATCTTCGAAAATCACGAAGACAAAAGTTACATTAAATTCAATTATTCAATATTATAACAATATTTTTACACTGGTGTGTAAAAATAATTTGATTATTTTTTTATACGAATATTTACTTATCAACATTTTTATGTGTTTTCATTTTTTTTTAATTATTTAAATTTCATTTAAAAAAAATAAAAGGAAATCCTTCTATTTATTTATTTAAAAAAAAATTTTCTGACTAGACTATTTTATATGTATATAGTTAAAAAAAAAAATTTATAGAAATTTTAAAACTTTAAAATATAAGATTTTTTTGGTTTTTTATTAATGTAATAAATATAGACATATATATATATGTACATATAAATGTGTATATAATATATAAAGAATTAAAAAATAAAGAGGAAACAGAATAAAAAAAGAAAACTTTATTTTAATTATAATTATCAAAAAAAAATCTCATAATCGATTAGAAAAAAAAAACATAAATATTTGAAAATTAAATATATTCACAGTTATGGACACTTAACAAAAACCACTTATAAAAAAATATACATGAAGTTATAATATTGAAAATAATTATTTAGTAATATGTAGAAGTATTTTATTTGCAAATTGTGCTCACCAAATTGAATTAAGAATGTAAAAAGATAATTTAAATATAAAGGATAGAAAACAATAAAGGTAGGTAAAGGTACAATAAAGGTAGGTAGGTATACATTCATGTATACGGTCAGTAAAAAGATGAACATTTATTCTAATTATTTTATAATTATCATTTATCTTGCACAAAAAAAAACTCATACGAGTTTAATTATAAATTTGTTTATGTTTCTATGTATGTATGTATGTATGAATGAATGAGAAAAATAGGAATCTAGGAATGACTTTAAATATCATTCTACGGTTAAAAGAGCAGATCAAAAAGAAAAAAAAATCAAACTAGAATCTGAATATAGAGAAATGTGTTGGATTTAGATAGAATCTTTAGTTTGCCAATAAAATATAAAATTTTCTTTTATATAAAAAAATAATAAAGTCTATTTGATTGTACGGTATACAGCTATGGGAGTACAAATATTTAAAGAGTTCCAAGTTTTTTTTAAAATACACTCTTAGGTAACATGCTAAGTTCCTTGTTTTACGTATACAAAATTATGATTTACATAATAATCTCGATATTCTTCACATTTCCAAAATAATGCCCTAAAAATAATGAAAACTTTATTATTAGCGATAAGGTTTGCACTTTTAGTGAATACATTAATAAAAGTTAAAAAAAATGAGTTGTTATAGTTTTTCAGATTAGTTTTAATCTTTAAAGACGGTGTTTATGTTTCAAATTAGTTAAACTCTCACATAACCAGCATCTTTTGAATACATTTCATCATCATTACCCAAAGAAAAAACCATAAAACAAAATTTTAATCTATATACTTTTGAAACATTATAGAAAAAAAAATAATTTAATTTTTAAGTTTTTAAGTCTCTATTCTTTCACAACTTAACAGTTCTCTTGATTTTCTAAAACACTCAAGAAATCAAACTTGAATTTCATAATCCATAATTTTTCCAATAGTCGTTGTAAAACAAATGTTTGTATCTAAATAACTGTTAAAACTAATAATACCATAAAACCATACAATTTTTTTTATATAAATCAACAATAATAATATAATGAGAAAAACTATATTAAAATCCCTTATTAATATATCTACCAAGTATGGTACCAGATGGGGGCTCACAATTGCAACATAAGAAATAAAAAAATTTTCTTTTAAGATTAAATAAATTTTTTTCGCCCCTTTGCATACAAATCCTTTAAGTACATATGATGTTATTACCTAGATTAACATAAGGTCATTCATAATTAAAATATAAAACCATGAATATTAGATTCATTTTTTTAATTAAATGATTGTTAGTTATTTTTTTTTTTTTTTTGTAAAAAAAAATAAAATTGAATACCAATAATAAAAAATAAAATAATAAAAAAGGGGAAAAAAAACTAATAATCAAACCATCAATTACTTACCAATATATCCACTTAAACACCTGGTTTCGTTATTTAGTTTTTTATTTTTTATATTTTTCTTTTTTTTTTATATAACGTGAAATTGAAAGACCCCTATTGAGAAAACTTAACAATTATTATTATTCCAATTTTTTTAAATCATTTCATTTCCAATCTGTCCCAGTTTCAATTTTATATTTTTTTTTTAAACATTTAAACTTTAAATTATTTTATTTTTATTCAAATAATTTTATATGAAAATAATACTTAAATAAATATAATAAATAAGTGTATATACATATATATGTGCAAGTATAAAAATTAAGGATATTTAATATATATATATGTATATTATATATACATGTAAATATAATTCATTGAAAATTAAACACATACAAATAAACATATATATATATATACATATTTTACGTTATACAACGTCATTTTAATCATAATCATTCATTATTCATCATCGTAATCATTATTATGATTATCAACAAGATTTACTTCGAGTATTTTTTTTTTCGATTTTTTTTATGTAAGCACACAATTTGAGTACACTGGCGTGCAAAAGTGGTCCTTGAAATTCTTTACAACAAATTTTAATAAAAAAAAAAAAAAGAAATAAAACCAATATGTAATTATTTATATAAATGTATATGCATACATAATAATATATATAACTAGGTATTTAAACATATATCTATATAATATATATATATATATATATGTATACATGGATATATTAAATGAAAAAAATATAAATGAAAAATATTGTATATTTTAAAAGTAATACGATAATTTCTTTTTACTATGTATATTTAATATATAATATATACTTTATATACTTATGTATATGATAAATTTTTTTCTTTTATATTTTTATAAAAAAAATACTAGTATTATATATATATATATATATAGGTATTTATGTAATTTGTATACATACATTTCGATGCGATGTAAAAAAAAAAAAACCCTTGGCTTATTATAGAAAATAAAAAAACTAAATAAATATAAATTTTAAAATTTATTGAACCAAGTAAAGAATACCAGAGTAATGCTAATTGCCACTATGATTTATTGTCACAATAAACATTTTTTAACTCTTTCAAGTTAAGCAGTTTTTGTACCGCAGATAACACATATTTAAACGGAATACATATTTTAAGATTTGATAATAAAAATTTTGATCTAAGATAATTAATTACTATTTTAGAGATATTAATTTTTATCATGTTTTGAAAGTGCATTTCACAATTTACACTAGATTATCGCTAATTTAATAAACGTTCAGATATAGTGATAAAATAAAAAATATTATACCTGTTATCTGTTCAATCTCTGTTATCATATTATCAAAGAAATAAATACGGGTATAATACCGAAAAATTAAAAGCTTGCAAAAGTCTTATTTTACTTGATTGAAATAATTTTAAAATCTGCCCATAATAGTTCTAGTAAATTTCTAAACTAATAAATTTGAATAATATATTTAAATTATCAAAAATTATTTGATTAAATACAATTAAGTAAAGCTGTATTCAATTTTTACTAAAAATATTTAGTATCTAAAACTACAACTAAAGGTTTTACTAATGGATTATACTAAATAAAATTAATGTACAACTTAGCCAAAAAAAAAACCTTGTCTCCTGAATTTATTTTTTTAAGCTTCTAGAAAAGACGGATTTTACCATCTAAAGTTTTTTGAAAATTAGTAAATTAATAAAGTAAACCGTCAAGTATCAAAGTCATTTTTGCTATCTACTAAAAATATCTAATTAAGGGCTCTTAAAGTTTATCAATTGTACGTAATTCGGTTGATTATACCTACTATGGAGGATCACTAAAATTCTTCAGGAAAAGAAAGTTCAAAAAATTCAATGGATGTGTAAAAACAGTATGTACTCCATACATAAGGGTAGTGAAGCTTGGTTGAAATCTAACACTATTACTCAAAAACTTCGGGTTTTCATAAACTGGTGTCTAAGTATCATATGCAGAATATTTTGGCATGTCAGAATAAGTAATGAAGATTTGTGGAGACTTATAGAACAGGAAGTTATATCAAAACAACTAAGATAAGATAAAAAAATATGGTAGATATTACGGCTAAGACCAAAACAACATAAGCTGAGTTACCTTATAATAGAATTATCAGGCAAGAAGAGGGGCACCATAATAGCAGAACTAAGCAAATGTAACCTCACATGGGATAATGTAAAAACAGTAGCAGGAAACCGTGAGAGAGGGAGAGAGAGGGAGTGACGTCAGTTGGAAGCCATGCTACCTCACGGAGCAATCATAAACCAGAAAAAAGAATATAGCAAAACAAATCGTTAAATAAGTAATTAAAAGATAGTGAGTACATTTTGCATTTGAACTAATAATACAAAATAATATAATAAAATCTACTTTAAAAAACTGACAGATGGTTAAGGATTTACAGGTGAAAATTTAAAATTAAAAACCAAATTATTATTTTTTCCATTATTTTTTATTATTATTTTCCTCTTACTCAAAAATAACTTTAAATAATACTTTAAAAAATTTCGAGTAAAAATAACTTGAAAAATTATTTTCTCCAGAAATTTTTTTATTTTTTTTTTTTTAACAAAATTAAATGTCCAAAAACTTAACAACAAAAAAAAATTACTTTTTTGATAACAAAAAAAAAAAAATAAATAAATAAAAAACAAATACACTTACAAAACATGTACAAAGAATAAAAAAAAAAAACGATTTATAAAAGACCTGCGTATTAATGAGAGCCAACAAAAAATAAAAGAAATTGAAACAAAAACAAACAAAGAAAAAATTGTTACAAATTTTCCGATTTACAAAAACAACAAAACAACAGTTAAAAAATAAAATTAAACTTAAAATCTATAGCTACAGGTTAAATTCAACTACAAACACATATACCGTTATTTCTTTTTTTTCCTTATTTTCAGGACTTAACCACTTACTATAAAGATTTAAAAAATTATTTTTTTTTCTTTTTGTTCTGTTCAAAATGGAGAGATAAGAGGGATGTTGGGTAAACTGTAATGTGAAAGCATGTTAAGGTAAATATGTACAGTTGAGTACAATAATCCAAAATACTTATAAAAAGTTGGAGCATAATATATAGGCATGCGCATTTTTTTAGTTCGAAATTTGGGGGAAAAACTATAAATATTTTTGTTTTCATTTTGCAATATAGTTACATTTACAAAATATAAACTGTTATTAATTAATACCTATGTATAAGTTACGAATGTAAATGTATTTTACTTTTTCGAATATCAAAAAGAAAAATTACAAGAATTTTTTGTTAAAAATTCATCAGACATCGAAAACCATAACTGTGTACAAAAATGAAAATATATAGCACATGTCAATACAAGGAAAAAGGAAATTTTTTTATTTATTTTAATTTTCTTTTTTCTTGATTTGTCAGAAATTGAAAAAAACAAAAAGAACAGAAAAAATACATAAATAACGGTTAAATATTTTTACAAAATGGAGAAAAATATTATTTACTATAATATACGGTATACTATAAAAATTACAAAATGATATTAAGTGGAAAAGAAATATGTCTAACAGTAAATACCGACGGTGATACGTAAAGTAGAAAAAAAAACAATAAAAACAAAAAAAGGATTTTATTTTTGAAAGGATACGAAAATTTTTCGCAATTTTCGTTTCTTTTTTATAAATATTTTTCAGTAGGAAAAATGGTGGATCTTATCTCATATAGTAAACGTATATGCAGTTATAGTATATATATATTTATTTATCTATATATATATATATTTTTAAATATTTTATTATATTGTTTTTGCTTTTTATGGGACAAACATTTCACTTGATTTAATCCTTAATAAAAACAAAAAAAAAAAAACAAAATAAGAAAATAAAAATAAAAAAGGACGAAAATTTTATACACAAAACTGATTTTATATAAGTGGAATGGCCATTTTATGGTTTTGGTCTTTTCTATTTATAATTTTCTTTACATATATTATTTATTGATTAATATATACTTACATATAAAATATATTCGAAACGTATTATATAGGTACATTTTTTTTTAATAGAAAAAGTAGCGAAAAAGGTTTTTTAAAGTTTAACTTTTTAATAAAAGTTTTTGTTTTTTTTTTTTGTTATTTTTCTTGTTTTAAATAAATATCGATTTCTTTTAATTTTCTTTCCTTTTTTTTCGAGTAATGGTAGAATATTTTGGATAGAACTAAGAAGAATGTATATATATTAGAAATTGCATTGAAATGTATAAAAGGAAACAAAAATACTTAAAAATTAGAAATGAAATGTTTAGAATTTAAAAAAAGTAAAAAGAAAATAAGAAAATATCTAACTAAAAATTTACAAAAATAAAGTTTGAATATACCAGTGCAAAGAATTTCAATATTATAGAAAACTTTGAATATATGATAGAAAAATCATTAAGAAAAAATTTTAATTTGTTATATATTTTCGCAAAATTAAAGCGCTAATAGTTCAAAGTGTTTTATATTTACATAAGTTTTTTTTTAATAAAGGTTTTAAATAATTCAATCAAAATCAACTTTTTTTTCAATATTTAATAAGACAGACCTTAATTCTTCTAGGTAGTATATAAACACCTTATTTTAAAAGCTCATTAAAGAGTATTCTTAAAATATTCTAAATATTTTAAAATTGTTTTGTTTTTAAAGAATTAAATAATAGATTCTTATTGAAAATTACGAATTTATAATAAAGCTCCGAATTACTACACTATAGTATTAGAATACTCAATAGATTTTGAACTTTAGAATCGACTTAACAATTAACAACTTATAGCATTGTGTTATTTTTAAACTAAATATAGACTTTATTAAGTTCAACTTTAGGCCTTCCTAACGTCCGTTAGAACATTTTCTCTTTTTATTTAAAACTTCAATATAAATTCACTTTTGCAGGCTTCAATTTTCTAAACAATGATAAAATTGCTCCAATTTTCTTAATATTATTTTCACAACAAACAAACAAAAATTCTTTTTAAGTCGATTCTCAAACAAGAAAATAATACAAAATGTCAAACAATACTCGCACATTCGTTTTATCAACATTAGGCCTTCCTAACTTCCGTCGGAACATTTTCTCTTTTTATTTAAATCTTCAATAGAATTTCACTTTAGCAAATATCTGTTAAACTGTTAACTTCAAGCCACATATTTCGGCGTAACATTAATCAATTCTAGTTTGTAATACCAATAAATAAACAAATAAAACGAAAATAGACCGAAAACTGATGAGTGTAAGCGTAAAAAGAGGTTTTTAAATTTATTTTTACTTTAAAGTAATTGCAAGACTAATGACATTAATATCAACAAATTACTTTAAAATGAAATGAAAAGTAATTTCTGCAAAACTTTTTATACATAAATAAAATCTTTATTATTAAATCCAAGTGTTTTTTCTCTTTTAAAGAGTAGAAGTAATTTCCAAAAAAAAAAAAAGTTTAAAAAAAATTTCTCTAATGATCAGAACACAGTTTTTCCTTCCTTAAAAGTTATTATTTTGTTTTTTTCCTTTTCTTTTTGTGTTTATATTTCAAATTATATCAAGAAAAACTCTCGAAATATTGAAATGAAAATCAATCAACCTTAACCTCAAAAACTATTCCTTATGAAAATTGGTTTTATATATTTCTCTTTTTTTTTTTTTTGCTTTTTTTTTTTATTTTTTTACAAATATTTAATATAATAAGAAATGCGACGGATATTGTATAAATATAGATACTACCTGTATCTTAAGATACATCCCCATAATTTTCATAAAGCAAAAATAAAAAATAAAATAAAAAAAACTTCATCCCATCTAAATATTATATGTACTTTTGAATTAAATTTAAAAAAAAAAAAAAAATTAGAATCAACAGAAAAAAAAAACTCAATTCAAATAAAAAAAAATGAAGAAAACTGAAAAAAAAAAAGATAGTATAAAAGAAAGAGAAAGAAAATTATAAAAAAAGTAAGGTTATTTGTTTACAAAAAGCCAGAAATTTGTTGACAAATTCACCCAATATCCTTAATAGAATAGAACATTTTCATCTTTAAACTTTGTTTTTGTGTTTTTTTTTTTTGTATTTTTTTTTTTCATTTTGTTCTTATTACCATTTCATTCCTGTACCTTTCAGCTCCTTTTACTCTTTCTTCTATTATTTTTATGTTGCTGATAATAATTTTTTTTTGCTATTGATCTTATGCAGCAACTACTATGCTGTTGCTGTTGTTATCTTCCAAGCAGTGAACTCCTGTTGTTGTAAATTATAAATAAGTAAAAAAAAAAAAACGGATTTGCTTTTTTCTGTTTATTTATTCCTTTTATTCTTATTTAAATAAAATAACGTTTTTTTTCTTTCTTTCTTTCTATAATTCTCTTCCTTTATTATTGCTGAATTTACTTTCATTGTATTTTTATATGTATATTTTCAACATATAAACATAATGGAGAAGAAAAAAAAAACTAAATGAAATAACAAATTGGAAAAAAAAAAAATCATACAATAATACTTAAAGAAAGACAACATCCCAGACATCATCCATCCAGGTTAAACCGCATATAATATCGTTTACCTATACTGTATACCTATCGAAAAACCTATGCAAAAAAAAAAAATAACAAATGATACAAACATCAGTTGAATTTGTAGAAAAAATTCAGGACTCTTCAAAACGAAAAAAAATTAAGAAAAAAAAAACAAAATATACATACCTACCCTATTTTTTAAAAATTTCTTGAACTTTTCAAGCAGTGTTCCATCTTACTTTACTTCTCATCTTATATCAACCCACTCATACGAACAACAAACAAAAAAAAAATTCTTAGTGTGCATAACATCTTCAAACCAAATTTTAAAGTTATATCTCTCTATTTAAAAATAAATTCTTTTTCAGCATAATTTTTTAAAACCAACCCATATTAAAATATGCGAAAGTTCCATCTATAGATTCTGTTTCTTCATATTTATATTGCTTTGAAGATTTAAAAAAATATTTAAAAAAAAAAAATCGCTGTTGATCCTTTTCCGGTTGATACACCCGGAACGGAAATTTCTTTTTCACAACAACAGTGTGGTAACGGTATATTACAGGAATAAAAAAAAACGTTAAACAAAATAAAGGTAGCAAGAAAGAGATAGAAATAAAATTAAAAAAAAAAAAGAAACAAATCAACAAAAAATAAGAAGAGATGAGCGTTAAAGCTCACTTTACTCTACTTTAAGATATAACAAGTTGAAATTTAATATTCCTTTTTTTTATTTTTATAATTGTTTTTTTTTTTTTTTATTACTGTATAGGAAGGTAAATCTTCAAAATTTCTCAATCTGCCACCATTGCAGTTAAAATATGCATACTAGCAAATAAACATGATATCATAATTGAGATTATTGATAACCACTTTCCTAAAAGGTTTTTGTCTAAACAAAAATTCAAATTAATTCAATCTAAATGTAAACTATAAGATACAATTAAAGGCAATTATCAATCATTTTATCATTTTTTAACATAAATTAAAATTTGATACGAATCAGATGGTAGACTGAATTAATATCAAAATTTCAATTTAAAAATTAAAAGGACATCCGATTAAGTTTCTTAAAATAATAAATTTAAAATAAAGATAATTTGGATTAGACGAAAAGATTTTTTATAAAAAAATGTCATTCGATTTCATTCTGCATATAATACGATGCTATTCTACATTTATTTTGCACTTTCTGAAATTGAGTTCAAATTTGAAGATACATTAAAAAAAAAAAAAGTTAAAATAAAAAAGTTGAAAACTTATTATTTTTTTTTTTTTTTTTGGCTTGAAAAAAAAATATGTCCTGATGAAAGTGCTGTAATTTTATGACTGCTGATACTCTAGCTGGTTATTTTTAACAAATTATATTCCAACCATTGCATTACATTCACTGATTTTTTTTTTGTCGCACTTTTTTTTCCATTCTTCTTCTTTCTTCCAAAATAATGACATGAATAAGTAAAAAAGGTTTCATTTTTTATTATATTTTATATGTTATTTTTTTATCGAATTTTTACTTATATTGAGAAGCCTCATTTTTATTTACTATATACTGCGTTGTCAATTGGAATTTTATGCAGGAGAATAAAAAGAAAATTAGAATGGAAAATTTTAAAATATAAAAATTTATTGTGCATCACTAAATTCTAAAGGATATAAAACAAGGCAAAACGAACGAACGAAAACGAACAGTTTTTTCAGGCACGGATTTTCCAAGATTTTTTTATGGAACTAAAAGTATTTTTTCTAAAGTAATTTATATTTAAAAATATATATGTAAACTAAAGAGAGACTTTTTTTAACTTTAAAGAGACGCTATATAATTAAGAAAAGCTGTTAACACATAACATAGAACACATAAAATTAAAATGTTGAAGCTTTAATTTTTTCGTGTTCAAAAAATTCGAACAGGTACCTAAGATATAAGAGTTTAAAAATAGCAAAATGTCAATTCTTGACCTCTAAAACCTCTTAAACAGAAGGAGGTGCAAACAAATTTTCTGAAGTAACTTACCCTAATTTCAAGATTTTAACTAACCAGAAACTTGTCGGATTTATGAAGGAAGTAAAATCTTACAAAATTTTTGCCGTCACATAACGGTAAATGTAAATACTAAATTCCAAAAAATTGTACAATATTTATATCAATTACTTCAAATAATGTTTTATCACTGGATGTTTTTAGATTGAAAAAACGTTAAGTTAAACCTAAGATATATATACACTTTTGAAAATAAGTAATTTTCAAACTTTGAGGTGCTGTAGGATGTAGGAGCTAAGTAACTGATGGGTTTACATGAAAAAATGTTTCTACAACATTAATTGTTTCAAAAGATAATTAATCAGAGTACATATCCATGGTTAAAGCTCCACATTGTTGTACCATTGTTACACCAATTTTTGTAATTTTCCTTAAAATGTATTATATAAAGCAAAAAGTATGTTTGTTTGTTTGTTTGTTATTAATGTATTCTTACATGATGTACCCGATCCAAAACCAATTTTGTAGGAATGTTACTTTGTTTTGATTTTTCGTTATTATATTCAATGCATGTCATATAATATAGAACATAATCTACATTGGTGTTGACCAGTCAAAAAAAAAAAAATGTATTACAAATAAAACAAAGAAAAACAAAATGATTTTGAAGACTTAGATTTGAACTTACCTTAGTTTTGCATCATGTATTTGCATATGCAATTGTATTATTCAAAGTATTCAAACAAAAAGCAAAAACTTGTATTTCGTAATGAATTTAATGTTATTATGTATACTGATATTAATTAAATGTAAAAAAAATTACCTACAAACATCTATCAATACATATTAATAATTTTAATGCATACAGATACATATATTAATTATAAATTAAATTAACGAAAAAAGAAAAGTTAATCATTTTTATTTAATAAAATGACGAAAATATTTCGGACAACGCCAAGGATTCCTGCTAATTTACTTACATATGTATGTGTAATAATAAAAAACAAAAAATTCGAGTCCACCACCTAACGATTATAAATTCAATACTTTAACAACTTTGATGTTTAATAACAATACTAAGTGGCAAATGAATATTGATATGCGGGCGTAACACTTGGCAAAACTCGGATGACAAACATCTATTTCGCCTAAGTCCACTTATCAAAAAATTCATAACGCAAAAAATCAATTAGCAAATTTCTCACTTAACAAATTTGAAATTCGCATTTACATATACATATGTACATATGTATATCCATTTTTCAAGATATTAAATAAAAAAATGTCTCTTTAGCTAATTTGCTCGGATTTTATTGTTGGTTACAAAATCAGAGTTGCCACTTTTCCAGAATATTTATGTACATTTATACGTGAAATTCTGAATTAATAGAGACTTTAAAGTTGACTTTAAAATCAGAGTTATACGCTTTATTTTGCAAAATAAAAATTTGACATCTACCCTTTTTGACAAATGAGTTTTTGCGAAACGAGTTTTTTACCAAGTGATTTTTTGCAGTTTGATGTTTGCAATGTCAATTTAAGTCAACTGCGATATACCCTATTGATATACATGTGATATATGCATGCCGGAGATATATGTATGTATGTAAATATTATTATTATAATATAATATGTACATATTGCCAAACATCACAAAAATATTTCATTCATTAAATTTTATCTTAGAAAGCACACTAAATAAATTGCTTCAATATACGCACTTAAGTATATTAATATAAATGATATGGTAGTACATATATACCTATTATATAATAATATTATATTACTACCATACTACCTACTACTATATTATATCATAAAGAAACTATATACATATCATACTTATACAATATATCATACTATATACAATATGTACATATGTACGATTATATCATACTATATACAATATATACATAGGTATTTACCTACCAATAAAATATAAATAAGTGTTTTCCATAGCCGTTACATTTTGTTTTTATTCCAATTTTTTTTTTGTTTTACTTATTATGATCAACTCAATATTAAGTATGTATGTATGTATATGTATTATTATAGATAGCACTGAGCCGTATGGAACACTACATTAAAAAAAAATTCTTTTACTAAAAAATTTGAACTTGAAAAAGCCGGATGTTAACCAAAAAATACAGAGAACCTACAAACTTATCAAAAATATTTTGTGTTAATTGCTTGCTTTCTTATACACTTGAGTGTATGATGTATTTACCTTAGCTATTTCGAGATGGCATAAACGGAAGAGCAACTCAGATAATTGCAGTTGCAGTACCTATCAAAATATTTAACAATAGGTCTCTTGTATGCATTAACTACTATTATTTTATTTTATTATAAATTAATGTAGTAATATGTTGAAAAATAATAGATAATTTTATAATTTATAGGTAGGTACATATCTACTTACACAACATTAATTGATTACATAGAATAGATAGAACTTTTTTTTTTTTTTTCAACTTATTTCAACAAATTAAAAATTGACAGTTATTATGTACATAGCTATTTATATTATAATATAATTTAAATTTAAATTTACACTTACCTTTTAAAATGATTCTAAAATAACGTCCAATTTATATGGCTTTTTCAAATAACATACTATGTACATATGTATGTAGGTACACTATGTATTATGTACATACATACGTATTTTTGTCTTCTTTCTATATTTTAAACTAGGAAAAAAAAACAGCAAAATTTGAACACAACAGAATAAAATTAGTTTTTATTTTTTTGATTTTTCTTTTTTAACTAAAATCTTTATTCATAAATCAAATGCTTCTTTTAAATTCATTTAATGTACATATGCATGTATAAATAACACATTATTTTGTAATTTAATTGTATCATCATTTAATTATACACACAAACATATTTTAAACATATCAGAGAGAGAAACACCTCAATTTATTAAAAAAAAAAAAAAAAAACTTTTTTTGCTATGTACGAGTATTTACATATAAAGTTAAACACACACATATTACGATGTCTTTAAGGCTTAGCGTCTTTTTAATAACGGAACTTTTTTTTTATATTGAAATTCACATTAAGAATTTTTAAATGTTTTATTAAAAAAACTTTAAATTAATAAAAGTAGAATGTAGTTATTATAAAATTTATAGGTAAAAAGAAATTTATAGGTAAAAAGTTAATTTTAGAATTATAATTCTATTTTTCATATACATACTATGTACATATTATGTAGGTACTTTTTTACTTACTTAACACTTTAATATTACAATAAAGTTTTTTTGATACACACCACGACTGAATTCAAATAGAAACTGGACTGAGTGGAAAACGACTTTCAAGTTATTAATTATCAATCATTTGTTAAATTTTCTCTTTTATATTTTTTTACTTTTCATGTTTAACCTTCAACAAATTTTAAGAGTTCAAAAAAATTTAATGTAGGTGAGGAGAGGAAAAAATAATTTTGATGACGAGTTTGATTTGAAATTTGAATATTAGCTTGATATGGTCTACTTTTATGTTATGTTAGATTTATTTAAAGAGATTCATAAGTTAAGAGAATTTTTTATTCTTGTTAGTGATTTTTATTGAAAATGCAATTAGACTTAGTAAAAATAAAAAATAAATTTTAAGCAATATTAGCTACTTATATGTTATATGGTGTGTTAGCTACTTATATGTTATATGGTGTTTTTGGATTGAAAAAATTTTTTTAGCAAAATCTGAGATATCCTCATTTAAATATAGTGATTTTAGGAACATTTATTGTGTAGCATAATATGATTTGTATCATTTTGTAACTTTTTATCCAAATTATAATCATAGTAACTAAAATATTTTTTGCAAGATTTAGAATTAAGTTTATGAAAATCATAATAGTCCTTAATTGTTTTTTCTTATTAAATTAGTCATAAAAGCATATTTTTGAAAGTCACTTTTTAATTAAACTTAAACCAGAGCTTAAACAATAATTAGTTAAACATCATAAATCTCAAAATTATATTTGAAAATAAGAAAAAAGCTTAGCCTAAAATACATTCTCCAAAGCAAATTTTTTATTGGGTTTGCTACAAAATTTAGAAAAATATAACTTAGAAATCCAAAATTCAGAAATCTAAAAAAAAAAAAAAAATTTGCTGAAATTTCATATTAGCTGTTGGTACTCAAATATCTAAAAAAGAATATTAAAAATTTTAAAAAAAACTAGAACTCTGAATTGAATTTTGTTGTTAGTAGTCATTTCAATAACATATTTTTTGTATAAAGACACAAAACAAATAAAGAGAATTTTTAGAAAAAGAAGATCCAACAAAAATATACAGAAATATAAAAAGAGGTACGGTGGTTTAGTGGGTAAGAGCTTATAAAATACCCTGTAAACGCCGAGGGAGTGTAGGTTCGAATCCCACACACATCGTAAGAGTAATTACCCCTTACGGCTCGTACAGCCACGCCTGAAAAGGAAAAGCTATGTAATTTCTTTGTTACATTTACATGGCAGGCAAATGCACTAACGCAAAAAAAAAAATTTGAAGCTGATGGAATGTATCTAAGAGTATATTATTTTATAAAATAAAGCAAGCATTATATCCTCATTGCTAAAGAACATTTCAAAATATATATTTTTACGAAAGAGATATAGTACATAATAAAAATAAATAAATAATTTTCTAATAATAAAAACAAGTAAACGTAACAGTAAGTCGATGCAACCGACTTATTTATACCCTACACCTAAAAAATTCAAATTAAATTAAAAATCCATAAGTTATTTTAGTTAGGTATTTAATATAACTAAGCTAAAAAAATAAATGCTTTTACAACCTTTGTACAAAATTTCAGATTTCTATCTTTATTATATCTTTCTAATTCTATCTTTAGATATGCTTGTTTGGTCTTAGGAGTTGTGTGGCAGATACCCGAACAACCATTCTAATTCATCTTAAATTTTGGACAAATCAGAGATTCAGGAAACAACACCCTAGTACCAAATTTGAAGTTTCTATCTTTATTAATTTCGAAGATATGCTTGTTCGGTTTTGGGAGTTGTATGGAAGGTACCCGAACGACCACTCCAATTCATCTCAAATTTTAGGCAAATCAGGGATTTGGAAAACAGCACCTTCGTATCAAATTTGAAGTTCCTATCTTTATTAATTTCGAAGATTTCATGTTCGGTTTTGGGAGTTGTATGGGAGGTACTCGAACAGTTACTCCAATTCATCTCAAATTTTGGACAAATCAGGGATTCAGAAAACAACACCCTAGTACCAAATTTGAAGTTTCTATCTTTATTAATTTCGAATATATGCTTGTTCGGTTCTGGGATTTGTATGGGAGGTACCCGAACAACCACTCCAATTCATCTCAAATTTTGGGGATATCAGGGATTCAGAAAAACACACCCTCGTACAAAATTTTAAGTTATTAATTTCGAAAATATTCTTATTAGGTTTGGGAGTTGTATGGGAGGTACTCGAACGCATGGTCCGATTTCGCCCATTTACAATCCCCGCCTTACCTTAGTCATTGTTAACCTACAGTATAAATTTCATCAAGATAGCATCATTATTTTTTGAGTTATCGTGCGTACGGACGGACATCGCTAAATCGACTCAGGCGGTGATCCTGATTCAGAATATATATACATGTCTATACCTAACTCGCTTCCTTTTGGTGGTTACAAACACCATACCAAAGTTAATATACCCTATATTTAATGTGCAGGGTATAATAATGTCAGAAGTTCAGATTTGCGGTCGTCGAATCCAAACAAAAATTGATGTTTAACTAAATGTTGGGATACCACTTGTAAACATCTAGCTTTCTTATACTTCTTTAATACCTAGATAATGATCGAAAAGAATTCGCCTGCTACGATATTTTACATAAATAAAATTTGCAGACGCACATACATAAATCCATAAACGAACACAATCACCTTCCAAAGGGATATTTTCGAGTTCTTGATGGACAATAAAAATTTAAAAAATTACTTTATCTTAATTTCGATTTTTTGACCGATTACAATATTTTATCTCTATAGTACCTATTGGAAGAAAATACTAAAGACAAAAATTTTTATAACTCATATTATTAAATATCAATTTTAATAGTCTTCATTTATTGTCGCTTTTAATTGAACCTCATTCCAACATTTTAGCAAAGTAAACATTAAATTATTATATTTAAAATAGCAGCTATTAAGTCACTAACAAAATTCTAATTACTAATTTATAAATAGACCAATTTTCAACTTCCACAAATATTAATTCATTCATTTCTTTTTTTTTTTTGTATAAGAATGTCAATGTTCCCCTGTATACGTACAATTTTTTTTTTATAATCAGTTCTATTCAATCGGAAGTCATCAAAAATAATTTGCAATATAAAAAAAAAAAAAAAGTAAAAAAAACAACAATAAAATGCAAACAAACAAAAAAATAATATATATATAGAAAAAAAAAAAATACGGCAGCGAAAATAATCGCGATTTACAGGAAGGAAAATAAAAATAAAGGATAATAACCGAAATAATATGAAACAACTTCGCGAATAAAAAGATATCGCGCATAAAATCAAAAAACAAAAAAGTGAAACCAAACAAAACAAACAAATAACCAATGAAAATTATTATCGGAAAAATAATAGAATAAAATAGAAAAGTGAATAAAAAGAAAATTATTAAAAAGGAAAATGAAATTGTTATCGGAAAATTTTTATGCAATAAAAACGAGAAGAAAAAAATTTTCATTCATATATTTTTTTTATTAGAAACTGTTGATTGCATAAAATTATTTTCTTTTTCAAAAAAAAAAAAAAAAATCATAAATTATTGGAATACCCGTAATAACATTATTCGAGAACTTTATGAATTGTTAAAATAAAATAAAAAAAAAATAAGTGATTTAAGAATTATGTAAAGGAAAAATATGAAAATCGTAAAATTTTAAGAAAAAAAATTATCAAGCAAGTGTTTTTAAGATAAATCTCATTTAAAAGCCACGCAGTTTCCAAATTCTATATATGAAATTTCCATTTGGCCTAATCCTTTTTTGACATAATTATTTATTTCACATATACCATTTAAGGAGAAGAACAATACTTTATTTACATAACAGGACAATGAAATTCTAAAAAGATCCAATATTCAATTTTCTACAAACTTTTTGGAACAGTATGACATAAAACTAAGTTTTACAAATATTTCATTCCCGATAACATCATTAATAAGACATTAAATCAAATTGAAAATATAACATATATGCCATTTTCAAAAATTTTCGGAAACCACATTTTCACTTTTTTTTTTATGTAAAATATACATTGATACCAAAAAGAAATGTCTCATTATGCCAAACGAACGCTTGTAAAACATTCAATTATATACCAAAGCGTAAGTTGCGATATGTCCCTTTTAGATGAAACGGCTTTTACTAATTCAAAATTCGAATAAGTGAACTATATATACCCTAATTAAAAATAATAAAGAACTCTCTATTTTTCAAAAAGTTCGTAAAGGGTATTAATTAACGTTCAAAATTATTACAATCCTACACTTTTCTTTCATCACAATCATTTCTTTCATCTTTTCTTCATGAAGTTGTATCTTCGGATCGTCAATTGTGTTTTTCATACTTTTTTAACATTTTTCTAATATTCGAATATTTGTGTTGCTTTAAATCATCCTCTAATCTTTGTTGATTTTTTCAGTGCTATTTAAATTCTACTTTATTTCGACTTTCATATATATGACCATATAATGTTGAATATTTTTAAGATCTTTATTTTAAAATTCACATCTAGAATTAAAATTTGCATCTAGAATTAAGATATGTATTACAAATATTATGATTCTTCAATTTTTAATTCGAATAATTTTAATTTTTAATTAATCTTGAAATTATTTAGTCCTTCGCATTATTCTGCACCATACATAAAAATGTATAAAACTATACCACAAATCAAATACCAAAAAAACCGAATCTCATTTAATAAAAATTGAAAAAAATGTATCCATATTTCGCATACAAAACATCAAAGAAAAATCATAAACACTTTGAAATCCATTATAAATCATAAGTTCCTGAACTTTTCATTCTTTTAAAGACCTTATTCTTGTTCAGGCAGAATAAGTTGACAATAATTGTTTTGTTTTATCATCAACAATAAAGTTCCGCTTTTTTTTTTATGTTCTAAATTAATATGATACGCATAAATGATTGAATGTCAGTCAACCAACCAGTCAGTCATTCAATGATTTTTAATGTAAAAAAGAAAACAGAAAAAAAAAAAAAACACACACTCATTATAACTGAAACCGGAAAAATTGTGATAAATTTTCAACATAAATATACCATCTATCCATCCATCCATTTATGGTTAATGATTTTTCTCAGTTTAATCTTTGATTGCAGAGTTTTATATTATAATATATGACATTATAATGCATTTGTGAATGTGTAATGAAATGGAATCCTTCAAGATAAATACGTTTTTCTTCATATAAAATTTTCAAAAATTATTATCCAAGTAAATAAGAGTCCTTTCACATTTTTTCCTTGTTAAATTTAGATTTATAGGACATTTTGAGATTTTTAATCTAAATCTAAATAATTTTATAACTGTGCATTATTAAAAGCTTACCAAAACTATCCTTGAGTGATTTCAAAAGAAATTGAAAAAGAAAATAATAAGAAAATTAACACAAGCACAAAAATTTTCTTGAAAATGGATAATTTAAAAATTTCATTACAGAACCACCTTAATAATATCTAACAATGCACTTGAATAGCATTCTAAAAAAAGAAAAAAAAATAACTGTTATTTTATATTCCTATTTAAAGGAAACGCAACTTTTGCCGTCTTTTCCAAACCAATACCAACGTAAATTTACAAATAATAAAAAACTATGGAGTCTTTCTTTAAGAATTTTTATTATTTGGGATCTTGTTACAAATTTAGTCCATCCATATACTTTCAAAAACAAGATTTTTCCGATTCAATTCTTAACATCAGTCTCATTAAAATTTAAGAACATCATAACAATTACATAATTTTTATCACATCTTTAAAAATTAAATTAATTATTTCTAAACAAAATTTTCGCATTACCTTTCTTTTAAATTACCAAAATATAAAATGAAAAAAAAAAAGGTTTAAAAGAAAATATAATAAATATAGATAAAATATAAAAGGGGTTTCACTATATAAAATAGCGATATGATATCCTGCAATATGACAATAATTAATTTTCACTACCCCAAATTAAAAATATAAGACCATCAGATATAACCAATAAAATTTATTCTTTTCCTGGCTGTTTTTTGTTCATATTTTTTATTTTTTTTGTCTTTTTTTGTTTTTTTTTTTTTTTGGAATTAATATTGTCTAAAAAAAATATAAAATTCTTTAGTTAAAGTCCTTTAATTTTATCGAAAAAAAAAAAAAAAACATGTACCTATATAAATATATTAATAATATATAGAAAAATCGTTTTTGAAGTTTATTTCATCTCTATTTAATTCCTTTCATTTTATTTTTACTAATAAAATAAAAACAAAATCAGAATATTATTAGCATTGGTTACACTTAACAAAAATGGATTAATTTTTTACCGTAATTGTAATAACCGTTATTATTTATGTATTCCATTTGGATAACACAGTAATTTTTTTACCATTTGTTTTTCATTTTTTCATTTCATACCATCTTTCTATCATTTCAGAACCTCTAAAGTTCAAAGTTTATAAAAAAAAAAAATATAAATTTACACCTGTTCAAGTTAGTGTTATTTAATATTAAAAACTTTAAACATTTTGATTTATTTTAAAGAAAGACCACGTTCAGTACACTTTTAAAACAAGCGCCCCAAAAGTAATCTTACTCTCATTTGTTGGTGGATTATTCTTCTATCGATATTAGAGGTAAAGAAAGTGTGTCAGATTTTAATTTGACAATTGACTAAGCTGTCATGTTACGATTTGACAATGTAAGCAGCCAAATTAAAATTTAAGACGCCATGATTTTTTTTTTTTATGTATACAATTTATGACTGGTTAAATCGCTTATGAATTATTTCTGTTCTTAAAGTTAATATCTTTATATTTCTTCTGACATATATTTATTCAGCTTTGTATTGTACTCTTATTTATGATTTTTCTGAAAACTTGGAAAGCCTAAAAAAACAAAATCTAAAAAAAAACAAAAAAAAACAAATTTCTTACATAAAGTCAGTCAGTCAGATATTTAAATTTAATTACATTTAGTTTATTTGAAAAAAAGAAAAAAAAAAAAAAACAAAATTAACTTTATATGTAATACAAACTTATTTATATTAATAATAAATAATCATAGATTTATTTTTCCAATCAAATTTCACTATAATTAATTTTAATGCGACCATCAATAAAATAAATTGTTAAAATTTTTTAGTAAAATTGTACAAGATTTTAATATTCAAATATACTTGATGATAATTTTTTTTATATAATCATACATACTTATATAAAAAATAAAGGGGGCTTAAAATTATTGGTAGGTATTATGGCAATGCTAAAAAATAAAATTTGATAAAAAAAATAAAAAAAAAAACCCCTTCACAAAATCATGTAACCCATTGCAAAACCAATTTTTTTTTTTTTTTTTGAAAATTTACATTTTTTTAATATATGATTGTAAATCACAGTTTAGTAACAAGGGCATTTTTTTAACATCTATAACACAAAAAAAAAAAAAAAAACAAAAAACCACACAGATGTTATGAGAGCTGTAATAAAAAACAAAAAACCTCTTGTTGTGACGGCAATCAAAGGAGCTTAAGTCCTAATCCTGTGGTTTATTTCGTTAAAGTATCTCACTTTTACTGTGGTTATTTATTTCATTTTTTTATTTTAATTTCTTATTTTTTTTTTTATTATTTTCAATTTTTGTATTACTATGGATTTGCGAATGTGATATACCAATGTGTTTTGAATAAAAAAATAAAACCTTCATTATTACTATAATAAAAAATTAACAAAACAAAAAAAAAAAAGAAAAATTGTATACTTGTTTCATATAATATATACTGCACTCTTAATGGGATAATGATACTTTGTGCAACGATTTTATATATTAAAACGTATAGAAAATGAAAAATTTTGTACGAGCTCATATAGAACAGAAATACAATACTTATAGTATTTAAAATATATAAAATGAAATCAACTTGTTTATGATTAAAACTGAAAAACTGTAAAACCAAACACTCTATGACAACTGAACTCCTCTTTCGGTATTAAATATGACAACTGAAGTACTCTTTCGGTATAAAATATTTAAATAACTTTAGTAACTTCTCTTTTAGATTAAATAATGCAATAAAAAATCTTTGACATAAATAACTGGTTTTTATCGTTAGGATTATCGTTAGAATTTAGAAATGTTTATAAAGACAATGGAAATTAAAAAGCATTGAAATTATATGCAAAATATTTCACGAGTACAGTACGATTAAGATCCTATAAAATTTTAAAATTTGATAGAAATAATATATTTAGATGTTAAATAAATCAAAATCCTGTCAAACTCTCACTTATAGATATTTTATAGATGATTGTCTTTGCCCAGCTAAAATAAAGTCAGTTCTTTCTAAGTGAAAATCTTTTGAAAAAGAGCCAAGAAGTTGTATAAATGTGCATGCTTACACCCGTGGCAGTTCGAAGATTGTAAAAATAGAATTTCCATGTACGTTCATAGTATAAGAGTATCCTGCATAGTGCATAGAGATTTATTATCCACATCGGTATTCCTGGTGCTAAAAAACGTCGGTTTGTGTTCAATATGATACAAAAAATTTTACTCCAGTCTACACATAAAACTTCTCCTTTTTCTTTCTTTTTTTATTATCCCCTCCTAAAAGTCCTTGACTCTCTGTTGCTAAACTAAAGCCCATCGATTATTCCTTTAAAAAAAATAATTAAATAAATATGACATAATATTTTAAATAAATCCTTGAAACGCTCTCTTGTCCCATATAATTAATTCATATATAAATTTAGTATACCAACCCGACACCTTTAAATATTTAAATAGTCAAAATAAATATTATTATAGAGCTACATCCTGTTATTTATTTATTTTATTTATTTTGGTTTCCCCACCATAAGTATACAATGTAATGAGGAAATAAATTAAACTATCCCTTACAGGTGTTGTTGAGGTATAAGTATTAAATTATAGTGCGCCAACTTACGTACTTCGTCATTGGTCAAATACTTCTAATTTTGTTGTATTATTTCCGATTTATATATAGTTCTATTTTAAAAACCATGGTCACATTTCAAGTCATGATATAGTCACGGTATAATCACATTTCAAAAACCTCCATTTTGTTGATTGTTGAGGCTTATACCGGAGAATTTTAAGAATGTTGAAAGTCGAAGTATTAAGAAGGATAAAGAAAAATCGTTATTTGTTTTTATACATAAAAAGAAGGAAAAGGTAAATAACATCTGAGAATGGTCGTAACTCGTACGTAATGTACACTATGTGGATGAATAATTTAACAAGGCGAAAGAAAGAACAAAATACGCAGAGATTATCAATAATGCTTTATACTATGCATTTACATAATCTTCAACATTTGAAGTCGGATAGGCAATGCAACATTGGATTTAAATAATATCATTTTAATATGTGCAGTGAGCTCGTACAATTATATGTACATATATATATATACATTTTAATATGAATATTCATATTTTATGTAATTTTTAGATTACACTTATAACTGAAATTTAACTGTAAAATTAAATATCTTAATTAGTGAGATTTTATTCTCTCACTCATATTTTATTTTTAACTTTTTCTCTTTATCCCTTCTAATGATAAATTTTATATACATATATAAGTATTTTTTGCTTTGAAAGTATTTAAAGGATTAAAATTAAATTTTCTATTGTAGAATATATATTACTTATATAAAATTATATATATATATAAGTATATATACAAGGTTTTAAAAATTAACAAATAAAAAATAATTGACCTTATGCATATTATTATTTCTGTTTATTAATATGTAATAAACATAATATGACTATATATAATAAAATAAGGGTTAAAACAAAACTATATATGTACATTACTTATATTATTACCTGTATAACCACCATAAAAAAAAACAACCAATTCTATAGATATTGTAATTCCATAATAATTGATTTTATCACATCATCTATACATCTTTAAAAAGAAGATAATGATTTTTAAAATCAATTAAAGATTTACTTTTTAACGATTTTCATTTTAAATCTTATCAAAGGACTGTTTTTCACTTTTTGACTAGAGTCAGTTATTATAATATTATTTTACAAATCAAAAAAAAAAAAACCACCATTTTGAATTTATTTAGCATATTATAAAGAGATCAATTCGTTGTTATAGTAACAATTTTGTTTTTATAGGAATGTATGAAAAGATTTAAAAAAAGATCAAAAAGAAATTAAAGATTTGATTTTACTGTCAATTGTCTAGTCGTTAAAAATTTTAATAACTTTAAGCAAATTTTAAAAATTACTTATCGTTATATTTAGTGAGCATCAAACAAATTTTAAATTCTTTTCCAATTAAAATAAATCTCAAAATTATATCTGATATGTAATTTTTTTTTTTTTTCTTTTTGTTATGACAAGTAGACCCAACCCAATGCTAAAATATAAGATTGTTTTACATAATTAACATTTGATTTTTTAACAGACACATAGGTATGTACTCTCATTAACATTTCCTAGCATTACTATGTAAATATTTAAAAGCACTAAGCACTGAGATTAATTAAGACCATAATGAGGTAAAGTTAATTAAGAATATCGAACGACATTGATTACCTAAATCTTTGTCCTTAACTAAAATTCACTTCATACAATTTTAAAATAAATAAGCATCAGTTTTTAAAGCTAAGCTAAGTTTTTGGTACCAAAATTCTAATACATAAACATTAAAAAAACATAATACGAAACTTTAAAAAGAAAATTATTTTTTTTTTTAAATAAAATCATTTAATTATATTAAATTCTAAAGAAATTAATTTCTAAAGAGGATAAGAATACCTCCTTAACCTCCTTGGAATACTTTGACAACTGAAACGAATTAAATTATTTCTGATAGTACTTGAGAAATGCAAAAAGTTCTTGAGGTAAACAAATTAGGAGGATTAGATTGATGATTTTTTAGGTGTTCTTTAATAATGTCCTAAGAAATAAGAGCGAAACGGCTTTATTTTCTTTTGTTTTAAAGCTGTAATAAAATCGAAATCGCGATGTTTTTTAAGTTTGGTTTCATTACCGTTTCGACGGAAAAATAAAGTCGTATAGGCCTTTTTTCCAAAAACATATTATGTTTGTTAGGTTTTTGTATTCAGAACATGTTGTTGTTTCATCTTATTCCAAAAAGTTTGTTTGGTGTACTTTGGAAGTTTGGCTTCGTGAGAGCAATGAATGTTTCTATAAAAATATATTCCCACTAGAAAATCCCCTGTGCAATTGCACAATTTCTATAGATTCAAAAACATTTACGTTATCATACTGACTCCCTTACTACCTGTATTAAGGGAGGGATTATTACATGTATTTTTTTTTAGCTTAGGTATATTAAGAACCTAACTAAAATAACTTATGGATTTTTAATTTAATTTGAATTTTTTAGGTGTAGGGTATAAATAAGCCGGTTGCATCGACTTACTGTTCTTTTACTTGTTTTTTTTTTTGCTTGAAAAAAATTTGCTGAATTTATTTTATTTAAATGTACTTTGGAAGAGGTCTTTACTATATTTAATAAAAGATTCATGTCTCTGATAATGAAATTTCATAAATTTTCGGGGGCTTTTTTTTTGTGACTGTCGTTTTCGACAGCTTTTTAATTTAATTGTCTAATAATAAATTAGTACAAATTTATGAATCAATTGTGAGAGAAGGCTTCTAAAATGATATTTTCTATGTTATTTTTTCTTTTTTTTTAAGAAAAATATCCATTTCTATAATATTTAGTAAGTTTCTGATTTCTGTTATGAAATATAATTAGCTAAATCTGCCGAATTTTATATTAATAAAAAAAATTCGAATATTTTATGTTATATCAAAAATGCAGCTTAAAAAATCAAAATTCCAACCTAAATAAACAAAACTATTTTAAAGTCTGTTACGAAGCTTTTACCAGCTTTTATACTAATGAAAACAAAATCAAAAATAAAATCGGCCTATTATTTTTTTTTTATAAATATGAGACTTACTATAAACTTTGCTCTTTTCACTTTCAGGCGTTTTAATTTTATTAAGAGTACCTATTCTTATTTTTTTTTTCCAAAACAAAGATTGAAAACGCCAACAGAAGATTAATAATTTATTTTTAATTTACCGCTGCGACCAGTTCATAATGGATGTGGCGGTCAAATTTAAAAATTAAAAATTTGCTAAATTTATATCGAAAATGTGTGTTTTTTAAGTATGTACTTTTCCTTTTTTGACTGTACTCACTTTTAATGAACGGTTTGTGTCTCTGATAATATTTGGTCTCTGGTAATAATATTTACTAAATTTATTTATATTTTTAATTAACAGTTTGTGTCTCTTGATAATACTTTGAGTCAAAGATTTGTGTCTCTGGTAATAAAATTTTAAATTATTAAATAAAAATACAGAAATATCATCATTGCCAGTTTAGTTTACATTCAGTGTGAGTGTTTTATTATAGATATAAAATATATTTTTTTACATGTTGGCAAGGTCTCGCCAATATCTTTATGTATTATATTATAGATTTTGCAGAAGCTTTAAGTAAAACAAATTGTAGTAAAGACAAAACTTATAACTTCTGCAAAAAGGGATACACATTTTCTTGTTCAGAAATTTTTAAGAGTAATAAGATTAGGATGGATAATTACAAATTCCTAGTTGTTTATATATGTATATCTAAGAAAGTTAATAAGGAAGGGGTTTATTTATAGCTATATGTATTGTAAAAGATTCCAACCACATCAGGTATAATAATAAAAATCATCCAGTTTTAACAAAAAGTATTAAAATAATGTGTTATTGGGCATTGCAGTATGTTGGATTATAAATAAAATAATTTTTTATGATAAAGTACGACTTTATTTTATTTTCAGTTTCGGCATTATTTCAGTTTCAAAACGATAATAAGACCGAATATTAAAATGTGAGATTTATCCTTTACTTCCTTGTCGATAAGGAATGAAAACTGTATCTGTTGTGTTGTTGTTTGACATAAAAGTTAATAATAAATTAAAATCTTCTTTTTTTTAAATTAATTTTTCTATTTTTTAATGAAAAGAAATTTTTATTTTTTAGAATTTTTTAGAAACAAAAACAATTTTTTTTCTGTTCAACGTTTTTTTGAAAAACAAATGCTGCTTCTTCAAAAAAGTCCAAAATGAGTGAAACATTTTTTTTGACGAATTTACCATTAATTTCAAAGTAAATTTTTCAAAGTATGCATTTGGTCTATACTTAATTTATTTTTTTTAATTTCTTTAAATATTTGACAAAGCACAGGTAAGAAAGGTAAGGTAATCATTAATGCATGGCCATTCATTAATAGTAACAAATTTGTTTTTATTTAAAATTAATATCCACTGGCCTCGTTTTACCATTTATAAAGTGTGATTCGCAAGTAAGTGCCTTGACATATACCACCCTATGGAAAATACTGTGACAACAAAATTTTTGTATGGGGGCTAAGTTATCGGTCCAAAAGTTTTAGAACTATAGGGCATTAAAGAAGATTTGGGGCTGTTTTCTTTGTTTCGATTAAAAAACCCATAATTTCTGTTCCGAACAAGATTTTGGCATTCTGAAAAAAGATTCTGTTAGAATGAGATAAAAATGAGAATGAGAACTTAATTCATAAAAAATTGTAGGTGTTAAAATATTCTAATAGCCCTCTCATTGTAATTGTTAAAGTGACTTTAACAATTTTTTAGTATTAGAAGTTGAGTTACAAGTAGTTTATGTTTCGTCTTATCTCCTAAACGGTAAAAGAAAATTCCACGTATCATATATCAAATGAAAGCATGAGAAGAGGGAATATTAGTTTGGAAACTTTAGTTTAAAAAAACCCAAAAAAACTTTAGTTTAAAAAAATCAAAAAATATTTTTATTCTCTGAGCTGTTACTTTAGAATACGAAATGTTCTATCTATTGCAAGAGAATTAAACAAGTTTAGCACCGACTGATATCGTTGATTTAATTAACTCAATTTTGATCTCGTATTAATTCTGCAAGTAATGGCAAACCCGTATATGTTTTTAAGTCTAAACCGAAAGTATAAAAATATCATTTATGATTTAGGCACATCACATTACGTTTTCTAAGATATATTCAAAAAGTATCAATCTATTGCTTAATTTGAAGCTACAGACACCCTAAAAGAATTAACGAGTGATACTTCAACTGCTTTTTAGCACATTTCCAAAAAAATTTTGAAAAAATGTGCTTATTAGTTTCACTCTGTCCGTCCGTCCGTCCGTCCGTCCGTCCGTCCGTCCGTCTGTTTACAAAACTTCTACACCGTTAAAGATAGAGAAAAAAAATTTTAACCATAGGTAGGTCTTATAAAAAAAATAATTTTGTGGAACAACTTTTTCATGTAGCCCCCCCCATTACGGAGCTACAGCCCCTCAAACTTTGAAAAAGCCCTATTTTTAAATGCATATATCTTATGTTCTGCTTAAGATTTTTTCATTCTGAAAACGTCATTCGACAGGTATTTCTTTTATCTTTGTAAATTAATATCAAAATTATACAATTTTTTTAAATTTAGTATTTAAATTTACCGTTATGTGAAAACCAAATTTTGCAAGATTTTTCTACTTTCATAACTCCGGCACGCTTCTAGATAGAAGCTTGAAATTTTGAGGCAAGAAAGAACTTTTAGAATTAGTATAAGTTTGCTCAGAAAATTTTTTCGGTCCACCCCCTGTTTATGAGCTATTAGGGCTTAAAAATTGAAAATTTGCTATTTTTAAACACCTGTAACTTAGGAACCTGTACATATTTTACTTCTGCAAGATATAAAAATTAAAGCTACAATAAAATATTTTTACGTGTGTTAAAGGTTTATTTTAATTGTAAAGGGTTCCAAAGTTGCAGCTCTTCAAAATTGCGAAAAAGCCCCATTTTCAGATATATATATTTCGGGCTCTACGTAATAATTTTGCAATATAAAACCGCCAGAAGATCGAAAATTTTATTATCTATATAAAACAATATCAAAATTATGTAATATTTTGTAATTTACTATTTAAATTTACCGTTATGTGAAAACCACATTTTGCATGAAATTTCTTTTTTCATAACTCCGGCACTCCTTTAGATAGGAACCTGAAATTTTGAGACAAGAAAGAACTTTTAGAATTAGTATAAGTTTCCTCAGAAAATTTTTTGGTAACACCCCCTCTTTAAGAGTTATTACGCCTCAAAAATTGAAAATTTGCTATTTTTAGACACCTGTAACTTAGGCACCTGTACAAATTTTTCTTCGGCAAGACATGAAAATTAAAGGTTCAATAATATATTTTTACGTGTGTTAACGGCTTTTCTTAGTTATATAGGATTCCGGACTTACGGCCCCTCAAAATTTCAAAAATGTCCTATTTTCACATTTTTTCTTATTACATGAAATTTTCAAATTTTTGTGTAAGTCACACTTCTAAACAGTTTGTATTGAATTTTGGAAATGTGCGCTTTTAAAAACCGTTGGTTTACATTCTACCTTGATTTTTAGGATTACGATTATTTATTTAGTAGAACCAAAATATATCTGCGTATCTGGAAACAGATTTACAAACCCCAAACTGAACTTAATTATTTAAATCCAAAATCAGTTCAGAAATAAGATATTTAACGTCTATATAAAAGTAAAAAGTTTCCAGAAATTAACTTTACATAAAAATATGTGTTTTTTTTTTTAATCCTTTTATCAATATTTTTTTTTTACAATTTTTATTTTTGTCTTTTTTTTTTTTTTAATTCCACAAAAAATTATTCTTTTTTTTTCATTTTCATTTTTTTATAGTTTACTTTTTCTTTTTTATTATATTAAAACCCTAACCTATATTTTAAAAATGTAAATTTTTATGCTGTACTAAATTCTATTCATCTGTAAATAAAATATCTTGTAAAATATCTGAAAGATAAAATAAATAAATAAAAATAAGGAGAAAAAACACAATCAAAATCAAAAACATTCACATTAGACATCATCAGACAAAAACCATTACAAAAAACATAAAAACACAAAAAATTAAAGAAAATAAACCTGATAAATTTTCATCATCAGAATTCATCCATTTATCCCATCATCACCGCCACCATTATAAATATTAGTATAGGTAAATGAACCTAAAAAAAAAAAAATTTTTTTTTGAAGATACAAATCATAAAATATCAACAATTTATGATTATATTACTAAAAGGGGGTGGTTTTATTTTTCTTTCTTTCAATAACTATCACTGACATTTTTTTTTTTCGTTGTTGTTGTTTTTGTTTGTTACAAATCAACTGAACTATATCTGAACAATTTATACACCGTGAACATTATCATATCATGGCAAATCTATTAAAAACAAGAGAGAAAGAAATTTTATATTTTATTTATTTATTTGGGACGTAAAACATTAGTTACGCATGTTAAACATTAAAAAATTTTCATGTGAAATGAAAAATACAGAACTAAAAAAGATTTTAAAATGATGGACAGCATAACCAACTATTCAAAAAAAAAAAACAAAATTACAAAATCAATGATGATGATTTTTTGTTTCGACAAATTTTTCTGCCACTTTTTTTTTTTTCTTTAACAAACTGATTTTGTACCAAGCGACCGTCGATATCAAATGATATGGTTTTCATCTTAAAGTCATCCAGATTTTCTAATAATAAAAAATATAAAAATATTATCATCATTTTCAATTTTCAAAAACAAAAAAAAAAACAAAACCAAAAACAAAAAATTATGAATGACGTTATCTTATTTACTAAAATTATTATTTATGTCCTTATACATATATGTATGTAGATTGTAAGGATGTCTACACATAAATGTATCTATAACATATGAACATATATATACATTTATATAGATTTATTAAAATGTTTGAATATTTCTGTCAATTTCGATTAACTATCGTACAATTCACGGTTGATTAACTTTTTGTCCATCATCATCATATCATCATTGTCACCATCATTATAATTTTCAAAGAACAAAAAAAAATGTGATCAACAAAACTTTAATGAATATTAGTGAAATAAAAATAGAGATGTTTGTTGGAAAATGTATAACTTACGTATATCATATAAAATTTGAAGAAAATTTTATGAAAAAAAAATCTTAAGATATTCAGGATTCAGGATTCATTGGCAAGTGGCTTAACAATTTAATTTAATAAATATTCGGAAGGATTTCAGAGCTTAAAAATATCATTCACAAAAGAAACTGTTTAGGCCTCAGTGTTTAAATTGTTACACATGGTGTAGTATCTAAGGGAGCGTTCGTTTAAATCCTATACAGTTCTTCTTGAAATATTTACTGGAAGGAAATTGATTTAAGTATCTTTCACTGTTTAAAATACTGATGGATATGCTGTGAAACACCCTGTATAATATAAAAATAATAAAGTAAATAAATCAAGAAATATTTTGGAATAAAACTAAATTTATTTAGATACTTAACTTATTAATTTATATAATAAACTTCTCAACTAAAAGATTGTCTGATAGATATAAGTAAATGTTACTGTAGGTTTCATTTGAATAAATTTATACAATTACAGACTACATACTTGCATAATTAATTAAATTAAGGAATTAATATGTTTTTAGAAGTACAGAAGCGATTATATAGTATGTATAGTAAGTTTTCAGTTTTTATTACAAAATACATATTATCAAAGGTAAACTGGTCTAACATTAATTAGTCATTATCACTGATATACTGTATGTCCTAGAGTTATTTTAATATTCTGTCTATTATTATTCAAAATAATTCTAAGATAAAATAAGAAATCTCGTTTTATTACTTTTATCAGACTCTTGCTGTAGTGTAGACTCCTACTGTGTAAACTTCTACTGTAAAAGACATCTACTGCAGTAAAGACTCTTACATCTGTAGTGTAGACTCCTACTGTAGTGTTGACTCCATCTATAATGTTGACTCTTATAACTGTAGTATTAAATTCTAGTATAGTGTATGTAGTGTTGAGTCCCACTGTAGTGTATGTAGTGTAGCGTCCTACTGTAAAGTAGTAGAAGTGTTGACTACTACTGTAATATATGTAGTGTTAACTTCTACTATAGTGTATGTAGTCTAGAGTACTCTCTATAGCGTAAGTTCTCACTTTTTGTTTACTTTTTAGTTACTTTCATTTTTGGTTTTAATTCTTATTCAAACAACGTGTCTAGCAATAGATGGTAAACAATGCAAAATGTGTTAGATTGTGATAATGAATTAATAAAAAAATTTACATTAAAAACAATCTGAGGACACCGTAACGTTAATAAAAAAATTAATATAAAATACATAAAAAACATCAAATACATATAATTATTTTATTTGTAAAATGTGAAAACCTATATGTACATATATATGTATTTAAAAAATAAAAATAAAAATGTCACCCTTATTATATCAAAATTTTTATACATATGTATATACAAATCATTTTCTATCATTTATTTAACATTTCATTAACATGCATTCATGTTATGCAAAATTAAAATGTATAATTCATATTAGAAAATTCACAATATGACTCCATCTTCTGTTATATTTTCTAACTGTTAAATGCAATAAATTTATAAGTTTATTTGTTTTCTTCATAGAAACAATGATTTATGAACTTGTAGCTCTTGTTTTGTACAGATTTTCTTTTTATTTCCTTCCTTTTTTATTTTTCAAATATTGTTTGATTGTTCTTTTTTTTTTTTTGTTTTTGTTTGTTTCAAAGTTTATTTGTATTAAGTTTTATTTTTGTTTTTATTTACTTTTTTCTAACTGGTTCTTTCTTTTTTTTTTTCTACATTTCGTGCAATTTGTTTTTGACATTTCGGCAGTTAAAAAACAAATTTGACAAAAAACAAAAAAGTTTTTATGTTTTTTTTCTCAGCAAGACTTATACAATACTTTTTTTTTTAGAAAAAAACATACAAAATGTCTATGACTACTTCAAGTATGTACCTATCTTATAGATTTTTTATATTAAGGTATAGTTTAAGTATAAATCATAATAAATAAAATATTAAAGAAAAAGTAAAATATAAAGAAATATGAAAATCTGCAAATAATGTGGTGAAAGTTTTTGGTTTTTTTTATTTTTTTTTTATTTTTATAAAATAATGTCATTTTAAATTTAAATTTAAAAAATTTAAAGCTCAGTACACACGGGAGAGGAAAAATGGTAAAATTGAGAGAAAAATCTCGATAAAGTGATCTACATGTGTTAGTTTTATCATACCTCTACATAGACTCTATACTAGAATTTTTTGCTAGACATTTCTCTACCGTGTAAACAATCTCTATGAAACAATCCATGTTTGTACATTTATAGTGACTTAACTGTAGATTTTCTTGAAAAATATACATTTTTACATGTAATACATAATATTGTGTATGTATATGTATGTTTGTGTAAGTAATTGATTGTAAATATTTTTAAATAATTAAACTACTTTAAATAAATTTTAAAAATTAATAAAATTATATATTATTTAACTTTTTCAAGAAAAAAATTAAAATCTGAATGGGATATACATAAAATATTCGAATTTAAATCCTTAACCGTCAACTCGTTCCAACAGTATAAGTATGTGTTTTTTGCACCCATTCTCAACTCAATATTTTCTATTTTTTTTTTTTATGATTTTTTTATTAATTAAATAACACAGGGTAATCGCAGCAGCTAACCGTAGAACTTTTTGTAGTACGATGATCTATTTTGAATACAATTGAATTATTTGCTTTTCTTCACATTTACCATAGAGCAAAAATACATAGACAGTGTTAGCGGTCGCTAAAGAAAAATCTAAAACTCTATGAAAGTTTTTTCATTAAGTGAATTTTCTGTGGAGTTACACTCTCTTGTAAACACATTTGATAGAGGGATCTTTTGTTTTTGTAGAGCTCTACCTATTTTAGTCTATCGGTGTATACTTAGTTTTAAATATAACTTATGATAAGCTTAAATGTCTTAATAGTTAAAAATGGATTAAAAAGTTAGAATGATCCAATTGAAAGATGGAGAAAAATGTAATTTCAATTAAGGAAAATCTATATTTGAATTTTTTTTTTAAATATCTTTTCAAAAAAAAAGCTTTTGAACACAAACCCTGCTAAATATTTTTAAAAAAGTGTGCTAGTGTGTACTAGTAAGTGTGTACTATAACAAAAATAATACAAGCATTTTATGTCCAATTTGTCGACAAATTATTGTAAAAAGCACAATCCAAATTTTTTTCTTAAATTTATTTTTTTTTATAACTTAATATGATATTACCATATATTATTATCGGAGTTTGGAATGTCTACTAACTTTACATGCCAATAATTGTAACATTAATATTAATCAAAACTCCAATAATATCACATATAGTATTCATTCCTGTGGGGAAAATTGCCGAATTCGTTTAGAATATATAACTGATTTTTTTTAAAACTGCAGTTAACAGACGAGAATCAAACTGTTAACATTAGAATTAAAATCCATTTTAAATTATTGAAATTTAAACTGATTTGATTATATAATGGATTATTGTAGAGTTATCTTATTATTCTTACAAGTACATTCACTTAGATTTAAATGCCTATGATGAGATCTGATCTGATTCAATACAAAAACACATTTTTTCCTCGTGTATACCCAACAATTAAAATAAAATATAGACATTTACTTTACAAAATTGATAATAAATTTCAGATTTCTATAAATATTTAAGTTTTGACATCATAAATTCAATATAAAAAAACTATTTTTAGTATTTAATAAGAGAAATTTTTCAACATTAACTACTCGTATTACTAAAGAAAGTTACTATATGTATAACTATTTTTAAATAATGATTGCTTCTATTAAATAACATATGTATATGCATGTAAAAAAAATTTCATAATTAGTTTTTATTAATTTGAAAATCCCAGAAACCCAAAATAACTCAATTAAAATCTTCATCAACATAATAAAGAAAGACCATAAACCCACATATTTGGAAACAAAATATAGGGAAAAATAGAATAAAATTTATTTTTTTCTTTTTTTTTTCATTTTCATTTTCAGTTTTTTTTTTGTTTTCTTTTTGTACAACAGCAGGCTACTGATTGAATTTTCATCACAAATAATTAGATATGAAATTGGCACGTGTTTTCAATTGATAAAAATCTTAAGTCAATCCTCCAGCAGTCAATTCATTCACCATCGTAATCATCAGATAATTAAATGCGAATGTATAAGCAAGAGGTATGCTATTAAATCTGTTGTTTTTTTTTTTTCGTTTTATTTCTAATTTTGAAAAAAAAAAAAAAGAAAAGAAAAAACACGAAAATTCAAAATTGGTTTTAATTCCAAATATAATTTTATGTGAAAAGAATAAATAATTAATAAAAAAAAAATTAAAAACCCTATATACTAAATATTTTTAACCATCTCCAAAGCCCAACCAAATTTCATATGCTACCACCCTACCAGTTTTTTGTATTTTTTTTTTTTCATCATACCACATTTACATCAACGTCGTTTGTGATTATTTTTTACACCCCGCTGTTTACCAATTTTATTGATGAAAAATTAAACGTTGTTGTTAATAACAACTCATCACCCATAGACTAAATTAGGAGTCTATATCGGTTGTTGTTTCTATTAAACTATTAAAAAACTTTATTTTTATTTTTTGTTTTGTTGTGTTTTTTTTTTTTTGTTTTGTTTTTATGACCAAGAAGTTGATTGGTTGTTACATTATATAGTTGCTAATTATGGAAATGATGAAATGTTGTAGAAGAAAATAACATATAAAATATAAAAAGAAAACTTTTTTCATTTGGTTTTAATTAGATTTGATATTGCGCCTACATATATGCTTTTAATTAATTACATTTATGTTAGAATAATAAAAAAAAAAATGTTGTGTATAGTTTATATAATTAGAGAAGAAAGTTATTGTGAATTTTATTTTTTTTGAAATTTTCTCTTTTTTAATTATTTCAATTATATTATAGTTAGAAATTTTAGACCTAATAACTTAAAGTTAATGAGAAAGATATTTAAAAACAATGTATGTATTTAAAAGTAACATTTAGTATACAAAAAAGTATTGATATTCTCAATATAAAATTAAATACAAGCACTAAGTTTAAAAATTATCTTTAATAAGAGAGTAACCAGAACGGGACAAAAATCAGAACACAAAAATCTTAAAACTGATATCATGGTTCCGACGATCATAAGCCAAAACAAAATGTAGTTAAAAATCAACACTTATTTTAAGTTTTAAAAAAAAAAGAAGAGTAATGTAAAGGAATTTCTAAATTTTTAGAAATATTTTATAACAGCAGTTATTAATTAATAAATTAAAAATTGGATTACAACTTTAAATAATCTAATAAAACACTATTTAATAATCAAATACACTTCCTGTCACATCCTGACACAAAATAATATCCAAAAAATCATTTTTTCAATAAAAAAAAAATTAAAATTAATATACTGTGATATAATTAAAAAACTTCCAGGAAAAATGCATAAAATGTTATATATTTAAAAAAAATAAAAAAGACAACTTAACATAATATGTACGTATGTAACGGACGAATTAAATAGCATCCTTTTTTGTCAATTATTTGACACACATAAAACTTCTGTTCATTTCAATTTAAATGTAATCTCATATCTTAAGTCTTCAAAAAAAAAAAAAATATCCCTAATGAATAACCGGTTGATTCGTTATAGTTTTTAAGATTAGAATAATGTTAGTAGACATTATAACAACGTTCGTCATCATCATTATAATCAAACAGACGTTCGTCACTTCAACTGAATTCCTTCCGTATGGTGTACTACTGTTGCCGCTGTTGTGTTCTGTGGTGTAAATATTCGATTAACAATTTTTTTTTAGTACATAGTAGTTTTTACTTTTGGTTTCAAATATAGTCAATCAAAGTTATATGCATATTAAAAAAAAAAAAAATTAAAATAAAATAAACGGTATGAGTGACCTACGATGAATGACACGTGACCAACACGTGGACCATATTCTCTCATCAAAATTTACTCTTAAATTTTTGGAAAATTTTAACTTCATTAAATTTAAAAATATTCATGTTAAATTTTTTTTTTTTTTTTTGGATGTTACAGAAGTAATTTAGGAAAAAGGGAGTATAGGAAAAATTAAAATTATATAAAAGACGATAACAATACCGGAAAAATTGACTTCAAAATCTTATATAGAATTTTTTTCATTTATAACTTTTTTTACTTATTATATAAATATATATATGTCATAGTATAGGATCTTATTAAGGTTCTAAGATTAGTTTGAATTATAAAGTCTTTTGTTCAAAAACTAGCTAATTAAAATTGAATGCACTAAGAAGTTTCAACACTACCACATTCCGAAAATGCCAATGCCAATGCCGTTAATCCAAAATTAATAGTTAGTCTTTCAGACTAATATTAATATTTTAATATGGGGCTGGTCTGTTTAGAGAGTTAAAGTTTCACATAACTGTGTTGTGTACAGTGTCTTTCGATGATTCTCACCATTCTTAACCATGCAAAAAACAAAAGAAAGTTTAGCTTAGCAGAACAAGAGTGACAACGTGCAAGAAAGATGAAAAGTAAGTATTTAAAAAACATTGAATTTATTTATATTTTTTTATTATGGGTTTTATATTTTTGGCAAGTAGCAGTGTCATATTCCACAAGACTTATTTTATTAATAAATAATATAGGCTTAAATATTAATTATAATAAGTAATTTTATAAGACTTCTAATATACATAATTTAAGAAAGTCATTCTCTTTTTTTCAAATTTGAGAACTTAAAACAAAAATTTGGTTTTTTCCAAATTTTTTGTCAAAAATCACCGGTAATGTAAACAATTGATTAAAATCCTTTTTATTTCAAATTTTCCTATTTTTTTTAATGGTTAATTTTATTTTTTTTATCAATACTGACATAAAACTCCTCCCTCACACTTATAAAAAAAAAATTAAAAAATTTTTTTTTCTGTCTTCAATTTTTATTTTTTAAATCAATTTTTTATGTTTTTTTTCTTTTTATTTTTTTTTTTTTCAATCATTTGACATATGTTGTGACAGTTTCAATCTCTCTTATAAGAAGAAAGATTAGGTCCTTGGATGTGATATAACAACCTTTAAGAAAAAGAAAAAAAAAAAAAATTTTAAATAAATTACATTAAAGATTGATTGATTTACATTAGGCTAAAAAGGATTTAAATAAGGATATGCGTGCATATTAAAATTAAAACAAAACAACAAACAAAAATAAAGCGCAAAAAAAAAAAGTTCAAGAAAAAGTTTTATAAGGAATTTCTGAGAAATTTTCTTTCTTTGCTTGTTTTTTGTTTTTTTGTTTCATATATATTATTATCCTTTCTATACAGTTAACCTTCTCTTATTTTGTTTTTTTTTTTTTATTGTTTTGTTTTTAACATATTATTTTCAATTTTACGTGATGTAATTTAACATTTTATCGTAAAAATTTTCTTGGAAAATTCAATTGAAAAACGTATCGAACGAAACGGAAACAAAACGATTGTAAAATATACGTGGTGTGAAGAGCACGTTTTTAATGTTAATGGATTTTTTATTAACTTAAAGTTTACGCTAAGAAGTAAATCAATTTACCTTCATTATATTTAATTTTTATTTTATTTATTTTATTGTTTTTTTTTTTTTTTTTAATTTATACATTTAAGGATTCTAATAAAGAACAAAAAAAAAAAAAAATTAAAATACAATCCCATATTTTTCTAAAGATATGAATTGAAACAATATTTTAAATAGGAATAATAAAGAAAATGAAAGGAAAATAAGCTCTGAAAGAGATTTCTTATGTTATATATGTAAGTAGTTAAATAAACACATAACATCTTATATATGTATATGTACATAAATTGAATCGAGATTGAAAATTTTATCGAAGGTTATAAAAAATTTAGACGTTTACATTTTAAAAGAAAAAATGCATATTATTTTAATTTTTGTTTCTTTTATTTGTAGAAATCTTTGGGTCTAAGTCTAAACATAACTGCATACCTCATTGACCATTTAAATTTACTAATTTTAAAAATAGGTAAAATACACTTATGTTTATAAAAATTGCAATGAAAAATAACTTGACTCCCTTCAAAAATATATAATTTTCAAATAATAAACAGTAAGAAAAGTAGAGATGTAAACTTTAGCAGAATGAGACTAAGGATAAGGGAAAGGCTTAAACTCAAAGCACGATTCTTCTGGAAAACCCAAATCTTTTCTCACTCTCCATTTTTATATAGATAAATGCCAAGACTTTATCTTAATGAAATTGTTAGTTTTGAAAGCCGCTACGTTAATATTAAAACTTGTTGGACTGATTTAACTTAAACTTATATCAAAGATTTTGAAAAATGTTCAGTTCCCAGTTTAGTTTTACTTTGTTTTAATAACAAAATACAATTATTAGTATACAATAGTATATACAATATACAATATACAAAAAGGACTTCAATTTTTCTTTCATTTTCGTCAAATATTTTTTGTAAATTGAATACTTGTAAAAAAAAAATGGTTTTTAAATTTCCAAATAATCTTCAAAATATTCAAAAGCAAAATTATAATTTATTTTAACCCATTTTAAAAACTTACATGGCCTAGAAACGTAGCCAAAATTTTTTAAAAACTCAGAATTTTGAAAATTTAAAGGATCTGCTTAAAATTCCCAATAACTATAACAATTTACTATGACCAATTAAATTTTTCAAATTTTCTGGCACTTTATCTTAAGCTTCTCATATTAAAGTCTAAAATAATTTGTTAACAAAAACAGAAAAAAAAAAAGTCAAATATAATTTTTTTTTTTTAACTTTAACTTAGTAAACTTTTCAGTTTTCTAATTGATAAAAAAAAAAAAAGTAGAAAATTAAATTTCTTTTTTTTTTTATTTATTATTAAATAATTCGCTTACTTATTTCATATTCCTACCATCAACTCTAACATATATGTACCATAGATGCTCTAATGTACATAACCATTTTTTTTTTCTTTTTTATTACTCTACTATTACAGTATATTAAAAACATGGCTTACCCTTTGGCTATAATAATATATCCAAAAACAAAAAAAAAAAATGAAACGAAACAATTTTCCAACTTCTCATTTTCATTTCTAGGAAAAAAAAAAAACAAAAAGAAATTCAAAAACAACACATATATAAAGTTAAATTATATTCTTTACTGATTGGTATTGTATCATCATCACCATTATAACTTCATCATAATCTTCAAAATATCCAAAAGCAAATTTTATGCCATATATAAAAAAAAAAAAAAAAACAGCAAAAATTCTTATACATATCCAATAGTAAAGGATATAAAATTTATAAAGCCAATATACACACAGAGTGGTATTGTATAACAATTTTAAATCAGCACTTTGCCTTAATATTCTTGGAATCCTTTTTTTTTTTTTATTTTGTATTATAATAAAAATACATTTTTAGAAGAATATATTTATAAATATATGTATTTTAGTGTAACATATACATATATAAACTGTTGTTAGTTCGTATATCCTTTATTCCACTAACTCACTATCTATATTGAATTTCTATAGAATTGTTTAGAAAAGAAAGAGTATAGAAGAATCCTGATGAGGTCATACGAAAATAAAATTATATGTATACATATACTTATATAATATATTATTATTTATAGATATAACAGATATCCATTTATATATACATATGCATATATTATTTTGTTGTTGTTGATTTTATTGTATAATCGAACTTAAAAAAGGCAACTCATAAAATTGAATGTCAATGATGGTACGGAATGTACACAATGATTTTATATTAGAAAAAAAAAAAAAACAGAAAAAAGAAATATCATCATATAACAAATTTACACTATGTTTTCAAAATAAATAAATGAATATTTTTGCCTTTTTTTTTTTTTTTGCAGTTATAAATTTTTAAAAATTATGGAATTACTTTGTTTTTTCTTTTTACAGGAGTTGATAAAAAATTATATAAATCACCCAGAGAGAATTGCACATGGTTTTTCCGGATAGTGTTGAATTTTAACCAACCAAAACCACCCATTTTAAAACCAGCGTTAAGATGAAATCTTTAATATAAATGTACAGTTTGGTTTTAAGGCTAAAGGATATGAAAATGATTTTTGTGGGAATGTAGTTTAGGAATTTTAGAATTATATAGAATAGATAAGAAAATTTAAACAGAAATTTAAAAAAAATGTTAATGCTTTTCTTAAATTTTACTACATTGTCCACCATACGAGTTAGCAATTTGAGGGAATACATGAAAGACCATATAAAGGTTTCATAAAGACGAAGTTTGTAAGATAAATGATTTTATATATAAGTTATTTGGAATACTTTCTAATATTTGACTTAGAAAAATTCACAAATCAAATAATTTTGATTCGTTTCTATCTTTAAAACTATCTAAGCTCAATTTTTCTTATTCTTAATTCCTTGACAATAAAACACATTTTTTAGATAAGACTTTTTATGTGTGTCTTTTTTTAATAAGACACATTTATATAGACCACTTTTATTCCACTCTTTACATAATATTTATACCATATAATATTGTATATATATATAATACAATGTACATAATATATTGAATATTTATTACTATGATGATAATATTATATTCGGTGCGATGATGTACCATCTCAATTTGATTGGATACGTGAACTGAATATTGTTTAATCAATAAACAAACTAAAGTAAAATAAAAACAAAATCAAAAACAAAAAAAAAAAATTTAAAAGAAAATGAAAAACTTAACTCAATTTTATGATTGATGGAAAGAAATAAGCTTAGAATTTGCTAGAGGTGTTTTTCATCATACATTCATACATGTAAAATAATCTATTTAAAAAAAAAAACTCATTCCAATAAATACATATTGTATACATATCGGTACTAAAGATTTTTTAATAATAAAAAAAAATACAAAACTACTGGATATGCATACACTTATTATAAAATATAATGTAAAGAAAAAATAAATTTAATATACATATATATATATATATATATATATATATATATATAGATATTGAATCAATCAATTACTTTTTTTTTCAATACTACTTCGATCATCATGCATTATGTAAATTCAATTTTTATAATGAGTATTCAAAGACAAGTTTTTCTCAGCCTAAACTAAAAAATAAATAAAAAAAAAAAACTAATTCTAAAGCTATAAAAATTCACTTAAAATACAAATTGGTTCTGCTCCATTGAAATTCCTATTTATTATAAAAAAAAAAAGAAAATATTATCACAAATTTACATTCACAGGACGATAATTTTAATACAATTAAATTGTTCAAATCCTTTTAATCTTAAGATTTTAATTCCCTAAAAATATGCAAATAAATTTTATACATTATATTAATACAAAATATTGAAATGTATGTAATATTAATATAAATAAATAAATAAATAAATGAAATTTTTTTTATTTAACTAAAATAAGATACATTTTAAGATTGATTTGAAATATTCAATTAATATATCATTCCAAAAATATATGCTATCCGGAGAATCAAAACTAAATTTACAAATTTTCTGAAAAAAAGTTTCGTCAGGTCAGTAAATGGCTCTCACAGGGCTCAATTCTGGGCCCAATTCTGTTCTTGATATATATATGTAAATGATATTATATTTGATTGCCAAATAAATGGCTCCCTACAAGAGTATGCTGATGACCCATAGCTATTATTTATGCAAAAGATAATTTTCAAACTTTGAAAGAAAAAATGATTCAAGATGTTTCAAAATTGAATATAGTGTGATGTGTGCAAATAGCCTTATAGTGTGAAATATAAGAAAACAAATTACATCATCTGTCTATTTGTTTATATGGTAAGGATATTTTACCCTTACATTATCTCTCTGAATATGAATTGTGAACTTTTTGATCCATAAAGTAAAATATAAATTAATTAAATTCGATTTTAACTTTGTTCAGTGTAGCTCCATACATAGTCACTTAACCCGATTATTTAGTAAACTACAAGCCTCATTTAAAAGAATCAATTTAATAAAAAACTACATTTTCAGTAGGGTTGTAGATACCTATAATGCCATGTCACTTAGATATAAAAAATGAAATTAATATAAGTAAATTTAAATTGAAATTAAAATATCATTATTTTTCTGCATTTAATGAAAATCCTATTATGTAAATCAAACAAAAAATAAGAATTATAAATAAAAAGTAATATAATATTAGTAATAAAATAATATAAAATTATCTATAAATTACATTTTCAAACCATATATTATAGGCTAGCACAATTTGGTTGTAAGAAATTATTAAATGTATATATGTATTTAAGAAAATTGTTTGAAATTAAAAAAAAAAATATATATTTGTTGGATAAAACCACAATTTAATTTAATCAATAAAATTTCTAATATCGAGTTTATTTATTTTTATACTTGACAAAAAGTTTTTAAAAGAGGTTCCTTAGATATACATGATGTTACATAATGATGAAAACTCCAAAAAAAATTCGAAGATAACAGTTTTAAATAATCACATTAAACAGTTTGCCAGTGATCGTAAAATTTTAAAAGAAAATTTCCTACTTAAAGCTCAAACTGAAGCTATTACATAGAAAAGTAGTTCAAACATAAAGCCATATATCCTCCCATTGTGTAAGCTACGAAATTTCTTATTTGATCCATCGATTTTCACAATATTCTTCTTATATTAAATCCCACATCATTTGTTATCTTATTCCTGTCTGAAGTAGAACTCCCCAAATTAATTTAAAGAAATTAGACATGATTTGCAAGAAATTCGTAAAACTAGCCTAAAGATTGCCAATGTACATCATATGTACTCAGAAAAATACATAAATTTAAAACATATTATTTCATAAAACCTAAAAAGAAGTTGTTTCGTTTTAGTTTAGTTTATTGGACTCTTCAGTAGGCAAAAAATTTACTTTACCTAAACAGCGTTCAAATTATTTTTGCAAAACTTGGAAACCTTTATATTTACAATTAATTAAATGGTCAGTGAGTTGAGAGAATAATTCAATACAAAAAACCCAAAAAGGCATGAATTTAATTAAATAAATCAACTACATCGATAATCTAATCAATGAAGATACTATAGTAGAGGTTATCTTAACTTTTTGAATCAACGAATGAAAAGAAAAACTCCATAATATTTGTAAAATTGTAAAATAAAAAAAAAAAACCAATGCGATTATTGTACATTTTAACATTTTAACACAGGAGACAGGACACAGTACTCTCTTAAAATCTCAGGCAAAATTGTATATTAAAATTGCAAAATTTATACTTATAACTTATGTTCAATTAAGAGGAATGTAAAAGAAAAATGAAAGGATTAAAATAATTATAAATACATATATATTTTAAAAGCACATGAGTCCATACATAACTTTTCTATTCTTTAAAAATAAATTATTAGTATTGACACAATCACAATTTTATAAATTAAAATCCATTTAAAAATAATAATAAAAAAAAATTTAAATATTGTATATAGAATTAAAATCCAATCCATAAAATCCACTTTTATGAAATAAAAGACAAATTATATTCCTATATATAAGATTATAAAACATTCAATTAAATTTTACTTAAAAAGAGATATTAAATAAAAAAAAAAAATTTTTTTTAAATTGAATCCCTTTTATATTTACATAATTCAAACATAATTTAACATTAATTGCATCATTATTTTATTAACTTAATATAAAATCGGCTTAAAACACACACAAAAGTCATTTCACCTCCCTTCTTTCTTTCTAAACATATAATTTTTATTCTTGTTCCAAAAAAAAAAAAAAAAACAAAAAAATTAATATATACCGCCTTTATCTTAACACCATTATAATTTAATATTTATCTCATACTAAAGATTTTCAAATAAACAAATAAAAAATCAACTTATACATTTTACGCACATTCTAACTATATACACCCAATATTTTTTTTATTTTTTAAAACTGATTCAATTTCATGATCCTTTTAAAAAAAAATATATATATATATATATATATATATAATAATAATTTAACCAAATAAAATTTTCTATCTAAAAAAATCAGTCAGGCTAAAAATTAAATTGGACATAAACATATTGTAAATTTAATTCTATAAAAATAAATACACAACACAAGACAAGATAACCCTATACACAAAATTTTTTCAATTTTTCCTATATATATCAAATAATTGTTCGGTTGTATATCATCTTCATATATACAATTACTAACACTACTATAAAAATTACCAGTCAACCGACAATAATAATAGTACCTTTTCTTCATATATTTTAACTATATGAAAATTGCATTACCAAAAGTTAATGATACAAAAAAATGCCCTGAAGGAAAATTCACTTCCCCCAAAATGTAAAAATAAAAAAAAAATTTTTTTTCTTGTACTTTTTATAGAATAAATAAAAAATTTTTGATTTGTTGTTTTATAGTTAAGCATTAACTAAAGTTTATAGAAGTAATAAAATTTTAATAGAATAAAAAATTTATTTAAAATCTTAAAAAATAAAGTAAAATCATATAAAAAATAAATAAATAAATTTTAATACATAATTTTTTTTTTTTTTTAATGCATTTCTCTGGACAGGAAATTACATAGCCTTTCCTGTTCAGGCGTGGCTGTAAATGTAGTAAGGGAGAATAACTCTTACGACTTGTGTGGGATTCACTAGGCCACCGAGGCCCCTACATAATTATTATACTTGAGTGATACAATAAAAACAATTCTTAGGATATGATTAAAAAGTTTAATATAAATTGTTATGATCTGAATGATGATAAAAACAAAGCACTTATGTTCACTTTTTTCTTCATTTGTTTTGTTTGTAAATATTTTATTATCTATAAAACACAAAAGTATGCAATCTTTTCGAATCTTTCAAAATATGCTTTATTGTACGGTAGTAAAACTGAATTTAAAATCGCCTATTGGTAATTTAAAAACTTAGATTGGACAATTGCAACAATTAAAAAATTGATTTTCAACAACTACATTTTAATCTATTTTTATACGGCGCCATCTTTGTTTTATAAACCATAGGGTTAAGTCATAATTTAAAAAAAAATCTACAATCTTTTTTTATTTTAGGGAAGATAGGTGCTGCTCTAGTATTAATTGATTAACATATAGCTATACTCTAATTTATTATAACGCATAAAGAATTTTTATTACCGCTTAATTTTCAAGTAGAAGAGACTTCAAGACACATAGGTACTAAAAACTTGCGCAATTTTACTCCGAGCAAGATATGTGCATCTACGATCATATTGCTTTGCCGAAGATGATCTTCCAGCAATAAACTTTACACTTTAAATCTTATTTTAGTTTCTTAGATGCAGTAAGGCTGACTGAAGTATTATAAGTAGGGACAAAATCCAAAACATGTACTAACAGATGGAGCAGAATGGATCTACAGCAGAAAGTCGCAGTGATATCTAAACCGCAATAATAATCTAATCTAATCTAACCTAACCTAATCCAACTAACTAACAGATACTAACAGATGGAGCAGAATGGATCTACAGCAAAAAGTCGCAGTGCTATCTAAACCGCAATAATAATCTAATCTAATCTAACCTAACATAATTTAAATACATTATAAAACAATAAAAAATGTTTGGATGAAAAGAGCAAGTTATTTGCAAGAACAATTCTATCTAAATTTAATCGAAACAAGATCTACAGAGAGATCATGTTTCTAACCAAAAAAATTCAATACCGAGACGGTCATTTTAAGTTATAAAAAATTTTTTCCAAAGTATATATATATACGGAAAGAAATACATAAAAAACCTATCAAAGTTATTCAAATAATTTATAAATTAAATCGGAGTCGCTAGACTGCCAAATAAAAAACAAATACCTAACTTTTAAATGTGAAATTTAAATTCAATATTACGTTTACCACAAACTCTTAAATATTTAATATTTTTTAAAATGAATTCTAAAAACTTTTTTAATATCAATCGAAAAATGAAAAAAAAAAAATCTGTTTCATTTCAACTCTCCCTACAAAATTTGAAAAATTTTTTTTTTAATACGTTCAGAGATCCAACATTGATTTGAAATTTGAATAGAATTTCTAAGACCCACTTAAATGAACCAACCAAGGTAATTAAAATTTTAATTAGATTTTTTCTTATTTTTCAATACAACAAAACAAAAAATGTATACAATCTTTTTAAGCACATTATTCAAAAAAAATTTTCAAAAATTTGTCTTTTAATTCCACTATATCCCTCAATTTGTCTGTCAGTTTACAAAACTTCTACACCGTTTGAGAAATTTTAAATGGAAAAAGATTTTATAAAATCCTCCTCAAAGTCGCTATTGCTTTACTCTAAAAAAATCGCTATACTTTATTCATCCCTATACTTAAACTTTCCCTATACCCATCCCTAACTAGTTCAAATTAAAATTACTAGATGAACAAATTTCCACTTTAACTATGCCATATAAAATAGGGATGATTACATTTTCAATTTATAAAAATTTAAGGAGAACGCTAACATCTTCGTTCGGCACATTCATTCAAACCTTAATTGTTAATTCCCTAACATATTGTTTGATCAAAAAATACGGTGGTATTTAATGGGTAATCTTGCTTCTATGGTAAATCGTAAAAATAAAATATATCTGAATACGCAGAACAATATGAAACTTCTTAAGTTGAACTTTTAAAATTACCGTTATGAGAAACCAATATTTTGGAAAAAGTTTTAAACCGCTTTTCTTTCTTTCTTTTTGAAACCGCTTTTTGTTTCTTTTTGAAAATGTGCACTTTTAAAAACCTTTGGGTTTACATACTACCTTGTTTTTTTTACTACCTTTTTTTTTTACTTCAGATCCTCTATACAATTAGAGTTTTTCTAATACAAATCCTAATAAATAAATAGAAATGATCAGAAATCTTACATTCTTATATTTCATATTACATTTAGTTCATATTATGTATTTAACAAGTAAATAAATAAATTAAAAAATTTTCATTAATATATAATATATATAATATTATGTACATTTATTATGTGAATTGATATTTTGTTGCTAAAAATGTTAGCAAATTTTTTTTTTTTGCCTTCTTTAAATATCAAAGGATTAACTTGTTTTTAGCACAGTTCCAAAAAAATTTTGAAAAAATGTGCCTATTAGTTTCATTCTGTCCGTCTGTCAGTCTGTTTACAAAACTTCTACACCGTTAAAGATAGAGAAAAAAATATTTTAACCATGGGTAGGTCTCATAAAAAAAAGTAATGTTGTAGAGCAACTTTTTCATGTAGCCCCCTCCATTACGGAGCTAGAGCCCCTCAAACTTTGAAACAGCCGCATTTTTAAATTCGTGTATCTCATGTTCTACTTAACATTTTTTCACTCTGAAAACATCATTCAACAGGTACTTTTTTTAACTTTTTAAATTAATATCAAAATTATACAATTTTTATAAATTTAGTATTTAAATTTACCGTTATGTGAAAACCAAATTTTACATGATTTTTCTACTTTCATAACTCCGGAACGCTTTTAGATAGAGGCTTGAAATTTTGAGGCAAGAAATAACTTTTAGAATTAGTATAAGTTGTCTTAGAATTTTTTTTTGCACCACCCCCTGTTTAAGAGGTATTAGGGCTAAAAAATTTAAAATTTGCTATTTTTAGGCATCTGTAACTTAAGCACCTGTACACATTTTTCTTCGGCAAGACATAAAAATTAAAGCTCCAGTAATATATTTTTACTTATGATAACAGTTTTTCTTAGTTATATAGGGTGCTGGATTTACAACTCCTCAAAATTCCAGAAAAGTCCTATTTTCACATATTTTCTTATTACAAAAAATTTCGTAAATTTTATTTTTTAAATTTTCAAATTTTTGTGCAAGTCACAATTCTAAACAGTTGGTATTGTCTTTTGGAAATGTGCGCTTTTAAAAACCGTTGGTTTACATTCTACCTTGTTTTAATATTTTTAAATTAATTATGTTTTCTTTAAAGCCATTTGTTATTTTTACAAGTTTAATTGAAAGTATACTAATTTTAAAAGAGAAAACTTATAAACCTTATTTTTTTTTTAGAAATTTTCCACTCCTTTATGTCCTGTAGAACTTTCACACACTAAACATTCTTTCTCAATTCAAAACCCTAGAAAAGAAAAAATATTTTGTTAGTTCTTTTTAATGAATTACCATATTTTAGAGCTTCCACATCTATTGTTCTCTTCAATTTCATTCTAATTTGTGATTTTTTAAATTTTTAAGATTTAATTATATAAGAAAATTATTGCGATGCCGACTGTTTTTGTTTTTTGAGACATAATTTCAACTTTAAAATTTTAATTTTTTGGTTCGACTTCTTTTATATTAAAATTTCATAATTAAAAAAGAAGATTAAATAATTTTTAAAAGTTAAGTAAAAATAATCCTGTACTAATACTTAAGTCAAGCTTGTATAAGCACCCATCAATTAACGTGGCTTTAAAACATAATTCCTGGAATACACAATATTTAATTATTTATAAACATATGCAAGAGCCCAAAGGTTTTCGTTTAATGCTTTCGAATATACCCTATTAAAAGCTTTTGTCAATAAAAGAAGTATAGTTTGTTTTTGCAGTTCGTCAATTAGCATTCAATAAGTAAAATTTTAAATGCTTAAATTTCGACTCGATTTTCTATTTAGAGTAGTTGCTGTAATACTAAAATAAGATTACCTTATTAGAAAGCCTTATTAGAAAGCCTAATTATTATAAGAAAGCCTTATATTAACAAGGCTTATCACACAAATGTAATAAATTTAATAAATGAAATTAAAAAAAAATTACGATTTGACAGGAAATTCTTGTGAAAAGTTTCAAAATAATGAGAACAAATGAATAAAACTTCTATAAGGTAGAATTAATTCGAATGCAAGGTTAATATAGGCTCAAAATAAATTAACGATCATTAAATATAATATAATGAAAACATAAATACTTGGAAACTTACATTTAGAATACCACAATAACAATGAAGTTTATATTTTACTGATAAAGATGCACAATTAAAAGCAGAATTAGCAAATTTAGCAAAGAATCAAGCTAAATTCGCGTATGTTGAAATAGACTAAGTCAAGGTGTAAGCTCTTAACGTTAACAAATAAACACTGAGAGCCAGATTTTACTCGACAATGTTTAACTGTCGTAGTCTGCGTGATTATCTCATATTGCAATTTAATTTATATTTTTGCAATGCTAGATTCTATTTGCTGTAGTTACGGTTTTTAGATGATATTAGATTAATTAGTGTATTATTTTAGAATCCCTATCATTAATAATAAGTCTTATACAATATAGTTAGAACCAGGTAATCAATGATTTAGTTAATCTAATGATTCCCAAAAATTGAAACGTTGCTTAATGACTCAATGTTGGTAATGACCCTAAACTCCTTATAGGTGTGGAAATAAGAAAAAAACAAGGCAGAATATAAACTAACGGTTTTTAAAGGCGCACATTTCGAAAAGACAATACAAACTGTTTAGAATATTGTTACTTTGCAACAAATTTTGAAAATTTTCTTAGAATTTCATATAATAAGAAAAAATGTAAAAAATAAAGAGATACTTTCTTAAATTTTAAGAGAACCCTAAAAAAAACCGTTTACACTTTAAAATTATAAAGTTGAAGCTTTAATATTTTTACCTTTTATTTTTAAAAAATGTGTACAGGTGCTTAAGTTACAGGTGTTTAAAAATATCAAATTTGCAATTTATGAGCCCTAATAGCCTTTAAACGGGAGGTGGTGCAAAAAGTTCTCTGAGACAACTTATATTAATTCTAAAAGATCATTCTGCTCTTTGAAATCCCTATCTAAAAGCGTTCAGGAGTTAAAAAACATTTGAAAAACATTTCATAATATTGATATTCTTTTATATTTTTTTAATTATAAAGCAAGGTTAAGGTCAGATCTTTTAGTTCAAATATGTTTTGCTTTACACTTCATTAAATTACTGCTGGTTTTTAGAAAGACGACAAAGCGTGAAAAGAGAAAACCAGGGAGAGAGAGTACAAACAATTTTAAGAAAAACGAGGAAGTGTGCAACTTGGAAGGAAATGTCATCAAAAGGCAAAAATACAGAATTATAGAATAATTGAAGTTTCCTAAAGGAATTTTAGAAGTCTTAGCAATTCAAGATAAAGTATCACATTAAAAAAAAATGTTGACTTTAATCAACATTGTTTTTAATTTTCACATTTCATATTTAAAATTATAATGTAAATGTATGTGTCAACAACTGATATACTAAATATTATTATCCTCTTGAAATTGTTTTTAAATCGAATTTTGCTTAAATAAATACACGATTAAAATTTCTTTTTTTTTTCTCTATAAAAACAATTAACTTTCATAACATATTACATTTTTATCTTCACTTCTCCTTACCTCTCTGTTTTTCTACGTCTTAATTTTATTTAATAATGTTCTTAATTCGATTTTTCAAATTTGAAATAAAAAAAAAAAAATTTAAATTATTCAAAAGGAAAATAAATCCCAAAGGAATTGTATAACTTTCTTTACCTTTAAAAAGTCACCCAACCCTCCCATCAAAAACTTACTTTTCCTATCCATTTATCAGTCAATTCTTTGTTTTTAAATTTACTTTGATATCATTGTAAGTATTTACAAATACTTCTACATACATATAAACATGTAAATTACGAAAAAAAATATTGTATAATCATTTTAAAAAGAAATAAAACAAGACAACCGGAAGAAGCTAAAACCAAAAACAGAAGTTACAAGCTTCATAGATCTTTTGCAAAATACTGACAATTTCAAATTATTGAAATCACGAAACACTATATGTACATACAGTTATTATGGTATTATATTAGAGGGAGATAGAAAAAATAAACATACTTATATTAAAGTACCGTAAATTTTTAAAGAAGAAGGGGAGAATCACATTTTGAAAACAAGACAGACTTCAAATCACAGTTAAAAAAAAAAAAAAAACTTTGATCAAGTCACATTGCAATTCACTATAACCCTATATTTTATATATTATGATGAGAAATGAAAGAATTGATGATTATTGGGTGATGATGAAATGTGGCATAATAAATATTCCACCCACGGGATTTGTGATTTAATTTCTTTCGTTCAGAATCAGAAGAAAAAAATCAGTGAGCTAGAATTATAACTTCTGTTTTATTGAAAAAAAAAAGAAAAAAAAAACTGTTGATGTGACAGATTCATTCGTAAATTTCTTATCTTATTTAATTTTATATATAAATGTTTATATAGGTACTTTAATACTTATTACAGTTACGGTAATTAAAAATCAGATGAATCTATTTTTTTTTTTTATTGATAAAGTGTGACTCTCGGTTCGTACTGTACCTTCGAAACATAAGAGAGCCTATTCAACAAGAGTTAGTGTTAAGTTTCTTAAAATTATGGCCCGATGATACCACTCTGATGGAAGAAGTCAGAGAGTTCACTTAAATTGTTGGAAAAAGAAACTACCGGGATAGTTGCGCCTTTTCCTTGACACTCTGGGACAGATGCAAAGAAGATGATTTATGCGCAAATCAAACGAATTAGATAAGTACACAAATAATGTCTCAATTATATTAAGAGAGTATAAAAATATTTAAAAAATTAAAAAAATAAGTCTTCTTTTTTTATCTGAAAATATAGGCTTTAACAGATATTTACTTACAAATTTCTATTTTTGTCAAATTCTCAAATTTTTAACTGTAAATATTTTTGGTTTAATAGAAAAAAAATGATGAAAAACCTAATTAAATTTTGATATAAAGCATAAATTTAAGTCTTCTTCACACTATACATCAGACATTGACAGCTTGTAGTCTATCAGTAGTATAAAAACCATTTGTGATCGGCTTTAAAAAGTTTGATTCATACTATGGCATTAGATCACAAACACCACACACTGCCATATATGACAACTAGTTTCTGAGAATGTTTGCCCGAAGACAGAATGCCCATTATGAATGGTATAAATCATTATTACATCGCGTATACATATTTATATTTATATTTTTAAGATTTAAGATATTGTTGATGATGGATGGTTATCACATGCCTGGTTATCCATAGCGTTAAGAGAGCTTTAAAACCCTTAAAATTCTACATTTTAATCATCTAACCAAAATTATTGATTAAACTTATGGATTAAATGGATTGAATAACTTAAAATTTATTGAGACTCCGAGCTCAAACATTTTTTAATTATTTTTTTTTCCCCTTGTCACCCCTTCGAAGGAGCATAGGGCATCCACTAAGTCATTTATTATTCATATATTTGACTTAAGTTTCAGTTTCTGAAATCATTAATTTCACTAAGCGTTAATTACTCGGCTGTAGTTATTGTACAAGACTACAGAGACATTTACTTTATTTCTACGCCATCTATTATGTTATACAAGAATTATGGTTTATTATTATATTATTATATATTACAATATGATATTAATTATAATTTATAAGACATATACTTATTTTTAATTTAATTATATTCTACTAATTATCTATATATTATAACTAAAATCTATATTATTTTTTATTAATCTATATGACCCAGCTGGAGTTTGAACCCGAAACCTTTCGTATGAAAGGCGAGTGTCTTAACAACTACACCATTGACTTGGTTTTTAGCTACTTAGAAACCTTTTGTAAATCAGGGTTAGCTGCAAAAGAAAGAAAAAAAAATTATATCTATAACAAGACTCAGTTAAATGTCACTAAATCTGTCACTTTTTGAATTTAATGTTTGTATTTTTTTTTAACGAAAATAAATAATAAAAAAAATAATGGGTTATTATTTTTAAGACCATTACTGTACCAAATAAAACATTATACACCACATTAAAACGAGTTAAATTTTATGACATTTCAAGGAAAATAAAAAGAAAAACAAAATAAGAAAATAATGTTTTAGAAGAGGGTGATTAGAACAACTGATATCATGGGTATTTCCCAGTCTAAAAAATCACTACGTTTTGTATACTATATTAGGGCAGGAAAAAAAACAGAAGGTAATATTAGAAAAGATAGAAAAATTCAAATACTGAGAGATGTTATATAATATTAGTGTATATGATTCTATTTTGAAAATGTAAATTAAAAGGGTGGATGATAACTGTGTTAAATGTGGTATATAGTGTAGTATAGTGGGTAGTTTGGTAGTTACGATTGGATTTGATGAAGTAATAATTGTTTATGCAAATGTTTACGTTTTTGATGTCTATATTGTTTTCAAGTCATTTTTTTTTTCCTTATTTTATTTGATTTTGATAACAAGGGGTTACCCAAAGTAATGTAATTTTCTTAAATAAGGTTAAAAAAAAATTTTGGAAATGTTTTTAAATTAAATATGAAAATTTTGGACTTAATATTTACAAACTTTTTATTTTATTTTTATTATATATATATATATGTAATGAACTTTTAAAGTGATAGTGAATTATAATAGAAATTTTATAGATATTTTTTTTTAATTAAATTCTTTTAAAAATTAAATATACATACATTTTAATTGTAAAGTAAGACCAGTGAAAGAAATATTTTATACTCGTATTGTAGTAGTACAATTCCTTTCTTTAAAATTTTGTTACATGCCTAAATAGTAACTGATTGTCTAGTAAATGTAATTTAGTCAATTTTGTTTTAGTTAAAAAAAAAAGTTTGAACACGTAATTTCGATTCTAAATTAAAAGAAAAAATTCCTCTTTTAATTATATTTTTTATTACATGCACAAACATTAATATCACAGTAATATGGCATAACTTCTACAGCCATAAGTTCCTTGAAAGTGGTGCTGAAGTTATAAGCGAACAAACAAACCAAAAAACTTTCTTCTTTATATAAGAGATGATATGTACATGCCAGATTCGGAATTAGGAAGGATTTCATAGATGGTTACAAAAACAATTTGAGCCCATTTTCCGGAATTTGTAATATAACTGCTTGATTCGGTAGCATAAGCTTAGATCACTTATTTCATCTCTTAAAGAGGAAATTATCGAAGAATGAGGACAAAAAAAAAAATTAGTATCTACTTAACGTACTTAAAAATCCATTCTTTGGTTATAAATATTATAGTTATAATGTTCAAAGACGTCGTCTATTGATTTATACATACAATAGAGGTCGTCTATTGATGTAATGGCAAGATTCGAAAATATGGTAAAAGACTTCAATGAAAAAAAGTAATAATTTCAAATATATCTTATTTTAAATTTAGAAAAAAGACGTCTGCCGAATATCCTATATTGAAACAGAGGTTTTAATTAAAAATTTTCGCAAAAGGATACTAAGGAATAGGATAGGAAGGATAGGATAAGCAAAGGATATAAAAGGAATACTTGATTTTCAGAATGAATTTATTAAATAAATAGTACATAGTTAATATAAATTTCAATATGCGTTTTATTTAAGTGATAAAATAAATAAAAAAAAATTTTAAAAAACTTTCTTTTTCAGCATGAACTAAAAAGTAAAAAATAAAAAATAAATTTATTATATCTAAATGGAGCCCAAACAGAGTTTCAATTTACACCTGAAACATCCTGCCAGTTTAGAGCTTAGACTGATATTCATGAAAAGAAAGTTTACAAATACATATTCCTTAAATGGAGGCAATCCTAACTATGCAACCAACTATTTTTTTGTTGTTTTGTATTTAACTTGAAAAATCAAATCCAATATCTAATTCTAAATAATAAAAATTAAACCAGTTTCAATTTGTTATCAATAGAATAAAATTCCTTTAAATGTAACAATTGAATTTACTATTTATTACATTTTTGAGTTTTTAAACTAATAGTTGTTTTTAGAATGAAAAGAGCACGTGCCTTTTAATAAAACTTTTAATATTTAATAATAAGAGTTTCGAGTCGACTGTATTTCCTTTTTTTTTGCATTTGACTTTATTTTTGGACAATTCTTATTGGAAATAAGATAGAATGGTTAATTCGACTTTATTTCCATTGTTTTTGGTAATAAAGTCGATGCGATTCAACTTTAACTATGTTCCTCCAATGAAGGTGCTCTAATCATTTTGCAATCCAGTTGTTTAATACCATACAAATATATAATAAAAGTTTTTTTATTCCAATTTTCTTACGAGATAAAAAAGTCTTTTTCGTTATTTTTCAAAATTTTATAAAACAGAAAAAAAAAGAAAACCGACATAAATCTTACTTTTTTTTTGCAATGGTTCCTTACCTATTGCTGGTAAATGTTATATTTAAATTTATATGAAGTTGAATTGGTAATGATTCATTACAAAGATGAAATCTAAAGATTTTCAAAAATTTTTATCAAAAATTTGGGCTCTACTATGGTAAATGTTGTACAATAAAAATAACCAAAAAAATTACAAAACAGAACAATTTTTTTTTTTATAAATGCTTATATCTTCTAAACTCTACGATATATAGGCACAACATATGTATTTACGAATTATAGAAATAGACCTTTCCAACAGTGTATAAATATCGGGCGGGGTTTTTGGTAAAATCATGAGATATTTGGTTTTTAAAGAAAAATAAAAAAGATTGTTTTTTTTTTTTTTTAAATTTTCAACTTTGAACTACAATATCTCCAGAACGGCAGCACCTTTCGTCACCAAATAACTGTTAAAATATTTTTCAGATTATTATCTTATAAGATATAAAAAAAACCGATTATATATATATCTTACAGATTATCAGATATAACGGTTTTTACATAAAAGCACTAAAACAACAAGGATGCTTTCAAATGTTCTTTTTGTCCTTAAAGAATAAAATACGCCATTAAGGATATATATTTTTGGAAAGGTGGTAACACCAAATATATTTCAGATATAGTCATTTGGTCCTACGCAGGTACAACATTTACCATAGTATCCCCAAAATTTGTACTGTTCGTCACTTTATTACTTTAACTTTTAAATAATTATTTTGGTTAAATATCATTTTAGCATTTAGCAAATTTTAGCATAAATATCAAAAAATATCTGCTGTTACTGTCTTCTCGAAGAAAAAGTAAAATTCCAATATTTCGTAGACAGACCAAATTCAACAATAATACAATAATCTTAATATTAAAAAATAATATTGAAGTTCATGTACAATAAAGGTTCATAATTTGTAAAATACACAATACATATATACATATATATATATATATACATATTAATACAAATATACAAATACATTATTTAAAACTGTTATATTATATTACAATGCAATTAAAAAGCCGCGAATAAGTCTCAGTATTCACTTATTTTACACAACAAAACAACAAAAATAAAAAACTCAAGAGTCCGGAAAAATATTTCGAATAGAAGTCTGGTGGTTTGTAACAAAAACAAAAAAATAGAATATAAAACAAAATATAATAATAAAAATAAAAAAAAACACTGAACGTTTCCCAAAGTTATAAAAAAAAAAAAAAATTAAATAAATAAACTTAGGTACTAACAAACAAAACAAAAATCAACAATATTTTAAAGAAAAGAAACTCTACAACTCTCTTAACCTACGCTCGAATGCTTCAAATAAGGATTCTGTTTTTAATCTTTATTTTTTTTTTTTTTTGGGTTTTGGTATAATTTTGCTATAATTTTTCACCTTCCAGCAACTTGAAGGAAATATATTTTTTTCTTTTTTTTTTAATATGAAAGAAAATTCATTTCAATATGGTGATTGTATACAACAAAAAAAAAAAAAAAAAACAAAACCAAAAAAATGTTACACAAAGAAAAAAAAATATTGACGTCAGATGGGAAAAAGTGATTTTATTTTATTTTTAATTTTTACTAAATTATAATTTTCATCATTCACCGTTTTTATTATAAAAAAAGAAAATAACAAAAAAAAAAACAATTCTAGGTTTTTAATTCCAAAAGGTTACCACTGCATAAAACCTGAAATTTTGATGAAAATCGCATCATCATTAACAAAAAAACATAAACAACAATAATTATAACACAGAAAATACTGAAAATAAAATGTTAAAAAAATATAAAAACAAAACAAATAATAAAAAAAAAAGGAAAAACAAAAAAGAAAACCGTAACTTCATTTCCAAGAGGTTTTTCACTATTTTTTTTTTTTTTTCATTCCAATTTTTCATTATAAATTTGAATTATCTAAGGTATTCAGTGAGTTTTTCTTTCTTTCTTTCAGGTCAGTTTCATCTTCTTGAATGAATATTCATTTTTGTAATTCAGGTCTAGGTTTTTCCTTTTTTTTGTCTCTATACTTTTCTTTTTCAATTTTATCTGTTTGTTTTGTTTTTTCATCTCTGTTTTTTTTTTTTTTTTTTTTTAAATTTTGAAGAAAATATTAAAGAAAAGTTAAAATTTTTTTAACTATACATACTTGTGTTTAAAAAATAAAAGGTTATGGTTGCAGATTGTAAAATATATATATTCAAATATACAAACCAAATTACAGGAAAATAAAAACAAAAAAAAAAACAAAAAATTAGAATAATTTCTATTCTGTCATAGAAAAATTGTATGAAACGAATGAAATATCATGAAGTGCTTAATGAAATGTAAACCCAACCAAATAACGTCTTGTTCTTTTGTAATTTAATGCATCTTATAAAATATTCTTTTAAGTTTATATTTAATTTTTCTATGAATTTCCTTATAGTGTCTTTTTTTTAATCTGTTCGTGTATATGTACTTACAATTTGAAAAACTAAATAAAAAGAGGATCAGTTTTTTTTTTTTTTTGGCTAATTTTAAACTTTGCAAGAGTTGCAAGAATGTTTTAAGATTAAGTTTTATGGAAGAAATTTAAAATGAAAATTTGTTTTTTTTTTTCTGCTCTTTATAAAAATTCAATACAATAAATTGTAACTAACCAATTAAAAGACATGGCAACATTAAACATATATGCTTTTGCACCGCCATTCATAAATTATTTTAAAAATAAATAAGAATTTAAAGATTAAAATTGTAAAACAAATTTTATGGTTTGAAAAAAGTATCATTGTTAAGCTAATAAAAATATAAAAAGAAAAAAAAAGAATCACATCCTGCAAAACATTTTTTAGCAATTATTTTTTAAAGGAAACAATGAATAGATAATTAAAATTCAAGTAATTCCAAATGATACATGTTTATTTTTTCACAGAATTTTCCATCAAACTTTAAAATACAATGAATAGAGGTTTTTTTGTACAACACAAATATTTAAGCAAATAATTATATAGATAAAATGTTATCATTAATACATTATTTAGAGTTCATCGCCAAATCAAGCAAACTGGGAGGAAATTTTAAATAATATATGAAATATTATGTGAAATCTAAAGTTTCCTTTCAATGTTTAAAGTTTCTTTGGAACAAAATAAAATCAAGAGACGAAAACTTTATATTTTAAAAATATTGCAAAAAATTATAAAAATATAACTTCATTTTTTAGATCTTAAATAATACATGTTTTAAAAACAAAAAGATAGCGGTGGTTTGCAGGTGTAACTTTGCAGTACAAATAGAGTCAAATGGCCGTATTTGAGTTTTAAAAGATGCAAATTTATACACTCTCTCTCTCCCTCTAAAGCTAAAATAAAACAAATGATTGGTGTTATTATGGATCATTGTCTTATCGTAGACTTGCTAGAAATTTTGGTATTCATGTGGATCTTAACTGTAGATTTTGTAAAGGAATTGGCTCTATAAAAAGCCTAGATCACATTCTCTGCATAGCTCTCAGTCTTTTAAAAGAACGTTTAAAAAAATTTCGATAATTTCGATTACCAAGATTTAGATGAGTTCATGATGTTTACATAAATATGGATCTCAAAAGATTTCAAAGCTTCTCCGTCAAAGTGATATCATCGTGGCATAAATCTAAGGAAATTTAACAACAATCAATTCCAGATTCTTCAACGATTTAAAAGAGTACTATAGGGACCTAGATTGTAGTAATTACAGACACATTAGCTCAGCCTTCGTCAATAAAAAATAAAAATAAGTGAATAGTTATTAAAAAATTAAATAATTTCTATATAGTATGTATTATATTTGACTAAAAAATTAACCACACTCAAAAACATACATTATTACATAAATACGTTACTTGTGGAGTGTCGCAAGGTAGACATTTAGGCCCGCTTCTATTCAATATGTTCATTTCAAATCTTTCTGAAAAACTAATAGGTGTGTCGCATATTGCATTTGCTGACTATCTTAAAATTTTCCATGTTATTAAGAATAGCTCCAATGTAGAATTATTTCAAGAAAATATATATTCTTTACATAAATGGTGCATATCCAATAGATTAAAACTAAATATTGAGAAATGCTATATAAGCATCATAATGCATCATAAGCTGTATACGTAAAAGAAATACAATACAACAGACAATATAGCTCTAGAAAGGATTAATACAATTATTCATTCTGCATGACGTTGTCAAACAATATGGTATCACACTTTAGTAAACACTTCAGATTTTTAGCAAATAATTTGATGTTAGAGCTTTGTTTATGATTATGGGGTAGCTTATTATAGATTATAGCAGATGATAGTCAGCTTCTGTGGGATAACTCCGTTCTAGATCTTGTATGATTTAAATAGTTCAAGCTCCTGGTGTTATAGTTATGTACACTATTGCTTTCCGTAATATGAATATTCTTTCAAATATTCATATTACGAAGCATCGAATAACCCGAAGCATTCGAAGCATCGAATAACCCGTTTTTTTATAAATTTCGGCTGTCGGCCAGCTAAACTTGTATAAACTTTGTATAGCTTTGTTAATCAAAATACTGGCCTTTTCTTTCAGCCATCTAGCGCAACTGGACCAGTTATTATATATTATACCTAATATGTGACATGATAGAAGCATGATATATATTATTGGCTGCTTGCCTGTTTAGTTTGATTCAATTGCGCAATTTTTGATGCTATTTTATTGATATGATTTTCCCATCTCAGTTCTTTATCAATTATTACACCAAGGTATTTATATATGTATCACTCTTTCGATTTGGACATTGTTTATCAATATTTTTAGATTTATATCAGCTTTATTCCTCACTTTATTAAGTGATAAATTTGGTTTTATCAGCATTTATACTTAGTTTGTTGCCTTTAAACCAATTAACGTATTTGTATAAATCCTCATTTATTATTCTTTTTAATTTATCTCTCGTTTTAGCATTGTAAATGAGCAATGTGTCATCTGCAAATATCTTGTAATCGGCTTGTAAATTAGCTCATTGGATGTTATGGATATAAAGTAGGTCCGAGTACTGATCCTTGCGGAACACCAATATTTGTAGTACGCTGGTCACTTAATATATCATTAATTCTTCTAGTTATTTGCCTATTTTGTAAATAAGATCTAAGAAGATCAAGAGCTTTTCCCCTTATACCCATTTCATAGAGTCTGTTTAACAGGATTTTATGATCCACTGTATCGAATGCTTTTTTTAAATCGACAAATACTAAACATACATAGTTCCCTGCATCTAATTTGCAGATTCCCTGCATCTAATTTTCCCTGCATTTGAATTGGCATCATGTAGGGAAATACTTTCATCTTGCTTTACTTTCGACATCTTAAATAAAAATATTGATATTCAGTTTCTAACAAATAAAGTCAGAATAAATAAGAAAGTTAGACAAAAAAGAAACACTAAATTTTTGATTGAAAATACTTACAGAACTCAATACGCAAATAATGAACCTATATAAGCAGATGTTGCACTTCATTTAATAAACATAGTTATCTTTTTTCAACAAACATATCAAAAAATTCTTTTAAACATAAGCTAAAGCAAAAATTTTTAAATTACCCTAATTTGTAAACTTAATAATACTTTTCAAGTTCAAGTACATATTATCATATTATATCATAACTAATGACGCTCATACAGTGTTTTTGTTCTGTAAGCATTTTTTTTTCCTTTTAATTTTAAATGTTTTGTATAGTACATAAAAAAACCTTTTGTACTGTAATTTGAGCTAAATATTCAAATTTTTATTAATTGTTCTTGCTGGTTTTGTTTTTTACATGTTAACGAAACGCTAGGAACGGATTGCTTTATACATATGTAGGTTTAGTTATTTAGGAAAATAGGAAGTTAAAGGGGAAATTAGTGGGAAGATTGGAAAAAAAACCTATAAAGATTCGTTTTGAATTTTTGCAAATTGTAGTACGGAACGTTATTCACAGAGTGGAGTTAGGCGTAAGGCGCGATTTTGGATTTTGTCAAGGTAACTCAAAGAATTTTGGGATGCGTCAGCCCAAATGTGAGAGTTGTACTCCATCTTACGTCGAATGTAGTCTTTATAGATATTAGACAGATCTTTTGAAGAGAAAAATGTTTCACAGCGGGACAGAAAATCCAAACATTTGGCAGCACTTTTAGCTACATCAAAAATATGCTCATTCCACAGCATTTTTTGATTTAGCTTCAAACCTAAATTGCTTAGACTTTTTGATCGCTCTATATTTTTTCCTTGGAATCACAGAATTTGGTTAAACTGATTTCTTTTGCAGGAAAACAGGCAGCTTTGAGTTTATTAAACTCAACTCTATTAGTTTCACCCCAATCGGCTATTTTAGTTAAGTCATGGTTAACTAAACTAACCATGAACATTTTAAAATTATTAATAATAGCTATAAGATACTTTTTTTTTTTTGTAAAAACCTTGTTTTGGTTAACGACATAAATAAATAAATTATATGTTTATTAAAACTATTTACCTAAAATAATTATTAAATAACATATCAACCAAAAGAAAATTAATATTTGTAAGCTTTTTTTAAAAATGAATACCTATATAAAAAATTTATTAATAATATCAAATTTAAATTAAAAACTTTAAATCAAATTACTTTAAAAATAAGTAAATATCCTTCAACTTTTATTTTCAGTTCATAGAAAATGATTATGTATGTGTGTATGTATATAATATATATATATAAATATATAAAAAACTTGACTTTGACACAATATTTAATATTAGTTGACATTATAATAAAAAGTGTTAATTTTAAATAAAAAAAATATTTTGACAGATCTATTACGTGTATTCTACATACTAAATATATATGTATATTGTATATATATATATATATATATATATATATATTTATAATAAAATATAATAAAATAAATTTTAATATAATTCAATATATTAAAAATTATATAAGAAGTATTAAGAATAGCAAAAAATAATAAAATAAAATCAACTTAACATTAAATACATAAAAATATAAAAAAAAAAATTTTTGATTTTAATACGAACGACATATTATGTATAAAATAAAACTAAAATAAATAAAAAAGTTATCAAAAATAATTTAATTCTATCAAAAAAAAAAAAAACAAATTTAATCTCCATATATGTGTATACAGAGCAGTTTCGATTATGTTACCTTTACAATAACTTACCATCATAAATTTTCTTTTGAAAGAGTGAAAAAACTTCACAATGAAATTTGGATAAAAGATACAAATTTCTTGGTTACAATATTTCAAAATTCTTTAATTACAGTTACAAATAATTAAATCGATCCATCTACAGCGAATTCAAACATTCCAAAATAAAGTTTTAAGAAACATGGTTAATGCTCCCTAGTATGTATATGCAATAAAATATAAGGTCCGACGAAACATAAGTCACGAGATTTTCTCGCAACCAAAATATGAAAAAAAACTTAATGGTTAGTTTTAACGATTACTTTTAATTGCATAAAACTGGGAACCGGTTTTAGTTCGGGTGAAGGCCGCACATATCTGCACCGTCCTACGCTTTGCAAAAGCTTTTAATGCTTTCCCGACCCCCAACCAAAAAATATTATTATATTTATATCAACATAATTGTTTTTGATTTCCCATAGGACATATTGATTTAATTTTCCATATCGGAATAATCCCCTGATCTTCAAACTTTACAATAAACAGAAGTAACACGTATTGAAAGAGAGAAGATACATAAGCTAAGGTACCTTAGAATTTTAAATATATAATTTTAATTTTCTTTAAATTTCAAATATCCGTACTGTACTGTATTATCAATTCATATCAATTTTATTAGAAAAATATCATATTTGTTCTTTATTTCTGTCACATTGCAAAATTTTAAAGTTGTATTGAAATAAAATCGGCTGTTGGTCATACATACGTATTTATTTGTTAAAAGCAAAAAAAAGTTAAAGACATATTTCTGTTTACAATACAACAAATTGCATACTTTAAGGTAAATATTTTCTACAGTGCTACGTTATGTTTATAATACAATATATACAGTGTATACCAATAATAAAGATTTCTTAAATAATGAATAATCTTAAATAATTATAAAACCATCGTATAAGAATATTAATTTATTAATATAAAAATAAAAATATAACTAATACTGCTATATGAAATACGTTAAAATGAATCAATTTCATTCAAATTTTATAATATTTGGATTTGTCATTATTCTGATAGACATTTACTTCCTTTTCATCTTATGATTCAACATAATACACATATCCTCTTACACATACACACACACACACACAACACACATATACTATAAGTTATGTTGTAAAAAGGAAGGAAAAAAATAATATGAAGAAAGAACAAACTTTCAATACTTTTCTTTCATAAATTTTTTTTTAATTTTTTTTTTTTTTGAGAACTCTTGACATTTATTGTTATTTTGAATACAATAGGAAACACTAACGTACAAATACACATACGTTAAAAATTATAATATGTATCTTAAGATATTTTGGGCACAAAGAAATTATTATATTTCTATTTTGTTATTTTATTTTTTGTTTTTTTGTCATTCTTATAAGAAATTTTTCGAGTGAAAGTGAAAGGATATCAAAAGTTTTTTTTTTTCTTTAATAACAATTATTCTATAAAATATGTTTATGTTTATATTTATGCTACTATTTGAATCAACACGCATATAGGATATATTTATGTATAGATAAATATAAATATATGTATAGATTTTTTTTTTTTAAATTACTTTTCTTAATATTATCAAATAGAAAATATATATATATGTATGTACATCATTTGTGATGAAAACTTGATGGAAATTTTGTTATTTTTTTTTTTTTTTTTAAATTTGCCACACGCTGTCAAGGACGGCGCCAATCTAAAGACGATATCATTCAATAAATATTAACAAAAATGATGTAAAAAAAAAATATTAAACTAAATTTCCAATTTTCAATAAATAAATACATTTATAAATCATGTACATATATATAAATATACATACATATTTTATTGCATATATGTACATACTTATATATTCAACAAAATTAAATTACCAATCATAAAATGTTTAACAACAATTTTAAGATTTTTTATCTTTAATCTGATATTTTCAATCAAGTCAAATAATACAAGAGAGAAGAAAAATAACTTTTTAATTTTTTTTTCTTTCCGTCGAACTGACGTCATAAGTTCACATTAATGTCATCTTCTTTTTTAAACTAAAAAAAAAAACAATTTCTTATTTTTTTTGTAAATAAAAATATACTAAAGTATCCTAAATATTTCAATTTAAATTAAAAAAAAAAAAAAAGAAACAAAACACAATATTGAATTACTATAAAATAAACAAATCAGAACTATTTTTTTTTTTTACTTTTTTTCTAAAAATAACTTGGGAAGGATCAACAGTTATAAACTAAAAAATTAATAACCTATATTTTTTACTTGTTAATTGAGTTAGTTGGTTCAAAAAATGTAGTTTTGAGGTATACAGTTTTGAGTAATAAGTTTTATATCCGTATATCAGTACGTAGTTCTCGGGATATATAATAAATTTGCCATTATATATGAGACATCTTAAAGGATATGAGATAGATATAAAAAAGGTCATATATATTTACACAGAATCGAATTCTAAATCGATTTAACCATGTACGACATTAAACATTGTAAAATTGTTAGTTTTGTTATTTAAATTGAGGGATACAGTACCTGCGATACAACTTTTTTTTTATATATGAAAATAACTCAGTGTCCACAGAAGTTATGTATCTAAAATTATATGAAAAGAAATGAAGTTTTATGCCAACATCTTCTGCTAAATATGGCTAATCTAACGCAAGAGGTCAGGTAGCTGTGAAATTTATATCCTCATATTATATCCTTGGTGCTTAATAAATTAACTAACTTAAAACTGAACATTTGCGATTTTCTAAAAGGTTATCAAAATTTGATTGTTACAACTTCTGTGAAATTTGGTTGCTCCAGCGCAACACATTCGGGTAGTTGTAACTTAATTAAACTAGCCATCTGTAATTGTGTAAAAATTTTTATAAAATTTTGTGGTAACAGCATAATTTATGTTTGGGCTGGTATTCTAGAATGACACCGGCAACTATACACTCTTCCTCGTTTATTTTAAATGTTGGTCATTTTATGGATATCCTACTTTTTGATGGTGCTGTACGCACCTAGCAATCTAGTGATTACTGAAACATACTATTGTGTAATTATTTTAGTGTTTAAATGTAAGAGAATTTTCTGATTTTCTATGAGACAATATCATATGAGACATTGAGAGACAAATTTTTTTTTTTTTTTGGTGCATTTCCCTACCACATATATGTAACAAGGAAATTACACAAATTGAGTCACATTTTTAAAACTTAACTTCAACTTCCAAAAATTTTCAAATAATTTTGGGTCGTAAAACTAAACTCAGTACCTTTGTAGTATAAATACCATGAGTGGAGTTTTGGGCTACCCTTCGGTTAGCAGCTTCTTTTGTTTTTAAATAACTATATTATATAAATTCATTTGTAATTATTTTTCCATAACTGTTATATTTAAGTACTTTCAAAAAATAAAAAACTTATCTTTCAAAATCTCTTCCAAGTGTTTCCAAAACTATCATGATATTTTTTTTATTTGAATTTATTTTTTTGTTTTTTTTTTTTGTTTTGAGGAAATTGAAAAATAAAATTTAAACTTTAAAACTTTTTAGAAGATTTTATATATGTACGTACTACTATTTATAACTACTATATTTTTTTTTCTTACTAATATAATTTTGTCCATATCTTCAAGGATTAAATTCCTTGTCTTACTGTTGTGGTGACGGTAATCGTAAACTCAAACAAAAAAGCAATTTTCTAAAAACTAATATTTAATTAAGAAATTTTTATTTTAGATATATAAAAATATATATTTTCTATATTTATTTTATAACATATATATGTACATAAGTATGTATATATATGTACTTTATATAAGAATAAAAACAAGAGAACTGTAATAAAAATTGCAAAATGATTTTAAAATTACATAAAATGGAATCGTTTTTTTTTTTTTTTTAGGTTCGACCAGGAAAGATTTTAAAATAGCAGTGTTTTAGTTTTAAACCTAGTGGTTACTTAACTCTTAGGTATAGTGAAGTTTCATATTTTAAGATCAAATTTTTCAAAATAAAATTTTTTATCAATTACCAGAAGCGACAATACAGTAAAATGATATGCAGTCACAAAATGATGACTTTTTGATATGACCAACTGACAACTAAATGTAAAAAAAAAACTAAATCAAAATTCTAAAATTTCAAATTTTATAAAGAAATTCAAACAATTACAAAATATATAAAGAGTAAAGAAAATTTCTTAATTTATTTAGTTGATGGTTTGTTAAATATTTAATTAATGTTGAAAAAAATGACTTTCTATTACATGTGTTCATACTTTTCTAAATTGAAAGAAAAATCACCCTTAGAGAAAATTATATTTTATGAAAAGGGAAAACAAAAAAAGTATTTATTTTTAAAATAACTAAAAAATAAAATTGAAACAACTAATTTTATCTAATATCTTAAGGCTAAATATCTTTTATTAAATTTAACTAACTTCTGTTCATATGTTTTTTTAAAATTTAATACGATTAATTTATGAAAAAGTTCTGATAGATATTATCATCTTTAAGTTTTCAATTTTATTTATAACTTTAAATTTAAAGACTGAAACAAAAAAAAAGAGTTACATACACTTTGTTTTAGGTACGATATAAATATAAGAAGAATTCAAAAATTAATTTAGAAAAAGGATTCATATTCGTTAATAATATTCCGTTGTTAAATTCTTTTAATGATAAATAAAACTGAAGGATTATCAAAGATAAGACTTTAAAATTTACAACAAAAAATAATTTTTATTGAAAAGAAAAACTAACTTACATCTTTATTCAATTAACCAAACTGTATACATTTATATTGAAAATTTCAACCTAGAGTTTGATTTAAAAGAGGTGGTTTTGTTTAGCTAAATTCCAATACTATCTGATAGAATCATATGCCCTTTAAGTGACTTTTCAACCCACTCTCGCAAAAAAAAAACAAAAACAAAAAAATTAAATTGTAAGAAACTGAATCTTTTCTGACGTATAAGAAAAAAATACAGATAGACAACTAAGAAGAAACTCTTTGGCTAAACAGGCATTAGGGTAGAGTCTTCACTGAAAGTGGGAAAACCTATAGAAACAGATAGAGAATAAGTATCTAGATATAAATCAAAATAGAAGGCAAAAGATAAGCATAAATAAAATGGATGCCATAAAATAGAATCAAGCCCTATATAGTCTGAGAGAGTAGTAGTTTTTTTATGAATTTTTTAAACTGTTAAATGAAAATGTAAAATTTACAAAAATTAAAAGAGAACTTTTAGATTTTTACTTACCCAATGAGTATAAAATATTTTTAATCCAAAAAAGTATCCATATAAATGTTTCTAAAATAGAAAAAAAAAAGAATTTTTATAGTTAAAATATATTTAATTGTTTTATATATGTTTAATAGTTTAATAAATTCACGTTTGTTTACTTTAAAATCTCTAAAATAACTAATGTGTTCAAATTTAGTAACATTTTTATTATTGGTAAAATAAAATAATTTTAATACCTAATAATGAATAATAAAATCCAAAATCGCCCATTATGCCTTATTAATCAGATAACCTTTATTCCTCTTAACATACGTCGAAATATTGAAATTACTTGTAGGTAATAACACTTGTTCTATTGAACTAAAATCAATAATTCCTGCCTTTAAACAATCCCAACGCAATATAAATAGAGAGGCTTCAAGTGCTCATTTCTATACAATGCAAATTACTAGGTGATTTAAAATTGAATATGAAAACTCATTTATTGTGTTAAATGTTCCCCATTACTTTAACCTACAATTTTTTTGTGTAAAGGAATCCTTTTCTAAAGTTTGGGTAGCACGTAAAAAAAATGAGATTAATTTTTTCAATGCTCCACCACAGACTTTAAAACTTCCAAAAAAAAATGTATAAATCTTTGATTAAATGATCTCATATTTAAATAATTATCACAAAATAACTAAACTCTGTCCGTCAGTCTTTTTATTAAACTTCCGTTTAAGGAAGAACCAAAACTTTTAACCATTAAATGGCCTCTTTAAAAAATTAATGTTGTAGAACAACCTCACCTATTAAGGAACACCAATAATACAAGGAGGATTTTAAGCATATAAATTGTTGAAAGCTCACCAAAAGCAAGTGTTTTTTAATGGAAAAACTGTTAAGACCAAATAAGATGATGACCAATTTTTGTTAAATGGTTAGAATTTTTACTAATCATAATTCATGGATAATTAAAAAACATTTATTATAATTATAAAAAGATTTTTTTTTATTTTATTATTTTTTCTTTTATAATATGTGTCTAATATAAAACTTTTATTTTATTTAATAAATTAATAAATTTCCATTTGATATGATGACTTTTGTTTTATGGATCGTAAATCAAGTGGTGTGTTCTGAGATTTATATTCTGTATTTGGTATTGAAATTGTTTCTAGTTCTCCATTACTTAATATTCTTTCTACAAATTTTTCTCAATATTCTAAGAATTTAATTTTTAGAAACTTTCGTTGAAAATTATGGTGTCATATTCACATCTTATATTAATTTCTTTATCATCAGCATATTCTAACTTGAAATGTCTGTAAAATATATATTCACTGTTTATTGTTCCAATAATATTACGTTCTTTTAAAAGTAATTCTTGCCTAAAAGTTTTTATAGCCTCATCTATAGTACATATTGCGGTTTATTATCAGCTTTATTTTCTATTAGCAATTCCTTATCTACTCTTAAAGTTGTGGTTGGGTTTTTTGTTGTAGTTGTTGATGATTCTGAAGAAATTATATATTTTAAATGATAAACTGATAAATGTACTTGCACAGTTTCATTACTTGGATTGAAAGTAATATATTAAAGTATGTGCTACCAAAATCTGATTGAAAATTTGAAAAAGCCCTATTTGCAAGTGTATATATCTCACAAACATCTCATATGTCTCTATAAACGCCTTTAAACGTTTTTTTCAATATAAAAATACGAAACGATACCATATTTTTTTAAAGCTTATTAGCTTTTTTAGCTTTTTTGTTTTATAAATTAATATCAAAATTATGCAATATATTGCAAATTTAATTTTTAAATTTAACGTAATGTCAGAACAAAATTTTGCAAGCTTCCTCCATATCTCCGTTTTTAGTTAAATCATTAAAATTTTGAGAGATGAAAAATTTTTCTTTCCCCTGAGTAAAAGCCACTTCTTTCTTTCTCCTGTTTTATTAATGGTGAAAAATCGAAAATATGCGTTTTTTAGAGAAATGTGCCTAAGTTACTATACAAAATTTTTCTTTCAAATACAAAAATTAAAGCTTCAAAATTATATTTTTACAGGTTAAAGTTTTTCTTGTATATAAGATTTTAAACTGTTTTTATTGTCTTTTCTTTTGGAAAATGTGCATTTTTAAAAACCTTTGGATTCTCTTTTCTTTAGGATATTCTCCATTCTCCCTTTTTAAGCATTTAACTACATATAATTTTAAAATAATATTTTTTTGGCTTTCTAAATTATATTAAACATTGTAATGCTTCACGATTATCACTTTTACAATAATTTAAATAACTTTGAAAAACTTTGCCCGAAACTACAACAAAACTTACAATTTTTTTTTTTGTAAATCTAAATAAAACGATTTCATGTTCATTGTTATAAAGTGTTAAAAACCATTACTCAATCGTTTAAATTCAAGGTAAAAACACTGTTAAAAAAAATCACTTTCATATTTGAAAATTTTCCTTTTTTTTTTTCATTTAATGTTAGTAAGTGTTTATATGTGAGTTTAGCAAAATATAACATCAAGAAAACTTACAATGCATTGACTGTTTATTTTTTTGCCGCAGGATTTCTTCCTGTTTTTTTTTTGATGTAATAATAATATGTTAAACATATTGTATGTTAAACAGTAAATTTTTTTATTTTTTTCATCAAAATGTTCTTAACTTGAAAAATAATGCATGAGTTTTTCTTTTGTTAATCTATTTTTCTTAAAAAGTTTTCTTAAATTTAATTGAAATTTAAAAGGAATTTTATATATTATTACATATTTAAAATTTATTAAAAATAAAATTTTTATTTAAGATTTCTAATAGGTTGTAATTTAGAAATGATAGTTGTAGGAAGACGATTTAACAATTAATTTATCTTTTGAAGGATTTAAAAAAAAATTTAATGATGTTTTTTCTTGTAGATTTTACACTTATATTAATCCTTCTAATTTTACAAAAACTTACTACATTTGATTAATTTCATAATGCTTTAATTATTAAAATGCGTTTTCAAATCTTAATACTAAAACGAAATATGCAGTTCCCACTCGTTGTTTAGATACACATTAGTGTACTGCTAGTGTTTTCTTTTTTAGTCTCCTGACTATTGATAACTTTAGTAAGCTTCTAGCAAAAGGTTTTGGATGGGTTACTAGCCAAGTTACATATAGTTACTTGTATATTTGTCCAATACTTCTTTAAAACATAGGCATTTCCAGATCTTAAAATATTTGTCTACATTCTTTGAATTTTTTTATATTGCTATTTGAAGATGATTTCCTTAATAGGCTTTGGTAATTCCAGATTAATTTTAGAATCGAATTATATAATAATATTTTGGAACTCGAGATTTAGAGCCAGTGCATACTATTTGCTTTCAGTTTGAGTTGGTCCCTTTTCATTTCATTGTGTCTTTTCCAACTGTCAAGATGCATGCCTAAATATTTAATTTCATTTCCTTTTGGAATAGTAATACCATTTAAGTATACTGTTAGACATATATGTTTTTTTAAAGCAAAAGTATAATGTATACTTTTGCTTTTGTTTACTTTAATTTTCCATTTATTATGCCAGCTTTCAATTTTGAGTAAATGATTTTGAAGATAATTGGATGAAGTGGAGGTGAACTTGAGTGGGTGCTTAAAATGTCAGTATCATTTCCGAACGTAAATATAAATATTTTAAAAATCACTGGTATATCCGAAGTTGAAATTAAATATAGCAAAGAACCTAAATACTTTGAGATACGTTAGCTTGAATTTTACGTTCTTCAGTTAGGTTTGGCTTAAATTTTACTTATTAAATTGCCATTTCTGTATATATGATATTAGAAAATTTTGGAATTCAGACTATAGTTGTGTGCGGAAGTTCTATATTAAGCCGTTATAAAAAATTTTATCAGCCTGGGCGACATTCAAAAATATGGGAGAACAGTATATTTTATCTTTATGCGCTTTTTTGATCAGTGTTCCTATTGCGTAAACTTGCTTTATGCTTTGGGCTATGGTTAACTTGAAAACCAAATCGAAGAAGAGGCCATTAATTTTATTACACTCGTCAGCAGTTTTGTAGCTTGGGATAACTTTGAATATATTTAATAATATTGACAATAAGTTTATAGGTTTCCAATATGTGACTATGTGTTTTAGCTATTATTTCCTGAAAATTTGTAAATATTACTTAGTACCCAGTGACATTTATAATAATCATGTTCTAAATAAATAGATAAATCTTTCAATAATTAATTTTAAGAGAATTATTTTCAGTGTTATATTTGAAAAGCTATACAGTTTAGTCCTTAACAAACTAAGGAAAATTGAAGAAATAAACTGATAAAGCTATTGATAAAAATTAATGAAAATGTTTGAAGTTTTACAGAATTTCCATTACACTTCCCTTTATTTCTTTTACGTCTTGAACTACTGTACAAAAATCTATATCTACAGGCTTTTAGGTTAAATTCTCTCTACAGGTTAAAACATTTTATGGTGAGTGTTAATTTTTTATTTCTATTAAATTTAAGTTTTTCTTTATATAAAAATTATGAAAATACTATTTAAATATTTTATTTCTTTGATTTTTTTTTTTAATTTCAATTTAATTCTAAGCCTATAAAATAAAACTAATCATCCATTTACTTTTTTACTTTTCGCATCCTTCTTTCTTAATATTAAAATTTTCTTTTTGAATTTTTATAAATCCTGGAGAGTTGATAATGAAAAAAAAAAACCATTGCCTACTGATTATTGGAGTCTGGTGGTATTTTCGCATATTAATGAAATAAAAAAAAAAAAAAAAAATTACAAAAGAAAATGTCAGTCCTTAATCATCATTCATATTTGGATGGATAGCTGGATGATTGGATCAAAACTTTATTTTAATTTACTTTTGCTTTGAATTAAATACTTTTTTTTGGTTTTTTTTTCTTATATTTTTTCTTTATTAAAAAAAAAAAGTGGTTTTTTTTTTGTATTTTGCATAATTTTGTCAAATGATCCGTAGATATCAAATCGTAAATGGAATTAATTAAAAAATTTAAATAAAAAAAAAACACAAATACTGTAAATGGTATCTAAAAAAAAAAACAAACAAAACAAACAAAAAAATTAAATAAAAAAACTTCGGATATCCTTGCATAGGCTCGGTCGTTATTAATTTCTTTATTTATAATAATAACACAGTAAAAAACATCAATCCTATATAGCATCATTACTTCTTTAGTATCCATCATTTACCCACTCATACTTGTTCCCCACTTCTTCAAATGCAAAAAAAAAAAAAAAATACGCAATTATGAGGCTTATGAAATGATAATGAGATAGGAAATAAAAAAAAAGCACTTAAAAAATGAATTTATTTTTTTTTACGTGTAGACATTTTGAATAAAAAAAAGAAAATAACGAAAACAAACAACATAATAATAACGAAAAAAAAAGAATCTTTAAGTAGTCTTGCTGTTGTGCGATATTTTTAATAAACCGTGGAATTAAATTTAAAAAAAAATAAAATAATAATTTAACAAGAATTTTAGAGAAAAATATACAAGTGTACACTTTAGAGTGTATGTATAATGAAATAAAAAAAAAAAAATTAAATAACTGCTTATCATAACTTAAGGACCACTTGCATTTTATATCCTATGGAATTATTGCAAAATTTAAAAAAAAAACATAACAACAAAAAATGTACTTGAAAAGCTGTAAACTAACTACATAATTTTAATAATATTTAAATGGATGAAATGTCTTTCGATATTTAACTTGAGTTTAAGTTTAAAAAAAAAAAAAACAAAATTGAAAACTACTACTAAAAGTGGGAAAAATATTACAGGTTCCGGTCTAATAAAGATGAGATTGATTAAAACATTCCCTATGATTATGAGACCTGGTCTAAGATATTTCTAAACATAGTATTTCTATATAAAATCTCAAAGAAAATTATAACAATTTAACACTTTTCTTTCATTTTTAGTACATAATATCGCATCGGATATTAATACAATATCTAATATTAGGAAAAAAGGGTCATTAATAAGAGACGGTTGATGAAAAAACGAAATGAACAAAACGAAATTTATTCTTTTTTATTTAATTTAAACTAGATTAAATCAATAGACACAGACATTTTTTATTATTAATTATACAGCAACACTTAACTAACACTTAACTTAAAAATACTAGCAACACTTTCCAACTCTGTTTTACTTAACAATATTTTTTAAATTTAATTATATATACATAATATATTAACCAAAAACAACAACTTCTTAATTCAACAAAAAAAAAAAAAAGAAGAAAATATTTAATTTAATTATGCAAAAAAAAAAATAAAAAGTTTAATATATTTTTATTTTATTTTTCAAATCGTTTTTTAACATATTTTATTTTTTTTCTTATGTATACTTAACTTATAACATAGGCTCATGGTTTTTAACCATCATTCCATCATTACAAAATCTCCAGTACTATATTATTATTTTAATAACCTTCGCAACTTTTCTTTTTCAAAAAAAAAAAACACATTCCAAAGTATCAGTAACAACAGCAACCACCACCACCGCCATCATTACCACCCTTTTTTTTTTCTCTGTTTTTTTTAAACTTACAACATTTAAACTCTGACAGTGTAATGATTATGTTATTTTTTACTGTGTCGTTGATGAGATTTTTGGCTCATTATTAAGCAAAAAAACCGCACATTAAAAATTGTTTTATTTATAATATAATTTTCTTTTTTTTTTTTTTTAATGATTTTGTAATACTTTTTTTTTTTTTTTAAATAAAAGAAATTATTACCCATCACCATCATCACCATCATCATATTTACCACATATTTACAACAACATCCAAATTATATTACTGTAGCATATACCAAACCAAATCAAACCACCTCTGCCTCCGCCTACATAAAAATCTATCAGGATCATGGTCAACAAAATCTTCTTTCTATATTGCCAAGCATCATTATGTCAGAAATCGTATAAAAATTAAATAATTTCATTATAGGAAAAAAAAAGAAACACCCTTCAACCAAAGTAAAAAATTTATTTTTCCTATACATTGAAGAAATTGAATTTTTTTAGTGTAAGAAAAATAACAACAAAATAAAAATTAAATTAAGGACCCCTTTTATTTAAAAAAAGCAAAAAAAAAAAAAACACACCGAACGAAAACAATTCAAAGTAAAACAAAAAAAAAACAAAAAAAATCTAAAGACGACTTTTAAGTATGTTTTTTTTTTTGTTAATTTTTTTATGCTTAAAAAAAAAAAAAACCCCATCTAACATATTCGGTATTTCAACACCCTAATATATGTTCACCCTTGCAATGAATTTTAAAAAAGATAAACATCAAATTTATTTTTTTAAAGAAATTTTTGTTACAAGTTGCAAAAAAAAACATTTAATTTATTTATTTTTTTTTTTTTGTTGTTTTTTGTTTTTTTAATTTAATTTTTGATTTTGCTTTTTTTATTTTTCTTTTTATTTTTTAATCCCTTTACCCTATTAAAACTATCCAAAAATTTAAAATAATTTCAAAACCAAACTAAAATATTAACCACCCTCTTGGTTTTTTTTTTGTTTTTTTTTTTGAATCAATATATCACTTGATTTAAAGTTACAACTATGCCTGTCAATTTACATAGTATGTATATGTAAATACGTTAATGTGTTAGTTGAAATGTTAAACATTAAAATCGACCCTTTTTTTTTTAAAGAAAAACAATGTTTTTATTTTTCAAATTACTGTGAAACTCAACCAGGGATGATAAATCTACAATAATATGAGGGCTAGTAATATAAGCACCTAATTCTATTAGTTTTTGATAATTAGCTTAAAAAGTTAAATTTTTAATTAATTTTATACTTAAAAAAAGATATTTGGGTTTTTATATTATTATCGAATACACTTTTCGATTATCTTCTGATTTTAAATAATCGCAAAAACCGGTGAACTTCTGTCATACAAACTAATTAAATTTTACGTGAATTTTAAAATTCTGAAGTAAATTTCTTATCATTAGGAAATAGTAATTAAATTAAGTTTCGAAAATTAATTTAATCTAACATTTTACTCATATTCGAAAATAAAAATAAAACTCCTAATAAAATAATTTTCTTTCATTTTTTTAACCTAAATTTTCCTAAATCTACAACAGTTTAAAACACAATTTTCGAACAAAAAAAAATTAAAAATTCCGAAATTTCAAAAACGTCATTGTTGAAATATTTTGTAAGGCACATCAGTAAACAAAAAAAAAAAATATTTACTAACCCTGATTATTAAATTTATTACCAAAATTCGAATTTCATAAAAGGAAACCGTTGAATTTTGAATTTACCCCAAATTAAATAAAACATAGACTATAACATATTGTCAAGAGGCATCTTAAGCTAATGATAAGTTGGGAGGAATTAGTTATAAAATTTTATTTATTTATTTTTTTTTTATACAAACGATACATTATATGTCATATCACAGTTTATTCTGTCATTTCGAATCGAAAAAAAAATAAAAAATATAGGAAGAAATCGTTTTGAGGGTTAAGGGTGTTATATATACTGTATACTTCTGTATACATAATATATACTATAAGAATTAAACTTGAAATGATTGATTACACATTCAATGATTATTCATTTATTTTGAAATAAATAATTTTTAATTTAATATTTAAATTGTTTTTTTTTGTTTTTTTTTTTTGAGGTTTTTAATTTATCATAAATTTTTAATTTTTTATTATAATAAAAATTTAATTTTATCAATAAGTTATCAGTTCTTGAAATCTATAAAATTTAACTTTTAATAGCAGATTATATGGATTGCATTTTCTAACTAACACTTGGGACTTAGGTGAAAGATAGGATATTCACAAATTTCTCAATTTGCTGCAGATTCCATTTTTATTACGGTCATATTTTTTTATTTCGTGCTCGCTTCCGGGCAGACAATGCTTCTCAACATTTTCTTGGATCTTCGAGCTCGTTACCTGACTATATTTACTTGAATTAAATTCAGATTTGTGATTTCAATCGCAAAATATGAATTTCATTTTTTTATTTATTTTATTTGTTATTTAGTAAAAAAAAAAAACGATAATACTCCCCCACATTTAAAAATCAAAATACTGATTAAAATAAATAATAAGTTAAAAATTCTAATTTTATACAAATATCTTTACATATTGTTTATAAGTTACAGAGTTCAGATTACTTAAATTTATACAACTGTAATATTTTTAATCAATAGATTTGGTAGTAATTCACTTAGTGTTAATATGCTTATTGTAAGGAAAAAGGAAAACCCTATCTCTATGAAGTTTCGAAAACCAATTCTAATTACGAAATGTTACCCTAACTTAAAACTAAAGACCTATAAATAGATGTTTGTTTTTGTATCCGTTACCACCGACTTTTTTATCAAGATATTTTGGAATTTGTATTCAGAACATTTTCAATAATATTTGCGTTCCTTTTACAGAGTAGTTTTTTCGCGGCATGAAATAACGCCGAAAATTTATTTTTTTTATGCCGCCACATTATTTCATTAAATTGTGACGTTATTTCATTTTATTGCGGCATTCTTTCTTTCTTGTATTTTAAAATATATTTTATTTACGCCAGAAAAATATTTTAGTTTGCAATCAAATTAAATAAAACTAAGAGAATTTACATTTTCCTTTGTATCATTTACTTCTACTCCTCAATATATATGGTCAGCGAATAAAAGATGAATTTTCATTTAGAGCTTGAGTTTGTATTGGGCGCTATTTCTCATGCAAAATGTTGATACTTTACTCCCTTTTTTTTTTTTGCAGTGCTATTTCATTCCATTCTCTTTTTTACTGCCAACTCCACCAGCCTTTAAGAAAGAATAAATAAGAATAAATACGATTATATTAAATTAGCGTTCCATTTACCAACTATAGTCCCAACCCAACTACTCTCAACTACTCTTTTCGTGTTAAAGCAAACAATAATATTTATATTATCGTTTAATAAAGAAATACAAGCAATTGATTATAAAGTTTTCATGTACAGCAAAAGAATGGGTCATTGAGTATTCATTTTAGTATTAGTGTTCTGTGCTATATGGAGCTTATATCAATAACAATGGAACTTAAGTTAATATCGCAATATAGTGGGCAAGCATATAGTAAAACTGTTACTTTCTTGATGATGAGTTTATTTTTCTGAGAGAGTAAAGATCTTCTATTGTACGAGTTACTTTATTAACTTTTTTGTTTTATTAATATGTTCTTTAAATGTTAATTTTTTGTTTAAGTATGTTTTATATTTTACATTGCCAACCCTTAATATATCTATGATAATATTAAAATTTAAGTTGAAAGTTTGATTATAACATGTTATTTTTTGTTATTTGAAAAATATTGCGCTTTTTTTTTCGAACATTAATCAAAATTCTTTTTATTAATAATGCCAATAAAAGAGCAATTCCATATAATTAAAAAAATTTTTTTTTTCTTATCAAAAAGAAACAAATAATTTTCTTAATTTTCTGATTGGATTCAAATTTAATTAAAAATTTATTCTCAACTTAAAATAATTCAAGGACATTACCATACATAATTGTTCTTTATAGTTGAAAATATATATATATATATGCAATGAATATATATACCTTAACTTAACTGATTAGGTAAATCATTAAATAATTTATTTCCGCTTTTATTAATAACGTATAAAACACGCACAAAAAAAAAAAAAAATTAAAAATAAAAACAATAATTTATATTAAAATTCTAAGATATTAAAAAAAAACAAAAAAATATTGAATCTTGAATTAAACTTTCAAAATTGAAGTATAATAGTCATCAAATTTATTATTTTGTTTCATTAATTTTCATTTTATCCAAAAAACGAAAAAAAAAAAAAAATAAACAAAAAAATTAATTTATTATATAATTTATCCTTTTTAATCCTATATAATGTCCTATTATCTTATATTTATTATATAGTTATATAATTAATAAATCTTTTTAATTTTTCTGTTTCCTTATTCCTTATTTAAGATTTTATATTTTGTATTTTTTTTTTTTTCTTTTTAATTCATTTGTCTTAAATACTTGTTCAAGTATATATATGTTCATATTATTATAATATCCGTAATTAATTTTGTTTTCCGCCCGCCTAAACAAATATTATGTTTATCAATTCACTATGATAGCACAACATTAAAAGAAAAATTTCCTAATGGTTATTTTGAATCGGATTTTTCTTTCTTTTTTTTTTTTTTTTTTTTTGTATTCTTTTTCTAATTTTCCTTATTTTTCCGGAATTGTTTTTAAAAAATCACATAAAAATCTAACAGTTATTAATAGTTAAAGAATTTTATTATATTATGTAAGTATATATGTATATGGTAAATAAACATTTTTTATTTACAGTGAGAAATAAAAACTACCAAAAATTTCATTAAAATTTTAATCTTGACCAGGCGCCGCCGATAAAATGGTATATAGAAAGAAATCGATTTAAATCTTTCCCAAAAAAAAAAAAAAATTATACATTGTGTCTGTGTCAATTAATATAAACTTCGAATTTTAAATAAATGTAAAAATATTTTAACAAAATGTCCGCAACAACCAAATGGAATACGTTAGAATACTTCTAACATCAGCCGTACATCAGTCGTTTTAAACGGCTAGAAATTGATTGCTTTTTAAAAAAAAATTCTATAAGTCAATAAATAAAAGACTTCTCATTATAACCTTCTTCTCCTTTTTGCAATATCTTATTCAGAACGTAGTGATATTAAAGCATAGTCCTTGTCAAACAATTTCAATTTGTTTAAATCAACAACAAAGAAATTACTGATTGTTGAGCACTAATAAAAAATTTCTTTTACTTTCTTTCAAAATTTCATAAAAATGAGATTAAAAAAAAAATGAGTCTTTGGCATTTAATTTTAACTTTCACTGTATATATGTACCCAATTATTTAGAACATCATATATTTGGACAATCATTAAGGATATGAATTTATATAGTCCTTAATTTTATTATGTGTTTCTATTAAGAAGGATTTAAGGTAAAAAGATGAATTTTATGATGTGGGAATTAATACACACCTACACGTTTTTTTTTCCTTTCATTCTTTTCCATTTTCTTTCAACATTAAATTAATAAAAACAAAAAAAATATTAAAACTACCTTTTGATTTTGGATAAAATTGTTATAAAACGTATTTATATATTTTGGAAGGGAAAATTTTTTTGAAAATAAAAGAAAATTTATAAGAACATGGACACGTGATTTGGTCGATTAAGAATTTATACCACATGTTAAAATCAGAGTTTTAATGGTATTTAATTTTGAAGGCTAACATAAATTTATTCACGTTTACAGGGAATGTATCATAAATACAAAAAAAAAATGTATATTTAAAGATCTATCAATATTATCATAAACATCATCATAATCATCATCATTTTAATTATCAATATTATTATAAATACAAATTTTTTTTAATATGCTTATGAAAAACTACGTTATAAATTGAATAATAGATAAAATGGCAAGGGTTGAGTTAATAATTTCATAAGAAACATGTGCATGATAAAATTTGATATACATAATTCTTTGAAGTATTTTAAACATTATTTTATTTTTTTTTTACTTTTGAGAAGTTTTTTACAGTGTATTTGAATTAAAAATGGGTAAATTTAAAAAAAGAAATAAAATTTCGGCTTGAAAAACAATTTATCAAAAAAAAAAAGTTATCATAGAAAATCTTTGGTAAAACATTAAATTGAATTAAAATAATCTTACATACTACAAGATATTTCATTAAGAAACATAAAATTGTGACTATACCTCAAGAGATTGTTGTTGGCACCAAAAAATGGTCAAAAACTTGTCGGTTATAAGTAAATAAATTCAGATGCATGTTACTTTTTCTACCAGGCGAGATAAATGTCCACCTACAATGCTCATAATTCATAAACATAACATAACTCTGCCCAATGAAAATTCTATAAAATGCTTAGAACTTCATTTATACCGAAAACTTACAAGGAAAAATATATAACAATCAAAATCAAACAATTACGACTTAAGTTTAAGATCTATTGCAATATAGTTTATGGATCAAACATCACAACTATCTTTGGAAGGTAAAATAATTTTATATAAAACCCATTCTTATGTTTATATGGACATATGACATTGAACTATATGGGGAACAACTTCCAACTCTAATATAAATATTCTTGACAGGTTCCAATCAAAAGTACTTCAAACAATTGTCAACGCTCCATGATATGTAAAAATTCCCACTATAAGAAATGATCTTAATCTGGTACTAAGTCTGGTACATGATGTATCAACAAGAAGATTAAAACGTTATATGCTACTTGATATTGTAAGTGGATTTATAAATTCTGAAAACCACATTTAAATAATATTATCATCGTGCCTGAATCTGACTGACAAGAATAATGTATGGCTCATCGGAAACCATAGCTCACAAGACGCATTTAAATCAAAATCGTAAAATAATATAATATGTATAAATTACAAAAAAAAAAACAATACAGATACTTTGGTTAAAATTACATTGTTTTTGACCAAATAAAATTGAACTTAATGTGAACATTGTGAAATTTTACAATTTTTAATAAAGATATCAAAATAATTGTGTTTTAGCCTAAGATAAAGATCCATGATCCATGTTAATATTAAAAAATTTATACAAAAAATTAAACTGAGGTGAATGTCTCTTTTTTTTCTTTTTGTTTTTCCTAAAGGAGGTGGAAATATTTCAAAGACACCAAGAATTTCCCCTTAGTAGTGTTAGATTCTTACTGACTCATTCTTACTGACTGATTCTTACCCCCTTTAGCCAATATAATGGGATGAAACCCTTACCTGCTAACGCAGTATATTGACTAGGGAGTAGGGATAAGAAATTATAGAAATGGATGCGGAAACATTGAATTGGGAGTGGGAGTGTAAGGAAACAATGAATCCGTCTATTATTATTATTATTTTGCTAACAGAAACTATAGCTGTTACAACACGCAGTAGTATAATTCTGTATAGTTTTAATTCAAATTTAAAAAAAAATTTAAAAAATGGCCCTATAGGACCTGAGAGTCCCATTACAAATTAACTGGTGGTCAAATTTCTACAACTTAAAAAAGTTTTAAAATGTTACTTAGCATCATTAAGATTTTGACAGTAATCAGTGTACTAGACAGGTAAAACTATTGAAAAAAAATAAGAAAAATAAGCATAGCTCAATTCAAGCAGATGTTATAGCAAGTATTGTAATTTTTAGATTCCTTTAACAATTTTAAATTGAAAAGGTTTAGGATATTCTTACTATTGACTTTACTGTATTAGATTCAATCAATAACTGACTTTATACAATTGACAGACGTTATTATTAAATATTTTAATTACTTATCTTCTGTTTTTATATCATCTGATCAAGTAGTACATTTTTACCAAAGAACATACATATTACATAATTGCTATTAGTACTAAAGGGCATAAAACCTCATAAAAAGAAAATAGTGTTTAGTTAGTTAAAGTGGCACATACACTCATACAGTATTCGTTATCGTTTCACTCCTTTATAGTGCAGCTCGATAATTCCCATTTACCTTCGCAAAAAAAAAGGAAATGATATCCGTACTTTTTAAACTTAATGTTATTCCTGTTATATTTCAATATACTAGATAAGTATTCACCATAATAACGTCAATGAAAACAAACATTAGTTAAAGAAAAAGTAAATAAAACACGTAAAATAAGTGCGACAATAAAACAATTAACAATTTTTAAATGAATTCAGACTTTTTTTAAAATAATTAAAGCTCCTGATTACCATTTAAAACTATTTCTGTTCATAATTAAATATTGTGGTAACTATTAAAATTGGGAACATACCGAAATCTTAATTTTTTTTTTTACATAAATTTGTATTTTTTATAGCGTTTCAAAAATTTCATTAGTAGGGATTTCGAGTTGCGTGCTTCATTTTAAGGAATACATACATATGTAAAAAACGAATTAGGTGGGATTTTATAGTCGCTTACAAAATGAGAATTCCAATAATTTGGCAATTTTTGTGAAATCTGGGTTTCATTGACGGTCGAACTCATAATTTTAAATGCTTCAATATTAAAATATGTACATATGTACAAAATTAATTAGTAGAAATATATGTTCATTTATTATGTATATAAATGTCTATGTATATATATATATGATTTAGAACAAATTTAAAAAAAAAATGAATGAAACATAATGCAAAACAAAGATTTTGATTACATTTTTTGATTTTGAAAAAAATATGATTGCAGTGTAGACCCACCCATTAAAATTAAATGAAATATTTTCACATTTTAATTTTAAATTATGAGGTTAAAATCCATTAATTTTTAGGTTAAAAAACTGACTTTTATTTTAAGATCACTTGTTTCCATATATAATTTTTTTTTGTTTTTTTTTTGAATTTTAATTATTTGACATTTAAAAAATTTAAACTTTACAACAAAACGTAAACTAAATTATGGACATAATTATATAATTGTGACTTAAAAAAAAATTTTTTTATATACATCATGAATGTATGGACAAAATATTAAGTGAGTAATTAAAAACAAACCTTGTATACATTACGCTGGGTATATAATTATCGCCTATAGGTACAATACTCTTCATTATATAATAATAATTCTTAAGTTACATGCAATATATGTATGTATATTATGTTTAACTTGTTAACATGGTAATTCCAATTAGTTATTTACAAAAATTACTTGACATAAGAAGGAACTTTTTTATAAAAAAAAAATAAAATTCTATTTAAAAAAAATTACGAAATAATAATTTATGCATTTTTAATTTACTAGAATTGCTTCTTAATTATAATGGTGTTACCTAACTAACAATACTCATCTCATAATAATAATGTTATATAAAGTACAAGAAAATTAAACAGCCTGAGTGCATCTCATATTTTTTTTTTTTTTTTACACATACACACAATATTTCACATCTATATAAATATATACAATAATATATACATTATATGTAATATATATCACATAAAATACAGTTGGTTACAAAAATATGTATGTATATACAATTTATCAAAATTCTTTAAAACAAACACTGATAAAAATAAATCTTTGAAATGAGATTGCTAGACACATTATTCAATAGTTAACCAATTAAATATTGGTTGTTGTTAATAATTTACGATAATGACAATAAGATTAATGTTAAGGTAAATGAACCAGGATAAAAAATAAAATCCTTTTTGATTGCAGCAACTTTGTATGAAAATTTTCATATTGGATCAATGATTATTTTTAGTTATGGGTTAATCTACAATCAAATTATTTTCATATACGCTAATGTATTGCGGTTATAAAATTCGCGTTGATTAGTTATAACAAATAAATAGAATATTATAAAACATAAAGATGGTCTATGTTTTTACGCTGACTGATTGATAATGTTACTATACTGCAATATACTCATTTTACTGAAAACTCTTATTCCGTTACAGGAATAAAAATCTAATCCATCATTCAATTCTTATAAAAGAATGATAAAATTTTTTGAATTATTTGATAATTTATTTCCTATACACAAAATCATTTGCCTTCTAGAACTTCATTCCGTTTACTTTGAATGGGACAAATATAATGTCACTTCTAACATACATTAGGAACAATTCATTCGCTTGTTGTTACAGAAAACATACACAATTATATATTATTTTTTAAAACATAGCTTTTAAATTTTATATTTTGTTATCCAAATACAAACTTTTAACGGTAACCTCTCTACATATTATCTACGAACTCTTTTGGCTGAAACCTCAAATATTTCAAAATTGGAGGACAGTTTACCAAGCAAACATAGACTTCACAATTTCAAAAAATGTGTTTAATTAAGAATAAAAAGAAACTGAAAAGTTCAAGGAACCTTTATTAAATGTAATTTCATTCATTTAATTCTCTTTACTATATAAAATGGATCATACATGGTTAAACACATGCTTTAAGTCCCATTTTCATATTTCTTTGACTCAAGCAATGATTATAATATAATTTTTAAAAAATTGATTTATCTGGACTGTATATGTAGCTAAAATCTTTTTCTGGTGCGTATTAATAACATTAAATTTTTTATGAAATTAAAATCAAAATATTGTAAAAAGCTTCAAAGCTTTTAGACATAAGTGTATAAATGCGCATATTGCTACACACAATACTTGTAAATATATAAAAAAAATAGAGAAAATTAAAAAAAAAAAAAAAATTTAAAGGATCATAAAAAATTTTTTTTTTTTACATACTCATGGTGTTAATTTTTAACAAACAAATTGAGGAAACCTTCATATATAACTTCTGAGGCTGTTGTTGTTGTTGTTGCTGTTTGAAAAAATACACCATTTTTTTTCTATTTTTACATTACGTCATAATCCTTATAAGAAAGAATCCTTTTTAATTTTTGTTTTTGTTTTTTTTTTTTTTTGGTTTCTATTGCCTTCAACATAAATTTGGTTTAAATTTCAGTGAAATTTTATAAGAAAAATTGAAAAACCTCCTAACACACACATTAAATGAGAATCTTCTTTTTCTTCAAGGACCCAATTAGCGGTGTTAGCTTTTTAAAATTCTTCTATATAGATTCAAACACTCTTGGACTTTTATAGAAGAGCTTAAATTTTATTTACAACGAAATTAAAAAAAAACACAAAATAAAATAAAAGTGTTATAGAAGGACTCAACTTTGCTTTTAATATAATAAGAAAAAAAAAATAAATTTTTGTTTCTGGTTTTTTTTAGAACATTATTAAGTTGTTCTAAAGATTAACACAGTACTATATAAGCATATAAGCGTAAATTTGATATATATATATAACACATATATATATGAACATAAAATTTGTATATATGCATTAGTTGTTGGAGCAGTAAATTACATAAGTAGGCGAAACAAATAACAACCGTGATGACAAATTTCTTCTTTTTCTTTTTTTTTTTTTTTTTTTGATGCAAAAACCGAACAGAATGAATTGTAAACCTAAATAAACCAGAAGAGAAAAAGAAAGTAAATAAGAAGAAAAACGAAAAAAAAAAGAAAAATAAAATAAAATACAGTTCTAAAGAATTTCTCTTAATGAAGATTATACATTTCTTTTTGCCTTATTTTTGAAAGGACACTTCAGAAATCCCACAATTAAGTCTCTTTTGGTGTAAGCAAGGTGCGATGATTTTCTTATATATTTTTTTTTTGTTTTGTGGTTCTGTACCATATGTTTGAGGGATTCTTTTGATCAATTAAGAGTTCAAGTAGGTATAATATACACATACATTTCTCAGAGAATTTAAATATATATATATTTAAAAAAAAAAAAAAATATGTTCTTTTAGAATATGTATAAAGAAAATTTACACTTACGGAAATTTATTTAAAAATTAAACAACTGGAAAGTTGATTTTTAAACAACGTGTTAAAAATGGCTTTTTATATTAAAGAAGAGCTTTCTATAGTCGTGTTAAAAAGCTTTTTATACTGACGCTGATTTCTAAAATTACTACTGCAATTTATTGAAATTAGAGATTTGTTTTAAATAGATTATAGCTCTTAAATGTGATGAGTAGAGATATATACCGGAATTTTGAAAATAATTTAATAATTTTTACTATAGAAAAACAATATTTAATTTTTAAAACTTATTTTGAATAAAGAGTAAAAATAATATATTTTAAAAGATAAAAAATAGGTATACTTAAACAAAAAGTTTTAAACAAATTACATATAATTAGATATATTATAAAATTGTTTCTAATTTTTTGTTTATAACTGTAAGTACTATAATTTTTAATTTAGTATTACATATGTATACATATATATTTATGTTGTATATAAATTTGTTTTTTTTTTTTTGTTTTTCATTTAGATGAATTCAATATAAGAAAATATGAAAATTAGTTCTGTCACAAAGCTTCAATGCACTTTAAAGGCCTATGTATACATCAGTTAAAAGAAAATTTCTTAAAGAATTGACAAAGGTAAGTAGAGTAGATATGCATATGTATAAAAAAAAAATAAATAAAATAAAATAAATGTAGATTTTTCTTAAGTTAATTGGCTCTTAACTTAAAGATATTTCGACAAATGCTTTTAATTATTTTCATATAAGTTTTAAAAGTTTAATTTTTTTTTGTAATTTCAAGGATTTTTAATTTGTATTAAAATTATTAAATATGGCATAAATTTAATTTTAATTGGTTATATATTCGTTTTATATTTTTTAATTATATTTTAATAATTAATTAATAGATTTTTACCTTTTTATATATATATAATAGAACAAAACGGTAAATATAAAGCGACAATTCAATTTAATTAAGATACTCATAATAACGTAATTATAACATTAATTAATTAAAACTTAAAGAATGTAGTGGGGTTTGTAATGCTAAATACCAAAAAAAAAAAAAAACAGTAATCCAATTGAAGAAAAATTTAGTTTTTTTTAACTGTATTGGGTTTTTTTTTTACTTTATTGAAGACAAAATTTATCGTAATCTTTTTAAATTTTGTACAAAAACAATTTTTTTTAATTTATTTTTCTGGTCATAACCGAAACTATTTAATTTCAAAATGTTAAGAGACGAAAAATCCTTAGAATTCAAGACATTAAAATTTTAATTTGTTGAATTGGAACATCAAAAAATTTGTAGGCATAAAAAGGAATATTCTGACAGTCTTATACTTCACAGATGATTTTCATAAAATTTCATATAAATGTAAGACTAATTGAAAATCTAAACTATAGCAGTTGTCTAGAGGCAATTCAACACTGCAAGGCTAATGAAGACTGCTGCAGTAGTGTTGAAAGACGAAACAGTCCTAAAATAAAAACATTAGTTTAATAAAGATAAACAAAAAGGTGTACTTGTCCCGGGTAGTATAAATGATGAAAACTGAACAACTGAACATTTTCTATGCAATATGAAATTATCTTTAATCTTATTATTAATAATTTTCAATGCAAGAATATATACAGGTCACATTTAGACATTTTTGCGAAACTTAGATATTTTGTAGAGACACTTACATCATATTAGTGGGATGTAGTATAGGATAATTATGTATTATTTTAATAGACTTCTTGTAAAGCTCAGCTCTATTTAGGATTCAGATATATAGATAATTTATGTGATAGAATATATTACAAAGTGTAAGTTATATATAAGTAGGTAGGTATAGATGGTATTCTAATGCTAGCATTTTTTTAGTCTTCTTACAATGCACACATAGGCGAAAATTCTTCTGATTATGAGTAATGGAATCATTATGGCTTCTTTTATTAGGAAAAAAAAGACGAATCATAGAAAATTTTATTTTCAAAGAGGAAAATTTTGGTTATTTTAATATTCAGTACTATAATCTGTTTTGTTAAGCCAATTTTTCAATTAGCATTAGATATAGATAAGTAAATATTGCCACTTTTCATTATAATTCATCATTCTAATGCATCATCCGCTGCAACCTGCATTGTGACTGCTTCATTTATAGCAGAAAATTTTTACCGTCAAACAGTTGATTATCCTTCAAAAATTAACTCAATTTATACAATACGACAATTTTTTTTTTTTTATAGTTAAGAGCAAAATAACTCGTCTGAGTCTAAGCAGAATATGATTATCAATACATATTTTAAAATTATTAGGACTTAGGATAGAACTTTGAGGTACCCCTTTTTAGCACATTTTCAAAAAATTTTAAAAAAATGTACTGATTAGTACTTATCACTCTGTCTGTCTGGATGTTCATAAAAATTCTACACCGTTTGAAAAAAAAGCAATGAAATTTTAATTATAGATAGATCGCCAAAAAATTAATTTTGTGGCATAACTTTTTCTGTAGCCCAACCCGTTAGGGAGCTCCAACCCTACATAGTTCGAAAAGGCCCTATTTTTAAATTGTTATAACACAGATTCTATAAGGCATATTTTCAATCTGAAAAGGCCAAACGATAGCTACTTTTATAAATTTTATAAATATATATAAAAAAAAATATGAGGTTGTGCAATGCGGTATTTTAATATACCGTTATGTGAAACTCAATTTTTGCAAAAATTTGAACCCCTTCTAACTTTCAAACGGTTTAACTTAGAAACTTGAAATTTTGAGAGACGTTAAAAGATAGAGGAGAGGATTTCAAAATAAGTATTAGTCATTTCAGGAAATATTTTTGTGTCGCACCGCGTTTAGGAGCTGTAGGGAGTCAAAAAGTGAAGTCAAAATTCTCTATTTTTAAACACCTGTAACTTGGACACCTGTCCACATTTTTTTCGAGTAATATACAAAAATTAAAGTTCCAACATTATATTTTTGTTTGTGAGGGTTACCTTGCATAATTGAGGAAAGAATGATTTAATTTTTCTCAATTTTGTCTTACCAAAAAAAAAATCAAACAAAGATCAATTTATTATCAAAATTTATTTTTCAATATATCTACTCTAGGCTTACTATGGAATATTTTTTAATTTTGGGAATGTGCTTATTTGAAGACCCTTGGTTTTTTCCATTACTTGTTTCCAACTATTGCAGTTGTACTCCAAAATTTTTCAATGCTTATACATTCTGTCCTTTGAGTTTAGTATAACTTTAATTTTTTATTTTTTTAACATGATATAAAAAACAGCAAAATTAGAGATATTTTCTTATAAAATGGATTCCAAAAACCAAAATACATAATATAAAAATAACTTTAGTATAATGCATAATTGAAAATAACAACTCTATAATCTGAATCAAAATTTCAAATTATAAAACAAAACACTTTTATTAATTACACTTCTTTCTGTTCAAAAAAACAATTAAAATCTTCACTTATCTTTACGTCCCTTCCCATTTCGACATTCCAATTCCATCTTACATAACTTTAAAATTTTAATTGAAAATTTCCAATAATTTAATCGCTACAATTCTAAATTGAAAATTAATAATAAGAAATGAAATAAAAAGATTTATAAATCTGACATTAATATGGAAGAGTATAGGAAAAAAAAAATTATGCAAACCTAAGTTAAAATAATTTCAAATTAATTTACAAAAAAAAAAATCAATCGTTGTCATTAAAAACATATATTATATGATATAAAGTATAGAGTACATATTTTTCTTTTGATGTTTTCCAATTTCAGGATATATTATCAAGAAAAAATGTCATTAATCTATAAGTACTCACCACAAATTCTTTAATAATATATTTTAGAAACCTCACAATTACAAAAAAAAAAAAAATATGAAAGAAAATTAAAAAGATTAAAAAAGTCATAAAAGAAAAAAAAAACAAAATTATTCTTACTCAAATATAAAAAAAAAGGCAAAATGGGGAAAGTTTTAATCCTCTTAGAAGAAAATTAAAATTTTTATCAAAATAATTTTTATTTCTTCTTCAAAAAATTAGTTTTTCTTCTTATGGGAGTTTTCACAATGTCCAATAAGTAATTATGTTTTTTTTTTAGCAGGAACTCGTTCAAAATTTTTTAGTACTGTATTGCTTTTTCAAATTTTTTTAATAATAAATCGTAAATTTCAAAAAATATTGATCCGATCAGCTATTTAACTATAATGTTATAAAAATATTTACTAGATATTTTTTAGATTTACTATCGATAATAATTCGACATTTTATCACCCAATTATCAATTCCTCGATTATTGTTCTTTTGTAGCTTAAAATTGCCTATAAAAAAATAAAAAGCATAAAAAAAAATGATATCAAAACAGGAACTATCACGGGCAATATCATATGTTCTAGCTGAATTTTGATGAAATAAAAAAGTTTAGTTTTAAAGGAGATAGTTTTGGTTGATTAAAGTCCAGCACTATAGTTCCTTTGAGTGACTCTCTCAATGTTTTCCATCATAACTCGTAAAAACACAAAAACTTGGGTAATTTAATACAGAAAAATTTGAATAATCTAACTTTTAGTCTTATTTAACATAATATCAAAATATACGAAATATAACACCTATAAATATTAGCTTTGATATTAGATTTATAGTAAGAACAATTCTAAAATTTATAAAATTTAAGAAAGAAGGAAATTGACTAAAATAAGAAAATGTATATCGAAATTTTTTTCTATACTGAATATTTAAAAATAGAATATGGTCACTTTATTTTAAATAAATAATAGTGATAATATTCCTAAAAAATAATTGAAAATCATTAGATTTTCTTTTTTTCATTTACTCGTAGATCTCCATGTCTTTCTTGTTTTATAAACTGCAATTTTATTCTAATTAGTCCCAATATCATTTTTATGAACTTTTGAATTTTTATTAAGCATACATATATATAGTATATAGCATTTTATACGGCTAAATTTATTTATATAGAAGTGTTAACGTTCAATTGCAAAATCATAATATCATAATATTATATTATAGTTTTATTTTCATCAAATGAAAGTTTCAATTTTAGATTTCCATGAAGTTTGTTTTATGAATACACAGTCGTGGTAAAAAAAACTTAAATAAATATTCAAAATATTAAAATTTCCACTACACGGAATACAGAAAATATCAAAAGTCAAACGTAAAAAAAAACTCTTCTCCAAATTGTTGGCTAATTTCATCACATGTCTTTCATAAGTAAAATAGAAATTCATTAAGCAATTTTTTTGATAAAATCTAAAGGGAATTGGGAAAATAGAAATAAAGGAATAGAAATAAATGAAATTGGGAAATATAGGAAGTTATTGGATGTTGGGAGAATTATTTAGAACAAAGATGTTGATGTTCTTCTTGAATTTATCGATATAATATACATTATGATTGGTAATTTTACAGAATACTTCCGGCGGCAAACTATTCCATATTACCGCTGTACGTATTACAAACAAATTTCCATGTGCAAGGGTGTGCCATAGGATCTTTAAGGTATAGGCGTTAGCCTGTGCAGCCCTCCTTCTCGGCTGAAAATATTGAGAGGAGGCATTAATGTTTTTATTTCTTCTAAATAGCTTCCTATACTAAGAAAATATCTATAAAATAGAGTAAGTGCTCCAATGACCCGTCGATGAGCTAGTGGAGCCAGATTTGAGGTAGCAATGGAATCGTTTATTACGAATTTGCTCTGTTTTACTCTTTATCTAGGTATCCCAATGCCGTATGTGGAGTTCCTGCGCAAATGTTTGCATTGTACTCTAAGCCTAATGAAGGAGTTATAGATAGTTCACAAATCTAAAGACGAAAAGAAAGTCTTACAGCGATACAGGAAGCCTAAACATTTCGCTAATTGATTTTAAAATCGTTTTGGTACAAAACATGACACCTCTGAATTATCTACTACTATTATCTCTACAGAATTATTTCTACTATTCATCAAATCTTAGTTTCATTATAGTTACACATTCATTTATACATATATGTAATATTAAATACTATGCAAAATTATAAACAGAAAAAAAATCAATTTAATTTTTATATTTGTTAAAGTGAATCCAAATTTTATTGTTTTTTATTTTATAATAATCCAAAAAAAAATTGTTACCTATCTAACAACACACAGTCATTTTTTGTCATATATGTATACAATAGGTACAATCTACAAATTCAATAATTAGTCTATATATACATATATATTGTGTATCATCTTCTAAATATACACATATATAATGTGCATTTATATTTGTATGAATTTAGATATTTACAATTAAGTTGACTAAGTGTTGATTTTTTAGCGCTAAAATAAACACCATTGATTTGCACTTCAATCATACATAAAAAAAAAAAATTTTACACTGTATATACAAACTCGACAATATTCCACTTCAATATACGATGTATTTATATATTTATTTATTTTTTATGTAGTACTAGATGAGGTGTATATTGTAGTACTATATTTTGATTACGCTCAGCTTAACTCTTCCAATAAGGACACAACAATTTTTCCAATTTTAATTTTTATATATTATGTGCTGTACTCTGTACTTAGAAAATAATTTTCCTCTCATTTTTTTATCCATCCAAACAAAAATAAAAAAACAAAACAAAATTTTTTTTTCTTTTTGCATGTGCATGCAACACAAATGATAAAAGCCATCTTTAAGTGGGACATTTCAAAAATGAATCCTTTTTTTATTTTGCGTTTTTTTTTTTACTAAAATTATATTGGAGAGAGAGAGAGAGAGAGAAAAAACCATAAAGATAGGATGAAATTGAAACACTCATACTTCATACTCCATTCCATACCCCATGTATCATTAGAGTATTGAAAATATACACATTCTTATAAACAATAATATGAATTGTTTTAATATTATGTCAAATACTATATATTATATATGAATGATTATTATCCTTTTTTTTTCTTCCGTAACAAATACATATTAACAATCAAACATATATTATACATATATTTAGGTATATAACAAATAAAATGAATATATTAAATATGTAGAATTGTGATAAAATGGCACAATCATCAACAAAATAAAAAATCCTTCAGAAGGAAAATTAATGTAAAAGAGACACTTACAAAATAAATAAAAATAAAATTCACTTCTAATTGATGATGATAATGATTTTTTTTTTATTTTTGTAATTTGTTTTCTTTTTCATTTTTGATTAATTTTATTTTTCATTTTAAATCAAAAAAAAAAACATTACTAATGTGCAATTAATAAAGAATAGTTCATTTAAAGTTTTAAACTCATTAAAAATTAATTTTTTAACGACAGAAACAATTTCTAAAAACTAATTTAATAGTTTTGATAGTTTCCAAAACAAAAACTGCGTAAAAATTTACTTATACAGGATGTTACCCACGTAAGTGCACTGCTACTGTTGCATAGGCCTTATCGAGCCAATATCGTATCGAGCCAATATCGTATCGAGCCAATATTCAGAGTTAAAAGTTTTATCTATAATAATTTGATATCTTCTTGTATACAGGATATCTTGCGGTGTGTAGAGTATGAGTATGAATGTCCCTTTCATTTATTTTATAACGAAAATTGTTTTACAGACATCTTCAGAAACTTCAGACAAAAAAGGTCGCTATTTTAAAGTTCTGATTTTAAAGGTGGTTACAAAATCAGGGTTACATGCTTTTCGAAAATATGTATATAAGTAATACGCCAATTGTCAGCAATTTTGGGAGGGATTTTTGAATTGATATCAAAATCAAGATTATACGCCTTTTACAGAATATTTAGATATATGCATATGTGAGTTTTGAATTAGGAGAATTATATACATATTCTGGAAAAAGTGTATAACCCTGATTTTGTAACCAATTCTAAAATCCCTCCCAATTCAGAAACCAAGTGATTGGGTTTTAATTCGAGTAACATCAGTGAGCTTTAATTCTTTTTCGAAATGAACTTAAACCCGACCGAACTAGTGGAATTAAGACCCGTATGGGCTTTAATTCTTTTTTTAAAAGGATTTAAATCCCACTGGCATTAATTCGAAAAGTTTTGGAATTAAACCCCGCGGGTTTTATTTCCTCGGGCATTCTGTTACTGCAACGAGCAACACATATACAAAATTTGAAGATTATCGGTCAAACCAACTTTAATTGATATCGAAAAAACGGATAAAACCTTTGAAAAACTACAGTTTATAATACAAATGATGAATGATGATGATAGCTATAGTTAATAATTATTACCATATCTGCTACTAATTATACCAGTTAAATAATACTATGAATTAACATTATTTAACTCCTTCAAACTTCCTAATTGAATGTTTTATTTAAAATAATATTCAAAACATTTACATTTTTAATATTGAGCTGAATTGTTCATTACCTATTAACCCTTTATTTTTATGCAATGCAATAAAAAAAAAATTTTTAATCGTCACTGATTGGATAGCTCTATAAAAAACAAAAACAAAAAAAAAAAAAAAAAACAAAATATTTAACTTGTAGGTATTTGAGTATATTTGCAGTGTCAGTGCCACCTATTGTCAATGATGTACAACTATATACAAATACTCATGCACCCATCCATATATACAATTTTAATAATACTTTATAGATTATAAACATTCAGCAGCACCTATAAAGCTATCTTGTCAATATTTTCCTCTTAATGATTAAAGCCTGATCATATATACATATATACATATACATATGTATTTTTTATTCATTTTGTAATTCTTTAAATAGAAAAAATCAACAACGCTTTTTTGTCTTTTTATTTTTTTTATTCCGAGATATTTTTATTTTTTTTATGTTGTGCAATATTTCTTTTCATTTGTTTATTGTTCTTTTTCTTTTTTTTTTTTTTTTCAATTTTCCTGATGATATCTTATAAATTGTTAGTTCGATGATTTGTTTTTTGCTCACCGAAGCGTATACAGTTTTTTATTTTGATGATGTAATAATATTTTTTTTTTTTTTTGTTATTTTAATTTTTATTTTCCATATATCCTGATGATCCTTCAAATAAAAAAAAATAAAAATTTGCAATATATCTAACTCTTTCTTTCATACAATGAGAATTATTAGTATTAATAATATATGTACATAGTAGGTATGTAGGTGGTGCAAGTACTATTGGGTATTAGTTTAAAGGTGATAGGTATTGAATTTTTTTATTTTGTTATTGTTTTTTTTTGCTGAATAACGGTAAAAAGAAAAAAAAGATTTTTGTTGACTGATAAGATTGAAATGTTCTGTAATAATTGTATGGTAAAAAAATCAAAAAAGGAAATTTTCAACAAACAGGAGAAACGTACGCGATTTGTGAATATGTCATATCCATAATATGTATATATATATATATGTATATGTATATACATTTATCGTTTATATTATTGTTTTTTGATTTTTTTTTTATTGTTGGTGTTGTTATAATTTTTTATGTCTATTTGTTTACTATATGGTTGGATTATTTTTCATTATAAATATTGACGTATCCTGAATTTTTTTTTGCTGCGACGATGTGATTTATTTGTTTTTTTTTTAATTAGAAGCGCAAAAAAAAAGTGTTCGATTACTGTTATTAATGTTATATATGTACTTACTTTGCTTTTTGATAGGTTAATTAGCCATTTTTAAAAAGCAGATTTTTATTTTTTGTAATAATTTTTTTAAAGATTTATTAACAATATTGTGTTGTTCTTTATTAAACAAAGGGAATGTTTTTTTTTTTTTTTTCTTTTTTTTTTTAAATTAAAAAGTTATAAAAATTTTAAATTTTCAGTTCAATTCTCTTAATGTTAAGACTCAATGTTTCAAATTATTGAAAATTATTATTATTACAATTATTAAATTATTATAAAATTATTGAAATAAGTCTTTAGTAAAATTGGGGAAATGGAATAAAACAATTAAAATAGTATTTGAAGTTTTCCTAAATTAAATAATCAATTTTTATTTTAGTTCAATCTCTTGGGTACGTCCACATCAAATGCATGCATTCGAATGTAAAATTTTAATGTATCCGTGAATTAAAATATTTCTACAGTAGTTTTTATTGCATCTCATTGTCATTACCCACATGGTAAAAAAAACAGGCAGAGCACGTGAAATGTGGCGTACATCAGTTCAAAAAAATTAGAAAATAGAGGAAAGACATGGTCAAACATGGAAAAATTAAACAAGAGGCCCAAAATAAAATCAGATTCAGAAGCTTTGTCGACGCCCTATTATCCTAAGGGAAGTAGAATAAGGATAAGAATATTATTGCATCTGATAGAATGCCATCAATACTCACACAGATGCAAATCCAAATTTGGTAAAAAAAATAGATCCCAATATTATCTATAAGCATAAAAATAATTGTATGACAATAATGAATAAAATTACTTTACATGATTTTTTAATTTAAATAACCAATCGAAATAACAGATTTTCTACATTTTGAAATAATAAAATTGATGGCCACTAACGTGACAGCAGTAACAATGCAGAAACAAAATTTTCTGCGAATCAATTATTTTTTTGTATTATATGTTATGAAAATTCTAAAACGGTTCTATTACAGCCATGTAATAACTATAAACTTTGTTCTTAATGTTTCGAAACTATTGAAACTATTATCGCAGTTCGTAAGCAAATATTTAAAAATTCTGTTATAGCTTATACTTAAGTCCATAATTAATTTCTTTTTTTACTTTTATCATATGTAAAATAATAGCAATATTGATTTAGTAAATTTTTTTCTTATTCTTTAATTATACAGAATAAAAATTAAAATGTTTTCCTTTTGTTATAAAAATATATGAACCATTGTATTTTCTTTTTTTTAATTTTCTGGGACAGTTAAAATGAGAAATAACACTGCCCAGGATTTTATTTCTCAAGAAGTCGTAGAAAAAATTGAAAGACAAATAACACCTCGTACGTTATTTCTTAATGGCAATTGAGAAATAAGATCCCATGGTATCACCATTAAATATAAAAAAACGCAGAGTTTTTATTTCGCAGCGTCTTAGTTCACAGCGCCGAATTAAATTTTTATTTTATACTATACTTCAAATATTAATAATATTTTCTAGTTAGCCAAAATATGTCATTTAGTTTTTTTTCAAATTTTTGTGCTTTCTGGAAAGAACTGTTTTAATTTATTTTCTTTTATTTTTTTTATTTTTAATTATACCTTTAATCAATTTATTTATGTTCCGCTTGACTTGTTTCTTCTATGAAGAACGGAGTAGAAGATGTGGCTGATTAAAAAAATTTTCTTCTCTATACTGTATATTTGTTTGTGAGTTTAGTTCAAGAAGGTTTTAAAAGTTTAAAGCAAAAAGCTTTTAAGAGATTTAAGAGGTTGCTTTCTGCTTGAGAGTTTTGAGGATTATGAGTTGTCAGAAACTTTTTCAAACCTATCTTATAAAAAATTGTTTTTTATTGGAAAAGTTCGATCAATGTTTATTAAAATAAAAACGTCACTATGATAATAATATTAAAAATCAAAGAAAATAAAGAACAAAACATAAAAAGAACAATAATAATAAAAAATAATATTTCTGAAAATGATTTTGATATTATATTAATTTATTTTTGTGCCCATCATCATTCCCGAAAAACATCAAGTGGCATTCCAAAATTATTTGTATATATGTACAAATTAACAAATTAAATATTTTGCCTATGAATGATCCTTGTTACTCTATTTAATTTGTCTATAGTTTTATTTATATGTTGATTGAAAGTATGTCTCTTATCTAGATGAACTCCAAGATATTTAATCGTTTCTACCCACAGAATGTCAATATTTTTTAAATTTTAAGTTGCAACAAGGAACAAAACATGGTTTTCTTTTATTAGTGAAATATATAGCACTTGTCTTTTGAACGTTAATTGATATTTTCTATTTATCTAAATAGGTGGATAATGTGTTTAGTGCGTTTTGTAAATTTGAAACAATATCAGAACTATACAATACACAGGTAAATAGACTTGTGTCGTCGGCGAAGATAGATAAATTTGTGTGTTCTAATTGAGGTACGTCATAGGTGTATAAATTGTATAGTATAGGATCAACAACAGAACCTTGTGGTAACCCAGTTGGTATATTAAAGCTTTTAGAGATATGCATGCATATCTAAGTGTGTTCAAAATTGAGGTATCATTTTAATTTTAATAAAAAAAGACTTTTTTTTTGAAATATTAAATATAGTTTTATTTTAATTTATTACAAATAGGTTCCGGTTAATAATGAAAAATTATGTCGGCCAAGTGGCCCCCTCTACTACTTCGGCAGGCTTCCAATCTTTTACCAAAATTCTTAATCACGTTGTTCAATAAACTGTTCTCAATGGTTGAAATTTGCTCGATAATGTTGTTTTTAAGCTCTTGAATTGTCGTGGGATTATTGCTGTACACTTTCGATTTCACAAAACCCCACAAAAAAAAATCCAACGGTGTCAAATCGCACGATCTTGGTGGCCACATCACTCCTCCTCTACGAGAAATAATGCGATCTTCGAACTTTTCCTTCAAAAGATCTATTGTTTCTCTTGCTGTGTGGCAAGTGGCACTGTTCTGTTGAAACCACATATTCTCTACGTCCATATCATCAATTTCCCGCCACAAAAAGCTTCGGATCATCTCCCTGTAGCGATTTCCATTGACCGTAATCGCATTTCCATTTGCGTTTTCAAAAAAATATGGTCCGATGATTCCTCCTGACCACAACCACACCAAACCGTAACTTTTTGTGGATGTACTGGTTGCTCTAAGATAACCCTTGGATTCTCTTCACCCCAAATGCGGCAATTCTGTTTATTGACGTAGCCATTGAGCTGGAAATGAGCTTCGTCGGTGAAGATTATTTTGTTAAAAAAATTCTCATTTTCTTCTTGTTTTTCGATTGCCCAAGAAACGAATTGCCGACGTAATGCATGGTCAGTTGGTTTTAATTCTTGTGTCAGCTGGATCTTATAAGCCTTTAAATGGAGATCACGATGCAAAATGTCGAATAATGTGGATGGTTTGATGTTTAATTGCTGCGAACGATGACGAATGAAAGTTTTTGGAGCTTCTTCAACACTTCTGCTCACAGGTGCTACATTCTCGGTTAAACGGCTACTACATTGATAAATGTTGCCTCTGTTATCAAGAACAGATCCAGTTTCTAGAAATTTATCAACCATCAGCTTGATGGCACGATTTGTTGGAGCATTTTCTCTACCAAATTTTGTTCGAAATTTCCTAATTACATCTTGAAAACTTTTACCATTTTCAAAAAATGTTCTAATAACAAAAACACGTTGTTCCTTCGTGTAACGTTCCATATTAACTAACCGGAATGTATTTAGAATATACCTAAAAAAACCTCGTATAAAAATTCCAGGTAGAAAAAAAATGGCGGCAAAATCAAAATGATACCTCAATTTTGAACACCCTTATATATTTATATATATGTATGTATATGTATATATATATGTATATGTTTATATATGTACATATATGTATATATGTACAAATTACAGTCATAGGCAAAATATTTAGAAATTAAATTCATACTTATTGGAAAAATATAAACTTTTTGTCTTTTTTACTCCTAACTAATTAAATTATTATTTATATTTGTCTACAAGCTGCAATTTCTGAAATAATTTGTTTGAATTTACATCTAAAATGAGACTTTAAACAATGGAAATTACTGAAATTATAAGAAATCTGACGAACAATAAAGCACCGGGAGTTGACAATATTCCAGTAAGTTGTATAAAACAATTGCCAAAAGTAGCTGTACATATTTTAACCAGAATTCTAAAAAATTATTTTCAAATAGGTTATTTTCCAATTAGCTGGAAGGAAGCTAAAGTTATAGCAATCCCTAAACCAGGAAAATCAATAGAATCTATTCAAAGTTATAGGCCTATAAGTTTATTAAATATTTTTAGTAAAATCTTTGAAAAAATAATAAAACATAGAGTACTCAAATTTCTTAATAGTAGAAGTAACAGTTTGGTTTTAGGGCTGAGCACTCTACAATTCACCCTCTGATAAAAATAAAAAATTTTGTAAAAAAAAAGTCTCAAAAATAAACGATCTGTAGGGATGATTGTGTTCGATATTAATTTCGCTTTTGATACAGTTTGGCATAATGGTTTAGTATATAAACTCAAAACTATTTGTTTAGATAACTATCTTTTAAAAAGTATACAATATAGTTTTCTAAAAGAAAGAAAATTCAAAGTACACTTAGGTATGCATATCTCTAAAAGCTTTAATATACAAGCTGGGGTACCACAAGGTTCTGTTGTAGGTCCAATATAATACAATTTATACACCTATGACGTACCTCAATTAGAACACACAAATTTATCTATCTTCGCCGACGACACAAGTCTATTTACCTGTGTATTGTATGGTTCTGATATTGTTTCAAATTTACAAAACGCACTAAACACATTATCCACCTATTTAGATAAATAGAAAATATCAATTAACGTTCAAAAGACAAGTGCTATATATTTCACTAATAAAAGAAAACCATGTTTTGCTCCTTGTTGCAACTTAAAATTTAAAAAATATTGACATTCTGTGGGTAGAAACGATTAAATATCTTGGAGTTCATCTAGATAAGAGACTTACTTTCAATCAACATATAAATAAAACTATAGACAAATTAAATAGAGTAACAAGAATCATTGCTACCATTGGGAAATAAAATAATTATCATGAAAATGGTATGTATACTAATTATTTTTTAAGCTTGTCCATTGTTTTTTGATATTGCAAATATTCACGTGAAAAAACTGTAAATTTCACTAAATAAAATTTTGAAATTAATTAATAATCTTCATTATTCTACAAGAAGATTGGTCGAAAAAACCAACATGCAGCTAATATCTGAAATCATAACTTATAAGACTGAGATATTTTTTAACAAATGTCAGTTTGCTGATAACATACTAATTAAAAATTTATATTATGACTATTTGGTAAGTATCTATTAGTTAATATTGAATTATGTAATACAAATAGTCTAGATTTTATAGAGTAAGTTAATTAAAGTAAGTTTTAGGATCTAAGTTTTAAATTAAAAATTAAAAAAAAAGCTGGTGAGATTTTTACCATTTCCCTCAAATTATTAAAAATTATATAATTGTTGAATTTAGTTTTTTCTTTCATTTGAAATTTCAGTTATATAGACATTAAGATAAATTCTGAACTCTGTATTAGATATAAGAAAATTGTACTTGTAATGTAAATATTTGGTTAAATAAATTGAATTGAATTGAATTAAATATGTTTGACTAAGCCTTTGATTACTCTACTGTAGCTATTGTATAAGACCATGAAACGCAAATTTTTTTATTTCTGCACCATAATTTTTCTTATACAAAAATAATGTTATTTTATTATACCCTACACCTAATGTATAGAGTATATTAGCTTTGATATGGTGTTTGTAACCACCAAAAGGAAGCCAGTTATATATGGACATGTATATATATTCTGAATCAGGATATATATGCATGTCGGTATATATATACAACAAGCTTATCTTCGAAATTAATAAAGATAAAAACTTGAAATTTAATATAAGAGTGTTGTACCCTGTTCTCTCAAATTTGAGATGAATCGGGGTGGTAGTCCGGGTACATTCACACACTTCCCAAGACCTAATAAGCATATCTTCGAATTTAATAAAGATAGAAACCAGAAATTTTGTACAAAGGTTGTAAAAGCATTTATTTTTTTTAGCTTATATTAAATACCTAACTAAAATAACTTATGGATTTTTAATTTGATTTGAATTTTTTTGGTGTAGAGTATAAATAAGTTAGTTGTATCGACTTACTGTTACATTTACATTTCTTTTATAATAAATGTATTAGAATATGGTATTAAATACTGTGCGGAGTCATAAAGCGGGGTCCTAATAAATAAATATTTCATGAATATATTTCCAATATGGCTTTATAACTCCTTTTAATATGTCATAAGGACATATTAGAGAAATATGCCATTATGACCTATGGCTTTATAACACACCACCATTAAATATATGATATATATTTTTTATTTTATTTATATATATTATAAGAAAAATCTATATTTATGTTTTTTTAATCTATCCCAACCGAGGTCTGAACCCGAGACCTTTCGAATTAAAAACCATTGCCTTAACCACCATCCAATTGACTGGATAAAATGATGTAAATAGAACAAAATTGACTTATGTACTAATCAATGCAAACATTTTTTTGGGTTCAAAACAAAAACTTGTAATATAAAAGTAAAAATCAGTTTTTCCATCAACAATAATTTTCTTTTTTTAATTATAATAAAAATATATTTTCCTAAACTGTTTTCATGTTTGTATGTAAAGTAAACATTGAACATTATATTTTATATATATTTTGAAATACGTAAAAAAATTAGTGTAATATTTATTTTTTTAATATTTTTTTATGAGAAAAGTCAAAGTAGTAATAAAGGTTAAAATTCCAAGAAGTAAAAAAAAAAAAAAAACGTTTACATTAAAACGACATTACAAACACATACAGCAAAAAAAAACAAAAAAATTACCTTTTTTATGATTATCCATTAAAATATATTACCACATTCCTTTTTTTTTTATTATTATTATTATTGTTATTATAATTTTTTTTTTGTTCTGGAAGGGCGAACTTTTTTCACATCCATTTCTTTTTCACTAGGAACAGAATGACAATATTTTTTTTTTTTTGAACAAAATGGAAATGAAAATTTCATTGCCAACATTAACCAAAAAAAAATGAAATATAAAAAAAAAATTAAGGATAATAACAATAAAAAAATATAAACGACAATTTTAAAGGTTTCCTTTTCTTGTTTTCCCGTTATTTTTTTGCTTTCTATTTATTTTTTTCCCCATTCCTAGTGAAAGAATAAGATAGAGCTGGAGAATCCTTTTTTTTTTATCATTTATGGTTAAACATTTTGAGTTCTTAAAATGTGTATGGGAAAAACAAAATTGATTTTACTTCCTTTTTATTCATATGTATAATATGTAAATACACTTGTAATCAAAAATTAAAAATCGTTTATAATTTCTTAATTATAAATTTAAAAAAAAACATTAATTTTTTCCTCTTGTTGTAGTCAGCTTACAGTTAAAAAATGTAATTTTGTAAGCTAATAAGATTTCTTTAAAGTCACATCGCAGAGTTGAATATTTTTTAACATATATTATATCGGATTATATGTTCAGTCGAGTAATCAAAGACTTAGTAAAACTAATGATTCTAGGAACTGAACCTTAGTCAAATATGAATAATAAATGATTTAGTGAATAGTGCATGACCGATGCAGTATGATCCTTATATAAAAAAAAAAAAAAATCCTTCATCTTAAAATAAAATTTTCTAATAAAATTAAAATATCTAATAATTAAATTTGTTCCAAAAGAAAGTTTATCATTTTGCATACAAGTGTACAAATACTGCACATACATTCTAACAAAAGTCTTAATAAAATGATTACAAGTTTTAGTTGTTTTTTTACCATCTAATTCCAATTTATTTAATTCTTTTACTTACATCTCCTCATATTTGTCATAAAAATATTTACAATTCATCCTGTTCCTAGTCCTGCTGTTAGTTTTCTACGTTCTACAGTGGATTACAAATGTATAAAAAGGAAGCTGTTTTACTTTAAGTTTTCGGCTTTTTTTTTGTTTTTTTTTTTGTTATTTATATTACAAACGGTTTATAAATTCGAATGTATGACGTATGCAAAAAAAAAAAAATAACAAAATATGGGTTCAAAAAAGTTTTAAAGGTGGAATTTTTTTTTTTTGTTTGTATTTTCAAATTATTTGGAATTGTAATTTGAAGGCGGTTGACAAGAGCTATTTGTTTGTAAATGATGGCTGTTTTTATACGATTTCATATAACAAAACAAATACAAAATTTTTGGAAGCAAAAAAGTGAAAACTGCTTAACACACCATTAAAATATGAAAATTACCACATATTTTTTATATATAAATTTTTTTTTTTATTTTTTTTTTTGTTCTGGAAGGAAAAAATTATTTTAACTTTTTTTATTGTTTGTTTGTTTGCTAATGGATAGGATATATTAGGATTCCTATTTTTTAAAGAATACAACCTGTTAGAACTTTATGCTTTTTTTATTTTGTTTTATTTAATTTTGGGAAGAATGGGATGATGAAAAGTGAAAAACACAAACAAAATAGATATACATATGTACATTTTTTTTTTAAAGTCATCATTAAATGGTAATTTTTGATAATAGGATAAAATAAATTGTTGCAATTTTGTTAACAAAAGAAGTTGAATATTTGTAAATTATAGGTTTAATTTCGGAATTTTTTATTAATTTTATTTTATTAGACTAAAAAGAAAATTTTTAGAAAACTATATATTAAGTATATTTTTAGAAAAAATTGCAATAACTTTTCTAGCATTCGCAATAGATAGCAATTTTTTCTTTTTATTTTATTGTAAAAACTATGTAAAAATCAATGTATTTTTATTTAGTAGTAAAATAAAAACTTAAAAACTAACTTAACCCTAACTAATTAAAACCTATAATGTAACCAAAATAATTATTCCTAAGTAAATTTAATTTTTTAACCGTCAATAACCGTCTCTTTGTTCAAATACATCCTTGACGGGGATATGTATAGTAAATTTTAGAATGCTAATTGTATAAAGCCCGATTATTATAAAGAAATAATAGGGAGCCATGATTTTGGTGGATTTTAATGTTCTTTTTATATGCAATTATATATACTTAAATATATTTTTTTTTCTTCATACTCCCTTGAGGAGCATAGGGCCTCCACAAAGCCTCTGTGTCTAACTCTATTTTGTGCTAGCATCTTTACTTCAGACAAGATTTCCCTTGTTTCCTCTATCTCTTTCATTATTGTCCTTCTCTTCGTATTTCTGGGCTTCCCACTTTTCTTTTTCCTTGAGGTTCCAATCAAGGGGCTCTTTAGCTATTGAGAAATCTTTTTTAAGTGCATGGCCAATCCATTTGTACTTCCTCTCATTGATGACCAAGTTTATGCGTTTCTGTTTGGTCATAATAAACAGGTCGGTGTTTGTTATTCTTCGTGGCCAGAATATTCTGCATATTATTTGCAAACATCTGTTGAGGAACACTTATAATTTCTGGATTAATTTTTCCGTGACCAACCATGTTTCGGTGCCGTGTAGCAAGACCGATTTAACACATGTTTGGCATATTGTTAATTTTTAAATATATAGGATATTAAATAGTTTTCATAAGTGTTAATTGTTTTATCAAAATGCTGGAGAATCAAATAAAGTAATCGAATCTTTTTATTTTGACATTTTATATACGAGTATATGTAAATATTAGAAAAGTAATGTAGAAAGTTTGTTTCAAATGTCGTTGTTTCAATGATACACACTTTTCTCTACGTTCTCTAATTCTTCTAATTTTCTAATTTTTTTCATTAAACTTCCAACTTATATTGTACCACACAAATACTGCATGTTGTATAAGTGATTACATAGCTCTAATTGATTAAAGCTTGATAGATTTTCGCCTTTTCAGTGAAAAATAATATCATAGTGTTGATAATAATTGTACAAAGAAAAGAATATTAACCTTATCGCATAAAAATACAAGATATCAAAATAAACATTTTTTTTTGAGAAAACTTTGTTTTATTTTTACTTGTAACCTGTAACTATTAGATTCATTCTATTGTTCAAATACAAACTCTAAATTATTCGATTTAATAAAACATATTCCAGATAATTTAGCTAAAAATAATTTTTCAATCTATAGCCAAAGCCTTTGACATAGTTGATAAAAATTTCTTCGGCGAAAAATGTATAGGTACGAATATGAAAACCAAGAAAAATAATTCGATTGGTTTAGGAGCTATTTGACTTATAGAACGCCAAATTATGCAGAATTTAATAAAAATGACTTGGTTGGTGTGAAATTTGGCGTAATACAGAGTAGTTGGTAATTTGATGATGATGATTTAGAATAGTCGTTTCTGCTGAGTATAACAACAATACCTGGAAAATGAATGTGAACGCAATCAAGTTTAAAATAAGTAAAATAAAACTAATACACACTTATTAGGAAAAATGTTAAATCTTATATTTTTCAAAATTTAAGAAGTAACAACTTTTAAATTCCTGCTGTCCTAATTGATTAACAATTGAAATGAGTTCAACAGATCGCAAGTCAAGCTAAAAAATTACGAAAAATAGCCAGCGTTTTACGAGTTGCGCAAAAACAAGTTCAATCAGAATTAAAAACTTTAAGATATATTATAATTTGTTTTACTCAAAAATTACTTATAGTATTTATGTTTTGGGAAATCCATATCAAAAACATATAAACAAAATGCAGAGAATACAAAATTATACGCTATTAAAAATTTATACCAGCCGGAAAGAAGAGCTACAACATCTATAATGCATATGCATTTAATAATTTTATTGCTAGAAGTATGCAAATAAATGCAACAAGTACTGCAAACAATTTAACTTTATAAAAAATAATCTAATTCGTCATAACACGGTAATGTTATATAATAAAGAGGTATACATGCTCATACAATACAAAAAACGCAAATTGATTGCATATTTGAAATGCAGAATATGAATACAAAGTATTAGATAATGTCTTCTCCACAGATTTATAATAATATCTACTATATACCGAACGAAATAAAAAATATTCTAAATTACAGATTTAACATTAATCTAAAGCAATATTATTTGTCGTTATTACCTTTCATTTACTTTCCTCATTTTATTCCTTAGTCATTATACTGCTTTGTAGTTAGGATTATTATACTTATTATACTCGCTACGAGAGGAGGTGGTTTTAGTGGGTAAAAATCTCACATTATACCATGGGAGCTTAAGTTTTCTTGATGTTTTTTGAAGATTTGCACCTCTTATAGTTTTTACCTCTAAAAATTCTATTAAACTTTTTTTAAAGGTCTCTTATGAAATTTTAATATTTAATCAATTTAATTCTGCTAATAATTTATTCAATAGCTCTGAAAAGTAAAAAACAATTGTAAAATGTCACATTACATTTCAAAACTCGATAAATTACAGATTTTCCAAAATAACACTTTAATATTTTAGTTGATCTTCAAATTTGAAAAGTCATAAAAAGCCTTTCAGACACTCTAAAAAATACAACTTTTCAAATCAATCATTCAATCCTTTTAAAAAATAATCAAAGTTTTTTTTCTAAATCATTTGTTTGTAATGTTAAAGTAAAAGACAAAAAAAAAATATGATGTGTGAACCAGACCAAATGTAACATTAAAACATTTTTTAAATTTTCATTTTACTTTTCCGACTATTTCACCCTCTTAAACATTTTTTAAAAAATTACAAATTAAAGGGCATGCATTGCTTTTCCATCAATTTCAAAAATTAAGAAGATTTTTTAAGAAATATAAAATTTATTAAAAATTAATATTGAAAAACCTAAAAATTTTCATAACCCCTCATATTAAAATTTAATATTTAAAAAAAAAAAATTCTATTTCCTTAAAATTTGTTCCACATTTTTGAAAGAAATGTGAGATGAAATATGTTATGAATTTAAGAGAAAAAATAAACCACAAGGAAATCAACGTTAGTATCAAATTTTTATATTAAATGGGATATACCATACACATACAAGTAACAGACCGTATCCTTAAAACAAATTAAAAGAAAAATATGATTTTAAATGTTTCAATATTGTCATTTTTAGTTTTGAAACAAAATACATTACATTTTTTTTAAAATAACAAATATTTATTAACTATATTTTAAAACTCTGCAAACTCTAAAATGCACATTGTAGCAATGAAAATGTTGATATTAAAAAACAAGTTTTATTTGAAAATGTTCACTCTGTCTGTTCGTCTACCCGTCCTTCTATTTATCTTCTGTTCAGAATATCTATACACCGTTTCAGAATATCTATACAACGTTACACTGAAATTTTAAACAAGAATAGGTACCTTTTTACCGGTCGCAAGTATGTAATGTATAAGGAAGGTGTTATGATCGTATCAAAATTTCGAACCACAGATATATTTTCTATTTATTTTGCATATATATTTTCTAGTACGTAGAAACCCGAATAAAGTGTTTTTAAAGTGTGGTCTGTCTGTCCACCTGTTTGTCTGTATGTGTGTCTCTCTACCTATCTGTGGGCAAGTTTACAGTTCAAATGGCTGAACAGAATTCAATCAAATTTCATATTTAAGATTTTAATGTAAATATTCCGAATTGAAAAGCTTTTGGTAGAAATCCGTGCCACTTTATATATAGAATTTTTAGATTTTTTACGAATATTTTGAAACAGAAAAATATTATGAAAAAAGTTAGTAAGGAAAATTTGTTACATAAGTAAAGAACAACAATTTTTTAATAGAACACTTTTTGATACGACAAACTTTTAGATTCACCCTCATCATTTACGTCTTTACTAATACGAAATTCATTTTGTGTTAAAACGGTTTTTTCCAACTTTAGAATTTCGGACATGAAATGTACATATAATATAGATAATATATAATATGTAGAAATATACATATTCATATTATATATTTATATAATAGCTCTTTTATAATTTAAATAACCCTATTACAAAAAAAAACAAAAATTAAGTTTTCCTGTTCTTGCGATTGATTGTGTGGTGGACACTGCCGATTTTTTTTTTTAAATTTAAAAATTAATAATGTAGAATAATATTTTTATGTAGCTCTACCCATTGCGGATCTACGATCTCTGAAAAAGCACTATTTTCAAATGTGTATATCTCACCTCATGTTCTATTTAAGATTTTTTTAACGTAAAAAAACTAAACGATAGGACATTTTATTAATTTTATGAATCAATATAATTATACAATTTTTTCCAATTAAGTGTTTAAGAAAGTTACCGCTGACAATATTCTGCAAGATTTTGCTTTCTTGAAATTTTGAGAGAAGAAAAAAATATTTAAAAATTTACATAAGTTATCTCAGATAAATTTTTTGTACCATCTCCTCTAATGAACTGCACATTTTTAGATATCTGTAACTTAGACACCTGTACAAATTTTTTTAAAGTACAGCGCAAAAATTAAAGCGTCATTATCATAATTTTACATGTATTAACAGGTTTTCTTAATTATATAGGAAAATAGAAAAAAGTGTCCCTTAATTTTACACATCTTTTCCTTACAAATAAAATTTTGAAAACTTACAAATATTTGTGTAAATTACAATATTCTAAAATGTTTTTATTGTCTTTTGGAAAATATGTGTCTAGAAAAAGCTTTGGTTTTAAATTCTGCCCTTATTTAAAACTCATTTCACATCATCATACACTTCGTAATGCCAAAAAAACTAAACCCTTTTGAACCTTCTGTACTATTGAGAGCTAATCAGAATAATATACACGATTGAATATTCTTCAATATGTTTGAACTTTTACGATTTTTAAAAAATATTAATTTTCTCCTTAAATTATTTTACCAAAAAAATTAGTCTAATTTAATCAAATCTCAAATAACTTAACCAGTTTTTTGAATAACAAGAAAATAATGAAACTAAAAATTTATTTCATAGATAAAATTGAACTTTAAATTATCTTAAATAAACATCAAAACATATTCTCAGGATACTTTTTCGAAATTTTGTTAGTTCCAGCTCATATACTAACTATACTATGTCCATTTAGAATTAAAAACTATTAGAAAATTCTTAGTAACTTTTTAAAGGTGTACTTTTAAAAAAAGGTGATAAGTATTTTATTATGTTTTGCTTCTTCTAAAAGATAAACCGCACGTGAAAAATTATTTAAAGTATAACCTAAAGAAAGATAAAAAAAAAACTCATTTTTCATAAAAGAAAATAAAAAAATATTTAAAACTGAAAATTTTTTTAAAACAAACACAAATTCAGTTTTTAAAGTGTCAATTAAAAATAAAATAAAATAAAAAAAACTTTACAAGACAATGAACAGACAATCTGACTGTTAAAACAAAAAAAAAAAAATAAAAAATTTTTACAGGTCAAAAATACATTTTTGTTTGTGTGTGTTTTTTTAAAGGAATCATCAGCGCCGTACTGACTATTGTCAATGAATTTCGTACAAAAATTCCTGCTGAGCTCAGTTCACTTTTCTTTTTTCTTTTTGTAATTCTTTAAAAATGTCCAGATGAAAATTTACCGCTTTTCAGATTTATATCCATTCTTTTTTTCTTTTTTGCATTTTTCTCTCTGTTTTTTACTCATAATTTAAATTTGTATCCTTAGTAGTCATATAGTTTACATGAAAAAACAAACTGAATAACTTCTAAACATCATCAGTCATTCAACTTAAAATAATTTTTTTTTTTTTTTTTTTTTCACCTTGATTTGAAAGGACAAAAAACAACACATAAATAATTGAAAAAAAAAATAAAAAAAAATAGAAAAGAAAGAGATAGAAATAAAAAAAAAAAGTTGAAAAAATTAAAATGAAATAATATCCTTGAAAGTAAATTATTATACATGAACCTAACATCCGCCCAGGTGTAGAATTTCAAAACGCAAAATAAAAAAAAAATCTGAATTTTTATGTCAATTTTGAATTTTTAGGTTTCTTCTCTACCAAACAAAAAAAATAAAAACAGTGTATACGAGAAAGAGGGAGAGAAAGAAAGTCCAGAATTAATTTATATTTCATTCATTGGCTGAAAATTTACGATTTTAAATTTAAGTTTTTTTATAATTAAATTTAAGTTTGTGAATCCTTTAAATTAAATATTAACTAATATGGTATAAGGATATTGGATTTTTTTTAAAATATAAAATCGCTTAAAAACAAAAATTTTGGATAGTAATATTTTTACTATTACTAACTAAACTCACTCAAAGGATAGGATAGGAATGCGGAAACTATGAATTAGAGTGTGGGATTGTAAAGAATCAATAAATCCGTCTAAATTAATATAATATTGTAATTATTATTCTAATTTAGAAACCAGCTAAATTAGAATAATAATTACAATTTTGCTTCAATCAGTGACGAAACCATCAACGATTACAACATGTAGTATTTAATACCTTCCCCCCGCATGAAATAATAATTGAAGGCAACTCCACTGCAATAGGTTGGTGTGATTTATATCTAATTTTATTTAATACCTGAAAATGTCTGATTGTTTTATTTACAAACCATTTTTTTCTAATTTCAAACACTATATTTTCATCACAATTACTCAAATAATCATAGATAGCAAACCCAACTGGAGCTATCACATATAGAACAAGAAATTAAAAACGTAACGCCATCTATATTTTTACAATGTAGGCTACGTAATTTCTTATCTGATCAAGCGATCTTCACAGTTTATTCTTCGTATTAAATTTTACATTTGCTATCTTATTCCAATCTAGAGGAGAGCTCCTAAAATTCATTTAAATTATTAGATACAATGCACAAGAAATGCGTAAAACTTTCCTTAGGGCTCCCAATTGTATATGCTACGAATTGCCTATATATACTCCGACAAATATGTAAGTTTAAAATATATTATTTCATTCGAGCTCCATAAAATTAAACAGTTTTATTCTAAATAGTAATCTAGACATACACAACCACAATACTTAAAACAAATCGAATTTAAGGAGGAAATAAAATTAACTACAGATTTTAAAATATTTAAAAATAAAATTAAATTTATATTACTTAAAAATTAAACTTTTATTTTTTATACTAACTATGTACTAATTATAAACTTTAAAATAGGTACTATAAATTACAAACTTTATATCCTTCATAATTCAAAATCTGTTTTATATATACATATATAAATATTCTGGAAAAAGCGAATACTCTGAATTTGTAACCAACTTTAAAACCCTTATTAACTATTTTTCCTACATATATATTTTAACTAGGAGCGAGTTAAGAGTACCCAAAACCCCACTAAACAAATTATTAAAACCCTGATAATTCAGTTTCATTTTGCGAAGTGTTCCTTTTGTTAAAAGTTGTTTTGCACAAATAAGTTAAAATATGAAAAACTTATTTTATTTCACACAGCACTCAGCTAAGGTCTTAAAAATTGTATATTATAATAAAATTTATTCTCATTTAAACTACGTTCAATAAAAAAAAAATAAAAAATATAAGGTCTTTTAATCTAATAAATATATTAAGATCTATCGACCAAACTAAAAATCCCACCACACTACAATACCACCCCGTTACCTATGCAAATATATTTAACCAACTGTTCATATAAGAATGGCCGTATATCACTTTATTGAAAAAGCTCTTAAAAATCACTACTTATCAATAGAGTTAACAAAATCTTAAATTCTATACAAAAAAAATTACACTTCTTAAATCGTAGTACCTAAATTAAATCAAATTAAATTTTTAGATCTTTTGCAACAATAAATATTATTAATAAACCCATTTTTAAAAGGCGTTTAATAAGAAACTCTTTAAAAACTTACTGTTTTTTCAACTTCCTTTTTCTTCAATTTACGCAATTTTAACTCTTTTTTAATTTCAATCAACTTCAATCAAAATTAAACTTTTTTCAAGTATTTTTTTTTTTTCCTTTCAATAAATTATATAAGAAAAATCTTAATTTAATATTCTAAGACAATGATAAAAATGAAAAAAAACAAAGAAATGACATTGTAACAGTTTTCTGTATATATACTTACTTATACAAACTTAACTTAAGGACCACTTCAAAATTAATAATATTAATTCGCTCTTAAAAATTTTTTTTTTTCTGTTATTGAGTGGCTAAAAAATTGTTTGTTTATCTTAAAGATTTTACATTATAAAGATCAAAATATTCACCACTCAAAAAAAAAAAAAAAAAACAAAAACATAAAAAATCATCTTTTACATTTAACAACCATATAACATTTAATTAACACCTTAAATTTTTAACGTAAATCAAAGAAAATTAAAATTTTTTTATTATTTTTTTTTTTTTAAATTGAAAAAAAGTTAGCCGCTATTATGCAAAGGTGTTAGAGCGAATTATAATATCCTTCTTGTGTTAGTATATATTTAAGAACTTTAAAACAAAAAAAACATGACGACGTTAACTTCTTTCTTAAAATATAAATATTTTAATTACATTTTAAATTATTTATCCTTTCGTATATAATTCAAAGGATTTCAAATCAAAGAGTTGAATTTTGAACCAAAAAAAAATAAAAATTCATATGTGTATGAAACAATAAAATTAACACACGTTTCTTGAACTTTAAAATTAAAAAAACAAAAAGCGAATGAACAGAACTTCTTTGAAAATTAACAATTAAAAATGCAAAAAAAAAAAAAAAATAAAAAAGAGGAGTAAATTAAAACAAATAATCATTTAATGCATTAGAAAAGAATTTTTCGCTTAAAAAACAATAATATGGTAAAAGCTATTAACACTTTAATAATGCAATTAAAAAAAAAATTAAAATAATACGTTTTATTAAATTTGGGAATCAAAAATGGGAAAATAATGAGTCTCTTATACATACACGGTTTTTCGCGATAAACCATAGAACTAGACGTTATTCTGGAGTTGAAAATAAACAAAAAATTCTTTTGAAGATGAAGACAATGTTATTATTTCAAAATTTAATTGATAAAATAAAATAAAACTGAAAATATTCAACTTTTTTATAAAATAAAATAAAAGTAAAAGAAAATTTGAGGAAACTGCAGTAAATGTTGTACCCGCGTAGGACCAAACCAGTATGTATATTGAAACTATACTTGGTGTTGCCACCTTTTCAAAAATATATGTCCTTAATGATGCATCTTCTCCTTTAAGAACGAAAAGGACAGTTAAACACATTCTTGTTATTTTTATGTTTTTGTATATAAACCGTTACATTTGTTAATTTATTAGTTATTCGGTTTTTCTTATTAAGGTTCAGTTTTAGGGTAAATTAGATGAGAAACCTAAAAATCGTTCTTTTTGAATAGTTAATATTTTGCTTCATTCTATCTTGTATCATGATTTCCATTTTACAGATATAAAACTATAAATTAAATTAATTTAGAAAGTGAAAAAATTTTTAAGACCCGATATTTCCCAAACAACTGAGAATACACCCACCTTCAAAAGAATTTTATATTTGTTTTGAACTCTATAATAACATTTATGGTTTTATGGCGGCTTCATGGCGAAATACCGTACATTTAACATTTAATGAAACTTATTAAAGCAAAAAAATATTCAATGAAATTCTTTTAAATTAAATATTTAATTAGTTAGATACATGTTTATTTTATTTTTATTTAGGATAAAAATGTCCTGAAGATTCTTTAATTCTGAAAATTGCATTCGTAAAAGAAATTCAAATTATATTGAAAATATTTTTAAGAATAATAACAAACGAGGAAGAGTGCAGTAGAGTAGACTGTGTCAACTCTGGGATACCCGTATGAACGTAATATATCCTGTTTCTATAAAACTTGATCATCTTTTAAAAACATTCAGATGTTTTAGTACCGAACTACAGAGATATATTTATATAAATTGTAGAGTTGTATGACAGCTACCTGAATCTATTGCGCCTAGCTTCATTAAATTCCAAGAGGTGCAAGAAGCCTGAACCGGCTGCTCTAGACCAACCAAATTTTACAAAAGTTGTTGGCCTGTAACTCGACACCTTGTTACTAAATATCAGGTTGCTAGCTTCAATAGACACTGAGTTAAACGGACTCTCATTTAAACGGAGAAGTTGTATGGCAGCTACCCGAACCCGCCGCACCACCACAACCAAATTTTACAGAAGTTGTTGCCATAAAACTTGATCATCATTTGCAAAATTTCAGAAACCTAGCTTGAATAGATACTGAGTTATTTCTATATAAAGATAGAAGTTGTATGGTAGCTACTCGAACCCGCCGACCGAAAATGTTGGATTTAAATAGCAAAACTAACAATTTTACAAAAGTGCCGTAAAAAAAATTTCAGCCTCCTAGCTCCTTTATTTTTTGAGTTATCGTGCGGACGGACGGACGGACGTACATGGCTTAATCGACTCAGAATTCGATTCTGAGCCGATCCATACCTTTGACACTATATCTAGCTCGACTCCTTTAAGGTGTCACAAACGTAATGGCAAATTTATTATACCCTTGAACATAGTTCATACGGGTATAAAAAAATTGATTTCAAAATATGCTAATTGAAAGAAATTGACCTTGAATCTATAGATATTCTTTTCGTAACTAAGACACAATATTATATATAAATTTTATTATTAACCACCAATAACTTTATTCCTTAAAAAGAATTTTTTTAACTGAAATTTAATCCATATTTTAACAAAAAAAAAAAACAAGAAATGAAACCTCAACAATTTTATTAAAATTAAATAAAAATATGAAAACAGAAAATAACAAACATTTAAATCAATTGAAATCAATTTGGTAAATTTTATTGTCAAACCAATACAAGAAATTGGTACAATTTTCGAGAGTGTTACGGCATCTTGGTTTTTTTTAATCTTGCTAAACCTTATTATTTTATATATATATGAATATATCAAATGAATAAGTTTATAGCCGGTTAGATCTAATGATATTGGTCAGAAAATATATATACAAGATTCTGGATTAGGAGGGATTTTATATTTAGTTATAAAATAGGAGATATATATGCTTTTTAAAGATGTGTGTAAGATTTGGGATTAGGAGGGAATCAACTATGAAGGTTACGAAATTACGCCAAACTTAAATTTAAAAATAAAATAAGACAGAAAAAGAAGGCGGCCCAAATAAATTTAAAAATGAAATATAATAAAAATCCGGATTTTTAAAGACAAAATTTAAAAAAAAAATATTGAAAAACTAGATTTTAAAAAATTCCTTCAACACTTCTAAAATGAAAAAATGGAGTACTAAATTATATACAATTGAAAACTGACAAAACAAGACAGATTATAGACCAACCGTTTTTAATAGCGCACATTTCCAAAAGATAATACAAACTGTTTAGAATTGTGGCTTACACCAAAATTTGACAATTTTATATAAGAAAATATGTGAAAAAAAGGACTTTTTTGCAATTTTGAGGAGTTGTAAGTCCGGAACCCTATATAACTTAAAAAAAACTGTTAACACACGCAAAAATATATTATTGAAGCTTTAATTTTTATGTCTTGTCGTAGAAAAATTTATACAGGTACCTAAGTAACAGGTGTCTGAAAAAAATAAATTTTCAACCTTTTCAACACTAATAGTTCCTAAACTGAAGGTGGTATAAAAAACTTAAACTGAGAAAACTTACACTAATTCTAAAAGTTCTTTCTTACCTCAAAATTTCTAGTCTCTATCTAAAACCGTGTCGGAGTTATGAAGGTTGAAAAATTATGCAAAATTAGATGTACGCATTTAAAAATAGAACAAAGGGCATTTCAAAGTTGGAGGGGCTGCAGCTGCATAATGGATGGTGCTATAGAAAAACTTGTTCTACAACATTAATTTTTTTTCTCTATCTTTAACGGTGTAGAAGTTTTGTAAACAGAAAGACGGACGGACGGACAGAGTAGAACTAATAGGCACACTTTTCCAAATTTTTTTTTTGAAAATGAGCTAAAAAGAAAGTGGGTGTGAAGAAGTCACTTTAATTTTTTTATTCTAAACCAAAAATGTTGGATGGCTGTAAAAATTAATAAAAATAAAAGAATTATTCTCATCTAATGCTGAAATCTGACCAAGAGGTTTTTTTAAAACTCAATGAATTAAATAAACAAAGTAAAACTTGTATTTTATGCTTTTATTAAATAATTTCTAAGATTTAAAGGAATGATCTCTTTTTTTTTGGAAATAAATTGTTAAAATTTAGGGATCATATTTGAAAAATTAAATGACAACATACATAAAATTTTTGTAAATTTTTGTCAAGGTGTTTTTACTTTTCAATACAACATTTTTAATACTTTTAACCATTTTATTTGTTAAATTTTTTTATTATCTTTTTTAATTTTTATTTTAGTACAATTGAATGAAAAATTAACAATACATACACCCCCTGATGTTAAATATCCTCGTGCACTTAATATATTATCACCTTATACCTTTAAATTATTAATACTTATTTTATACGCATATACACGCTTTTTTACAATACCTGAAATCTGAAAGCAAAAAAATAAAAAAGAAACCTTTAAACGGATGCATATTATAATAATTACAGTACTGGACAAAAATTGGATTTAATAGGAATCAAATATTTGAAATGATTGAAAATCAATGGAACAATGTTTTCATATTCCAAATAAATATCAAACAACACTCAAATATCCTTTTTACAAATATCCTTCAGAGACATTTTCTTACTATTAGCAAACAAAATTAACGTGTAAAGGATATTCCCTACAACAAACAGCGTAGATGTTGCAAAGATGAAGGGATTGAGTAGATTATCCTTCATTTTCTCTACGAATATCCGACTGACCTGAAAATCTCAAGATAACCTACTTTCTCAGACATAAACTAGTTATCGCAAAGTAGAATTGGTGAACTAATTTTATTTTTGAACTCTAACTTTCCTGTTATACTCGTAGAAAATAGTTTAAAACCAAAAATACGAGGGGATGGTATTAAACCGGCACCCTGTTTGTGCTATTTGTGCTCTCTTGATCGATTTCTAGAGAGGAATTATATATACCTACCAACCGACGAAATATGTGATCAAGTTCGGTTAAGTTTCTGATTTGTAATTTAAAAGTTCGCGTTTGAGAATTCGATTCGAGTAGCTGCAAAGCACTTTTAAAAATATAAATATAAATATATAAATTTTTTCATAAAACAATAAACTGAAATATTATTTCTTTATTTGTATCAGTCTAAACGACAAATAATCTATAAATCTCTTTGTTACAAGTTTGTAAAACATTCTAAGAGATCACTAGAAATCGACTAATGAAAGAATTAACGAAAAGTATAAGAAATGAAAATATAGAGATTTTGTAATATTTTATTTTTCGGAAAATTATATTTTATTTTTCCTTTCTTATAGATTCGATTTAAATCAATATAATACTAATTAGAATACAAAACCAACACATAATCCTATAAACTATTCTAGTTTCACGATTTTTCAACGTTTTCTTCGATATTAAGTAACATGGAATATATTTCAATAGTTCTATCACTTTTCTTTAAGATACCTAGATAAAATCTAAAATCGCGTCTTATACCTAATCGGCAAACTTATTATTTAAGTAGCCTTTATTCTTCTTAACATACATCGAAATAGTGGTGCAGTATCTTTTTTTATAGATATATTGTACACAACAGGTAATGACTAATGACACTTGTTCAATTGAACTAAGATCAATAATGTCTCCTTTTAAACAATTCTAACTAGGGATTCTACATGTGCTAATTTCTACACCTTGAAAATTTCTAGATGATTTAAAACTGATTTATTGTGAGAAACACTAAAATATAGAAGAAGTTTCCATCGAATAAGTTTCCTAGATACAGTTCATTATATAATTTGTAACTTCACAAAAAAAGGCTGTTCAGGTTCGCTTTCAATTTATCTGTCAACTTTTCTTTATTATTCTATTTCTCTACGATTTCTCTCTTTATTACCTAAACCTACACAATAACTTTGTATAAAAAAAATCCTATCCTAGAATTTGGGTATCGTATAAAATCAATATTTTTATCTGACACTGTATTGTCACATAAATTATATCGATGAAAATTAATTTTACATTGTATATATAAGATATTGAATATTAGATATATATTTCAAAAGAAAATAATCCAGGTGCAAAAATCTAAATGAAATGAACGAGCATAATAATTTATCTCCATTTAACAAAACATATCACATATAGTTATATATTATATTTTACTGAATTGTACATATATTTATATATTTTAATTCTGATTTCCAGTCAATAAAAAAAAAAAAAAGAAAGACAAAAATTCCTTAATACAAAAACAACAAAACAGAAAAATAAATATACATTAAAATTGTGAGGTGTCAAAAATTACCAAAAAAATAAAAAATAAAAAAAAATGTCCTTGTATCATCAATAGTATTTGCAGGATCTATTTTATATTTTTATATTTATATACAAAGAAAAAAAAAAATAATCATTTTTTTTTTTCAAGTTAAAAGTAATAATAATTGTGCAAAATCATTAAGGATATATAAAAGTGACAATTCTAAATAAATCACCTACTACCAAGTCCTTTTTTTTATTTTTCTTATTGTTTTTATTTATTTTTTTCTTGCCTTAGCTTTTAAATTGATGACATCGAAAAATATTGTATTATATTGAACTCATATATATGTACATATATTTTTATATTTTTATATATGTGTAGTTATTTTGTTCATAAATATCCTTTTTTTTTTGTTTTTGTTTTTGTTTTTTTTTTTTTTTTTTTGTATAAACCATATTGACTTTAATGATCCGTATAAAAATTTAATATTGTGAATTGAATTGAATGAACAAGGATATTTAATAATTTTTTTTTGTATATACATATATTATTTTTACGGGGGTGTTATTTAAAATTTTCATAATGCAAAAGAAAATTTATAATAATGATAAATATTATCAATGCAATCATCATTATCATTTTCACAATATCTAATAAAAAAAAAAAAAATGAAAAACTCAAAATCATCATCCAGTAACCATTAGCATCCATATTATCTGACAATAGTTATAATTATATAGATATATATATACAAAAGTCTACATCATATGTGTATTTAAAAAAAGGACATAATATATATGTATTTAAAAATCCTAACAATAAAAATATGTATTCATTCATATGTGAACATATATATAGGATACAAATTTAAAAAGGACATAATATTATGTTATTGATAAATAAACGTGTGATAATTTCTATTTTATTTTTTTTTATTTTTTTCTGATTATTTTAATTCCTGGTCACGTGGATAACTCAATAAACCAATTTAAGGATAATTCAGTTGAAATTAAATAAAATTTTCATTTTATATCCAAATCACAATTGTACATATATGTGTATACATAAAAATTTTATAATGAGGACATTTTTTTTTTTTTTTTTTGAAAAAAATATCCTGTGTTCCAATTTAATTTTAGTTTAATATCCTGTATAAATCAATATAAGTAGCAGGCAGGCAGCATATATTTTTAATGATTCTCAATTGTATGTTATTACATATTATAGAAGAAGAATCCCGGAACAAATTAAAATATGACCCTTTCCATTTTTTTTTTTTTTTATTTCGGTATATTTTCGTTTTATTTTATATACGAAAGAAAAATTGCACAATTATTGATTTGTATTTTTTATTTTTCTTTTTGCAATGAAATAATAGAATTAAAATTAATAAAGAAAAAATTAAAAAATTAATTTAGTAATAAAAGAAGAACATTTTTACATAAAATTTTATATTAATACGTATTATAAGGAATACCACAATTACAAGAAAAAGGATAAGTACTTCTATTCAGTGAAATTTTAAATGGTACTCTAATTTTTAGGTTTCTTTTTAAATCTTAGTTTTTTTTTTTTTGAAAAAAAATAAATAAAATAAATAAAAAGATAGGTAAATCTTAATGCTTTAATAGTACCTTAAAATTTAATTCAATGATTCAATGAAATTTAAAATAAATACTGACCACCTGAAGTTTTAATATAATATAAAAAATATCAACAATTAAAAAATAAGCTGTCAATTTGTCTATGACTGCGTTTATACTATCAGTGTGTATTACACACTCGTGCAACATATGTATACAGCCATGTCAGCACTTACAAGTAACTTATATACAAATTGTATCTAGTGGTTATTAAAAAAGAATTTACCCGCTCATTGCTCATTATGTATCTTTTCTCTTTAAAATACAAACAAAAATTAAAACCTGAACAAAATTTAAATGTGTACGTGAGTGTTAATATTTTTCATCGATAACGAATTTCGAGCGTGACACGTTCATATATCACACGCTGAAAGTATAACCACAGCCTAAAAGCTTCTACTCTAATATTAACAAAATAAAAAGATAATATAAAATGTTTTAATCTTATAATAAAAGGATATAATATAAGGTTCAGAGGATTAATAAAAAATTAGAATTTCCTAAAAGAAAATTTGTATGTAAAAAATTGTTGTGAAATGATTTTAGCTAAACGTTAAATAATTTGACGTTTTACCGTTTAACATTAATGTAAATATACCCAAATTTGAAATAAAAAAAAAATTCTTTTAAGATTGTTAGAAAATGTATGATAAGATGATTTTCTTTCTTTAGAAGTTCTCAATTCTTTATGTAAAAGTTCAAACAAGTCTAGCATCGATAGAATCAAAGGGTCAGTGGAAATTTTTAAAAATTATTATTATTTCATTTAAAAGCTACTCTAAGAGTAGCATCTCCTATACACTTCAACTATATTGCAAATTTAACTATTTTCAACTATATATGACTATTAACTATACTTATATGACTACTAGCAGAGTACCCGGCGTTGCCCGGAGTATTTGATCGGCTCTATGAAATAAAAATTATTAACTTTTGCTTTTGAGTTAATATAATTTAATTAATATAGTTCACGTGCATGCATAGTAATCATTTTCAGTTATTGGTAGTTAATATTCTATTTTTTATTACATTTAGTTAAATTGAATAAACAGAGCGAAAATTTAGAGATAATTTGTCTACAAAAAATCTTTAAAGGAATCAATAATCTATTGAATACACAATTACGGCGAAGTGAGTTTTCACAATATATTCGTTAATACCGAAACATAAAATCGTATTTAAATTATAAAAGGCCATAATGTAATAAATTTTTTTTGTAAGTAATGTCACTTCATGTTTTGGTGAATTATCCTTTTAAGCACATTTTGAAATTTGTTATTAGGTTCGCTCTGTCCCTTCGTCTATTAAAACTTATATACTGTTTAATAAAGAGCAATGAAATATTAACTATGCATAGGTCTCATAAAAGAGTAATGTTTTAGAACAACTTTTTTATGTACCCTCACCGTTGGAGATCCTACAGCACCGATAGCTCTTCAAATTTTGAAAAAACTTCTTTTTAAATGCGTACATTTCAGGTTCTGTTTAACATATTTTCAATATAAAAAATACATGATTGTTTTTTACCTTTATAAATCAACCAGAATTTTTTTACGTTTAGTTTTTCTAATTATGTTTCCAAATTGATTGGCTAAAAATATGTGTAAAAATTGTATATGGATAAGAATGTAAGGTTCTGTTCTTTAAATATGTATGTACTCATTTTTGATTAAATACTATACAGAAATGTGAATATGTTTTCTAATTTAATTGATTAAGTTTATAGTATTTTTAAATATACGGATATTATATATACTATATGTACATATTTCAATGATATTTTATGGGAAACATGTTATACACATGCATGTTATATAGGTAGATCACATGTAAAGACCACATGTAAGTAATGCATTTCTGAATGATGGCATGATGATTGTCTAATGTAGGAGATTGTTTCTGTTTTGTTTAACATTGTTTAACAACGGCCGAAAATTTTATGTTGTTAAGACTTAAACACAGTATTCTTAAGATACTTAAGGTTAGTTTAATTACTGTTCTATATTAGAAATTTGCATTGAAAGGTTTTTATGGAATATTAGAAACATATAGATAAAAGTAAAGAGTGTTGGAAATATCTTTTTAATAATAATAACAATACACAAAATTAGGCAAAATATTATTAATAAGTGCTCGTGCGGAAATGGGTTAACAAACGTTAACAAACATTTTATCACAGGCTTAATTTAGAACCATAAATTCATCCTGCCAAATTAGACAGAAATTAGAAACAAAAATTTTTTTTTACAGTCTATCGTGTCGAAATGTGTTAATGTATCACAACAAAATTTATTGAATGAGTTTGTGTGCCAAAGTGCAATACTTGTGCAAATTTTCAATTGGTCAAATCGTTTAAGCACAACAACAAAAAATGAGAATTTCATGACCTGAAGCCTGATGGGTTAATGTATCGTAATCAACTCAGAAAACTTTTGTTATAAAGACCTACACTTTTGTAAATTTTCAACTCAATTGGTAAAACCGTTTAAGTGCGACAACAAAGAAATTAAAAAATTTTATTGAGCCCTGGTGCCGAAACGGGTTAATGGATCGTAACCAAAGCACCTCAGTGAGCTCCTGTGGTAAAGAGCTACACTTTTGTAAATTTTCAATTCAATTGGCAAAACCGTTTAAGCACGACAACAAAGAAATTGAAAAACTTCATTAAGTCCTGGTGCCGAAACGGGTTAATGGATCGCAAACCAAATCAACTCAGTGAGCTCCTGTGGTAAAGAGCTACACTATTATAAATTTTCAACTCAATCGATCAAACCGTTTAGGCAGGACAACGAAAAAACGAAAAAGCTTTAAATGGCTCTCGGGCCGCAAAGATAACACCTCAAAGATACCTGGATACCTAAAACATTTCTGGAAAGATATCAATAAACATTTCTCACTTATTTTGCAACTTATATTTGAAATTTGGTCAATCACCATAAATGTAGCATTTGTGAATTTTAGTTTCCCTCGTTTCACTTTTACATAGAGACCTTAGTATTTTTTTTTTACAACATTGTCGCACTTTGCTAAAACTAAACTTAAATCACTTACAGGATCTTTGAATTTTTCAAATCTTTTGCATCGTCTGTATAATACCTTTGTTTAAAATCTTTGTCTCTAACAGTTTTATTATATCTAAGTTTATTAAGTGAAATATTATTCAAATGAACCGACTCAAGAATTATCGCAATGCTTTTGTTGAAAATATTATAAAAAGAACTGGCTTATCAGTTAGTCTTATCATAAGTTCCAGTTTATCAATAAAATTTGCATAAGGTTCTGTTAATGTTATCGAAATTGTATTCAATATTTAACGGTATATAAGAACCAAATAAATTTAATTTAATATTCTGCAATTTCTATTTTATACCTGCAATATATCATCCTTCATTTTATAAAAGCTCATCTCACGAAAATTCGAAGATTCATTACAATCGTGCCTTATAAAGTTACAAATTTCGTGATATGTACATATTCAAAATTTGCTTTTGAAGTGTTATATATTTTTTTTTTTTTTTGGATTTTTAACTATTCTGCAAATTTCGAAATAAAATCTCATATTAAAAATTATTTAATTATTGAAAATTTGTTAAGTGGTAATGTTTGATTGTTTTTTTTTTTTTTAGTTCATTCCCCTGCCACAGCCTTTGCTTTCCAGGTGTGACTGCGTAAATGTCATAAAAGGGAATGTGAAATTATTTTTACGAAGTATGTAGGATTCGAATTCACACCCTCGGTGTTTACAACGTATTTCATACCCTCTTACACACTAGGCCATCGAAGCCCCTATTATTATTGTAGTGAAGACCATTAGTTCTTTTTTGTTTATTTTCTTTTCTGTTTGTTTAATTTTTAAATTAATGAAAAATTTCATTTTATTTTCTTTTGAAAATGAATAAATTTCTTTTCTTATCACTCATAAATTAGTTTTATTCTTAAAAAAAAAAAAAATGGCGCTCATCCATCTATTTTTACTAAAAACTTGTATACTAATATAGATCTCGTTTTATGAATATTTTTATTTGCTGGAACCCAAATATATATATACAAATATATGTGTATATATTTTCAATAGAATATCATTATAATTGTCAGATTCACTATATAAGGATTTTTGACGTACGAAACAATTTGAAGATACGCATCCTGATTATAAAGCGGGGGGACAACATATATATACTTTGTTTTATTTCAAACAATATCCAACTACTACAACTTATCTAATAAACATCTACTATAATTTCAAGTATTCTTATCTATTATTTTATTATTATCTGTAATTTTATTAATAATTCATTCTCATTAAAATAAAAATAAAAAAAAATAGGTGAATCTTATTAAATAACAGCATGAATTCAAATTATTCTTCCGATTATTTTAATTTTGTTTTTTTTTTTTTGTTTTTTACCCAAAAATCTTAAGTACCTTTTCCTTAATATCTTTCAAAAAATTCATTTAATAGTTCTATCTTTTTTTTTCACGAATTTCTCATTTCCTTTCCTTAAGTATATGAAGTTCTTATAAGTTGTGTGTTATATGTGTAGGTATATTTTAAAGTCATTAGAATAAACAATTTATTTATTGAAATCTATTTCAAGCATCCAGCAATAATTAGAAAGAAAAGTACAGAAAAACTTTCAATAAATATACCATTCAAAAATATAATAGAACATCAAGTGTATGTTCTTAAATACCAATTTAAGGTATATAAAAACCCAAAATAAAACTTACAAAAATTCGAAAATAGTAAAAATTTTTTTTTTTTTTTTAGATTCAAACTACCCAGACTCATTGGAACCAAATTAAAAAACAAAAAATTATTTTTGGTATATATATATATATATGTATATATGTTTTTTTTTTATTGGTTTGATCAAATTTTTTTATTTTCCCGCGATAAAAGATCATTCGCGGCTTTTAAAATAAATTACAGTAAGACAAAAAAAAAAGATATAAAATTAAAGATCTCAAATACTTATTTTTTTTTTTAGTTTTTAACTCTCTCATCTTTTTTCATTTTTTTAATACAAAAAATTACAATTTAATAGATCCACATATAATCGTATATAGGTATATATATATATATGATCTAAGACGCATCTGATCTGACATTAGTTGATTCATTGGTTGTGGATCAATGTTAGACTTAAAATTATTTTTGGTATATATATATATATATGTATATAAGAATTAATAAATTATACATTTAGGTTTCCAAATTGTCTAGGAAGCGTAAATCTCATTTTAAAGAATCATCATCACTACCATAATCATTAAGCGATCAATTATTGATCATCATCAATAATCAATTCAGAAAAAAAAAAAAGAGGTTTTTAATTTTATATCTTTTTTTTTTTTTTTGAATTATCATTCTTTAAGTTTTTTTTTTTTTTTTTTGGTTTTGGTTTGGTTTTGTGTTAATTCTGATGGTGACTCTACAAATTTAGTTTTTTTTTTCTTTCTTCTGTTTCACAAACTGTTGTAAAAATATCATTTCAAAATTCACTTTTTATGACTAAGTAATTTTAATTTATTTTTTTTTTTTTAGTTATTTTTTTTACGTATGTATCTACAGATTCATTTTAAAATTATTATTATTTACTGGAGTTTTTACTATATATTTATAAATTTAAGAAAAAACCGACTGGAAGAAACTACATTAAGAACAAAATACAAGAAGAATATCATGGTTAGTTTATTGTTTTTTATTGTGTTTATTTTTTTTTCTTTTTTTACACATGTCTAATTATAAACTAAATTAAGTAGTAGTAAATTTATAAACATTAAATACAATGACCTCATTTAAAGAAATCAGAGGGCTATAATAATTGTACTCTTAATATAAAAATTTTAACGCTTCACTTAAATTAAATAATTTAGAGCTATGTGAATTTAAAGATATTATCTAAAACTACATACATATATACTTATATAATTTTATTATGATTAGTGAAAAAAAAAATATATAATGAAGATGTTCTTCACATCATTTCATGGTGATTTTAGCTTAATAAACTATTTAAAATAAAAAAAACATGTTGATTTTATCTTTATATAATTTTTTTTTTTTAAGATTTAATCAGATAAAACGAAAAAAAAAAAAATAACAACAAAAACCAACATAATTTTAATTAGGCAATCATTAAGTAATTACATTAAAATTATTTATTTGATTTCGAAAATCATCATTAAATGATTATCTAGAAAAAAACAATTTTTTTCCTCCTTTTCTAACTCCTTTTCTATTATTCGTATTTGACTAAGCTCAAGTTTCTGGAAACATAAGTTTCACTACACCATTGATTACTCGGCTGTGGCTTCCTGTACTGGTTTATGAAATACAAATATTTTCATTGCTGCGCCATCTATTATCTAATCTTTAAAAAAAATATTAAACATAGTTCAATGATTAAAATGTTTTTTTTTTTTTTTGCTAAGGTAAGTGGGAATCATAGAAAGACACTATAGAGGAGTGAAAACAAATACGAGTCCTCTATGATTGTGTGGGACTTTAACTCACTAAACACCACCTCCCATTTTTGACCAAACAATAGGTTATACGACCTTTAGTACTCATGTGCTGCCTGGTCAGAGGAAGTTTATTTATGGAATAAAAATTGATTTCAAATTGGCAGACATATTGTGAACAAAGTTGTTAATATTCACCTTGAATCTTTGAACGTTGTAAATGTAATCATCACCAATTCTGGGGAACACATGAGGTGGGAGATCGTTCCACATTCGCGATGTTCGTACTACAAACGAATTTTCATAAGCCGAATTATGCCATCTGTGGTGAGCCGCAGAAGCTCTCCTTCTTTCTCTTTGGAATGCTTTGAGAGGAGGCATCAAACTTTTAATTTCGTTAGAGCAAGAATCCAACGCTATAAGGTATCTATAAAACAGAGTAAGTGTTCGTGTTAGGCGACAGTGGGATCGTTTATTAGACGAATTGCTCTATTTTGCACTTTATCGAGAAATGCTGATGTCGAATGCCAATATTTTATAGACTTATCACATTTTTCCATTAAGAAATAATGAAATATTCGACGTATAGAAAATTAATATAGGTCTACCTACAATATTCGACACAACTAAATAATTTTCATTCAAATGTATTTTTTTTTTAAGCAGGATGGTTTAACAGCTTTAATCTTCCCTACAACAATTATTCGGTGGAACATTACTTATGGAAAAAGGTTGGGCAAAATATGTTTACTTCAAAAATCTTCCATTTTGGAAGATGCCATTTGAAAAGCTAATATTTCTTAATTATTTAAAACATTAAAAAAAATTCCATTTTTAACGTGGTGAAGATGTTTTTCCCTTTTTCAAAAAGTTCTAAAAAGAAATGGTTTATCCTTTGTCGAAAAATTTTTAATTTAATTTATCAGTATAGGGTTTCGCCACTATTTAAAATTTCTTTTGTTTTTCTTTTTTCACTATTATTGACTTGCCTCTATGTTTTACCATCATATTGGCTCATATATTTCATTCGATCATTTAACCTATTTGCCATGAATTAATTATTTTAATTAAAATGGATGAAATTAATAATGATAATTTTTTTTTCTCTAATCTCTTAATAAAAACTGAATTCTAAACAATTAGATTTCCCAATAGTATAACATTTTCTATTGTTTCTAAAATAAATTTCAATATTATTTTTGGATTTTTAAAAATGGGAAAATATTTTCTTTTATTTAGAAAATAACAAACAAAAAAAAAAAAACAATATATGTATTATAAAATAATAATATAACACGAAAATATAGTTTTATTTCAATGAATCTAAAGATGAATTCATTTGGGTTGTTTTTTATCAACTTTTTGAAGGGGATAATTATTGTTGTCACCATTAAGCTAATTCATTCATCGCATATTCGCGATTTATAATATGTAATTACTAATTACTTTTTTTTTTTTTTAATTTATCCAAAATTATTAAGAAAATTGAAATTCCTTCCTATTATAAGATACGATACTCTTATTTAAGAATGTTAAAAATATATATATATATATTTTATAATAATGATGTCGCACCCATCTAGATAATGGGGCCACTAGAAAAATGCTAAGAATCCATTTAAAAATGAGGTAGGATATTCATTAACAGTAACAACTAATGATATGAAGCAGATATAGTCTTCAAATGCATGTTGAATATTTGTTGCCTCCTTATATAGATAAATATGATCGAAGGTTGCCCCCTCTCCCCCCCCCCCCCAGTATTTTAAATCTGTTATGTGATTTGGTAATAAGTACGAATCTAAAATACTAGCAATTTTTAAAAAGTTCTCTCTGTCCAAATTCGTCAAAGAATTATTCTTATTATATATATATACAATAATTTATTTCGAACTTAGGACAATTTAAAAGAAATTCATAATACATCATTAATAATTTCTTAAGTATTTATAATATGGGCGTATATTACAAATAAAAAATAAAAAATATTTTTTTTGTTAGTGGCAAATCATGTCATCTGTAATGTGATGGCTTTAATAGCAATCACAAATAAATATGTATATAAAACAAAAAATGGAAAATCAAAAAGTCTCAAACAACTAAATAATAAAAAAATTAACAAAAAGAAAATGAAAACAAGAAAATTTTAAATATCGTCTGCGGCATTATGATGGTTCCAAAAAATACAAAAAAAAAAAAAATTAATAAAAATAACGAAAAAAAAAAAATAATTAATATAAGATAAAAGTTATTTAGATACTAAAATAATTAAAGAAAAAAAAAAACTTAGAACAATACTTTAGTATACATATTATATGTTATTAGAATTACATAATACTTATATATACTCAGCATATATCTTCATTTTTTTTTTTTTTTTTTTGTATAATTTTCTAGCTAGGCTAAATGTTTTAAAAACTTTTTTTCTTATAGCTGTATAGAAAAATTATTCATTGTTTTTTATCATAAAATATTTTTATTTTTTTTATAATTTTGAAATAAAAAAGAAAAAACAAAATACATATTAAAATAAAAAGAAATATATTTTCTTTAGTCCCTAAAAACATTTAGGATGTCCCTAAAAACATCCCTTTTGCTTAAATTCTGTTACATACCTTCTTCTACATCAATAGTTTTGTTCTTTTTCTTTTTGTATTAAATGACAAGCAAATAGCTACTTTACATTTAACATAAACAAGTAAGAAGTTTATTTGTTAGTTTTTTAAAAAGCAAATTTAACTCTTTGATATAAAATTGATGTAAAACTTGAGTCTGGCGTAAAAACGAAAAACTATTATTTTAATTTTATGACCAATCATGTGATATACAAAATACAATGTACAAAATACAAAACACTCACTAAACAATGCTTTTTTATTTTGTAAGCTTTAATTAGTGGGATAGAAAAGTTTCTATGAGGTATCACAATGGACCAAATACGTAAGTGTGCTTTTTCGACAGCCACTGCAAAATAGAATATTTCCTATTCCCACTCCCTGGTAAATTTACTGCGTGGATAATAAAGGGTTTGATCTTATTCATTATATTGGCTAAAGGAAGAGCTAAGTTTTGACATTAAGAATCTAGCACTTTACCAAGGAGATATTCTTGATGTTTTTGGAATATTTCCATCTCCCTTAGAAATGAAGAAAATTATTTAGCAATTTAGCAAATACAACATATTAGTTATCCAAAGAAAAAAAATAAAATAAGATCCTTTCTTAAAACGATTTTAAATATTTTTTGAGCCCAGAAAATAATCCATTTAAAAATAACCTTTTTGAGAGTTTATAACGTATATAAGATACATAATATTAATATATATTTGTAATTATCCTGTTGAATCCTATCAGAATCTTTTTATATTTTCAAAAATAGTTATGAGTTCTTGTTGTTGTCCTTCTTTTCAACTTTCTCATTAATTCCGTTTTTCATATCGAAGAAGTTTTAGTATTAAAGTATGCTACCAGTAATATTTTCTTTGTTTTCTTAACCCGGCGTTGCATACTGTCGCTATCCCTATTTGGAAATGTCAATTTACAATCTGAGAACAAATTTGTGTTCGAATATTGTCTTGACAGTCCATTAAAAAAAAAAAAATTAACAAGAAAACATAGCAAAAGAATACCTACATGTAATTTTTTTTAAAATCAAATTAAAATTTTTTTTTATTTTGCTTTTTGAAATTTTATTTAAGAAAAAAATGAATGGGGAAAGAAGGAAATGCATTAGCTCAATTCTCTTATTAAAAATTATTAAAGTTTTGGAGAAAAAAAATAGACTTAATAGGAAAATATGGGTTAACGCATTTATAGCCCGAAAGTAGCTTCGATATTAAAACTAATTTTTTAACAGATAAAAAAAATTTTATATAAAAAAACCACTTTGATTTTGTTTTTTGAGTTTCGCTTTCCTTTTCCTTTTTGAGATTCAAAAATATGATTTTGACGTTTTATTGTCTAGACAGCGCTGTCTGATTTTTTATTTCACAGTACTGGTGACAGTACAAAGCACTAGGCAGTACGTGTTTACATTAGATAGCAACTGATAATAACATTGTGAAAAACGCCCGGGGGTAAGGATATTCATTATCCTTATGAATCAAATTAAAAATGTGTAAATTAAAGAAATATGGGTGAGACGAACTTTGAGTAAATTAATTAAAATAGTTCTGACATAATACATAAATTGTGAAATGCTTATGCCAAAGTTTTATGAGTTTATTAGTTGGCTATTTCATTGTTTTTCTTTTTCAAATACATATGTACATACTTTTAGTTGTTGTTATCTTAAAATTATGTTGTTTATATGCTTTTTTTAATAATGGTTGTTGTTTACCTATGTTTTTCTTATGTTTTTTTTTTGTTTTTATTTTGTTTTTTTTTTTTTATTATCATTTTAAAATGACAGTGATATGATGCACTTACGTTTATTAGCTTCGCGTTAATGTTTTCCTTGTTTTCCATTTTTATTTTCTTTTTTTTTATTTTTTTTTTTATTGTTTATAAACAATTTTCATACCTATTTTCAATTGTTTTGTATAAAAATATTATAAATAATTTATGTTGAAGGTAAGAAAATGTTAAAAAAAAAAAACAAAAAATAAATAATTGTTTAAAATAAAATACTACATAAATATATTTTTTTTTTATGTAGATCAAATAAGTTTTTAGATATCAAAAAAAAAAAACAAAAAAAAGATGTTTTATAAGAGGGAAAAAAAAAAACAAAAAACATTTGGTGTAATAATCAACAAAAGAGTTAAGAGTTGTGAAAGAAAACATAATATAAAAAATGGCGTATTTATTATTATTGTTATTATATATATATTTTTTTTTTTTTTTCAAATTAGTCTAATGGATTTTGCTATACAAAAAAATAAATGCATAAAATAAAATATATGAAAATTCATTTAAAAAATGTGTAAAATATAATTGATGGAAATTTTATACAAAAATTTTTATATTTACATACATACATACATATGTGAATTATGTGTTACAATTTATATGCGAAATCAAACAAATGATGAACTAAATTTTTACTTTAAGCAAAAATATTAATTAGGAAAAAACTTAATTTTTCTTTAAAAATCCTTTACTCAAAGGAGATATCCAACAAATAATTTTATGATCTATAAGAAAACGAGCCTATAACAAGAGTTCAAAAATATTTATAAAATTTATAATCAATATTTGAAGAAATTAAAGAAAATTCCGAAGAATTCTTTCTTAAATTTTATTTAATCTTAATTTAATTTTAACTATCATATAACAAATAATACTATTATATCTAAATAAATAACTATATATCTAAACAATAAAGAAAAAAAAAAATCAGTCATCAAATGATTAACGAACATTAAATTAAAATGAACATGAGTACATAACACGTTTATTGACAAAATAAGAAATCTACAAGTGAACCGCATAAAGAAACTTTTATAGATATATAATGCAAGCATTAAGATTTTATAATAAACTGTATATTTAAAAAAAAAAAAGCTAATTGAAGTTCAAGAAGCTTCAATTGGGTATTAATTGTTCTATATTTATTAACGTATTGAAAAAATAAAATTATATTGTAAATGTCTATATAAAGGTGTCAAATTTATTTAAAACTTTCTTTAATAATTGTGATACCAACAATTTTCTTGTAGCTATAAAATTAGTACTTATTCCAGAAAATTTGACAAAAATTTTTATCTACTTATAAATATATTTTAATTATTTCTTGCAGCATTAATGCTACAACAAATACATTGGGCCCTTTTACTTTCAAAAGTCAGTCATTTAAACACTCTTACAAATTTATTTAGAATATATTATGTAGACCATAATATAACATGTCGCCTGTGGGATTATTTTAGTAATTTTCCGATTAAAAATCCTTAAGACAATTATTGAGGAATCTCTTATAAAGCAGTTGAGAAAATATAAAGTTATTGTATCCTATAAAAATCGAATCACGGTATTGGACCCTAATTAAAATTTGCTTATTACCAGTTTTGTTTTATTCAAAATAATAAAATAAAGTTTATAGGAATTTCGAATCACAATTGTACCAAAAGTTTTATTTAAATTTTTGTTGAATTACTCCTATGTATATGTATATACCTACACACATACATAAAATATATTATTCATAATACATAAACGTACAAAAAAAAAAAAAATCCATTTTTATTTTTTCACTTTACAATTTTTTTGAATTATGACATTTTGTATAGAATTTGAACTTTTTTTTTTTAATTTTTTATTTTCCCAGTTTAAAAACAAAAGTAGAAAACATACAAAAAAAAATGTTTATACCCAATGATTTGCTAAGTAGTAGCTAATTAGTGATATTGAGGTATTATTGTCATCATCATTAAGATCTTTATTTGTTATCGTTATCATATCACCTATTATCATCATCATCATAATATTATACAAACATACATATAAATTTTTTTGATGGGGGATGATAAAAATAAAGGAAACACTTTATTGAAATTAGCACTTAACGAAAGGTGGCTTTTTGTTTCCGCTTCGATTTCCATCTATATTTTTTTTTTTTTTTTCACAATAATTTTCTCTCAGGAGAAGCGAAATAAAAATAACACAAAATGTATGAATTTTTATTGTTTAATTTATTTACGCATCAATAATGAGACAAAACACTCTAGAATACATATGAGAATGAGAGAAGAAAAAAAAATTTAAATACCATTTTATTTTATAATTAGTCAATTTAGATACATTTTTTTTCGTTCTTTATTTATTTTATATCTTAGTTTTTATTTTGAGCCTTTTTTAATACATTGAAGGATTCAACAAACGGCAACAAACAGTACAACAATTTAAATAGTTTGTCTTCTTTTCTTTTACCTTTGCATTCCATTCAGTTGCATAATAATAATGCATGTAAAAAAAATATAAAACAACCCAATCTAACAAAAAAGCTTTTATTTTAATTCAGAGCATATATTTGAGTATGCATTGATTATAATAATGAGCACGTGCCACTCGCTTTCTTGCGAGATAATTTTCTTGAAGTCATTAGAGAAGCTTTTAATTTGTATTTTGAAGAAAATGATGAAGAAGATTATTCTATTTGGTGGACTATTTGATAGGAGCATATAAAAATCAACAAGAGAGTCTGGATTCGAATACCACACATATCGTAAGAATAATATCCACTTACAACATTTACAAGCCACACCTGAAAAGAAAAAGCTTGTGTGATTTCTTTATCACATTTATGTAGGAGCGAAAAAACTAAAAAAAAAGTATTTGTCGTATAGATTTGTAAATTAGATTTTCTTTTTCTTTCGGCGTTTTAAATAGGAACAAGCTTTGAATCACACTCTACATATTCTGAATAAATATTTCGAGTATGGCTGAGCATAATAAATTCAGGAGTACATTTTGATGTTTGTTTAATATTTGAACTAACGCTCGTTTAGTAAAGATAAAACATGAGTTTATTCAAAAAAAAAACTCCTATTATAAGTTATAATTAACAAATAACAAAGCATATTAAATATTGAAAGTACAACAAAAAAAAGGATGGTTTAGTTAAAGTAATAAAAGAAATTTTTATTAGGCGAAAAAGTTCTTTTCCTAACAGTTCTCGAATCTTGGTATAATTAGGTTAAAATAAATTTATTGCCCTCAAAATGAGTTGCACTTTTTAATGAAAAATTGTGTCATAATTCTGCAGTCAACCCAATTTTATTTTAAATAATAACATAAATGAAATCAAGGATTTCATAAAATATTTCATAAAATTTCAAAAAATTAGGATTCAGACAAGAAAGGAATCTTATTACAGCTTATACGAGTTACAATTAATAATATCGGCGATATCAACTCTCCTGCTATTCGCGAACAAATATAGAGAAAATCCGAATATTTTGAGATCAGTCGAGCTTTTTAATTTATCACACCACTCTGACTGACTATGAGCATATTTCGCTTATGTTGAAAAAGACTTACTCATGGTCTGAGCTCCTTGACCTAACTTTAGAGCCAGACTTTACAAGAGCATGATAAATTCTCGTAGTCCATATGATTCATCCCTCATTGCAATTTAACATGCATGTTTTTAATAATAAGTAATATAAGAGGTTACCAAGAGTAGCAATAACTTTAAGTAGGTATTACGTTTTCCTAACATTTAACATCATTTACTAACATACTAACTCTTGTAAATGACAACATCGCATCTTCATCTCATTTCTCATCTTCTTGAAATTTTTAACAATATTTTTTGCCGTTTCTAAATAGCCAATTTATGGCATTCTTAGTAAATCTATTTTTTTAAACACATTATTAAATTTATTTATAAGTTTTCAAAGTCCATTTTTAACTTTTGTAAAGTGGATTTATAGGTACATAATGTATGTATCTACATATAACAGATAACACGAAATTATAGTACATTTCAAATTAAATAGTCTCCTTCATAAGTGAATTGAACTAAATTAGTTGTTGAATTATCATTTATTTTTAATATCATCCACCCTATTTTCATTCTATTTTGAAATATGTCTAAAACCATAAAAACTGACACAAAAACAAAGCTATTTAATTTATTTTCATTACTTTTTTTTAATATAACAATAAACAACATTGCGAATCACGAAATTAAAATTGATAACCATTTACCATAATATAACACTAACAGAAAACAGGATAAACAATTTTTTTTTAAAAAAAATAATTGATAAAAAAATTTGAATTTACATAACGGCAACTTTTTTTTAAATATTTATATGGCTGGGGACATCTAACGTCAATTTTACGAAAATTGGTTAAAACCATTTCTAAATTTTTTAATAATCAGAAAATTTACAAACTGTTATATAGTCTTATGTACTCACCACCCGTCACCACTTATCACTCAGCAATTACCGAACCATTTATGATACTATCATTCAGAAATTATATTTATATATTGAATATTGAATTCGCTTTAAAGCTTTTTATTACAGAAAATTGTTATACAAGTTTGATAAATTTTACTAGCAAATTCTGAAATGAAATAATGTGGTTGTAACATTTGATAACTATTCTATTTTTTTTTTTTTTTAAATTCAAAATTCAAAAATTACCCTATTCCTATAACAAGTTATGGTACCATAAAATTGTACCTTTTTCTATTTTAAAGAAAATAAATGTGCATATATTGTATGTAATTATTATTAATAACGAATTCTAAATACATAAGTATGTATGTATGTACATAATCAAAAATAACTGGAACGATTTTATTTTATTCAGCACAAAAAGAGAAAAATTTAGCTGAATTTCATATCCTGACGAAAAAAAAAATTAAATTACAACGAAATACATCTGCCAAAAAAAAAAAAACGAAAACTGAACTACTGAAGCAACCACCACACCAATATTGTTCTTTATACATATATCAATTTATCTCTTTCTAACATTAATAGTACTATCCGTTTAAAAAAGTGACAACAATATATTTTGTTGTAAAACAAATTTTGCGGTTGCTCTATTTTTATTGGAAATGAGTATCAAATTTATTTTAGTACAATTGCTACAATCTTATTTTTATGAATAATTTTAAAATATTTTGATACCAAATATTTTTATTTATTTTGGTTAATAGTTTCTGTATGGAGTGGTGTGTAAAATATATTATAACTTGGTTTTAATTTAATTGATTTTTTTGCATTTTATACAAACTAACATTTTGTATTGTAACTTGAATTCTTTTCATTAAAAGTTTAAATAATTTTATTCTTAAATGTTTCTTATACAATCCAAATTACCTTGTATGATCTTGTATACACTATTGGTTGCAAATAATATTGTAAATCAAATTAAATTAAAAATATTAAAAAACGTAATGTTCCTATAATCTTCTATTTTTGAAGTATATTTTAATATAATTTAAATAGGAATTTATAAAAATTAAGAGAAACAATTTTTTTTCATTTTGAATAACAATTCTCATGCTTAAATTTTTTTAGATGTTTGGTTTTTGGGTGTTCTTAAAAGTCAAAAATACATTTATTTTTAGTTTATTGAAAAATATCAATATCATTCCAATTTTCAAATGGTGGTGGATAACTTTAAATTTAAATATTCAAGTAGAAATGAAACGTAAAAAATTTAAAAAAAAGTGTAAGAAATATTTAATAAATTCTTTCTCTATTAAATATATATTATATCTATTATATGTATATTATATATGAATATGAACATATTACATTATTGTTTCGAGCCTGTTGCATGTTATGCATGTGGGCCAACTTTATATTACAATTTTATATTTCTTAAACCTATTTCTACTACTATATTAACAATCTCTGTACAATATTAACAGTTTATATACAATTAATTCTACTATTATTATAACTATTATTATTGTATTACTTTAATATATCTTTCCTTATTTTATGGTGCTTGAACAGTTCTACTATTTTGTTTACACAGTTCCAATTGTTTGTTCTTAATGTTCTTTTGGGTCAATGTTTTCTTTATCTCAATGTTTTATTTAAAATATTTCTGGCAATGTTTAATAAACTGAAAAGTTCTGACATCAATGAAACAGCTGGTATTACTTAATACTTTAAAGTACAAATGCGATATATTTTAAAGTACAAAAGTTTTTAATTTTGATAAAGAGAATCAAAAACTTATATAATTATTCGAAAAAAAACATAAATTTGACTGATATATATTAACATTTTTATTATTTTTAGACTACAAAAGTTGAGTGATAATAAAAGAGTATCAGACGATGAGGAAAAATTATATTAAATATGTCCGAGCCAAATAAAAATCATAATAAATTAAAATTAATTAATACTTAATTATAATAAGTTCAAATGATTGAAATTAAAATTTCAAATTTTACCACTATACAAATTTTAGTACAATTTTATTTTAGAAAGATCCAGTATTTTTGTTTTTTTTTTCATAATTTCCAACCCTATTTCAGTCATATTCACATTTCACAATTCACGAAACAGAACTAGTAGGGACAAATTGAAATTTTTCAATACAATAGTGTAGTTTCCATATTGCGTCGTCTTTTTTTGGTCCAAAGTGTTCAGGGAAAAAATATAATAAAAAATAAAAATAATTATTTAAAAAAAATATTTTTTCTGCCAAAAAAGGTAAAAAGAAATTTAGAAATAAAATTTGAATATTTCTAAAAATTTTTATTGCTTTTTCGTCCTTTCAAATTTTTTACTAAAAGAAATTAAATTTTCTTTTTTGTGTTTAGAATATAAAAAAAAAAAAAAATTGTGGAAAAAGAAAATACCAAGGTAAATATTGAACATCATAAAAAGAAAGGAAATCGAAATATCCATATATAAAAAAAAAAAAAAGTACAGTAGTACGGGTGTTGCGTGTCCCATTTTTTTTTTTTTTTTTTTTTTTTTAGTGATCTAATTTCTTAACCATTTTTTTTTTACTACATACTATTATTGTTAATCTAGAGAAATCAAAAGAAAATTACCAGACAATTTTAAAAATTAAATTTTAAGAATAAGGAGTTTTTGTTTATAACACCTACATATTTTTAAATATTAATCTAATAAAATTTGAAGATTGAATTAATAAAAAAAATTTTTGTGATATTAAATATTTGCTTTAAATTTTTCACGTCAGCATTTCAAAATAATAAATAAATAAATTTTTTTTTTTTTTAAGATTTGGAAATAAGAAAGAAAAGAAATCAAAAAAAAAGAAAATAAATTTTACTTAAAACGTACGAAACGAGAAATTTTTGCTTAGTTGTAAGAAAAAGGAAAGAAAAAAAAAAACAAAATAAAAGAAATATTTTTTTTTTTTGACTTTCAATTCAAATCGTTTTGAATATGTGTATATAAAAAAAAATATATATACTGAATACAAATACATATATACAGTACAAACATACACATATAAAAAAACAATAAATATAGAGTACGATCTCTAAATGGCCATTTTGCAGTTGCTGTGATTTTCCATACACCATACCGCTAAATTTCATCGTGAAAATAACGAGATTTAAAATCAGAAAGGTAAGATTTAGATTTAATAAAGTTTTTCAATTTAAAAAATATTTAAAAAAAATCCTTAAAAAACAAAATAAAATAAATTTTTTTTCTACTTAAGCTTATTGACTTGCAAAATCCAAAAAAAAAAAAAAAAAATACAATTACCGACCAATCGACCGACATTAATATATATGTATGTACATTTTTTGTACATACATACTAATGTACAATAAATGTATATACAAATTTATAATATTATATGTAATATAAATATCTGTATTTAAATAAATTCGTTTTTGTAGGTAGATATAAAATTGCCTACTTAGTAGTTAAAAAAAAAAAAACAATATATAAAATTGTATAATTATACTTTAAATATATAATATACAAATATGTATATACATATACATACTATAAATATATGCATATGTAAATAAAAAATGGTTGAAATTAACATAAAATTTTTTTATATAAATACTTATATGTATTATGTACTACATATCTATATTTATTTTTTTTTTTAAAATACGTAAAAAAATAAAAAATTCTTAAACATAAAAAAGTAAAGTACCTATATATTGAAAATCATTTAGTAAAATAAATTTAATAGAATTCACCTGAAAATCAAAGTTAGAAATACATAAATTTTTATCTTTTTTTTTTACTAAGAAAATTTCTATATTAAATTTCACAATATCTGATAATTTTGAATTATAAAAAAAGTATATGTATTTAATAATATTAGAATGAAATAGAGAATAAATATAGAAAGAGATAAAAGTAATAAAATTAATATTAATACCTATCAAAAAACTTGGATAAAAAAGTTTGCGGTTTTTCATAGCTAAAAGTCAATTCATTCTATCCCAAATTTTGATTTTTTTTTTTTAGTTACATACATACATATGTACTTTTTTCTATTTTATTTTCATATTTAAATGCAATTATAATATAAAAGTACATAATATACTATACATAGTATTTATTTCAAATGTTGTTTATAATTACTAAATACGAAAAATTTAATTTAATTAAATAAAAACTATGTATCAAAACTTGTGATTTAATAAATCACAGTACTACATACATATGTGCGTAAATATATAAAGCACATATGTACATATATTTGTACATATTTTGTACGTCTTAAAAGTTTATTTAATCTTGATTAAGTAATCTTTATTTTTTAAAGAATGACGCTAGTTGCTTTCTTTTTTTTTTTTTTTTTCATTTTAGACTCGGTTTTCTATTATTCCTTTAATCTTTCTGTTGATATTTACATTTTGTACAATTTTTTTAGTATAAACTCTAAAACAAATTTTTTTAATTTTTCAATTTCGAAATAAATAAATTATGAATCTTGTGATTCAAATTCCATAATTAGACATTTTTTCTTTTTTTTTTAGTGGCGGGATTTATTTTATGTACTAAAGTACCCTCTTTTAAGTAATTTTATTCACTGTTTGTACAGCACAGTAAATAAATATACAATTTACACTCAATTAAAATTTATACTTTCAGTATTGTCCACATTTCAATAACATAAATATGTATGTATGCATCTACATATGTTAAGTACTGTACACCTATTTTTATGAAAATGGTTTATTGGTACTAGACTACTTTTAGTATTTTAAATTGAAAATATTTTCGAACACCTGGTTGATTTCTTTTAAAATTTTCATATTTACGAATTACGAAAATTTTATTTTTAAAGAGAAGAAAAAACTAGAATAGAAACAGGATATTCTTTGACAACATCTTTTTGATGTCAGATAACAAAAACTTATTGTAAAAAATTATTTAAAATATAGATATGTATGTATACATACCTTACTTAGAAATTTTGAAAGAGAAAGATGATTTGGTATTTTCCTTTTTTAGAACGCAGATTAATATTGGCGCGTAATACCTTTGTTTTTAACATTTCTTTTGGTTCATAGAAAGAAGGTCCTTTTTTTCATGTAATTATATAGATACCTAATTGTTGTATTTTAATAACGCACGGTAAGGTAGAAAAAATTTAACTACATTGGTAAAGGTATGCATTGTATTGTATATAAATTTATTAAAAAATCTTTAAAAAAAAAAGGATTTATACCTACTTTATTTTCAAATTGCATTCAAGATTACGCTCAATTTACTTTTTTTTTAATAAGGGAAATAAAAATATGCATCTAGAATTAAACTCATATACACACTTGGAAAAGAATAATTTGGTGTATTCTAATTTTTGCTGTCATTTTTGAAACTTACATATAAATATATATATTTTCTTTTTAAAAGTACATATATTTATATTTATTTTATTATATATTTTATATTTATATATAAAGCATATATTTCATATTTATTTTCTTTTAAAAATTGATTTATTAATTTTGTAATTTCAGCATCGATTTCCAAGATTTATTTGGGGTAGGAATAAACCAAATATAATCTTTACAGGGAAATAAAAATTGAAATCTTTTCAAAATTGATTTCTGGAATACAATAATGGCACTAAATATAGCCGTCCCATTAACAGGCGTTGGTGGTATATCACCGATTTCACCAATTGGTTTAGTAGATTGCTGGGATAACGTGAAAATCTTAGCATCACCAATCGGAAGTGAATCGAGTGGTGTCAGTTCTCTTGACTCTGACGAACTAAAGGTAATTATTTAACAAAACAATAAATAAAAAAAGAATGTTTAAAAGTTTTTATATGTGATGATTTACTTAGAATGCATTGTTATAAATGTGTTCTATATTAAAAGTTAGACAACATTTTAAATTTAAAAAAAAAGAAATTAGGTTGGTTTTAAACTTATATTTGGAGTATCCAAACGAGTACTTGTTATTCAATTTTCTTTTTGCTCCGGGAAGGTCTGAGAAAGCCATTTTATGTCCCAGCTGGACACTTTGATAATGTAAAAGGCAAAATAACAGAAATTGTTTTTTTCATCTTAAATTATTATTTATTGGTAATTTTTGATGATTTGGAAATTTTTGCGGCTAGCATATTTAGTGCAATATATAAGCTAGAAATATTTTGTTTCTAGAACTCAATTCAGACTATTCTAAGATCGACCATTTCTTCTTTTTTAAATTTGAATTATGTCTTTAGTTTATATAACTGATCTAAATGTTTTGTTTTCTCGTTTAAATTTTTCGCTTATTTTTAATTTTAAACAATATTTAATTGACTTTTTTTCTTTATCTTTTTATACGATAATAACTGAACTATATATGCATAACAAAAAAAGATGCAACAATGTCACTTAAACCATAATAATCACCACCAATTGCAGCAAGAGCCTTTACAACAACAAGCATTCACGTTGGATTTAAAATCAACGTCTCAAACAAATGTTACTAAAAACTCAAATCAAAATTTTTCTAATATTAATAATAATATAAATCTTAATAATATTAATAATAATAACAATAATGCATTATATGTAAATGTCAACAATAATAACAATCAGAAAAATGTTATTGTTGTTAAAAAACTACAAGACTTAAAAATAATGTACAATGGCCGTGATATCTTAGATTTAGGTAAAAATATCGAAACAAACACAAAACTTTGGAATTTAAAATATACATATTTACCCGAAAACAATAATATACCAATGTTTTTGGCAAATCGTTCTCAATATCATCGTCTGGGCGCTAATGGTCACATTCAAGAATACACTTTATATCATTGCGATCACTGTGATTATCAGTTTCCTGTTATGATAAATACTGCAAATTATATGGCTCAAACTTCTTTAAATGTTACATTGACTTCGAATTCATCATCAGCTTTATATACAAATTCATTAAATAATAAATCAGGAATTTTTATACCAAATACTAATATAATTAATTCCACATCAACTATAACTTCCATAAATTCAAATGGTGGTATACGTAATTCAGGCACCATAGATTCCAAACAAGACAAACCAATCAAGAATAATAAGAATATTTTTCTAAATAATAACTCAAAACCAGTTAAAAAAGTTCAATTGACCAAAGAAGAATTAAATGAATGTGATTTTTCCTATACTTTAAAGAAAGTTTTGATTGATTATAATAATTCAATGAATAATGGCATGCAAAATTTTCCAATTAAATGCAATAATAATCTTAATAATAACAATAATAATAATGGTATTATATCAAACAATCAAATACCATCAATATTTTCTCATAGTGTTGCTGCAGTTGCAGCTGCAGCTGCATTATCACCACAATTATCTTCACAAGCTACATCACCATCATGTTGCTCTTCATCCGGCTATAGCTCTAATGGTTCTACTCATTCATTATTTTCTGGTGGAAATAATGGTATTAAATACCCAGTTGCAGCTATGGCACCCAATTGCAATAATAATAATAATCATCATAATCACAATAACAATAATCATAACAATAATATTAATAATATGAATGTACAAAACAATTATAATAAAAATAATGTAATGCCATTTCAACAACAACAACAACAAGCAAAATTAAACTATAACAAAAGTCCAACTGGTGGTATTATTAATATTACAAACAATAATAATAATAATAATTCAATTTATTCATTATTAAACTCACTTAATAACAACATGAATGGAAATGGAAACAATAACGGAAACTGCAATAATATATATGGAAATAATTTTTGGAATAATAATAACAATAATAATAATAATACAAATGGTGGTTTGTCCTATGGTGCCAACAATAATATATCTAATCAAATGAACATTCACAATCCAAATTTAATTAATAATAGTGCAAATAATCAAAATTTTGCCAGAATGTACAAATACTTTTAAAAACAAATCCTAACACAAAATAAAAAAAAAATAAAAAAAACGCCCCATTTAGAAATTTTTCATTCTTGAAAAATCTTAAGTCTGAAAAATTTTGAGAGTGATGTTGCTTTAATTAAAAATCTTTTCGTAAATTATAGTATTAAAATTGTAAAATGAGTTGCAATAAATCAAATATATATAGATTTAGATTAATTATGTAGATAGAAAAATTATTTCTTCTAATAACTTAATTTTTTTATTTGGTTTTAAAACCATTTTTATTAAAAGTTAAAAAAATAGAAATTTCAATTCAATTGAAAAACAAAAAATTCTTTAAACAATTTTTTTTGCATAAAGAGTTTTTGTTTTGAATTTTTATTTTTTTTTTTTGTTTTTTTTATTTTGTAATTTAACGTTTGCACAATTGAGTTAATCAATAGTAGTGTATATTATATGTAAACACGGACATTTTATTTTTGAAAAGAAAAAAAAAACCAATATCATTCTCAAAATTTTAATTTTTATTCTTAATCCCTCATATATATACTTATTATATGGAAAATTATAAAAAAAAAAAAAAAAAAAACACTCAATGTTATCATTGTTTTTAAAACAAATGCAAAAACAAAATCATATTGTTAAAACTAATAAAGGCAGTATATAAAATATTAATGGAAAACGTAAAATATTTTTAGTTTTAAGTTGTTTTCTAATTCTCAATTTTGTTGTTTGATTTATAATGTATTAATTTTTTTTTTTAATTTCTAATCATTATAACTACGTAAATCTTAAATTTAAGTAAATGGTTAAAGTAATAATAAAAAAAAAAAAAACAAGAAAAGATAAAATTTAATTAATTTTAAGAAGCCAAAACTGAATTTTTAATTATTATAGATAAAATATTATAAATTAATTAGTTAACATACATTTATAAACAAAAAAAAAAATAATAATTTATTTTGTAATTTCATTGTATTGTAATTCTCCATTTAAAAAAAATATTGAAAATTGAAAAAAGATTGTATAACATGTTTCTTTTTTTAAACATTTTATCTAATTCTAAAAGGATTAGACTGATTTTAAAATACGAATGCAATTTTATAAAAACAAAAAATTTTTTACTTTTAAATATTTAAATTTTTTTTTTTACGTTTTTAATTACTCAAAAGTCAAAGCATATTGTAATTAATTGTATTGAACAACAAAAAAAAAAAAATATTATTTCTTATCTCAAACGAAGAAAATTATTTTGCATGCTTAATTTAATAACGCTTAAATTACATATATTTAAAAAAAAAAATAAAAACATATATTATTTCACACAAGAAATCAAAATTTATCATATTTAAAAAAAAATATTGTTGTAAACAATTCAATTAAAACTGTCAGTATTTCAAAGAAAATTTTGATTTCCTGAATGAAAAATTATTACTGTTACAAAAAAATCAAATTAATTAATTATTTTAACAAAAATTAAGCACTAAAATAATTTTCAGAATTTTCCAAAAAATAAAAAAAAAAAAAACAAAAAAAGTGTAGTATCTTTAAAAGACGACAAATTGTTTGTTAAAAAAAAATTATTGTAAAATAAAACTATCACAAAAAAAAAAAAAACAAATTTGTATTAGACTTTAAATTAATTTGCGCGCTTTACTCATTGTTTTTTTTTTTTTTTTTTTTTTTATATATATTTTTAGAACCTTAAAAAAAAAAAAAAAACAATAATAATAATAATAATTATATAGTTAATAAGTTAAATATTTAACAAAAGCAAAATATAATATATTTATAATTTTCATTTTTTTTTTTTTTTTTTTTTGTTTCTGAATATTTTTCTTCAATAATCATTATTATATTTTTTTATAATCTATTAAGTTATGTTTTATTATTATTATATTTTCTATCATTTTTTTTTTCTAATTATAATAAAATTTGTAATTTTTTTTATATAAGTTAATTTTCTGATTTGTTGTTTCAGAAAACATTTAAATATTTATTAATTTAATTTGTTTTTGCAATGAATTATTATTAAATTTTAATATCGTATAGTACCTTAATAGAATTTATCATGTATAAATGTAATAAAATAATAATAAATAAATAAATAATACGGCCAATTTATTTATAGTTATTATTGTGATTATATAGAGAATATTATTTTATTTTAAATGAAAAACTATGCACAAAAATAATATTATTTTTCTGTTTTTTCTTTTTTTTTTTTTAATATTTTATTTTCCCTGTTACTCAAATTCTGTTCAAAATTTTTTTAAATAAAAGAAAAAAAAAATCAAAGTTGAATTTCTACCATTCAAAATTAAATTAATATTGAAATATTACTTTTTTAAATTGTATGTATTTTTATTTTTTTTTTTTATTTTTATTTTTAATTTCAATTGATTTTAGCATACAAAACTTAAGATAATATTTTAAAATTAAAACAAAAAATTTAGTAAATAAAAAATGCTATAAATTTTGTACTTAAAAAGAAAGACGTGTTTTGGAATTATCAAATTGAAATTAAAAAAATTTTTAATTACTAATTATATGTATATGTATATATAAAAGAAATATCAATTTAAAAAGTTCAACTCATTAATTGTAATAATTTATACTTTTATTTAAATGATAACAAAAATGATATATCGCAACATGGCAACTAATTGAAAGTTTTTTAATAATTCTTTAAAAAAAAAAAAAACTAACTAAAAAATACTAAAAAACAAATTTTTTACAAATTAAAACTACAATAAATTAGTTGTTTTTTTTTCACTTAAATGCTTTTAATTCAAATTTTAATAAAACTATGTACATACATATTATATACTTAGTGAGTTTTTACCTTTAACATTTTTCATAATAAAAATTACAATACATACTTATAATTATTTTAACTATAAATAAAAAAAAGTATTAACTTCTTTTTAAATATTAAGAAACGACTAATAATAATAATTATATTTTTAATTTTTTTTTTTTTAAATAATTTTAATGAAATGGACTTGCAAAATTTCAAATTAATATTCACAATAAAACTATAAATATTTAAAAACAAAATAAAAAAGATTGAAAAAAAAAAATACGGTTAATAAGAAAAATTCCAGTTACCGTCCTTTATCTGTTGTTTATTTAATTTTTAAATAATATTTTTTTTTTTAAATTTTAGTCACAATTTTTAGTCGCTTTTTTTTTTTTTCTCAGCAATAAATTAATTGAATTTTTTATTATAAAAGTTGTGTTTAATTATTGTATTTTATTATTATTTTTTTTTTTTAATATAATTCATTTAAGAATAAATTAAATATATAGAATCCATTATTTAAGAGAATTATTCATACATTTAAAAAACTGAAAGAAAAAAAAATATTAGTCTAATTTAAAACACAAAAGAAAATGAAAATGTAATTTTTTTTATATTTTTTGAATGTAATGAAAAACAACAAGAAAAAAAAATGATATGAAAATTAAAAAACAAAAAAATTAAAATGGATATTGTTAAAAAAAAAAAAATAAATATGTATATTTAATTAAAATAACATGTCGTTCTTTGAAAAATATATATCGCTCTTATCATTATAAAGCAAATAAAAAAAATTTAAGAATAAAATTAGCAATAAAAATTAACAAACATTAAAAAAAAATATATATATATATATATATATTTTTAGCAAACTTGAAATTTAATGTAACATTAAGATTTATAAAATTTAAAAAAATATTTGAAGTTTTTGTAACAAAATAAAAAAAAAAATAAAAGATAAAAAAAAAAAATATTTGAAATTTTTGTAAAATGTGTGATTATAATTTAAGATAAATAATAATATAATATAATTAAAACTATAAAAATATTAATAATAGTAATTATATAACAAAAAAAATATAAATATTATATTGTATGTATTATTAGAAACCAAACAAACAAAAAGAGAAAAAAAAAAAAACATTATGGTTACATGCATTGCAAATAAGTTAAGAGTTTTTTTTTTTTCTTTTAAAAATTTTTAATCGTCGGGTTTTTTTTTTTTTTTTTTTTTAAATAGTTTTTAAGTTCTACGTTATTACTCTCTCGCATTAAAAACAAAACAAAAATAGTTGTTAGAATTCTTTTTAATTAGGACAACGATCAGTGAAACAATAAACATATAGAAAAAAGTTTAAAAAATCGCATTTAAAAATATTTTTATCAAAGAAAAAATATTTTATTTATATTATTATTAATTGTTATTTTTTATTTTCCTTATTGTTTTTTGTTGTTAATCAATTTTAGTTCCATGAAAAATGTAGTATGAAAAATAATTTGAAAATACTTTTTTTTTTTTTTTCAAATAAAAATAAGAATTAGCGAGTCCGTGTCAGTCCTTACAAATAAAACTAAAAGTTATTGACTATTTCTCGTTTGTGTTTGCAATATTCAAAATGTAATGCTTATACATAGTCAACTTTTTGTTTCTATGCTGAAAAACAAATGTTGCACATATTTACCTACATGGTTGTATATTATGAATATAAATTGATGATTTAAACAAATAAGACAAGTTAAAAGAAATATTAGAAAAATAAAACAATTTATAATCGTAGCTAATTATGTAATTATTGTTTATGGTTATTTTTTTTTTTTTTTTTTTTTTTTAGCTATCATCAACTAACTAAAACTACACCAAAAACATTAAATACATAATTAAATATCAACAAATTTTGCAATTAATTTTCCTCAATGAACGCGCGAACACGCACTCCAAATATATTGTAAATTATAAAAAAAAAAAAAAACATTTGATATCAAAAGTGATCTTTGTAATTCATTTTAAAATCCAGTTGTTTAGTATTTATTTTATTTTTGGATGAATCTTTAAAAAAAAAGGAATATTTAACAAAATATATAATTAATTTTATTAAATTAAATTAAAAAAAAAAAAAAACAAAAAAGAATCATACATAATTTTATAAAAAAACAAAATAACGAAGATAAAATAAATTTCATCCATGACATTCCAAATCAAAAGAAAAAGATAAAAATTGTCTTTAAAAAAAAAATATAACTGAAATTTAAACTTTTTTCTATAAAAAAAAAATTGTTTAATAAATCCGAATACAAAACCATGAATCTTAATTTTTCTTCAACAAATATAAGATATATATATATATATATATATATGTGAAATTAAGAAGGCTATAATTTTGATTAAGAAAAAGACCAAAACAATTAAAATTAAAATGCATTTCCCAGTTTTATAATTTTTTTTTTTTTTTAATATTTATTCAAGTTTTGTATTTATAAAAAAAAAAAAAAGTAAATTAATTAGAAATATTAAAAAAAAAAAAGAAAAAATATATGAAATTAAAGGTTATTGAATTAATTACTTAGAAGTTCTGTGATTTAATAAAAAAAAAATTATTTTCAATAACGAAAATGATTTTAAATAAAAAAAAAAATGTGTTGTATAAATAAAGTATAAAGTGCCAGATTTTCCTGAATTATTTTTTAGTTTAATTTTAAATAAAAGAAGAAAATACATCCAATATATTTTCTGTTCTTAATTATGTTTTTTTTTTTTTTTTTTAATTTTTATTTTTATTTTCTAGTCATAATTTCAACGATTTAATAAAATGAGCATTATTATGAGCGCATTTCCCTTTTTTTTTTTTTTTTTGTAGAAAATTAATAATTTTTATGTGATTACTACTATAAAATAAAATATGATTAAATAATTTTATTACTTTTTTTTTTTTTGAAGAAAAATTAAGATTCAAAAAGAAAATGCAAATTTAATTATTATAAAATATATCTCCAGTCATTAATGGCACTGCTAAAAATTAATATTTAATATATATATGTATATAAAAAACAAAAAAAAATTAAAAAAAAATATTGTGAATTGTTAATTATAAATATTAATATTTTTAATTTATATTTAAAATAGTAATTATTAAGTATGGTGCTGATGTTCATATATAATAAAAATTAAAAATTATTTTTAAATTAATACTACTGAATTATATAATATAAAATAAGTTTTTCATTTTTTTCTTAATTATATTCACTAATTCTCCATTATATCAAAAATCGAATTGAAAATATTATTAAAAAAAAAAAAAACAGTTTACTTAATGATTTTTGAATCTTTTTTTGTTTTTTTTAAATTTATTTTAAATTTTAACATTTAATATACGAAACTGATATATCCATATCCTTTTAATTATCTAATTTACTTTTAAATTGCTTTGTTTTAGTTTTAAACAGTTTACTTTTCTTATTAATTGTGGAAAGAACACCCATCCAAGTGGAAAAATTGTTCTCAAATTATTATTAGTAACTGCTCAAAAATAAATTTTGATAAATAATTTAATTCTAATACCAAACTAGTTTTCTTAAAAATGCAAAAATAACTGTTGTCAGATTTTATAATTTTATCCTAAAAAGAGAGAGGGGGGGGGGGGGTCAAGAATATTAATTTTTAAAAATAAAGCTTTTTTTTTGTTTTTTTAATTACCTTAATTTAAATTGTAAGAAACACCCCAAAATAAAAACAGAACTGGTATATTAAATGATAAATTTACTTATAAAAAAATGAACTGTTTCCTTTTTTTTTTCATTAATTTAAAAACAAAGAAAAAAAAGAGAATTAGTTGAACAAAAATTTTGACTAAAACTTTTAAACAAAATAAAAAAAAAAATACTTCTCACAATCATTTTTACAAATAAATACCTTAGAACATAGAGTATAAGGAATTTATACACATATATAAAAATTAGTGAGGCAAACTCATTTGCCAAAAACAAAAAATTTTAATTTTAATGACAACATAATTATTTTGTTTGTTTTGTTTACAATCTGTGGCAAAAAAATTTTTAAAATTAAAATATTGTATATATTGTAAAATTTAAGTTTTGTTTAATTCGAAACTAGTGTTTTAGATTTATGTTTGCTTTAATTTTTTTATAAGTTTATAAATTTGTGTTAAAAAAACTTTTGATTAAGTAATAAAAACAGCCTTAAAATGTTGTCTGAAAGGATGCGAAAATGCTAGAAAACATAGGGGTTATCGTTTCACAGATAAATAAAAAAATTATAAAATTAATAATACAATAGGTCTGTCTGCGTACTTTCCTGACTAATTTCTCTGACTATTTTTTTTTTTTAGAGAAAAGAGTAAAATTTCACGTTTTTCTCATTTTATTGTCATTTGTAAGGAAAAGTACGCAGACAGAATGACTAAGACTAAAAATGTTATAGTTGACACTTCACACTTGCAATTTACATATAATGTTTAGTTGAAATTACAATTGACAACAATAAGGTACAAGTTTCAGATTTGTTTCTAAATTCAATTGTGTTAAATAAATTATTTATTATTAAAAATGGAAAAAGAATTAATTTTAATGGAAATGCTTTGATAGTGATTCAGAAAAAGAAGAATCAGAAAGTTGTAATAGTGAGACCGAAATAAGTTAAACATTAAATAATAAAATATCTAAAGTGCGTTTCGTTTCTTACTCTTTTCAAAATTGCCGGAATAGAGTTCCACTTCGACAGTAAAGCTAACTTAATATTACAAAGGTCAAACTGTCAAAGTTTTATGAAGATGAAGTGTCATTATAATATTATTTCAAATTTTTATATTATAAATTTACATATTGAAATACTTGTAAACGAAATCGTTCAATTGAACTATACTTCTTAAAATAAAATTTTTTTTAAGACTCCATTATTTGTTTGTAATAAATACACGTTATAAACAAAAACGCATAAATTTTACTCAGCGTAAGAATGAAACTCACTCTGTTAAAATATATTTTTTTGACATTTAAAAACTTTATAAATTTATAAAGTTTTTGCCCGATAAAATTTTCCTGGCTAAAATAAAACTTTATAAAAATTTTATAGGGGAAGTGTGTCACGTGATCAAAAATTTAGTCAGAGAAATAGTCACTCTCAGTACGCAGACAGTTTTTGGGCTAAAAATTTATAAAGTTTTACATTTTTTGTAAAGTTTTTGAGTACGCAGACAGACCTAATGTGTAAAACCGAAATAATTTACAAATCATATTATTTTATATGCAAAAAAAAAATTACAATTTTGAGAAAAGCCATAAAAATAATATATTATATTCAGTGAGCAATGTGCTCTTTTAAAAAATTTGTAGCAACAACACTGAATATTTTCGATCTATGTAGTAATATTTTGTTATTGTATGAGAATTTGATTCACTTTTTTTTTTGGATTTACTTTTTCCTTATACTCTATGTTCTAAGACAAATACTGAAAAACATGAAAAAAAAAATAATTAATTTTAAATTAAAAAAACAAATTTATAATTAATAATTAATTTAAAATAAAACAAAAATTGATTAGTACTGATTAAAGTTAAAATTAAAAAAAAAAATCTTTTTTTTTAATTGCCGGTTACACAATTCTTATTATTATAATATATATATATATATATATATATATCCTTAAATATTGATGAATGTGTATAATTAATAATATGTAATAATAATTAGAAATATAAGAGTATACAAACTTGTGATGAATTAAAAAAAAAAAAAAAAACAGTAAAGCTGATAATAGACTTTTTTTAAAAAAAGAAAAAAAATTTAAATTTAAAAAATCTTTTTTAGTATTTAAGTAAAATTATTGATGATTATAAATATATAAATACTACATAAATATATATTATTATTAATAAAAATTTGAAGGATATAAATTAGGAAGAAAGCTTTTGTTTTTTTTTTTTTTTTATTAAATTTCCTATTTGTCGTTTTTAAATACATACAAAAAAACAAACAAGGTGCACTAATTGTAGTAATTCATTAAGAATCCATTTATGTATATAATCAAAAAAGAAAAATTTAATATTGTAGATACCTAACTCTAAAAAAACAACAAAGATATTAATAATATTTCTTATTTAGATCTCTTATTAATTTATTTAAAAAAAGAAAAATCATTTTTGTTATGGAAAAAATTATAATTTCATAACAAAAAAAAAAAAAAAAATTAAAAAAAAAAACCAAAAAAACTAAAAAACAAAAAAAAAAAAAAGTAAATTTATATCCTTCATTTCGAAATTGCATTATAAAAGATATGTTTCTCAAAAACAAAAACTATAAGAAATGTTTATAAATTTACTATATATAAAAAAAAAAAAAAACCAGATAATATAAGGAACACCAAAAATTATAATATCTTGAAATCAAATTGCCATTTTTTTTAATTAATTATAATTTAAAATTAAATTCGTAGAAAATATGGTAAAATCTTATGATTTGATATAGTCCTATAACATTTAAGTAAAAAAAAAGCAATGTTTTTTTTTTTTTTTTTCTTTTTAATAAAATATTTAATTTTTAAAAACATAATGGAATATTTTCGTTTATTTTTTTTTTTTTTTTAAATTGTATTATTATTTTTTTTTTTGAAGGAAAATGTGTATTTAGAAAAAAAACAAACAAAACCAAAATGCAAAAGATTGTGCTTAAATAGAACAAGAAAAAAAAAAAAAAGATAGAAATATGAAGCAAAGGCCAAAACTTCCTAAATTTATTTAATTATAATATATCCATCTTAATCTACAATATTCTACTATTCAATACACAAAACAGAAACAAGAACAACTTACTCAAGTCCTTATAAAAAGAGGATAATTTTTTTTTTTTTTTTCGTTTAATATAGGTTTTTTAAAAAAAAAATAGAATACATATATTTTCTATTTTTAAAAACCATTCATTGATGGTTAACAAAATTTATAAATGGTATTTTTAATAATTCAACAAATTATTAAAAAAACAAAAAAAAAAAAAAAATTTTAAATTGAGAATTTACACACAAAAAACAATTTTTTTTTAATGTGCATATTTATATATTCATATTTATTATTGGCGCTTTAAAAATTTTAATTAGAAACAAAAATATATATATATATATATATATAGTATATAAAAGACTTGTAGAAAAGAAATTAAATTATTTATTTTGTAAAACAAAAAAAAAAAAAAATGGTTCACAAAAACAAAAAAAATTGTGTACTAAAGTTTTTTTTCTTTATTATTATTATTAAAATGCTTTTGCTTAGAGATTTTGTCAATAATTTTTTTTGAATTTTTATTATTTATTTTCTCATATAAAATATAAGTGTTGCAATTTATATATATATATATAAAAAAAAAACAAAAAATATATTATATAATATATTAAAATGAATCAAATAAAAAAAAAAAAAAAATACATTACTGTGTTGTGAATTAATTTTTAGGAAAAATATTTTTTAAATTAAATGTATTTGAAATATATATTATTATATTTAAAACACTAAATTAAATTTAATACTTAGTAAAAAAAAAGAATGAAACTTGCTTCCATTAAAACAAAAAACAAAAAAAAATATAAAAAAGGAACAAAATTGTAATTGAAAAATAAAAAAAAAATTATAAAGAACTTAAAATATGTGACCTTATTAAATTAGAGTATGCGCCCCCCAGTATAAAATAATTATATTTTTAATTATTTTTAATGTATAATTTTTAAAATATAATTTTGAGATTTTACTTTTATTTTATTTTTTTTTTTTTTATTGGATAAAAAAATTTTTCAAATGTTATAAACTTTTATAGATGATTGATTTTATTTAAAAAGAAAAAAAAAAAACATAAAACGAAATTATGGTAAATCAATTATTTGTTAAAAAACAGAAAAAAAAGCATTAAAAATTGAACTGAAAATTTTGTTAAATAATTGTAGAAAAATGAAAATGAAAGTGTATGATATATAATTAGACTTATATAATATTTTTTGTTTACACGCTTAATACCGATAAATAAAATATTAAATTAAAATTTCTAAAAAGGTAGGCGATGTATATTAATAAAATTTTAAGTTTCTTTTTCTTAAATTAAAACAAAAATGATCCTTTTAATTGTGATACATAAATTTAAAATATAAAAGAAAAAATATCTTTTCATATCATGGTTAAATTTCTGAACATGTATGTAACGTATCATCAATATTTTAACCAAATTTTGAGATTTAAGCCATTAAACTTTTAATTTTGTTCAGAAGCAAAAAGTTAACCATGCTTAAATCTTATTTTGTCAAATAACAATTAAATGGTGATCTGTATCACAAAATCTAACACCTTCTTGGTATGGATGAGATATGTATTTCTTGTGTTTTTTTTTTTTTTTTTTTGTATTTAATTAAATACGCAGTATTAGTAAGTCGGGATGTACCAACTATTGTCTATCTATATATCATAATATTCTACACTTTTATTAAAACTCCTGCAATTTTTAAACATTGGCTATATTTATAAAAATTCAATAAATTTAAAAATAAAAATTGCCCAACAAATCACTCCAAAGACTTTAATTCCTCAGTTTTGTTAAGAAATTGAAAAAAAAAAACAAAAACATTTTAAATTAAAAGCTCCAGTAAATTTAGAAAGAAAAATTGTAGTTTCTTAAGAATTTTGTAGTAATTTAAGGTTGATATATATTATATATTAAGAATAAGTTAAATATTAAAAAAAAAAAAAAAAAAAATTATTGTGACTTTAAGGATAAAGAATGCTGTAATTTAATTATGTTAAATGTTGCCAAATGAATAAAAAAAAAAAAAAACACTAATATTAAATTTTAAACAAAATTATATTACTTTCAGGCGAATATAAAATAATAAAAAAAATTATATAAAAAACGAGCTTTTAAATGCGACGAAACCGATATTATTATTAATAACTACAAAAAAAAAAAAAAATTTATTCTAAAGTTATCAGAAAATAAAAAAAAAAAACAGATATATCTAAAAGATACTTAGAAATTATAAGTAATATTAATAATTAATAAAAAAAAAAAAAAAAATACAAATACTTGATTAAATCAAATACATACAATTAACCGAAAAAAAAAAAATTAATAAATTTAAAAAATAAATAAATAAAATAAGAAAATCATACAAACAATGTGAACTTAAATTTATTGTGTCTTGTGTATTTTATTATTTTTCTAATTTTAAGAAAAGAAAAAAAAAAAAACAAAAAATCTAAATAGTAATATAAATTTTAAGATAATCCTTTAGAATTTAAGTACAATAAAATTTAGCTCAACGAATTTGATCAAAAAAAAAAAAAAAAAATATATAAAAAAAAAAACAAATCAAGAAATTATTAATTAATAAAATTCACAATATAAAATCGCACTTAATAATTTATGTTTAATATAAAAAAATATAAATTATAATAAAACAAAATTAATAATAAAATGAAAAAACTAAAAGCAAAAAAAAAAAAAAAAAAAATTAAAAAAATTAATACTTATTTAAGAACTAAAGAAAAATCCATTACATTTCTTGTTTATTTTATTTTTTATTTGATTTTATTTTTATTTTTTTTTTTTTGATTTTCTGAATTTTGAATTACAATTTTATATTTTGTAATAGTTATTATATTTAAAATTCATTTGATTTAAATTTTATTCGAAAACAAAAAAATTGTACCAATAAAAATACATATTTTTTTATTTAATTTCTTAATTTTTAACATAAACAAATTATTATTATTAAATAATCTTTTTTTTTTTTCTTAATTTATATTATTAAAATAAGTTTGTTGCCAAGGCTATATGTGAAAAGAAAATATACATAAATGCAATTAAAAAAAAATTTCAATTGACTTATTTTTTTTTTTTTTTTAAATTACATCTTAAAGATTTTAAAAGCTTTCTATATTGTGACAGTATAAAAGCCAATAATATTTCTTTCTTACAAAAATTCATAATGGAGTAAAAACAAAATAAAAGGTTAATGTGAGAAAAATATCCAATTTTAAATTTATTAATAGCTGAAGTCTTTCTTTTTATGTTGAAAGGAACTTTAAAGGTATTTCACACTATATCGGTAAATTCTCTTTATTGTAATATAACATGGACGTAAAAGTTGCTGAAACAAAATTGTTGACAAAATTGTTCATTGAGTTTGATGTCAGGCAGTTTTCTGTCTTCAGAAATTAGGAATTTTCAAGCATCAATTTAAAAATTTTATTAAAACAACAAATGTGTACATTAATATACTGAAATATTTATTTAAAATTAAAAAAAAAAAAGAGATCAATCCTTTGAAGTTATCAAAGAAGCAATAAAAAATTTGACGTTTCCGTTTTAAAATTTTAAAGCAGCAACTTTATAGAATGCGTAAATGCAAAATCAAGTCATTAGCAATAAAAAATTAACGACTCAGTCCAGCGTAAATGGTAATAAAAATTATCCCCTATGTGTTGTATTGTCATGTGATTAGGAATGTGTATTGCACAAATTACACAATACAAAAGAAATTATATAAGGTGAACGAAAAAAGAAAGTATTATTTATCATTCTATGTTATGCAACATATATTTAATCAAATGACAAATTTCATTTTATCGCTTCAAAAACCATTTGTATTATCGATATTCAATTATAAGCAATACATTTCAAAAAGTCAATATGACAAATATACATTGTCTGAAGTGGCCACAACTCAATAAAAAAGTGCTGCAAATGGTGTAAAAATTGAATAAAAAAAAACTAAGGCTACAAATGGTCATCTTAAACCACAGTAATTACTTTCCAATATTTCTGGTATGGTTTTTATGGCAATCTATGTGTTTTGCACAAATTACACAATACAACAGAAAGAATACAATAAAAATGGTCATCTTAAACCACAGTAATTACTTTGCAATATTTCTGATATGATTTTTATGGCAATCTCTCTTTCAGCATACACTACGAGAATAATAAGGATATTTAAATAAATGACAATTAATTTACCATTAATCTGTATGTAATCAGATGATTATACCAGTCATCTGGTTCGTTTAATACTATTTTATTTTATTCTACAGTATGAATAAAATACAAAAAAAAAAACAATTGAAATAAAAAAAAGCAATAAAACTAATCAATGTGCATAGTAAAATTTAATTTTTTTTTTTCAAATTGAAAAAAAAATCTAAATCTTTTGATTTATTTCGAATTTCAGAGATTTACAAAGTCATCTATACAATTTATAACGACGCAAGCACGTGTTTAGGCTCACTTGAGAAAAAAAAATAAAAGTGAGTTGTGGATAAATCTGCATTAAATTTACACAAATTACCACAAAATGTCAAAGGTTATTGTTTTCAAAACAAAGGGTCAAAGTTTTCACTAATAAAAACTGATACTTACATATTGTACAAAGGTAATTAATAGTGGAACCACAAGAAAACTATAAAAAATATTGTAAAAGAAATTGTATATAATAATCTGAGAAAATAATTTTCTGTATAGTTATCTAAGATTTTTATGTAAACTGTGATTATAGAATAACAAAAAAAAAATTCGTATTATCCAGCATTCAAATTAAGGGTAAAATTTGAAATGCACTGCTTTTTATTCTTGGTAACAAACAAATTCTTTTAATTTATTTTCTTTTCATTGAAATTTTTTTTTCTTTTTTAATAAAATTCCAAAAATTTTGAATCCATAATTTACTAATTATTAAATCACATAAAAAAAAATATACATACAAAATTATTAATTTTTATTTTAATTAAAAAGAAAAATTTCTTCGATTTATAATAAAAAAAAAAAAAAAAACAAAAAAATAAGAAGGAAATAAAGTACATATGTATGTAATTCAGAAAATATAAATCGAGATATTTTTCGAATAGTACAAATTTGTGCCTTATTTGTTAAAACAAAGAAAAAATAACGAAAATGAACAATTGAAAAAATGAAATTTCAAACAAAAAAAAAAAAAAATACAAAAAAAAAAAGTGAAGAAAAATCGGGAGCGTCGGGAGGTGCTTCAAAACTAAAGCGATGCGAATAATTTTTCTTTTTTCATTTTAATTAACCTTTTAAAATTGTTTTAATCAAAAAAATAAAAAAAAAAATTAGAAAATAGAAAATAGATGAAAATATCTAATATTAATTTTAATATTTCTTTTTTTTTAACTTCTTTTTGAATTGAAATTCTTCAAATTTTTAATACATATCTCTAATTTTTAAGTTTTGTTTACAATAAACCGACCAAATTTTTTTTTAATAAAATACATGAAATAAAAATGTTAACTAAGAACAGTCTCATTTATGTAACTTTCCTTATATAATATGTATATAGTATATGGTGCTTTGAAAATGTGATTTTTGTTCTAAAAATATAACAGTCATAAAGTTGTTGTAAGTCTATTTCTATTATAACTAAGGTATAGTTGTCTGCATAGGTGAATTATATCTAGATCTATATAGATCTATTAACCCATTATAATCCTTAATTCTTAAATTACAACTCTTAATTTCTCTTTTTTTATATTAATTAATATAAATTTCGAGAAAGTTTTTAAATGGGTTAGTTAGTTGTGTAATATTGGTTTCATAAAATATGTTGCAAGAGGATTACGTTTAGACATTAGATCATCTCGCAGCTGCAGCACTTTGAATTTGTTGAAAAGGGGTCGGAAACGAAAAAATAATATTTTCTTTCGTTTCACATTAATTCAAAGTGCTACAGCTGCGATATGCTTCAGTGTGAAACGGGGTATTAATAAAAAAATAATTAAACACTTCTTTATTTCAACAATTTTGTTTTCATAAAATTTGTATCAAAAGTTTTAATTAAAAAAGAAAAGAAAAGAAAATTTCTTTTATGAGTTTTGTTGAGTGATTTATTTCTAAATTTAAGTCATCATAATAAATGGTAAGCTTTTAAGCCATCATAATAAATGGTAAGCATCATAATAATTGGTAGAATTATTTTGTATGTAAATTAATTCGCACTTTTGCACATGCAGCACATGTAATAATAATAATTAAGAAACAAATTTGTTGATTGATGGATATTTTAAAACAACTTTGAATGAAATGCAAACTGCCACATCCCATTTAAATAGAGTATATTTTTTGAACTCTTATTAAAATATTTAATTTACATTATTTAGTATTGTTTTTTTTAATTATATAATTTAAGCTTGCAATTTCAATTTTTTATTACTTTTAAATGTGTATATAAGTAGTAACACCTTTATGATGCAATTTAATATCGTATCTGTATCGTAATACCATCTAAATATTAATTTTTTTGCAAATTAAACGATTTGATATTAAAATTTATCATAAAGATGTTAAGTTCGAAAAAAAAAAAACTAAAATTAACCGGGTAACTCTTATTAGTAGTTCTTTTATTAACATTTTACTACATAGTTTTTCATTCATTAATTAAGTTAACAATGAAATTATAATAGCACTAGTGACCAAAAGGAAAAAATTTAAAATATTGTGCTCTCCCACCCTTACTATATGTCATTAACTATATAATGCCATAAAATATAAATGATAAGATATTCTTTAAAGAATATAAATGACCAAAAAAAAATCATAAACTTTTTTGTTCTTTTATTACAAGATTATTTCTTTTTATTTTAATCGAAATCATGTGCCTTACCGCGTAGTGCTATTTTTGCTAAACGAAAATCGCATTCGAGAAATAAAAACTTTGAAAATCGAAAATCGCGGGCTTACGAATGCAAAATTGAAATTTTGATATTGTTTACACAGTTAGGTACCAGACCAAAATATCAAATACAAAATTTTCAAATGCGATTTTCGGTTAGTAAAAGTAGCACTACGCGGTAGGGGTCCAGTTCATGTATTTTTTTTTAAATAATTTTTCTAAAATAAAAATTTCCAATCGTTTTTCATTGTTTAAATCTATTTTTTTTTTTTCCAGTTTAGTGACCATTAGAAATTAAGATTAATATCATTTTAAAACGAAACCAAAAAAGCAACTAAAAATGTAATCAATTATGAAATATCATTTTAATTTTCACAAAAAAAAAAACCATATTCAATAAATGAAGATCAAAAATATAAATGAAAAAAAAAAGAATTACATATAAAAATAATAAAATGCAAAATATAACAATAACAATTTTATTTTTTTGTAATTAAGTAAAGCAATTAGGAACTTTATAAATGTAATATAAATATGACTAGAATATATACATGTATGTGTATGTATATAAGTAAATCAAGCCTGAGAATCAATATTATGTATGTAATATAGTTCATTATGAGGTGATAATAAATTATATTATAGAAGATAGAAAAAAAAATTAGCCTAATAATCAGTAAATAATGGCAAATTGAGAATAACTGTAATATTTTTTTTTTTTTTTTTGCATAATAAAATAAATATCTAAAACTATTTTTTACTCGATATAGAGATACAGACAAGAAAAAAAAGTATAAGTAGATTTTACAAAAAAGTTTGTTTCAGAAAAATAACTTTATTTTTAATTTAAAATTGTGCACTTAAAGGTGAAACCAGAATCATGTCGAAATTCTGTCCGTGACAGTCGACGGATTTCTTCAATGAAACAGAATAATGGCGTTTGCGGCTGACAAAATAGCTATAGAAACAAATGATAACCAAGAAAATCAAAACAAAAACCAATTATGAAAATTAAAAAATAGAGAATATTTTAAAAACTTGTTTCAATTATTGCAATTGTGATTTATTCAAAATTCTTAATTTTATAAGAATCATTCACGAATTTTTTCTTTTTTTCGACAAAAAATGCGCTGTCACTGCCATTCTTGGGAACTCTCATTTAAATACATAAATTTAATTCGGCTGGCAAAATAAAAAAGCAGTGATGTCTCTCCCTGCTTTCGGTAATGTCGTTTACTTAGCAATCATCAAACTTTCGGTTATGTAGTTGACAAGCGTCATTCTTTCGGTTATGCAAAAAAAGTTGTTGATTTTTGGTGTGAACAAAAGTACAAAAGGAAAAATATAAATATATTTTTGTTGAAATGGATTCTAATATACAGGGTGTCCAGGACTTAAGTACGAGCACTGCACTCAGTGATTGGGGGCATTAAAACAAACAAAAAGTTGTACTGGACGGTACCATCCTTTTTTTTGTGCTGAATTGTACCATCTTTTTTTTTTTAATTATTTAAAAATTAAAATCTGACGAACAGGACGAATATTTTATGTTCGAAAATGTCAGAATTATTCAATCAGCCGAATTTTTATTAAACTGAAAAAAAAACTGAAGTATTTGCGTTTATGCAGGCGATACTTTTAAAAAATTTTCCGCCATCATCCGTCATCATTACCCTGTTTTACACTTGAACATTTCGTAGCTGCATCTCTTTAAATTTATATAGGAAATTGCTTTCGTTTCATGCCCCCTTTCCTATAAATTCAAAGTGCTGCAGCTGCGAGATGCTCTAGTGTGAAACGGGGAATACATTGTTTTTTTATTAATTTTTATGATTTTTTTTTTCTTAAATTTATTTTTACAGCACTTAAAAAATTAAATTTTATTTAAAATATTATAAATATATATATAGTTTTTATTTTTCCAAATACTTAATGCTTTTTTTTATATTTATTTCCATTAGAGAAATTTAATTTAAAAATAAAAAAATTTGTAGAATATTAGAAAAAAAATTATGACCAAAAATTTTACCAACAAAAATACTTTAAAAAACTTCATAATGAACTAAATATTTATATATGCATATGCATAAAAACGTCTATTTAAGATTTATGTAATATGTAGATATTTTATGTATTTAAAAAATATATAATTTAAATAATATGTATTTAACATAAAATATTTAGTTCCACAAAAATAAAGACCACAATTTATGCAAAATTTTAGATGTAATCAAAATAAAAAAAAAAATACCAAAAAAAAATTATTTTTAAGATGTCGTTTTAGAAATAAAAAATTAAACAATAAAAACAATATATTATTAAGAAATTAATAAATTATAACAAAACATTCTTAAGGCAATAAAATTATATGACTAGAAATTACAACCATCCGATCATTATTTATGATAATATAAAATATAGATGTAAAAAAAAAAAATTTATGATAAAATTACATTAAATTAATACATAAATTAATTAATTAATTAATAATATAAAAAAAAGCAGCTCTCAAATAATAATTATTAAAGCAAAAAAATAAATTTTTTTTTTTATTTGTTTGTTAAAAATATAAAAAAGACAAAAAAAAAAATAATTTTTTTAAATGTAAATTCTATACCTATATAATATATAATGTAATATTATTAATTAAAAATGATACAAAAAGCCCAAAAAGCCCATAAAAATTCAAAATATATCAATAAAAAAAAAACTTTCAAAATAGGGAATCTTTTTAAAAAAAAATATAAATTATATTAAAAAAAAAAAAAAAACAAAATAGTGAAGTAAAATAAAATAACTACTATATAAAAAAAATATTAATTTTTTCGTTTCTTTTTTTATTTTAAAAAATTCACACAAAATAAATCCTAAATAAACTAAATGTTAGAATTAAAGAAAAAAAAACCAATTACAAAAATAAAACAAAAAAAAAAAATACACATACTAAGGCATTTTAAATAAATAATTATTATAAAAATAGATATTAATTCATTTTCAGTTTAATACTGAATAAAAACGCAAAAAAAAAAAACCAAAATAAGCTAAAAATATTTATTATTTATTCTAAAAAAAAAAAAAATTAATAAAACGAATAAATTATAAATAAATAAATAAACGTCTTGATAAAACAAAAAAAAAATTCCAAATTGTATATGTTTATATGTTGTTTAAGATTTATTTAAAGTATTTTCGAAATAAAAATTGTAATTTTAAAAAGGTACAACAAATTAATAGCAAATAAATGAAGCGAAACGACGAATTTTAAAAATTAAAAAAAAAAAAAAAATATACGTCCTATACAAAATTACTTTTTTTTTTTAATGGGGTATCTATTATTCATTGGGGGTAATTATCATTCAGAGTATTTTAACTTTAAATAAAAGTTTTCATTCGTTAAATTTAAATTAAAATCGAAATATATACTTTTATATATGTACATATACTAAAATATATACTAAAAAAAAATAAAAGAGTCATATAATTATTCAACCTGCATTAAAGTTACAGTTACGGATAAAAATATTATAGATATAAAACGAAAGAAACCACCATTATAAAAACAGCTTTAAATTGTAAAATTATATAATATGTACTATAGCTATTTTAGATTAGTTTTTTTTTTTTTTTTTTGTTTTGAATAATATTTAAAGGTATCTACCACTCATCAGTATGATTTTTTTCTTAATTTTCTAGTATTTGATAGTTTTATTAAGAATAAAATATAATTTCAGAGTTAGGTAGATGCTGAAAATTAATAAAAAATATTACGCGAAATTAATCACATTATTTATCAATTTATAGTTTTAAGAAATTTTACATAACTTTTTTATTAACCTTGCGATTAGACGAGATATGTAGTAAGTATATAGCAAAATAGTGCACAAATACAAGAACATTTTCGAAATTGAGCTAGTCCAAGTTCACTGCTATGGTTGGTTATATACAAATATAAAAATACAATATACCACTACCATGCAATCTTGTAGAAAATTTTAATCGAAGTTTGAACCTAATACACCCGATAATAATGTTCGTAAAATAATGGTCGCGTTCAGGAGAATCTAGCTCTATACTGAATTACAGCGGTGTAGCATTTAGCGTTGCATGTTTGTACTGAACAATTTGCAGCAAAATTAAATGACATTTCATTTTGCGTGATATTTTGTATATTTTTATTTTATTTAAATCGTATTTTTGTTTTTTAAATCTTATATTTTTTATCTCAATTTATCAATTTTTAAAAAAATGCTTAAAATCTAAAAATTCTCTCAAAATATTGTACACAAAAATTTTTGACATTAAATGTGAAGACATAAACGTCAATAAAAAGTCGCTACATAATTTAGCGTAAAATTTTCTTGCTGCAAAATTAATGTAGCTCTACATTGTAGCGCTAGATAAAAAAAAAAATGTTTCAGTAGAAAATTTTATCGAGCGCTGCAGTTTTTTTGTATCTATTTTTTTGTTCTACTGAACGCGACCAATGTTTCTCTATTTTCTTTTCTTTTGTTTTTATTCAGTTAATATAAAACTATAAAAGTTAAAAATATGACTTCGCTATTTTATTTTTTTTGTTTAGTCAGAACACACTACTCAGTGCGCTTAAGCACTTTTACTTTAATCGAAGTGGGTGTTTATTTTTCAATTTCAGTAGAGTTTTTTTAAAACTCAATTTTAAGCATACAAATGATTAAATTTTTGAAAATGATTTTCACAGTTAATAGAAAATATTCCAAATGTTATAAAAATAATAATATCATTTATTATTTTCTACTGCAGAACAATAAGATCCTTCAAATTTAAGTTAAAAAATTCTATTTTTTCATACTAAATTGCCAAAATTTGGATCTTATTTTTTAAATTCTCTCTCTACGCGATTGTCTGTACATAACCAGCAGTGGCTACTGGCTAGTCATTTGATTTTTCGTATATGTATGCATGTATTTCAAAATGGCGAAAAATAAAAAAAGCAATTCTGAACATTTATGTCATAAGTTTATTTCTGATATATTATACTTTTAGTATTTTGCTTTTCAATTTGAATTAAAATAATGTTTGTATTTGAATTTAAAATAAAATAAAAAATTGAAAATAAATTAAACAAAAATAATTTTTTAACATTAATAATTTAAATACCTATATTTGGATAGTATAAATGCAACCGTACGTCACACATATAATAATTTGACATTTTGTATTACACACGATATAGTAACACTTGGTAATGCTATCTCGTCTGGGTTATTCAGAAAATATACAAATTAGTTAGGGGTTTTCGTCTTTTACGAAATTTCATTTTCAAAAAATCTTCTTCAAAAATTTTTTTTTTTGAAATTTCGATTATTGCAAAATCTCCATTTGCAAAATTTCCTTTTTTTTTTAAATATTCCTTTTTTTGCAATCGTATTTTTTTTTAAAACTTCTACTTCTTGAAAATCGTCTTTTTACTACAAAACTTTTTAAAGAAAAAAATCGCCCTTTTTTATAACAAAATTAAAAAAAAAACTTAAACGACCTTAGAGTCACAAACTGAGAGTACGAATAATTTGTACCTATACATGTATTTGATATATTATAGAATTCCCTTTGTTTAATCATTTTTTATTTTCACTATTTCTATTTACAATTTTTATTTTCGAAAACACTTTTTATTAAATCAAAAATATACAATTAAAATTTATACAAATTATGATATAAAAAAAAAAGTTATTATTAAAAAAATAAAAAAAAATAAAATTAAATGAATACTACATTTAAAAAAAAGCATATATATAACTGAGACTGTTAGTTTTTTTCCAATGTGATAACATTATTTGAAAAAATAAAGAAAAACAAAAAAAATAAATAAAATAAAAATAATAAAATTTAATAAAAAGAAAGAAAAAACAACAACAATATCCTTATTCTATAAGATATACCTAAAAAATGGTTTTAAAACTTAATTAAAATAGTATATTAAGAAAAATACGTATTTATTATGTAGTAATTATAGAATTTTTTTTTTTTTTTTTGAATTTCAATAAAGTTATAAAAATAAAAAAAGTAAAAATTTGTTTTTTATTGTACATTAAAAACTAATATAAAGCTTTAATCATTGTATTGTTAATTTAGTTGCAATCGCGATGGAAGGATTTGGTTTTCTATATTCATATCCTGCAGTCGGTTTTTCAATTAATTGTTGACTAATTTATATTATATCAGATTCAATTTTATTTTATTTTGTAACTTTTATATCCGGCAGGCAGGTAGGTTTACCCGGAAAATTGAAAGTTTTTAATCGGAGACAAAAATTTTTTAAAGTTTAATTTTTGAATAAATCCAAAACAGAATTTGTATTTGAGAAACCAGAATACATGTAAATGGAAATTTTTCTTTTTTTTTTTTTACGAGGGTTGGTGGAAAACTCGAAAGTCAACAAGAGGAACTGCACGTGCTTCCTCAGGGTAGTATTGAACTCTAACCAACCAAAACCACCCCCCCCTTTTAAAACCAAACTTTAGGATGGAACCTTAAATACAAATGTACAGATTGGTGTTGTGGATAGGGATGTGGGAAGGATAATTGGGGAAATTGGAATGAGGAAATTGGGAATATGGGGGATAGGTAGGAAAATTTGGAGTAAATTTTACACATATGAATTACCAACTTTAGGGAACACATGTGATGGTATATGGTTGAACAAAAGAGACGTGCGCATGATAATCGAATTTCCATAAGCTGTATTTCGCCATCTTGATAACTCTTGATGTAAATACGGAGATATTAATTTAAGTATTAATTTGATTATTTAGGCATTATTATATGATTTAAAGAGTTCTAAAATTTACATTTCTTACATTCTTACAGTACAATAAAATTGGGCATTGCCTGTCAATCATTATCTTTTTAAGGAAGGAGCAACTGCAAAGATTGAAGTTAATCGGTTAATAAATTTTAGCTCACACATGCACATCTCTCTCTTGCTGTAAAGAATTTAAAGGTTCGTTACTAAATTATTGCAGTAGCTATAGCTAGTTGTTAAGAAATAACGTTTTTATACAGTTTTTTTTTTTTTGTCTTTATTAATAACTCATTATTTTCCTTACAAACCTATAGAACTTATATAATCTAATATCAAGCAGACTTGGGTAAAACTGAAAATTATAGTAATTTAATAATTGAAAACTAGACAATTACAATTACACGTAATTGTAATTAAAAATATTAAAATTACAATTACTTGTAATTGAAAATTTAATGAATCTATATTTCAATTAAAAGTAATTGAAAAAAGTATTATTGAAATAAAATAATTGTCTGAAAACACATTAATTAATTATTTTGCTGAATAATCATTACTATAAAATGTTTTTATTTATTTTGTTTTTTCAATCAAAAGTATTAATTTATTAATAATAAATTATTAAGTTTAATCAGAGTGCACCCCTAAACGCTTTCAAACTTTGCACGAACATGCATGGAGACAAATAAATAAGATTTGTCCGGGTTCGCGATGATGTCATTAGGAGGGTTAAATTGCCATTCAAAGTTCAATTTTACATTTTGAATATTTTAATATATCTCCTGAACTATGAAGTATATTGACAGCATGTTATACTTATCTGAAAGCTCACAAAATATGCCACTTTATTGAAAAATTGTGGTTTATTGAGAAAATGGAAAAAATTGAAAAACTCAATATTTAATTTGTATTCGTGATTACAGTAGATGAAGACCAAGTAACGGAAAATGTTTGATGTTTCGGCAACCGATTTTGTTAACTGAAGTGGTTTTCAAGTTGTGGAAAGAAATTTCTGAAATAGATATCTTAAAGCATAAAAATTTCATATAAAACCAATGTATAATGCGTTGAGCAAAGAAATTTTATTTATTTGATTTAATATTAAAAATATTTTAATAGAGTATATAAAAATATAATTTGTGAGCAGTTTAGAGTTGTTTACAAAATTAGGTTTATACACTTTTTCTAGAATATATATATATATACATATATGTATAAGATTTAGGAAGGATTTTAGAGTTGGTTATAAAATCAGGGTTTCAATAACATATTTGACGGAGTTTTGAAAAATTTTAAGTACTTACTTTGTAAAAGAAAATATTATGAAAATAGGTACAGTTAAAAAAAAATTTATTTCAACATTTTTTTTCATTCTAAATTTTGTTTTTCAACAAATCAGTTTTGAATATACACCAATTTCAATTAATAAAATAATATCAGAGCAGCTGCTTATGAGATTGAAAAATTTATAAGATAGAGTCTATATGTAGGCAGATATATTTAGTCTAAATTGTAATCTGTGATCATAAAAACTTTTCTGTTCTTTCTCTTATTAATTAGAAACAATAATTTAGAAGGAGAATTTTATGATTTTGAAAACAACTCAAATACGTCGTTCGAAATGTTATATATACAGATACCCAACAATATCAAAAGTGTTTGAGCCATCATATGCCCCCTTAACATCTTCAAGTCCAGTGGAAAGATTATTTTCTTTTGCTGGAATAGAATCTACACTTCGGCGACAAAATTTGAATGAAAAATTTTGAAATACTGGTTTTATTGAAAGCTAATGCAAAATTTTAATAAACAAGGATTTTTTATTGTATTATATATGGATTATTTTTTGTGATATAAATAAATAGCATACGTAAATATTAAATAAAGATTTTTTTTAATTTAAATTCAATATTTAACTCTTACTCTTAACGATCATATTCTAATTTAATTTTGTTATTTGTATGTTATTATAATTACATACATTTCAAATAATAATTAAATTACTGCAAATTTAATGATTACCTACTAATTTTTTTCATAATTACCTCAATTTCAATAATTTTTTTTAAATTGTATATAATTTTAATTGAAATTTTTTAATAGGGGCCTCGGTGGCCTAGTGGGTAAGAGCGTATAAAATACGCTGTAAACACCGAGGGAGTGTGGGTTCGAATCCCCCACACGTCGTAAGAGTTATTCTCCCTTACGACATTTACAGATTACTTTTACTTTTTACAATTACAAATTACTTTTAATTGTAATTGAATACGTAATTAATTAAAAAATGTAATTAATTAGTCCCAAGTCTGTATTATATTTTAGTTTTATAATTTTGTTTCAAGAAAATAAAAAATTTTAAAATATTTTTAATATCTGCCGGAACGTAGTTTAATAAAAGTATTGTCACGTGGGGCTTTCTTTAAGATTATGAAATCCAACCGCATTGGTAAAAAACAATTATAAAATTGTAGAAATGCCGGAACAGATTAATGGTTCTAATAATTCAGTGCAACTTCTTTCCTAAAGACTAAGGAGCAACACTTATCCAATTTTAAACTAAATTAGTCAAACTGTTTAGGTTGGAGAAGAAAAAAACGAAAAAATTTTAACATAAGTTGAATATTTTTACATTCTATATAATGTTTGTGTAAAATTTAATTTCAATCAGATCGGTGGCTTTTATTTTAGATGAATCCTAGTCAAAGAAACAAAATTTTTGCTTTATATATGAGATATAAGTCAACAGACCATTTCTATATATTAAAAGTAAAATTTGTTAATTTTTAAAATCATTAATTCATTCATAAAAAACTTTTAAATATATATCCAAAAAAATATGGAAATTAATCCTTAATTCAATCCCAACAATAATATAAAAATGAACTATGTTTTTTCCTGTCAAAAAGAAAACAGGATATACAAAAATACACTTTAAAATAGTTTTAATACAAAGGAAGGCAAAAAAAAATCCAAAATAAGGGTCAAACAATTTGAATTTTATTCAATTGATTTTAATAAAATTACGAATATGAATAAAAGTTTTTTTTTTATCGTTTTCTTTTATGTTATATTATTTTATTTTTATATATTTTTATAATATTTAACAAGCACTTTTTAAAAAATAAATAAAAAGGAATGAATATTATTTTTTTCTATACGTATATCATCATATCATATCCTATGGTTTTTTTTTTTTTTTGCAATTGCACATATAAGTTAACGTACAAGTAAGTATAAAAAGGTTTTTTAGTAAAATTTATAATCATTTAATTGATTTTTGTTACCATATTAATATTTAAAGGTAGGATGAATAAGTTTTTTGGGAAATTTTTTTTAATTGATGAAAAATTGTTTTTTTGGCGAGTTTTAAATGGGATGTTTTCATTCATGACATCTGAAAAAACAAAATTCCGAAAAATTAAATAAAATATATAAGTAAATTCGATTTTAAAATTATGACATCACCTCACATCATTAAAAATAAAAAGTAATCTAGAATAAATTACGTTTTCAGATTAAATTCTCGATTTCAAGATTTATATTCTTTGCTCGCGAGAGTTTATCCCAAAAATTTAATTTTTTTTTCGAGATTTTCGAGATTCTTCCGAAATTTTTTGACTATTCGATATTTTTTTATAGATATTTTCTTGAAATTATTACCATGAAAAGAATAGTTCGACTCGCTTTGCGCAATCAATTTTAGTTATCAGAAACTTTTTAACAAAAGCGCCATTACTTTCTTCCCATTTCTATACTATATTATATAACTCAAGAACCCAGTCCCTAAACATATAGAAGCTGATGCCTCTGCAATGCAAAATATTAAAAAATATAATTAATAAAATTCAAAGTCAATAAATATGTTTTGTAAACTAAGGAATGAATAGTAAAAAAAAATATGTTTTTTAAACTAAGGAATGAATAGTAAAAGAAAATATTTTCTTTTCATTTTTAGAGGAAAAATCACTAACACATAGATATTGTATTTGTATATTTTTTATAAAATGAAATTATATTTGTGAATGTGAAATCAAAGAGCGGCTAAAAGAAATTATCGTCAAGTATATACCACATAATATATAAGTACGAAAAAATTCACTATACATACTTACTCTTACATAATATATGTATGTATACATGAATACAACATATTCATATTAAGTATAAAAGAAATGATCTTTGGAAAGCTTTGAGAACTAAAAATAAAGTAAATAAAAAAACAAAAAAAACAAAAAAATACAGAAAAATAATAACAAAAGCAAATAAAAAATGTGAAAAAAATTAAATAAGTGAAAAAACGAGAAATGAGCAGTATAAAATATATAATAATAATAATAATAATAAACAGCAGAAAAATAGTAGTACACAAGGATTCTTTAATTTTGTTATTGAGACCACACAGTTTTTCTGTTTTTAATAGATTTTATTTTTTAGTTTTTTATTTTGTTTTTTTGTTTTTTTTTTTTGCACTGAATAGAATACGTTACTTAAATAATAAATTTATATATATATGTACTGTATATAGGTATAAAAGAGAACTTTACTTGGTCCTTTGAAAAGAGTCAAAGGTTGTCAAAGACTTGAAACAAGGTATTCAAAGAAAACTTTTTTTTTTTTTTTATTTGCTTATGTTTTAGTTTTTATTTTAGAAAAATAAAATGAAAAACAATGTAAAATAAAAAAGAAAACTGTTGATTTTGAATACTCTAGGATCAAATTTAAAAATTGTTTTTTTTGTTTTTATTTTTTCAAATTCATCGAATACGATAGGAGTACTTTAGAAAAATAAATTTAGGACATAGGTAATGTTAAAGGTAAAGCACATATATGAACAATATAATGAAAGATTAAGAAATGAATGTAATAAATATCTTCTTAAATTTATTCAAACCAAAAACAAAACAAAGAAAAAAATTTAAAATTAATATTTTTTATCCCTCTACTGATTATACATCGAACTTTGATTTGACACTGCTTTATTGAATCATTAGATAATGTGGAAAAGAATTTTAGTTTTTTTTTTTTGATTTATATTAAACCGAAGAAGAATAAACATTTGCTGTTAATATTAGATTTTAGAAAATTAAATTACGGAATTAAATTGAATATAAAAGAATTTAAAAAAAAAAGAATGTCTAAATCATTTTTGTAAGTGTAGTCGTTTAGAAAAAAAAAAATAAAGTACGAATACATATTAAAATATGCAAACATAACTTTAAAATTTTCTATTAAATTTAAAAAATGATTTAAAATATTCTATGATTTTTTTATGATATTATGAACGAAATATTAAATTTATTAATATATAAAAAATTACATGTTAAATATATTTTTAAAATGAAAAGAATTAATTCTTAACAATATGACTATGTTATTCAAGTAGAAAAAAAAAACATTCATTTTAATTTGAATAGAATTTCTTTGTTTTAAAAGTTGCTTTTATAGTTTTTCTAAAATAATTATTGTTATTTACACATTTTTTTTCTTTTTAATAGAAAAAAATAAAAAAAAATATTTTCCACTTTTTCTACAATTGTTGCTGAAGTTAGAAAAATAATTTGGTAGAGATTTAACAAAAGGTCAAATCCTCTAAATTAAATTTAATAGTTGTTTAAAAAAAAAATACTTTTAGTTACCATGATCATATATTATTTTGTCCTTAAAAACGATTAAAAATAAGATATTTTAATTATTTATTCCTATTTATTTTAATATATATAAGTTTACATTATCATTAAAATCTATTGCAAAATACTTAAAACAAAAAATAAAAATAAAAAAAAATTTAATATGCATTTATGTTTCCACAGCCCAGTAATCAACACCTGAGTAAAAATAATGATTAGAAAGAAACTGAATCTTAGTCATATATAAATAATAAGCGATTTAGTGGATGTCCAATGTTTCTCATAGGTCTGGGAAAAAAAAAATCCGAATATTTATAGTTAGTATAAAATAGTTAAAATAGTCGATTGATTAAGCACGTGGCTTATTAATAGAGAAAATGCGGGTTGAAATTCTGCATAGCTGGTAAGTTTTTATCAGCGGCGGAATTTCAAAATTTGGGCCCCTCCGCGCAAATAAAATATTCCCACAATAATTTTTTTTTAACAAAAACAAGTTAGATATTTATTTCATATATCATATTGCAATCAAAATAAAGATAATACAAGAACGAACTAAAACTTAATGGACCTCAAATATTAAAATCTTTCCTGCTTGACCAATCCAAGTTTAATCTGTTTCGGTCGATTGTTAGTTTCGCGCTATTCAATGTTAGTTTTATATATTTGTGGGCAACTATATAACTGCGGAAAAAAAACTTCCAGTGTATGTATATAAAAAATGATTGTAAATAATTTTTTTAATAATAATTTTGGGCCCCCTATAGCTGGTGGGCCCCCCGCAACGCAGGGTCCTGCGTCCACTAGTTCCGCCACTGGTTTTTATAATTAGAAACAAATCTCAAATATACAAAACAAATCAAATATAGTGTAAATATATAATATATAATATAAAGAAAATAGATAACACAAATCCGGTACCAAGATTCGTAAAATATCCAATACTTTATAATATTTGCAGATGCTTTTTACACATCCTATTCATCTTCCCAACAAATTATGAAATACTGATAAGTACAGTATAAAAATATATTAAGCTAGAACAAGTAGAAAATGAAATTTAATGCAGCAAAAACGAATGAAATATTTTTCACCAAAAAAAGAAAAACTGCACTCCTATACCTTAAGCTAATTTGTCCATTCATAATAAAGTAGTCCATGAAATAAAGTGGTTCGAAACTGTAAAGTACTGGGTGTATATATATAAGGTGTTTAAATAAATTACAAATTGCCCAAAATAAATTATTAAAAGACATTATTTGTTGCTTTTTAAATCAAATACTTCAATTTTCAAAGAAAATAACCGAAATTGTATTGAGTTTGTTGCATATTTATAGGATCTTATATTTTATATTATTTTATATAACACACAAAATTTATTTGCTGGATTGAGTTTTTCGTACAATTAAATAGAAATATTGTATTATGTATTAGTCAACTCAATTTACATAGATGACATATAAAACTTTAAAAATCAGTTTCTTTTAAATAAATATTCATTTTCTGATATTAGTAAAAACAATATACTAGTAACTTATATGCAAAATCGATGATAAAAATTCAAGCAAGCACCAGTTTTGATTTTAAATAAAAACTTTCATAGTAGTCGTGTATTTTATTTATTTAATTGATATTTTTATACAATAAAAACTTATCCGACATTTTTACAAGGATCAGAAGATATTAATTTTCTCAATGATTAAAATTGATAATTTACAGATTTATCCACATATATTAACGTAACAATGTAACTTATTGAAATACATATTATAATACAAGGACAATTTTTAAAAACCTTGTCAACTTTATGTAAACTTAAAACCTACTTAACATAAAACTCTACAACTAATAGTTTTTTTTTTTTCTTTTTTTTTAAGAATTAAAAATTAATTAACAATGTTGTTAAATATGTTTATAAAGTTACAGTCTAATATAGTAGCCGAGAGTTGAAAGTTATAAATTATATTGTGAATTTTATCTTTTATTTTATATTTATTTTAAAGATATGACTAATGTGAAAATTAAAATGTCAAAACGAACGAACATAATTTTGAGAATTTTCTTTTATTTGATTTGTTGTTTTTTAAAGTGTGATATGGTACATTGGTACATTAGATTGATGGTACATTACCCTCACATTGGCACCGTATATAATAAGATACTTTGTTTTAACAAGAGATAATATTGTTTTAACAATGATTAGCTTTCTGTCCCTATATAGAATTTCATTCAAAAATTACATGAAAAATTAAAGGATATATTAATTTAATATAACATTGTCACATTTTTTGATTGATTTAGTGTCCAAATGAATGGCTAAGTATTTTTTGGAGTTTTTTCAACCACCCAAAGATAATCCATTATACAAGGAAGATTTTGCTGTAAAGAAAAAATAATGGATAATAAAAAATAATAATAATCCAATACATCAACAAAATTGCTTCGATTTTTTTTAGGATATATTTGAATTTGCCAATCTGTAAAATAATTATCTATACTCATAATATAAAAATTCAATTTCTGGAAAGTCCATTTAATGGCATTTTAAAACTGTGTGAAGATTTTGTTTTGATTTAATTTAAACTAATAACTTGTTTTTGTCAAATAAATTGTAATAAAGATTTTTTTTTGCGTTGTTATATAGGTTCAACCATATTTAATAAACTGGTAAAATCTATAATTTATGAACATATAGGTATATATGTACATTATATAAATTACTATAAGCCATACAGAAAATAAATATCCTTTAGTTTTGGTAATAAAACAATGAATTTTTAATTAAATTCATTAAATTTTATTTATTTACTGTGTATTATGAAAAACTTTGTATACTTACTTATTACTGAATTCATTTATTTTATATGCAAATATGTTTTTTCCTTTTGTTTTTTTACATATTTTAAAAATTGACTAAACATTTCAAATCCTTTTTTTTTTTTATTACAATTATTTTCTTTCCTTTAACATTAATTTTATAGTTTTACAAAATAGTATCAAATTATTATTTATATATATATACGTTTTTTAGTTATCACTAAAAAATTATATATATAGTATCAAATTATATATATAACTATATTATCACTATTTTTTTGTCATCACTAAAAAAAATTTTTTTAATAATCTACAAAAAAAAGATTTTTTATTGTACATACATATATATACATAAAATTAAAAATAAAAAAAATTTTATCAAAAGAAAATTTAAAGATTTTATTAATTTTAAAATTGATCCTTGTAATAAACTTAAAAAAAAAAAAAAAACAAATAAAACAAAAAATTAAAAAAAAAAAAAAGAAATTTTTTTTTTGAATGGAAAATAATCACATTGCTATCATAATATTTATGTTTATATATTTTCAAAGGATAATTTTCTATGATAGCATTAAAAAAAAAAAAAAAATTAATAATAAAAAAAAATTTAAAAAAGACATAGAGTAGAAAATTTATTGAAAAGCAAAAGAATAGCAGTATATTGGTTGGTAACTTATTTTTTATTTTTATTTTGTTTTTTTTCATTTTTATCCTTATTTTTTGATTTTTTTTTTTTTTTTTATTATTATTTTGTATTTTAAATTTTGTATTATATATTTTCTATTCATTTTCATTTTTATTATTTAGTTTTTTTTTTTATTTTTTTTTTTATATAATATTTTGCAACTTTAAAAAAGGAAAATAAATAACAGTCAAATCTAGAAATACATAATATACATATGTATAAATCATAAACATATATTTTGTATAAAAATACAAAGAAAACAAAAAAGAAAAAAATTCTAACTTTGTACTTTTAAGTCTCTATGCGATGCCATCATCATAAAACGTACTGTTACCATTCAACTATAGAGTATTTATTCGAAATTAACGCTATTCATCATGATTCTGAATAAAAAAAAAAACAACAAAAACAAAAAACAAATCAAATAACAAACAAAAAAGGAATAATAATATAAAAAAAAAAAAAAAAAACAGAGAAAGAGAATATATTTACCATTGTGGCAGTACAATTTAGCTTTCATTCAAAAATTTTCAAAAAAAAAAAAAGATAAAGAAAAATATAGCAATATTATACATATATATTCTCTATATATATATATTTTATAAGTTGTTTTTTTTTATTATTTGGTATATGTATGAGTCAAACGTGATAAAATATAAATAACAAAAAAAAAAAAAAGAAATAAAAGAGAAATAATCAAAAATTTTTTATGCATAAATCTGACAAAAAAATAAAATAAAATAAAATAAAAAGTTTTCTATAACATTCCTTTATAGAAATATTCGAACTAAATCTATATAATATAATTTCTACACTTGTGAACATCCAAATTGAACATACAATATAAATTTATTTATTTTCAAGTTTATTTTGTCGATTTTTTTTTTTTTTAAATCTTTGAAAATCGTTCAACATTGTTAGTTTGTTTTTGGAAATATTTCGGGTGCTCCTTTAAAATTCTAAAATGATAAGAAAAAAAAGTAATTTTCTTTGTATTTTTTAAAATTTGAAAATGTTTGTGGAACATTTGTTTTATTTTTTCAGTTGCAGATCTAATATTTTGACTAAATTTGTATAAAAATTTGATTTTTTATATTTTATATTTTGAATCTTCCATATTATTAAGCATTAATGATCCTTTAACGAAAAATCAGATCAATTTTAAAAACAAATTCTTCACAATTATTTGTTATCCCAAATTCCCAAATTCTCTACAATTATTTTTTTGTTTCTAAGTGTTAATACTGAATCCTTCCTTACATAAATATAATAATATAACATATGCTTAGAATTGATTTAATGCATTACAAAAGGATAATTTTGATTAAGACCGATTCAGTTTTGATATTTTATATAACAATTGAATAAATTTTTATTTTTTAACCATTTTTTTCTTTGTTTCATTTTTTCATATTTTCTTTATTTTATTTTATAAATAGATAATTTATAGCATGTTTATTGTAAACTTTCAAAAGTCCAGTGAGTCAATACAATATTTAATAATAATAAAATAAAAAAAACAGATATTTTTTTAAGCTATTAGGGATTTTTTATATGTAAAATTCATGAAAAATTGTACACTTCATAATTTCTTTTTTACAAAAACAAAGGAAAATTTTTTATTAAAATTAAATAAATATTATATATAATTCGATATTTCAGAAAATAAATTAATTATTAAATTCAAAATATTTTTTAAAGTTTTGTATTTATTATTTGAGTATGGAAGAACATGCAAACAAACAAAGTGATTTTAATAAATAGTTAGAATTTATATTCAGTCCTATAAGTATGCAATAAATTTTAAAATTTCAAATGCATTTTATGTTGGGGTTTTAAAAATTTCAACCTTAAGTTTTTCAACAGGTGTTAGCTATTGATAATTTAAAAAAAACTGAACAGAAATGAAAATGGTTTAATATCACATAAATATATTTCATATTGCCATAAGCCATTTTCAAGCTGTTTTTATTATACTCTTATAAAAACAGCTTGAAAATGGTAAATGGCATATTTATCTTGATGCTCAAGGACACATTCAAATCGCGAGCACGTTCTTATTACATTATTACATCATTATAATAGAAGGATCAGCATCAAATGTAAGTGTATATATAGAATATAACTTTCATATTATAGTGAGAAATGCACTTAAATATGACATGTTTATCTCTGTAAAGGATAAAAAAAATAATAAATAAATAATCATCATAAAGATAAAATAAATTTAAATAACTTCGAGGTTTTTTTTTGTTAAATTTCCCAAAAATTAATAATTAATAAAATATTTTCTGTCGAAAAATTTAGAAAAAAAATTATAGGACGCAATATTATTCAAAATGATGAAATTTAATAAATTAAATATAATTTTAATGTTTTGTTTATAATCAAAAGAATCAATAGTAGATTTTGATTTTCTTTTGTACCATCGTTTTTGCTTTTCTATATATCTCTTTAAGCTTAATTTAATCATGTTAAAGGTTATTAACGTATAGTCGTCATGATTATTATTTTATCTTAAGGTTATTATGTATTTACTTCGGGGTTTGTATTAAATTGCCTATAGGTACTGGTATACTTTTGTGCAGTTATTTTCCTTATCATTTTTCTAATCAAATATTTTACTGCATATGCATAAAGTAAAAGAATATAAAAAAAACTTCAACTAAAACGTTCTCGTAAATAAACCTTCAATTTTATATACAGGGTGATTCTCTTTCAGTTTTAAATATTTTCTCTCAGGCTAAGAGAGCATTTTTCTGGGTTTTTTTAATAGAGTTATAAGGTTACCTTATAAAAAAAGTTTTTTTTTTTTATCACAGAAGTCAACTCTTACTTTTTAAAATTATTATTTTGAACACTTACGTATTGTCTGAAATTAAATTTTTCTCATTTTAGAGATTATCTTAGAGATCAAATTTTATAATATTTCCTAGTTTTTGTTCTCATTTTATGGGTCAATCATTCTGTACTATTAGTTCTTCTACTAACTACTATACTAATCTTCTATAAAAACAACTACTTCAGTTAGAAAGTTTAGAATAGCATGTAAAACTTTCTTCAAACTCCAACATGTTTGAGTAAAATCGATCTATTTATAATAGGATATGTAATTTTTTTTTCGTTTTTTTTTTCTGCAACAATATATTATAGAAATTTAGAGAATAAATTAACGAGGAGGATTCTCAAATATAGAATTACTGAACTCTATATACAATGAAGAGGTAGTAAAAAAGCTTAGGTTTATTTTTTAAATAATTTAAGTAGTAGTAGCTAATGATATATCTTCATTATTATTACTATTTTTTTTTCTTGTTTCTTGTTTCCAACCAAGGGGAACCAAGGGGAATAGATCGCCTCTAAAGAACAATTTTTTGTTCATTTTGGTCCCCCAAATACGCGCTATAAATATTCAAGACCGAAAAAGAACCACCTTGTATGTTATGTAATTACACATAAATGAAAATTTAAAGTTTCTCTAATTATTTGAATAGGAAATTTTCCCTATACATATATAATTTATTAAAAGCTAAATTTTTTTAAGATTTATATAATATATAATAAAGTAATTTTTAATATAATTAATCGATATAAACGATTATAAATTAAAAATATTATAGAAAGATTTTGAAAATTAAATATATATATATATATATGTATATATTTGATTAAAAATAATATTGTTAAATAAGTTAATTGAATTTTAATAAAAATGCAACAGAAATAATAAAATATAAATTTTTTGTTTTATTTATTTTGTTTTTAAAATAATTTTTGTTAGATTTAACAATACTTAAGTTAAAATATATTTTAATATGATTTAATATATATATATATATACAAAAAAATTTTAATTGTATTTTTTATCTTGCTTCGAGACTTTTGAATTAATGACTTATACACTATACTAAAATAAGACAACTTGAGTATGCAATAGAATTTAAACAAAAGAAGTATTATTTCGTTTTATGCTTTTCTTTTATATATAAAATGATTGTATATAAAATATAAAAGAAAATTATTTTCTTTTAAAACTTTTATATAAATATTTCTTTTGAGATAAAATCTTAGAACTTCATTCTATTATACGATCTATTTAAAATTAATATAATTTTATGTATTTTATTTCATAAGTACAGTATTGGACAATTAATTTTAATATTTATGAATTTATTTTTTTTTTTAAATTCTCAAAATTCAATAAAAATTATATATATAACAATTTATTGAAATTGAAACACCGATAAATAAATATATGTGTTAAATAGCATTATGCCATATAGAAATTTTTACTACAGTTTTAAAATGGTTGTTTATCATTTTCTCATCTGAAACTTCTTTTATTTATTTATTTGCCTATATATTCATAACAACATTTTACATTTAATAATACAGTATAATGTTATAGGATATCCTTTACAAGCTATAGAATTGTTTGAGTTTAAGTTATATAACTAAACATTATTTTGGTTTACAACAATTAATCTTATATTTATATCAAAAGGTAAATGGCCAGTATAAAAACCTTCACAATTTAAATTTTATTGCATATACTTATGTACTATCTCAAAGTTTCTTATTTAAAAAAATGAAAAGGTAAGTTCTTTAATAGTTTATTATATACTATACTGCATGACTTATAACTGTTGATATTGCTACCTTTACTGATAGCAAAATAGTAATATTGGCAAATTCATTGTTCCCTTACAGATCCACTCTCAAGTCAATGTTTCCGCATCTTTGTCCTATCCTCTCTTATATCTCTGTTCTCTGCCAATATATTGCGTTAGCAGATAGGATTTTCATTGGCTAAAGGGGGAGGTGCGTTTAGTCAGTAAGAATCTGACATTACTAAGGGGATATTCTTGGTGTTTCTGGACGATGTCCACCTCTCTTCAAAAAAAAAAAAAAAAGAATTTGATTTTGAATAATTTGGAGTCGATTTATATTACCTACTTACCGCCTACTATACACCCATAAAGCATGACAATTTGAAAAATTTGTTTAAATATTATAATTTTATTTGCGCAATTGAATTTGTAGTTTCTGCGAATTATCATGGAAAAAAATGTTTAATAATTTTATTGCATTTGTTGATAGAAATATCAATATGCTCTTTGTATAGTAGTTTTTTTTTTATCTATGTTAACGCCAAGATATGTGATACTTTTTTCCCATATACGTATAATAAAAAATTTCTTTGAAATACATGTGCAAGCTTTTATTCTTCAAAAAAGAAAAATCAAATAAAATTAAAAGAATTTTATATATTTAGAACGGATTCAATTAAATTTTTAACAAACAGAGAAAATTAAAAAAAAAAAAAAACAAAAGATTCAAATTTTTTCGTAATATAGCAACAGTACAATATCCTTTTTTAATATATCTCGTAGTCTTTAATTAAAGAAACTCATATTTATTACAAAATAGTAAGTATATTTTAATGCAATCAATTGAACTTTATTTATTAGATACTGCATTATCTTTATTTAAATTTTCATGTTAATATATTTAGTAAAATTATAATTAGAAAGATATAGATTTCACATAAGAGATATTGATAATATAATGCATATAACATAGTTTTATATTTTTGAAGGAGTTTTTTTCTATTTAAATCTAAATAAAATAATAGTACGCATATAATATTTCATCTTATTTATTCATATAAACTAAGAAGAAAAAAACAACAAAACAGAAATAAAATGAAGACAAAGAGAAAAAGAAAAAAAATTAATAGAATAAAAAAAAACAAAAAACAAAATAAAACATATCTTAATATGGTATCTTTTAATGCACACAATACATCCTTTTGTTTCAAAAACATAATGCGTTAATAGTTTAGGTACAATTCTTACATCTTTACAATCACTTTATTACAACAGCTCTATATATATCTACTTTAATATATATATATATATAATAAACTAATATGTATATATAAAGGATTTTATATTAAATATTATCACAATTATATCTGTCTACTATTCAAATTCAATACAATTTGTACACCTTCACATATACTTTTGTCTAAGAAATAAAATTTTGTATTCATTTTTATTTTTTTTTTTTTAGTACTTTCATGTACATACTACATATATATTATATAGATAATAAATTACATGTTTGTATTTAAAACTTTTGTATTTTTTTTTTTTTTTTATTATGAAACATAAAAGGATAACATCCTTAGAAAGTTGACTTTTCAGAAAAAGGAATTAAAACTTAGCTTTTGTCTTTTGCATCAAAAGCCTTTTTATTCAACATTTTGTTAAGGAACAAAACAATTTATAAACTTATTCATCATTATTAAATAACTATAAATCGTTAAAAAAAAAAAAAAAAATTCATTCATTCAAAGGACATTCTATTTAAAATATATACCTACACAAAATTTATATTTAAACTTAGAATATATATATGATCGTTTTGCATCTACGTTATAATAAAGTGTTGTATAAAAATATGAATACGAAAAAAGAAATTTTAAAAATCTATACTTAAATTCCATTTAATTTGACTATACAAATAAATGATTTCTTAAATAATTTCTTATTTATATTGTACAGGTTTATGAAAAGTCTATTACAATTTTTATATAGATAAAAAAAAAAAGTTTCATTTAAAAAAGGTTATCCGAAGAAATAATAAAAATTATCAAATAAGAAAGGGGCACACCGAATTTTAAGACTTGAACTGATAAAATATTTAAGTACATGTATGTATTTTTAATATACACTTCGAGGATCTATATATTTCTATTTCCACCAAAGATATTTGTCTACTTTCAGCAAAGCTTAACTCTGATCGAGCTTAACATTGAATTTAAATTTAGTTTTAATACATCTAAAACTCAAAACATGCAAATCAATGCCTTCTCTTATTATATACTTTCTTTAACTAATCTTGTTTTCTTTCATCGAAACCAACTTTAAAATTGGAAAACAAGATAAAGGAAAATGAAGACAACGACAAACAATTTGGAAAAAAGAAAATGAAGAGATCAAATTATTGCCTGAAAATTGAACTTGATTGAAAAATGTTTACGGAAGTTCTATATGCTATCTAAGGAATTAAAGAATATGATGATTTTGATGAAATATAATCAAACAAATAAACTGAATATTGTTTAATTTTAATACAGTAATCTTTTAATGTAAATAAATTGTAGTCAAAATAAAAAATATTACGGAACACAATTTCTTTTCATTTAAATTTAACTTTTTGTAATTCTAATTTTGAAATTTTTAACAAATCTTAAAATAAAATGCAAAAACTACTAAATTTTTTCTAACTTTTGAGCTATCCTGACTCGCTATCTTGATTCGATTATTCAAGTTATTATTATTGACATCTTTTAAAAAAAAAATTTTTCGGATCTTATTATAAATATAACACTTGTCAATTTCAGTGGTATAGGACAATGACGTGATATTTTTTGTTTTGACTTTTATGTAGCACAAATTTAAAATGATACTACAAAATATCGGAACGATGTAATGCAATAATAGTTCTTATTTCTGAAAGTTTAAAGTTTTCATTAAGAAAATTAAAAAAAAAATTAAGAAGAAGAGTTATTTGAATATTGATTACATAACTTCTCAACGCATGCTCGATGCAAACGACAAAGTACCTATGTCGGCTTGAAGTATATATGATTACTGATTACTCTCAACGTACCAAAAATGCGGTTGACGCTATCTGAATTAAAAAAATTAATTGAATTTATATTTTAACGTATACCCAGGACCAAGGACGAGAAAATTAAATTTTTATACTGGGCCAGACAATTTGTTCATTAACTTATTAAATATATTTAAGAAAGGAAAAATAATAATAGTTTAAAGTTAGCAGAATTTATTTTTATTAAAATTGTTATTATTTTGTTTTATTCTAACGTCAATTATATATGAGGGTTATAACAAAAAATGTCACAAGCGTCATATTTACATTTTTGACATTTAAAAATATCATAGGTATGCGTCATTCTGCATTCCCATCGAGCATAGCCAAGGCATAATAACTATATTTAAACTTCTAAATAAAAATAATTTATTTTATATCAACGTTTACGTCTGTAACTGTATATAAATTATAGATATTCATAAATTTATTATTATATTATATTTTTATTTTTTTAATTTATACGTAAGATAGGTAAAGATATTCTCCTCTTATATAGTTTGTTAATACAAAAGATACCAAATATTTTATTTAAAAAAAAAAAAAGAATAGAAAAGACAGATAATGAAAGGAATCTTTTACAATATATTTTTTTTTTATTTCTTTTTTTTTTATTTTGTTTTATTTTAAATAAAGAAAACACACAATGTATGATAATATTGTATAAATAAAAGAAGAAAATATGTATTTAAATATATTTACATATTTATAATATATATATATATATATATATACATATTTCAAATTTTAAAACAATAAAAGCTAACAATTGACAAAACAATAAAGACTAAATAATTTTATTTTCTTTATTTTTCTTTTATTGTTTTTATTTCTTTATTATTGAGTAATAAAGAATTAAAATCATGTCATTTATATTTTAAATAGAAAAATAAAGATTTAAAATATAAAAGAAAAAACTATTTTTTTTTTATGAAACCAATATTAACTTGTACTGTGTAAGTAGGTGTACATATAGTGCATATATACATATAATTTTGTTTGATAGTTTTTTTCTCCTTACAAATAATGTAAGGTATGAGGCCGGCAATTTTCTCCACAGGATTTAATACCATATGGTTTTATTGGACTTTTGAAATGTTTATTAATGCCATCATACTAAAGGAACCATATATCAAGGTTTCATTAAACATTCTCCCAAGTCATATAATACCCATATATGGTGTTATTACTCTTTAAGAAAAACAAAAAGAATTATTATGGTCGCAAATAGATTAGGTTCAACATGATATTATTACACTTTCTAAAAGTCAAATAGCGCCACAATAAATGTATCCTTATTTAACTGGATGAATTTTAGTGAATTTGGTTACGAACTCAGGGTTTCCCCTATTTCCAAAATATTTATATACAGAAGACGTTAATACATTGAAATGATAAAAATTAGAAGAGATTTTAAAGGGTTAGTTATAAAATCAAGGTTATGCGCTTTTTCCCGGAATATTGATATGTGTACATTTATGTTTATCTGGCGTTTTAGGATTTTAAAATATCAAATAAATCCATATGTCAATTGTGACATTAATAGACATTTTAAAAGTCTTAATAATACCATATGGCATTAACTCATGTGGAGAAAAATTACGGGTACCGTAAGATATATCTTTTATAATACTTTTTATTACTATGAAATTTTTATTAGATGATAGTTTTTATAATAGCCTTATTTACAATCGACACATATATATTATATTAATATTATTCTGTTTAATAATAAAATAAATAAAAAAAAATTACGAACCTATAAAATTAACATATTGTATATATTTGTCAAAATAAGATGAGTTTTATAATACCTCTAATGATAATAAGGTCTTTTAGATAGAAACAAAAGTTTATAACATATACTAACCCTGTTAACTATGATTTTACATACTCTTTAAGAGAACTTAATAAGAGTTGAAGAGCCTCGATGCCCTAAATGGTAAGAGCGTATGAAATACGCTGTAAACACCGAGTGTGGGTTCGAGTCCCACACACGTCGTAAGAAAAATTCCGCTTTACGATATCTACAGCCACAGTTTGTAACGAAAAAACTGTATAATTTCCTTATAACATTTATGTGGCAGGGTCATAAACTGTTGTTATTGTTGATTCAAAATAAAATATCAAAATAAAATTACGTTTCTGGGTAGAACTCAACCAATTGAATGAGATTGATGGTTTGATTTTAATCTAAATATAAATGTATACATTTTTACTAATAAACTCTTTTGTTTTTGGGAAAGTTATATTTATTATACCCGTACGATAGGATCGGGTATAATAAAATTACTCCTCCGTTTGTAACACCTCGAAATAAGCGAGCTAGATATACCTTCAAAGGTATGGATCGGATCAGAATCAAATTCTGAGTGGATTAAGCCATGTCCGTCCGTCCGTCAGCACGCTAACTCGAAAACTAAGAAAGCTAGAATCTTGAAATTTACACAAAATATTCTGGGAGAAATTTGTAGGTTATCTATTTTTTTTGGTTGACTTCCGATCAAAACTTCGGGTAGCTCCCGAACAACTAACTTTTGCCATGAAATTTTAACTGCTGATAGATATCATAAAAATATTAATTTCATGTTAATATGAATTTTTCTGTAGTCCCACCCGTTAAGGAGCTACAGGCTCCCAAAGACCCCAAAAATCTCTATATTTAAATAGAGATAGAGATTGTATAATAAATATATACTTGTGCTATACGGTGTCTCAATTTACCGTTATGCAAACTGAATTATTGCAAAATCCTTTAACCCTTCTATCTTCTAAACAGTTTAAGTCGGAAACTTGAAATTTTTCCAGAAGTTAGATTTTTGAAAATAAGTATGAGTCATTTCAGAAATTTTTTTGTATCACCCCCCGTTTAGGAGATGTAAGGGGTCAAAAATTGAAAATTTCCTATTTTTAAACACCTGTAACTTGAACATCTGTTAAAATTTTTTTGAAGTAATACATAAAAATTAAAGCTTCAACATTATACTCTTATTTCTGTTAACAACTTTTTTTTAATAATATAGGATTACTTTATAATTGACGAAAGTGTTTCTTGATTTTTTCAAATTTTCTAACAAATTTCTTTAACGAATTTTTTGCATTTTGTTTTACTCGATAATTTGAAATTGTTGAGGATACAATGCGTAGTACAAAAAAATGTAAATAAATAAACAACATAACGGTTGCTTGAAGAATTTTTATTTATATGATATTGATATACATACATACTTATATAATATCATGTTTATTTACATATCGTATATGTCACTGATGAATGAATGATAAGAGTAAAGAGATGTATATTATATGTAATGAATAAAATATTTATTACATATAAATATATGTAAATATTTTTAAAAATATGTAAATATTTTTAAAGAAATATTGCAATGTATGGCGATATACTTATAACAATATAAATATACTATGTACGCATTAATAAATATAATATAATATTTAAAATTATATTTACTATTTTGTATTAAGTAAATTTAATATACATTTACCGCTTAGTATTAAATGGTACTATAGAATATTTGGAAAAGTTTTGGATTGATAATCGTTATGTGCAAGGTTAAAATCTGCTTTTGAAGAATGTATAAACATATAGTTTGAATATATGTACAAACCCATAGTTCTAGAAATTCTAAAATTCACCCAAATTATTTTAAAATACTAAAATATTAAAAAAATAATATTGTAAGCAGAGTGACAGACTGTGAACATACTAACGGTTCGTACGGGTATCTAAGAGTTGACAAAGACAACTGTATTCTTCCACGTTTTTTTTTGATTTACTATTTTATTATTATGTTTTGATTTATTATATTTAATGTATTAAAAATGGTTAATTAACGAAAAATTTTGTTTTCTTGATTATAATATACTGTATATTCTTAAAAGTTAAGTTAATTATTTTTTTTAATTTATTATTGTTATGGTTCACCTTAAGTTTTTTTTTCTGAATAATAAATATTATAACCTTATCACTATGTATCCTAGAGATATGCAATTTAAAATGGAAATATTTTTTTTTTTTAATTTACTATTAAAGTTTTTACAGAGTTGAGAAATTATTATTCTTTACAGCTGATAAACATATTATTTTATTTATTTATTTATATTAATATTACAAACCACATAGGATAATACGGCCATTATAGGTCGAATACTACTATTAATTATTTTGTTTATATTATATATTATATATTATTGTATTTGTTTTCAATTAATAAAACTTGCTACCTGAGCAGGACTTGAACCAGCACTGCCGCGGTAATAAGCCACGTGCTTGACCACTAGACTGCCGAGGCCCTTAAATATTATTTTAATAAAGTTAACAAATTAGATATTATTATTATTTTAGAGGGAAAATAGGAAGATAAAACTTTATCTGAGAATAACTTAAAATTAAAATGAATCTATAACTTACGTGTTTGCCGACAACTTAGCAATTGTATACATTGAGGAGTTTTGCCAAAATCTACAACGTTCACTCAGTATTTATATGCCTATTATCAACAAATAGATGGAAATACACAAGCTAACCATTACCACCAATAAATCAAAGTACTTATTTTTTAATAAAAAAGATATTGATAATGTAATTATTTCATAAAATAATAGCGAATTAGACAGAGTTCGTTAATACAAGTACTTAGGAGTTATAATTGATACCAAACTCAACTGGGGTGCACATATAAATGATTAATTGAAGAAGGATTGGAGGCATATTACAAGTAATAAATAAAATTGTACCTGTCCATTTGAAACGGTCATTATATTACACAATGTTTCACAGCACTATCAATTACGCTATTCAAATATGGGGAAACAGCTACAAAAAAATCTCAGTTTCCCACAAATAGCACAAAACATTTCTATAAAAAATCTTTTTGGGTATAAGCTAAAGAACACCTACGTTGGACATCTATAGGACCAACAACATATTGATGCTAAACTACTTTATTAACGTAAAATTAATTACTCAATAGTCGCATTAATATGTTTTTTAAAAGTAAGTTTATTATCGAAGAACCCTAAGTATTTGATATTCTGATTCCATGGCATTTTGTTTGAATATAAGACTGTGTGAAACATTTTTTCCTCTTTCTAGTATAAAATATGACAATCATTTTATGCGGCTTTATACAAATTTTTCATTTAACAAAATAAGTAGATGGAAAGTGCATTTAAAGCAGGTTGAAGATTAAATTCTATTATTTCAGAATAAATATCTGAGAGTAAAAAAAAATATACGTGTCGTAAGTAAAACTGGACATGTTATTATTTCCTGTTTCTGGAATATCTGTTGTGTAAATATTATAAAGTATGATAAGCCCTAAAACTGACCCTTTTCTAAGGTTCTATTATAAATCTAAGAATTGACCCGTTTTGAACTTCAGTAGAAGCTATCATAGTGTTTGAGTCATTTCCAATATTAACTCTAAAAGATCTATTTTTCAGATAGTTTTTTTATTATTTTATTAATACATGTATATAGGAAAATCAAATTGAATTAATTTACATATGCCACATTTATGTCTAAGACCCACCATCCCTACTAACTTATTGCTACTTAAACTAGATTTGACAAAATTTTTGACATTTAAGCAAAAGGACTTTTTTTTTTTTAATTAAATTATAATATTTAATTTATGTTGCTCTAAATCAGAATACTGCATTAATTGTAAAACCAAAAATCCATTCTTTATCAATTAAAAAATAAATGCGCTTAGATATATTGTAATTATATTATAATAAAAAACAAAACAAAAAAAATTAAATATAAAATAAAAAAAAATAAAAATACATAAAAATCAATTAACAGTATATTATTATATAATTAATTACATATTTTGTAGTTTTTTTTTTTTTTCTGTTAATTTTATTTAATTAAATGAAAAATGAATGCATTCAATTTATTTTCCTGTGAATTGAAATTTATCTAAATTTTACATTGTTTTTTACTTTTTTTTTCTATTTTTTTTTTTAAATCAAAATTTATTCATAACAAAAAAAAACAAACAAAAAAGTGAAAATTAAAATACATAAGTGTTCATAAAAAAACAATAAACAAAAAAAACAAAAAAAAAAAAACAGAAATAATAAAAGATAGCATAAAACAATGCAATTATCTATTTGGTTATAAAACAATAACAGTAATACAAAAAAAAAAAAAAAAATTATAAAAAATGAACAATAAAAGAAAAAAACAACAACGACATTTAGTTTTTTATCCTTTTTTTTATGAGTTTTTCTTATTTCTTTATTTTTATTTTAAATTATTATGAATAGCCACGGAAAACAATAGATTGTTTGATTAATAAACAAGAATTACAATACCGAAAAATGAAATAACAAAAAAAAAACAAAAAAAAAAATAATAAAATACGATTCATTTTAATTTTTTTGTTTTTTTTCAATTCTGGAAAAACAATACATGAAAAATTATGAATAGGACATTCAGTCATGTAGAAGACATTTAAAAAGTGGAAAATTATTTTAATATACATAATATTATATATCTTATTTATATGCAAATATATATATATATATATGTAAGTACATAATTATGTATGTATATACAAACATTAATTGAAATCTATATTATAAGGACCAGGTTATTTTCTTTTTTTTTAAGGAATGCTCCAAATTTTCTAATTTCAAAATAAATTATAATTATTTTGAAATTATAACTAATATAAAAATATTTCCTATAATATCATATTTAACTTCATCTCATATTAAAATAATAAAAAATATTGGTACAATTAACTATTTGTACTTTACTTCCTTAGAATACTAATATTCTAAGCCGCTTCGACTAACAAATAAGAATAAGACATTTTTTTGCTCTTCCTGTCTGACATTTGTTGCTTCACTCGGGCAAATTTTTTACACATATTTACAACACATATGCATTACAAAATTTTATAACACATATTTTAAGTCTTATAATTTTTAAATTTAGATTTTATTTATCTTTTTCATACATATCTTGTGAAAAAAAACGCAAATGATTTGAATTTATTTTCATCAAATATTCTTTTCTACTTATATTTGCAACTTGTTACATTTTTAAGCATTCATATTTACTTTGAAATTATTATTGAATACAATAAGAAGTAAAATAACATAAATTTAAAGATAGTTGATTTTTAAATGTTCTGTTAAAAATTAAAATTCAAAATTTTAAAAAAATTCCCTTATGTCGGATAGATTATTTTCCTTTTACGAAACGGATTTTCCTTTACCTTTTTAAGTTTCAAATTTCCCTAGAAATGGGAAATATCCCTCAAGTTTTCATCACTAAATTCACTCCTCTTCTTCTCAGTTCTCTTACATAAAACTCATAACATTAGAGTATAAAGGTGATGGCCCCATGCTTATTTCACTTCCTTCGAAAACTTTGACAGCTGAAATTAATTACATTATTTCTTATGGTACTTGGCCAAATGCACAAAGTATTCAAAGTAAACAAACGAAGCAAAGTACCGAATTGACGCATTTTCAATTCCGTACTTTGCGTTTAATACTTTGACATTTGCTATTTGAATTCTTTTACATAAACATTAACAAAATTTTAATAGGTGGGAAAAATTTTAAATAGGTAGGAATGTGATTTCGTAAAATTCATGAATTTGACGATTTCTATAAATGCCCTGAACCCAAAATCTTCTTCTATATTTGGTACTGAATACAAACATTTGTATATTTTATATAAAATAATAATTATATATAAAATTTCTAAAATTTTTTTTTAAATCCAAAAATTCAGAAAAAATAAATTCAACAAAAGTCAAAGCAAAAAATGCAAAGTAATCATTGGGTCAGTGTTTACTTTGTTAACTTTACTTCGTTTTGATACTTTGAAAAAGTATTCAAAGTAAAGGAAGCAAAGTAAGCATTGGGCCATCACCTTAAGATATTTATTACTCTTTCGATTCCTTTTAAAATGAATCGTTCTGATTTTTTTTTTGTAATTTCATTACAGTTCAGTATTCATCTACTCGTATATATTTTATACCTTTTAGAGACTATAGACATATTTATTAGATAAGTGTTGTGATTTTCAAATTATCAGTGGAATCAGTGGTGATAAATAAAACAGAAATCCAAGTCTGTAAACAAAGAACTCCTATTTTTATTACTTTTTATTTTTTTAGTTTTAATAAAGAATTGAATTTAATATGAGAATATGTTTAATAAATTATTGATTTTCCTTTTTGTGTTTTTAATAATATCTTATTAAAATTTTAGAGGACAAAAACAAATTTACTCTGTCAAACAAGGACATTTTGGAATGTCAGTATTAACATCTGAAAAATAAGATTTGTCTAAGATTTTCTAAAGTTAAATACATATAACCCTCATTCCCTTAGAATCATCACTGAAGCGATGATAAAATATATCGCGTCATATATTTCTAAAAGACGCATACAAAGTGTGGGAATGTTAGTACATACGAGTATTTGCAATTTCTGTTCTGTTAAAAATTTTGTGTTTAGAAAAGTTAATTTGATTTTTTTATTTTTTTTTATTTTGAACATTAAAGTTCTTCTGCAAAAAACAAAAGAAAAAAATTTTTAAAAATTTTAGTAACGTTTATTGCCGAACATTTGAAATTTTTTTTAAAAATCAATAAGTATAAACAAAAAGAAAAAGGGTCCTGCACTTTGCTTTATCTTTATAATATACAGTCAAGTAATACAAACAAACGAACTTAAACAAAAACACAAAAAAACAAAGGTGATATAATAAAATCGCTGAGAGTTAGTAGAAAAGTTTTGCAGAAATACTAAACACGATGTTTTTGACAATTAAAATTGCGCTTGTGTCTAAAAGAATTAGGTATAACAAATCATCACATTAGTTAATATATTCTGTGTATGATGCGCGTTGAAGAAAATTGATGAAAGTTCATGTTGTTGTTTCTCTTATAATTTGTTCGTAACCTCCATATTTTTTTTAAGAATTATCAACAAAATTATACCTTTAAATAAGATATCCCTTTTTAATATCTACTTTATATTTTAAAAGACTGAAATGTCGTATCCGCTCCTTAAGAACTTATACAGATGTAAAATATGATTTTTTTTTTAGCAAAACGGAATGGCAACTCTAAAATATATTAAATATAAATTAACAATAATATATTTGTTTTTATATTTTGAATATTAATATTTTTTTTTTGTGTTTTTAAAAATATTCAGTTTTACATATGTGGGTAGGTTTGTATTGAAATAGGATTAAAATTAATTTTTTTTTTCTTTTTTTAGTACACATTTATAATACCTAACAAATGTGATTTTTTTTTATTAAATATAAATAAAAAATAATAAAAATTAATAAAAAAAAAATTAAACAGAATAAAAATTAATTATGTTTTGATTTAATACATTTTTACCGACCGCATACAATTATATATAAGGTAGGTATTGTTTTCATACTAAAAATTTGTACCCGAGATTATGGCAAAAATGCACTACTCCAGTGCGTAGAAGGCTGTAAAAATTTTTTAGCATGATGTCTGGCTATGTGTGTGTATGTCTGTGTCTGTGTGTGGAGGGGGTATTTCTGTGGGCACGTGTACAGCCTAAACAACTGAGCGGAATTTTTTGAAATTTCATATTTAAGGTTTTGACGTAAAAATCTCGGATGGATAAGCTTTTGGAGAAAAAAAATCACGGACAACCGAAAGTAGTAGTTTACTATAGTGTAATTTTTAAGTTTTTTACGAATATTTCGTAACAGAAAAATATTATGAGAAAAATTATTAAGAAAAAGTTGTTACACATTTAAAGAGGATTTTTTTATATCTAAAAATTTATTTGTTTACAGTTTTCATTATTTTTTACTTTAATATTTTAGAATGAAAAAAAAAACATGTACATACATACATATTGTCCATATGAATACTCGTGTATGAATAAATGTATCTACATATATTTTTATGATTATTTCATTGCTTATTATTATTATTGAATAAAAAAAAAATGATGTTGAATTATTAGAAGTTATTTTGCTTTAATATAAATTATTATGTAAAAAATCTATGAATTTTGGCATTATACTTTTCGTATAATAGCGGTCGGTCCTGTGGTGGAGACAGCTGATTTTTTTTTAAATAATTTTACATTTTTCACTATATTTATTTCTATATGCATAATATTTATAGCTATATATAGTTATTTTATACTAAATTAAATATTTCCAAACATATACGTTTAAATGTACAAAAACAAAAAGGTAATTTGATGAAAATCTATTTCGTTAAATAAGTTGTGTTATATCCTTAATTCTGCAACATATATTTATTATTAAGGACTTAATTTTTAAAGTATATTATTTATTAAGGACTTAATTTTTAAAGTTCGCCTATTTATATGCTTTAAAATACATGCATATATTTATAAGCTAACGTTAGAATAAATTCATTCAGATAAAATGATTTAATTGAAATGGAAGTAAGTTAAGTCGAAAACTTAATGAATTTTTTATATTATTAAGTTAAATACTAACTTGCATTTACTATAATTGTAGAACATTATTTTTATTATCTATAATTCAATTTATACAGAAAACGTAGGCGAAATTCTCAAAATAACAAATTATATTTAATATTTATATTGTAAAAAATAATTTTTTTTTTATGTAAATAAATAAAATAATAAAATTTAAATTCAATAAATCTTTTTTTTTTTTTATTATTCTTTTTTAATAATAATTTAATTAATTCTATTGAAAATCATAATATGAAAATAAATGTCATAATTTAATAAAAAAAAAAAAAAACATTATATAAATACATAATATATGGACATAATAATATGTCCATACCATATATATAACTTATGTAAATCAAATGGTATTAATGCAGTTAGAATAAATTAATTATATATATATATATATTTAAATTTTAAATGTTTATATACAAAATAAATCTCTTAATTTTAGTTATAATCTAACTATAATTATAAGAACATTTCTAAAATTTTTCTAAAATTTTAAATTTTATGTTAAGAAAACCTTTTTATATAATCATCAACTGAAACCCAATTAAGCTGAAAATGAAAAGGTGAAAAACCAAAAAAAAATCTTATATTTATTCTATATACCTCTGAAAATGTCAAAGGTCTTTTAAAGATTTCTAAAATAAATAAGAAGCAAAGACAGCAAAGTTATTATATAAACTGTATTTTATCACTTTTTACTAACTTTTCTACCCGTAACCTTCACAATAAAGCTTACATGGACACCATTAAGACTAAAATATCTAAAATTTATGAAAGGTTCAATTCCAAATTAGAATACTCTAATAATAGTCTTATAAAAAATTTATTTCAGCCATAAAGACAAATTTATCATAGAGCTAGTTCTTATATTTAAGTTTATAAGTTAGTCTTAAGTTTTATTTAAGAATTTTGCAAATAATATTTTTCACTTTCCAAATTTTCCTTGATAAATATATCCTATAAGCAATACAAATAAATTCATACAATAAATATCATAGTTATTAAGCAATAAGTCAGCCTAATCTGTAAGTGAAATTTAATTGGAAATAAATTTAAAAAAAAAGATATGTTATGACGCTCCCACAAAATCCCAAAAACAAAAATCCCAAATGCCAAAATCTCAAAAAAAGAAAATCCCAAATTCCAAAATCCCAAAATCCCAAAGTATAGTTTTGATATTATAGTTCGTTTTGAATTTAGAATTAGATTCAAAACAAGGATTGCCGCTTTTTCCAAAATATGTATTATATATGTATATGCCAGATTCAAATTAGGAGGAATTTTATAGAGTTAGATTCAAAACAAGGATTGCCGCTTTTTCCAAAATATGTACATAAATGTATATGCTAGATTTTGAATTAGCAGCGATTTTAGATTTGCATTCAAAATCAGAGTATTCCTTTTCTCCAGAATATGTATATGCCAGATTCTGAATTACGAAGGATTTTAGAGTTGGATTTTTTTCTCTTCAGGATATCGATGGGAACGCAATAGACCCACATCTGAAATAAAAAAAACTCAAAACGAATTATGATAACGAAAGTGATTTGAGATTTTGGTATTTGGGATTTTTCTTTTTTTTAGATTTTGGCATTTGGAATTTTTTTTTTGGGATTTCGTGGGAGCGCCATTACATAATTTTTAGAATTTTGAGATTTTGGTATTTGGGATTTTGGAATTTGGGATTTTGTATTTGGGATTTCGTGGCCAACCCGTTTTTTTTTGTTTGTTTTTACGAGAGTAAGTGGGAATCATCAAAAGACACTATTAAGTAGTAGAACAAGTACGAATCCTCTATGAGTCAAACACCACCTCTCTTGATTGGCTCAATTAATAGGTTATATGACTTTTTATACTCATGTACTACTTGAGAAAAAAAAAACTTCAATAATACAATTAAAAAAATAATTAAAATATTTACAAAATGGAATTTTCATCTCCTTTCATTCATTCCTATCATAAAGAAAAACAATTTTTAAAGAAAAACAATAACACTCACCAAACAGTTAGAGAAATTGTAATTTATTCTTTATATACCATGTTTTTATATACATACATATATATATAAATATTTACATTCATATATAGATAAATGAATACTTAATTAAAAAAAAAACTATAAAAAGGATACTTTTTATTTGAATTAAACAATTAGGTACATATTTTAATTTTGAAAAATTTTACATTTCATATTTAGTTTAATATGATCAAAAGGCCAGAGTTCTAATTTTATTATTATATTTTCTGCCCTTTTGTATAATTAAATTATTTTTTATAAGAGAATACAATAAAAAATTGGGTGCAGTTTAAAAGTTAAAAAAAAAAAAATAATAAAAATATATTTCTATTTTATGACCACAGGTTATCTTTTAAAGTAAAAAATAAAAAAACAATTTTTATTGTTATCTTAATAACAGTAGGCCCAAACTTTCACTGAGTTCGCTTTCAAGTAATGATTTATACTAATCATTTGATTCAATCATAATTTATTAATATTCTCTTAATTCCTTGGGAAGTTCGAATTCATTATTCATTTATTTATGATAAAAAAATAAATTTTAAATTTATATGTAAAAAATTACGAGTATACAGTCAGATAAAATTAAATCAACCTTACTCTTAAAAAGTTTTTTTTTTTTTAATACATTTCTCTGCCACATAAATGTGGACAGGAAATTACACTTCTGCCTTTCCTGTTCAGGCGTGGCTGTAAATGTCGTAAGGGGGAATAACTCTTACGGTGTGTGTGGAATTCGAACCCACACTTCTCGATGTGTTTACAGCGTATTGTATACGCTCTTACCCACAAGGCCACCGAGGCCCCTTCTTAAAAAGTTAAAATTTAATTAAATTCTGTTATATTAAAAATATAAGTCAAATATTAATGTAATAAGATTAAAATGAAGTAATAAATAAAATAAATAATAAATAAAATAAATATATTAAATTTTTTAAATAATTGTTACAAATAGATTTTTTCATTCGTTTTTCATGTTAATTACTTATTTAGTTTTTGTTTTATTTTCTTCTTAGTTTTTTGTTAGTTTTTATTTATTTTATTTATTTAATGGCAACACGTTCTCCGCCTTGGATTTCAAAAAATATATATATATAAATTATTTTACAGGCATAATCTTTTACAATTTTCCTGAAACCCTAATTTTTTTCTATAAATTAGTTGGGAAGTCGAGACAAGATAAAAGTAGTTTTATTAAAAGACATTTCTTATAAAAGTACTGTATACAGACAAGACAAGACATTGGGAATACTATACATTTTATAAAATACATATTTTTATAGAAAACCATTTATCAAAATATATATTTCTTAAAACGCCAATTTATTTGTTTTTTACTCCATAGCAGAACTCCCTCTTGCCTAACCAGTACAACAGTATTAAAGGCCTCCTAACCTATTGTTTGGCCAAAAAGATTGGTGATGTTTAGCAGGTTAAAATCCCACACATTTATAGAGAAGTCCTACTTATATTACTCTTCTCTAGCGTCTTTCGATGAATTTAATCTACACTGATAAAAATGTAATTCAGAATTTACTCTTTTTTCTGAAATTTAATTTTTCAAGAAGAAAAGGATCTCCGTTTCGTGGTCGTCTTGCCCTTAAAGATATTTTGGTCCATTATTATTTTTGTTAAACAACTTTTTGAAAAATCTCCATTTTATTTAAATGGGAGATTGTAAAGTGTGGAATGTTACAATATTTTTTTTGATATAAAGTGTACGCTACCAAAATTTGGTATTTTTCTTTTTTTTCCTTTTTTACTTCTTTTGGATGCATAAATTAAGTATAGCTTAGTATATTAAGCTTAAAACAAGCAAAAATTTGAATGAAATGATATTTTTTAATTACCACCACATTTTACCTCACATTACATCACATTTTAAATAATTGAATCGAAATGTTCTAAGTCGAATTTGATATGCATTTTTAAATAGACATTTTATGTTACCAATTATCTCGATAACCATTGAAAATTCACCTATTACTTAAAATTTTTAAGTTTATGTGCATGTTACCTGTCACTTCCTAGCATAGTTTCAATTTATTGCGGTTTTTTTCCTTTTCACACCTATATAAGAAGTATATGGCATCCACTACGTCGTTTATTATTGATATTAGACTAAGAGTCAATTTTAATTTCAAAACTGCGATTTAAAGTTGTACAACCTGTATATTATTGTAAATGTATTGTATTGTATTGTAATTTTAAACGATAGCTGGACTAAATTTTTTTTGCATCTTTTAATTCATTTTTTTTTTTTTTAATATACATACCATTGTTTATTCTTTTTAAATAATTATGTTTTTTTTCTTTCAAATGATATTGAATTTAAGATTATGAAAAATCATACAATAGACTAAGAATAATATTATATTTACATATGTATACATACAATATATAAATACATACATATATGAATACATAAAATAAGTTTATAGAATAGAAAAGAAAAAAGATTCAAGGATAATTTTATTATTGTAATGCATATATTCATATGTACACACAATCCACATATAATGTACATATCTATATAAATAAATAAACATTTAAACATGATTACATACATATATATTGTTATTATTTTCAAACAAATAAAATTTTACATGTATCAATTCAAATGATTTCTATTTTTTTGTTTTTTTTTATAATATTTTACTTTTCAATTTTTCTATTCTTCTATTATTACTATTATTATTGTTATAAAATATATTTGGATGTGTGTTTATATATATGTTTATGTTTTTTAGAATAGAATTAAAAAAATAAAAAAAATTTTTTTTTTTTTTATTAAATATATTCATACTTACATATATATTTTTTAAAATACAAAATATGTATTTTTTTTATATGCAGATTTTCAATACTTGATTGTCTGTATGTATATATTTATAAGTATATATACATATATATGTATATTTGTATTCAAGATCTTTTGTATAAAAGTTGCCAAAAGCTTTTATTATTTTTTTATTATTTTATTTTGTTCCTTCTTCTATTTTTCTCTTTGTATTTATGTACTTTTATTCTTTTCAAGAATTCTTTTATACTGTCAACCATTCATAGAAAACAGAAAGAAGTTGTTTTTTTAGTTTTTGTTTCTTTTTTTTTGTGTTTTTTTTTTTTTTTTTTTTTTGACTAAAGCCCATTGGGAAGTATTTCCACTCTTATCCTAAATATATATAATATAAAGGTTGTGAGTTTTTCTTTCCTTTCCTTTGAATTTAAATTTTCTTGTTTTTTTTTTTTCGTTTTTTTTTTTAACGAGGACAGATCATTTTAAAATGCATTATAAAGGAAAATTTAATTTTGTAATATATGTATATAAATTATTAAAAAAAAATTATAAATAAAAAGCTGCTGATGTTCTTAGATACTAATTTCAAAGTAGTTTCATTAATTTCGAATTATACTAGTATTTTATTTGGGAGAAAAAAATAATAATATTAAGAAAATTATTATCAAATAATTTTTAATTTAATCTTTATAACTCACAGTATAAAATTGTAAAATACATTTTAAATTAAACAAATACTGACCTATCATCATTTTATAGGTATGTTAAAGTTCTTTTGAATGGCGAAATGAAATGTTAGAAATTAAAGTAAGCTTCTATATAGATTATTAAATTAAATATTTTGTTTTACATTCTTAAATCGTTGTCATTTACAAAAAAAAAGTTTTTATATGTAACCAAGTAACATTCCTTTTAAAAATGGGTGACATATTTATATAGAAACTCGTTTATAAAATTAACTTTAAGAATCATGCAATTGAAAAGAAAAAAAATTAGGATATTATAAACTATTTAGCATCAAAAAAAAAAGCAAAGACTTCTTGACATTATCATAAGCCTGAAATAATATTTACTTTCAGAAGATGAAGATGAAAAAAAAAACTATATACTTATTAAACAGATTTGTTAATCGAAACGTTTCAAAATAAAAATACTTATTAGATACTTATAAGAAATAGATCACTTAAATATTATATAGTAACTAGGGGCCCTGTATATAACTAACTAGGGAACATAGTAACTAGGAGACATCTAAATTACAAAAAATTCGAATGGGATACAAAATATCTTGATTCTAAAAGAAAACAAAAAAAATCATGATTCTAAACATACATATGTGTATGTATGTATGAATATCTATCGGTATCGAAAAACTAACAAAATATTTAAAAATTAAAATTAAAAAACTGCTGTACTATGTAAAATCTATATGAGTTTCATAAATTGCATTGAAAAATATAAATTTTTCAATATTAATAGAACACTTAATAGAAACATTTTCTAATAATAATAATACAATATACAAACACTCATCCATAGTATACAAACATTAATCCATACATAAATACAAAAAATTTAATAGAGAAAAATAAAACTTCCTTACCGATATCAATATCATTCATCATAATATTTTCAATGCATATTATGATGAAAGATATGATTATCATTTTTGGCAAAATATCATGAACTTTAAAGTGTTATGTTGTATGTCTTATATTATAGAAAAATAAAATATACATAGCTATAATGTATACAGTATATAGATACATACATACAGTTTCTAAATATGATTACTATTTTGAAAAAAAAAAAAAAAAATCGATTCTACTTCGATTTTTTTCTTCCACACACTACGTATTATGACATTATGACAAATATCACACGATCAATTTTTAAATATTATATTTGGTTTAGTAATTCCATAACATTTATAGGTTAACTATTTATGGGTTAATATTATGACACATAATAATACGAGCATGTTATATATGTATTAGATTTATTATTATTATACATATTATGTTAATGTAAATTTTGTAATAGAAAAATCGTATCCAAATATGTACTTGTATTCAAAATTTAGCGAAATGTCATAATACGTAGTGTATGGCTGAAAATTACTAAATTATAATTATATATATAATATGTATAATAATAGCTCTTGTCAATTATAAATAATATTCAACATTATAAATAAACTATTTTAGTATTATAAATAATGAATCGTAACTTTTTTTTTACTGATCTGCTTTGATTTTATTTAGAATTTAAAAAAAAATATTTTTTTAATAACAAATTATCAATGACATTTCATAAAAATGACATTTTCAAAATATATATATTTTTAGAGTGTGACTGGTCAACTGTACTATTTAAGTAATTTCCCTATTCTGTTTATTTTATTATTCGAAGAAAAAAAAGAGAATTTTTTAATTTTACTTTTACAAATAAAATTAAAAAAAAAAATCAAAAAGTATTTAATAGTACTCTACTTATATATTATATATATATGTATACTATATAGTAGAGGAACAAGTAAGAAATTTTACCTCCAAACAAAAATGTTTTGGATCATTCATTTAAAAAAGATTTTGAAACAGAAAAACAAAACAAAAAAAAAATAAAGAAACTTCTTTCAGATGTTTTTAACCGCAATGTTATCATAGAATTTTTCTGTTTCCCAATATTTCATGTATTTTAAATCCTTCATCCTCATTTTCTCTTATTTTCCAATATTTTTTTTTTTTTTTTGTTTCTTATTGTTATTTTCAGTTTTCTTTTTTATTATATTTTTTAAGCTTTGTTTAAAATTTTCACAAAGAAAAATGAAAAGCCATCGTTCAAAAGCAATGCTCTGCTCCCAATTGTAATTTTCTTTTTTGTTTTTTTTTTTTTTTGCTTTTTTTTGTATATAAATGAAAACAATTGGAACAAATGTGCGAACAGAGCTTTTCATTCAAAAAAAAAAAAAAATAAAGAAAAAAAAAGAAAAGGAAAATAAAAACAGAGAAAAAAAAAAAACAAAAGAAAATTCGAATTTTTAAATAAGAAAATGAAAAGCAAAAATAAAAAAAGAAAACAAATAAGAATGAAAATAAGAAATAAAGAAAAGTATAATAGGAATTGTTTTGTTTTGTATTCTTTCTCTTTCTTTTTCTTTTTGTCCTTTTCTTCTTTTTATGTTTTTTTTTTTTGTATTTTTGTTTTGGTTCTTTATTACTTTTATTGTTATTTAAATAGAAAGTCATTTGATTTGCTATATAAAAGAAATTAAATTGAAAGAAATAATTTCTTCAGAAAATTATTATTTCAAAAAAAAACAAAAAAAAAAACACAAAAACAAAAACAAAAGATAAAGAAGAAATAATGTAGAAAATTATTTAGTTCAACATTTTTTATAGATATGATGAAATTTCCTTTAAAAAAAAAAAAAAATTATGGCAATACCATTGGGAAAATAAATAATAAACAGATAGAAAATTATAAATTATTTAAAAAATTAAAGGATTAAATAATAAAATTTTATAAAAATGAAAACATCAAAGCAAATATTAACTAATAACAAATTAAATTGATATACGATAATTTATGAACGCACAGTGTGAAATGTGTTTTCAAAACATGTTTTAAACTAAATTTATGTATATGTAACATAATTGTTTGCCCTCATATATAAATGAAAGGTAATTTATATACAAGTGCAAGTTATTATATATTATGTTTTGATATTATAATTTGTTAAATATATACAAATATCTATAAATACTATTGTAAGAATCAAATCAATCGAAAAAGTCAAAATCAACCAAATAATTTCGTAAGTGTAAGTCAAATAATCAACTTACATATAGTTTCGAATTTGATTTAATTTCTGATTTTTTAAATATTTTAAAATCTATAACAAATAATTTTAAAATTGTATTAAACAAGAGCGTTAAATCAATATAAAAAAAGAAATGTCAACCAAGAAATGTAATGGCTCTCAAAGTCTTCGATTTTTAAAAATTTTAATTGAAAGTCAATTGAAAATTGATTTTCACGACCGTATACCATATATATATTAATATGTATTTTTTGATATTAACCGATTTTAAAGTTCTTCAAATATTAATTAATAATACCTTTCCCCTTTTAGGTGATTTCTTACTAAATATTAAATTAAAAAACAAAACTCCAAGCAAGTTAACATTCAAAGCATATTCAATCTAATAATTTAAAAAAAAAAATTCTAAAAAAAGAGCTAATGAATTTTTTTTACAATATTTTGCCTCAAATTTATAACTGAATTTGTTTGTAAAACATTTTTAATCATAAATCCAACCTTATACTATTTTTTTTTTTTTGTTTACGATACAAAACAATTAAAAGAATAGTTTTTTTTCTGCATAAGGGTTTTACATATCGCTATAACTAGTGTGAGTGTCTAACAAAAAAATCGCCATGTCAAAAATGTTTTAAGTGTTGAAAAAATAAAAAATTTTATCTCTTTGTGTACTTACTGTTTAAATTTAAAATTTCATATTGACTGTAGAAAAAATTTATTAACTTAAACTTAACTAATGGAGCACCGCCATAATTGAATCAATATTCAATTTTTTTTTTTTCGTTTGATTTAGCAAAATACATATACCAATTTATATAACAGTTCAATAGTAATAATATTCAGTTTAAAAAACCACGACAGATAACAAGAGATGAATTTCCTGCCACACTTTTAAAGAAACTTCGGCGAAGAAAGGCGGACTTCGTTTCATTACATGAGATAGAGCATGAGATAGGATACCTTAAATTAATAAAATTTGTTAAGATACTAAATGAAAATTAAAAAAAAAAAATACAAAACAAACCAAAATAAATAATCAACATCAAACATTTTATAAAAAACAATCAAAACAAAAAAAAGGAATCAAACATATTGTTGAATATGCATCTTATACAGTTCCAAACTCATATATATACCTTATACCTTACATTTAATTACTGTTTTAGAATTCACCACAGAATATAACAAAAGAAAAAAACAAAAAAATAGGAAAACAATGACCACAAAAACAAAAAAAAAACAAATTTCCTTTTTTTAATGCAACCACCAATACATGCATGCCTATAATTAAATCTAAATCAAATGTACAATAATAAAATGATTCGATGAATGTTTTACAATACCAGAATTTTTCTTTTCTTTTTCTTTGTTTTGTTTTTTTTTTATATTATCATTATTATTTGTATTAAAAAAGGACATAACCGATAGCATGTTTATAGTTTACACTATAGGAAAACAGTATAAAATATATAATATTATGTAGGAATGTGTGTATGTGCCTATTCTTTTGTAAATATTTTCGATCATAAAATAAAATAATATAAAAATTAAACAATACAAAAACAAAAAGAAAAATCGTCCTTTTTTTTTTCTTCTCAATAGAAAAAAAACATAACTTTACGTATTGTAATGTTTTTCTTTTATATATGTTTTTTTTTCCCCTTTTTTTTCGTTTATCACAAATCATTTATGTGTACTTTTGTCAAAAATTAAATAAAAAAAAAAAACAAAAAAGTAACGAAGAACCAAAGAAAGAAAATGTTCAAAAAAACAATGAAACAAAAGTTTTCATTTTCAATTTTTTTTATTTGAATTTTCGTTTTTCTTTTTTTTCAACCAACCAACCAACCGAACCCCTAAATGACAACAAAAGAATTTTATAGAAAAATTCCAACACCCAAAGAATAAAAACACAAAAAATAAAGTTTATATAATATAAATACACAAAAGAATGGATGATTCTTTTCATCATCATGGCAGTATTGTTATAATGTTGTATAAATATATTGTAGAGATAGATATATTATTGTTGTTTTTGTTTTTTTTGTTTTTTGTTTGATTTGTTTGTTAGAGAGGTACGTACAAAAATCATATAAAAAAAACAAACAAACAAACAGTAAATATTACAATTCACTGCCATCACCATTCATTCACCATTCACCAACAACTAACCAATATTCAATTTTTTTTTTGTATGATTGTTCTTATTGTTTTTTTTTTTTGTGTTTTCTTTTCTATGTTTAAAAATGAGAAAAATTATGCGAAAATGATGTCCTGATTATTATATCCTTGTAAATAAGTTGTGTAACCCTCCTTGAATATAAAAATAAATTTGTGGTATGTCCAATAATCCAATAATCGTATAAAATATTATATAAAAAATTGAGTAAGAGGGTAAAATGTGATAAAAAATGTGGTAAAAAAAATAGATATATGTATTGTGAATGACCAGACAATATAATATTATGGAAAGAAAAACCTAATATAGTATCGCTTAAAACCTCCAATGGTTTCTACGAAATTACGCGAGAGTCGCCATCCAACCTAACCTAGACAATAATTATTGAAATTTTTTATTATTGTTTAATTTTTTTCTTTTTTTTATTTTCACTCTAAAATTCATCTTTTTATGGTTTCTTTTTATTAAAATTAAAAAAAAAAATGTATTTGATTAGAAAGGAGATGGGAACAAAATAAAATACAAAAAAAGAAAAGCCAAACAAAAATAATTAATCAAAAGAATTGAACGCCCAAATATATGCAATTGCTTTTAATTAAATAATTTTTTTCTTTTTATTGCATTTCTCTGCCACATAAATGTGGACAGGAAATTAAACAGCCTTTCCTGTTTAGACGGGGCTGTAAATGTCGCAAGGGGAAGTAACTCTTACGACGTGTGTGGGATTCGAACCCTCACTCCCTCGGTGTTTACATCGTATTTTATATGCTTTTACCCACTAGACCACCGAGGCCAAATTTAAATTTTTTATACATAATATTTGGGAGGAGTCTCGGTGATCAAGTGGTTAAGCACATATATGATGTACTAACTGGGGTAGTGCAGGTTCAAATCCTGCACAGATAACAAGTGTTTTTAATTATAAGCAAAATTACTGAATATGTAATTTTTCTTAATAAATCCCTTTTGCGATGAAATATTAATGCCTTTGTAACCGATGGATATTATAAATGTAGTATCGTAATATTAAAATAAAAAAAAATATATAAAAAATAAATTATTCTTGAAATTATTGAAACAGCAAAGTTAGATTTTTGTTTTTTTTTTTTTTAATATTATAATACTAATTTTAAAGAAGTTGTTTTTTGTTTTGTATTTTTGCCAGTTATGAATTTTTTAGGCAAGATTTCAAGATCTTTTACTCTAGGATGTTGAATTAAGGAGTTAAATTATTTACTTTGTTTACATTATAATTTTATATAATATTTACGTTATACAACAATTTCTAATTAAAAATTAGTTCTGAGCATTTATTTGCTATATATTTAATAGTTACGAGTTACAACATTAATTGTCTATATGAAAAAAAGTTTTGTTTGAATTTATTATACATCATTGGAAGAATCATTTTTTAATATAGAAAAGATTTATTTAGTAGATCAATAATAATTATATCCAACATTAAAATAAAATAATTGTAAGTAAACGATATTAATTGCCGAAAAATTGCCTTTCTTTCAACTAAAACTAAACATGATTAGAATAAACAACATTTAACTTTAAATACTTAAACCAGAAATAACAATTTTTTTTTATTGAATGAACACCACAAGAAATATTTTAACTTGACAACTAAATAGTATTTTTACAAAAATTCAAAAATTCATTAGAATGTTTGGGTGTTTATCGAAACATTGAATTTCAATTTCAAAAAAATCTTTACAGAATTAATTAAAATTCAAATAAAATGCAATCCATTTGAATTAATGTAATGAAAAAATATATGGTAAATTTTGATCGTTAAATTCAAAACTAATTTGTAATCATTATTATAAAATCATAAAATCTAATAAATTAAATTTAATAAATCTAAAAAATTTAATACATTTTTCCTAGGTATACCTTTTAGAAAATTAATAAAAAAATATTTTTCTTTTAATTTATATTATATGTCATATTAGACTTTTGATACACGTATGTATAATAAAATTTTGTCACCAAATTAAAGATCAAACTATAGAACTTTTAATTTTACTTTGATACAAGTAGAAATTTAGCATGGTTATTTAATTTATTTATATCCAAATAAAAATTTCATGGCTAGAACTCCCATTAAATGACAAATTTTGGTGATAAGTATCACAAGACTAACATGATATGACTGTTATATGACTGTTTATGATTCATTAAAATTCAATGTTCCATTGAGTCATGAAAATTAAAAAGACACAATACCTACACTAATAAAAAAAATTCAAATGAAATTTTAAATATGAGTTCTTAAAAAAATTAAAATTCAATAGAATTTAAAATAATTTACCTTGCTTGTATCCTTTTAATTTTTTATTAATTTATCATTTCCTAACTGTAAGTTATAATAAGTATGTAATCCATTTAAGAAAAAAAGTAGAAATCCAAAATGAGTGTTTTAATCCCAATATGTATGAGTATATACATATATATATATGTTATCCCTATATAAAACAAATAAGTTTTTCTAGAAAAATTAAATAATAATACTTACAAGACACTTAATTTTTTTTTTTTTTTAAATAAAAATAAGAACATCTTTATTATTTCTTTTTTTAATGATTATTATATAGTTTAAGATATTTTTTAAAACAAAAAGGCACATTTTCAATCACTTACAACTACAGTCCACCGCTCTATAAACTGAGCTATCGAAGGTATTACATTTTCAATCACTATTATTATACCACTAATTATTATCATTTTTTTTTCTTTTTGTATATATTTAGGAGATAATTTGAAATAATTTTAATTTAAATAAAATTTAACTTTATTTTTTCTTAAAATTTTCGCTTTTTTTTTATGTTTCCATATAAACAATAAAAACTTTTACAACACAAATTAATTAATATTAAAAACTTTCCAAAGTAAATTTGCTATTCAACCTGTTGGTAATTCGATTTAATAGTTCTTATAATCGAATATGATATATGATTGTAGTGATTCCATTTCGATTGTTTTTTATCTTTTTATATAATTCAAATATAAAATAATATAACCTTCTTACACAAATTTCGAATAATAAAATTATATATTAGATTTGATAAATATCGCATTATATTATATGGAACTTGCCAAAATCTAAAAAAACGCGTCAAAACCGATAGTCCGAATAAAAAGAAAAAAAATAATTTTTTTGTAAAACATGTGTTACATTTTTTCAATACAATTTTTATTGTTTGTTATTCCGTTTATCGAAAAAAAAAGGATAATATAGTCCAATCTCACCGTGCATATTTTTCGGCAATTGTATCTTAAGAACGTCTTGTCAAAGACTGTTTATTTAAAATTTTAATTTTAACATTTATTTAATATGTATATTTTTTTATGTTTAAGAAAGAAACTATTATAACAAAAATTTGCGCAATCTCAATGAGAATTTTATGATTTAGCTTTTGTATAACAGTTATGTACAAAATATAAGTAATATAATATTGAATGAAAAAGGATTTAAATAAAAAAAAAAAATTAGCTTAACAACGAATTGAACCTGTTGCTTATTGTTTTATATAAAAAGTTCAGTTTTAAATATGTACATACATACATATGTATTTATGAGTACGCAAGTAAATTCACTCAAAACAATTTGAAATATATGTAGTTAACTTTTTGTGAAAAATTAAAACAATTTGAAATAGTGAACGTTTTATATTTTAGATGTTTTTTTTAGTAATTTCTTAGTTTTTTCTTCTATTTATTTCATAGAAAATCCTCAAAACTTTAAAATTTAAAACTATGTAATGTTTCAGTTGTATAACCACCTCTAAGCAATGATAATAATTACTCATTAGCTATCATATAATTTTGTACGTTCGCATGATATTTGATATAACTATCTATAATAGTCAAGTCTTTACAATTATGTATTTAAAAACTATTTGTCAAGTCATTCATTAGTATACGATAGAGACCGTAAAAATTAATCATGTATGTATGTATGTATTAAGTAAAAAATTTAATTCTAACCATCAACAAAAAAATCGCAACTAAAAAATTAAAACGCAGACATATATTCTTATGTATTTACTTACAATTGAAACTATTGATGCTCAACTAAAAATTCGTCGTCGTCAAGATTAAAATATTTCACATTCACAACTATATTTTAATTTTTTCTTCCGTTACAATTATGTTTCATTTGACAAAAAATAGCTGAGCGAAGCGAATTTCGCTGGTGGTCGATGGTCGGAATTGTGTTTATTACTTATAAATCATTAGTAATAATTTGGCGTTTTTCAAATGATATCTGTCATGATTTATGATATCGGTTGACTGTATAGTAGGGTTGGGATTTTGTATATATATACGTATATTTATATTTATAATCATATCGAAAAATAAACGAATTTTTTTATTTTGCAATTGCATTTGAATATAGTCATAAGTAAAGTGTGAACAAGTGTAGTCTGTGTAGTGAACGATAGTGAAGTGACTTGACTAGTGAGTGCAGTTGAAAGGTTAGAGTAGTTTTTCCTCCCCAAGATCTACAAAATTCATGTTTTCCTCTATACTCAAGAATCAAGTTTTCACGTTCTCTAAATTTAAATTTTTTAAATTTTAAAATATACCCTGAAAATATAAGTGTATTTTTAATAAAACAAATATTGATGATTTTCAAGCATTTTATTTTTCTAATAATGACGAAATATGTAATTAGAAATTATGAACATAAAAATTAAACAAATTCATTTTTAAATGTAATGAAAATAATTAAAAAGAAATTAAACGACTTTTACTTTCTGTAAATACCTGAAACAAAAAAAGGAATAGAAATGTATTTGTATTAAGTTTTAATTTTTGTTAATTTTATTTTATTACTTTTATTTTCACAAGATACCGATTCTTAAAATAAAAACTTTGAATTTACTTCTTGTGTTCTAATTTAAATTTTTATATAGATTTTTTCAATAAATCCTTATCACGCTGAATTATTTCTTCTTTGCGATTTTTTTGCGCTTCAGATATCGCCTTTTCAATGTCTTCAACAGATTCTTCATGCATATTAGCATTATTTTTCTCTTCGTTGGTATAACTACTGTTACACTTTTCTTCATTAGCATTGTTATGAGTTTTTTCCTTATTACCTTCGATTTCATTTTCGTCATATTTATCATGAGCCCAACGATCTTCGGTTCTTTTGACATCTTTGCTACGTGAATGTCTTTTTGCAGGACTACGTCGAGCTCTTTCCATACTCTTGCTTCGAGAACGACTTCGACTTCGGCTTCGACTGTATCGATTGAAACGTGGCGATCTAGGTCCCCCCCTGTATTGCGCTCTACCTCTATATCCACCAAAAGGACGACGACTTCGAGATATCCATCTACCACGATATCCACCTCTATAATTACCACCTCGAGGACCTCCCCATGGCGATTCAGATCTAGAACGACTTCGGCGTCCCATTGGACTCGATCTCATTCGATCAACTGAACGCCGCCTAGGCGAGCCTGAAGGAGAACGTCTACGAAAACGAGGAGAACGTACCGGAGAATATCGACGAATAGGAGAACGACGCCTATTTGGTGACCAACGTCTTGGAGATCGCGATCTTGATCTGCGATAATCACGATAACGTCCTCGTGATCTTGAACGAGACCTTGATCCAGACCTATACCTTCTGTATCGACCACCGGAACGCGAACGAGAACGGGAACGTGATCTTGAACGAGATTTTTTTGTTTGATTCAAATTGAGATTTTCAATTGGTTCAGCTAATCTAAAGCAACCAAATTTATCTAAAACTATAGGTGGTCGAATAGCAAATGGTTTAATTTCAGGTTTTGGTATTGGGACAGGCGGTAAAAGCGGAGCTGGAGGCACTGCAATTTTGGGTTGTTCCTTAATAGGCGAAGGACTTTTATTTCCATGAGCAAAAGCCGAGACCATAGGATGTTTTGATCTTTCGTCAATTTTCATACTAAAACTGGAAGAAGTTCCTGGTAAATTCATAAATGATGCTTGTGTATTATTTTCGTTAAGCGTTTGCATACTGCGTTTTTGTATTTGTTCTATTGTTTTTTCATATTTTTGCAAATCACTTGCTAATTTTGCTTCAACATCAAAAGATGGCAACGATTTTATTATTCTGTAAGATAAAAAAAAAAAAAACAATTTATAAAACTGTTGTAAACATTTTTATCGTGAAACATACTTCAAAGCTTCCTTTAAATCCATATTATCAATTCCTTCAATTTTAATATTCTTTTCTTTTTTCTTTCTCTTTTCCTTCTTTGGTTTTTTTTCCTTTTTTTTCTTATCTTTTTTCTTTTCAAAACTTCCGTCACTCTGTTTATTCATATTTTTATGTGCTGAGGCATCAGCAAGTAATTTACGAACACTTGCTTCATAATCATCATCGTCTTGAGTCATTTCCAAAAAATTGCGAACCTAAACAAAAATATGAAAATTATGTTTATTATTTGAAGTAAAAAGCAAATAAAATTTAATTTTATTAATTGTGAATTGAAATTAATAAAAAAAATTTTAAAAACAACTCTACCTTTGCATTATAATCCAATTCCTTTTCAGCTGCTTCTGCATTTAATAAATGAAATGGTTTATTAAATTGGTATCTTGTAGTACCAGTCTGTGACTGATCTTCATCAATTTTGGTTGTATGTTTATTCATTTGGGAAAATGTCTTTTGTCGTCCACTTTTATCAATTTTAAGCTTCTTCTTTTTTTTGGCTTTCGAAGACGATGCTAAAAATGTTTGGATGAGAAAAAAGTAAAATAATTTATTCGAAAAACTTTTCAACAACTCACAAAAGAGGATAAATCTTAAAAACATAAATCAAAAACTGTTATGATCATTCTTTAAAATCATTTTTTATATATATCAATTAATTTTATTCTATTCCATTCTCCTGGAATTTATATTTTAATTATATAGCTTCTTTATTAACTAGTAATTTTAGAGATTTCCTTTATATATAAATTTATTGATGTCATAAAAATTCCTAAAATTTTTTAAAATGTTGAAAATTAAACTTAAATAAAATTAGAATACTTCAGCATTTATGTTGTCCTCAGAAGAACTAAAAAATTAATTAGTATTAAACTTTAAAAAATTACCTGATGATTTACTTGATGATTCATTTGAAGATGACTCCGAACTAGAATCACTATCATCTGATCCACTTGTAGAAGAGTTTCGTTTTTTATTTTTCTCTTTTTGTTTTTTCTTTTTGGTTTTTTTATCTTTTTTTGCATCTAATTTCAATTCTAATGTCATCATTTTTGAGTCAACTGAAATAAAAAAGAAATGGATATGGGTAAAGTAAAAAAAAAAACAATTTTAGAAATTCAAAATAAAAATTTTGAAAACTTTAAAAATAGTTTGAAGAAAAAATAAATTATAAGGAGTTAAAAAAAGTAATTGAATACAATTACAATGAAATACATTTCCATTATTTATAAAGTTTTATAATTTTTTTTTGTAAAATAGAACAAAATAAAAACAATTTGAGTAAAATATGACTTATAGAATAACATTAAAATTTAAATATTCGGCTTGATTCAATATACGAACATATTCAGAATTTTTTCTTCCTCACCTGGTATCATAAAATCATTTGATGAAGCTAATTTATTATTCAAAAATTCCAGAGAACTTTTTGCTTCTTCATGATTTGGAATGATTTTCAAACAATCACTATAAACTTTACGAGCCTTATCTAATTGATTTTCATCTTCATAACTTCTTCCAAGAGCTACTAAAGTTTCTCCCATATATTTTCTTGCGTTAGCGTGATATGGGTATAATTTTAATGCAGTTTCAAAATCTTCAACAGCTTTATTAAATGATCCACTATTTGCATACAAAGCTCCTCTTGCAACAAGACCCTCTACATTCTTAGGATCAATATTAAGTGCTTTGTTTAAACATTGAAAAGCTTCAGTATGACGCCCAACTTTAAAATGTTCTATTCCTTCTGCGACCGACCTAGAAATTAATATGTAATTAATATATATGAGTCTTGTCTTTTTTTTTTAACTGGAATTTAAACCAAAACATATTTATATATGAAAAAATGGTATTAATTTAGCAAAACCTATAATTTTTCCAGTTTTATTACCTAAAAGCCCATTTACTAGCTTGCGTTTGTCTTAATTCGGTAGCATATTCTTGTTGAGGAAAGCGTAATTTGAAATAATTCATGCGTGTAAAATTTTCTTCTGTTTCCAACCCCAACTCGGAAAATAAAATTTCATCATAACTTGGATTAAGAAAAGCTTTTGATTCTTCTAACATTTCTCCAAATGAACTATCAACACTAGCCATAGCACGTCTAGAGCAGAAATATTTTAAATAGATTTGTATATTTAGGAGTTTTTGAAATGTATTACTTATAATATTCTGGCAGTTGTTCAGCTGATATAATACCAAGTGGAGCGTTTGCATCAATTGTTAGGCTACCTTTCATTCCAAGATGCATGCGAGCTGCATTATTATAATACGTTGGTAAAAGATCTAAAACTTCACAACATACGAAATCATGTATAGCTAATGATTTTAAACCTCCTTTTTTATCATAAAACGGTATAATGTGTTTAACATCTATATAAGCCTAAAAATATTTTAAAAAATATATATATATATTTACTTAAAATAACAAAAATTTTATTTTTAAACTTACCTTAATTGGAACATCTACTAAATATCGAATTAATGGTTCACCAGAACATATTACTCTAATTGTGGGCCAACAACTATCAACATCTGTTACTTGCCCGTAAATAATATCACCTGGTTTAATACTTCCAAGAACATGTTGTAAGTGCTCTTTTTTATCATAGATTTTATGAATAAAACTTTCAAAAGGTGGAAGAATAGCGAGACCACCTGCATTAATATTTCAGTTAATATTGTTATGAAAAAGTTCCTATTGAACTTCCTTATTTATTAATAGAGTAGAGCAATTAAAAAAATGATATAAAACTATATACATATACATTATATAAAAATTTACCTTTTAATATTTTTAGTTACAAAATAAAGATTTAAGATGTCCTTGACATTTTAAAAGACAAACCAAATTATTTGGATTTTATGTACATATATACAAAATTAAAACTAAATTAAAATATTCAATTACCAAATTAACAAACGAACGCAACATGCGTTTTATAATAAATTTTTTATTGCTCTTAAGCTTTTATAATTAATTATATATAAGTAAATATCATGGCTAATAATTGTTATTATTACCCATAATAAATATATATATATAGATAAATAATAAAAATAATTACCATTTATATTTTTTTCCCTCCGTCGAGAAGCATTAACCGAATTAATATTTTCTACTAAATTTTCACTAAAAAGAACCGACGCTTTACGTGCAATAAACTGATGTAATTTCAAACGTTTTGCGCGATCCTGAAATGTTAAATTCTTTTGACGATTTATGTACACAGAATAATCTGGTTTAGAGAGTCCTAAATGAGGTAGTTCATCACTACCTCTTTCTCCTTCCCAAATTTTTTGTAAAGGTTGCCCATGAAAACTTAATGCCTTGGCTACCAATTTTGAATCCATGTCGCTGATTAAAATAAATTACTTTAAAATTAATAACAATTTTAAAATAATAAATAAACTTATATTTTTGAAACACTTTAAAATTTTTTTTTAGATATGGAAATTCAGATATTAGGTATTTGAAAAATTTATCTACGTACTTGCATATATGTATGTATATATGTACTTACTTATGTACATATGTATTTATATAAAATAATTAACAAATAAACTTACCGCAAATTGAGGAATAAGAGTTCTCAAATATTAAAATTTACTTTGTGTAATTTTTCTTCTCTATTTTTAAAATAATAACCTTTTAAAACTCCAATTATTTATTAATCTTCCAAAAATCCAGACGATTCCGAATTAATTAAAAAATGGAGTAATTTTGACAATTGTTAAGCGGCATGGCTGCAATTTGACACTTCATATCCTGAAATTTGTGAAATTCAACAAATAGATGCGTTCATTTGAATTGTATTCATTGCTTAATAATGATAATGCTGGAAATAGATGTGCAAAATTCTGTAGGCTGCATCAAAAACTTAGAACAGAATATATGATTTTTTTATATAGGACAAATTCATATATTTCTGCACTACATTTTTTTTATTTATTATTATTATTTATTAACATTCCAGTAATACAATAAAATCTTTGGAAAGTGTTATTTTTATTAGCAACAATTGCTCTCCGCGGACCTATGCTTGTTGTTTCATATCATTTATGAGCATTTATGACTCTACCATTTACATGCAATTCTACCATTTCGAAATGACTACTGACTAGAGTTAAATATGAAATTTAATTGCCAAAATTAGATGGGAACATTTATTTATTTCAAACAAATCAAGGAGTCTTAAAAAAAAATTGTTATAAGAAGTACTATAAATTCAATTGAATGATTGCGTTTCAAGTTAGTTTATAATATTAAAATTTGAAATAAAACAAAAAAAAATAATTACTTTCATAAGTTTGATATTTGTAACTCTCATTAACTCTGCTGGAGTACGTTTCTTACTGTTTCTTACTCAGAGCAGCTTTTATAGTTACACAGAATAGCTGTTATAGGATTAAAAACCACACTTACATACAGAGTTAATTTTACTCTGCCATTTCGAAACGACTAGAGATCTTCTCCATATTTTCTCCATATCGTGATATAGATATTTCATGTATTAAATCGGTCCAAAAAAGATTTCTTCGTTTCACTTTACGCAACCTTGCTTGGGCTGATCCTATACGTCTTCCTCCATATGAAGATAGACTTTTTTTTAATTAATTTGAACTCCCTCCAGTCACGCCGTCAAGTGGCGGATATCATATTCGTTCAGCAGATTGTTTGTTCACGGTGATATCAACTCCCCCTCTATTAGCGAACAAATAAGGTTTAGAAAAAATCTAAATAATTTGAGATCGGTCGAGCTTTTTAATGTGTCACACCATTCTACAGACTATGGCAAATTTGAGCCTATTTCGCGTATGTTAAGAAAGACTAACTCAAGGTCTGAGATCTTCGATATTAGTGTTAACAAATTAACACTGAGAGCCGGACTTTACGCGAGCATGGTTAATTCTCGTAGTCTGCATGATTAGTCTGTTATTTTTAATCAAACTTGCATGTTAGTTTCTTTCTTTTTTTTCTTGTTTCTTATTACCATTAACATCATTACTAACATTAATTAGTAGTTACTAACAGTGGTAATGACCAATTAAGTATTAAGTTCATTTAATATCTAAGTATTATCATTTATTAACATACTAACCCTTGTAAATGATGACTTTTTCAGTTAATTGTGATAGTTCACTAAATGACCAACATAACTAATGCTTGGTTTTAGCAAATGTCTGATACATATGTAGAGATAAATATGAATTTGAACTATCAAAATTAGATTGGAACATTTATTTATTTCAAACAAATAATGGAGTTTTCCAAAACAAAAATTAATTTGAGGAAGTTTTATAAGTTCAATTAAAAGATTTCGCTTGTTATTTCGCTAATAATTTTAATATGTAAATTTATAAGGTTAAAATTTTAAATAAAACAAGTAAAAGTAACAGTAAGTCGATGCAACCGACTTATTTATACCCTACACCTAAAAAATTCAAATTAAATTAAAAATCCATAAGTTATTTTAGTTAGGTATTTAATATAACTAAGCTAAAAAATAAATGCTTTTACAACCTTTGTACAAAATTTCAGATTTCTTATTATTAAATTCGAAAATATGCTTGTTAGGTCTTGGAAAGTATGTGAAGGCACGCGGACCACCACCCCAATTCATCTCAAATTTTAGAGACATCAACAGAGTAGAACATTCTTATATCAAATTTCAAGTTTATATATTTATTAATTTCGAAGATATGCTTGTTTGGTCTTGGGAGTTGTGTGGCAGATACCCGAACAACCATTCTAATTCATCTTAAATTTTGGACAACTCAGGGATTCAGGAAACAACACCCTAGTACCAAATTTGAAGTTTCTATCTTTATTAATTTCGAATATATGCTTGTTCGGTTTTGGGAGTTGTATGGGAGGTACCTGAAGGACCACTCCCATTCATCTTAAATTTTGGACAAATCAGGGATTCAGGAAACAACACCCTAGTACCAAATTTGAAGTTTCTATCTTTATTAATTTCGAAGATATGCTTGTTCGGTTTTGGGAGTTGTATGGGAGGTACTCGAACGCATGGTCCGATTTCGCCCATTTACAATCCCCGCCTCCCCGTCATTGTTAACCTACAGTATAAATTTCATCAAGATAGCATCATTATTTTTTGAGTTATCGTGCGTACGGACATCGCTAAATCGACTCAGGAGGTGATCCTGATTCAGAATATATATACATGTCTATACCTAACTCGCTTCCTTTTGGTGGTTACAAACACCATACCAAAGTTAATATACCCTATACTTAATGTGTAGGGTATAAAAACAATAATGATACTTCATGGTTCGTAAGACTTTGACATTTGTAACACTCCTTAATTCTCCTCGCGAGTAGGATTAAAAAAATTTAACTCTATTAACTCGATTCTGGTGTTTCGACACGATATTTATGACATCAGAGAATTTATTGTACTTTCCTCCGGCATCTCGAAACGACTTTTATCTGTCATAATGGGGCCGGATTCAGCAACGGTGCAAATGAGAAAATTTGACAGTTCTCGTACAAACTTTCAATTTACACTGATTTTCAATTCCGCAAAATTGTGAATGAAAAAATTTGACATTTTCAGTTTGCACGGTGCAAAGTTTTTTCACCAAATATTTATCGGTGCAAATGCAAATGAGAATGCAAACTAGAAAGACAGAATTTTTCTAAATGTAAATTTTTTTCATTTGCACTCTTGCGTAATTGAAAATCAGTGTAAACTGAAAATTTGCACGGGAACTGTCAAAACTTACAGGGAGAAAAATATAGTATACTACCAAACGAATAGAAAAGATGGAGAAAGGCAGGGAAGGAGAGGGATGTTGCTTTATAAGACTTTGACATTTGCAACACTCCTTAATTCTACTCACGAGTAGGATAAAAAAAATTTCTGTTAACTGGATTCTGGTGTTTCAAACGATATTTAGAACATCACAGAGTTTATTTAACTCCACTCCAGGTCGTCGCAGCTAAACAAGTAGACGTTTAAGTAGAATACATTGATTTAAATGGAACTTGGCCAAATAAAAAAGCGACGCAAGAGCGCCGCACAAAGTGATTCTAGAGTAGAGCAATGTTCTGCTTTTATTCGCGTTGACAATAAGTTTTTTTTATTTTATATTGGTTGTTGGTCATAAAGCGACTCTGGAAGCAGTGTTAGAAGTGACGCGAGCATTGGGCCATCACCTTTATAACTACTCCTTGCATATAATCTTTGGTTAAATATGGGTTAAATCATAACCTAATTAATGTAGGTTATGGTTAAATGTACTAAATTGTATGAATTATGGAAGTTTTCGCAATAAACGCTGCCGTGACGAAGTCATATAAAATGTTGTTTAACTTTTTTCGCTTTTCTTTCGCAATTCGCCTTAGCACTGTATCAATGTTGATTGAGTTAAGGGGCCATAAGACCGTTGGTTGTACATACCCACGCCTAACAATAATAAATAAATTATTGTTAGCCGTGACATACCGCATTAAAAATATTCACGATATTTATAGTTCCTTTCTAGAATATTTTCAAATGTCTCAATTTTATCTTCAAATTTATCTCTTTCCATAACCTACTCTTTCACAAACATAACGTTTTTATATCTTCTACTTATGCTTTAAGATTTTTGTGATAAGTCGGTCTATCTAATTTCTAATTTAGCCTTTATGGCTGACGAAAATAAATATGGCATCCAGCGCGAAAAATTGACATCATTTAGGGTATATTATACTGACTATACATGACTACACATACTTACAAAGTGGTTTACTGGATTTTTATGCCCATTCAATTCAACGACACAATGAACATATTAGTATTTCCTTAATTTTTAAGAAATCAAGTTTAGTAGGATTCTAGGTAGTTGATACACATATTTTGAAAGTATACATATCATGAACTCTCTAATATGGTATATATCCATCATTAATTCCTTTATCCTGAAGCGCGAATTGCACAAGATGTAATCCGATGGAATCTAAATGGGTATGTATGAGGTTAATTTTTTATGTGCAACTGTTCATAAACTGTTTCAAAAATATCAAATATTTAGTATGTATTGAATGAACTGTCAAAAAGTTAAAAGTTTATGTATGAAATTTATGAATGAAGAATGAAGTTAAAAAATCTCATAGTAGTTGATTTGGTAGTAGTAAACTAGTAAAGTAAATAGAGAACATAATTTTTTTTTTCCTTGGCTTTAAAATTAAAACCGTTGATTACAATAAATTTACAGTAAAAAGAACAATCCAACAGTATAAAAACATGTTAGGCCCAATAAAACATATATTAAAAAAAAAAAGAATAGTTTTAGCCAGTGGGTCTCCAAGAAGGCAAGAACTTATAAAGAATATAGTAAAGAGTTGTAATTTCAACAAAATTATTTAAATAAATTTAAATATCTTTTTAGGGTTTAGAAGCAGAATTATGTCCTTCAGAATTCGAAGAAAATTTAAATCCAAAAGATTTTCCAGATTTTTCTAGTTATGTTATAGAAACTGCTAATGGAAAAGCAGCAGAAGTTTTTAATAGATTATCTAAAACAAATAATCCACCAGATATTGTTATAGCTGCTGATACTATGGTTACTCTGAATGATGAGTTGTACGGAAAACCTGGAAATTCTGAATTAGCATTTAAAATGTTATCCAAGTTAATAAAAAAAAAATTGATTTTGAATAATTTGAAAATATATATTTATTAATTTTTATATTTAAGATTAGTTGGTAAAACCCATGTTGTTTATACGGGTGTTGTTATAAAGCATACTACTGGTGATATAAAATTTTTTGAATCTTGTAAAGTTACTTTTGGAGATGCTACAACGGAACAAATTCAAGCTTACGTTGATACAGGAGAACCCTTGTAAGATTATTTGGATTATATTTTTTTATATTTAAAAAAAATATGTATATATTTTATATAGAGATAAAGCTGGTGGATATGGAATACAAGGTATTGGTGGATGCTTAATAAAAAGTGTAGAAGGTGATTATTTTACCGTTGTTGGATTACCGTTGTATAAATTATCTTGCGAACTTTGCAAACTATTTCAGTGAGAATTGATCAAAATTAATCTGTTAAGAGGCTTTTTTCAATTTATTTTTGTAATTTACAATATAAAAATTGTTTTAAATTGTGAGGTATCATTTATTAATTATAATTTACATATTTTCCAAAAACTTTCTCAAAAATTCTATTTGATTATCGACGGACGAACTGCCGGTTCCACCAATAACATTATATTGCTCTACACTAGCATTATAATCAAAAATTTTATTAACATCCGAATCAAAGTGAGCAAATTTTGATAGGCTTTGAAGATCTATGTCAGCTAAATCTACATTACTTTCTTCAGCATATGTAACAATTTTTCCCACCGTATGGTGTGCGGTACGAAATGGAATTCCTTTTTTGACCAAATAATAAGTCTGAAAATTAAAAAGTAAACAAATAAACTATTAGATAAATTAAAAATTTAAAATATATATTTACCAAATCTGTGGCTAACATATCTGAATTCAAAGCTTTAAGCATTGATTCTTCTTTAATTTCTAAAGACAATAAAACACCAGACACTATATTTAAAGATTTTTTCGACAAATCGAAAGCTTCAAAAACAAAACTTTTATCCATTTGTAAATCTTTGTTATAAGTGGATGGAATTCCTTTTACAGTCATCATAATTCCAGTCAATGATGCGAATATTTTTCCAGATAAGCCACGTATCAATTCTAAACTATCTGGGTTACGTTTTTGTGGCATAAGACTACTTCCAGTTGAAAATTCATCGGATATTCGTACAAAATTAAATTCTTTTGTAGCATAAATTATTAAATCTTCAGCCAGTCGAGACAAATGCAATCCAATCATGTTTAATATGAAAATAAATTCAACTAAAATTAAAAAGGAACTAGTTATATATATTATAGAAAATATTTTAAATAATAAAATAACTTATAAAATCACGATCACCAACAGCATGCATACTATTTTGTGTTACTTTTGTAAATCCCAACTTTTTTGCTAACAAATTTCTATCAATGTTAAATGGATTTCCAGCTAAAGCACCACTTCCTAATGGAAGAGTATTAGATCTGGTTTCATAATCCAATAAACGTAAACTATCTTCATGTAAAGCAAATGCATGACTTAAAAGCCAATGAGAAAATTTAATTGGTTGAGCTCGCTGTAAATGAGTATAACCAGGCATCAATGCTAATTTGAACATAGTAGCTACTTTTAAATGTGATTGAATAGTTAGTTTGAGGCATTTTTTTATTTCGGAAGTAGCTTTTCTAATCCATAATCGCATATCGGTAATAACTTATCAAAAAATTAAATAGTTATTTTGTTAATAATGGTTATAAAATTCATACTTTATAATGAGAAATAATAATAAATGTTTAAATAATGTTGTTAGTTACCTTGATCATTTCTACTTCGTCCAGTATGCAATTTCTCTCCAACCTTACCAATATGTTCAATTAGGCACCTTTCATTCACTGTATGCACATCTTCATCTGTATCTTGAAAGACAATGGCTTTCTCAATCCAATCATAACGGACTAATTCTAATCCTTTATGAATTTCCATACATTCATTGGTACTGAGTAAGCCAACTTCGGTTAAAATTTCTGCATATGCTTTACTACCATCAATATCCTCAGCAAATAAACGACTATCAACTGGTAAACTACAATTTAATTCTATTAAATTTGAATTCGTTTTTGAATTAAAACAACCGCCCCATAACTTAGCCATATTTAATTAATTTTTGTTTTTAGTAAAGTACAAAGCGAGTTAGCAGTTATCAGCATCGGAGACAAATATGTTAACTAATTGTATGTACATGTATGTATATACAAACATCTAATTAATGACAAATAAGTTATTTTTTTTATATTGGTTATTTTTTTTTATTACATATAAAAAAAACTTAGTAAAAAAGAGTACACATTTTTGATGTTTTTAATCTAAAAGAAGAGCGTTTTTTGTAATTAGAGGGCATTATGGAATTAAGAATATTAAATAATATTATTTAATACTTTTAAAAAAAGATGTTTGAAATGATCTCTTTATAGAAATAATACATGTATGTATGTACATATGTAGTTATTTAGCATTCAAAAACAAAAAAATATGTGTCAACAAATTTGTAAATATTTAAAAAAGTTTTAAAATTATCTCATTTCATATTTTAAACTACAGGTTATCTTTACGGGCTATCTGTAATTTTAAAAAATTGTCAGTTTCAATTTTAAATTCAACAAAAACTTTTATTACCGCTTTGAATACGTTAATAGTAGATTGAATAAAAAATTAGAAACGAGTCAATTCATAGTAGTAGTATTATTTAATTTAATTTTATGCAATATTAATAATTAAATTTTCAAACTTAAGTGCATCAAACAATGATTTTAATTAGTTTCACTAAGTCGTTATTAACGACTTAATATTTTGCTAACGAAAATTGCTTTCTAATGACATTTTTAAAATCGACTTTATTTTAAAAGTAACTATAAATTTTACTTTTGTTTGAAGCTGCTTTTGAAGTTGCTATTAACGACTTAAAATAGGAATTTTTTAAAATTGACATTTTGGTTTGGTATAAAATAAAAAATTTATGAATTTTCTTTAATTATAAACATTATTTATTTTTATGTGAAGTAGCCAAGCAGGGATTTATTCGTTTTTTAAATATTACCATTGATAAATTTATCATTTTTGTTTATTTGTATTTTAATAAGTATTTACATTTTTATACGCCGACTTTAGAACATCCAGCCATTATAATGTTATCGCAGTCAAAATCTGCTGTGTAAACTTCAAAATCAGGTGGCGTTGGTGATTTTATAGAAAAATTGAATTCACTCGGCTCTTTTGGTGAATTTCTCTCTCCAGTTTTTTTCTGTTTTTGGCAGAATAAAGAAATATGTGATTTAGCAACTAAGTATACATTGCCATTGTTACTAAAGTTTTTTGCTTTTATATTATATGTAATATAATATTATTATTTGCTTTTATATTATAATAATATTGTATCCTGAAGCTTAAAATATTGTAGCAAATTCTTTCCATGCCTTATTTTGTGCACTAAAAAACGTAGAATTGTTTTTGCTATATAATATCAATAAACGGTTGGTTCAATAAATCAATTTGAAGGTCTAGCGCGTATATATCTTTAAAAAAAATAGTGAATCTAAATTTAAATATATGTATGTATATGTAGGTATATTGATTGTTCAATTTACTGCTTTTATTTCTTTGTTTTGTTTATTTTCCACCTTTCTATTTTTAAATATTTTAACGTTGTTTTAAAAAAAAATATTTATTGTTTTTTCGACATAATAAAGACTGACTTCAGAATTGCATATATCTGCAGTATTACTACAGTATTACTACTTTTACTACAATGTAGATATAAACCACAAATATACAATGCATTTATTTACATTACATATAAAATTTTTGAAGTGTAAACATCTGCTTAAAATTGTCAAAAACTATTTTACCTTTTTTTTTTTTTTTAAAATCCAATTTAATAATGACTCCAACCAAAAAAGATAACAAAGATCAAAATACAAAACGATTAATGTATATACTAAGCAGCTACAAATTTGTGTATAGGTACATAAAATAACCACTTTATAAATATTATCTGCGTATAACAAACAAATATTGAATGCAAAACTTTGTACATATCTGTGCATATATAAACTTTTTGAACGCTATATCAGATACTTTGTACAATTTTAAGTCTACAGTATATCTACTACTACAGATACTCTACAGTATATCTACAATTTTAAGTCTGGGAAACTATCACAATTCAATTTACAGTCAACTTTAAATTGTTAAATAGTATCATTTATAAAAGTTGACTTTAAAAGTTTTTTCTAAAATTTAAGTTACTGCTAAAATAAAGTCGATTTTAAGAAAATGTTATTAGGTAAGGGCCACTGTTTATTATTTAAAATTTACTAATATGTATATTAAATATAAGAAATTTATTTATATTTTTTTGATATACCTACCTATAATTTTTATGTAATATTATTTTGCTTCAAATTTTTTTATCAGACACAGTCAAGTCTTGTATATTGAACACACGTGTGTTGCGTACTGAAATTTCTTTTCGTTTTACGTCAACACCCCCTTCTACTAATTTGTACTTTTATTTCTTTTGTCGTCTTTTTTCATCGCTCTATTGATCTTTTTGATAATTATTGTATTCTATTACAAGATGTTGGTTCAAAATATTAGTGTAAATAAATTCTTATCTACACACTCCTTAAAATTTATAAAAAAAAGCTCAATTATATTTTTTTATATATAAAAATGTAATTGAGGGGTCTTTATTAAAAACAAAAAAATTACTTTAGGAATAATCTAATTGATATAAATAAAATGACAGGTTTTTTTTAAAACACTTAGTAGTTATTTATTAATTATTAACATTGAAATACGATATAAATCATCAATTACATATTTATAATGAATAAAAATCAAATAATCAATCAAAAGAAAAGAATTGTACTTTGATACAACCTAACTATACCGTTTTTTTTATTGAAATATTAAAACTCATCAAAATAATGTCCTTAATTCAATCAAATCAAAAGGGAATTCAAAAAAAAAAACTAAAAATTAATATGGATTATTATCTATTCAATGATAATCAATGTTTTTTTTTTATTAGGTTAGATAATATAATTGTTATTAACTGTAACATTATGAGTATTTTATCAATAATAACTTGGGGTGGCTACGAAATTTCGCGTTTCAAAATCTCGGATGTTAAAATATCGCGTTTTAAAACCAATTAATTTTTTTTATTTAATCAAATAAGTTTGGTGGTTCAAATAATACAATTGAAAAGGAAATATTATAAAATATAAAATTTTTACTTTTTGGTAATATTTTCTAGGAAAAGAGAGTAACGCTGATTTTGAATACAACTGGAGCATCCCTTCTTATTCACAACCTCACATATACAATATATATATATGTGTATATTTTAGAAAAAGCGAATACCCTGATTTTAAATATAATTAAAATCCTCCTAATTATATTTTATACATACATATTTAAAAATAAACTTAAAATAGTGGGGGCTTCCGTACCCAAATAATTGCTAAATAAATCCGTCCCAAACATTTATTTTTGTAGATATAATACAATAAGGCGTTTAATATAGCTGCACTCCCCAAACCTCCGCTAAACATATTATTGGAACTCAAATTTTATTTCCGATTCTAAAATTCTACGTAATTTTGTACAAACATATATTTTATGATTGATAAAAGCTGATTTTGTAACCAATTCTAAAAATACTTAAAAAAAAACTGTCGACATTTTTTTTTAACATAGAAATTCACCTTTTTTTTTGGCATTTTATATTTAAATTTGTTTGGCTATTCGACTATTCGGCTATTTTTTATTCTACATTTTTTTCTCAACTCCCAATAATTTTTGTATTTTTCAATTTCTATTTTTTTGAGAAAACGCGAGATTTTGATTCACGAGATTTTAAGAGACAAGATTTCAAAACACGAGATTTTAAAAATAAAGAACGAGATTTATAAAAGTACGAGATTTTGAGACACGAGATTCTTATTAGCGAGATTTTGATACGCATCATAATAACATTTTATAAAAATTGAACAGAAAATAAAAAAAAATTCAAATTATTATTCAATGTTTGACGAGGTTTGATTGTTAAAATATAATCAAACATAATGATATAATAAAAATAATACAAGTTGTTGTACAGGTCGTTATAGAAGTTTGTAATACAAGTAATTGTACGAATAAATTAGATTTTATATAGAAGAAAAGAATGCAACGATTATAAAAGAAGATGAAATAATACATACTAATTTTCAGCACATTTCTCATAAAATTAAAAAAAAATGTGCTAATTAGTTTCTCTTTGTGTATTTGTCCGTCCGTTTACAAAAATTCTTTATTGTTTGAGATAAGCCAATAAAAAACTAATTTTTATATATAACATGATATAACGAAGCAATATCTGCTAAAGTTAGAAAGCTTCTTTTTTTATTCAAATGGTTAATTTTGATTTTACAGCTTGATTTTACAGCTTGGCTCTAATGTTAAAATGCTAAAAAAAATCCTTCTCATATATTTTATACAAAATAATGTGCTAAAAATTATGATTTAAAAGCTGAAATTTTATGAACTGATAGCAAAGATTCCAAATTTTATATTAATATAAAATTCGAGATATGTGGGTAAATATTTCATGAAGAAAACTTTAAATGAAAATAGGCATTTTATAGGTATGTATAAAAAAGAAATTTTTTTCTTTAAATCCATCCAATTTATTCCACCATTCTACAATTACTTTTTTAAAAGAAGCTGAAAAAATGTGATAATAAAATTCGTTGTGTTATTTTTTTTGTTGCCTGTTGTGAAGTATATTACCAATCTCATTGAAAGCTTTTAAAGAAAGTTTTATAGTGGTAAAGAGAATGAAGGGTTTCTTTTTTTAAAGTTATTTTTTAATTAAAATATTATTAATATATTTTAAATCTGAATACATCAAAAGATTTCTTAAAGATGAAATTTTATGGCTACCTTTTGATGAATTTGAAAAAAATGAATATTTTTCAAGTTATAAGGGTTTAAGCTTTACCACTATTTAGATTCACCATCATTCCCATAAGAGTACGTATGAATTTTTGCCAAAAGCTTACCACTATTAGGCTTTCCTTTCTACATGTCACGGTCTGTAAAACACTATTGTTACTTGTTAATCGTGGTTATATCTAAAATTCTGTTAGATATATTTTCAATCTGAGAATTAAAAATACCAACATGAAATTTCTGATACATTATAAATCAAGATAGAATGAGTTTTAATAATTTCTGCAAATCAATATTCAAGTTTTCCATTCTTTTAAGAAAAGTATGCTAGAAAAAGGGATATGATGAATAGTGTATAAAGAAGTGGAAATATAGTGAGAGTGAGTTATTAAATTATTTATTCTTATTAATTGATTGGAATTAATTTCATACTAAATTACTATATTAGATTATAGTACCGGGCATAATTGTCGAATTGATTTAAGAAATTATGATTCGAAGTTTTTTTAACGTAAAGTCTAACTAAAGCATCATAATTATTTCAAATCTCTTTTCTCTGATTTTTAACTTTTAACTCAGAATTTTTTATCTACTAATTTGTAAGCATTTGTCGCCTATAGCATTGTTCTAATGTTATTATAATTTAGTTTAGTACAATGCTATTAGCAATAATTTATTAATATTTTACCATTATAATTGTATCGTAAATTTAATCTGAATTGTAATATTAAAACACTTTATCGTATATTCAAAGTTATATCAATAATGTTCTTTATTATACAGAGTTTAAGTTCTCCCTCATTCCATTACTTTCATACAAGTACACTGTAAGCAAAAATTCATCACATCATCACTAATTTAGAAATTAGAATAAGTAGTATTTAAAGAAATACATAGTAATAAGTCATACTTGAAATAAATAACATCGAAGAAAAAAAAATGAATGGTTAAATAATTAAAAGTGGTAAATCGACAGATATACATATCATATTATTTTCAGCAAACTGAAAAGTAGAATAATTGGAAATAATCATCTTGACATGTAGAAGTACTGAAATTGTTAATTTGTTTATATTACGAGCCTTAATCACTATTAATTGATACAGCATGTTTTTGCCATATATTGCTATTTTTGTAATTAATTTTTAAATACTCAAGTAAGTGTTTTAATTTTTATTTATATATTTTCGAAAGACATATTCTTAATATACAATTTCACATCAATAAAATATTTTAATTCAAAAAATTAACATTCGTTGCTGAAATTAATGAAATCACATTATTAAATAAGTGTAAAATCAGGTGACCATTAATAATTGATACAGTTATAAAAACTTAGATTAATACTGGGTTGCGTCACCTTTTACCGTTTACACTTATTACTGCTTCAATTATTTTAAGCATTGAATCCACAAGATGTTTGCATTCATTTGGGGTTATGGAAGACCATATTTCTTGATATTTTTTCTTTAAACCAACTATAGCTCGTTACGGCTCATTCCTGAGTTTCCTTTTCATTAATCTTCAGAGTGATTTTTTAGGATTTAAATCTGGACTAGATGATGGCCAATCTAACACATCTAAGTTGTTATAGTTTAACCAATATTTAGTTTTTTTGGCCGTATTTGATGAGGCCCCATCCTGTTGAAACCTAAATTCTTTGTATGTTGTTAATGTTGATATTGACGGAATTAAGCTTTCTTCCAAAATATTTATATATTTTTCGGCATTTATGGTCCCATCAACAAATTTTAATTTACCTAGGCCCTTAACACTTGTAGCCGTGGAACCAGGAATTTTAAATTTTTTTATAATGTTTACTATGGTGGCTCCAGCTAAATCAATTTTTTTTGCTATTTCACCATAAATCTTTCCAGATTTGAGGTTTTTAATAATTAAATTTCTAATTTCTTCCGAAACTTGCTTTCCGCGTGTCATGATGAATTATAAATGGTATAACATTAAAAATAAAGCATTTTTATAGGTTTAATTACTCTTTCGATAAAAGATAACGTTTTTAATTCTCATCAAATATTTTAAGTTGGAAAATAATTAAAACAATAATAATTAATGTTTTTATAGGTGTATCAATTATTTGTGGCCACCTGATTTCACTTTGTTTTAAAATTGTATTTTATTAATTTAAGAGAACAATGTTGTTTTTGTGAACTAAAATATTGTGTTTATATGTTAATATAGATTAGAGATAGAACTATCAAAAAAATATAATTTAAATTTAAAACTTTTATTTCACTACTTAAAAATTAAGCGTTTAAATAAAAATACTTGAAAGAATTGTGCTGTATCAATTAATAGTGGTTAGGGCTCGTATAACAAATTATATTGATATTTGAATATTTGTTTGTTTAAATCAGAATATTTGCGAAATCTGCTAGTTGTAAGTTATTTTTACATTTAATATTTATTTTTTATTTTAGTGCATTTTGCTGCCACATAAATGTAATAAGAAAATTACATAGCCGTTCCTTTTCAGGCGTGGCTGTACATGGCGTAAGCGGGAATTACTCTTTCGACGTGTGTGGGATTCGAATCCACACTCGCTCGGTGTTTACAGCGCATTTTATACGCTCTCACCCACTAGGCAACCGAGGCCCTTTAATATTTTGTTTCTTACATGTTTATATTTTTTAATTATTTATATAATGATAAGGTATTAATTATTATTTTGCCTTATATTAATTTATAATGGCGAATTAAATCTATAATGGCGAATTGATAAAAGAAGATAAAAATATTTACACTTGGGTTAGAATAAGAGTTTGAACCTGGGCTCCCCAAATGAAAGATCGACACCCTAATTTAATTATTGTGTCATTCAAATGTAAAATGTAGAAAATAAATAAATAAAGATATGCTTAAAGGATAGAAACTTGAACTTCAAAGATAAATAAGATCTTTGAAAATAAGTAAAAAATAAATTCAGAAAAGATTTGTATTAAATGTAGAGAAGGAGTTTATAGGAGTTATAAGGAGGTTTACATGAAAAAATTTAGCAATCTGGATATTTCAGAAAATATTTTAAAGCTAAGATAATGAGTGAAATGTATAAAACTGAGCTTAAACTTAAACTTCACTTTTTTAAACAAAACTACGCTTAAACTCGTGTGTTGATAGTTAAGTTTAAGCTCAGTTTTATGCATGTGACCCAATGGGTCGAATGCATAAAACTGAGTTTAAACTCAAATTAAACGAGTTTACGAGTTTAAGTCTAGTTTTGTTTGAAAAGTGAGATTTAAATTCAACATCGGTTTTTACAGGTACTGTGGTACATAAATGTGCCAGGTAGCTATAACCCCTGTTTCCTGATAGGAATGTGGGGTATACGGGATATTATGTGATATATTAAGTATTTATATATTGCGATATATGAATATTTTTTTTTTTTTTTTTATTATAATTATTGTACCCAGCCGGGAATCGAACCCGAGAGTCGACTCAATGTATATCAATAATATATTTTTGCATGTGTATAATTATGGGTATAGTTTTGTTAATCGAATTGTACTTTATCACCTAATGTTCTTTGACAAAAAAACGTTTCTCAAATTATTTTCAGTATAATTGATTATTTTAAAACCAGTCGTTTGGTATAAAGAAAATATATAATAAAAATTAAAAAAAAAACTAAAAATATGAAAATATGAAGTATGTAAAGTTTAAAAATGTTGTTTTTTCAAAAATTTCTGAAATGGGAATTTGACTTTTTGATTTTACAAATTTGGTCGGTCTCGTAATTTTATATTAAACATTTTATAATTATACATATATGTATAATTACATTAAATCTCAAATTTAATGAAGAAAAGCTTAATTATATGGGATGTTCTTAAAATTAAAAAAAAATGTCTCCTTTAATACAGTTTTTGCTTTATTACATTTAGTAAAATATTTAGTAAAATAAGGCGTTTTTTCAGTTTTTAGAGTTAATTATTAGAGAGTTAATTATTAGATATAAATTAGTTATGTATAGCGTATTCTTAAGTTTTGAGTTAAATTCTTAAATGAGGGTTTTTGCTAGATAAATGAATAAATTAAATCGAAATAAATAATATAGTTGTAAGGGCAAATAAGCCTGCATCTCTATAAATAGTACTCAAAAATTTATTGTAAACAAATAAAATTATACGTGGAAATAAATTAAAGGGTGTTCAAAATTGAGGTATCATTTTAATTTTAATAAAAAAAGACTTTTTTTTTGAAATAGTATATATATTTTTATTTTAATTTATTACAAATAGGTTCCGGTTAATAATGAAAAATTATGTCGGCCAAGTGTTTTATTATTTATAATAATAAGTAATTTTATTATTTATAATAATAATAAAAATTTTCTTTAAGGAAAAAATAATATGTAAAGTAAATATAATAGTCACAATCCTTGGTTTAACACACTGTTTTATTTATTTCATTAAAATTGGGATATTTCAAAACTGAAAATTGCATAAGATAAAACCACAAACAATTAATAATTAACATAATATAATATATGTATGTAAGTAATGCCAGATATTGCTTTTATTATATATATTGAGTTTTATTATTATCGGTTTTAGTTTATTATGCATTTTTTTTAGTAAGCTTATCATAAGATCTAGCTTTTTAGTGCGAGTGTTTAACTATAAAAAAAGTTTAGAAAAATATTTTAAAATCTTTAATTGATAATAAAAATCAACAGGCATCAATATGGTATCCTTAATATATGCAATCCAAAAAAAAAAACTTATATACAATATACATTTTAAATTTTTCCTACATACATTTTGAATACATACATTTTGAATATGATATAGGTACATATAAAATTTTTTGAAATTTTATTATAAAATAAATTTAACAATCCTTTACATATATACAATGTACATAATATATTATATGTACATAGTACATACACATTATTTATACTTATGAATATATTAAGTGTTAACAAAATAAAATAACTTCTTATCTTGTGATTGATTTTTGCTTTTCTTTTCTGTTAAAAATTTTCTTTTAATTTAAAAAAAAAAAAAAAAAGAAGCTTTTATTTTCTTGATAACTTAAAGCTATACATGTATAAATTAATTTGAAATAAAAAGAAAAGCTTTTTCAATTATCATTTTTCTGTTAAATTTCTGTTGTTTTGTTAGTATTAATTTAATTTTTGTTATGAATACTTCGAAATTTAATTAAGAAAAAGATAATAAAAAAAAAAAAATATACAGTGGTAATAAAAATTTTTAATATATTATTAATTAATTGAAGTTAATTTAATTAAAATTTATGTTATTTATATCAGTATTATATCTATATTATAAAATAAAAATTATATATAATTTCTAATTTAAGAATTTTTTTACAAAATACAATGTATACATGTATACAATTAAAAACTTGTTGGGTTATAGTTCGGCGCGATCACGTTTTGTTTATGTTAATAAAGTTCTTTAGTTAGTTAATAAAAAAAAATGTGTACTGTTTACTTATTAATGAATTAATTTTTTAAATTAACAAAAGACAGTTATTTTTTGAAAAATCATATAATTCTAAATAGAAACTAAATATCATTAAAATAAATTTAATACGTATACATATATATTAAATTTAAAAGTGTTGAATTAATTAAAATATGATTTATTACAAAATATGAAATTTTTGTTATAAAATCTAAATGGAAATTTATATTTATTATGATCAAATTTTTACTTTTTAACAAAATATACATATGAATATTATATATAAACGCACATTGTTTATACCATTAAATTAATTAAAAAAAAAAAAAAAAATTGAGAAAAAAAATTAAATATAAAAATATAGGGTAACTCAAAAATATGCTAATTTTCAGTAAATCATAACGAAAACAAAAATATTCTAAGTAATTGACACGTTTTCAAAAATTATTTCAAGTTTTTTTTTAACAATTAAAAAAAATTTGTAAAAAAGAAAAAGAATTTAAAAAGTTAATTAAAATTGAAGAACATGATTGACTTTATACAAATACGTTTTCGAAATTGTGATTAAAATTTAATTAATTTTTGTTTTTTTTTTTTTTTTTTTTATTAGCTTTATATTATGTGTTTTCAAATTTAAACAGTTAAAAGACAGTTAAACAGTTAAAAAAAAATATAGTTTTAATTTTGTAATATTATTATTTAATAAATTAAATTGAAAGATAAAATTTTATTGAAATGGATCAATTTTTTCCATAATATTGTTATTTTAAATTTAAAATATCATATTTTTCAAGTTAGTACAAAATTAATTTCTAAATGTGTAAAACTGATTTACTTAGTTACTGAATTTTTTGTTATGAATTTTCATAAAAATATAAATAATTTTCGCAAATCAATCCTAATAAAAGGGGTGTTAATTTTAAAAACTAATTGAATTCTATAGGACATGCGCATATTATTATTTAATTATTAGAATTTCAATATTGATTATTTAATTTTTATTTTTATTTTTTTTTTTTTTATATTTTGATTATTATTTTAGATATACGCGTAATATAAAATAATTAAGTAGTAAGCATTATTTAAATTTATCTTAAAAAATATGAATGAAAAATTTTTAATTGTTGTTATGTAATTTAATTTAACTTCTTAGAATATTTTTCTGGTTGCAGATAACAATAAGAATTAAATATTACATATTTATTAATAGAATAAAATATTATATATATAGAGAAGATATAATTTCGCTGTAAAAGTTTGAATTAATGATGTTATATTTTTGGTATAGTCGCTATATATATATAGTGTTTACTTTTATGACTTTGATATTTAACTGTTAAATGTTGATTGGCGATCTTTAAAGATTTGAATTTTTATACAAAATTAAGAAAATGTTAATCCATATCCTCAAAAATAATGGGTTTAACATGGTTAAAAGTGGGAATATTAATATTAAAATACAAGTATAAATAAGAGGGGAACAAATTGAATACAATTTTTTAATACTATAAAAGCCTTTAACTTCTATAAAGGTCCTACTTTCCCTACTTTCTAATTAATAGGACTTTGTTAAATTTCGCTTAAAAAATAATAAGGGAAATATGTACTTAAAGATTCTTGCAATTTTATAAAAAATAATAGTAATTTCACATTTAATATGCGATATAAAAGTGAATTTCTGAGTTTTATTCTGAGAAAAGTTTATTTGTCTAAATTCATCGTTTTGTTTATTAATGCTTTCAATTGTCATATACATTATATATAGATATATATAAAGGTATAAAAGAAATAATTCTCCATATAATTTAAATTGAATAATTTATTTGGGAATATCCAAAATAAATTTTAGTTATTATTGTAAGTTTATTAAATTTATATTTTTTTTTCTTAAATATAAAATAAACTTTTTATACTTAAAGTTTAGTTGAGCTTTTATCATATAATAGTTCCAGATAAATGATCATTAGATCATATATTGTTTTTTAATAGTAATTTTTATAAATTAAAATAACATTTAAAAATTTTTGATATTAATTTAAATATAAAATGTTACTATAAAAAAAACACGTTTTAATTAAATGAGAGAACAAAATAAAACAAGATAAAAAGAAAAAATAAGAACTGAAAATTACAATTGACGTGTCACCACTCACCACAAATTATTCTGTGTTATTGTTTTTATTTTTATTATTTTGTAAGTGTGCCCACCTTTATAAATTTACTTAACCGGCTAGTTAAATACACATAATATATAGTATCGACATAATATGTATATCGTACATGTATATGGTAAGTATGTATATATGGTATCGACATAATTACAAAAAAAAAAATTGTAAATAGTATTATTGCAGTGACGTACATAATCAATTAGTTAAGGGTAGGCTGTAACATTTTTATTTTTTATTTTAAAGTGTTATTTTGATATTAACTAAAATTTTTGTAAAAAGTTTTTTTTAAAAGTAATTTTTTTTAGTAAGTTGTTGAATTCTTTTGCAAAAGAACACCATTTTATTTAATTTTAAACAATCACATTAAATTTTTGAAATATTTTTTATTTGAGGCATTTAAATTTCAATGTATATGAACGTTTTAAGTATAAATTGAGACATTTAAACCATATTAAAATTGTATTTCTTTCAGATATTCTAAAATCTAAATCAAAAGATTAAAAGTAGTGTTATTTTTATCTTTAAATAAAAACTTATTAAGATTACGGTATATATTTATGTTGATTAATTGCATATGTTTGGGGGTTAATTTGCATGTTTATATCATTATGAATTTGTTTTTTTAGATGAAATGGTACTACAATAAAATGTAGATTAAAAAATTGTTTTCAATTGAATTAAAAAATAAAATTAAAATATACATATATATGTATATAGAGAAGTTTTATATCTGTTTACTTTTTTTTTTTAATTACTTTGTTATAATTTAAAACTGTGCACGAAAAGTTTCATAGAAAGGTAATTACATTATATGTTGTACACGTCAATATGCAGTAAAATAATACGGTTAAAATTTAATGGGGTTTACCCAATTATTAATTATTTAATTTTATTAATTGATACATTACTTATATATGTTATAGGTAAAAATAATATTGTGGTTTTTTTATGAATTTTGAAACTAAAACCTAAATATTATACATAAATTTAACTAAAAAATTTATATTTTAATTGAATATATGTATGTAAATAATATTTTCCAATTAAAAAGAAAAATAATGCTTTTCTTTGGATTTTTATTTGTTTTTAACAAATGAAAAAATTATGAATTATCAGAAGCAAAGTATTTTTCTGTGGAGTTCTATATAATTAAAACCTTAAATGGAAATTGTTTTAATTCTTATTTTATTTCATATTTTTTGTAGCATTAAGATTCTTATTTTTTGCAGCATAGTTAGGGATGAAATCTTGTCTACTAAATTTTTTTTCTAACAAAATTAACAAAATAAAAAAATTTTGATACTTTTAGGATAAATATAGTGTTATCGTAACTATAATAATAGTGTTAGCATAAAAAGGCATAAAATTCATTGCAATTCCATTGTATATTGTCTTTTTTTATGATAAGGAAAGTTTTCATTTAAAATGAATGTATTAAGGTTAGTTCTATTTACATAACCGTAAACAATAAAAAAATAAACAAACCACGTTTAATTGAAATATTGAATAATATTTATAAATAAAATATTGAATTTACAGCTTTGTTTAATAATAACTTGCATTATTTTGAATTTATGTTCATTGCACAAAACTGAATATATTTATTCTAAATTAATATTGATGCGATTGTATTAATAATATTTTTCCTTACACAGTTAAAAAACCGTATCCGTATAATAATATTTTAAATAGCTCTCTTTTTCCACAGAACGTTTTGTTTAAAATATAACCCTCTTGTAAAAAAAAATTAACTAACTAAATCTATCTATAGTTACTTAATTAATGGTTGTAGAGTTTCAGAGTATTTGTTTAGAAATGATGTCTTATGTATATGAAATAATGTCTTATATGTTATGTATATGTTTCTAATTGAAAGTAGATTATTTTTCTTAAAATAAACACCCCCAGAGAAAAATTAAAAAAATTCTGTATAAATTCTGTATAAAAACAAAATATCTACTTATTGGTGTTATTTTACCATTTAAAATCATTAAATATTTTTAAATGCGTTATTTTCAAATATATATAGTATTAGATATTCAATATAGGCTAAAAATGTTGAAGGTGTTAATAAATTATTTTTTAATAGCTGACAACATAAATATGTTCAGGCATTTCAATATGTAATGAGATTTTAAGACATTTTCCGTCAAGCATAAACTAAATAAATATAATTGAATATTACTCTGTTTTATATAAACAAAGTTACTATAACAGATAAATAAAATATTAGTTTTATACCAACATAATGTATAGATTATAAACCATATCAACGTTAAAGGTAGAAATATGTTAATTTAATTTAGTAAAGGGACAACCATAACAAAATGACGAAAATATTTTAAAAAAATATATAAACTAAGTATAATTAAATAAATTCATTAAAATTTAATTTTTTTTTGTGGAGTTAACAGAATTTTAGGATATGAAAAAACAAAAATTAGTAAATATGTATGTATATATGTAAATCAAGAAGCCATTTAAAAAAAAAATAATTTAATTATGAAAATTAATTTAGTAAAATAAATATGTATATTAAGTTTCAGAAAATATCAAATGAAATAAATATACCTATTCAAAACTTTAATTTGAAATCATTTTAACGTATAGGTTAAAATTAAATATAACTGCTTTCAATATAGGCCCAAGCATTTGAAACATCCTAGGCCAATTGGTTAGATCGAGCCTCATCCACTTTAATAAGCAAAAAAAAAAGGAATAACTAAAAATACTTTTTTAATTAACCTAAAATATGAATTACTATAATAAATATTATTATTTTTAGATTAGAAATTTTTAATTTTTATTAAAAATTAACACATTGTATATTGATTACATTCCAGAACGTAATGCAAAGGTATATTAAGTAATTATTTCTTGTAACAAATTGGAAAAATATTCGATAAAAGATCTCGCGCTGCAGTGGATTAATGTATCAGAAAGCGACATAGCTAAAACTCTTTCCCTAGTTTTATTTGTTTATGACTATTAAAAAAAGTTTTAAAAACTAGTTTTATGATCATTAAAGATGTAAGCTAAAACGTTGGTTTGACAAATTTACCTTTTGTTTTTTATAAAAATAATATGTTTTTATGAACCTTCATTTTTATATAAGTATAGGATTTTCCAATTTGACTGATATGATTTCTTTTCAAAAAAAAACACACTAATTGTTAAGGAAATACAAATGTTTTTTATTTAATGTGAAATACAATCGATACAATTAAGTTCTGAATAAAATGTCATTCAAATGGCCTCCACGACTTCTTTTGCAGGAACGAATTCGATGAACCCAATTTTTCCACTAAATCAATTGAGCACTTTTTCCACTAAATCAAGTCGTATGACATAACAAAACTGACGATTCTGGTGCGAAGAAAATCCACAAATTATTCATGAACAACCATTACATTCATCTAAATTGACAGTTTGGTCTGGTGGAATCATCGGTCCGTACTTCTTTCGAAATGAAGCTGGTTACACCATTACTGTCAATGGAGAGCGGTATAGATCGATGATAACCAACTTTTTATGGCCGAAATTGCAAGAAGTTGATCTTGACAACATCTGGTTCCAACAAGACGGGGCTACGTGCCACACAGCACGTGCAACAACCGGATTATTGCGATAAAAGTTTGGAGATTCGATTATTTCAAGGAATTGTGACATTGAATGGCCTCCAAGAAGTTGTGATTTAACATCATTAGACTATTTCTTGTGGGGTTATTGGAAGTCATTGTTCTTTAGTAATAAACCAGACTCTCTTCAAGCTTTAGAAGTCAATATTGAACGTGCTATTCATGACATACGACTTGATTTACTACATTACATTAAATAAAAAACATTTGTATTTCCTTAACAATTAGTGTGTTTTTTTTGAAAAGATCACTCAAATGGGAAACTCTGTATATACCATATTGATAATTTACGTTTTATATACTTATGTATCATAATTTTAATTTACTATAAAATAAATTTAAGTCTTATGGCGCCCTAGATGATTGATTTAAAAAACATTTTTTTATATATTTGAAGCCCCAATTTTCAGTTCGCTCCGAGCCATTTTCTTACTGGCTCAGTCTTAGGGACTTTCCTAACTGTTTTGTTTTTAAACCTAAGTTTTTTATTCAAATTTTGATTAGGTTCGTAAAAGACAAATTATCCTTTAAATAAGTTCAGTTGAATTCAGGTTCAGTTGAATAACATTTAAAAACCTTGTTTCAATTTTTGTTTTTATGAAGCAAAATATTTTATAAGTTAATTATTAAATTCTTTGTGCAACCTCTAAATTTCTACCCTAACCACACATAGTTTTTCACACATGTACTATTTTTCTATTTAGGAATATATAGGATATGCATATAATTGTATAAATTAATTTTAAATACATACTTCCTTTTTTACAAATATTAATATATAAATATTGTACACAATATAATACTGTCAATATTAGTATGTCAATATATGTTCTGTCAATATTAGTATGTAAAAAAGTCAAAGGTAAAATACCTTTCGTTTTGCTTTATATAAAATGTTTTAAAAACAAGTAAAAGTAACAGTAAGTCGATGCAACCGACTTATTTATACCCTACACCTAAAAAATTCAAATTAAATTAAAAATCCATAAGTTATTTTAGTTAGGTACTTAATATACCTAAGCTAAAAAAATACATGTAATAATCCCTCCCTTAATACAGGTAGTAAGGGAGTCAGTATGACAACGTAAATGTTTTTGAATCTATAGAAATTGTGCAAATGCACAGGGGATTTTCTAGTATAATGTAAATTTGTAGATTTAGAAGATATGAAAAAAGGAGTTTCCAGTTTGCAGAAATCTTTTTTTCAAAAAAAGATTTATAGCAAAATGTCAATTGACAAAAAATTTTTAACAAAAGTACCGAAGTACCACTTTGCAAAAAAAATTTTAACAAAATAGTATTTAAAAAATAAAATATGGTTGATTGTTGAAATATGTATGTATGTAAAAAAAAACATAAAAAATTTCATATGTTTGTTATATGTTTGTCAAATATCTTTTTGCGAAGTGTTTCATTATGTCAAATGGAAAGTCAAATGCAAAATATCAAAATATCTCTTTAGCCAAAAGACATGTATTATGAAAAAAAAACGTTTTGCAATATTTAGAATTCGGTTAATTGTACAAAAACCGATGAAAAGCCATTGTTTATTACTAGATCTTACGGTGTTGACTTACTGTACCTATATAAAAAAAAACATTACTATGAAGATTGTCAATTAATGTCAAAAGGTTAAAACCATAGATATACTACAAATAAAACGGAAGGAATGTGTAGTCGTCTATTTTCTTCTTATGTACTTTCCTATCTGTATTCCTTCCTGCATTTTACAATATGTATGCATTTCGTTCACACAGGTTTTTATATTTAAAAAAATAATGTAAAGCAATTTTTCCGAAACAGTTCTATTTAAGAGATTTTAGGTAGTTATATTACTTAATAATTTACATGTACATATATTTTTTAAAATTAAAATTTAATTAAATTAAAGTTATTTAAAATTTTAACTATACTTGTAAAGTAGTAAAATAAGTGATACAATTCTTAAAAATATTAGAAATGTAATTTTTTTCATCTTTTGGGAAACCTGAAAAAACTAAAACAAAATGTTGTGAAAAGAATCTATTTGTTTTTTTTTAAAGTTCATTCAAACTGTAATTTTAAGAAAATCTTAAAATACTGTAATTTTATTTTGAAAACATTTTGAACGAAAAACTATTTACAGAATGTAATCCTTAGCAGAGAACAGTAGCAGATTTAAGAGAGTTAAGCATTAAATATTAACAGAATACAATTTTATTATAGTAATAATAAAATTTAATACAATTCTTTTATTATAGTAATATTCAATTTTTTATGAAAAGTTATTTTAGAAATAATAGTTGGAATACCTAGGTATAAATATACATATATAAAATACATAAAATGAAATGAAGAAAGAGTACAGGCAAATCAATCAACGTCACTTTTTGGAGAAATTGAAAAAATTGAATTAAAATTTTCAAAGACTTGTTACGTAAAAAAAATGTTCTAAAAGTGTGTGTAAGCAAGTTTTATAATTAACGTTTATCTTATTCTTAAAGAAATACAGCATAAGGAAATTAAAAAAGTTAAATATTTTCTTATTTTATAAAAAAAAAAAGAATTTTAAAAAAGTTCAGTTTTCTACGAAAAAACAATCAAATATCAAAAACTTAGGAAAAAACAATAAATTAACAGAAAGCAAAAAGATAGAGTTATTCGTTAAATTTAAATTTTTATAAGTTCAATTATTGCTTAATTATTATCGTCTGTATCCGAAACTTGATTTGAATGCGGCAGTGCTTCAAAAAATCGCTGTGTTTCGCCTCTGCAAAATTTTCATGAAAATGGAATTAAACTAGTGTAAGAAGGCTCTAAATTATGTGAAAAAATTTTGAGTACTAAGATTTTTATTTTTAATTGAATTGCATGGGCTATATTATAAGTGTTTCTTAATTGAAGTGTCCTACTGTGTTCCTTTGTTATGAAGATTTCAGAAATTGATGTCGTTGCAAATGGATATTTTTTTATAATCGATTTGTTCCAAGTAACGGCCCCATTTTTTGAAAATATCTTGTTTACCTTTAATAATGAAAAAGGGCGAGTATTTGATCCGTGAAGATTTAACATGGTCGTTCCATTCAACAGGAAGTTCCATATTTTAATGCTTATTAACGTTTTATTAATCCCATATTTTTGCCACATTTCATGTAACTATGGCCTCGAATGGGATATGATATTCTAACCGAATCGAATCGAATCGATTGAAAATGTTAACAGTAATAACGGTAAAATTTTTGTTTTGCCCTGCACAAGAGTCAGAGAAAAGATGTATGGTTCGAACTTTAGAGGAAATGTTATTTTTGAAATAATAGTCTAATATTGATGTTACGTCATCAGATTCTTTCTTTGCAATAGTTTCGTCATAAGTAAAAAAAAATGCTTCACCTTAAAAATAATAACAAATAAAACGTTATACAGCTTTATTCACATTTTAGTTATATTAAGATAACTAACCACTAGAAAGGACAAGAATATTAAACATATAAAAACTTAATTGTCTGCGATAATACACGTCATTTGTTGAAATGTTAGGAACTTGTAAATTCTTCAAAACATATATAGATTTAGTTTCTTCATTTTTTCGTGCTATAGCTTTTTGGCACCCCTTTTTCGTTTATAATATGTATTTGTCTTTAATAAATGTAGTCTATTTTAAGGAAAAACAAGTAAATGTAACAGTAAGTCGATGCAACCGACTTATTAATACCCTACACCTGAATAATTCGAATTAAATTAACAATCCATAAGTGTTTTTGGCAGCTGCTTGAACTTCTTCCCTTTTCTGTCTTATTCAACTCGAATTTCAAGAACGTAAAAGAGGCATCCGCTTGGGATATGCTTGACACCCTTGTATAAAATTTTAAGTTTCTATCTTAATTATTTTCGGAGATTGGTAGTCCTTGGGATGTTTGTGTCAGCTACCCGAATTGCCACTCCAATTCATCGAATCCATCTCAGGAACATAAAGAAAACTTGCCAGAACACCATTCTATTAAATTTAAAGGTTCTACTTTTGTTGGTTTTGGAGATATGCTCGTTGCTCTTGTGCTCGTCCGGAAGTTTCCAAAATACGAACCCATGGTTCAAATTCTTTCAAATGTCAGTTTCCAATTTTACAGAAAAGGAAACATAACAGAACACCTTTGTACTAAAAATAAAAGTTCTATCTTTGTTGGTTGTGGAGATATACTCGTTTGCTCTGGGGCTCGTCCGGAAGCTTCCAAGATTTGAACCCATGGACCAAATCCTCACAAATTTCAGAAACATAAATCAAACATGAAGAAACACCATTCTGCCTAATTTAAAGGTTATATCTTTGTTGCATTTGGAGATAATATCATTTGCTCTGAGGCTCGTTCGGAAGCTTTCAAAATCCGAACCCAAGGACCAAATCCTCTCAAATTTCAGAGGCCTAAATCATACATGAAAGAACACCATTATGCCAAAAGTAAAGGTTATATATTTGTTGTTTTTGGAGATAATCTCATTTGCTCTGGGGCTCGTTCGGAAGCTTCCAAAATCCAAACCCATGGACCACATCCTCTTAAATTTTAGAGACATAAATCAAACTGGAAGAAACATCATTATAAAAAATTTAAAGGTTCTATCTTTATTGGTTTTGGAGATAATCTCGTTTGCTCTGGGGCTCTTTCGGAAGTTTCCAAAACCCGAACCCATGGACCAAATCTTCTCACATTTCAGAGACTTAAATAAAACATGAAAGAACACCACCCTGCCAAATTTAAAGGTTATATCTTTGTTGGTTTTGGAGATAATCTCATTTGCTCTGGTGCTCGTTCGGAAGCTTCCAAAACCAAACCCATGGATCAAATCCTCTTAAATTTCAGAGACATAAATCAAACACGAAAGAACACCATTGTACCAAATTCAAAGGTTCTACCTTTGTTCGTATTGGATATAATCTCATTTGCTCTGCGGCTCGTTCGGAAGCTTCCAAAATTCGAATCCACGGTTCAAATTCTTTCAAATTTAAACTCATGGCCAAATCCTCTCAAATTTCAGAGACTTAAATCAAACATGAAAAAACACCATTCGGCCAAATTTAAAGGTTATATATATTTGTTGTTTTTGGAGATAATCTCATTTGCTCTGGGGCTCGTTGGGAAGCTTCCAAAATCCAAACCCATGGACCACATCCTCTTAAATTTTAGAGACATAAATCAAACTTGAAGAAACATCATTATAAAAAATTTAAAGGTTCTATCTTTATTGGTTTTGGAGATAATCTCGTTTGCTCTGGGGCTCGTTCGGAAGTTTCCAAAACCCGAACCCATAGACCAAATCTTCTCACATTTCAGAGACTTAAATAAAACATGAAAGAACACTACCCTGCCAAATTTAAAGGTTATATCTTTGTTGGTTTTGGAGATAATCTCATTTGCTCTGGTGCTCGTTCGGAAGCTTCCAAATCCAAACCCATGGACCAAATTCTCCTAAATTCCAGAGGCCTAAATCATACATGAAAGAACACCATTCTGCCAAAAGTAAAGGTTATATCTTTATTGGTTTTGGAGATAATCTCATTTGCTCTGGGGCTCGTTCGGAAGCTTCCAAATCCAAAACCCATGGACCAAATCCTCTTAAATTTCAGAGACATAAATCGAACGGGAAGGAACATCATTGTACAAAATTTAAAGGTTCTATCTTTGTTGGTTTTGGAAATAATCTCATTTGCTCTGGTGCTCGTTCGGAAGCTTCCAAATCCAAAACCCATGGACCAAATCCTCTTAAATTTCAGAGACATAAATCGAACGGGAAGAAACATCATTGTACAAAATTTGAAGGTTCTATCTTTGTTGCTTTTGGAGATAATCTCGTTTGCGGAGATTATCTCCAAAAGCCGGAATCATTCGGAAGCTTCCAGAATCCGAACCCATGGACGGATTTTGTCCAGATTCGAACTTAGCCTTTCTTTCGTAATTAGTAACCTACTATATAAATTTCATCAAGATAGCATCATTATTTTTTGAGTTATCGTGCGTACGGACGGACGGACGGACGGACGGACATCGCTAAATCGACTCCGGCGGTGATCCTGATTCAGAATATATATACATGTCTATACCTAACTCGCTTCCTTTTGGTGGTTACAAACACCATACCAAAGTTAATATACCCTATACTTTAGGTGTAGGGTATAAAAAGAACTTTTCAGTTGTGCAATTTTTTTTTTAATGTGATGAAATCAATAAAAATTTTTACCATATAATATCTTAATTATTAATAATTAAATAAATATATCTTATATATTAAATGTCTCTTTGTCGTGCTAAATTGTATATTGTTATTAAAATGAAAGTTTTAAATTATTTTTCATTTACATATGTAGGTCAAAAGAAAAAAAAAATTAGTTGTTCAACTTATAATATTAATAATAAATCCTATACTACTTGAATATGTTATTTTTTTAATTTATAAATTTACCTTCATTTTTACCCTTACCATTGTATAATCTGGTATAATTTTATGAAACCATAAACAGTTTTGCATTGAAAATAATTTGCAATAAGATTTGTTTTTTTTAAATGATTTTATTATATTATGTTTAAGTAAATCAGTTGTCTTAATTGTATTTCATTTATTGCAGATGAGCTTTATTGCATTTGCATATTACATTTGTAGCTTTAAAAAGAGCCGTAAATTAAAGAAAAATCCCTTGTTATAATATATATGTCATATAATTTATATACTCATTAGTCATAAGTCATAGGGCGTGGATCAATATATTGACAAAGATTATTTTGGAAAAAGCCGTTAAAATAAATTATTTAAATAATTTCTAATAAATTATTTACCCACTAAATATTCCGTATATGTTAAACTATAATATAACCCACGACTTCTGAACACCTGCTAATCCAATCATTGACATCTTGACTAAATTTTAATGTAAATATTTATAAAATGTAAATTTTAATTTTCGTATAAGTTTAAAATAGGTTCGTTTACACATGGTTGCTCTTTATAATCTATCTAGAAATAACAATTAATACAAGTAAGATGGCATTTTGATACCATTCCCTTGAATTTTTGGTTACTAGCTATATTCTATAACCAGTCGGTAGAGTTAAGAAATAAAATTAGTTTTCTAATTGAAATGTCTGAGTAAGTAGGGAATCCCCAAATTTTTTGTTTGATTCTGAGTCAAAAATTTCAGTTGCCTAGGTTCTGAAATCCATTCCCATTCTAGTTGCCTGGGTTCCTATCAGTTAACCGTAATTAATCCTACGGCTCTTGCAGTGCTTTGCTTTTACGACTGTATAGGTTAGGATTTGGATCCTGTATAATATATGGATCGGGTGTATTAAAATTGCTCCTCCATTTGTAACACCTCGAAATAAGCTAGCTAGATATATCTTCAAAGGTATAGATCGGATTAGAATTAAGCTTTGTCCGTCCGTCCATCCGTCAGCAAGATAACTCTAAAACTAAGAAAGCTAGAGTCTTGAAATTAACACAAAATATTCTTATAACAATTTGTAGGTTCCCTATTTTTTTGGTTGAAATCCGACCAAAACTTCGCATAGCTCTCGAACACCTAATTTTTAGATCCCCACATTTTTTTTTGAAATAGAGCCATGAAATTTTAACTGCTGATAGATGACACAAAAATATTAATTTTATGGAAATAACCTTTTTTCTGTAGGCCTACCCGTTACGGAGCTACAAAGTTCAAATAAGCTCTATATTTAAATTGTTATAACACAAGTTGTATAAGATATATTTTCAATTTGAAAACGCCAAATGATTACTGCTTTTATTACCTTTACAAATATATATATAATAATTATATATTTGTGCCATACGGTGTCTTAATTTTATGCGTGCAAAATTCATGACTCGTTCTATCTTCCAAACGGTTTAAGTTAAAAACTTCAAATTTTGAGAGACGTTAGGTCTTTGAAAATAAGTATGAGTCATTTCAGAAAATAGTTTTGTATCGCCCCTCGTTTCGGAGCTGTATGGCGTTAAAAACTAAAAATTCCTTATTTTTAAACAACTGTGACTTGTCCAAACACCTGTCCAAATTTTTTTGAAGTAATATACAAAAATTAAAGCTCCAACATTATATATTTCTATTAACAACTTTTCTTAATAATATAACGTTACCTTAAAATTGACGAAAGTGTGACTTCATTTTTCTAAAAATTTTTTTAACGATTTTTTTGCATTTTTTTTTACTCGATAATTTGAAATGCATCATCATGCGTAGTACAAAAAAAATTAAATAAATAAAAAATATAACTGTTGCTTAAAGAATTTATATTTATATGATATTAGTATAAGTTTAATCACATATCGTATATTTCACTGATGAATAAATGATATATAATACATACATATGTACAATGTAAATTATTATACATTTTCCGCTTAGTATTAAATGGTACTATAGCATATTTGGAAAAGTTTTGGATTGATAATCGTTTTGGGGAAGGTTAGAATATGCTTTTGAAGAATGTGTACACATATAGTTTGAATATATGTACAAACTATAGTCCTAGAAATTATAAAATTCACCTAAATTATTTTAAAATTCTAAAAAATTAAAAAAATAAAATTATAAACAGAGTAACAGGCTATGAACATACTAACGGTTCGTACGGGTATCTAAGAGTTGACAAAGGCAACTGTATTCTTCCTCGTTTTTATGTAAATCTGAGACAATGAAACAAACAAACACACTTTCTGCTTTATATATTAGATAAGGTGCATTTCATTTTTGAAAATGGTAAAAATATGATGATTTGATTTAAAAATGATAAAAATATTCATTTCCTTAAGAAAAAACCGGATTTTTAATGTAACGAAATATATTAAACTTATAGTAACGAAAAATATTAAACTCTCTCTTGATTTGAGGTGTTGTCGTGTTGATATACATTTAATTCTTTGTTTGTACCATACCTAATCTAATCTCTTCATAATTTTAATTAAAATTTCTCAAATATTTAATTTAATTTCATTTGTAAGATAAGGTTTTAATGTATTAATAGAAATGTTATTGTCTAAATTTGTCAAAAATTAAAATTAAAAATATAAAGATAGATTTCCGGTTTTAACGGGAAACTATAAAATTACTAAAAAAGAAGTGAAGAAGGAATAAGGAAGAAAAAAACATTAAAATAAAAAATAAAAAAATAGAATTAAAATTAATACAAGTAGATATTAAATAATAATAAAAGATATTTTTAATAGAAAATTTAATGACTCATTTTAGAACAGTGCTTCAATAATTTTAGAGATCATTATTTATTAATTTTTTGATTAGTAATTGTTATACATATAATATATACATAGTTTTGACTTAAACAATATATTTGCATTAAATACATATGTAGTTATTTATATATATTTTTAAGCATGTGCTAATAAATTTATATTTGATTCTAAAGTTTTAGTTACAATATACAATATTTTATTTTTTTTATCATTTAATGTTTGCATATTTATCAATAAACAAGTTCAATACATATACATAGGCATATATATACATACAATTTTTTTTTTTTGGAACACTGATAAAAATACGAATAATTTACGAACCTTATGTGAATTTTAATTAAATAACTAGACTACAAATTTTTTTTAAAAATTAAAAACAAAAACTAAAATAAAAATAAAAATTTACATATAAAATAAAAATTATCACATAAAAAAAAATATTCCTTTTATGATAATAATATTAGATAGTAAATAATAAATTTTATAAAAATTTATAAAATCAATTTAATTCTATATATACAAAATATAAAAAAATAAACTTATCCCTTTCACTCTTTTCACTTTTTTGCCTATATGTGGGTAATAATTAATTGAAGGACACTTTAATTAAAGTAAGAATCAATATAGCTTCTGAAACATTTCATCGTTATATACACTTAAAAATCCTTTCCTTTAATCTGATTAATATTAAAGGTAGTCGTAAAGCGTAGTCGTTAAATCACCGAGCTACTAATCATAAATCTAGCGTTAAAATTACGGTCAGGTCATATCCAATACTAGTATAATTTATATCGTATAATAGTTTATAACGTAATAATTAAATATCGTAATAACAAAATAAATAAAAATAAATAATATGTTATCCATTTTGTAAGTTAATAAATAGATGACTCACAAATATAATTAATATTATCATCGACTTAATCAACAAGTAATAAACGATTTAGTGAAAATAATGATTAAAAAGAAATTGAAGCTTAAGCAAATGTGAAAAATCAAGCGTCTTAGTGAATATCACATTCTCCTTATAGTATAAAAGTGAAAAGGAAAAAAAAACTCCTTTCAATACAAATTCTAAACCATATAAAATATTAAAATCGTTGTTTACATATTTTTTAGACTTAAGAAGAGTAAATAATTAATCTTTGCTTTTAGCGAACTGATTAATTTTCATTTAATAGTATGAGGGGGCAGCGGCCTTTAAATAAATAAAGGTTTCAGATATTTTTCTAAATTTTTAAATCTGTAAATTATTCTTATATTTTAAAGCAAATATTACACGTATAATTTACTTATGATTCTTTATTATTTTTATATTACCTTGTTGTATAGTTTTAAATCATAAAATTTTAGTAATGTATAAAAGTTAATTAATCATTACTATAATTACTTTTTATTATATTTTTATCTATAATTTTATTTTATTTTTATTTATCAGTTAATCAGTCAACTTAATTTGCATTACTTACATATAGTTGATAATTTTTAGGTTTTTTTTTGTTAAAATATAGAAACAAATTGAAATAAAAATGTTTTTTTCGAGAAGCGAGAATTCCTATCTATATGGATTCCACCTAAAAGTTAATTACCAAACTACATAATCATTTATGTTGCAAAAAGGTATAATATAATATTTTGCGTTCTTCATTCTGCCTATTGTTAAAAATATATACAGTTTTTAATTTGAAAAAAAATATAATATAAACTGACAACAACAACTGTCACAAACTAATATAATTTGATTATTTTTTTTATCAATTTCTTAATCTTAACTCTTTTGTTTTATAAATAGTAGTCACTTAACTATAGTCACATAAGTACCATGAAGGTATATACATATATATCCTTTATGATAATACTACTATAATTAGTCATACATATATTTATTGAGTTGGGTATAAAATTTAAAAAAAAAAATATTCCATTTCCAAAATACCATTTAGATAATTCCCAAAAAACCAAATTCTACAAAAAAAAATTCCAAAATTCAAAATTTAAAGGAGCAAGTACTTTAAATAGTACTAAAAACCCCGCTAAACAAATTATTGGGACTCTGATTTTGTAATTAACTATAAAATCCTACCTTTTTATTTTTTATATACATATTTCAATAAAAATATATTTAATATAGAGGCGGATGTCGCCCCCAAACCCCCGTTAAACATTGTGTTAAATTATTGAGACCGTGATTTTGGAACCATAACTTTAAAATCCCTCCTAATTATTTTGTCTTATATACATATTTCAACTACTGTGAAAATTGTATAATCCAGAATTTCTAAAAAACTACAAGATCTCTCCAAATAACTTTTTTACATACGTATTATTTGACAACTAAGCACTTAAAATAGTGGGGCCAGTGCTTCGAAACTTTTGTGGAATTCGTTTTGGTAGAGTTTTTTTTTTTGAAATAAAAATTTTTCGTTGTTTTGGAATTTTTTTTGGAATAATTGTGAATTTTTTTTTGGAATTTATGACATCATCTCATATTTATTTATATGTATGTATATGTATTTGTTTACTTTAGATAATTTTATATATAGGACCTCTAAAAAATATAAAATTTACAATAAAATAGTTATGTATATACGTACAGTTTACGAATAACGATTTTTTTAAAGAGTTAAAATTCTGAAAACTTAAAGTTTAAGCTATGAGATTTAATATAGTTAGTGTATATATAGAACAATAAACTAAAAGAAAATATATGACTTTTATGCTTCCCCTCTTTCACATAACTCTCTACTTTTTATTTTAAGGCTCAGTTAAGTTATCAATTGTTAATATTGATAAAAACAAAAAATATATACCAAATATTTTCAATAATAAAAGAAAACTTATCAAAAATGTTTATACTTACAGACAAAGTCAAAATATTTTATCTTATCAATAGGTGTAACAGATTACTATATTTAAAAAAAAAAAGAATAAAAGAAATAATAAAAAAAAAAAACAAAAAAATAAATACTGATAAATAATAATGGAATAGAAAATATAAAATAATTGATATTTGATATTAAAAATGAATAATCAAAATTTAGTTAAAAAAATTCACCTGATGAAGTTGAATCATTTATAAAAAACAAAAAAATTATTTATTTTAATGTAATTTTCATTATTTATATATAGATATATATATATATATTTTTTTATTTATCTTTTTTTTTTTTTTATAAACAGATTTAATAATAATTGTGGAATATATATATGTATATATAGAAAACAACTATAGTTATCTATATTAAATTGTTTGGATTGGCAACACTTTTTTTTTTTTTATATACATATTTAAATTATAAATAAAATATATATATATATATATATATATATTATATCTTAACCTAATAATCAAAAATTAATAAAGAAAAAATCAAAATTTGAAAACAAATTCAATACAATTATTATAATAAAAGGATGGCGCTTTTAACAGGAGGAGCGAATTTTATACGATATATTCTATTTGCATTCAATTTATGTTTTGTGGTAAGTAAAATTAATATATATTTTTTTTTTATTTAAATCTGTTGTTTTTTGTTTTGTTCTTAATTAAATAAAAAAAAAAAAATTATTAATGTTTTATTAATTAAAATGTAAATTTATAATTAAAATAATTAATATTAAAAGTATTTATCATACGATAGTACTGCCATATATATTTATTCTAATAAACTTAGAACTTTATTTTTTTTTTTTTTTAAATAAAACTAAAGGCAGATATTTGTCCAGATATAGGATAATTTCAATAAATACAAATGCATTTTGTATTCTGATATAATATAAACTGAAAAGTTAAGTACAAAATTTACATATCAATTAAAGTTTTAACTGGTAATATAAGTACAAAGGTTAATAAAAATTATGATAAATTGAAAGAAAAAAAGAAGAAATTAACAAATTTTAATAATTTTAAGAAAATATAATAACATTATAATAGGTTCTGTTATAGTCACAACAAAAAAAAAGAACAAAAGTAAAATTTAATTTATATTTTTATTTTATCTTATTTATAAAATTTATTTTATCTTGAAAAATTTATTGAATATTAAATAAATGGTTAAAAAATAATCGATTAATACTTCTGTTAAAATGGTCAATCAAAAAACAAACAAAAAAGCAATTAATCAAAAACGTAATTAATTTTTATCTTCTAAAAAATACAGAAATACATTATTAAAAATTTTTTTATAACAATACGTCATAAATTTTAAAATGGAAAGAAAAAAATAATAACACAGTAAAAAAAAAAAATACGATATAAAATACATAATATGCTGATTTTAAACAAAACTGCGACAAAAATTATCATTAATGATCTATTTACCTATACCTATATATTAAAGTGTCCTACAAACTGTACTGTGTACTGTATATTTTGAACAAAACAAAAAAAAAATAGTTTTTTCATAAAGTTATAGACAAAACTAAACTTAAAACTAAAATTAAAATATAATAAAAATTAATAAGTTAAATAACAAAAAAAACGAGGAAGAATACAGTTGCCTTTGTCAACTCTTAGATACCCGTACGAACCGTTAGTATGTTCACAGCTTGTCACTCTGCTTACAATATTATTTTTTTAATATTTTAGTATTTTAAAATAATTTGGGTGAATTTTATAATTTCTAGAACTATGGGTTGTACATATATTCAAACTATATGTTTATATGTGCATTCTTCTAAAGCAGATTCTAACCTTCCACATAACGATTATCAATCCAAAACTTTTTCAAATATTCTATAGTACCATTTAATACTAAGCGGTAAATGTATATTAAATTTACTTAGTACAAAATAATAAATATAATTTTAAATATTATATTATATTATAAATATAATATTATATATTATATTTTAAATTCCATTGACAGAATAATTTCTATAAGTACAATAAAATACATATATGTATGTAAATACGACGCTATATAATATACATCTATACTCTTATCATTCATTCACTAGTGACATATACGATATATTGTAAATAAACATGATATTATATAAGTATGTATATATATCAATATCATATAAATAAAAATTCTTCAAGCAACCGTTATGTTGTTTATTTATTTACATTTTTTTGTACTACGCATTATATCCTCAACAATTTCAAATTATCGAGTAAAACAAAATGGAAAAAATTCGTTAAAGAAATTTGTTAGAAAATTTGAAAAAATCAAGAAACACTTTCGTCAATTAAGTAATCCTATATTATTAAAAAAAAGTTGTTAACAGAAATAAGAGTATAATGTTGATCCTAAACGCGGGGTGCCCTTACAGATCCCTTAACCCTTACAGATCCTAAACCCTTACAGATCCTAAACGCGGGGTGATACAAAAAAAATTTTTGAAATGACTCATACTTATTTTCAAAGATCTAACTTCTGTCAAAATTTCAAGTTTGCAACTTAAACCGTTTAGAAGATAGAAGGGTTAAAGTATTTTGCAAAATTTGAGTTTCGAATAACGGTAAATTAAGACATCGTATGCCACAAATATATTATTAATGTATATATATTTTTAAAGCTAATAAAAGTAGTAATCGTTTGGCGTTTTCAAAATGAAGATATACCTTATACAACTTGTGCTATAACAATTTAAATATAGAGTTTTTTTGAACCTTTGGGGAGCTGTAGCTCCGTAACGGGTGGGGCTACAAAAAAAAGTTATTAAAAATAAAATTAATATTTTTGTGAGATCTATCAGCAGTTAAAATTTATGATTCATATTCATAGCTCTATTTCAAAAAAATGTGGGGATCTAAAAGTTAAGAGTTCGAGAGCTACCCTAAGTTTTGGTCCAAACTCAACCAAAAAAAATAGGGAACCTACAAATTTTTCCCAGAATATTTTGTGTAAATTTCAAGATTCTAGCTTTCTTAGTTTTTGAGTTAGCGTGCTGACGGACGGACGGACATGGCTCAAACGCCTTAGAATTTTTTTCCGATCCGATCCATACCTTTGAAGGTATATCTAGCTCGCTTATTTCGAGGTGTTACAAACGGAGGAGTAATTTTATTATACCCGATCCTATCGTACGGGTATAAAAATAAAAAAACAATTTTATTTTCTTATCGTATATATTGTTAGTATCAGGAGCACGTATTTTTTTAACTTTTTTGTTATCAGAAATTAAAATTTCGGTTCTGTTTATGTTTTTAATTCTTTTTTTTTCGATCAACTTTTAATTATCGTTCTTATCGTTTTTATCGATTAATGATTAAGGTAAAAATGGAATAAACTTGGGGTAACTAGGGAACAATTTAAATTAAAATAATATTTTAAATATACATATAATTAAAATATTATATCTTTGTTCATATTCTTAATTTATTGTTGTTTTAGAAATTTTTTCTTCTTCTTTTATGGTGTTATCCTTTTGCAGACTAATCTTCATTTACGAAGCTTACGACGCAAAAGAAAACAACGAAAGTTCATTTCCCAAAATATTTTATTAAGAGTTAAATTAATCGACGAAGTAAAAGTGTTCGATATCATATTATACTTTAAATTAGTAAATTTTGTCATTTTTAAAAATTTGATTATTTATTATGTTATTTTGTTAATTATAACTTTTACATTAGCTTGTAACTGAAGTAAATCTCGGATATATAGACACATATATTAATTAATATAAATGCTGATTTGATAATTAGAGGAACTGAACAAGATTTAGAATAATTAATTCCATAATATAAAATTTTTTATTGTTTTTATAGTAAATTTATATAAGCTGTATTATGGTTATTTAAATTCGTAGATTGGACAGATTTTTAGTATACATTTTTCCAAAAAAACGTTATGTGAAAACTAGATTTTGTATGATATTTCTATACCATCATAACTCCAGCACAGAATTAAAAATAAAAATTAAAGCTTGAGTAATATATTTTTACGTGTGTTAACGGATTTTCTTAGTTATATAGGGTTCCGGAATTACAGCTAATCAAAATTGCAAAAAAGTCCTATTTTCACATTTTCTTATTAAATGAAATTTTCAATTTTTGGTGCAAGTCACAAGTTTAAGTAAACAGGTGCAAGTAAACAGTTTATATTGTCTTTTGGAAATGTGCGCTTTTAAAAAATATTGGTTTTTCGTTTCGGTTGGCTGAAATCCTAAGTTCTTTTTAGATTGAAAATTGCTAAATTGCAAAAACAGTATTTAGCTACAGTATTTTTATAAAAGTGCTACAGTAGTCAGATATTGGTAAGAAAATACTTAAATTTAAACGCTTGTTGGTAATAATAATTTCTATTCTGAAAATGTTCTTCTAGTTCTATATTTTAATATTCTACGATTAAATAAAATAAATGTTGTACAAATACCTAAGTTACAGAAGTCTAAAAATAAAATTTCATTGATCTATCTTAAACCGTTTAGATGTTTTGTAAGCAGACAGAGTGACAGATGAAGAGAGACAAATTTTGCAAATTATTAAATTCAAATCTAAATTTTACAATGAATAAAACGGTTTTTTTTTATATAAAATGAAAAGCATATTTCCAAAATTAAACAATATTCCATATAAAAATTTTCGATAAAGTGTATATTGACAAATAAATTTAAAATAATATAAATTATGTATTTTATTAATACAAATTAATAAATAATAATGAGAACAATAATTAAAATATAAAATAATTAAAAAAAAAGCATTGTACAAGTAAAAAAATTTTACATTGTTCAAGTAAAAAAAGAAATTTTAATCTTTGTTAGATTATTTTTTAGAGTAGATTTTTCTTTGTTCACTTTCGTCAATTTTAAGGTATCCCTTATTATTATTAATTTTAATTTTTGTATATTATACAATTATATTTTGTATATAGTATATTCAACAATAGTTAATTTTCAGTTTTTGACCCCCGGTACTACTAAACGGGGAGTAACACTTCTGAAATAATTTATTTTATACTTATTTCCAAACTCATCTGTAAATGTCAAGTTTCTAACTTAAACTGTTTGGAAGATAGAAGGGTTCAAAATTTTGCATAATGGTAAATTAAAATGCCGTATGTCAAAACTTTATATTTATTTTATATATATTTAGAAAGCTTATAAAAACTGATCCTTTGTTCCTTTGCCGTTGATTGAAGACATAACTTTATAATTTAAAGATATAATTTATAGACCTTCTGTTATAACAATTTAAATATAGGGCTTTATTGAATTTTGAGTGGCTGTAGCTCCGTAACGGATGAATTTATAGAAAAAAGTTATTCCACAAAATTAATTTTTTTACGATGCTTTTCTGAATAGTTAAAATTTTATTATTTTATTAGGTGTAGAAATTTTATAAACTACCAGACAGATGGATCGGAAGGACAGAGGAATGAAACTAAAACAAAAACTAAAACTAAACAGAGCCTATTACATTTTTTTCAAATTTTTATGAAAATATGTTAAAACAAGGTAGAATGTAAACCAACGGTTTTTAAAAGCGCACATTTCCAAAACTCAATACAAACTGTTTAGAAGTGTGACTTACACAAAAATTTGAAAATTTCATGTAATAAGAAAAAATGTGAAAATAGGACATTTTTGAAATTTTGAGGGGCTATAAGTCCGGAATCCTATATAACTAAGAAAAGCCGTTAACACACGTAAAAATATATTATTGAAGCTTTAATTTTTATGTCTTGCCGAAGAAAAATTTGTACAGGTGCCTAAGTTACAGGTGTCTAAAAATAGCAAATTTTCAATTTTTGAGGCGTAATAACTCTTAAGGAGGGGGTGTTACCAAAAAATTTTCTGAGGAAACTTATACTAATTCTAAAAGTTCTTTCTTGCCTCAAAATTTGAAGCTTCTATTTAGAAGCGTGCCGGAGTTATGAAAGTAGAAAAATCATGCAAAATTTGGTTTTCACATAACGGTAAATTTAAATACTAAATTTAAAAAAATTGTATAATTTTGATATTAATTTACAAAGATAAAAGAAATACCTGTCGAATGACGTTTTCAGATTGAAAAAATCTTAAGCAGAACATAAGATATATGCATTTAAAAATAGGGCTTTTTCAAAGTTTGAGGGGCTGTAGCTCCGTAATGGGGGGGCTACATGAAAAAGTTGTTCCACAAAATTATTTTTTTTATGAGACCTACCTATGGTTTTTTACCTAATTTTTTTTCTCTATCTTTAACGGTGTAGAAGTTTTGTAAACAGACGGACGGACGGACGGACGGACGACGGACGGACGGACAGAGTGAAACTAATAAGCACATTTTTTCAAAATTTTTTTGGAAATGTGCTAAAAATGAATCACTCAGATTGATGTTAGTGTAAATAAAAAAAACACTTTCAAATCATTTAGACGGCACAAATTTATCTGAACAAGAATAAGAAATACAACTCAAATCAATTTCAACAATTTTTAAGTAAAAAGTTTGAGTACAATTTCAATTTAAATTTTACTAAATAAAATAATAAGATTTTAATTACCTAGATTAAGATTCTTATCAGTTAAGTAATTATCTTATTTAATTTTTTTTTTTTAATTAGTTCGGCATGGTATACAATGTTAATTCAAATTGATTTATTAAAAAGTACGAAGGTAGCATTAAGAAATATTTTGTTTTGAATTATTATGTATTAAAACTTTTAAGAATCCATTTCATGTTTTCAAATTTTATGAAATAAAAATTCTGTTTTGGTTTTTTTTATGATTTTCAACCAAATAAAATTTTTTTAAAAGTTATACAAAAGTTATATGGATATAGTGTAAATTAAATTTTATGTTACATAAATGTTATAATATGTACAATTATGAATTGGAACGAGACCAAAAATTTATCATTTAATTATCGTAAACGCGTAAAATAATTATTAAATCAATTAGTTTTGTTTAAAAAATATTATTTTTACTAAAATTTTTTATACTCTACAGTGATCTCGAGTTATCATAAACATGAGATCACAGTAAAAAGTTTTTTTTTTGAAAATGAAAACAATTAGATATTTTATCTATTTGAAAAATTATTTTTAAAAAAATTTCATTTCACTCACCCATGTGATTTGAATTTGGATCACTTGAGTATTAATTTTTGTTTGAAATTGACAAAATGTATTAGAAATAATTTTACTCATAAATTTTTAAATACATATGCACAAAATATGTATTATTTTTGTTAAAATTAATATTTCTTTTTTAAAATAACAAAATTAGATAACTTATGAAATATAAAGAATTTGTCTCATTGTCCTAAGATTAGTTGTAACTTTTGAAATTTTAAATCAAAGATTATCTATTACAATACAAAAAGATGGCCACTCTTTTTTTACACATATTAATGCATTTTTTACAACCTCCTAAACAAAAAAAACCTTTAGTAAAAGTAGGTAAAACATATGTTACTTCGTTTTAAAACCATTCTGTTATTGAAATCACTGTAAGAGAGAAAATCAACGAAAAATTGTATAGGTAGTATTTTTACAATGCTTTTTAAAGGCGCAACTTTGTTACTGTATCTATGTATTGTTATAATACAAGGTATAGGAATATTTGAAATTAAATCGCAATGTATTTTTAAAGGTGCAACTTTGATTAATTTTATTCATTTAAATACATAGTGGCAAAAAGTAATAATCGAAAGTGTTTTAATTTGTTTATTGAAATTTGAATATGAAAAATATATTTTAATTGAAAATTTTATGTAGATTTTATTTACATAGTTTAGAAAATCAATTTATTAAATTAGTACAGAAAACGATTAGAATATAAATAATAGAATATAAATTATATGAACGTTAAAAAATGATTTTAATTATGACTGTTGTAATAAATGTAACAAATCTTATTTGAAAAAAGACAAATATAATTTTAAAAAGGACAAATTTGAAGTGAAAAGAGTATATTACAGTCAGAATTCATAATTTAATAAAAAGCTTTAATAAAAATGTTAAAGAATTTGATATAAGACATAAAATGTTAAGTTTTCAATATTTTTAAAGATACATATAAATATATAATACTTTACTATACTTTAAAATCCTATTATGATTCCTTGTACTTTTCTTTACACCTTTAAATTATTTGTTTTAGTAATTAAAATTTTGGATTAAATATTCTCAAATAACAAAAAAAATTTTTTTATCAAATACTTTTTTATTTAAATTTATTTTGCGTTTTACACTTTCGACACACTTTGCTGTATATTGAGATTTCATATCCGTTTTAAGCACATTTATAAAAAAATTTTGAAAAAATGTGCTTATTAGTTTCACTCTCTCCGTCCGTCTATTAACAAAACTTCTGCACCGTTAAAGATATAGAGAAAAGAAATTTTAACCATGCGTAGGTCTCATAAAAAAATTAATTTTGTGGAACACCTTTTCATGTAGCGCCATCCATTATGGAGCTACAGTTCCTCAAACTTTGAAAAAGCCATATTTTTAAATGCATATATCCCATATTCTGCTTAACATTTTTCCAATCTGAAAACGTCATTCAACAGGTATTTTTTTTACTTTGTAAATTAATATCAAAATTTCAAAAACTTTAGCGTTTTGTGAAAACCAAATTTTGCATTAATTTTCTACCTTCATAACTCTGGCACCCTTTTAGATAGGGGCTTGAAATTTTGAAGCAAGAAAGAACTTTTAGAATTAGTATAAGTTTGCTCAGAAAATTATTTTGTACCACCCCTTGTTTATGAGCTATTAGGGCTCAAAAATTTAAAATTTGATATTTTTAAACACCTGTACACATTTTACTTCGGCAAGATATAAAAATTAAAGCTCCAGTAATATATTTTTACGTGTGTTAAGGGTTTCTTTTAATTGTATAGGATTCCAGAGTTACAGCCCCTCAAAATTGCAAAAAAGCTCTATTTTCAGATGTATATATCTCAGGCTCTGCGTAATAGTTTTACAATCTTAAATCAATCTTAATATATCTTACCAATTACAATCAATCTCTTTGGTAAGACACAAAAATTAAAGCTCCAGTAAAATATTTTTATGTGTGAATGGTTTTTCTTAGTTATATAGAGTTCCGGATTTACAGCCGCTCAAAATTGCAGAAAAGTCATATTTTCACGTTTTTTCTTATTACATGAAATTTTCAAATTTTTGTGCAACTCACAATAATTCTAAACAGTTTGCATTGTCTTTTGGAAATGTGCGCTTTCAAAAATCTTTGGTTTACATTCTATCTTGTTTAAATAGTGCTTTGTACAATGATCTTAATGGTCGTGTCCCATGTCTTGACAATTGCCGCATTGTCGACTAGACATCAACATTTTCAACGTTTACGTATCTGTTCGCGCTATAGTTAACGTTTGCATTTTGAGAAATATTATTGTATGTGTATATAAAATTAATTTTCAAATTATAATTTAATTTTTTTTTTTTTTTTTAATGCATTTCTCTGCCACATAAATGTGGACAGGAAATTACAGAGTCTTTCCTGTTCAGGCGTGACTGTAAATGTCGTAAGGGGGAATAACTCCTACGACGTGTGCGGGATTCGAACCCACACTCCCTCGATGTTTACAGCGTATTTTATAAAAATTTCGGAAACTCTGAAAAAAAATTTATTAGTTTGTTTGGAAACGGGATCGAACGCATGAAAAAGAGGTTGCATTGTTGATATACAGTTAAATTAAAAGCAAGGATCAATTAAATTAAAAGCACTCAAAAATTCAATTAGTGAACTTTATGTTAATTTTTGTTTTTTTATTTAACTTTTTTATTTTATTAATGCAATATATAAAAATAACTGCATTACTTAAAAGCTTTTAATTACATTTTATATATTTTTTAAAGTTTATTACAAAATTATTTCTTATTCGCAAGTAACATTTTGTTTTTAATTAAAGTCAATTTAAAGTGATTTTGAGTTAAAATTAATATAAATTTGTTTCTAGTAAAAGTCTAAGGAGTTTTTTTTATTAAAATTCTGCTGTAATTAAAATTTTTAATTTGTTTAAAATTAATTTACAAAAAAGAGTTTTTCCGATTGTTTTTGTTCTATAAATAAAGTTTTATATCAGTTATAATTATTATATGAGCATTTAAGTTATTATATTATGTTCATTTTAAACAAATATTTAAAAAAATTTATATAATTGTAGATAAAAATAAAATATGACTAACACTTTTAATTTTTCGTTTTAAATTTTTATTTACGATATAATCTAGAAAAATAAAATTTTCTAAATTTAGTTTAAATTTAATTAGAAATGTTTCTATACAAAATGAGTGAAATGTAAAAAAAAAAAAAAAAATTTGTTTTACTGTTTTATTTATTTTACGTTGTTTTTTCAATGCGGAATAACAAAAGAAAATTTTTGGATATTTTTAATTTTTTTTAATTATTTGTTATTTTGTATTCTTAAAGTGGTTTTTAAGTAATATGATTATGATTTTTATTTTTTGAAATTAAACTTATGATCACAGTAAGGCACAATAAATATTTAGAACCAGAGTGTCATATCTCAAAAAACACTATATAAATTTAAATTTGATTTGATTTTGTTTTAATTTAAATCGGAATTATTTGTATATGTTTTTTGTAAGATAAAAATATATATTTCGATCATTCTTTAAAATTTTTATTATAAAATTATTTTCTATTAGTTTTAAAGATTTTTTGAAACATAATTTATTGATTTTTAATACTTTTGATAAATTATTTTAAGACAGTTAAAATGTCAAATGTACGATTTTTTATATAATATTATACAATTATAATATATCTGTATATAAATCTGTAATAAAGTTCTAGACTCTAGCAAATATTATACACATATAGATGATATATTCAAACCTAAGAAATTTTTTTTATATATAAAATACAAAATATGAAAAAATTGTTTTAGGCTAGCGACATCTATTTAAAGTTTTAAAGTTACATAAAGAAATTTTAAAATGCGAATATGGTCTTTAGGTATAATTAAGTTTTGGTGTTAGTAGATCATTTAACTATTCAAAACGAGCTTTTTCTTGGTATCGATGTTTGAGTACAAATATTTCTATGTACATATATTTAAATATGCACTTTGATTTATAAACATTCTTATAATTCATTTCTTTTTAGGATATCTAAAAGCTTTTTGCTTAAAACACTGAAGATATCCTTGTAGATATTTATATATTTTGTGTAAACTTTTATACAAGTACATATTTACATCCTTTAAATGAAAAAAAAAAATTAATTTAATTTGCATTTTGCATATTAAGTAATATTTTTTTTTAAATTTTTAAATTTTGACAGCAACATTTAATTAATTATGATTTTTAAAAATTAAAATTTGTATTATATTATTTGTATTAAAAAAAAAAAAAAAAACTAGGCAATTTTCAAGATTTATTTTTAAAACTTATTTAAATACAATCATTAAATAAATAATATAAAAATTAAAAGTAAGTACCTATTTACTTTAATTTTATTTTTATTTTTTACAGATAACTGGAATAATATTAATATCAGTTGGAGCTACTGTTAATGGAGTTTATTATGAATATAGTTCATTTTTAGCTGGAAAATTCTTTTCAATACCAACATTTTTAGTTGTTATAGGTGTTTTTATATTTTTCATTGCATTCTTTGGTTGTTGTGGGGCATATAAAGAAAATTATTGTTTAATATTAATATTTTCAATATTATTATCCATTATATTTATATTTGAATTATCAGCTGGAATTGCTGGTTATGTATTAAGAAATGATGCTCATCATTTAATTAATGATAAACTAACAAAAAGTATGGATGATTATAATAAGACAAATTCAAAAATATCAGATTTATGGGATTCTTTACAAACTAATGTAAATTTTGTTTTTGTTTTTTTTTTAAATATAAATTCTCGTTAAAAATTTGTTTTTGTTTTTATTTATTAAATTTATTATTTTAGTTTGCATGCTGTGGCTCAAAATCTTATACAGATTGGTTTGATGTTTTCGATGATAATAACGTAACACAAAATTTACCGTTATCATGTTGTACAGTACCAAAAGGTATTATTGGATCATTTAATTGTACTGGAAAAATCAACAATAAAGATTTACATGGACAAGGTTGTTTAAATAAATTCGTCGATTATATTAGTTCGCATGCAGTTAGCTTAGGAGCAACTGGAATTATATTCGCAATAATACAGGTATATTTATTTTAATTTGTTTGTAATTTTTTTTTATTGTTTGTTGAATTTGATATTTTAATAATCAATATTATATGTACCTACCTACTTTATTAAAAACAAAAACCTATTGTTTTGTTACTTAATTGTATTTAATTTCTTTTTTAAATTATTTAAATGTCAGAATGATTTAACATGGATAAATACAAATTAATACAATACAAATTACTGAAGAAAAAAAAAAAACAATGATATTTTAAAATTGAGCTAATTAAGTTTAACAAAATTTATGAATAATTGTGTTTTTTTTCGAAAATATTACTTTCAAATTTTTTTTGGTTAAGGTTTTATCTTTTTCTGTACTGTTCAATTTAGAATTAAATGTGTAACAAAGTTCAAAAAAAATTTGTTGTCAATTTATATGCACCAGAATTATTTTTTGGAAATTATTTTATTTAAACACTGATTTCTTGTTTAAAATTAAATCTTACATTAGGTATTATCTATTCGCTTACAAAAAATTTGCAGAAAAATTTATATAATTTTTATTTTATATTTATATAATTTTTATTTTATATTTACAATATAAATTTTCGCGAATTAGCGTTCGCGTACTGAGAGAATTTGAGTTTTATTAAAAAAAAATCCAAAAAAAAAAAATAAATAAAAAATAGACGGCTCTCTTTTTAAAATGTTTACAAATAAAAATTTACTGACGTTTATATTTTGTTGGTGTTGCTATTTTTACTGTCATTTGTCAAAAAAATAAGCAAAGGAAAATAAACAAAGACAATTAAACAAAAGATCAGTTAAAGGAACATGACAGTATCATTAAATACCATTAAATTTTCGACCTCCATATATATATGTATTTAATATATTTTTTTAACATTTTTGAAGTAAAAAGTTTTTCTAATGTTTTTTTTGTTTAATTCGCTTTTCAACTATAGCTAAACACAACACAATGACAATTTATCACATTAATTAAAATAGAATTTCGCGTACTTTTTTTTTTTTAAAATGAGAGAATGTGTTTAAGATGAGTCATTTTTTTTCATTATCCTCTCATTTAGTTTCAAATTTCAAATGTCATCTCATTTTAAATTTTTGCAAATAAAAAAGAACGTGAATAATATAAAGATCATATATTATATAGTTTTCATATTTTTCACTCCATTATTAAGTACCATTTTTTCTATTTCAATTTTATTGTAACTAAAAAATTTTTCACAAAATATTCTAAAAACCAGTGATAAAGATGACAATTCAACGCTCGCATATAGAAAAAGAAAACGCACCGGTCGATTACAAAAAAAAAAAAAAAAATCTTACAAATGTCCTTAATAAGATTAAAAATATTCATTAAAATTTTTTTATTTTTATATTTAGAAATTACATATTAAATTTTACCAATTTCTCAAACCATAAAATTATCAATTTAACAAATTTCATTTAATAAATATTTTTTAATTACTTATTTTTTTTTTGTTTTTAGCTAATTGGAATATTCTTTGCATGTTATATAGCTAGACAAGTTAAAATAAAAACTGGAGTAACTGGCGGAATATTTTAGAATAAAAAAGAAAGAAAAAAAAAAAAAAAAATTATTAAAATACAATTTGGAATATTAATCATTGCTTTTTTTTTTTTTTAATAGATTAATTGATGTTGATTTTTTTTAACATTCTGTCTTTCTTTTATGTAATTTCAATTAATTTTACTTTTTTTTTTATATATTAATTCTAAATAAATAAATAATTTTAAATGAATTTTTAAATTACATAATTAACATTTTAATTATTTAAAAGCAATGACTTTTATTGTATATTATTTTTTAATATTTTATTTCTATTTTGTTATTTATTTCTTAATTGTATTCCTTTTATTTTTCTTTTTTTTATATTATAATTAAAAAATTTTCTTAGCAAACTTAGAACATAATTAAATTAATTACAAAAAAAAAAAATAATATTCAAAACGCCAATTCCAATATCAAAACTTAAAAATATACAAAAAAAAATAAAAACAAAAAAAAATTGTTCAGCATCACCAAAGTTTTAATACCATATAAAAAAAAAATATTATAAATTATCTTTTTTAAATGTTTAAGAAAAGTTTTAAAAATATATAATGTAAATAGTATTTTAAATAAAATAATTAATTTTGTTAAATTTAAAACAAAAAATTTTAAAATTAATTTTTTTTTGTTGTTTTAATTTTCATTTAAAAATTTGTATTTTGTAAACAGATCATAAAATTAAATGAACATTAAATCATGCTATTTTTTTTTTAATATAAAATTATTATTTAAGAATTTTTTTCAGCACTGTTTTGTTAAAATATTTTATAATGTACCATGAACAGATATTAATCAATTGTATTAAATTATTATATCTCTTTTAGGAATTATATTAAATTATGGTAATTTAAAAAAAAAAAGAAAAATAGTGTGTTTAAAAAAAACTGAAACTATTTTGAATACTATTTAAACTCCCATAAAATTGGATAATTATTCAATGGCGTAAAATTTTCATCATTTGAAAGACTTAAAATTTGATAATTTAAATGACACAAACTTTTTTTTAAAAATATCCAGAACTTTATAAACTTTAAAATGTAATCTATCTATGTTCTTATCCTATTTATTTTTTATTCAAGAACGACTAGACAAAAAGCAATCAAAAATTTTTTATTTTATTTATGTTCTTTATAATTATCAACAAAATTTTAATTAATTTTTATCTTAAGGTTTAAAAAAAAAACAATATAACTTCTGATAACTTTGAAGTTATTAATGCTAATTTTATTTTTAATCGTATTGCACAATTTTAAAAAATAAAAAAAAATTAAATTCAAAGAAATTTCATAAGAATTTTAAAAATTTAATTATTTTATTTAATTATTTTTAAATGTCCTTTTAATTATAACATTAAAATTTGAAAATAATATTCATTATTTTTAATACAATTAAAATAATTTAAAATTCAAGAGTAATGGGTATGATTTTTTAAACATTATCATAATTTATGATTTTTATAGTTGTTTATTGAAGATTGATTATTCTTACTTTATATATATATGTATATTTTTTATTTTTGGGAATAAGATAACATTAATTGATTGATAATCGATTTATAAACTTATATATTTTGGTTTTGTTTTGTTTTAAAAAAAAAACACAAAAAAAATTTCATAAAGACATAAACTAATTAGAAAAGAAAAAGGAAATTGTTAGATTAGCTAATAAAGAATTCGTTATTCGATTAATTCCTAATTTTTAATTGTGTGCTTTTGTTTGATACTTGGAAATTAAATTTTCAAGATTGTGAAACAATTTTTTCTTTTTATTTTCGAATATTTTAATTTAATTTTACAAAAAACTTCCTGACTTGCCATTAAAAAATTTTATAATTCAAACTTTCTAATAGTTATATTCGTAACAATTAAAAATCAAATCCAAAAAAATTTTCTAACAAGTAATAGTAAAAAAACAAGGGTTTTCAAAAAAGCACATTTCCAAAATTAAAAAATATTCCATGTAAAGATAGATGAAGAGTAGATATATTGAAAAACGAGGAAGAATACAGTTGCCTTTGTCAACTCTTAGATACACGTACGAACCGTTAGTATGTTCACAGCCTGTCACTCTGCTTACAATATTATTTTTTTAATATTTTAGTATTTTAAAATAATTTGGGTGAATTTTATAATTTCTAGAACTATGGGTTGTACATATATTCAAACTGTTTATACATTCTTCAAAAGCAGATTCTAACTTTCCACATAACGATTATCAATCCAAAACTTTTTCAAATATTCTATAGTACCATTTAATACTAAGCGGTAAATGTATATTAAATTTACTTAGTACAAAATAATAAATATAATTTTAAATATTATATTAAATATTATTTAAATATTCCATTGACAGAATAATTTCTTATAAGTACAATAAAATACATATATGTATGTAAATACGGCACTATATAATATACATCTATACTCTTATCATTCATTCACTAGTGACATATACGATATATTGTAAATAAACATGATATTATATAAGTATGTATATATATCAATATCATAAAAATAAATAAAAATTCTTCAAGCAACCGTTATGTTGTTTATTTATTTACATTTTTTTGTACTACGCATTATATCCCCAACAATTTCAAATTATCGAGTAAAACAAAATGCAAAAAATTAGTTAAAGAAATTTGTTAGAAAATTTGAAAAAATCAAGTAACTCTTTCGTCAATTATAAAGTAACCATATATTATTAAATAAAGTTGTTAACAGAAATAAGAGTATAATATTGAAGCTTTAATTTTTGTGTATTACTTCAAAAAAATTTTAACAGGTGTTCAAGTTACAGGTGTTTAAAAATAGGAAATTTTCAGTTTTTGACCCCTTACAGCTCCTAAACGGGGGGTGATACAAAAAAAATTTCTGAAATGACTCATACTTATTTTCAAAGATCATCAAGAGATTTTCTGTCAAAATTTCAAGTTTCTAAATTAAACCGTTTAGAAGATAGAAGGATTAAAGGATTTTGCGAAATTTTAGTTTCGCATAACGGTAAATTAAGACACCGTATATCACAAAAATATATTTATTGTATATACACTTTTAAAGCTAATAAAAGTAGTAATCGTTTGGCGTTTTCAAAATGAAGATATTCCTTATACAACTTGTGCTATAACAATTTAAATATAGAGCTTTTTTGAACCTTTGGGGAGCTGTAGCTCCGTAACGGGTGGGGGGTACAAAAAAAAGTTATTAAAAATAAAATAAATATTTTTGTGACATCTATCAGCAGTTAAAACTTCATAGCTCTATTTCAAAAAAAATGTGGGGATCTAAAAGTTAGGTGTTCGAGAGCTACCCTAAGGTTTGGTCCAAACTCAACCAAAAAAAATAGGCAACCTACAAATTACTCCCAAAATATTTTGTGTAAACTTCAAGATTCTAGCTTTCTTAGTTTTTGAGTTAGCGTGCTGACGGACGGACGGACGGACGGACGGACATGGCCCAAAAGTCTTAGAATTTTTTTCTGATCCGATCCATACCTTTGAAGGTATATCTAGCTCGCTTATTTCGAGGTGTTACAAACGGAGGAGTAATTTTATTATACCCGATCCTATCGTACGGGTATAATAAATTTATAATAATATAAATTACGTATTTTATTAATACAAATTATGAATAATAATGAAAACAATAAGGAAAAATTGAGAAAAGGTAAATCACACTTGCGTCAATTATAAGGTAACCCTATATTATTAAGAAAAATTATTAACATAAATAAAAATATAATGTTGGAGTTTTAATTTTTGTATATTACTTCCAAAAAAAAATGGACAGGTGCCCAAGTTACAGGTGTTTTAAAATAAAGAATTTTTAGTTTTTGACCCCTTACAGCTCCTAAACAGGGGATGTCACCCTTACAACTCCTAAACAGGGGATGACACCAAAATATTTCCTGAAATTATACATACTTATTTCGAAAGATGTAACTCCTCTCAAAATTCCAAACTTCTAAGTTTAACCGTTTAAAAGATAGAAGGGGCCACAGTTTAGCAAAAATTAAGTTTCACATAACTGTATATTAAACTACCGCATGACAAAGCTACATATTTATTTTACATTTATAAAACCAGCAACCGTTTGGCATCTCCAGATTGAAAATATGCCTTATAAAAACTGTGTTATAACAATTTAAAGATAGGGCTTATTCGAACTTTGTAGGGCTATAGTTCCGTAACGGGTGGGCCTACAGAGAAAAGTTGTTCGACAATATTAGTTTTTTTGGTGATGCCTATCCATAGCTTTATTTCACACGGTGTAGAAATTTTATAAATACCCAGACGGGCGGATACCCAGAGTGAAACTAATAAGTCCATTTTTTCAAAATATTTCGAAAATGTGCTAAAAATGGAAATTTATACAGGGAATCTTTTACTCTTTATGTCCTTTTTTTATTTTACGAGTTTTGGTACGATTACATTAAAGGTTATCCAAAGGAACTGCAGAAATATTTCTAGATTTAAGATTTACACACTACCCTTTGGTGTTTTTTTGTAGTTTAACTTGACCTAACCAAAATCACGCCCATTAAAATCAATATTCAATATGAGAACTTTAATATAATTGTACAGTTTGCTTTTAAAAGTAGAAGGAGAAGAAGGGAGGGGAAGATAAGGAGTAGAAAGGGAATGGAAATATGGTTTAGGAAATTTTGCTATTTTGAAGGTGGAGGAAGAATTTGGAGGGATATAGAAAGATATTCATATTCTTCTTAAACTTAATTATATCGTACATATTTAATTATTAATTTCTAGTCTAGTTATTCAATTTATTATTATTTATTATTCTATTTCACACATTGATTCATTTATTTTAAATGCAATATAAAATTACAATATAGTTTCTATATTAGTTTTAATTCGCAAATAGCTATAATATCCATATCTTGACTTATAAAAAGAGAAAACTACTTTTAAAGGCTTAAAGCTTCCTTTTTTTTTAAATAATTAATAAAAGGTTCATGATAAAATGAAAACCAAAACAATTTTTCCTAAGACCTTAAACTATTACATATTATATGTACATACATATATGGAAATATTATACATAAGTAATATATAACTTAAAAGCTTTGTTGATAATTTGTTTTATTTTTTAATAAAATTGTAGCAATATGCTGTAGGTAAAGTTTTTTATAGACGTAAATTTAAATAATAATCAGTTATATTTAATTAGGAGTACTAATTTTATTTATTTCGAATATAATTTTATTTTTAACTTTCTATGTATAAAATGTTTCTACATAGGGTCTAAAAGCAATATGTAAACAATTTGTACATATTAATCATGGTTTTTTATACATTAATTAATAATTTAAATGCTTTAGTAATTAAATATTAAATTGCTTTGATATGACAACTGAATTTTGAGAACAGGTTTTGTATGATAATTTATGTATGCATTTTGACGCTTTTTCATTTTTATCCCTAAACTGTTTAAATCAACTGAAATCTGATGTCCCTTTTTTCTTATCATTGGACATCTGAATCAGTGTAAATAAAAGGTTTATTGACAAATTGTATTATATATTTTCAACTTCTTTTTATTAATTTTCATTTCTTTATGTTTCATTTCTAATATACTGCGGTGTATTTACCATTGGCCTTAAAAATCTTCATATCTAATTAATTTAAAAAAGATATTTTATTACTATATCACGTAATTCGGAAAAAAACATTTCTATACCTATACTCGATTAAGTTTTCATTTGTTTTGGCCATCCATATTAAATTTTTTTTTTCCTGATTTTCCCCAGCTAATAATTCTATATAGTATGTACTTTTTTTACCAGTGCGAATATAGTGCTAGGAGTATAATAGTTTACCAAACGTATTGGGACACTATAAAGGAGGCGTGTAAAAGAATATGTATTATTGATTTTGCGTCGATTTAGTAATGAGCGTTCTCACATCCGTTCGTATCCACTTTAATCAAAAAAATATAATCGACCTAAAATTCTAAAAAAATTGGTTAGTCTATACTCTATAGCATAACGGGTTCGGGTAGCTGTCATACAACTGTGAAATTTTATATTCTCATATTTTGGTATGTAAGCCAAATATTATTTTTATCAAATCGTCATATATTATGTTCGAACTGTTATTGTGGAGTTGACACACTCAACTAAACACTTTTACACGTTTTATTTATGGATAAATAACCACTTTTGTCGAATTTACAATATTATGAAGTATGTGTCAATTGTTTTTTAGGCGGTTTTATAGGAGGTTATTCATATTGTATTCAAACTAAAGAATAAAACTGGAAGAGTGTTATAAAATATTAACAAAAAAGTATTTTTAGACGTAATTTTGTTTATTATTAAAAAACAAAAAAAAAATTCATTAAATCATATATGCTAAATCTAAAAACAAAGTATAATTAAAAAACAATTAAATAAATTCAATAAATATAATACATAATATGTATAAAATGCCCTTGGGGGACCTCGGTGCCCTAGTGGGTAAGAGCGTATAAAATACGCTGTAAACACCGAGGGAGTGTAAGCTCGAATCTCACACACATCGTAAGAGTTATTCCCCCTTACGACATGTACAGCCATGCCTGAACAGGAAAGGCTGTGTAATTTCCTGTCCACATTTATGTGGCAGAGAAATACATTAAAAAAAAAAAAAAATTAACTTGGCTCTTATCAATTAAATTTATTTAGCCCTATTCAATTGGCCTATAATGTAATACAAAAATAAAAACAATAAGAAAGAAAAAATAAAAAAGAAAATAAAGCAGATGATATTGCTAATAATGTACATTGTATACATATCATATTATACTGGTGTAAGTGATAAATTAAAAAAAAAAAGAAAAAATACGGTTATCTACACAAATACAAATAAAAATTATTTTATTTATTAATGTGATAAGAAATTAAAAATTTAGTACTTAATAGAAAATAAAAAAAAAAAAAGTGAAAAAAAAAAGAAACAGAAATAATAACAATAACAACAACAACAGGTATAAATGCTATATTATTATAATTATTATATAAATATTTATTTAGCTGAAAAATTATTTAAAAAAATAAAATGAAGAAAAGAATGAAATAAAATTAAATGTACTTTTATTTCAATCAGTTTTAAATACTTAAGAAAATGAATTAGTTGAGTTTTATTTTAAGTTTATTATACCTGCATACATATATAATTAAAAAAAAAACATTAGTTTTTAATAGCTGCAATTTTAATAATTTAAAACAAAATCAATTTTAATTAAAATAACAAAATTATTAAAATCGATTTTTATAAAAATTCATAAAAAAATTATAATTTTAATGTATTAATTTTATATAAAAAAAAAAAAAGAAAAAAAAAATACGGTAATTTCATCATTTTTAGCTATTAGTCATATTGATTTTATTTTTATTTGATTTTATAGTTATTTATTTAAGTCTTAAGAGATTGTGTTAAAAAGAATGGGAAAAAAACAAATTATTTGTTTTTATAAATTAAATATAATTAAAATTAAGTGACAATTAAATTTATTCCCCCCATAATATACCAAATATTGCTTATTGTTTAAAAAATATAGTAAATTAATAATACAATACATACTTAAAAATATCAAATATATGTAAGTTTATTTTTCTTTATTTTGGTATAGGTACCGTATAGGTTCATATTTATAAATTTTATGTGCGTATTTTCGAAAGACGCTGAAAAGATACGGATGGTAGAAGCACCAATCCTCTATCAACGTGTGGGACATTAGTCCACTAAACACTATCTGCCTTTTTGACCAAATAATACATATTAAGGAATACGTTAGGGGATCTGTTGCACTGATTGAGCAAAATTTACAATTGTACGGTTTGTGCAAGAAAAGATTGTGCAACGGAGTTAAAATATTGGTTTAAGATGTACAGGAATGTGAACCCCAATTTTAGCGAACACATTAAGTCGAAGAAAATTCCGCGATATTTGGCTCACAAACGAATTGCTATATGCTGAATATGACTATTTAGGAATTAGAACTGTGTAAGGGTGGGTAGCGGATGCTCACCTTGTTTCCCTTTGTTTTGAATGAATTTTAAGAGAATTTGTTTTTTTGTGAAGTAATTAAATTAACTAATAATAAGTATTAATCATTCTTATAAAATAGAGTGCATATTGCATATGTATGTATATGTATGTATATATTTTTATTATAAAAACACTAGCAATTTATTTAAGGCAGACTATCTTTGTATATATGTATCTACATATATGTATAAAAAGCTTTTTTGTAAATTTTTAAACCAAGATACGTTTCTATTTTCGAATTTTCGAATAATTTCACCTTTCAGCAAAAATTAAAAAAAAAAAATGGTTTTGGAGCATATGATTTAACGGTGATGTAAAAAAAATTATATAAAAATTAATACATAGATGTTAAAATAAAAAAAAAAATTAAAAAAAACTTTACAGACTGACATATAGAAACTAATTAATAGTATCTAGAAATCATAAGCTTTTAACTGAATTTATTTGAAGTAATTTACAAAGTGTGATGAAAAAATTTTAATGAATTGTGATACGGTATAGAATTATACATATTTTTTGTATACAGTATATATAACCTTCTCCAAATTACAAATGTAAATTCACGTATGTGGGGGTTTTGTCTGTTTTGTGAGTTTCGTTAAATGTTTATGTTTTTTATTTTAATAAAAGAATATATAATAAAACTTAATTTTAAATTACATTTTTGGGAAAAAAAAATTAGTTTATACAGAATTATTTAATTAAAATTTTGTATACCCCATATTGTTATTGAAAACTAAAAAAAAAGTTCTTAATTATTCTAAAAATGTCTTCAATTTTCTTTTTTAAATTGAAGTAACATAGAATAAATTAGTAGTTTCCCCTGGATAGTTCAAATTTTGTTTAGATTTATTCAACTAGATAGTTCTAATTACTTGTTAGACTGAAACGATAATATATCGTCCTTATACGGTAAATGTCAATATCGGTTTAAAAAACACTTTAAAATTTACCTCTTTTATAATAGTCATGATAAAAAAAGTGATAAAAAAATGACTTCTTTGATATCAAATATTAAAATTTATTAAAAATAGAGAAAATAAAACAATATTGTACTGGTTTCATTTTTTTTGCTTAAATTACTGATAACGTACACCTAGATGGTTGTTTATTCATTTTTTTTTAAATATTTAACATACAATGGATAACTGAACCTCACATACGGTAGATAATTAATTTGTTTAAAACAAAAATTAATTAAGCATAATTTGCATTTTATTTGGTGACTAAGGAATAATCCTCCAGGAAATAAAGCCGAATCGATATCACAACTGAAAATAAAGCCTTTATCCCATCGGAAATGGAAATAAAGCCGAAATCGTGAATTTTTAGAATTTGGCCTTCTTATTGCTTTAAAAAGGAAATAATGTCAAATCGGTCTTACTTCCGTTTTTCAAATATTTTGTTTTTTTCTTTTGATATTGATATCACTGGTATATGAGGGATTTCGATTGACGTAGATATGTATATATAATATATTTAAAAAATAATTAGCAAGAATTTTACATATGAAATCAGAGTTATACGGTTTTACCAAAATATTTATATACATATTAAATAAGTGAGATACAGAATAAGGAGGAACTTTAAAGGTAGATTCAAAATCAGGTTATTCCCTTTTTCAAGAATATTTATATATATGTATGTATATGCGGGATATTGAGTTAGAAAGGATTTTAGAGTTGTTTAAAAAATCAACATTATACGATTTCTTCAGAATATTCTGATATATAAATTCAAACTAAAATCCGTCCTAATTCATAATCTCGCATATACTTGCACCAGCGATCGCCCAGACTGGACAGAATATAAAAAAAACAAAACGAATCGGCATTCGACTTTATTTTCTTGTTAATTTCGGCTTTATTTCCTTTTCAAAACGGTAATAAGATCAAATTCTTAAAATTCGCGATTTCGGCATTAATTCAACATCGAAACGGCATTACTTCTGGTCGGTGTAATGACAGAACGCTGGCGGTCTTTAAATCCTTTAGTCCATTTCGAAAAAGAATTAAAGCACACTGAGTAACATAAAAGTTACCATCATGAGTTTTTATTTCATTTTACTAGAAAATTCAAATTTTCAAATTCCAAATATTTAAATCCGAACATGTATAATCAAAAGAATAGACAAAATAAATATGAAATTCATATATGCATACTCTGGAAACAGGCATTAACAGGCGATTTCGGCATTAATTCAACATCGAAACGGCATTACTTCTGGTCGGTGTAATGACAGAACGCTGGCGGTCTTTAAATCCTTTAGTCCATTTCGAAAAAGAATTAAAGCACACTGAGTAACATAAAAGTTACCATCATGAGTTTTTATTTCATTTTACTAGAAAATTCAAATTTTCAAATTCCAAATATTTAAATCCGAACATGTATAATCAAAAGAATAGACAAAATAAATATGAAATTCATATATGCATACTCTGGAAACAGGTATAATTTTGATTTTGAAACCAACTCTAAAATAATTCTAATTCAGAATCTCTACAATTATATACAAATATTTTTATATATACACATTCTGTAAAAGGTATAATTCTGTATAATTCTGATTTTGAAACCAACAGTAAAATCCTTTCTAATATGTAACCAACTCTTCTTAAAAGCTGATTCTGTAATCAAGTCTTTCCTAGTTATTTTTTACATATATTAGCCCCCATTATATTTAGACACTAAGATATGGGATTCAATAACAAAAATGCTCAAACTAAAAAAAAAGAAGTCTTTATTTCACATTCTATTGAAAAATAAGACCTTTTCACGAATAAGATCTTATTTTTTATTGAAATGAGAATTAAAGTGTTAAAGGTTTTAATACAAAATGCCTTATATATCACCCAAATTAATTGTTCTTATTAGAAAAAAGTTCTTATTAAAATTAAATCAAAACGGTTTTTCAATTATTTTGCAGAAGGAAAAAAATATTATAAATTATACCAATTATACTAAAATAGAGTTAGAGTTTGTTTACATAATTGTTACTATTACTGTCTTCTTTTAATATCTACCAAAAAAATTGTGGGGTCTTAATTCCAATTAAAAAAGAATTAAAGCGGGTGGGTTTTAATTCCTTTTAATTATGGACTTTAATTTCAATTTAAAAAGAAGTTAACGTCATAAATACAATAAATTTTGGAATTAAAGCCCGCAGGTTTTATTTCCGTCGGCATTTTGTCATCACACCTTTCTGGTCCCCTTTTATTTTCCTGTGGCGTTCTTTGTATACAATTTTATGTAGTTCATATTTCTGTTTGTTTTTAAATGTTTAAATTTAAAAAAAAAACACAAAAAAACCAAAACTAAACATGGTATTAAAACTGTGTATATATATAATATTTATTTTAAAAACAACGTGTTGTTATTATTATACATTTTTTATACAGAAAGCCACATAATTATTTTATTTGCGTGCTATAGAAATAAAGAAAAAGAAAAAAAGAGAAAAAAAGTATAGTTTATAGAAATCATAACTTAATTTTAATATAAAGTTATAAATAATTGCATAAAATTTTCATAAAAAATAAGTAAAAAAGGATTAAATATATATAAGACAATTAAAATATATACCGTTATAATATAAATATATATATCATATATATATTTAATACCTATATGTATATAGGTATTATAAATATTATTTAACGCATTATTTAAATTTTTGCAGATTTTCTTTATTAATACTTGTGTATTTTTTAACACTTTTGGAAATAAAACAAGATATAATATAAATATAATATATAGTAAAATTTCTTTATCATTACAAAGCCTCCCTTTTAAATTATACGTATATGTATTATACATAAGAAAACGATCGAAATGTCCTATATTCATTTTGAATAACAGCGATATCAGCTGTTTACTGTTAACTGTTAACTGTTAACTGTAAACTGCTAAACTTATAAATTTTTATTTTTTTTTTCATTTCTTCATTTTGAGCTTTTTAAAAATGCCTTGAACAGGCTGGTTTAAATTGTCCTCATTGTTTAATACTTTTCTTTTTAAATTTTATGTCAAAAAAAACAACACAACTAAAAAAAATCTGAAATATTTGTAAAAAAAAAAAGAAAAAATTAAAATTTTACCGTATCGTGTAAAAACGGAATTAAAAAAAAAACTTGTATAGCTTTGGTTGCAATTATTGTGTTGTTCAGGACACAAAAATGTGTTTTTAATAATTGTTTCTATAATTATTATTTTATGTATGTATATATGTATATTGTATATATTTTATGTATATAGAAAAAGAATAAAATTATTTAATTTAGTACAATTTGATTACCACTTTTAATAATTCACTTGAACAATATATACAATATATATTAACCCTTATCTATATTATAGTTCACTCTGCATACGATACATACCTATTACCTACATATATATGTAAATATATTGATTTTACTTATTCTGAATAATTTAGCATTTATCTAAAACTGTATTAGTCTACTTTGAATAAATGCATAATATGTATATAATGAAGTGTTTATGAGAAGAAAAGCATATGTTTGAAAAGTAAAACCATATGTTTTATGAAATTTAATATTGTTTAAGTAAAATAAGTGAAATTTGTTATGTTTAAACATAAATAAAAAATAAATTTTTTAAATATTTTTAACATATTATATATATATATATATATAATTTAATATATGTATATAATATGTATACTGTATAGTTATATTTATACATCGCTGCATATTATTTTTTTCTGATGATCAGAGTTTTCCATTGAGAAAGACTTTTAGTTAGATTTTTTTTTATATGTATATATATAAAATATTTAAAAGTTTTTAAATTTTGTTTTATTTTTGATATTTTTTTTTTATTTTGAAAAGCTTTTCATTATTTTTTTAATTTTGTTTAAAAAAAAAACTGTTCTAGCCCCATAAAATATGCATTGTTTTTTTTTATTTAGTATTCTTTTATAATAAATAAATATTGAACCTGCTGATTCTATTCAAATTTTATTATTTGAAAACAAATCCCCCTTGCTACCAAATATAGCTTAAATATAATATAATCAAAATAAATAATATATATATATATATATATATGTATATATATAATATAATCAAAATAAATAATATTAGTGTATAATTTAATAATAGTATTCGACCTGTAATGGCCTTAGTAGCCGATGGTTTTGTAATATTACAATATCCTATGTGATTTGTAATATTAATATAAATAAATAAATAAATTTATTAAAAAATAAATAAATAAATAATAGTATTTATTTATTGTAGGAAAATCCTTTCCCATTTTTTCAGAAAGCTTTCATTTTAGTTACATTAAATATTTAGTATAGGTAATTTTATTTGGTCAAGTAGATTTTAAGTAAAAGAAAAAAGCTTAAGTTATTGAAATTTAGTTTTCGGATTTGATGACGAACTGTGTAATACCGGAAATTTTAAAACTGCTGTGAAGTTGCATATTTCACTTTCAAAATATGTATTGGTATTACTTGATAATGCACCAGGATATTCAATATACTTAGACGATGTAAGGGGAAATTGGAAATTTTTATATTTATGCTGCCAAACATAATATCTATTAATCAACCAGATCAGAATCTAATTTAAAATTTCAATTCGTATTATCCTCGAACAAATTTATACATTTTTAAAATTAAATTAAAATGTTTCATTTCAATTTTGTGTATATTTTATATTGCTTTTAAGATAAGATTGAATGCAAAAATAATATTAAAAAAAAAATTAGAGTTGCATCGTTTTCGCATTGAATCGCATTTTTCTGGAACGTATTATCGACGTAACTCGAGTCTCTGGATATATAATTATAATGTAAAATTACCATATAGTTTCCTTAAGGGGCTTCGGTAGCCTAGTAGGTAAGCGTGTGGCGTATTAACCGAAGGAGTGTGGGTTCGATCCCTGCACAGGTCGTAAGTGTTTTTTTCTTTACATACCACCCTTACGACCAAATATAATGTAAATATAAAATATATAATATAAACAAAATAAATAATATTAGTAATAAGTAAGTAGTAATAAGTAGTAATAAAACCTAAGTTTCTAAGTTAATAAATTAAATAAAAACTAATATTTAATTCTATTCAAAATGAAATTAATTTTTTGGCGATGCCTATCTGTAGTTAAAATTTCATTGAAAGATATAAGTAAAAAAAAATTTCATATTTCATACAATTATATTCTGTTTTATTCTAACACCCAGACGAATGCACTGACGGACGGATGGGTAAATGAACAGACGGACTTCATAAGCACATTTTTTCAAAATTTTTGAAAATGTGCTAAAAAGAGTTCTATTGTAGGAGAGTCGTTTTAATTAATGGAACTATTATTTGATACCTTTATAATTAGTGTTTAATTATACATATAAGATTACTATTTGCACAACTTCTTGTAAAACATTTTTTCTCAACAGTGACAACAAAATAAATGAATTTTTAACACATTTTCAAATTTCAATGTTTTACATATTAAAGTTTTTGCAAGGGGGTTTGGGAGAGACAGTGGTTAAGTAGATTGTACATTTTGAAGGAGTGTGGGTTCAAATTTTCCACAAGTAGAATTTGTTTTTTTTAATTCGAAGGAAAATCACCTACTAAGAAAGTAATAAAACCCACTTATTACTAAATATAATTAATTAATAAGAATACGCAACAGTCGGTTAGTAACCGATAGTTTAGTATAATATAGCATTATCGTATGTGATTTAAAATAAATAAATAATTTTTGGAAATTAATTATAAAAGAAATTAATTAGAATTAAAATATAGTATTATTTTTTTAATATAAGCTTTTAGTATATAATTTAATTTTTAGTAATTAATCGAAAAATCCAATAAAGTACATTTTGTTTTTTTTTTCTTGTAAATAACCGATTAACTAATATTTATAGATAATTCGATAAAATATTTACAAAATATTAATAAAAATTGCTTAATTAACTTAATTAACTTTTGTTTATATATTATATAGATATTCAGTAATAAAAAAAAGGATTTAAATATATTTGTAGATATCATTATCCAATTTTTTTTTTTATTAATATATTTTTGTAATTCATTTTCAGCTGATAAAATTTAATGTCATTAAAAGAAAAAAAAAATAAAAAAAAATATAATTTTAATGCATGTAAAACGGTATCTGGGATCTATTTAAACATTGTGCAAAAATAAGATTGTCAATTTACTTTAAATTGTTTAATTTGTAAATATATACTTCGGTGTATAGTGCTATGAAATAAGTACGAAAGATATAAGTACAAAAAAAATTTCGTATTTTATACAATTATTATGTTTTGTTATATTCTAAAATAATGTTGTTATGCAATAAAACTTTCTAAAAAAAGAAAATTTTTCAAAAACTCTCTGTAAATTGTATGAAATTTTATTTTTATCCAAATATTTGCAACAGGTAAAATTAAGACACATTTCAAAAAAAAATTTTTTTACCACAACATTTTTTATTTGTTTTTAATGGATTTCTCTGCCACTTAAATGTGGACAGGAAATTACACAGCCTTTCCTATTCTGGCGTGGCTGTAAATGTCGTAAGGGGGAATAACTCTTATACGACGTGTGTGGGATTCGAAGCCACACTCCTTGGGTTTTTATAGCGTATTTTATACGCTCTTATGCACTAGACCACCGAAGCCCCCGACAAAATTGGTTATTTGTAGTTTTTTTTCTTATTTATATCTTTTACAATTTTCGTACTTATGTCATTTTTAAATTTTTGTTCTTATACCTTTAGTATTTATGTTAAAGTGCCTCCTTGTGCAAAATAAATTAATGTAATACTATAATATAGTTTTTATTAATATTTTGATCCCCATTTAGACAATTTATTGACATTATTTTTAATTATTCATTTTCTTTAAATACTTTTTTACATTTCTTTTTAAAATGTTACCAGTTATTCGTTAAGTTAATTTAGTTTATTTCGCAGGGACTTGATAATCGGTTTGAAATGTGTTACGAAAAACATACATTTTAACAATTAAAAATAGAGTTTATCAAGTAGATTACTATTAGAATCAAATACTTTTATTTAGACTGATTTTATATAGTGTTATTATAATAATAATTTATAATAAAGAGTCGTGTTCTAACAAATTTCTTGCAACATTTTTGACATTTTCTTCAATTTCTTCCAATTTAAAAAGAAGTGAAAAAAATAAGAGGCAACAATAATTCAGAATTTATTTAAACTCCATTTGTTTTTAAATAAGATATGAGTTTGTAAAATTACAACGATTCACTTGTTGAATAAATAAATTATCAGCATTTAATTAGTATAACTGAAGAAAATCAAATAGAAGATTGAAGAAAAGACTGATTCCATATGAAGAAAATTAGTCCAAGATAAATTTTTATCACAACTTTCGACACATTTTATCCCGAGAATACATTTGGAATTAGAACACAGAAACGCATAGGTATAGAAATTTTTGAATCTAATTAAAGCTCAGTACACTGATTTTCCACACTCATTTCAATTAGAGTATAAGATATTTAAGATAATTCCTCAAAGATCTTTAACATTCGAAATTTTTTCTTGAGTTTTACAAAGCAAAAGAATGTCCTCTCTCGCCAATATTATTTCAGATTGTAATCGATGATATTCTAAAAATAAAATTTCCGATAACAAAAAAACAGATCAATTTGGTGGAATTGGTTCCAGTTGAACAATATCAAAGAGAACATTGTATGTATCTACTCATTTCATTGGTGTCTTTAAAGATTCCCACCTAAGTTCACAAAACAAAAAAAAAATTGGTTTAAAGAAGAATATAAGGAACTGGACTAAAAGTACGATTTAGACTAGGAACAAGACTATAAATGGTGTGACAATATTTTGTTTACGTAAAAAAATAAATTACCGTTCCAAAATTTTCGTGCAAATTAGTCAATTTCGTTCGCTTGAAATCATATAATAGTTGGAAAATCTTCACTGAAAATCTAAAATCTACAATAAGTGATATAGGATAAGATAAATGATGATAATTAAAATAAATTTCGTAAAGTATATTGTGAAATTTTTTTTTTTTAAACTGATTTTTATAATTAATTTCGGTCATATTTGCAATAATTCACAATAATATATTTTCGAAATTATATTATTAATAATTGAAAAAAAATTTTTTTTTAAACTTAAAATTGATGACTTTGTTAGAAGTTTGGTGAAATATTATATAGTATAATCAGTTTTTATTATATATATAGAGTAAAATTAACTTTTGTAATATTATTTTTGTTGTTTTGTAAACATCGAAAAAAAAAAAATAAATAAATAAAGCTTATTTTATCTTAATCCAATAAAAATTAAGGTGACATTACAAAATACTTGTGTAGTAAATCTAAGTACTATATACTATATAAATAGAGTACTCGCATAGTTGTAAAGTAAAATGTGTATGTGAGATTTCTTTCTAATATTTATAATACAAATACTATGATAAAAATTATCAAGAATATGTTTTTTTTGTTATTTTTTTTTTTTTTTGTTATTTCAAAACCTTTATCGTATAATTTAAATGCTATCATTCATTTTTTTTTTTTTTTAATTTCATAACATTTTACTTGGAATATGTTCGAAAACCCAGTTAAAAAAAAATAAAATTCAATCTTAAAGGTTTTTTTGTGGGAAATACGGGTATTTATACCTATCTAAGTTATAAAAAGAAAAGTAATTTTATTTAATTAATTTTTTTTTGTTTTTTTAAATTTCAAAAATATTATAAATTATTCCATTTATGTTATATATTATTTATTTTTTACAAAAAATAAATATTTTCAAAATTATTTTATTAACGTGTCACTTGGAAAAAAAAGTAAAGTGTTATTTTATTAACGTAAATTAAAAAAAAAAAAAAAAACAGAAAAAAAAATGGCATTATAGTGATAGTGAATTAACTACTTTCAGAATATATTGTTTGTGTAATTTTTATTTAAAATTTTATAATCATATTTATTAAAATAAAATCTAAAATCAAATAGTGATTTATAATTAAGACAAAAAAAAAAAAAAAATAAAGAGTTTGTAAAATAAATTAAAATCTTTGACTGACGGTGTCACCATTTAAAACAAAAAATAAGAATAAAAAATATTGGGATCGTTTTAATTAAATTTATTTATTTGTTAAAAAAAAAAAATTAGTATTTTATTAATTTATTTGTTCTAAAATGCCATATAAATATAATTTTTAATATAATGTATTTAAAAAAAAATTATTTTATAAGACAATTAACGGATTTAAGTTGTACAAAAAAAAAAAAAGAAAAACAAAATAAAAAAATCATACAAATATATGTATACTTTTATTAAAAACAAAAATATAGATATATAGGATGAAGCTGTGTATAAAACTGAGCTTGACCTCAAATCTAATTTTTTCATGTAAAAGCTACATTAGAACTCGTTGTTTTTGACACCGCAATTAGACACCTCAGTTTAATGCATTTGACTCACCCATATAGAGTTGAATGTATAAAACTGAGCTTAAATTTAAATTTTAATTTTTGCAAACAAAACCTACCAGCTGAACCGTAGATTTTGTTTGAAAAACTGAAAGAGTTTAAGTTCAGTTTTATGCATTCGACTCATAGTTTCAAAATTTATTGCAAAAAAAAAAAAAAAAGGGTTCTGCTCAGCTATTGTTCATATAGGAATCCTTTTCTAGTGATTTGGTAGCGGATTATAACAAAAAAAATTGATATTTTTGGAGTTTAACCATATATCTATTTATTTGAGGTTAGATTTTATAATTAAATGCACAATCGGCCCAAATGAAAAGATAATTCGATGGAATGTTTTTTTTTTTAAGGAAAATTGCATAAAATCAAAATGAAAACAATTAAAAAAGGAAACTAATGCAATATCTCAGCAAATAAACTAATTATTTTCCTTTTTAAACAAAAAAGAAGAGAGTAAGAACTATATTCTATAGAAGAAGAATTGAACTAACAAATGTTTGTAATCAAAAATAAAAGCAGTACAATTTCATTCTGGAACAATTAAGACAGTAGAAAATAATTGTAAAAAATTTATTTCCAAAATTACGGTGTAAAAAAAAAAAAAAAAAAAAATTCAAAATATCTGTATTTTATTATTTTATATTTTAAATATTATTCTATATATTTTTTTAAATATTCATATATAAAAAGTAATTTATTAATTAATCCAATTTTTTCTTTTTTTTTTTTAGATAATATAAATTCAAAATATTAAAAAAATGGCATTTAGTGACAGTAATGAAACATCTGGCATGAGATGTGTCAAATGGATGCTAATTATTATATCATTAATGTTTATGGTAAGTTTTATATTTTAATTTTGTATTTATTTATGTATTATATGTAATATATTAATTATATTTTTAACAATTATAAAACAATATTTCACCCTTATTATATTTATTGCACAGTTGTGCGCAATTAATTTTTATTTACAAAAAAAAAAAAAAAAACAAATAAATAAAAAGGTTATAAAAAGCCCCCTTATCTAATTTCACGTTCTAGAAAAAAAAAAAAATGAATTTAATAATTTTAACACTTGTGTTATCTGTAATTAAGATAACCGCGTTAATTATAATTTGTTATATTTTATAGATAACATTATTGTTGAAATTATCTATACATTTTCCAAATAAAAATATCATTTATGAAAAGTTTTGCTATGTTGCCGGATTTCCTCTTTTAAATAAACTGTTTTTATTATTTTATTTATTGTACCGTATTTAATTTTTCTTTGTTTTAAAGTTTTGTTTAAATAATTTAGTGTAATTAGCAAAATATAATAATGTGTAATTTTCTTAAAAGAAATTATTTTTAAATTACTGTATGTATATATAATTGTAGATTGCATGACATCTGAGATCTAAGTATATACATAAGTTTAAACATTGATGTAAATACAATTTTAGGGTACCTAGTTTGAAATTAATAAGTTTAATTTTTTTAATATGTTGTAGGAACCTTATTTTATTTAAAAAAATTACTAAACTTACTATAGGCAATGTTTTACTACATTTTTATAAAGAGTTTTGAAAAATTTGTATAATAGTTTGATTTTTTTTTATCCGCACAACCGTTTCGTTTAGAAAACGGTTACACTGTTTAAGGTATAGAGTAATGAAATTTTAACCACGATACTTCACTTTTTACTATACTATACTTTTTTTATGTAACCCCACCCATTACGGTGCTATACTGAGTTTCTTAAAAGTTGTAAAAATCCTATTTTTAAATGCTTATAACTTAAGTTGCATTGCATTCTAAAAATATCGAACCACAATAAATTTTTACATGAAATATATATATACCTATGTGTGTGTAAAAATCATGCAATTTTCTCCAATTTATTATTTAAATTTACCGTTATATGAAAAATAAATTTTGCAAAATTTTAGTTTCTCATTTATTTTTTTATGAAAAACTTTGAAAAACCTTTGAAAATTAGCATTAGTATTTGGTTATCTCAGAACCTCCTGTTTAAGAGCTATTAGGCGCGAAAAATTAAAAATTTGATATTTTTAGACATCTAGGACTTGAACATCTATGTAAATATGTCGTAAGTAACATAAAAATTGAAGCTCTAATATTTATGAAGTATTATAATAATATAATAATCGTTATAAGTATTTACATTTTTTTTTATACGCGGAAGAGTATATAATTGACAGTGTCAACTCTGAGGCACCCTTATATTAACATAAGTTATGCTGTTATCATAAAATTTTATAATTTTTCACCAAATTTCAGATATCTGATTTATCTAAAGATATCTAAATTAAGTACTGCTATAATATTTAAAAATTTTGGAGTTGTATTACATCTACTGTAACCTGCTGCCCCGAACCAACCAAATTTCACAAAAGTTCATGCTATAAAACTTGGTCAGTTTTTAAAAAAAACTTTAACTCTAGTTTTATTGCCGAGATATGATAGCTTTGTTAAGTACCAGGACTAGTCGCATTAGGCTAACTAAACATAGCATAAAACTGGCATAAAACCGACATAAAACCAAAATTCTTTTGACAAAATTTTAAATGCCCAGCTTATGTTATAGACACTGAGATATTTTCATATAAAAAAGAAATTGTATTATAGCTACTCGAACTCGGCTTTCGAACATGGCTCAATTTCAATAGACTAACAATAGCCGAAATGCATAAAACTGAGCTTAAACACAAATCTCACTTTTTCAAACAAAATCTAAACTTTAACTTGCAATTTTTTCTTGTGAAATTTGAAATTTGAGTTCTAGCTCAGTTTTATGCATTTGACCCAATGGCTCAAAAATTCGAGACTAACAATTTTACAAAAGAGAAATGCTAAAAATTTCAAAATTCTATTTTCACTTTTTTTTAGTTTTGTGCGAACAGACTTATACGTACATGGCTAAATCGATTCACATTTTAATTTTGAGCAAGAATATATAATATACTTTTCCATATCAACCTTGTCTCCTTTAAGTTGTCACAAACGTAAAGATAAATTTATTATACCCTGGAAATTTTATTAAATATTAAATCTGATAAAAGCTTTTAAAACCGATCTAATCTAATTAAAAAAAAAACATCTTGTGTAAATCTCCTGATAAATAATTAAAAGATAAACTTGAGTGGATTAAATAGTACAATTTAAAGGCTTTATGATAATATTCAATTAATTTAAAGTTTGGAATTCCTACAGACGATTGAAAACATGAAGAAAATGCTTCCACTTTAAAAATTTTGTTTTTTTTTTCTGGAAATATTCCAATACTATATTTATAAGGAGCTCCGGTTAAAATATATGAATTGTAAGTTATAGCAGACCCAATGCTAAAACAAACTTGACTTTTTTCCTTATTTATTTATTTTTTTTTTAGTGCTTTTCTCTGTCACATAAATGTGAACAGGAAATTACACAGCTTTTCCTTTTCAGGAGTGACTGTAAATGTCGTAATGGGGAATAACTCTTACAATACTCTAACAATGTGTGTGGGATTCAAACCCATACTCCCTCGGTGTTTACACCGTATTTTATACGCTCTTTTTCATCCACTAGGGGACCGAGTCCACATTTTTCCTCATTATTTTATATCTTTAAACAATTTAAAATTCTAAATTTTATAATAAATAACTGTTTTTCTTTTTATTAGATAACAGCAGTACTTTTGATTTTAGTTGGTACAACAGTTCAAATGATTTTCGGTGATTTTGATGATTTCATTGATAATCATTTCTATTCGCCACCAACATTGTTAATTGTTGTTGGAGGAATTATGTTAGCTGTTTCAGTTTTTGGTTGTTTAGGTGCAATTAAGAAATCTGTAATGTTAGTTAATATTGTAAGTATTGTAACATTATTTAAAATAAATAATTAAAAAGTTAGTATTAAATAAATTTTTTTAAATATTTGTATATAGTATGGCTGTTTAATGTTCTTAATATTTGTATTGGAAATAAGTGCTGCTATTGCTGCATTCTGTTTACAAGGTCAAATAACAAAAATGCTTATAAGAACAATGGAAAATGCAATGTCAAATTATGAATCATCACCATCAAATGGTGTTGATTTTATGCAAAGTGGAGTAAGATTTAAGAAAAAAAAAAAAAAATTTAATCAAATATCATTAATTTAAAAACAATAATAACATTTTTTTAGCTTCAATGTTGTGGTATATATGGTTATAGAGATTGGCAAGATACTTTCAATAAAACCAAAAATGAAATACCAATATCATGTTGTTATAAATTTGAACCATTATCTAATAATAAAATATGTGATATTGTTTATGAAGATGGTTGTTTACCAAGAATGCAATTATTATTAACACAAAGTGCAATGTTAATTGCAACTGGTGCAATTACAGTAGCATTTGTTGAGGTTATATATATTTATAAATATTTTAATTATTTCTTTTATTATTAAAATAATATTATATTTTTAATTTAATTTTGTTTTTTTGTTTTGTTTCGTTTTAGTTCCTTGGAATTTTATGTGCATTTATGTTAGCCAAAACACTACGTAGAAATAAATCAATACGTGATGCAAGACGTTGGCAATTACAACAAAATCTTGGTATTACAATACCTGGTAAATTAACACCACCATCAGAAGGTTATATGCAAATGGAAAATTCTGGTATGGTTATTAATAGAAGTGATCCAGTAACATATACAGCAAATAGTCCTAGTGTCAATTAAATTTTTTTTTTTCAAAATTTTAAAATAATTTGTATTTAGATTTACCATATGAAAAAAAACCCTGTAAATTATATATTATATGCTGACATATATATATGTAAATTAAGAGAGATATAATTAAAATGATTATTATTTGAGTACAATACAATGTAAATGCTGGTTTTGGTATTAAAACTTTTATTAAATTTTATTATATATTAATTTTTTTCCCTTGATATGATAATTTTTTTTTTGACTTTAATCTATATTTTTAAGCATTAGAAACCAAATCAAATTCAAACTAATCATTATAGAAACCAACCATAACAAATTGTTTATCAGCTTTTAAAAATAGTGTTAGAAAAATGAAATCTTTGAAAGATTTTTTTAAATGAATATCTATAGGTTGGGAAAAATAACATTTGATTCTTTAGAATAAAATATACAAAATAAAAGGCTATAACTTTAAAAATCATAGTAGAAAATATTCATACATTGTTCAATCCTATCATTTAGCAAATGGAAACTAGACAAATATTAATAATTTATACCTTAATTAAAAACTATTAAATAACATTGTACAAAATCATATCCATAAAAAATGAAAATACAAATAAAATGTAACAGTAAGTCGATACAATCGACTTATTAATACCCTACACTTGTCAAATTAAAATTAAATTAAAAATCCTTAAGTTATTTTAAATAGGTATTTAATATAAACCAAAAACATAAACGTTTTTTGTATAGCTTTGTAGAGAGCATCCTTGTACAAAATTTGCTTATGTCTATCTTTATTAGTTTCGGAGGTATGCTTGTTAAGGTTTGGCAGTGTGTGGCAGGTGGCAGGTGCAGGTTCGAATTTCAGAAACGTAAAAAAGGCATGATTTAACACTCTTGTACAAAATCAAGATTTTCTCTTTATTAATTTTGAATATATGCTTGTTAGGCCTTGGATTGCGTGTGGAAGATACTGGAACCGTCATTCTAATTCATCTCACATTTTAGGGACATAAAGCAATAATTACAGAAATGTTAAAGGTTGTACCTTCCTTCAATGTTAAAGGTTATATCTTTATTGGTTTTGAAGTTATACTTGTTTGCTCTTTGGCTAGTTCGGAAGCTTCCAAAATCCGAATCCATGGTCCAAATCATCTCAAATATCAGTTTCCAATTTTAAAGGAAAAGAAACATCACAGAACACCTTTGAACTAAATTTAAAGGTTCTACATTTATTATAGTTTTGGAGATGTGCTCGTTTGCTCTTGGGCCTGTTCGGAAGCTTTCCAAAATCCGAAACTATTGATCGATTTTTCCCAGTAGTTGCAATCGCCGCCTTTCTTTTGTAACTAGTAAGCTAAATTTCATCAAGATTCAAGATAACTTTATTAGTTTTTGAGTTATAGTGCGAACGAATGAACGGACATTTTTAAATCGACTCAGGCCGTGGCAAGAATATATTATATACTTGTCCATATCTAACTTGCTTTCTTTTGGTGGTTATAAACACCATACCAAAGTTAATATACCCTATACTTTAGGTGTAGGTTATAAAAACATTCATATTCATATAAATAAAAAAATGATATTAGGTTTTTTTTTTTTTTTTTGTTGTTGTTTTAAAAAACTTTATTATTACAAAATTGAATAATTATTAATTAAGACATTTTAAATGATTTCTAATATTTTAATATATTTTATTCAATTTAATTTAAAACTTAACAATCAAATTTACTTCACAAGTAAAAAAAAAAAAAAAAAATATATAAAATAAAATTAAAATAATATATTCATGTTATTTTTTCAAAAATATTTCATTAAAAATCTTGAAATATTTTTTTTTTTTTTTTTTTGTTTTTAATATGAGTATCAAAAGAATAATTTTTGTTAATTTATTTAATTAAAACGTAAAAAAAAAAAAAAAAAATTAAGTAAAGCAAACGCATATACATACAAACATTTTAATTTCATTTTTATTATTAATGTAATTAAAAAAAAATAAAAAAAAAAATTAAAGGAACTTAAATATAATACGAAAATAGCAAATAATCAATTAAATTAATTAATTAATATAAAAAAAAAAAAACATTAATATTTATATTATTATATTCAGTGATATTTTTCGTTAATAATACTTAAATTATATAATTCATTATTACAAAATAGAAAAAAAAAAAAAAAAAAAAAAAAAAACCATTTAGTCTCGTTATTTTTTTTTTTTTTTTTGTTATTTATTATTTTAATTAAATTTTCATTTTTCATAATTAAGAATTAAAATAATAATGATATGAAAATAATCTGATAAATATAAATTTAAAAATATATTTAATATATCTATATTTAAAATAAAAATAAAATATATATATTATAGTTTCTTGATATTATAAATTTTTTTTTATTGAATTTTTATTTTTTTATACATTATAATTAAAATATTTATTTTTATATTTTATAATTAAAATTTATTCAAAATCACATTGTTAATTTTTTTTTTTTTTTTTTTTTTAATTTTACTTAAAATTAAAAATATGTATTATTATTTAAAAAAAAAAAATTCATTTAAAATTACATTTGTAAACATAATATAAAATACAAAGATATTCAAATACAATTTAAAAATCAATTAATACCAAAATTATAATATATGGATTTAAAAGTTAAATTTCAAATAAGAAATTTATTATAATACCGTGGTTCTAATTTTTATGCAGGATATTTCAAAAAAAAAAAAAAAAAAATAAATTTTAAAAAGATTTTATTACATTTCTTAATCTCAGCTCAACAATACTTAAATATAAAAAAAAAATCCAACCAGAGGGGGATTTATACAATATACAATAAGAATTGAATGTATAATTTTCATCTGTTAATTAAGAAATAACATAGACGTGGCAGGACGTATTAAATCTATATGTGTATCCCCATAAAATCTATTTTATACATTATTTATTTAATTTAATCATTCTTAACACCAATATTTTGTTCTATATAGATGTACATTATCCTGTATATACATATGTATTTGTTCAAATCTTTATATCTTGTGTTATAAAATGAATTTTTATATGAATAAAATTAATATTTATTTAATTCAGTTCACAATATTTATGAGTTGTTGTTTGCATTTTTATTCTTCATAATACGAGTACATATCCTTGAATGTATTGATTATTTTCGACTTTGACGTTCCTTACTTTTTGTTCGATGTTTTGTTGTTGATAATGATGAAGGTGTTGTTATATGTTTTCTGTAAATTAAATAATTTATTTTTAATACGTTTATATAATAATTAATTTATTTTGTATAAAATTATATAAATATGTATATAAAATTTTTTATGGACAAATTAGTTAATCTCTTAAGGGTAGGTTCATATGGGATGCATGCCTCAAGGATGTAAGATTTTGTTTGGTTGAAAATATATATCGCATTCATAACATGCTCTCCCTTATGCACATTTAAATAGCAAACATTTTTATATATGCTGTAAAACGCAAACAAGAAGCATATTATTCAAATCTCAAATAATATATTTGTTTTTAAAATTGTTTTTTTTTTTTTTTTGTTTAAAATATATCAAAGTAAAAATTTGTCGCTTACGTGCAAATCTATAAACAAGCGGATTTCATGTTGATTGTTGAATGGAAAATATTCGTTAATATTTCCAAAGAGTATGCGAAGTTTAAGGTGTCGGCCATGCAGAAAGTGAGCGGGCGATTTTGCAAATGACCATATAATTTTGAGATTTTTCTGCGGCAAGAATAGCTTTTTAAAGTTATTTAATAGGAGAAATTGATTATTTTTCAGTTTCACTCTAATACGCTAAAAAATAAATTATTCTTTTAAAATGCCGATTCTTCGTAATAGTTTATTTTTGTGAAGCAAATTCTTATTTACAAAAAAATTTAATTTTTGAAAATAATCGAAGATAATGGACTTCACTCTATTAATATGGAACGAGCCAGTTTTGGGGTGTTCCATCATCTCTATAAGAAAATAAGAGAAGACACAGAAAATTTTTTTCGAATATATGAAAATGTCAATAAATAATGTGTACCTAAACTTTTATATAAAATTTTTATAAGGTATATATTATACAATATAATAAGTACAATACTATAAAAACAAACTATATGGTTAATATTATTTAAATTTGTTTATATTTAATTTGTTTATATTATGATCATTTATATAGCAATTAAAAATAATATAAACTGATATATACGCTAATTTGAATTAAAATTTTAAAATAAAAATTTTTTCTTCATTGATCGCAGTTTTACCGCTCCAAAATTCAAACAAATTTGATTTTAAAAAATCGCCCGTTCATCGCTTCTCTGTATGGCGACTTGTTTGTAAACCAATAAGTTTGAATTATTTAAAAAAAAAATGCCCGCCCGCTATCTGCGTGGCCGAGGCCTAATCGAAATATATTTTGCATCCAGTTCAGAGGCATGCGTGAAGTATCCTATGTGAACGTGCCCTAAATGAGAAATATTTTAATATAATTTTGATAATAATTAATTATTTTGTCCATATACTTAATAAATAATATTAATTATTTTAAGAAATAAATTTAATTAAATTAAATTTTCTACAATAAGCATTTTAATAAAGAGATTTTTTATAATTTATTAAAGCATAATTTTTAATTTTGTAAGTCGATTAAAAACTAATAATATACAATAATAGCAATAACAGTTTGAGATGCATTGATGTTCGTTTTTTTTTTTTGGTTAATTAATTATATGTGGTGGTATCTATATTGTAAATAAATAGTAGATAAGACAATCCCAAAAAAAAAAAAAAATGTTCTTTTGTCAATAAATTGATGAAAGATTTTCACTCTGCACCAAAAATTAATTTTTGTTTTTAACACTTTATACGTATATACATACATACATAGGTGTTATCAGCTGCATAAGAATTATTTATTTGTTTTGACAGATTTAAAATAAATGAAAAAAAATCATCCAATTATAATTAATTAATAATAATTTATATTTGAAAAAAACTTTTGTTTTCGCTTTAAGGTACAGTCGAAACAGCTTAAGACAAAAACAGAAATATTCATAAAATATTATGCTTTTAACCGAATTTTGCTCTTAAATGTGATTGTTTAAATAAAATATTTCTGGATCAATTAATACGTACGTATATAATAAGTATGCATGTAAATTAGTAAGGTTTTTACATAAACTTCATATAAATAAATGATTTATTAAATGAAGTTTTAAAAGAAATTAAATAATGAAAACAAAATTTGTATAATGCTAGTACAATGTACATGTAAACAGAACTTTAAACAGAATAAACTTTAAAGAACATAAAAACTTAACAAATTTAAATTTATAATATTATTTTATGTACATATTTGTGTTTATTTGTGCTTACAGAAGCCAATAATTTTATTCTGCATAAATATCACAAATAATATAAGCTTAGACTATTTTTTTTTTTTTTTGTTATTTTTAAGAGACCGTAACCGTAGCCGTCTGGTCTTATATAAGTACATGTTTAAATTAAGTTTCCTGTTAAATATCATATCCAAATTTAAATTAAAATTAAAATTAAAATTAAATTAAAATAAAAAAAGAGAAAAAAAAAAGCATTTAAAAAGTTCATAAAACACCTAAAAAAATTTTTCTAATCGAAATTTGTATAACATTTGCCACAACAGAAAAACTTAATGTTGTACGACGATATAAAAATGTAGACGATATAAAAATGTACTAAAATTTATAAATTTCAAAAGACAAAATATGTTTTTAAAGTATTTGTGCTTTTAAACGAATTATTTTTAAATGAAATTAAATGTAAAGAAAAAGATTAAAAAGTTAATGTCATAATATTGTATGCTTTAAAATGACTTTTGCTCTTAAGCGTGTTACATTTAAACGTTTTCGACTATACTTCCATTTTCTTCTTTTGTTAAGTAATTTTCAACTTTAAATATACGAAAAACTGATAAAAATATGATAATAAAAGAAAAAAGATAATATAAGAAAAATTTATTTAAAAAAAAAAAAAAAAAAAATAAAAATAATTTAACAAATATTTGCATGTCGATTTTTTTTTTTTTTTTTGTTATTTTAATTGAATTGATGACTTACAGTTGAATTTATCTTAAGTATCAAAACTTTATCATTTAAATAAATTCATTTCTTTGTATTTTTAAACTTTATACGAAATATGAGTTTTAATTTCTAATTATTTATTTCTTTATGATATGTGAAATTTTTTTTTTTTTTTTATTCTTAAAGAATAACACAAAAATAAATTAATTATCTGAGGTCACTGATTATTTTGGTTTTATGGCATCCCATTTTTAAAAGAATTTTTCAAATTTCCTAAGCCCATTCTAAATCAATAATAACTATTCAAAGAATATTTAATTTAAAATTAAATGAATACCATATAAATGAATATTATAGGAAAAGTTGAGGACATTGTTGAAAAAATTATAGATTATGTATTACTTTAAATTCCTTTATACAAAATTATAAACGAGAAATTTTATGTATTTTATGGAATAATTATTATTTATCTAAAATACACGTTAACCATAAAATCTGTAAAATTTGTACAAAATAATGTACGTAAAATAAAAATGTAAAATTACCATAATATAATAAAAATTATCCTATAGAATAAATTTTTCTAGCTAGATCTTAGATATTGATTTTAGACTTAAAATACTATTTTTTTTTTTTTTTTTAAATAAATATTTATACCGAAATTTTTCTTTTAATGTTAATTTTAATATTTTTTTTTTTATTAATTATATTTATTACTTTCTGCTAATATAAATAAAATTTCCGGTATTTTTTCCGCTAAATATGTTTTAAATGTTTATTATTGTTAAAAAAAAAAAATGAATCAAACTGTTTCAAATTAATAATTTTAATATGAATTTTAGTATAATCTATTCTACTATATAATATATACTACTACAGTTTTATGTATTAATTATTATGAAAAAAAAAAAAAAAAATGGATAAATATAATGTATTATAATTTGTATATTATTAAATGTTTTGTCTATATACGATTTATATAAACTAACTAATAAAGGATTAATTTGAATTAATAGAAAAAATATTGTTAAGAACTTTTTTTAAATCTACAAATTGAAAAAATAAAAAAAAAAAAAAACAAAAGACCATTTTTACTTTAATTGAAGTCTTTTTTTACTTTAAATGAAGACATTTTTACTTTAAATGAAGACATTTTTACTTTAAATGAAGACATTTTTATTTTAAATCAAGAATTTTTACTTCAGTAATTTATGTTATATATATATAATATGTATATATGTGTGTATATATTATATTTTACTTTAAATTTAATATATGTACATATATTTAATTTATGTAATTCATATATATTTAGTATAAAATATATATAAAAGTACAATATGTACTTTTTTAAAGTCAAATACAAACCATTTTTCATTCAAATTAAACCATTTTTAATTGAAATTAAACCTTTTTTTTTTTATATGTATTAAAAAAACTTTTTTGAAATCAAATTTTATGTGTAAAAATTTCTTAATTTGTTAGCGAAAAATTGTTAATTGAAAAACAAATTGTTTAATTAAAAAAAAAAAAAAAGAAGAAATTATTTACTTTGAATGAACAAAGATTTAATTTTGCATCAAAGATAAGTAACTTTAAAGAAAAAAGTTTAATTTGAATGAAAAATGATTTAATTTGAATGAGAAAAAGTATATTTATGTATCTGATATTTATTTATATACATATAATATTTATATGTATATAATATGTAATTTTTTACTTTAATTTTTATTACAGTATAAAAAATTTCTACCCTTGAAATAAAAAAATCTTCACTTAAAACTAAAAATGTCTTCACTTACAGTAAAAATGTCTTCGATTAAAGTAAAAAAGGTATTTGTATATAGTATAGGAAGAACTAAAATGTAATATAATTTTATAGTAAATGTACAAAACTCTATATAAATCCGAAATCCGAAAATATGAAACAGATAGGGTAAAAAGTTATGAAAAAAAAAAAAAAAAAAACAAAATCCAAATTACAAAGGTTATCAATTTTCCCCACAAAATATAAAGAAATAAATAAATAAAAAATAAATTAATTTAATAATGAAAAATAAATTAAAAAAAAAAACTCATAAAAAAGAGTATAAAGTAAAAAAGAAATAAATATTTAAATAAATTAAGTATAATTTTTTTGAAAATATTCTTACATTGTCGCCTTATATTTTTTTTTTTTTTTTTTGTTTTTTCTCTTAATTTCTTATTTTTTTACTCTTCAACATCACTTATTCTTTTGAATTTTCATTCTTTGGTTTCAATTTCTAATATAAATTTTTTATCTAAATTTTACTTATAGTTTTTTTTCCCTTTGTTTATTTTTTTTTTTTCTTCCTTTAAATAATAAAAAATTTAAATAAGAAAAAATAAATTATTTTGTTTATTTTCTCCCTCAAAAAACAAAAAAAATAAAAACGAAATTAGAGAAAAATTAATTTTTTTTTTAAAATTATAATCATAATTCATATGATGAAAAGGGAAATTCCCCCCCGCTCCCCTCTTTTCATTGAAAAGTTTCATTAAAAGTAAACTGAAAAATTTTTATATTAGCTATGAACATGCACAAATACCACATTGATTTTGTCGTCTTTTTTGTTGTAATTGTTGTAATTGATGTTGATTTTGGTGTTGTTCAGAATTATGATAATGATGATGATTATAATATTTACTATGTACCATAACATATTTTGCTTTTCCATCACGATTTCTTTTTGTTTCAAAATAATAATCAATAATATCAGAATTTTTTGTTGTTTCTTCTAATATTGAATTTTTTTTATTTAATTTCATTTGTTCTAAATTATTATATAATTCATTATGTAATTTATTATTATCATCATTATCATCATCATCATTACTATTATTAGTATTATAACAAATAATATCATTATCATTATTAATATTAATATTATCATAGTAATTATTATCACAATTATTATCAATATCATCATAATTATTTAAAAAATCATCAGGACTTGAATTTAATAATGGTCTTTCATATAATTTAAATTGTGATTTTATTTTTGTTGAATTTGTTGGTGTTGTTGATATTTTATTTTTAAATTTTGATAATGAAGATGTTGTTGTTGTTGTTGTTGTTGTGTTTGATAATGATAATGGTAATGATGTTTTTATTGTTGATGGATAAAATATAAATGATGATGTTGTTGAATTTGTATATTGCGGTGATATTAATGATGATTTATTTATAAATTTTTTATTTAATTTTTTAAAACTATCATATATTGTTTGATATTTATTATTGTAATTTTTATCATTACTGTTATTGCTATTACTATTACTGTTATATAAATTATTATTGTTATGTAAATTTTTTTTTAAACGTTTTTTTCTTGGTGGTGGTATTATACGTGTTATAAGTGGTTGTTCAGATACATACGTTGTTCCATGATGTTGATGTTGATGCTGATGATGATGATGATGATGGTGATGATGATGATTATCATTATATCCATCTTGTGCTGTTGTTTTTCCTGTAATTGTTTTAGATGTTGTTAAAGCAGAGGTTGCTGATGGTATAATAGCAGTTTTAGTACCATGTTGTATTGATTTTTTATTATCATTAGTTGTTAGTTCTATAAGCAAATAAAAGCATTTGAATTAGAATTAAGCATTTTGATAAAAAATCATATTAAAGTTAATTGGAAAATAAATTTTTTTTTTAAAACTTACTATCTTTTGATTGAGTAATTTTATTTGAATCTTCTAATTTATGTGATCTTTTAGAATTGCGCACATTATCTGAACATACAGCAGTGCGATTAGCTTTTTCTGATCTTGTACTGGTACGATGATGATCATCTTTTTCATTTTTTAAAGTTCTTGAATTTGAATGACGTTCATTACTATTTTCTTTTCGATCGTGACTATTTCTTCCTGTTCGACGATGTTCACTAGCTGATCTTCGTTCTGAGTTATGTCGTTCTTTAGATGATCTTGAAGTACTTCTAATCATTTTACTGCTATGTTCACCATTATCAGCAGAATCTTTACGTGATCTGGAACTTATTCGTTGTAAATTTTTTGTAGTATCTGAGTTTGTAGTAGCTGATGTACGATTAACACTACTATATGATTTTTTATGATTTATATCTGATGGCACTGTTCCTGCTTGATTACAACTAGATCTACTTATTTTATGCCTATCATTACTTTCTGTACTGGATCGTTCAATTCTATGTCTTGACAATGGAGTTGATTCTTTCTGTTGATATTTTTCTGTTGGCAATATTGTAGGTTTTGTACTAGTAGTTGTAGATTGACGTTTGTGACGACGTTCACATTTTTGTGGTGGTACCATATGTAAATTTTCATTGGAACTTGTGTGACTACGTTGGCTCTCCCGACTGCTAGATCGATGTTCGACAGCACGACGAACAGTTACAGCAATAGGAGATTTTGATGATGCAGATGTTTTTGATGTGGCTTTTGATGTTAATGATTTATTTAATGTTGCCTTTGTTTTATTTGAATGTCCTTTAGAATCTAAAAGTCTTTCTTTTGATCTTGATCGTGATAAACGGCCACATATAGAACCAGAATCTGAAAAGCTTCCAGTTGACGAAGCTGAAGATGAACGACGACTTAAAGATGATCGACGTTGAGAATTTTCTGTTTGTTGTAAATAAGATTTTTCGGATTCATTATTGTTATTTATTGATCGTGAAGTTGGTGGTAATTTTTCTTCAATTGTGTCTAATGGTTGTGATTGATGACGTTGTGCAGATCTACGTCTTTCACGTCTTTTTTGATTTTTATGCGCATCGATTACAGTCTACAAAACAAAAGAAAAAAATATTTAAAAATTAAATTAAATTTTAATTAATAAACTTTAAAATATAACCTTCATTGTCTGATCAGCAGCTTTAGCCATTTCGCTTAAAATCATTTCATCACGTATTAAATCATCTTTTCTATTATAAGGATATGGTAATTTTAAATTCTCATATATTGGGTCAGCATCTTCTTCTTCTTCTTCATCTTCAAATTCTAGGTCATCATTTTGCATAAGAGTTTCATTAGATTTTGCCATCTGGTTAAGCTGTATTTCATCTTTTGAATTGACTGTTAATGGAACATTATGTGGATGTCGTTCCATTGGGCTATGCCTTAAAAGATCAGGTTTGTCACATAATAATTTCCATTTCGTCGTTGAACCGTTAATTTGTGTTGTTTCTTCGATGATTTTCGGTTTATTATGAAGTTTTCGATTAGTTTCGTTAATAGTTGATTGTATGGTTTGATTTCGAGTTTTGGAATTATTTAAATTAGTACGATTTGTAAAATCGTCTTCTTCAGGATTAACTTTAATACCAAAATATAAAAGTTCATGTTCGCGAAGTTTTCTTGCACCATTTGATTCAATTTTTTGTGTATCCAATAATAATTTCGATTGTGGTGTTTGTGTTACCGGTAAAGGTGATACTTTAATAGGATTTCTATTTAATTTAGAATCTTCCGTATTCATAGGACTATTAATTGCTTGAACTGTCAATTTAAAATAAATTTAATTAGAAAAATTAAAAATTATTAATAGATACTTACTAGAAGTTCGTGGTTTAGCAATTGGTATAGGGGCTTGAATATTTTTTGAAGTTTCATGAATATTGGAGAAAATTTTTCTTGTTGATTGGGGCGACTGAAGTTGAATACTCATAACGTTTGATTTTGGAATATCTTGAAAGAAAAATTAATTGAAATCATTGCCAAATCTTACAATAAAAGATACAAATTGTATTGGGAAGCTTCAAAATATGTTAAAAAAAATAAACCAAAACATTAAAAATAGAATGGGCCTAATCTACACCAATATATGTAATGAGTTGTGCTTGTAAATCCCAGTTTTAAATAAATTACCTTTAATGTCAATTTTTTCAGTTTTGACTGTTTGTTTCTCTGTTTTTACACGACTCCAGCTGTTTGCAACAACTTGATCAGAGTTCTCATTATCATCCAATTGATCCAAAAGTTCATTACTTAAATAACGTTTAACTTCCTCATCAGCGGCTTGTACACTGTCATCACTTTCCATATCACTATTGTGGGTCATTTCATAAATACGTCTTAACTGAGAGTTATGATTTAAACTACCCGATGAAAGTGGTCTTGTGGTTGTTTTCTTTCTGGGTACTGCAACTGGTTTTTTAATTTCATCACTAATTTGTCCAGTTGCTGTTAAATGATTATCAATTGTCAAAAATCTTTTGCTAACATTTTCTATTAAGTTAATTGATTTTGAAATAGAATTAGTAGAACTCATCGCAGATTCAAAGCTTGATGATTTAAGAACTTTTCCACCACGATAAATATGATCATCATTTAAAATGGTATCACCATCTAAAGATGATGAATATTTTTTACGATAATGAATAGCAGATACCGTATCATTAATAGTAAATGAAGAATTTGAAGAGGTATTTAGCAGAATATTATTAGCACTGTTTGATTTTGTTATTGCAGTCATATTTGAGATCAATTTAGTAGCAGTTGTATGGCCACCTCCCATGTTCGGTATTAATGGTATTAAATTTGTTAAATGTGATTGTTGTGACTGTTGCTGTTGAAAATTATTTTCATTTAAATTAGTATTAATTTTAGTCGGTTCACTATTTTGGCGTTCGTATTGTGGTATTGGTCTTATAGTACGCATTATTAATGAAGTTGATTTCAAATCTTGATTTGTTTTAGTCATTACTGTAGTAGATGCAGATGAAGATGTAATTGTGTTATGATTATGTGCTGTTGTGTCAATAATACGAAAACGTGCGTTAATAGGATTTTGTATTCCAAATTCATGTGTATCGTTTTGCTCAATTTTATGGGAATCGTTTGGTGAAGATGATGGTGATAATTCTGAAATTGTAGGAGAATTAAATGGTGTTAATGAGAGACAGAAGTGATGTTTAGATGTTTATAATGTTGGGTAAAATGTTTTGTTAAAAAAATAAGAATAAATGAATGTAAAATCTGTTAAAATGTTGTCGAAAAAGTTTATTATATAATTTCACAGAATTCATTGAACGAAGAACCTTAAACATGTCTAGAATTTTTTAAAACTGATTTTCAATATACGGTTTTGCCACCAATAATTTTTTTTAAAAATGTTTATATAAGAATTTCAATTATTATTAAACTTACGCGAATTCCATGTAAATGGTTTATCCGTTAGATTTAAATTTATTTTGGTAGAATAAGATCCATTAATATCTTTTCGTTCTTCAACAATTTTTATATGTTCAGCAACTGATTTTAAATTTGAGATTTTTTCTAAACATTAAATTAATTACATTTAAATTAAATTAAAATAATATAAGTTAAACTTTTTTCATACCTGTTTCTATATTATCAACTTCCAAACCTTGAATTGAAGGTTGCAATTTCGATGTATGTTCAGTAGCACCACCATTTCCAATTGATGGTTTTAATTTAGCACCAAAAAGACTATCATTAGAATTAATATTCTCACCTAAATGATATGGTTTAGGTTTTATTGGTTTATTTTTAAGAATTCCTCGTAATGAAATTTCATCTTGCTCGTCGTTATCATCTGGTGAACTTGTTTTACCCAAATAACTACTACTTGATAATGTATTTATTTCTCTTTCGAAGGTTGTTGATGGAATTGAAACTGTTACACTATTTTTCTCACTAGTAGAAATGGTTGTATTTAAATTTTCACTTTTAATTTGATCAGATTCTTGATAATTAGATTCCATAGTAGTAGTAGAAGAACGATTTTCATCGCCAAAATGCATCACCTGTAAACCAGAAGTAATAGCATCAATATAAGCATTACCGGAACTCCTACGACGTCTTCGAAAATTGTTTGATGGTGGTGGTTTACCATCTGTTTCAACAATATTAACACGGCCTGATTCAGCTGCAAAATGTACTTCTGTTTTACAAAATTCAACACGTTTCCGATTATGTTGTTGATTACGTTGTGATTCATCTAATGATACGGTTGTACTACCATTGTTATCCTCTTTAAGATATAATCGATTTAAATGTACTGAAGTTCCAACATTTGTTGAATTGTTGGAATTATCAAAAACTTTGCGTAAATTTTCTCTAACATATTTTGTTTCATCTACTGCTATTGAATGACGTTTTATTTCAGATGATTCATCTAGATTTAAATTAGATTTATTTGGATCACGATATCTTCTTTTTACTATTGGTTTAGTAACTGAAGAATCATTAACACCATTAAGTACAACAGTTGTAGAATTTTTATTTATTCCATTTATATTACCTGTAGTATCTCCATTGCTACCGCTACCAAATGTTATAACAGTAGCACGATTTTCAGTTGGTGATAAATTACCTAAATCACTAGATCTACCAAGACCACTATCAGTTGAATTTTCCACCCTGAACATTGTATTATCGGGAGGTGACATTTTTTCAAAACCATATGATTTTCGTCGAATATGCCATTCAGCTGAAGAGGTGTCCTTTAAACGTGTTGTACGATTTTCTAAACTATTTGTTGTATGATTTGATTGTTGTGAATTTGATTTTGGATAATATTGAAAAGCATTTTGTTGACGAACCATATGACTACTACTTAGTGATGATTCTCTTCCAATAACATTTACGATAGATGATAATTGATCATTTTGAATTTTGGATCCTGTTGTTTTGGTTGTTGTTGTCGTTTCAATATTATCATTATTTAATGATTGATTTATTATAAAATCATCTTTATATAATGATTCATCACTTAATTTTTTCAATTTACCACGTATTTCTTTTAATGATTCAGCTGTTAAAAAAGTTGGTGATTTTTTATTTAATATTTTTGATGATTTTTCTGTATTAAATTCTATATTATCATTATTGTTACCGTTATTATTATTTTGTGATCCATTTAAAATATTATCCATTGCTAATAAATCAATTGTATTATTACTCATTGCTGTATTTAATCTTCTTCCTTTTTCTAATTCTTCTCGTATTCTTGAAACATTTACACAGTTTTCCGGTAAATCAATTGGTCGTAATGGAGTAGATTTTGGTGGACTATTTGTTTTGGGAAATTGAAATGATCGACGAATTTTACTAATACGACGCCATTCAGATGATTCATCAGTTGCTGTTTGATTATGTTCATCCCAATCAGTTGATAAGTCATCTATTGATGCTGAACGACTACGCTGAAAATTACTATAACAAAAATAAAATTATAATATTTTAGTCATTCAAAAAAATTATTTTTTTTTAAATATTTATTAAATTTATGATTAAATTTTAATTTAACAAATGACTTGAACAAAAAATTAAAGCAATAAAAATAAAATTTATTTAAAAAAAAATAAATTAAACCGCAATTTTATTTTTACAACAAACCAATGCTTCAAAGATCCCCTCAACAATGAAAAATTTTTAAATTAAAGAAAAAAGTTTATTTTAATCTTTTCAATAATTCTTTAAAATTTGATTTAAAATTTCGATTACTATTAAAGTAATCGTTTTATTTTGATATTTTGATTGATGTTAGATTTTTTTTTTTACGGTTACAGATTTAAAGAAATACAAAAAAAAAATTTATTTTTTTTTTTATTACTTACAAATCTAAATATTTTCCAGGTTGATCCATTGTCATTTCTTCAATACCACCAATATAACCATTACCATCATTTGTAATCAATGATGACGAGTTATTGTTATGTTTAAAACCTCCAACTTCAGTAATTCCTTCAGTAACACCTACACAATGTGAATTTAAATTTGAATTCGATGAATTTACTAATGTAGGCTGATGCTGCTGATATATTATTTGTGGTAGTTGTTGTTGTTGTTTTTGTTTTTTATCTTTTTGTTGTTGAAATAGATTATGACTATTTTGTTGAATTGTTCTTATATTACTGGTATTATTATTATTATTACCGAATGATTGAACTGATGCTATCGTTGATGTTGAGGACGACAGTAATGATGATGAAGACGACGACAACGATAATACCATTGATGGTGAACTAGTTATACCATTTTCAAATTGATTTTGTTGTTGTTGTTGTTGTTGCTCATATTGTTGTTGTACTTTTGTTAATATAGAGCTTTTATTTTTTGTATTATCTTTTATTGTTGTTGTTTTTGGTGTTGCGTTTGCGACTGCTTGTGTTGCTTTTATTTTTGCTGCTGTTGCTAAAGTAGTACTAAAGTTGTTCAGACTATTTTTATTCGTTGAAATAAAAGAATGTGGGCTGCTTCTATCGTTGTTGTTATTACTTTGACTGCTCTTCTGTTTAAATAAAAAATGAAATGAATGTTAAAAAAAAAAAAAAATTATAAGTTTTTTAAAGTGATAAAAAAAGCTGAATATTGTATGATATGAATAGAATAGTTTCTTTTAAAGATTTTTTTAATGAATTTGATCAAGAAAAGTATATGAAAAATATTATTTTAATTTATTTGAGGCTATTTCAGTAGGTAATTGAATGTAATTTAAAAAAATCTGTTATTTATTGCTTTAGAAAAATGAAGCTGTAGTAATATTTTAAGAATTTGAAAGCAATAATAATGATGACAGGTAATTATAAGTTCATTTTTAAATCTTTTTCAATACATAATGCCATTAATTAATTTTATAATTGATATCATTTAAATTTTCATTTTAAAATCTTGAAAAAATTTTTAGTAAAATGCTGATATGTTTAATGGACAGCCTAAATAAGTAATAATAGTAAATTTTGACAGTTGAAATTTAATCGAAAAATACTTGACAGTTAAGAATATGCATTATTTCTTCTCGAAACATTTTAGAATTGAGATATAATAAAAATAAGAGAAATTATATTATATGGTTTCAACCAATTCACTATTCAAATTAGATTTGGAAGGTAGTATTTTCCTATATACTCTACCTCAAATAATCTCCTTTGAATTAATTTGAACCTTACTAAGAATAAGGTTCTAAAAGAAAAATAAATTTAAACTACTAAGAAAAATACTATTATAATGTAAATATTTTAAGTATTGAATTATATACAAATAGACAACTAAAACTTTAACAATGAAATTGCATTTTAATAATTTTTTTTTTTTAACGTAAATATTATGTAGAAAAATTAGAAAATAAAAAAAAAATAAAATTAAAATACGTTACGCAAAAAAAAAAAAAAAATCATTTATTTAAAAGTCTAGATATTATATTATCTTATGCGAATCAATATTCAATGTTTTAACAACAAAGCGTAGTAAAAATAATTTCTTAATCTATCGCATAAGATTCTAAAAATAGACTAAGACCTAGTACTCACAGCAATTTTAAACTTTTTCTTATTGTTTTTTGTTTGATTTGTTTTTGTTTTTTATTTATTTTTTTTTTTTTGTAACTTTTAAACATTTGAGTAAAAAAATGTTGTTTATAGTTGACAAAAGACTCATTAATATCAACTACTGCAAGGTTATATTTTGTTGTAGCAACTTGTATAGCAACATTTTTGCAAGAACTTAAGTAAAATAATCTAACAATAAGAAAAGCATAAAAAAAAAAAATAGTTTAAAGTTAAAATTAAGTTTTTATATACATCAGTACGCAAAATTATAGAAACAGAGATTTTTATTAATTATAAATTAAAATTAATTTTAACTCATATCTTAATACTTATTAGTAACGTATAGAAAATTACAATTTATTTTAGAATCCAAAAAGCTTTTTCATATTTTGTAGGAATATATTATGTATATTTTTTTATAGACTTTGATTTTTTAATGCAATTGACGAGATAAAATATCAATTTTATCAAACAATTAATATTATATTACGTTAGGATCACCAATCCCATGTTAAATCCTACCATCAGAATTAATATTTAAAATTAAATAATATATGTTTCGGTTTGTTTTTATACCCTACACATTAAGTATAGGGTATATTAACTTTGGTATGGTGTTTGTAACCACCAAAAGGAAGCGAGTTAGGTATAGACATGTATATATATTCTGAATCAGGATCACCGCCGGAGTCGATTTAGCGATGTCCGTCCGTCCGTCCGTCCGTACGCACGATAACTCAAAAAATAATGATGCTATCTTGATGAAATTTATACTGTAGGTTAACAATGACTAAGGTAAAGCGGGGATTGTGAATGGGCGAAATCGGACCATGCGTTCGAGTACCTCCCATACAACTTCCAAAACCTAATACGCATATTTTCGAAATTAATAAAGATAGAAACTTAAAATTTTGTACGAGGGTGTGTTTTTCTGAATCCCTGATATCTCCAAAATTTGAGATGAAGTGGAGTGGTTGTTCGGGTACCTCCCATACAACTCCCAAAACCGAACATGCATATCTTCGAAATTAATTAAGATAGGAACTTCAAATTTGATACGAGGGTGCTGTTTCCTAAATCCCTGATTTGTCTAAAATTTGAGATGAATTGGAGTGGTCGTTCGGGTACCTCCCATACAACTCCCAAAACCGAATAAGCATATCTTCGAAATTAATAAAGACAGAAACTTCAAATTTGGTACAAGGGTGTTGTTTCCTGAATCCCTGATTTGTCCAAAATTTGAGATGAATTGGAGGAGCTGTTCGGGTTCCTCTCATACAACTCCCAAAACCGAACATGCATATCTTCGAAATTAATAAAGATAGGAACCTGAAATTTTGTACAAAGGTTGTAACAGCATTTATTTTTTTTAGCTTGTATTAAATACCTAACTAAAATAACTTATGGATTTTTAATTTAATTTGAATTTTTTAGGTGTAGGGTATAAATAAGTCGGTTGCATCGACTTACTGTTATTTTTACTTGTTTTTTTTTTAAATTCTGCAAGAAAAACTATTTATTTCATCTATTTTTTTCAAGTTTCTAATGCAGTAATAGAAATTTTTTTTTCTGGTATATAAAATTTATATACATATGCACACAAGTGTATTAAAACATATAATATTAGGATAGGAGTGATAGGTAAAGTAGAAAGAGAGAGAGGGAAAGAAAAATTAAAAGACGGTAGTGTCATAACTAATAAGAATCAATTAAATTAATGATTTTACCATTAAATTACTAAGCTTAAGGCTTGGTTCGGTTTTTGTAACTGCTGCTGTTTTTGTTGCTCCTGTTCTTATTAATTTATTTTGTTGTTGTTGTTTTATTTTATTATGTATATTACTATTGCTATCACAATTATTATAATCATTCAAATGATTATTAAGGTGATGGTCATGTCCACCATTGATTATTGTTGCTGTTGTTGCTGATGCTGCTGATAATGATGATGATGATGTGGTTTCAATTGTTTTGATTGGTGAATTTGTTGGAATCATTTGTTGTAAATGATATGATAAATTTGATGGCTTCTGTTCAATATTATTTATTGTATTACCGTTAACATTATGATTATATTCTTGTGGTTTTATTTTATTAATATTATTATGGTTATGATTATTATTATTATTATTATTAAACATATGATTAGATTCTTTTTGATTATTATCACCATTATGTATACTATTATAATTATTTTTATTTATTGAATAACCATTTGTTATAGCTTTAAATTGTTTTTTTGTATTTGAATTTATTGATGATGTTTCTGTATCTGTTTGTTCATTAAGATTTTTAAGATGTGCTGCTGCTGCTGTTAATGATTTTGTTGATGAATTAAAAGATACGGCTGATGATGATTTTGATGATGACCATCGTGATGATGTTGTTTGAACTGTTTGAGCACGTATTACTTGCATTGAACCAGATGATGTATGAGCTTGTAAAACTTCTAATTGTTTACGTTGTGTATGTTGTGTACCATTGGGTTGTGAAACATTTTTTGAATCAACGACCTGAAAATATAAAAGAAAATAATAAAAAATTTTGTTATTAAATATAATTGATTATATGGCTTCGTGAATTTACGCACTATGAATTAATGCACAAAAATTAAATGTAAAAAAGTACAAAAATTTGGGTCAAGAATTAAATATATGAAACGAGGCTTAAAATGAAAACTAAGAAACGGCTCAAAAATGATGGCCTCAAAACAAATTTTTTAGAGCATAATTATGAAGTGAAAATTAATATATTAATGAGAAATGGCGAGAAAATCTCTTTTCCAGAGATTTTGTTTAGTTTCCAATCCAAAACAAAAAAAAATAATAAAATTTTTTCAATATTAATTATGCTCCCAAAGTAAAAAAAAAAATGAACACCGAAATTGCCGAAAATTCTTCTTTCATATAGTCTTCATATGAAAAATCCTTCAAATCCCTCAAATTTTGGAAACATTTTATACCCTACATCTAAAGTATAGGGTATATTAACTTTGGTATGGAGTTTGTAACCACCAAAAGGAAGCTAGTTAGATATGGACATGTATATATTTTCTGAATCAGGATCACCACCTACAAATTTGAGAGGATTTGGTCCATGGGTTCGGAGTTTGGAAGCCTAAGAGCAAAGGAAGCCTTCCGAACAGGCCTAAGAGCAAACGAGATTATCTCCAAAACCAACAAAGATAGAACCTTTAAATTTGGTACATTGGTGTTCTTTCGTGTTTTATTTATGTTTCTGAAATTTGGGAGGATTTGGTCTATGGGTTCGAATCTTGGAAGCTTCCGAACGAACCCCAAAGAAAACGAGTATATCTTCATAACCAACAAAAATAGAACCTTTATTTTTAGTACAAGTGTGTTCTGTTATGTTTCCTTTTCTGTAAAATTGGATACTGACATTTGAGGAAATTTGAACCAGGGGTTCGTATTTTGGAAACTTCTAAACAAGCACAAGAGCAAAGGAGCATATCTCCAAAATGAACAAAAGTAGAACTTTAAAATTTAATTCTTTTACGTTCCTGAAATTCGAGTTGAATAAGACAGAAAAGGGAAAAAGTTCAAGCAGCTGCCAAAAAACTTATGGATTTTTATTTTAATTCGAATTGTTCAGGTGTAGGGTATTAATAAGTCGGTTGCATAGACTTACTGTTACATTTACTTGTTTTCTGTTTTACTTTGGGTATATTTTTTGGCATTAAAAGAATAAAATGAAATTAAAATTTTTCCGAAAAGTGGACATCAAAAACTTTTCTTAAAAATTATATGAAAATTAAATATTAATTATGATTTTAACAAGTTTATGTTTGTTGTTGTTGGACAGAAAGAACAAAAAGGTCGCTCCTAATTCTCTCTCAAAAATTAAAATTAAATATCATATTTTCAATCATTAATCACCCCATCAAACCCATAAAATTATATTATATGATATAAATATAAAAAAATTCGAAAACTGGGTGTAAAGGACCATAATATTTCAAAACAAAATTATAACTGATCAACTCAAAAATGGTAATTTTAATTTCTATATTAGTAAGGACTTTTGTATAAAAATTTATTATATCTATATATGTAAAACTAAATCTTGTTACAACACAAATATACAATATTTTATTGTCCTCAGTTATCAATTAATTTATGTAGTAAAATTACTACGTTTTCTTTTAATATTGATTATTACACTACTTTTTATTAGACTTTTTCCGGTTATTAAATAAAATAACAATGTGAATAAAAAAAACGTTTATGATTATCATGACAATAAGATTATAAAAAAAATTTATAGTCTGTATTAAAATCGATTTAATTAAAATTATAATAGAAAAAATAAACGATATACGATAATAATATTAAAAAAACAAAAAAAAAAAAAATTAAAAAATAAATGAACCAGGACACTAACAATTTTTCATGGTAAACTTATAATTATTTTTGTTTTTCTTTTATTGTTTTCAATTTGTTTTTTTTATTCAAATTAAAATTATAGTTCTTAAAAAATAAAAAAGAAAAAAAATAAATATAACAATAAATTCCTTTCAAATTGTTTTTATTCTGTAGATTGTCTTATATAAATAACTGAGAGATAATTTGCTCCAATTTTTTTTAATAATCATTTTGAATAAAAAAAAAAAATTAAAATTTAAAATTCATATTGAACCCACTATCATAAATATTTTTTTTTGTTTTTTTTTGTTTTTTCATGATCAAATGATATTCGAGTGACTCAGAATCTTTAAGATACATATTTGATTTTTTTTATTTTAAGTTTTAAATTAAATGTTGAGTAAACTTTGACTTTCAATTTTTAATTTGGAGCAGGCACGGCATGTTAAATATACGAATACCAGCTGTTTTTTTAGTTGTTTTTGTATATTATGTACATATTTCTTTTTTTTTCCGATTGTCGCGATTTCAATTTCAAATTTTTTTTTTGTTTTTTTATTGTGCTCATATAAAAAAAATTTTTTTTTTTTACATTTGATTTAAAATTCTGTTCTTGTTTTTTTTTTCCGTTCTTATAGGTACATAGTATAAAAAAGTGATTTAATTATAAATTTTTTAAAATTTAAAAAAATATAGAACTGGAGATTGATGTTATAAACTATAAATAATTTGTGAATATGAGTATAGTGGTTCAATTGTAGTAAAAATAAATCTTGAATTATATTTTCTTTTATTAAATTAATCACTAAATAAAAATTTTTATAAATACATATTTGTAAGGGGCCTCGATAGGCTAGTGGGTAAGAGCATATCTACAATACTATAATACTGCCACACATAAACTACTGTTCAACAATTTTATTTCAGTGCAGTGATACAAAGTTACAACGTCTTCAGATTCTTCAGAACCGTGCGATGAGGATTATTTTAAAAACGAACCGCCATTACTCTGTTCAAAATATGTTAAGGGAAATCAAATGGTTTGATATAAGGAAAAAAACTAAAATTTAATGTTATAAATTTTGTTTTTAAGTTGAAATACAATATACCTCCAGAATATCTTACTAGAAGTCTTCAATATGTAGCTGAGGCAAATTATTATGGATTAAGATCAGGGAACAATCTTCAGTTACCTCTATACAAAAGAGACTATACGCAAAACACAGTAATGTAGAAATGATTATAAATGTTCAACAATCTCCCAAATAGTATAAAGATAATGAGAAACATGGCATCGTTTAAGTCGGCACTGATAAACTACTTAATCAATAATAACTAGTGTATAATTAGCAGAAAATTAGATGAAGAAATAACAACCCCTGGTTTCGTATACAACATAGAGCTAAATTTTTCAAATTTCCAAGTTTTTTAAATTTTTAAATAAAATTCCAATGCTTAAATCTCTTAGTTTAAATTTTGATTGTAAAGTTGTTTATCTTAATTTGAAAATATCATATTTTCAAAATTAGTCTTAAATACTTAAAAAGCCTACCTAAAAAGCATTTATTAATCAATTGAAAGCCTCAATAAAAATTTGAAATAAATGAAAAATTCTCAAAAATCTGCAATAAAATGTCTGTATTCTTTTTTTTTTTTTTGTGTTTATATTTGAATTTTCTTATACGTATGTATATATATTTTTACAAAAGTAATTCTTTTAAAAAACATTAAAGATAAATGATTATGTGGGGTATATATAAATATAAAGATGATTTGCATCAAATTGCAATTGAATATTATAAATTATTACCATTAGGCATATTTTTTTTTACGAGGGTAGGTGGAAAACTTAAACGTCAAACGTCAATCGCTTAATTGTACTTTAACCAACCAAATTATATCTTTTTAAACCAAACTTTAAGTTTAATACAAATATATAGTTTGGTTTATGGGATAAGAATGCAATATCAAGTATGATGCATTTTAATCTATACTCGTAATAGAAAATAAATTTATTCTACATTCTTGAATAAAATATCAACTTTTAAAAAAGTTTTAATTATATTTTTTTCCGTGTAATTAAATTTTACATATCATACTTTTATACCTCGTTTAGCTCTGTGTGGTCAGAGTACAATATTGAGTGTTACACGTTTTTACACCTTCAACGCCTGCAAACAATTAACAGTTTATCGTTGCAGTTTTAGCAAAAACGTAATAAAACCGAATATAATATTTTAGCTTTAAAATTAACAATAGAACTATTATCTCTTGTTTTAAAATAAAGATTGTATATTGACTATAGAAAAAGTAAGCGCAACTTTTAATGAATAAAAAAATAATGCACTTACTTATATGTATATCTCTAGTAATCAATAAATGGTCTTTCAATCGCTTGGAAACCTGTCAAATAGTATATATACATACATATACATATTATATAAATATCTAAATTAGTTTAAAATAAAAATAAAACATATGTTTTCGTCCGTTATTTCACGATCATGATATTTTATTCTTATTTTTATTTTCTATTTTTTTTTGTTTTCATTCTTCATATGATTTTCCTTTTGTTTTCAGATACGGTAATAAAATGACTAAAATTCAATTTACAAAATAGGAAACTCATAAATTTATAAGTAAAATTTGCAACTATAAGTCAAAAGCAATCGCCTGACTGACCCTATCACTAAGATAATTATTCAAAAAAAAAAAAAAAATAACTGGTCTTTCTTACAAAATTAAAAAAAATGTAGGGTATGAGTAGATATGTAGTATATATATTATTGACTTATATTACCAGGTTTTTTTCTTTTAATTTCATTTGTATTTTGTCTAATGTCAATTCACATTAACATAAGTTTTATTTCCAAGAATCATATGCCAAAAAAAAAACAAAATAAGTTGCACCAAAAAAATCATAACTGTATTTTATATTTTAAATTTTTAAATCTTTTTAAAATTGCTTTTAGAATAATATAAGAATTGTTTATCGGTCTGTTGTTTTTTTTTACACGCTACCCAACCTCAGTTTTAGATAATGGAGGAGGAATTGCAGAGAAATTGAATAATAAGGGAAAGTTGAAAGGTAAATTAGAAGCAAAGTTATATAATGAAACTTATCTATTATTAGCGAATTCTCACAATAAATGAGTTTTCATAACCTAGTTTTAAGTTATCTATCAACACATCAATTTCCATTGTGTAGAAATGAGGACTTGTAGGATCAATAGGGTTGCGTTAAAATTTTTTAAAAGATGGCATTATTCATTTTAGTTGAATAGAACAAAAGTACTCGAATAATGCTCTAGTAATGCTCCAACATTTCGGTGTATGTTAAAAAAAGTAAAGATTATCTGAATAATAGGATTTTCTATAATTAATAGGAATAGATAGACGTTTTCAGATATACTTATATTTTTTTTATTTCAGTTCTAACTCTGTGTTTATGAGACATTCAAGGTATAAAGTAGTTTATTTATGCAATGAAAGAATATTATTGAAAGACGTTAGTACCTATAGAAAATAAATGTAATGAATGATGCAATTCCAGTTATGTATACATATATGTAGGTATATCATTAAAAGTTAAATAGCTATTTTATTACATTTACAGGAAGTAAAACAAAATTATATGTCTAAATAATTCCTTATTAATTTTTAATAATTTGTGAAGCAAAAAACATTATTCTTACCAAACTAAAATTTGATTTTAAAGTTATCTCAAAACCAATATCATCATTTGTACTATATATATACAATAGATTTATCAATACTCAATAGTATACGATTAGAAATAATTTCAGAATGCTTTTAAGTTACAGTTTCTGAAATGATACTCGTAACCAATAGGCCAATAGTAATTAAATAGTACAAAATATAATTCCAAAATTAAGAAATATCAGAACCTGGCCTTACTAATAATAAAAATAGAGTTACCGTTGAAAAAAACTAAATGTTCAAAATATTACATAATACCTTTTTTCACAAATTTTCAATTCATGACAATTTAATTATGATTTAATAGAATGTTATTTTTAAATGTAAAAAATTTATGTTATTGTAATAACGGTAAAATATTATTTTCATTTTTTCTTATTTTACAATTTTTTTTTTTTCCGCGATCTAAATACTATAAATAATTTTTTTTAATTGGTCTGAAAATGATTTAAATAATAAGAAATAATACTAATGTGTTGTTTTTGGTATGGATTTAAAAATACAAGAAAAAAAAAAGAACAAAAAACTATAAAATTAACAGTTCTTTCTAATTCATTGTAAATTTGTTTAAATAAGAAACGATCGTAAATGCAAATTACAAGCAACTAAAAAATTATTAAATTGAAAAAATAAATTAAATTTCTTAAAATCATAAGAACATTAAATAGAACTGTTATCGTCATCGTCGTTCCTTGTCGGGTCAAAAAGTTTAAAAACTTTGATTCATTAATTTTTGGAAAATTATGGTTCATTTTTGTTGTCCGTTATTATGTATTATTATTATTATTGTTTTTCATAAGATTTCAACAAATCCATTTTAGGGTTTTTATTTTATATTTAATTTTAATTTTATTCCTTTAAAATAAAACAGAAAGAGTAAAGGAGAAAAGACCGATCAAATTAATCAATAAAGTAATAATTATTTTACGAGAATATTTTTTTTTTGCTTTCCAGAAGGGAGAAGAGGACTTACAGGATTTATCAAACATATACATAATAATTTTTTTTATTGAAATTGACATTTTGCACAGCCAAAGCTGTCTGTATAAATCAGTAACTGTCGATATAAATTTCAACAAATTTATTTTTTTTTTTTTTATATTTTCTAATCGGTGTTTTTGTTCAATCAAATTTAGGTCAGATACAAGAAAATTTTTTTTTTTTGTTGTTTGCAGACTTCCAAAATTACAAAAAAAAAAAAAAAAAAAACAGCGAAAAAACAAAAGTTACTGCTTTTTGATTAATTTGACGTTCTGCACGATTTATCTATTCAATTAAATTAGCAATATAACAGTTAAAAAATTTAAAAAGAAAAACAAGTAAGTAAATAAGTGAAATATATAATAATATAATGTCTTAGATACATTTCCTTTTTTTTTTTTTGGAAATTTTGATGAAAGAGAATTGAATAAAACTGTTTCTCAGTAAATTGTTTGTTATATACTTAAGAAACTTCGATACATTTGTACTAAAGTATACTGGAACTTTTAAGATTCAATTAAGTTTAATATCAAAATGAATATCATTATAGTATAAGAGGGTGGGTATTGGGTCGTGATAAGAAACAGAGAAAAAAAAAAACTAAACTTTTGTACTTGTTTATGTTATTTAACTAAAGAATAAGATATCCTATAGTCAAACGTATCTTTTAGAGAAATGAAGCAATTTTTGTTTTTCGGAATCTCTTAGATTATAACATATAAATCTGATATTACTTGTAAAATATTCAAAATTTTAATAAGTATTGTAAATAATGTTCGTAATATAGAAGATAAACAATGATTCATAATAACATAATTTTATGAAATTTATCGCACATTATCTGAAAATTCTGTTAATAAATTTTTTACCAAAAACTGAAATTCAACCAGTTAATTATTTCTACATAATAAAATTTAAAAAGTAACAGCAAATCTATAATACTTTTTACATTTTTACATTTCTAAATACGGATATGAAAAAGTGAACAGAGTATAGTAATAACAACTAGAACAAAAACAAAAATTTATTTTTGGACAGTCACTGAACCGATCTAAAATTTAAGAGAGAAACCTTATGATAATTTTAGATTCACGTTCATTTTCGCTTCACAATTTTATTTCTTTTTCTTTTTTGTTTTTCATCAATCAATTGTCGTGATTTTTGTATCTTTATTTTATATAATTTTTTTTTTTGTCGTGCCTAGATGAATATTAAATCAAGAATTCATCAAAAGAATCATAGAAATTTCTAATGATAAATTCAAAAAAAAAAAAATAGAAAAGCAAAATACCATGAATTGAAGAAAACAGAATTATTGAACTGTTTTTCTTTTCTGTTTCTGTTTTTTTTTTTTGTTTTATTTAGAAAAAGAAATTGAGAATCACGTTAATATTTCAAAAAAAAATTCAGATCATGGGTAAATAACTAGGTTATAATTATTATACCAGAAGATGTAATATAAATAATAAAGAAAAATTACTTAAAAATTTTACATAAAAAAAAAAAATTAAATTTCATGACAACAAATTATTGCAGTTTTTCTTTTGTACTTCCAAAATTACCAAAAAAAAAATATAATAATAATAATAATTGCATATCCGTAGGCGATAAATTTTATACATTTTCCACAAATGTTTTTTTTTATAAAAATTAAATAAAATTAATTTACGTAATTTTAAAGACAATTGGTTTTTATTATCAAAGATTTGACACAAAAAATTTATTAAGATCTAACTTAAAGTTAAATCAAATAAACCAATTCAATTGTTGTATTGGTTATTTTCCAAAGTCACAAAAAAAAAGTAAAAGATAAAGTACCAATTAGGTCAAAAATTTTTAATTAATACTTCATTTATTTAAAAAAAAAAATAAACATAATTAAGGCTTTTTCTGAACCTAAAAATAAGAATTATTTTCAGTGTATCGAAATTTTGCAACAAATCTTTTGGCTTAACATTCAGTAAAGAATGTTACTCTTTCTAATACCGAAAATCAATTCAAAATTTTAAATATTTTTAAACCTATAGTCGTTTATGTCGTCATAACTAACATATGTCGTCATAACTAACGTCGCAAAATAACATACTCAAATGATAAGAAAGTTGGTAGATATGGCGATTGTATATGTCTATCGTGCTTTTCTGTAATACGCGTAACAAAATCTTTGAGTCAAAGCAATGCGAGGGAAAGTTAAGACGAAGAAAATTCTAAAACTTAACAGAACCGGTTTGAACCTTTTTACAGCAATCACCACAAGTCATCTGATGCTAAGAAAGCGTGCCGAGAAAATATATACAAAAATAAAAACTAGCCTCTGCAAAAGATACATGTGCGGATAGGAAGCGAAAACAGTACTTTATGTTCTGTGCTAATGTCCTGTCTTGAAACTTCAAGGAACAAACACTTGAGTGAGGAAGAGAAACACCGGTAGAGTGTTCTTTAGAGTGAAAATTCTCCATCAAGGAAGAATCATACCACTCATGAAGGATATAAATTGGTTGGATGAGATGCTTCAAGTGACGAGGAGGTGGATAACTGAGTAGAGCAACACAACGGATCGCAAGACCTAAATATAAGGGCAGTTAGAAGCAAGTATTTAATACTAAGAATAGTATAGATCTAAATCTATTTCATTATTATGCTTTACCTGTCATTTTTTTTTTAAACGTTAAAACAAAAAATTATTAACTTTAAAATGTTCCGGAAATAAAAATAATTAAAAATAAAATTAATTCCTCATTGAATAGATAATTAAAGGCTAAACTAAGCAAAAAAATATATATGTATACAAAATAAAAACCATTTTATCATAATATCTCTGACATTTTCGATGGACATCTGATAGACAGAGCGTAAAAAATTTTTATGCGTCACTAATTTAAACCAAAAACAAAAAAAAGTAATTAATAAAAAATTATTTTATTTTTTTTTTTCTAATTTTATTCGACCATCAATATTAGACATATGTTAAGTTCTTCATTTGCAATTGAAAAAGAGAAATTTGTAGGCAGTAACAAATTAAAAAAAAAAAAAAAAAGGAACAAAAAAGTTGTTATACTTTTGTCCATTTTTTATTTATATCAAAATTAAACGAATTTTTCGAAATGAGATCATACCAAAGATTTAACCTTTTTGGTTTTTAATCTAATTTTAATTTCTTTTAATAATTTTTTTTTTATTTATTTGTTGTTGTATAGATTAATTTTTGATAACTTTCTGATGACTGATTTTCTATAACTGTTCCATAATTGTTTGCGTAAAAACTTCAAAATAATTTTTTCAATTATTTTTTATTTTTTATAAAACCAATTTAAAGTTTTTATGCATATACGTATGCATATACGATTTTTTTTTTTAATTAAAACTGACATGAAATAAAAAAAAGAAATTATGTTAATTATAAAGTTTTTTTTTTTAATATAAATGTGGTGACCAACCTATGGCCCGCAGGCATTTTTTCTTTTTGTTTTATTTGAAATGTTAATTTTGTTTTAAGTTTCTGTACTTTCACCATTATAAAAATAACCAATTCCATTTCAATTAAATTTTAAATAAATTTTAAATTAAAACAAGATAATGATTATCATTATCATTAATAATAATGTTAAAGGCGAGCTATATTAAAGGAACCAATCCTATAACAATGTTTTTTTTTTAATGAAAAATAAGATTTTTATAAGAAAGTATTTGGATATATCAAAAAAATAGTATCTACATAATATTATATAAAATTGGAGGTATGGATCCTAAAAAAATTAAATTCATTTTAATCGGAAGAATGTTATAAGTGCTTGTAATATTTGTATTATATATTGCATTTATTTGCTGAAAACTAGTTTTAAGAGGCAATAACAGGTAAATTTAATACAGTGGTAAGTTAGATTAACTTGATGGACTTTATCATTAAAAGTTATTTAATTAATTTACATATTAAAAAACAAATTATCATTAGATAAACTCAAGAACTAAGTTATTATCTATTCGAGTCATTCGAAACATGGAGCAAGAACTTAGCAAAATAGTATATGATACTGTTAAAATTTGATTTTTTGATAGATTGGCTTGCCGAAATCAGTTTATGGATCATTACCAAATTGATGCGTAAGTACCACATTCATTAGGAACAAAATCGTATCTAAGAAGCTTTAAATCAATCGTTCGAACGGTAATATTGGATAAAGTACTTGGGATCCATAGAGAATTTGGGATGTGGCAAAATTAAATATGATTCATTTGGAAATTTTTTTTTATACATTGACGTGCCGAAATTGGTTTATGGATCATTACCAAATTGATCTCGCGTATCCTATTGGTCAGGAACAATAACATTTCTAATAAATTTAAAATCAATTGATCTAACCGAATAGATACCAATTCAAAAATTTCTTTAAAATACCATTAGTTAACTTAATGGTTTTAAATAGCACATTTATTAATTTTTTTTTTTTTGAATTTTTGTTAACATATTGTCGATATTTTAAAGATTGTTTCATATTTTTTTTATTCAGATTAAATATTTTTTTAAGCTTATGAGTTTGGAAAATAGTTCATATATTCAACATAGCTAATTGTTGTTGTAACAAGTTAATTGTGGAAAATTCGATGATAAGCTTTTGTTTGGTTACTTACTATGGTATAATTGTTTATAAAACATTGTCCTATGTTGTTTCTCTTTCTTTCTATACTGAAATCTTTTTATACTGAAATCTAACTGAACTCACTCTACTTGAATATATTTTAATTGATTATATAACCAATAACAGCCATTATTTTTTTTTTAAACAATAAGTAATAGTAAAAAAATCTAAAAGAAGGAAATGAAATCAAATTCTAAACAATCATAATATTTTGAACCCTTCTATTCAATTAAAATCACCTTTTACAGGTTATAGCGGGAAGTTCATAAAGTATAATTTATCAAAAAATACAAAAAAAAAAAAAATTTTATCTTAAATTTGTATATCTTATAAAATATTTCTATTAAAATATTAAACAATTTACCTAGTGAACTAAATTTTTTTTTATTATGTTTTGCAATAAAATAAAAATATTGATAATCTTAAAATGAATCTTCTGTCATATAACATTCAATAAAATTTAAATATTTTTAAATACATATTTAAAGTTAAATTTAAAACCCTAATAAATAAATTCTTGTTTTTAATTCAATTCAATTTTAAAAAAGGTAAATTTATATAACAAACGAACATTCTAAATCAAAATGACAATGCAAACAAACAAACAAACATCATGTTACCATATTTAGTTGAAAAATAAAATTTTTACACGGAAAAAGGTGTTAGACGATGACCATCTCTGGGCACACAAGTTAATAAAATTTATAATAAAAATTAAAAAAAAAAAAAAAACAAAAAAAAAAAGGAGATTTTACCATATCTATAAATTATTTTTTGCGGTCTGTTAACATTAGCTTAAATACTCTTCTATAACTACAAAACTACATTATTATTGCTGCTTTTGCTTAGACAATAGGAAATAGAAATGAAAAAAAAAGAAAACAAAAATGTATATGTAGTTTCTGAATTTGAAGGCCGTCAAACCCTAAAACGGAATAGTAACCATTAACAATGAAATTGCGCTTCGTTCTACTCTTTATTTATTTAAATTTGTGTATAAAATATTATGGAAATGATTTTTAAATTGAATGACCATCACTATACTATTACAATTATAATGATTATCATTATCATTATTTTCATTTATATGATAAATGTGAGATCATGTTAAGAACGAACTCATCTTTATTGTATTATAGTGTATATATATATATATATGAATAAAGAATAAAACAAAAAAATCTAAAACAATCTTCTAAAACAATCATAATTTATGATGGGTTTTGTAATAATTATGGAAATGAAGAATCATTTAGAACAATTTCATTTCATACTTAGTTTTGTTTTAATTTTTTTTTTTTTTTTTTGGTATTTGGTTGTTGGATTAAAAAAACCAAAGTTCATTATACTCTTATAAAAGTCAAAATTCGAGAAAATGTTAATCATATTTAAAATTTTAATTGGTGAAAAGTATAATTTCAATTAAAGAATTTTTGATACATTTTTAGTTTTTAAATTTGACACGAATACATTACTGTGTGCTGTTATCCTATGTTATGTAGTCATGTAGGTCGTGTATCGTTTAATACTCAATTCCTACTCTCAATTTCTTCTCACAGAGAAATTTTACATCTTAAGTAATTTTAATTAAATTTATGGCAACAAAATTTCAATAAAACTCAAGGCTCGGATAAACAAAACGAAGATAAATTAAGTGAAAAATTCTGTCAGCAAGATTTGATAGTACTTTTACAATACTTAATGTACATTCTGTAAAGTGTACAAAAAATCAGAATTTTTTGGATTTGACATTCAAATAAATAATTCATTTTAAAGGAAAACTATAATTTTCCTTAATAATTCATAACTTTTATTTTTATATTTGACGAAATAGTTTAAAAAGTTATTAGTATTCAAATTTTGATGTTGTCGAAAATTTTTGTTTTTGTTATAAAGTTTTAAAAATATTAAAAAAAAAATTTTTTATTTTTCATTTGTTTAATTTTGTTATTTTTTTTTTTTTGTATATTTTCTGGCACTCTCTTCTGTCACGAATTAGATTAAAAATCATGTACATTTGAATTGCATTTACATTTATTACAATTTTTAATTTCATTATTTTTGCAATCCATTTTAATATTGCATTTGTTATCATTATAAGGTAAGTTAAGTATTTTTGTAAGTACCTATGTAGTAAATGTAAGTAAAAAATAAAATAGTTTCCCTCTTAAATCTTTTGTTTTGTTTTGGTTTTTCTTAATGTTTTTGTGTTTGTATTATAATCAAGATTCTCCTAAAAATGATTCTAATTTTTAAATTCTTTTAAATTTTCCCTGTCGGACTTCAATGCACGATTTTTTTTTTTGTTTTAAATAAGAAATTACTTTTTTTTTTTAATTTTACAGAAGAAAAGAAAATTAAATGTTAAAGACATGTCTAATGTGTCTGCGGTCATGTTTTTTTCATTTTTATACATTGATCAGACGTAAAACTAACCACCAACCTTTAAATTAAAACAAAAGAAAAAAATTAATAACGATCCGTGGTTGGCTGTGATTCTAACTTTTTATTATTTATTTTTTGTTTAAATTCTTTTCATAAGAAGAATTATTGGATTCTTTTAGATTACATTTTATTGTCTTTCTACCGCATTAAATTCAAAGAATAAATTTATTTTTAACACATGTCTTCTACCAAGATGGGTACGATTCAACTTGTCTAATAATTATAAGTTATAACGATATGGTTGCATTTTATTTATTTTTTTTAGATCAACTGAGTGACTCAAATTTCAATTAGAACTTGCATTTCTTAACTTTTAAATGAACGATTTTTGTTATGGAGCATAAGAATTAGAAATATAGAACTATTAGGTCTTGTTTTTATTATAATAGATTACTGAATTATTAGAATCAAGCAAACCTAAAAAACAACAAATATACTTAATTGAAATAAATTGTTATTATAGCATTCGTCAATTTAAATCTGCTTTTTGTAAAAGGCTTATCTGAATTATACAAAGTTTTCTACTAATACCCCTAATTGCTTCTTTCAATTCTAATAAAATGTACGATCTCAAAAGACCATTTAATGGGTAAACAGAGTAGCGATTAAATAAAAAAAATACTAATATGTAAAAGAATTCAACAACTTTGTTTCAAGTCAAATTTAAATCTTTCAATATAATATTTTTTCGAATATAGAATTATAAAAAGTTTACAAAACTGCATATCATTTTATTTAAAAAAAAAATTTTTTTCTTTTAGTTTGCGATGTCTCTGGTCGATAATTGGAAAGATGTTGCAACATTAATATTCTGTCTTTGTGACAACGAAAGTTGTTCAATTTTTTTTTTGTTTTTTGTTTTTGCATTATACCAATAAACATAACATTAACAAAAGGAAAAATCAACAATTGGTGCATTTTTGTAAACTAAAAAACAAAAAAAAAAAATTTTTTTTAAAAAGTGAAACAATTGACAACAAACATTTTTTGGCATGATAATAGCATTCATTACTTTTAAAAATTGCCTAAGCAAGATAATGCCATTGTCTGTAAAATTCAATAAATTTTTTTTTTTTGTTTTGTTTAAAGATGAGAAAATTTTATTTATTTCGATATTTAACTGACTTGGTTGGTTAGTTGGTGGTTGGCTAAGTAGTTGTTGGTATACAATACTTCCTTCTTTTTCTTTTTCTTTTAGCTACTTAAGAACCGAAAATGTAGCAATGATTATATCAATACAATAAATTGCAATACCAATTTTACCAAAAAAAAAAAAAAAAAACAGCAAAAAAAGACAACATAAGGAAAAAAAAATTAATATGAATTCAATAGCAACATTTACAACAACATAATCTCAAGTTACAAGTTACAGCATTGCTTTACATGCATTTTAAATTACAAGATTTTGTTATTTTTTTTTTTGTTTTGAAAATAACAAGATTAAAACAGACAGAAAATGTTTGTAAAAAAAATTACAAAATTAAAAGGAAATACAAAATAAAAAAAAAATGTAAATGGTTGCATTAATAACTCGAATCAATACAAACTATAAGTAAAAAAAAAAACAAAAAGCAGCTGTTACTTTTGCTAAAGATTTTTCATAATACATTCATATTTTATCTGGTAAAAGGGTTTCATTGCTACAATTAAGCGGCACCTTGGCCTTGATTTTTTAATTTTTTTTTTTTTTCGCATATGAGATCGTAAATTGAGATTTTTTTTCGTTTGTGTTGCTTCTTCTATCGAATAAAACAAGGAAAAGTGCAACAGAACGAAAATGTGAATGGAAAATGAGTTAAAATTAAAATTAAATTTCAAAACTAGTTTGTAATTTAAAAAAAAAAAAAAAAACCAAGTATAATTTAATTAAAAAATGTAATTTTAATTTGGTAGAGTGTCACGTTTTCAAATATCTTGTAAAAATGTTACCGAAAACTAGGCTAAAAAAAAAGCACACACACTACAAACAGATGTAAACCTGTTTCTATATAGAAACAAATTAAATATATTATAGTAAAGTATCAAATAGAGTAGAAAAGTCGCATTAAAATCACAGAGAAGTTTTGAATGAAGGACTATTCGCTAACTCAGCAATAAATCCATTATATAATTTTTGACGGGAAGTCTGTACAAATTTAAGCTGCTAACCAAGTTTATAAAACAAATATAAATAATAATATTGAAATTTAGGAAATTAAATTTTAATATTTTTACATGGTTTTGATTTTATATTTTTACTTGATGCAAGTACATATATATTAACAAAAATGTGAAGTCTGAAAAAAAATTTTGTAAAGCAAAAATCTAGAGAAGGATCAAATCTGACGACCGGTAAGAGTTACTATATTCTTATATCTTTAAAATAATCAATTTATTTGTTGATCCTTCTTAGACCTTAGACAGGAAACGTTTCATTTTTAATAATAATAATAATAATAATAATAATAAAAGCTGATACAGTGGACCTATCTTTGGTTATATCATGCAGGAAGATGTTAACTATTACTTCATGTTGTAACTGTAAATCAGTGTTAGCAAAATACTAAACAAATTATAGGTGGGTTCATTACAGTCCCAATGTAATGTTTCCGCATCTTTCTGCTATCCTATCCTATCCCTACTCCCTAGCCAATAACTGTTAACAGGTAAGGGTTTCATTCCATTATATTAGCAAAAAAGAGAGGTGGGTTTAGTCAGTAAGAATTTGACACTACCAAGTAGGAATTCTTGGTGTCTTTAGAAGATTCCCACCTCCCTTAGGAAGGTCCCTTTAAAAATTTTTTCTGACAAATAAATGTGGACAGGAAATTACACGCCCTTTAGGCGTGGATGTAAATGTCGTAAGGGGAAATAACTCTTACAACGTGTGTGACATTCGAACCCTGACTCCCCTCGGTGTTTAAAGCGTATTTATAGCGAAAAAACAATTTAAAAATAAAAATAATAAAATTAAATTTTTCATTGCTTTTTCATAAAAGTAAAATTTAAAACATTCAAATACCATATTACGTAAATTCTTAAACATGCGATTAAAGAATGGTGTCCATAATTAAAAAATATAATTTTAAGAAAAAAGGCATTGATTAAATTATCAATTAAGGATAAATCTTTTAAATAATCATGTTGCAGTTTGTTGCAGTGATTTTGTTAAAGCAACTGGTTTCTATATTTAATTTTTCATTCTTCCTTATTAAGATTCGTAATGAGATGCATTCGTCAGAAAATGAAATCAAGTAAATAAAATTAATACAAGTAAGTAAATAAAATTAAGCCTGCAAAGAAAATAGACGTCGAACAATTTTAACAAAAATCTTTTTTAAAGATTATATCAAAATTTTTCATATATTTAATAAATCTATCTAAAATTTACCTATTGAGTGTCATTAAATTGGAAATAACAACAACAGAATGAGTTAAAAAAAAAAATATTAAACAATACATAACTTGAGACTTTTATTTATTTAAATAATACCATAATATTAGTATATACGTTTTCCATTTAAACTAAAAAAAAAAACAAATAATAAAATTGAATAGTGATTTGAAAAAGCACAGTATAAAAAAAACGACAACATAATGGTATTTTGTCATGCAAATCATCTTTCAACTCCAATTCAAAAAAATAACAAAAAAAAAAAAATTACAAAATTAAAATTCATCTCAAGAACTTGACATGTATATAAATATTAAAATACTTTGTTTCGTTTTTTTTTTTTTAGAATTATTTGATGGTCAGAGAAACTTACTTCAATAGTAATTTAATAAAATACAAATCAAAAGATGCACTTGTATGCATTTAATTAATAACAGCAACAGATGCAATAAAAAAAATATTTCATAAAAAAGTTGTAATTTTTTAACTTTTGTTTAGATCTTCTTTGTATATACCTACTGAGAAGCAATTGGGTTACTTACCTACTAAGCAGTTTTTTTACGCTTTGTTGGTATTCATTCTTAATACGGTCTTATTCGTCCTACATTTTAAACTAAACTTAAATTAATCTGATTATGTTTTCTTTATTGGAGATTTTTAGTACTTGATTTATTCTTTTGATATTTTCTCTGAAGGCTCTCAGGACTAGAATATATAATTTTTTTAAATACTCTTCATTACTCTCTACTCTCGAGAATTCATTCATATTCTAAAGACAATCGATTAATCGACCGATCGAATAATGAACTGAAACCAGTTAATGAATTGTAAATTATTCAATCCAATGATTAAGCTCTGCTAAGACGCAATATTTGTACAAAATTTGAAGACAATCGGCCAAAACATTTAGGTAAGACAATTAAAAGACGAAAAAATCTCTATTAAGCAAAAATTTGTTTTGTTTTGCATAATTATAAAAGCGTGTACAAAAATTAGCACAATTGCTTGCATCAAACTTTTGAAATTGTGCATAAGTTAAAAAATCAGAATGAATTTAATGGAGAACACACATTTGCCATGGCACAATTATTGAAACTCAAAAATTCGTTTATTAGTTCTGATGTAGCAACTGGTTAACAGAAGAGAATGTAATATAACTTATAACTTTTGCCAGGCCTTCGCGGAGTTTTTATATAAAAATTTAATTTTATTCATTCTGTGGTTTTTTAAGATATAAGCAAACAAACAAACCGACAACAGCTTTATATCTTAGAAGATACAAATGTTATACATAATTTTCTTTCTTTTTTCACATTAAAATTGGAGACTACTTCTTGGTAACTTTTATATTCAGGATCAAGGTTTTCGTAATGTTAATGGTTTCAATTTTGTATAATTTCCGGTCACTTATAAGACTTGTTATTTCGATTTTAATTTTTTGTTCGAGTTTTGTTATTTTATTTTTCCCACACAAATGTAGGAAGCATTTTTCTATATACATCCTGGCTATGTATATTCGAAAACATGTAATATTTATATATATAATATAATCCTTCAAGATGTGCAGTTGATTCCATGATTCAAATAATTATATGTTGATTGTTTTCTATGTGACAGTGATTTCGTTTTTATTCAATGAAATTTTGAATGGGTAAATGTGGTATGTGAAAAAAGAAAAATAAATAAACATTGAATAGCATTTGACTTAAAATAAAATGTAAAAAAAAAACAAAAAAAAATCATGTTTTGTTTTTATGTATATATATATATACATCATAGGGAGTTAAATAAAATTTCCACCTGTATATCTATAAATAACAGCATCAATATACGTGGTGACGTTTATGTGTTCATGTTGTATACATAATATTTACATATACATTACACATGTATATAGATACAGAAGGCGGATTTATGCCTTCTGGTGCTAATAATTACATTCATTTTATTATTAATACTAATTTTTATTTTGCATTATGATTGTTGTTGTTTATTGGTTTGTTTGTTGGTTTGTTTGTTGGTTCGGTTGGCGGTTTGTTGTTTGGTTTATTTTGTTGTTAATTTTTGTTTTGTTTTTTTTTTTTGTTGTTTTTGATTAATCGGTTCTCATCAGCATATAACGAAGGTCAATGCCATCAACATGATCATCACAACATTATTATCAACATTATCGTTAACAACATCAGCATTTTTATACATGTAACATCATACCTACAAACGTGTATACATTCGGTTTATAAAAACTCTATGCATAATATAATAAAAGTTAACTGCTTTATGGTAGTTATAAAAATGAAAAGTTCTGTTTTTATTATTATTATTATTTTCCGTTTCTTGTTTTTTTTGAATTCGATTTTTTTTTTTGCAATTTGAGATCTGATAATGGTAAGCTTTGGATTTTTTAAGTTTCCTTTTTTTTATGGTTATGAACTTGCCATTTTCATGATCATGAAAAGAACATTAATAAGACGACGCTCTATAATAGAATTTTTTAAATTTTTTTTCTTGTTGGTTTTTGAGTTTTAAAGAATTTTTCATATTCAGATAATTGGATGTGGGAAATGGAAAATTTTAAAAATTTGTAGGCGGGTATGAAAATTCTTGTTATATGTTTTTAATTAGGTAAATTTTAATTTAAAAAAAAAAAAAATTCAAAATTTTTTTTTACACTTAAAATATATACATATAGGTACATTTTTCTTTGGTGAACATTTTTGATGGATTGTTTGATTTTCTTAATTATACTATGTTCACACTTATGAAATCGTTTTCTTTATCCATTGTCATAGTATTGAAGCATTTTTTTTTTTTGCATTAAAATTATTTTTCCTTGTCTTTAAGAGGAGTTTATAATGCTTATTACTACACTGAATACTCTAAAAAAATCTATAGATACTTTGAAATTGACTACGTCTATATTGTTTAGTCAATGACTATATCATATATGTAATTAAAACTACATTAACTATGCAACTATTCAAGTCCGTCATTATCTACCCCTAGCTTATTATTTTCACTCGCTCTGTCCGTCTGTTTACACAACTTCTACACCGTTTAAAATGGTGAAATGAAATTTTAACCATTTATATAAGAACTTTTTTGTGTAGTCCCATCCGTTACGGATCTACAGCCTCTTAAAGAAATGTGGGCGTGAATATGGATGAGTGTTAAAAATGTGATATATGTAAACTCAGCAATTTTGTACATACATATGTACTGAGATGACTAAATTGATAACCGTTGTTGTATAACCTTTAAAAATATCATGAGGTCTAGAAATTTTGATAAATTTTCAAATCAATAAAAACTTAAAAAAAAAAAAAATTATAAGATAATACAAAACTATAAAACCGGCACTTTAGTATTTTTTTGATCTTTACCGGCGAAATAAAAATAAAAATCAAAATAATAATAATAAAATAACTTTGTTTTAATTTTTTGGTGGTTTTTATACATATGTATTTAAAAATACAAAAATACAGGTAAAAATATATATCTTCAACTTTGCAAAAATTGTTAATAGAGAAAAAGATGCTTTCTTGTTAAAAAAAAAGCTATATAGTAAGATATTATTTTTTGGACAATCGTTAAAAAAATAAAATACCAAAAAAAATGCCCATGTTTTTTTTTTTTTTTTAAACAAGTTAATTTTTTATTCTTTTGAATTGGGGTTTTAAGCTTTTAAGAACTTTTTTTTTTGTGGCTAATATTTCTATAATCCATTTTCTGGATTGGACAACATCACATTCATATACAAATAGTTATAAGATGAAAACCATTTTTTTTTGTATGTACAGATAATTTTTAATTTAAAACTCATTCAAGTTAATAAGGCTTTAATCGTTATAGTCGTTGTTATATCAGTTTTTTTTTTTTTTTAATTTTTATGATTAATGAGAAATTTAATTCAAAAACGAAGTAAAAAGTAAAGAGTTAATGGGGTAAATGTACTATTCTATTTATAATTGTATTCATTTTGAATAGTTGATTAGTATATGAATCTATGTATATATATATATATATATATGTGTATAGATGTATATATTATATGTATCCTAATTAATTTTCTTAGAATTTATAACTATTAAATTAAAAATTAAATTGATTTTGTGTACATTAAAAAAACAGCGGGGATAAAATACTCAAATTCAATTGAAAAAAAAAAAAAAAAATGGAATTAAATGATAAAGCAATTTTATTGATTATTAATTATGATAATTTATGGAATGAATGAATAAACATGGTGTTTTTATTTTTTTTTTATTTTTGTGTTAATATACTTGTAATTATTGAATTTATTGAAATTTTTTTTTTTTTTTGAAAATATATATTTAAAAATAATAATTATGTATAGTTAAAATTAACTGTTTATATTTGTACGAGTATATACATATATATATATATATTCTAAAAAAAAAAAAACGAGGAAGAGTACAGTAGAATAGACTGTGTCAACTTTGTGATACCCCGTATGAACATGCTATTTCCATAAAACCTGATAATCTTTAACAAAATTTCAAATGTTTTATTTAATTAAGTACCGAGATACATTTATGTAAAGTTTGGTGTTGTATCTTTTGTAAAATTTCAGATGTCTACCTGTTACAAGATGTGCAAGAAGCCTAAAACTGTGCTGTTAAAGCAATAAAATTTCATAATTGTTATTGCCATTAAACTTGATAATTTTTTAGAAAATACCAGATGTCTAGCTTTATTGATTACCAAGTTATTAGGATATAAATTAGGCTTATATAAAAAAAACAATGTTTGACAACTCCCTGAACCTGCTGCTCTAGACCCAACTAAATTTTACAAAAGTTGTTAGCATGCAACTCGAGATCTGTTCATTTATCACATATACCTAGCTTAAATACACATTGAGTTATTTTCATATCAAACCTAATTTTACATAAGTTAAAAACATATATATATAAAATTCTAGCTCTTTTATTTTTGAGTTATCACGCGAACGGACAAATGTGCATGGTTTAATCGACTCAGAATTCAATTCTGAGATGATTCATACACTTGAGTCTATATCTATTTCAACTTCTTTAAAATGTCACAAACGTAATGGCATATTTATTATACCCTTTAACATTATGTTCATACGGGTATAAAAAAAAAAAAGTTGTATATTGGGATGAGGGCTATTAAAAATTTAATTTATAAAAAACCAAAAATGTGGTCAAAAAAATAAAATAAAATCATAAAATTAAAATTAAAATTCAAAAACATGTCTATAATACGAGTATATATAGGTAACTCATTTTTCTGTCCTTGTCATTGTTCATAAATAAGCTAAGTTTAAGCTAATAAACAAGTGCATCACAATTCATTACCCTACCCAAAATACCCAATTAATTACCCTATACCAGCATGTTATACATAGATCAATAGTTTCATATGCATTTGTAAACTTCAATTGTGTTTTAAATGGTTTTAAAATTGTTTATGACTATACACTAAAAATAATTTTAAGAAATTGTAAAATCTGTAATAACAATATAAGGAACAAATCCAACTAACTATTTAACATTAATCAAAACAAGTGTCTGACAAGTCAATGATTCAGTCGCCGGACTTTCAATAGAAAATAATAGTTTATATCGTAATATAAAAAATAAATAAAGTAAATAATTCTTGTGTTAAATAATAGATGGCAGTCAAATAACATTCAAATTTCTGTTTTAAAGTATTGTACAATAGCTACAGTCGAGTAATCAATGACATAGTGGAAATGGTGATTTAGGATTAAAATCTGATATGAATAATAAGCTACTTAGTGAATGTTGTATGTTCCTTATGAACAGAGCAAAGATTGAAGGAAGTGTAGAAAATCAAAAAATTTATTACTTATATAATTTTGCACTAAAAATGTATAATGAATTCCCAAGTGAAATAAAAAAATATGGTAAAAACCTTTTTATGTAGCCCCTCCCGTTACGGAGTTAAAAGTTAAAAAAAAGCACTATTTTGAAATGTGTGTATATTGCAGGTTCTACTTGACATTATTTTAAATTTAAAAACCCCAAACGACAGGACTTTTTTTTAGCTTTTTAAATTAATATCAAAATTATACAATTTTGTGCAAATTAGTATTTACATTTACCGTTATGTAAAATAAAAATTTTGCAACATTTTGCTTCCTTGATATATCTTCGACACGCTTTTAATTAGTATCTTTTGAAAAATTTTTTGTATTTGTCTGTGCTTAAGACCTATTAGATGTCTAAAATTGAAAGTTTGTTATTTTTAAACATCTGTAATTTTGATACCAACACAATTTTTTTCAGAATAAACCGTAAACATTAAATAAGCTTCCACATTGTAATTTTGAGATGTGTTAATAGTTTTTCATAATTGCAGGGTTCCTTTAAATTAGAAAGTGTCTATTTATTTTTCACATTTTTTGTTATTCATAAAATTCTAACAAGTTACAATATTCAAAACTGTTTGTAATTTTGTTTGGAAAGTGTGCACATTTAAAAGTCATTGGTTTTAATTTTACCTTATATAATTTAATTTTTTTGTTAAGAAATTTTTAAAAAGAAATTCATTGCTAACTAATTTTATTTTAGAAGTGTTGCGTTTTTTAACACTACTAGACTGGTTAGTATAGGTATGTAGTGTTGCATTGTCTTTATTTAAATAAAAGACTAATCAAAAGTTTAAACTTGAAGTTGTCTGTTGGTAATTCAACATTGCATGCTTACTGAAGAGTCCAGCAGTGTTGAAGGTCGAAATATTACGAATAAAAATAATGTATAAAACCCGTTAGTTAAGGCTATATGACCGCCAATAAATTATATTTTTCTAATAACTATTCTTCTAAAATCCCTTTGATTACTAAGCCTCTATTAATTAATCATGAGTTCTCATCATCAAAATCTATAATTGATTTTTTTTCAATCAATTATCAAGATTCAGTTCAAACCATTTGAATTAAACAAAGCTATATAAGAAAAAAAATTAATTTTTAAATATTCATTACTAAACATAAAATTTTATTTAATTTTACGATAAAAAAAAAAAAAGCTTAAAAAATTTTATATTTTAATCCAATCAAAAATAAAATAAATCAATAAATTTTCTGTTTCAAGAAAAAAATAAAATAAAATAAATTGCATTTAAACTGATTAATGTTTAAACTTTAAATTCCCAATTATAATAAACCAAAAAACTTAAAATTAATATTAAAGTTTTACGAATAAAAAAAACAAAAAAGAAAAATTAAAAATCTTTAATATAATTTTTTAAGCTGACCATGAACAAGATAATAATAGGAAATTATCATGGAAAAACTTGCATTTCATTGCAAAAAAAGACAAGCAAAAAAAAAAAAAAATAGAAAACCAAAGAAAATATTTAAAATTAACATAAACCGAAGGCCATTTTAGCTTGTTATATACCAACAACAAACAACAAGATCACTACCATACCTATAAAAGAAAAAAAAAAAAAATTAACGTAAATTTTTTATAAGCGTTTTCAAATTTAATGCCTGTTTGTTTTTTTTTTTTTTTTTGTTTTTATAAAGTGTTATATAAAATTCTAGTCTAACCAAAAAAAATATAATGTTTTCTTAATGGGACAAATACATTTTTTTATTCCTAAAATAGAAAATTTAAAACATTAATTTGTTGAAATGTATTAAACAATATATACACCATTGTGTACATAATATGTACATATTTGAAGTAAAACTTTTTAATGCGGAAGGCGAAAATTATTTATATCTAAAATAATGGACAAGTATACAAAAAATAAAAAAAAAATTTAATTTGCAATAAAATTCTGTTAAAGTGAAGAAAAAAAAATGACATTTTTTTTATTTTTTATTTCTTTTTCTTTAAAAAGTATTTAAAAAATGGCGATAAATAAAATATACCGAAATTATAAAAACGGTACATTAATAGTACATATTTTAAATTTATTTTATTTTATCTGTTTTTTTTTTCTTATTAAGTATCTTTATTATTTTATCGTAAAAACCATAAAAAAAAAAAAAAAAAAAAAACCGTTAAGAAAAAATAATTACTGTTGCTTCTATTTTATATTTTTTTTTTCACATATATTTTTATTTATGTACATATATACTTATACTGAAAATAGAGTTATTGGGTCACAATACCAATAAATATTGCACATTTTAAATTATTTTTATTATAGTTTCGCTAATACTCTACCAACGATGGCTAATATAAACATTACATATTTTTATTATAACGTAATATTCTTCTGAGATATCATAACGGTAATCTGAAAAAAAAATATATTTTAAAGCCGTGTGACAACTGCCAATACTTACGGTAAAATAATTAGAAAAAATTTACTGAGGTAATTTTAACATTTAAAATTTTGACGTTTAAAATTTTGACAGCCTAAGAAATCTAAATACAAAAAAAGACCAAAAGCTAAGATTATTAAACAATCTTCAAATGAACTAAAATTAGAACTGTCGTTATATAATATGAGAGTTTAATATCAGTTAATTTAAATTTTTTTTTTATTGACTATTAGGTCTATAACTATAATAGATCTAAAGATTTGACTATATAAAAAATATGAAAATATAAAATTTTTATATGTTTCTTTGCTTAGATTCATTTTTCTTTTAGTGCGTCTTACTAAATTATACTTTAAAATGCCAACTTCTGAATTGTTGTCTAATCAGAAGTTTTTAAATTATTTCTTTTTACAACTTGTCAGTATTTTTTAATACAATTCTCAATACTTTACATTACTACAGATTTTTTAATACAGCCATATACTAACAAATAATCTATATCAGAAGTTCTCCATTTTGTTACAATTCTAATGGTATAAAACAATTTATTTGAAATATTCATTTCGAATAAGTTTGGTTCAAATTTTTTAAATTAATTTATTAATAATTTTAAAATTTATTTCAAAATCTTGTCTTAGCTAAGCCTGAAAAACAATTAAAATTTTAACATGTTTCAAAATTCCAACCTTAAAAAAAACCAAAAAAAAATTGTACTAACTTGTTTCTCTATTGAAAACGCGGCTTTATTGTAGTTACTTTCGAATACTTATATATATATATATAATCATAATACAAATGATTTTTTTATATCCATTAATTTTCCAACAGTAACTCAACAGCAAAAAAAAAATGTAGAAAAAATTTCAATAATTTTCACTTGCATGCAGATGCAACAAAATGTTGTTATCACATTCATTTTCTTCTATTTTTTTTTTTTTTTGTTTTTTTGTTTGTTCGAAACCATTCAAATGATGGTGTAATTTATCTATATATGGAATTAAACTATTTTTTTTTATTACTATTATGCGCCATATTTAAAAAAGCGATTAACATAACATGACAATTAGCTTTAGACAGTTAAAGAAAAAATAAAAAAAAAAACAGTAAATTTTCCAATATTGAAAATGGAAAAATAGTGTGGCAGGATTACAAAAACAACAACACACAAAAAAAAAACAAAAAATAAGAAATAAGAAAAACTTACCTTTCCATATGCATTTAATGGTCCATTTATCCAACGATCAGCTTCTAAACGTCCAGTTAATAATGCACCAGTATTTGGATCAATACGTTGCCATTCACGTATTTCACGTTGAAACGGTGTACTGTTATTGGAACCGATGGCAACTTCCATGACTTGATTTGTTTTTTATTTTTTTTTATAAAATAACTGAAAGTAATCAAGTTTAATGATTGGATGCTATAATATGATAGATTTTATATAGATTGTTTAATTTACTCTAAAAAAAAAACCAGTTGAGTTGATTTCTAGCACTATATATGTGTACAATCAAATAAAAAGTTTAATATACGTTTGGATGTAACAGGAATTCTTTAACTAATTCACGCTGATATGTTTGTCCTATTAAATTAATATTTTTTTAATTTTAAATCGAGGCAGTGTTATATTTAAGATAAATAAACGGGATTTTATATGATGATGAATAAATCTTTAAAGAGTTTCCTGGAAATATAAAAAATGAAACGGGATTAATTAAAATTGATTTATTTTATAATTGTTAAATATATTTATTTAAAAGATTATATCATTTAAAAGACTATTGTCTTATAGAGATATATATGTATATGTATTTAAGTAGCTATATGTAACATAAAAATACAACACAGGTATTCTGCTGTTAACATAAGAAATGGTATTTAACATTTACCATAGATATTATAAGATATTGTCATTACTTTCTCTATGATCACCTTAAAATATAAACTTTAACGTTTAATGTTTTGAAATTTTCTTTTTATTTTTTTCTAATTTAAGTTTTATAATCAACACAAAAAGTTCTTTAAATGAAGAACTTAAAAAAATTCGAATGTAATCCTTCATAAAAAAAAATACCCATCATCCTATAAATTTTTTAATTCCCAGTTTTGCATTTAATTTATCTGAATAAAATTAGATACGATTTAAGTAATTGCGGGAGGTGGTGGACATATAATGTTCAGGATCTTCTTATCGCACATAAATAAGTAGATATAAGGTATACTCAGTATAGTAGTTGAAGTAAATCTAGAATATTGTCCTTGATGTTAAAAATTAAACTTTCCAGCGAACACAGTGCGAAAAAAATTATAAATTTGAAAAATATTTTTCTATTAAATTTTATATTTTTATAGCTTCTGAAAAATTTTTTCCCTAAGCCACTATAATGATTAACATCTCAGCGTCCAATTCTAAATGTAAAAATTTTAAATCTACGCAAATTTTATATAATATGTTAATAGATTGTAGGCTTAATTTTGTTTTGCACTGTAACATATTTAGATTATATTAATTGCTGAATATTTGATATAATGATTCTCATCATAACTGCATTCTAAATGTGTATGTGCACTATGTAAATAATGTTTGATGAAGTTAGAATAAGGAAAAAGATAAAAAAAAGATGATCAGTTCGAATAAACGTGTTGAATTGAGAAGAACTAAAGAAGTGTTTTTATTAAAATATTAAATAATAGGTCTTACAAGATCATAATCAAATTAATACAGTTAGCTTCATAAAATAATTCCCTTCATATATCTTGCCATGTTGATATACGAAGACATATTATGAAGTAGTGAATATAAAAATAAATTTGTAACGAAAAATCTGGATATTTTTTTACTCAACTTGATATGTTGGAAGGTGAGTCAGAAATGAGCGATGAATGGTCATGATATTGTTATGGAGTATTCTACTTGGCTTTTTTCCTTTACAAGAAGAAGTAAATATAATATAAAATGTTGTTGTAAAAGTATAAATTAATTAATACTAATAAAGAAAATGAAATAAAAAAAAATATTTCTTCAAAAAAATATTTTTTTTTCTTAAGACACGAAAAAATAAACAATTCCACAGAAAATTTTAATTTTTCTGGAAAATATCGGGTAACCCAGCAAGTTAAAAATACAAATTGAAAAATTTAGAAAAATTAAGTACATATTTCGATAACTTAACTGCTTAGATATTAATACATAATACCAGCCTATATACCGGTTTGTATATCAGCCTATCTAAAGTTATTTAATCATAAATAACTATTAATAATAACCCCATAACCTGCAATCTATATTATTGATATAAAATGTGCTCTAATTCTAAAGAAAGGAGCAATAAATACGCCTTCAATTTATATCATTTATTATATTATTTATTCTATAGATTCCGTTGCTTCTTTTTTTTTTATTTACTTATGAAAAAGCAAATAAGCAAAAAGCAAAATGCAAAAAAAAAAACAAATAAAAAAATCAAAATAATAAAATAAAATGCCTGATTAACTAAAATGATTTCCAATTATCTCAATTACAGTATAAAATTAAATATTAAATACTTAAATAAAATATAAAAGTTTCTTAATACACATTTATATGTTTATATTCTTTTTTTTTTTTTTTTTATCTACTGTTATTCAGTTTTATCTGGGTTTTTTTTTTTTTAATAGTTTTCAAGTTAATTTTAAGGTCAACTAACTCATTTTATTAGGTTGCTTGTTAGTTAAATTGCTGGATTGTTGCATGCGAGTACACAAAAATAAAAAAAAATAAAAAAATATACATATATTTATATAAGTATATATATAAAAGATTATAGATATTGAAAAGTACGCATACTATAATCACCTACAATTTAATTGATATAATCTTATAATTTTTGTTTATTTGTCTGTCCATTTATCTGCACATTCTTATAGAATATAACAGTAAAACAATAAAAATCTGACTGATGCTGTTCAAAAATTGCTGACAAAAAATTAAAAATTAGGATTTTTAATCCGAATTTAAGATGGTGGGAAAATTTTTAATATTTTTATATTTCACACCATTCAAGAAATGATAGGACATTAGAACAGTTTTCGCGAATATTGAGAAACCAACAAAATGTCTTAGTTTATTAATATCCATGTTAACAAAATTAAGAGTTAAAGCTTTACATTACGTGAACTGAGCATGATCACTAATTTAGTGGCCTGAGAATAAATAGACTTAATTAAAAACGGTAATTAATAAAGGGTTAGTAAATAAACGTATAGTCTCCATAATTAATTTCACATTACGAGTTAATTCTTGTAATATTTATGGCTCCATAACACGTTGTATTCAGCAAAGCATTTGTATTCAGCAAAGCATAATATTGATCATAATCACCCAGTATTCGTGTTTTTCTCAGATTTTCTTTTTACAGTTTTAAATATTTTATATTTTGCAATTTTTTGGATGTTTCAATATAACAATGTGAACAATTTTTTTTTGTTTTATTTGATTAAATAAACTTTTGATTCTTTAGCAGTCTACGTAGAACTTTTACATATGGCAAACATGCTGCGAAAATGTATTAAAATCATCTAAAAGGTCTATTGCAATCTAATATATATGTATAGTGTTCGCAAAAATAAACTAAAATAAAAATTATTAAATAAACGAGTATTATCATCATTATAGTTTCTGTCGCGCTATTCGCTTGCATAAGGCAACAAATTTTCTCTATATCTAACACAATTTTTGTGCGATTCAAGTGTTTTAAATTCGCTGCATGTTTTTTCTTCAGCACAACCTTCTGGTAATGACTGTTCGAAACCTAATCATTTTTGGTCTTGTTAAGCTTTCTGTGACCTTGTGGATTACGATCTAGAAAATTAATTTTTAATATAACAATTGAAATTCAGTTGCGTAATGTATAATTGATCCAATTCATCTTTCTCTGTTTGATCATAAAATTTATTTTCTTAGTGCTTATGCGTACTTTCTATTCTTTGTTTAAGATTGTGTAGATCTAAAATATAAACAAAAATCTTTTGCCAAATTTTCTTCACTAGATAACGGTTATGATAATAACGATAAAAAATTATTATTTTTTCTAAATACTTTTTCAATGTACTTTTAATTGTAAATCACTACTGTTCAGCAGTAAATTTGTTTTTCCTTTTTTTCTTTGCATATAATAAATTTTTAATTTAAAATAATTACAAAAAAAATAGCATGCAAGCTTTTATGTTATGCTCAAGTTAAAGTCAAGTAAGCATGAAATAAATGTTTAAAGAAACTGAATAAAAAGAAAACAAAATAAACACAATTTGATGATAAAAATTTAACTTTGAAATTTATAACACGCATTTTTATTAAATTTTCAAATTGCATTTTAAAGAAATTCTCCAGCACTTTTTTTTCAGTATGAAAGGTGAAAAATAAAATTAAATTAAATTTATTTCCAATATATTATACAAATAAAAGTATGTATATATAGAAGCGATTTTAAATTTTAAATAAACGTGAAAGTTTTAAGCTAAAAAAAAATACGAACAATTTATTCTGCTATGTTTCCAATATTTATCACAATATAAGAATCACAATTTAAAGAATCACATTAATAGAAATTGGTTTATTACGATATTCAGAAAATCAAAACTTAGATAATCATAATTCGAACAATCAAAATTAAGAAAAATCAAAATTCGGACATTTTTTAACATTCAGACAATTCAATCAAAGTTCAGATTTTCATTTTTCATGTAATTCATATTTAAAGAGTGGGGGCTGCTGTCAAACCCCGTAATTCTGAATTTTTGAATTCTGATACCCTGAATTTTTTTTTTTTTTTCTGATCCATTCTGATATCCTGAATTAGAAATTTCTGAATTTTAAATTGTCTGTATTTTAAATTGTCTGAATATTGAATTATCTGAATATTGATTTTTTCGAATAAATTGCATTTGTCTGAATTTTGAGCCATTTGAATAATAAATCGTAATTCTGTTATGAACCCATAGAAATTAGATTCTTTTACATAAGCATTGTATAAAAATTCTTTAATAAATAATTTTAACAAATAAACTTTACCATTGAAATGAAAAAAGAAGATTTATTGGATATACCGCGAACTAAACTTACCTTAAGATTGTCTATATCGTCATCAACATTGAATAATTTTTTATACAAAGTTTTCCAATTTATTTTTTTCTTTACAATTTTTTTTGTTTTTTGCATCATAGCATCTTCTGTTGTAACCTATAATTTGAACTTGATTTAAATTGGAAATTTTTTTTTTTCCAATTTTTTTTTTATTCGTTATTAAATTTTTGTTGCATTTTATTATTATTATTATTATGGCAACAATTGTGCGTAACATACTTTTCTTTATTAAAAAGTTATTGTGAATTGTGATTCCAACATTATTTATTGTTACTATATAGCAACATTATGTTTTAACCATTTATGAATAGATTTAATAATATTTGATGATGATGATGATGATGACGATGATGATTACAATTATGTTTGTTTTATTTGTAATGATGAAAAATGTTGATAATATATTGCATGTTTCATATTAATGTTGCTTAAACAACTTTAAAAACTTTATAAAAATATAAATGTGACATAATATACAGGATGTGATTAGGTTTTATTTTTTTTTTTTTTGTCCATTGTTAAAAAGGAAATTATCCATTACACATTACATATATTTTGTATATAAATGAAGTAAGTACATGAAATTCATCAAGCGAGTATATCAACTAATATAAGAATAAATTATAATCTATTTAAAGTAAATATTGGTATCAAATCATAAATAGGTAATAAATTCATTTTTTTTTTTTCAATTATTTTGTTTTTGTATTGAAATTTGATTTTTATTTAAGCTTTAGATTTTTAGAGACAAAACTGTTTTTTAACTCTTAAAAATTTTTTTTTAATATTAAAATAAGCTAAAATATAAATTTTCCCAATTATAAAGTATATAATATAAAGAAATAACATGAACCGTACGTCTACCACTTAAAAACCACCAACAGTTAACAGAGAACCGGAAGCAGTTCTAATGGCGGGGTAAAAAAACTACTAAATTAGTTTTAATAGTCCTAAATGCATAATAATAAAATTTTTATGTTCAAAAATATTAAATAAGTTAAACATTAAGATTTTAAAATTAAACAACTGATTTCGAGATAAAATAAAACAAAGCAGAATAAAAAACAAAGGTTTTTAAAGGTGTACCATTTTCTAAAAGACAATAAAAACAGTTTTGAATACTGTATGTTGCACCAAAATTTGTAAAGTTTTTTCAGTATTTTTTGTGTAAAAAAACATTGTGGAAAATCAAGAAAAATTTTTCTTCAATTTTCTTCAAATTTTTGAATCTAATTTTGAAAAAAATTGTACAGATGCCTAAGTTATAAGGGAATTCTGAAATATCTTTCTTCCCTTAAAATTTCAATATTCTACATCTGAAAGCGTTATGGAGATGATATGAAGAAACCAAAAATTTTGGAAAATTTCACATAATGGTTCAATTTCACATAATGGTGATTTTCAATGCAAAATTTAAAAAAAGTAATGTATGATTTTAATATTAATGAAGATAAAAAAAAAATCTCCTGCCGTTTAGCGTTTTTAGATTGAAACGAGGAAGAGTGCAGTAGAGTAGACTGTGTCAACTCTGGGATACCCGTATGAACGTAATATATCCTGTTTCTATAAAACTTGATCATCTTTTAAAAACATTCAGATGTTTTAGTACCGAACTACAGAGATATATTTATGTAAATTGTGGAGTTGTATGACAGCTACCTGAATCTATTGCGCCTAGCTTCATTAAGTTCCAAGAGGTGCAAGAAGCCTGAACCGGCTGCTCTAGATCAACCAAATTTTACAAAAGTTATTGGCCTATAACTCGACACCTCTTTACTAAATTTCAGGTTCCTAGCTTCAATAGACACTGAGTTATTCTCATTTAAACGGATAAGTTGTATGGCACCTACCCGAACCCGTCGCACCACCACAACCAAATTTTGCAAAAGTGGTTGCAATAAAATTTGATCATCATTTGCAAGATTTTAGAGCCTAGCTTTATTAAGTTCGAAGAGGTGCAAGAAGTCTGAACCGGTTGCTCTAGACCAACCAAATTTTACAAAAGTTGTTGCCCTGTAACTCGACACCTTGTTACTAAATATCAGGTTCCTAGCTTCAATAGACACTAAGTTATTCTCATTTAAACGGATAAGTTGTATGGCAGCTACCCGAACCCGTCGCACCACCACAACCAAATTTTGCAAAAATGGTTGCCATAAAACTTGATCATCATTTGCAAGATTTCAGAGCCTAGCTTTATTAAGTTCGAAGAGGTGCAAGAAGCCTGAACCGGCTGCTCTAGACCAACCAAATTTTACAAAAGTTGTTGGCCTGTAACTCGACACCTTGTTACTAAATATCAGGTTCCTAGCTTCAATAGACACTGAGTTATTCTCATTTAAACGGATAAGTTGTATGGCAGCTACCCGAACCCGTCGCACCACCACAACCAAATTTTGCAAAAATGGTTGCCATAAAACTTGATCATCATTTGCAAGATTTCAGACGCCTAGCTTCATTAAGTTCCAAAAGGTGTAAGAAGCCTGAACCGGCTGCTCTAGACCAACCAAATTTTACAAAAGTTGTTGGCCTGTAACTCGACACCTTGTTACTAAATATCAGGTTACTAGCTTCAATAGACACTGAGTTATTCTCATTTAAACGGAGAAGTTGTATGGCAGCTACCCGAATCCGCCGCACCACCACAACCAAATTTTACAGAAGTTGTTGCCATAAAACTTGATCATCATTTGCAAAATTTCAGAAACCTAGCTTGAATAGATACTGAGTTATTTCTATATAAAGATAGAAGTTGTATGGCAGCCACTCGAACCCGCCGACCGAAAATGTTGGATTTAAATAGCAAAACTAACAATTTTGCAAAAGTGCCGTAAAAAAAATTTCAGCCTCCTAGCTCCTTTATTTTTTGAGTTATCGTGCGGACGGACGGATCGACTCAGAATTCGATTCTGAGCCGATCCATACCTTTGACACTATATCTAGCTCGACTCCTTTAAGGTGTCACAAACGTAATGGCAAATTTATTATACCCTTGAACATAGTTCATACGGGTATAAAAATAGCAAAACTTGAGAATACATATTTGAAAATAGGTCGTTTTCTAACTTTTAACTTGAGCTTCGTAATGGATCGAAGCTACATAAAAAAGTTTTTCTATACCAACATCAATAAAATTCTTCAATTATTATGTTTTTTTTTAAAAATGTGCTAAAGACTAAATCGAATTGTACTATTTAATTTGTGGATTAATATTAAATTTACCAATTGATTACAAATTTTGATAAAAAGTTCGATAAAATTTTCAGGTTAGAGAAAAGACAATTAGAGTAAAAAATTTCAGAGTGATATTGCTATCAAATTATAGCAATAAAAGTTTAATAAAAGTAATTTTGGCTTCAACGACATTAAGTGATAAACTTACCTTTCTTTCAATCGAAAGGTTTTGGGTTCAACTCTCGATTAGATTTAATACAATATTAGTTTATGCTGTACTATAAAAAAATAAATAAATAATTCTTAAATAAAATAATAGATGGCGTAAATATTTGTGTTTGATTATCATATAAATTAGCTATACAGACGTAACGAACAATTTAGTTATAATAGTGGTTCAAGAAACGCATACTCTAATGATTTTGACATAGTCAATGCTCTATATGCTTCTTATAAGAATAGAAAGGATGCAAAATGACAAAAATTTATAACTTTTAAATTCAATTCAAATTCTAGTTTTCTGTTAAAATATTCATTTGAAAAAAAAATATTTATCTGTATGGTATTTTAGTAATCCTTTTATGCTTTTCAACTCTAAATATTATGAAATATGAAAAGAATTTTGAATTTTTTATTCAAATTTTATAAATAAAATAAATAAATTAATGACATTAATGGGCATTTTAAATTTATTATGTCAAAATGTCAACTTTATTTTTTATTATATATTTTCTGAATTTTATTTATATATTTATGAATTTAAAATTACAATTGATTATGAATAATTTTAATATAGCAACTGAGCCTGAATTAATTATATTATAATATGTTAATAAATCTGATATTTTATATTAATTATTCTAATTTTTATTACATTTTTATTTAATATTAAAACAAGTTTGATTTTATATTAAAATTTTAATTGACAAGAATTTAAAATGTTTCCAAATAAAAAGTTTAGCTCTTAGAAATGCTTTTAATGGACATTAATTATAAAAAACAAATGACAAAATCTCTATAATATTGTGAAGATAACCAATCAACTATTTCCGCAATTTTTGTTGCATATTCATCCGTTCCTTATGTTGTAGCAATTTATGCCTACATTTAAGCTCATTATATCTTATAGTTTCGACAAATTGCCATTCCCCGATATTTATCTAACTCTATTCTTCGTAATTTTATTGATGATACTAAAATTATTGAAAGTATCACTTCTGGTTGTTCGTGAATATAGAGAATAAAAATCTTTGAATTAAATGTTAAACAATACTAAATTATGATCTTTTTAAGTTATGTACTAATTCAACCGTTAGTAATGAGTATTTTCTCAACAAGCAAATTATTACAAAAGGGTTAGTAATCATAATCAATCATAACAATGATTTGGATTTGGTCTTGGATAATAGGTTAATTTTCAAATGTCATTATAATTACATAATTATAAGACTTAACTTGACCTTAGAATTCATTATGCTTTAGTCAATGAATTTTTCTGATCCCTATACTACAAATTCCATTATTGAACTCAATCAATTCTTGAAAGTTCAAGTCATGTTTAGTCACTATATTGTGAAACAGATATTTTACGCATTGAATCGATTCAAAATAAAATTTTTAGTACGCTTCTCGTAATTTACAGAGAACTGATCTAATTCGCTTTCCTCCTTGTGTTACTAAAAGTCTTTACGCGAGCATAAGTATATCGGTGTTGTCCAAAGCATAAATATTGTAAATCAATAAAAAATGATAATAAACAGAATATTTAAAGAGAATGTTTTATTTTTAAATAAAACCTACTGAAAAATTGTTACCTATACACATTAAGTCCTCCAACATATATCTTTATATTTGGCCAACCAGTATATCCTTGTACATTAATTTTAAATCAAGAATTTAAATGTTTATATGTACATTAATAAAAAAAAAAACAAAGAAATACGATAAATACATTATTTTTTTTTAATTAAAAAAAAAGTATCTACTTATATATACGTAATTTAATTTAAAATTTTAATTTGATTTTCATGTTTTTTTAATATAGAAATTTTATTTTAAAACGGATATATATATAAATAAAAAACAACTTTAAATATAATTTAATTAATTATACTGCCAATTAATTATAATGTTTTAATTCAAAACTAAAAGTTAAATGTTAAAAGTTAAATTTTTTTTTAAAAAATTTTTTAACCTTCAAATTTATTATCAGTTTAATTAATTCTATGTTTTATTAAATTAAATTAAATCAAAGCATTATGCAATTAATCAAATTAGAATTAAAAAACAAAAATTATTCTTCTGTTGGTTTTATACTAAAAATAATATTTTTATCTAACATTAAAAATTAATTTCAAATTCTAAAAATTCTGGTAAAACGACTTTAATTTTTTTTTTTTTTTTTTAAAAAGTGAAAGGTATATGCTGTCTATATAGTTACGAATATAAAGTTAATCTCGATTAATTGTTTTAGTTTATTATCATAAATCTTCAATATAAGGATATAGAAGAAGACTTTCAAAAATTTTCTTTATCTATGCTTACAAAAATAAAACTGACAGCAAAAGAATAATTTCTTTAGTACACTTAATTTTAAACTAAAATCGCAAGAATGCATTTTTAAATCGAGATTTTAAAATTCCATTTTAATTGAAAAAAAATAAAGAATGTATCATTGAACCCACAAATAATTTTTTTTATGTGAATAATTTATTAGAGTTTTTAATATTTTTTTTTTTTTTTTCATAAATATTTTATCAATATTCCAAGAGATTAAATTTCCATATTAGGTTTATACCCACAATACATTCAAAATTTTAGACAAACATCTAGACACATCGGATAAAAAAAAATTTTTTTTTTTTTTTTTAAATTCTGCATATATGTATGTAAATCTACTACTATTATGTGCTTGGCATTTGAGTGAAATAATAAAGGTCAATTACTTTGTCATAATTAAATATTCCGAATTTTAAATTATGGAAAAAAAAGTTAAGATAAAAACCAAAAAAAAAAAAAAGAAATAAAACGATGAAACACAACTAAAAATAGAAAAACCAAATGTTAGGTAGAGAAGAAAAATAAAATAGAAAAATCCTAAAATCAGCCTACGCACCACCGCATAAAAAACAAAATTTTCATGTTCAATAACATTGCATGAAACCCACTTTTATCAAAGCATTACAAAAATAAAAAAATATATTTTTTTTAATGTGGAATAAGTAAGAGTAAAAGAGAAAAAATACTGAATTAGTTTTTTTGTTGTTTTTTTATGTTTTTGTTTTTTGTATTTTTACAAAAAAATTATATTCAATTATTATATTAAAATTTTAAGCAAATCCATCTGAAAAATTTTCTAGAAAAACAGTTAACAAAAACATTAGGTGAATTGATTTTTCATAGTAAATTTTCTATAGACTCAATTTACTTAATCCATTTATAAAACATTTTCAGATTCTAAAAGAACCGTTCAAAAGCCACGCTTACCTATTAATTTAGTTCATATTTAAAACTATGCCAAATTTAAACATTTCAAAACTCATTGCAAATAAAGTTTATTTAAAAATATAAATTTATAACTAAAAATAGTAAAAAAGAACAACATTAGATCATCACAGGCTTATGATAAGAAGACCCCCCGCATATAATACAAAATAAATGGTAAAAGGATGTTCTTTTTATAACTTTTGATGCTTCTTTCTTTAATTATCCTAATCGAAAGTTATTGTTATGTGTGGAATACAAGTTTTTTTGTATATGGTCAAAAAATCAAATTTCGACAAAAATTCGTACAGAAGATTTTAACCATCACCTCTATAATATTTAAAATAATATCAATATAAAAGTATTAAAATAATTCGTCGAATACAGATACAATTAAAAAAATATAAAGGCTCAATTTTTAGATTTAAATGGATTGCCCCATCTTATACAAAGCAGCATCGTTAAAATACATTTTTTTTGTTGGTGTTCTTTTGTTTTTAATAGAAAAAAAAAGTGTCTGAAGTGATTTTAATGTCTTAATACATATACAAAAAAATATTTTGAAGATTTAGTGCAGTACACCTAAATAATAAAAAGTAATAAAATTTAAAACAACAAAAGGATGGTGTTCAAAAATAATAAGTAAAATAATGAAAATAATCGAAAGAAAAAAAGTGTTTTAAATAGAAAAACGTTATAATAATAATAAAAAAAAAAGTGGCTGTTCACCTTCTTTAATTGTTCAATTGTTACCATTTTTGGTATTACGCAAAATTTTTCACTTTTTTTTTTACTATTATTTTTATTTTTTATTGCACAGATTGTTTTTGTTTCTGAAATTTTTAATAATAATAATAACAATAAGATTTTCTTCTTGTTTTTTTTTTGTTTTACCGAAAATATTAAAAAATAATAGAAATAATTAATTTTTATTTTTTGAACTTATTATTTTAGAAATGTGTTAAGTACTTTTTAGTGATACCACACTTTTTATGTTGGTTTTTTTTTTTTTTTTTTTGAATATTTCGTTAAAAAAACTGGAGCAAAGTCTTCTTTAAAAGGCTTTTTAAAAATTAAAAATCTTTCAGACGATTACATTTAAGTGATAAGAGTGATAGATTGATGGAAATGCAAAATAAAATTGCGAAAAAAAAAAAAATGTTAGATATTTTTTATTTTGTGATTTGTTATTTTGACAGATAAAGAGCAAATTATTATAAAGGTCGATTGAATTGAATAATAGTAATGATAATGTAAAAAGAAGTATATTAGTTGACTTTTAAGTAGGTAGCTGGTAGTAGATCATTTTTTTTCTTTATATAAAAATATAAAAGAAACGAGATTTATGAATAATTTTTATCCAATTTTTTTGTTATTGATTTTCTTTTTTAATCTATGAAGTAATTGTTGTAATTTTTCGTTTTTTTTTTGTATTTTAACTTTACAGTTTATTTTTGGGTCATGTTAAGCAGCCTAATAACCTAAATATATTATTTCTTCTTTATTTGGGTTGCAAATAAAAATAAAAAAAAAGTTTTTTAATAAAAATTGGTTATTTAAAAACAAAAGACTAAAGCGAGAAACTTGATTTATTTCTTCTTTTGCTTGTTTTATATTTAAATCAAATTAAAAAAAAATATATGTAGTCAATGAACCTGACCTACTTTTGTTATTTATGAAGTTTAAAAGGGTAAGAGTTACATATTGTATAAAAAGAAAGGTTATAAATAATATAACTGCATAATATTAATACAAAAGAATAAATAATATTAGAATTTAATAGAAAAAGATTAAGAAATGTTAATTTAAAATAATAGGCTCTCTTTATTCTTAAATAATTTAATATCTTTTATTATAAAAGGTGAGCTATGTGGCAAGATATTGTCAGTTTGTTGAAAACCAACCAACTATTAAACCAAGCATAGATTCAAAAAGAATAATTAGAAAATTTTTGTTTAAACTTCAATTTTTCAATTTTTTTTTTTAACATTAATATTATTAAAGTAATACAAGATTACAAACAAAATTTTTCTTATGGATTTCTTTATATTCTAAAACACAAAATAATACAATAATGATAATATTAAAATGAAAGTAGGTAGTTGATTTTACTTTTTGATAAATTTGGTTAAGGGAAATTCTTGCAATTAAAAATAACATTTTTTGTCTAAGCTACCAAACATGGATTTAACAGAAAAAAAAAAAAACCAAATTTAATATACAATAAATGTTTGCATCTTTAGTTCTTTTTTTTATTTTTTTAATTTAACGAAACTTACTTAACATTTGACCTCGTATTAAAATTTGTGGGTTTCAACCTTAATTTTGTATCTTTTTAGCTTTGCAAGCAGCGCAATGGCATTTAAAAAACAAATAAAACTATTGTTAATTTTATTAAATTATTTTTGGAAAAAAAAAGAAGGAATTAACAAAAAAAAATTATATAAAATTATAAGATTCGTAAGTAAGTTCTGTGTTTTGTTTTTTTTTTTTTTTGTTTTTTTCATTATTTCTTTATATTCTGTCAGAATTATTTAACATACAATTGCTAATAAAATATGACAACAGTTTTTGTATTTTTATGCTTTTTTTTTTTGTACTCCATGACAATTGAAAAATGAAAAAAATAATATACAAAATTGGCCTCATAAGTTATGTAAAATATATCTTAAAGATACACGGAAATTAAAATTAATAAAATTAATTAAGATGCAAAGCAAAAAAGAAGAAGAAAAAAAAAACTTAAATTAAAAGAATAATTGTGTGTAAATTCTTAATATAAATATTATGTCATAATTATCAAGTCAGATTTTATTAAAAAAAACAGTATTTTTATTTTCATATTATATTCGACCTAGTTTATAAAAAAACAAATATTTTGTAATAACTTTAGTATGTCTGTTTCTTTTTTCAAGGAGATCTTGTGTATATATTTCTGGCGCAAAAGAAGATTAAGAATTGAAAATTTTTCATATTTATATATATATATATTTTTTTTTCATCATTTTTAATTTATTTTAATAATGATTGCTGACTTTCATTTTTCTTTCAATAATAATAATATTTATTGAAATATTATGTCATTCTTATACCAAATTTGTATATCGGTAATTTGTTCTCTTATTGTGATTTATAAAGCACGTGTATTATTAATTTTAAAATAAACATATATTTAAGAAAAATATAAATTTTTTATAGTTTATTTTTATAAATGAATTAAAATGACTTGAGATTTTTGACTTGGGATTGAATATTAGGCAGATTGATATAGAATTCAATTAAAAATGAGTCATCCTAATAATTAGAAATGGGCAAAGAAATCAAAACTAAAAAGGATTGGACAGTAAATAAATTTTATTTTTATAATACGGTGATATAAAAAATCTTTAAACATTAAAATTATAGGAGTCGTAAGAGATAACAATATTATAGAGTACTGTCTATCTGGCCAATGGTATGGTGTTTATATTATGGTTATGTTCACGTCCAAACACCTGCTGGAACTTATAGATAATAAAAAAAATTAATATAGATTTTCCTTATAACATAATATGACTAAATAAAATTAATGTATATAATATTAATATATGTATGGACGTATGTATCATATAATTAATATCATATCTTATAATACATATATTAAAAAAAATAAAAATAAAAAATAATTCTTAAACCACTGATTTCAGAAATTGAAACTTATACTTAAATATGAATAATAAATCACTTAGTGATTGTCCTATTACTCTTATAGGAGTGGAAAGAAAATAAAAACAAAATTATGGTGCAGTATATAAAATGTTTAATTACTGGAATTTTAAAAGTCATGAGGGGTATGAGAAAATTAATTTTTAATAGAAATAGAATATTTAAAAAAAATGTATTACTTCAATAAAACCTTCTTAAATTATAGTTTTGATTTTCCCACTTTTCCCATTTTCCCATTCTCCCACAAATTGTGGAAGAACTATGTCGTTTTAATTTTTTTAATATTAAACACCGATAAGCAATGAAATGAACATATATAAAATAGTTAATAAATTATATATTGTCATAAATTTATCTTAATTTTAAACAAATTTCAATCGATTTATTAATTAATATTTAAAAGTAATTGTAATAATTTTAATATTTTTTCAATAAAATTTTGAATTGCCATTCAACACATAAAATTGTAATATACAATATAAAATACTATACATGTTAACTTTAATTATAACTTTCAATCTCAATAATTTTTATAACTTTTTATTTTTTCTACACTATATAAGCTTCTTTTTACTCATTTTGTTTTTTTTATTATGATTTTACTTAAAATCGATATTGCAAAATTAATTTTAGCAAAAAATTTGCACAAGCAAACAAAAACTTTTTTTAAAATACATAAAAGAAAAAAAAAATTAAAATTATAACCTTTCTGAACTAAATTTCAATCAATTTTTAAACAAAAGCTTAAATAAAATTAAAAAAAAAAACAAAAAACAAAAAACGTAAAAAATAAAAAGTTTCAAAAAATAACATATAATATATGATATTTAAAATTTACTTTAAAACATTTAATTTGTAGGTCCCTGTAATAAAACATAAAAAAAAAAAAAAAGCAAAAAAAAATTGTGCAACCTCAAAAGCCCACATTTTAACTATTTTTCTATTGATTTTTTTTTTGATGTTTTCTTCTGTTTTTCTTTTATTTCGCGTCTTTTTTTTTTTTATAAATTTTAATCGCAAAACAAATTAATTTTAAACCTAAAAACATAACAAAGAAATAACAATCAAAAGAGTAAAACATTAAAAACAAATTAAACCTCAAAATACCAATGTGCAAAATCAAGATCAAAATTAAGTCAGCTTTATCAGATATATTATAAATTATAATATTTTTCTTGGTTTTAGTAATTTTGGGATAGGTTTGAGTCAATATTAAGAAAAAAAAAAATTTATTTAAGGATCTTATAAAAAAAAAAAAAAAATTGATTGGCTAAAAGTATTTATTATATAGGTATGTAATATAAAATTACAAGATAAATAGAATTTATTAAATTAATAAGCTTAAAAATGTCTACCATTATTATAAAATATTTAATTATCTATAAATAGTTTTGATTTTATTAATAAATAACAAAAATTTTTAAATTATTTTTTTTCGTTTTGTTTTAAAATAAAAATTTTAATTTAGAGTAAAAAACCTACTGACAATAAATTTTAATTATTGTATACAATCAAACCAATTATATTAACAGTATTCGACAGTCTAATAATTAAATTTTATTTCAAACTTTCAATTAATATTTAAAATATCTATACAATATTTTAATTCTTTTTTATTTTTTTATTTTTTTTATTTTAAAAAAGATTTTTTCTTTTAGTCTGGTATTATAAGATTTAATTATACATTTTTTATTAAGTATTGGTTTAATAAAATTTTTTTTCAAAAAAAAAAAATATTTAAGAATCATTTTACAAAATTTAATTACATGCTAATGCATAACCAATGGATAAGTCTTTTTACAAAGAGTTACAAAAGATTAAGTCAAAAAATGTACAAGGCTGTAATTATTATATACTAAGATTAAGAAGAGCCATAATTAAATTAAATTTCAGTGGTTTTTTATAATTGTAAGCTATCTGCAAAAATATATATATATTTATATATATATATATAATTTCTTCTTTATGTTATTCAAAATTTAAGTACCATGAAATGAATTATATAAAGAAAAAAAGTTTAATACAAAGACATATACATAGAATACTGGTTAATACAAAATATTAATATTCGCTTATTTTTTACATAATTAAACCTTAAAGAGGTCTTAGTCATCGTTTTTAATAAATTTTTATATCATTTAATTTTATTTACAAAATTTTTTAATTTTTCTATAGTCCAACCTCCATTTCCGTTGCATTATTTGTTTCATGATTCTTTACTTGGTTATGTTTTTATATTATTGACTTCATATAGATATTTTTGTCTCAATACGATATGAATATTCTGAAAAGTTCTTGTGTGAACACACACCCTCATAAATTTATATTAATTTACAAAATTAATTTTTAATTTCAATTTCAAAAATATAATTTGATTTGTTTTTGATAGATAGATTTTATATTAAAAATTTTAAACATCCTGAAAAAGAAATAAAATTCGAGTTATAATTTTTATATTTTTTTACGAGGGACGATGGAAAACTTTGAAAGCCACTCAATGGATATGCACGAGGTTTATTTGGGTAGTGTTGAACTTTAACCAACCAAAATCATCCCTTTTCAAATCAAACTTTAGAGTGGGTTCTCTAATATATAGTTTATAATGTACAGTTTGGTTTTGGGAAAAAGTTTGAGGGAAAGATTACTAAAATTGGGTTTTTGAAATATTTAGGATTGTGGAGTATAAAGCAAAAAAATTGGAGAGTTTTTTTAAAGATGTTAATGCTCTTCTTAAATTTCATTACATCGAACATATATGAATTACCAATTTTTGAAAATAAATGAGCAGATATTTGATTCCATAAACGTGACGTGTGCATAACAAACGAATTTGCGAATTCTGTGTTATGGCATCTTGACAGACAGTGTAGGGGTGGGCATCTTGTTTAAAGTTGGAAAACTTTCAGTGTAGGCATTAATTGTTAGAACAGTTGTTTACCCCTATAAGATATCTATAAAACAGGATCAATGATCCGACAGTATGGCGATAACAAAGTACAGTGAGTTTTGAGATAACACTGGGGTCGCCAAAAAGACGGACAGCTCTGCCTTTCACTTTTTGGAGATAACCAAGCACTGTTTGGATAGTTCTAGCCCAAATATGTGCGTTATTCTTTATTTTCGACCTAGTGTACGTTTTATATATATTGAGAAGACCGGTTTTTATGAAAAAATGTCTGTATAGATAAATAAAGCTCTTTCTTCTTTTATCTGAAGGCTTTCAAAAATCATAGTGAAGGAATCATTATGCAGCTTAAATTGCATATGTAAAAAAAATATATATTGAAAGAAAGTTATTCTTAAACAATATAATAATGCTTTTTTTAAATATTTTTTCGGTTAAGCTTAACATAAATTACTTTGTAAATAACTTTTGAAATCAAAAATTGAAGAAGTAATAAAAAATATAACATTAACTTAAATTAATTAATATTTTTAAATTGAAATTTTTGCTTGAAATACCCCCAAAATAACTCAAAAAATATACTTTTTAATATAATTCAGAACTGATGGTAATTGGTAATGAATTCCATGGAACTACAACTTTAATAAAAAATATTAAATGCCTAAGCGTTCCATAAATAATGTGCATAGTTCTTGGAGTTCTGGCAACATATAGTTTATCATATTAATACAGTCTTTAAATTATTTCCAGCATGAAGACAATATACATATATCTTTCTTTTCTTTCAGTTGATAACATTAGAAAAGGTACAGCCGAGTACTTTTTTAAATACATTGCTGATACTGTCAAATCTGCGATGATTGGTAAAAAGCCGAGTACATGCATTGAAAACAACATTCAATTTTGAAAATTCACTTACATTTATGTCAGAATATATCACATTGCAATACATAAAAATAATAAGACATAAGTAAGGACAGTATAAAAGATTTCAAGACGTTGAAAGTTTTATCGTATACAGGTCGTTTACAAATTACAAATCCAAAAATATTCGCGCATTATATATTATATAATTATTTTCAATCTATTTCATAGTTTGCATCTAACTTTTATCTTTAATTACTTCATTACTAATATTAAATGGTTATTTTAGATTTTCTAAAATATACTTCAGAAAAAGACTAAATATCGACTTGTAAAAAATAAAATTCTTCAATAAAGATGTGTCTATTTTATACTTTGTAATTCATAAAATTTTCCTAATTATACTTTTTGATATTTTTTATAATAGTTAATTTAAATTCAAAGAATTATTGTGCAACAATGAAATTTTAAACCCTAACCATATCTAAACAATATATTTTTAAGATATTTTCTCAAGAAAACTTAATCTATTTTGTTTTTAATTCCATTCCTAAATACTAAAATACCATAAAATAAAAAGTGAAAATAAAAAATCATTTGATTAACATCTGTTACAATAAAGAATGACAAAGATACAATTATTTATATACAATAACATAAATTTACATTTGTACATATACATATAAATATATATTAAAACAGAATAATCTGTTAACATTAAAAGATAAAATCAGATTAAACCACATATTCTACATATACATAAAAAAAAAAAGAAGTAAAATTGCACCAACCAAAGTAATAAAATAGTGTCACTTGAGGTAACATTGAATAAAAGAACACCCATCATGAAAATGACATTTAAGATCTTTGATTGGTATTTATTGTATTTTCGCCCAAGAAATTCAATTCAATTCATTTTCAACTTCTTCTTTTTATCATATAACAATAGTTAAAATCACTATCATTTTTTTTTTTATATGGGTGACATTTTACAATTATTCAAAGAAAAACCTACATTCAAACACCAATATCAATATTATATACATTATAGTATATAATTCTTTTAGCATTTATACGAAAATTAATCTTGGGAAATCTTTTATAATACTAAAAAAAAAAAAAACCTTAAAATGAAAAAAAAAAAAACAAAAATAACATTAAATCACTATAATTTACTTTGATTCGCTTTAATTTGTTTCTTTACGACTTAAGATTCACATTCAGATTAAATTTACCATGGATATTATGGTAACTTTTAAAAATTCATATACTAAACATTTAAATTCTATATTACATATGTATGTATATAGTGGTGAATGTTTATTTTAAGTGAACATTTGACAAAATAAAAAAAAAATAAAAAAAGGTTTTCTTAAAAATGATTTAATAAATTTTAGTATAATTATATAGCTATAATTATTATTGATGGTGCGATTTAAAGTTATTAAAAATAATTGCATAAATCACGAATTAATTTTATAAAAAAAGTTCAAAGTTTCTATCGAAAATTAAAAATAATCATTTTACGCAAATATTTTTAATGGCTTTTAAATTTTACGGTGCTTTTCTTATCAGTTCTTTTTTTTTTCTTATTATATACAAAACTTCAAGTATAGGTGAACATTTTTCTCTTATACAACACTCATATAATTCCACTCCGCGCAATTCTAAAATAATTTTCCATATCTATCACCTATCCTTTTCATTTTCATTTTTAGTCCTATTGCCATTATTCTTGTAAACAGTTAGAGTACCGTCTCAGTTTATTCGCTACAGAAAAGAGTAAAATTCGTTTTTTTAAAGAGTAAAATTCTGTCACTACGAAGGATGTACATTCTGGATGTCTTTTGAAGATTGCTATTTCCTTCAGCAAAAAAAAAAACAAAAATAAAACATTAAAGCCAAATCTATTTGATGCAAATTATGAGAAAGTAATACAAATTACTATGTGTTCACATAATTAAGGTGGATCTTATATAATAAATTGTGGATCAATGAAGTTACTCTAATTATGTAAAAAAAAACTTAAAATAGTTTCAAGATAGTAGACTAAAAGAATCAAATCGTTTAAAAAAACTATCATAATTCAATTCAATAGCAAATGATGTTTTGTGGAATATAACAAGTAAGGAGCCGGTTATAAAAGAAATAATGCAACAAAAATAAAAGTGAATAGCAAACCTGCTTAGAAATCAACCAGAAAACATAGCGAAAATGGACTTAGAATAGAACCCGCAAAGTACTAGAAGACGCGGTTGACCTAGCGACGAACAATTCTTCTCGAGCTCAATAAGATTAACATGTCCTGGGCAAAATACCAGAACAATAGCTGCCCAACAAGTTTGATGAAAATGTCTAGTGAGGCTCTATGCTTCCAAGAGTAATAAGGATAAAAAAATTTATAAAATGTCTCTGTTTTTCTTTTTTTATAGGAATGGTTGACCGATCAATTTTACTAAAGTTGAATAAGATTAACATATCTTGGGAAAATGCCAGAACAATAGCTGCGAAACAAGTTTGATGAAAATGTCTAGTGAAGGCTCTATGCTTCCAAGACTAGTAAAGATAAAAAAAAATTGATAACCTGTTCCTGATTTTTATATATATATATATTATGTCTTAAAGTCATGGAAAATTCAAAAATATGTTGTTTTCATTGATTAAAAGGCAAGTAAATGTTGAATGAAAGGCAGGCAAAGGAGTAAATGATTTTTATTATTTTCAATTAAATTATTTATAATTATACAGTTAAGCCTAAAATGATTTACTCGAACATCGTATATTTAATATTTTTGGATAAAATTAATTAAAATTTTATAAATTTCAAATTATAAACACTGTATACTACATGTGTACTATTTCTGTACCATTCAAATAAATATGGTATAATTCAATATAGTAAATCATTAACAAAGAAATGTATTGGTCTCATCATGATAATAATTTCAATAACAACAAATCTTTAAAAAGCTTAACTTCAAATAATGATTGAGAAAGAAAAATCTAAAGAGTTTACAAAGAATTTGTGCCTTATTGGTATTTACATAACATCCTACAGATACATTTTGCTTATGAAATAAATCAAGCCGCTTTTCTATTTAACGTAGAGTTAATGTAAAACAATTATTTACAATTATTAAGTAATTTAAAAATAATTTTTAGTTCAGTCGTTTTATTTTCTATTAAAATCGTTTTTTTTTTTGTTTTAAGTTATAATTTGTTAATGATGATGTCACAATTTTTTCAAAATATTTAAAACGTTAGTTTAATTTTATTTTATTTCTTTTTTGTTAGTTTTTTTAAACTTAATATTATGGAAAATTACATTATAACTGCTATTGCACTATTAAAAATTTTTTTTTGTTTAAATTTTAACTAATAAAAAATAAACCAAGTCTTTCTGTTTTTTGTTGTTTTTTTTTTTTTTTTGTTTAATGACTTTAACGAAATATTTACAGATATTTTTTAACTGTGATTTAGTGGATTTTTGTTGTTTTCTTTCTTTCAGATTATTATTATAGTAATGTCCAGTAATTACAGCTCATTAATTATAATTATTAATACTGATGTATACAGTAAAAATGTTTCTAAAGTTATGAAGTAAGGAAATGAAATAATATGAAATTTAAGTCTCCATCAGATATATGTATGTACAGTGTGTTCCATTTATAAACTATTAAATTTATTAATTGTCATATAATATTATATAGATATTTATAAAAATATTAAAGTTTACCTCCCATTACCAGTACTTTCCTTATTAATAAACATAAAATAAAATCAAGAGGAGATGAAATATAAGATTCTATATTCATAAGAGTTGAATTGAAAATTTTGGCCTATAAATTTAATGATTTAATGATTATTTTTAGTTTCTTCAATCTAGGTTAAAAATTACAGAAATTTTATGAAATTATTTTTAAACTTAGTTTTTTTTTTAAGTTCACATAAATATAGCATGCAGCCTTTCCTTTTCAGGTGTGTCAGTAAATTTCGTAAGGTGGGTTATTCTTACGGCATGTCTGGGATTCGGACTCCCTTAGAGTTTGCATCGTATTTTATACGGTCTTACCCACTAGATCCCCTGAGACCCCACTTGTTTTCTTTAATTAACTTTTATATTTAAAACTGTTTTGCTAATGAAACAATCAGTATAAAAAACAAGAAAATATAATCTAACATAATTTTGAATTTTAACACTATAATATGTATTCTCTAACACTAAACTACTTTTTAAGGTAATAAAATGAAATTATACAGTTTTATGCAATTTATACTAAATATAAGGTGTTAATAATTACATTAACTGTGGTTTTTTTTTTTCTTTTTTAAATTTTTTTTATCTTGTTTTTATCAGGTGATAGTAAATATTTTCATATTAAGGTAAATGTTAACAAAATATATATATTATTTCCTTAATATTATGTAAAGGGCTTTAGTTATTATCTTTAAAGTAAAAAAAAAAAATTATTTAACTTGTATTATTTTATATAATTTAATGAAAGTTAAAAAAATATTTATAAATATTTCACCAGTTTTCACGATTATAATTAAAATATTCTTTATTTATATTTAAATAATTTTTATAACTTAATTTGTTATCATTCACTCAAAAATTTATAATTCACCATCTGTCATTACATTTTTTGAATTATTGAATCCTTCTTTTATAATGAAATTTAATTACGAAATTCCGTTTTCAAGTCTTAAAACTAAACCAAAAGGAAAGAAAGTTTTAATACATTGGTTATAGGTGCACCTTATTGTATAGCTAGTGTTTGCTTTTTTAGTTTGTTCACTGTTCCTAACTTTAGAAAGTTTCCAGTAAAGGCTTTGTATGGGTTACTAGTCTAGTTACATAGTTGCTTCTATATATATCCAATACATCTTTAATCATAGCTATTTCCAGATCTTTATGAATGTTGCTATTTTTAACATATCATGGCGCGTTGGTGATGTTGGGCAGTATTCTTTGAATTATTTCTTTATTACTATTTGAAGCTAATTTCCATACCTGGAACCCGTAAATCCAAATTGGTTTAAGAATCTATTTTTTCAATAAAACCAGTGCATAATATTTGCGTTCAGTTTGAACAGACCACATTTTCATTTAAATGTGTTTTTTGGAACTGATGAGTCTTTTATCAATTTGATATAAAATTAAGTACATGTGTTTTTGGTCCCAAAATATCCAAACCCTCTATAAAATTTAATTTTCTTTAGTAAATTTTTCGTTGTTACTTTATCTTTAGTAAATTTTTCTAATATTTCTATCGAATTTTTTTTTTTCTCTTAATTCTCGTGGGAGAATATAGCATCATCTTGCCTCTTCCATTGGTCTCAGTTATTTGCGATGACTTCTATTTCTTCCCAAGTTTATTGACTTACTAGTTCGGTCGTTATTGATCGTCGTCAGGTGCTACTGGGTCGACCTTTTCTTCAGCTTCATTGGGGGTTCCATTCTAGGGTCAATTTAGTTATATGTTGCAAATGTTCTAAAAATTCCAAAGTTCCAAAGTGTGACTTATCCACTCCACTTTCAACATTTGATTTTACTTATTATTGTTTCTTCGCCTGTTAACCGCCATAAGTCTCTGTTGCTGATAGTATTTGCCCAGAACATTCTTCACATTCTTCTTTGCCTCTTGTTTGCAAATACTTAATTAATTCACCAAAGGGGGCTCTGGCTTTCCATATTCTGAATTCTGTGCTGGTATTATATACTCTCATGGCTGCGGTTTTTTCTGTATTATTATCTAGACCGACTTTGCATGCTGCTTGACCGACTTTTCATACTTCTATCGAAGTAAACATATAAATTTGTTTCAAATCTTGAAAATTTAAGTAACATATTTATGTAACCACTAAACCAACCATATACAACACTTAGTATAAGATTTGTCATGGCATTATTATAAGTATTCCTAAAAGCTATATTATCCTATTACTTAACAAGCCAACTTGCCACTTAATTGGCAACATTAGATGATAAATGACCAAATCCAAATAAATTAATAAAAAACTTATACAAAAACTTAGAAAAAAAAACGCCAATTTCCGTTTCTATTTAATTTTTTGTTATATTTTTTTTTTTTTTTTTGTTGTTTTTACTTACTTACATTTTCCACCTATAAAACTACTCATTGTAAAATTACAGTTTTATTTTTCATGTACAAACACGAATATGAATTTCTCACTTAATTAAACATTTTTTTTTTCCTTATTCATCTGAATTAAATATATAGGTGAACAAAATTAGTCAAACAAAAAAAAAACCCAAATAACGACTAAACCAAAACAAAAAAAAAAAAAATTCAATTCTTTCATTCATTAAAAATTGGTTTCACTTTCTATTGTAAAATTTTAAAAGTATTTTTTGTTTTGTTCTTTTTTTTAATGCTTTGACATGACAATAATTTGAAAGAAAAACATAAATATCCAAAAATTTAAATAAAAAAACTTAAGTAAATACAAAAACAAAAAAAAAAAACGCTATAAATCATTTCTTGCAGACATAAAATCAAAAAAAAAATCAAAAAAATAAATCATTTACAATTGACAATACACGATATAACAGTCAATTGAATTCCAATAAAAAAAAAATTGAGAAGGCAGACACAAAAAATCCAATTTCCAAAAAAAAAAATCAAAAAAAAAAATGATTTGAGACAATAAAAATTAAAATTCACCAAACAAATGATATTTTAATTGTTTATAATTTTGTAACAACATTGTAAACATATTTACTAATAAAATATCTCAGCTATACAAAAAAAAATATCATGAGAGACAATTATTTATAGGTGACATAAACGGAATATCGAATTAAATTCTGAATTATTTGTTTGTACTTTAAGGAAAAAAGAAAATTAATTTTAGTTATTTTTCATAACTATAATATATGTATATAAATCTGTAATATAATAAATCTTCTCAAATTCGAGAACAGATAAGATTTAGGGAAAATCTGAATATTTCACACCATTAAACAGATTACGAAAAATTGAAATCTTTACCGCGAATACTAAAAAAGATAAAATTTTTTAAACTTCTTGTTTGGTGGTGGTGGTCAAAGTATGAACAGCTTAAATCAATAATCGTAATCTGTTTAGCATTATATTACGAGTAGAAAGAATGATCACCGTAGTAAATTTTCACAAAACTAATCCTTTATATTTTTAAATCTTGGTTCAATCAATAAACTTTGGTTTATTTATTTATTTAGTTGCTTAAACCTTGATTTAATCTTGACATGTTGGCAGTAGAAGCAAGAGATTACTCAATCTTTCGATTAAATCTGTGAATTAAATAATTTAACCTACATAACTTAATTTGATCTACTCTTAGCATGTTGGAAGGTATAGATCCCAGTTGTGGATTATAGTTTATTCCCAGTTTGACTCCGGTTGTGGATTAGGTTTGAATTACGTAAATTGCTTGTTCAGTTCTAGCAAAAAAAAAAAAAATCGTAGATAATGTAGTAAAACGTAGGTAATTTAGGTAATCTAAACATTGTAGTAGTAACAATTATTATTATTCTAAAAAGTAACATCATTTACTAACTTACTAATTCTTAGAAACGTTGATGACGTTTCAATTTTCTGTAATAGTTCACTAAATGAACAATTTAACTGATGTTTAGAGCTAAGCAAATTTCTGATACAAATAAATATAAATCTGAATTAACAAACTTTTCAGGGATCTCTAAGCTTTCTTCAGTTTGAATTTTATCTTGAATCTAATGTTGAAGCTAATGCAAACTATTTGAAAGGTACCACTGATACATTATGTATAGAAAATGTAGAAAATTGCAATATTACTGGTTAACTTCAATTGGGATTAGAGATGAGTATGTATGCTCAACTTAAATCTCAACAACTAATTAAAACAACTAAGAAAAAAAACATTTTTTTATTCCTATTTTATTGCATATCTTTGAACAAAACCGAATAAAAATACCTACCATATTATAGCCTATATATGAAGGAAGTATCAAGAAAACTGCCAAAAACACAATTTATTAGGTACATATATTAAAAGATAGATTAAAGGACAAAGACAAGAAAATTTTCATCTAGAAATGAAGAGCATTAAACAATTTTTTTTTCCCCTAGAGCTTTGTTATACAAAAGATGTAAATAAAAAAGACATCCATAATTTTTTAACACTTTATCTGTAATTAAAAAATGCCTTAAAAAAAATATACCAAAAAGAAAAACCAAATAATTAATTAAATAAAAATTCACTTTCTTTTCATTTTATTTATTATAATCCCAAAAAAAAATAAATTTGTGAAATAGTAACAAAGATACATAAATTCCACATTTCAATGAAATAAAATTGCGTTCCGGTGATCCCGATTTTCTTTTATTTTTCAATTTTTTTCTTTTAAATCTATTTCTTACAAATCTAAGGAATATATGCTATGACAATCTGGGTTAAAAATTTACTATAAAAATTTTCAAATTCAAAAAAATGTCTAAAAAAAATTCAAAAAAAAAAAAAGCGTATAGTAATTTCTAGTTTTGTTTTCTTTTTTTTTTTGTTCACACGGTTCTAAAACAAAAGATTACTGAACTATAAAAAGAAAAATGTTTTCCTTTTAGTTTTTTTTTTAATAAGTGTTTTTTTAGTAATTGAATGTGAAAAGATAACACTAGATTAGGCTGACACGGAATAAAAAGTATTAAGAAACAAAATAAATTTTTAAGGTGTCTCATTAAAATAAGAAAAACAAAGGTAAAAACGTTTAAAATTTGACAGTTATTAAAAATTAAAAAAAAAAAAAAACAAAAAAATTGTTGATGCAAATCAACTCTAATAGAGATACAATCATTTTTACACACGATTCTTTCAATACCATATATAAATACAAACGCGTTATTTTTTTTTTTAAATATTAATTAAAGAAAAAAGAAACATCTCCAAATTTGGAAAAAAGAAGAAAAACAAATAGAAAAATCAAACATCGGAAAAATGAAATGTGTATAGTAAATACTGGGCTTTCCCCTAAAATTTATAACAACAGCTTTTATATTAATTAATAAAAAAAAGAAAGGAAATTTAGGAAAAGCTAAATTTTCTATCAAATTTGATTTAGTACAAACACTTAAATCATCCCATTAATTACAGTTGACTCCCTAGCATGAGATTTCCTTATCTAACATTTAAGATGAAAATTTTAAATCATGATTGTTTCAATATAATATTTTTGCGTCCATTTTTTAACTGTTGTTTTCTAACATTTCGCAGGTTTTTTATAGTTGCTCGTAGCTTATAATTTTGCAATTACATAGATATTTCATTCATTTTGACATAAAAAAATTAGACTATTTATCAAATTAGTATCTTGGTAATTTTTGTTAACGGAAATCAAAACTCAAAAAGTAATTTCTAACCTCAAACTATTCAAAATGTTTGACAATTAACCAACAACAACACTTTTAATTTTGACACTTTTAATTCTTTTTAAAAGTAAAAAATTTTACTTTTTAAAACTTTAAAGTAACCCCTACTTTAGAGCAAGTATAGAGATAGCAAGTACATACGTCATTGTGACGTTACATTTTTTCCTTTGAACTGTCAAAAAGTCACATATCAAACATACCTATTCTATTACATATTAAAGGCATTCTATAATGATTGCATTTTTTGTTTTTTTTTTTTTTGTAATCGATTATTAATCGTATCAACTGAAAAAATTTTATTATCATTTGAACAAATCTTAAAATATTTTGTCTTTTCCAATTACATAAATTAAATTTCAATCTAATATAGGCAAAAATATTTTTATCTTTAGTTATTTTGCATTTAAATTAAGATTAAATTTTGTTAATAAAATAGAACAAGAACCTTACACTCCCATTTAAAATCTACAAATTATAACAGTATCTAGGTATATACATTCTAAATCAATATTTAATAATTACAGTTACAACACTTAAATCACAACATTCAAAACGTTCTAATCAACATTCTTAAAAATCGTTTTAAATTTTAGATTTATGTTAAATTTATAAACTGTTCTCATTTAATATCATTTGATTTACTGTACGAATTCTCAATATCAAGTTTATAAATCTTTAAAATCAACAAAAAAAAAAAAGAAAAACTAAATAATAATAATAATATCAGTTGAATTGCAAAATAATTTTTCTATTGGAAATTTTAAATTCTTTCTTTTTTTTTTTCTCTCTGAATTATAGAATTTCATCAATACTTAATGCCCAAAGGCTTAATTTTTAATCATACAAAAACCTGGAAAAACTCTTAACATTCAACATGAATAATTCAATAAGATATTGAATCTTATCCTCAATTTTTTTTTATTTTTTTTTTTTATTTAGAATTTTAAAATTCAATGATTAAATCGCATGTTAACAACAATTTTAACAGTTATTGTAAAAAAATGTTGTAAGAAAATCCCAGAAGTTTCACCTATATCCCAAATATGGTAAAAATAAAAAGTAGGTAAGAACTGTTACAAAACTATCTGTATAAATATCTTAAGATACATCAAATTTTTTTTTATCTAACCTTTACAATGAACATAGTAACATACAGTACATGATATATGATAGTTTTTATAGTATTGAATAAAAACGCAATTATTTTAAATTCTAATACTATTTATTTACAGTTAGAAAAACAAAACAGTTAACAGATGCAAAACTTTTTTTTTTTTATATTGTGTGACCCAAGAATATTTCTCAAAAATTGGTTGCAATACAATGATGACACGTAAACCTGATTGCTAACCAAAAAAAAAAAAAAAATTAAAACATTGCTGGAAATTAAAACCGGGAAATTGATGTTACCTGTATTCAACTTTTACAGAAATGCTACAATCTGTTCGGTAGTCACATTGTTAAAAATCCTTATACAGATTGAAAAACCAAACAATAGAAATACTTACTTTATACAAAATCAGAGGTTTAGATTTCAATTAATAGGAAAATTATATAAAAGTATTCAAATTGAACTAAACTGCAGATCAATCAGATGAACAAGACTTTAATTTTACTAATTAAAATAATTTTAGACTTGACATAAATAAAAGGCAACATGAAGACAAGATAAAAAACTAGGTATTTATTAATAATTTGAAAATAAAAAGAACATCATAATTTAAACTTAATACATATATACATAGCAAATGCAGTACTTTATCTAAAACTATAATAATATGTATGTATATCAGAAACTGTTATAAGTCATAACAGCTACAAAAACTTTTGTACGCAATTGTGAAACCGCGTAGCTTAAGAGATCACTGTATTCTTATTATTATTTTTTCTTATATTTTTTTTTTTTAACATAACTTACAACAGTGGAATTGTTTATGTGTTTAAAAATAAGAACAAAAAAAAAAAAAATAAATTGCTACCACAAATTATAATCGCCTTGGAATTGCGTTTACGTAGGTACGTACGTATGTAATTTAGATACTAGCTAGGATAATATGAATTTTGTTCAAATGACATCGAAACCGGTAATAATTCTGTTGTGTTTTTATTTTTTTTACAACAACAAAAGTTTTTAAATAAATATAAATGTTTGTGCAATAGCTGCAATATGACCATATTATTGAAAGAGAGTACAAATGTCAAGTTACAAGTTATATTTTTTTTTTTTTGTTGGTTTTGATTTTAAAGTGGTTTTCTTTTTAAATGGTTTTTTTTTTTTGTTTTTTGAGAATATTTTTTTTATTATTTTTGAGCATAGTATTATGAAGTTGTTATTCCGCTCCAGAGAGTTTTTTGTTTTTTTTTTTTGGAAAGAAGCTAGGATTTTTTTTTTTTGTTAAATCAATTCTTTCAAAAGTTTAATATTCTTTCTGAATATGTTAAAAATTTTTTGAAGTAAAAATAAATGTTGACCGAGTAACTAAACAATTTCAAGAGTCAACATGGTGTAATTAAAAATTCAAGGAATTTTTCTTGTATATAATGGCTAATAAGTGTATAATACACAGTAAAATCATTTTAAAAAAAAAATTTCTTGCGAAAACCTTTTGTAAGATAAAATGTTGGCAACTTTGCACAAACATATGTCTACTTTTCCTCCTAAAACTCATCTAAAGCATTTTTTTTAAACTAGATTATAAAAACATGGTGCGGACAGCCAATATAACATCCCGAATCAATTTGAAATATATTCTAAAATAATATTATGGCCAGTATTATTTGTTTTTTTTAATTTCCGAATTTTTGCTATTTTATATAATGTAAAAATAAATGTCGTTTAAGTTTTTGATTTATCAAAGATGCGTACAACGGACCTTTTTAAAAGATAGATAGTATCAAAAATTCTTTAAAAAATATTATTTTGAATTAAAAAATTAAGTTGGACACAAAAAAAAACCATGAACTTTAATGTGACTTTCGGAAATTTGTAAAATGATAAAATTTTCAACTTTTTTAAAAAGCCTCAGTCATTATTATGAGACTTTTAAACTTTTTCAACACTTTAAACTTTAAAGAGTTTTTGTTTACTTTAAATTAATTTTTTAAATTCAAAACTACCAAGTTAATTTTACTTGTTTGCCATTGTGAATTTTGACTGAATCAAGTTGCTAATAACAAGAAATTATTTATTTTTTCTAACATTTCTTTTTTGTTTTCACAGTTTTTAATTGAAAATCAAATTAAATTGACCGCAAAGCTTTTTTTTTTTTAATAATATTCAAGTTTGAAATACGCACCAACTACTGGTAATCCATATTTTATAATCTAGTTAAGCATATGTCTATATTGGCAAATGTACAGTTATATTTTTTAGATTTTTTTTGTCTGTGTATCATTAAAAAGTAATGTGATCAATGTGATTCAACTCATAAATCAATATCTTATTTACACATATACATATATATATGTATATAAGATAAGATATGTACATAGTATAAAAGTGGAATTTTGGAATATTTTGGATTTATATAGTTTTATAATCATTGAACCAATGAATTTAATTATGAATCTGCAGAGTGCCGTTACATTTCAAGCCTTATTTGAAATAAAAATTCTAAAAAATGGTTTTTAAGAAATTGTCAAATTAAAACATATTTTTTTTTTTGGACATTTGAACTGGTCATATACTCATATCTTTTTCCTGTTTTGGTTTTTTTTTTTTTTTATTTGTTTGTTTCTTTGTTAGTCTGAAAATGTATCTTAAAAAATTAAATTTTTTTATTGCGAATTTTAAACGGTTTTTTTTTTTTTTTTAAGTTATCTTAATTGTTTTCGCAAACATAAAAAAAAAAACATGTTTTGAAAAGAATTTGAAACTCCTACGTGATTTGAAATTTAGATTAATTGAGGGTTTTTTTGACTAAAGAAATTTTCTTATGTCTTTATAATTTCTTTTTTTCAATAGAAATTAAATCACATGGAATTGAACTTTTTAAATAAAAAAATCTCTATATGGTTCATCCAAAACAAAAAAAAAAAAAACAAAAAAAGTATTTTAAGATACTTTTTGAAATATTTCACTTTAAAATGGAATTACAAAAAAAAAAAAAAAATACTTTACTTTTTTGTAGCAAGAAAAAAAATACTTGTACCAATGAACTGTTACAGAGTGGAACAAAATTTATAGATCAATTTATTTTTTAATTAAGCTTTTGTTTAGAAATTTTTTTAATTATAAAATAAATTAATATAAATTTCATGGAAAATAAATGAAAAATTTTCTAAATTTGGGCAAATAAAATATATATATTAAAACAATTTGTAACTAAAAATTATTGTACAACCAAAATATTTCAAAATAAGAATTTTAAATCCGGGATAAAATAGATTTGACAAAAACGTATTTTGTTACTGATGGTGTATTTTTTTTTTATTTTACGAAAAGAATATAAAGAAAAATATTAATATTATGTATTTATATCTTTGGACATTAACTATAAAAATTTTATTTAATTGGAAAAAATTTTTTAAACGTACATTTGATTTTATCATTACAGAAACTAAAGAAATATAAAACAAATTAATAAATTAGAATTAATACATTTGAGTTCAAAATATTTTCTTTTCATTTTTTATTTATTTTTTTTGTTTTTAAAGCGAATTTAAATAAAAACTTGAGATCAGATAAAATTATTGATATACACAACGATTAATATAATATTCTTGGTTTTAATCTTAGAAGCATAATATTTTAAATTTAAAAATCGAAATGCATTTCCAAATAAAAAATTTTTTTGCCATTTTCAAATAAAAAGTTTATCAAATTTATTGATTTCTTTTAAAATTCACAATATAGGTTTTTTTTTTTTTTTACACTTCATTTTCTCGTTCAACACATTTTAAAAAAAATCATTTTATTTTATTTTCTTCTAATTTGAAAAAAAAAAAAACTTGTTTCTTCTTTTGGATTTAAGTGTCTGCCTTCATTTTTCATTTACAAATGAAGATAAGACAGAAAACATATGTCGTGAGTCAAAATACTTTATGGGGAAAAGGTTAAAAATTATTGCAACATCAAAAAGGAACGTTTCAAGAAGATAACCTGATTGTACAAAAAAAACAAAAAAAGGAAATACCAAAAAAGAAAAAAAAAAAGAATGAATCATAGTCAGATTCATGAGAGGAAAACGTTAAATAAACAGAAATTAAAATCCAAACCGCATTATAATTAAAGTGGTAACATTTCATAAGTAAAGGGATACTATAATGGTAAGATAAAGCGCGCGGTATATAAAATATAATTTAATATAATAATTTTGGAGTTCAACAAATCTTGCCATTTTTAAGAAATTTTATATTATTTATATACTTAACAACTTCTTTTAAATTTATCTAATTTCAATATCTTTAGATAATAAAAAATTTTACATTATACATTTTATGTATACATATATAAAAAAAAATGCTAATCTTCTATACAAATTTAATAAATAACAATTATATCGTTTATTTTAAAAATTGTCTACATTTTAATTATAATTTATTTAAGAAAAATGAATTCTTTTTTTTTTTTTTTTTTGAGATTTTAAATCATCTACTTTTTGGTCATTTTTATTACGGCCACTTTTTACAATAACCTCAATAAAATTAAAACTATTATTCATTTTTAATCCTTCCAAATCTTAAATATGTGCGCATATATATATAGAAATATCATTTCAAAATAAAAAAAAAAAAAAACTATTATCTATATTTCGGCAAAAAATTTAAATTTTAAATTTTGTAATAAATTTAAATAAATCACCTTAATTCAGAATAAAATAAATCTAAATTTAAATTACCAATAAACTAAAAATAATCTCAAAACTTTTAAAATAGATATCCAGTATTTTTAAGCCGCAAAATAAACTTCATTTGACTTAAACAAAAAAAAGAAAAAACATAAAAAAATCTATAAAAACTTCTTAATTAATTAATAATGGATCAAAATTAAATACATAATAAAATAAATAATATGCACACTCCGTAATTTTTTAAGGTCAACCACTTCCTAAATCACCATCAAATTTCAACTTCTTCAATTATTTTTTTAAAGTGGCATAATATCAAAAATTAACAAATTACAAATACAATTGAATCCACTAAATCATAATTAAATAATCGTATATCAGAAGTTGTTACATACTAAAAAAAAAAAATATTATTGTATATAATATATGTATCTATTAAATAACTTTTAATAATTGTTCATTATTAATTCATATAATTTAAATTTTATATAAAAAATTTCAAAATTTTTTTAATTTATTTCATTTGTCAAAAAATAAATCAAAATATATTTTATAGTTTTTCATAAACTCTTTTAAAATCATTGATGATTCAAATATACATACAAATCAATGGACTATAAAAAATATAATAAAAGAAAATCTGATTCATTTTCAAAACATAAAAAACAAAAAAAAATCGAAAATTTCCAATTTTGCAAAAATAAACAAATAACAAAATATATTGACTTTGATTTCTATTTACCATAACTATATTTTGAATCAAGACATAAATCATTCAATTAATTAAATTTTTTTTAACCAATTTTATGACCGATATTTTTTTCTTTTATTTTTTTTTTTTTATTTTAACTTTGAAAATTTTCAAATTTTATTGAAATGATCAATTGTGACAAATAATACACGTTCTTTGTCTCATTTTCTTATCCGAATTAAAGTAAACTTTAAAAAAGTTCAAATAAAATTCATAATAAAAAAAAAAAAAAATAACAAATTTACGATCAATTATTTACGATATTAGTTTCAAAATTGAAGTGTATATTAAAGTATTTTATTTGTTTTTGTTTTTGTCAAATATGGTAAATTTTGTCAAATTTATCTCGTAAGATCTCATACTGTGTGTGCTGTTAAAATTTATTATAATTTTTTTCTTTTTTTTTCTTAATCAGTAGTTTTTTTTTTTTTTTTTTTGTTGCTAAACATTGTTTTTTTCTTGTTTTTTTTTAAATTAAAAACTGATGTTCAACTTAGCAAAAAAAAACAAAAACAAAAAAACGAAAAAAGAAAAAATATAAAAATACTTCAGTTTAAAATTTAAGAATTTTTATTTTTAATATTTCAGTATTTTATTTTTTTCCTTTTAAGGAATCTTGTTCAATTATTTAAATTCGGTATGTTTCAGGTCTAATATAATTTTGTATAATATGTATATATGTACATTTATCTCAGTTCAATTTTGTGAAAATATTCGAAAAATTATTAAAATATACAAAAGTATATATATTATAAATTTAATGAATATATAAATTAGTTTTATATTAAGTTTATTATTTTATAATAAGATTAAGTAAAACAGATTTTGACAAAAATTAATAGTATTTAAGATTTAGAATTTTAATAGGTGTAGATTTATTTGACTTTTACAATGATTTCATGAACGTATTCTTGTACGTTTGATGTTTAACCACGACACGATGTAAAAATATGACAGGTTTTTGTTATTTTGTCTAAATCAGTCAAAACAAAATAAATTCTGATACATTTTTGATTCTGAGTTTTATTTTAAAATTGAATGTATGTATGTATGTACAAAATTATAAGAAAAAGCGAAAATTTTTAAAAGTATTTTTAATTAAACGTGCCGTATTTTTAATTAATTATATAGTACATTTAATTAAACATTGCGAATTTTTTGTCAAATTACGAAAAATCCTTAAAATTATATTTATATAAATATTTTTATATTTTATTTTTATAAACATTTTTAAAATTTAATATACTTTTGTATTTCACACCATCATTTTACAAAATGTAGCAAAAGTTTTATTTAACTTTTGATTATATAACTGTCAACATTTAAAAATACAATACAATGACAGATAAAATAAGATTGGGTCTTGTAAAAAACTACACCTCTTACAAATTTTTTTTTATATAAAAATTCTACAAACGTCGTACAATTCTACACTTCTGCACCTTGTACATATAAGACGGCATGTTCATTCTATATACCTAAACGAGAATAATCTTCAACGGAAAAGGAATAGAAAATTTTGAAAATCATGAAATTGATGAAAATCCTCTGTAACCGATGAAAAACTGGTTCTTTTGTACAATTTTTTTTTAATTTTTCACACTCATGTGTGATAGTTCCAAGAGTATTTGTTTTTTTTTTTTAAATGGTCTGTCCAACATTTCAATTGTCTATCAATGTTATTTTTTGTGTTATCTCGTTATTCAATATGGCTATATGTGATCAGCCGAGCTCTATTTTAATTTTACATTTGCAAGACTAGATATTTGCCTTATTATTGAATTTTGAATTTTTCATTGTACAGACACCTTTGCAAATATTGCGTTTAATGGATTTTTGTTCCAATCTTAATTCCTTTTCGGATTTTATATTAAAACTTCAAAACTTTCTGAACTGTATGTCATTTAAGGTAATATATACATAGTTACATCGAATATATATGTCTTTGAAGTTTAAATAACATTTGACTCTAAAAATATTTTTATTTTTTCCCAAAACTTTTATTTTATTTTATTTAAAAATTTTTCATCTACATGTCCAATTTATACATTGTTTTGAATTATTTTTATGCACTATTTGGCGTAAGATATTGATCTATACGTTTAAATCTAATCCAACATTCTTAAAGACATATTTTAGATCTTTTAGACATCATTGATGAAGCACATTTTAGACATGTCATTGATGAAAGAAAAAACGTGATGTCATATTTGCAAATTTTCGATTATAATCTCAATTTACATATATTTATATCGTATTTTTCCCCCCCAAGTTAAAAGTTTTTATATTTCTCGGTTTAAAACTACGAAGAATAGAAGTGAAAATAAAAAGTCTGTCATGTCTAACTGCTCTTTCTAGATTGAGGTGAGTTCTTTTTAAAATTCGAGGAATATTTTTGTATTAATAATTTTGTGTCATCAATAATTTAAGTTAAATTTTATTTGCAATGTTTTGGGGTTATGAAGTGATTTCCAAATGTTCATATACTCGTATAATATAACCTGTATTATTTAATATTTTTTCAAAATACAAAATATACATAATATATTAGAAACCAAAACGATAATTACATTGTAATTCAATTGTAAAATAATTAAATGACATTGTAACTCATTTATTAACAATATTTTCCAAAAATTCTAAAATAATCGTGGATCATAAAATCAAAATTACATTATAGAATTATACAAAATCAATTGTTTAAATGCAATTAAATTAATGTTATTTTTCTTTACAATTATTGTTTGATTTTATTAAATAAAAAAAAACAGAATATACCTATAATAAATTGCGTAATTTATTATTGTATAATATGTATTTATTTTTCGTAATATTTTTAAGATAAGAAAAAGCTTATTAGTTATAAAGAGTCAAAGTGGAACAACAATTCTTAGAATGAATCAAAATAATATGGAGAAAAAAAAAACAATTGATTATTATTTAATTCAAGATTTCTATCTATACTTTTATCTTTTTTTTTTTCTTATTCGTTTTCATTTCTTAGATTGAAATTGAATTGAAATGAAATTGATGTTGAATAAGTTTTTCTTTTTTTTTTACATTTTATATTAATTCTTAACAATTTATTTTATTGATATTTTTGTATTTTAAATACATAAGAAGTGAAATCTGGCAGTATATAACATCAGCCTACGACTGATCAAAAAAAAAGATGAAATCGATGTTAATTTGTGTGTTGGATTGGGATTGGAATTGCATTGTAACTGATTATTTGCAATTTGCTATATATGCTAATCAAAGATGCAATGTTTTTTTTTTTTTTTATTACTTTTTATTCGAATTTTATGATAATGTAAAAAAAACTAAAAGAAAAAAAATTTCAAGTACTTTTACATCTTTGTTGAAGTTGGAGTGTTGATTGAGGTTAAAATTGATTGTGGGTTGGATTGGGGAAAATTTATATAAAAAAAAAAACCTTTTTTTTTTTCTTTTTTTATTTTTTTATATTTATGAATACTTAATTTTATTTTATAGATTTTTCTCTTCCTTCACAGTTTTTAACCTTTTTGTTTTGTTTTGGTTTTGATTGTTGTTATTGCAACAACTAAAGGATACCTTTCTAAAAACAAAAAAAAAAAAATATAACGTTCTTTATTGTTTAATTTATTTTACTTTTTTTTTTGTATTTTATGATATTAATTTTGTTACTTATATGAAATCCAATTATATCCTGTCACCCACGGCATTTTAATTCCATTTTTTTTTTTTTAATGAAAAACTGTATATTTCATATAAATAGAAAAAATTGGAAAATCCAAGGAAAAGGAAGTTATATGATATTATCATTTTAAGTTTGTAGATTAATTTATTTTAAAGGAAATTAAAAAAAAAATTTAAGGGAATTTAAATTATATAATGTGATACTTTATTAAAAATAATTTTTTAATAGAAAAAAATAAAATACAAATTTTTATGTGAAAAAACAAAACAAATATTGATTGTTAAGCAAAAATGATGAGATATTTTCTATACTGGGATACAATATTAATAATTGAATTTCAAATTTTAAACGATATTAAAGTTAAACACAACTGAATCAAGTTTTTCTTGTATACGAGTTTAAAGGTTATAAATGTGAAATTAAAAAAAATCAACATCTACCCATATTTAGGATGTCAGCTTTAACGCTCAATGGGAGCACTCAAAGGAAATTAAAATTAGAATGAAAAAAGAGACCAGCATTCGCGTACTCACGATTTCTACCTAACTCTAAGAATGAGAATACTACACTGTTATGTGTTCAATACACTACTGTATGAAGTCGAAACCTGGAAACTTTCTGAAGCATTTCTGAAAAAGTTAAAACCATTTGAAATGTGAAGTTGGAATCATCGTATAACAAATGAAGTAATTCTAGCTCGAATTTTGATTATAGCAAAATTTAGAAAAGACGAGGTTCGAATAAAAGAAGAATATTTTAGCTTAAAAGTTTATAATAATGTTTGAACAAAAGAACCAGCTAAATACTACACTGTTTAGATCAGTAGTAGTCAAGATCAAAATTTGCGTCATGTTGGCCAATGTCCGAAGGTGTTAAGGGACAGAAAGAAGAAAATGAAACAATCATGTAAAATAATATATACCTACATTTAAATTAACCTTTCAGCAATTTTTAATAAATTCTTATAAAAGTGATTACAGTAATATGATACCTATATGCATTTATTAATTTAAAGATTTTTTTTTTTTTTTTTGCATACTTGTAATGTTAATTAATCAATAAAATATTTACAAAAATAATCGATATGTAAAATATAAAAATGAATAAAATTCGCATTAAAATTAAACTTCAAAATCCAATAAAAAAAATAAAAAAAATAAAATAAAATTATTATTACTTTTATATACATATATACTATTTATTGCATCTGCAGTATTTCATTTAAATGTTGTGGGTTTTGATTGCGAATTTTGAATCCATATTAAAAAAGATTTAAATATAATAAAGTTTAAAAACATGTAAAATTAAATAATTAAAAAAAAAAAATTGTTTTTTTTTTTTATATAAAAAAAGAGGTTAAAAGAGGATTAACTTTCTCTTTTCCTCTTTCTACTTAAAATAAAATCAGATTTTAATAAATATATTATAAATCTCTTTAGTATATTAAAAGTACATACCTTTTGTGGTTAAAATTCTTCGAACAATTAAATAAATACCATTTTTTTTTTCGCTCTATGAAAAATATAATAAATATATAATCAATTGATTATAGAAAAAGATATTTTAATGGGAGAAAATAATTAGTTTCACCTTTCATTATATTTTTAGGTGGAAGATCATTATATTATACAAAAAGATTAACTAACAATAAATATATATATGTATGTATATATATATTTGCTTTAACAGAAATAATTAAATGTCAACTTAAAAATAATTACAGATATATTTATAAGTTAAAAATATGGTAATGTAAAATGACACAAATAGTAACTATTTTGTATATAGGTGTAAAAAAAAAAAAAAAAGAAAATTTTTCCAAATGAATATTTTACAATATAAATTTTAGGATGAAAGTAAAAATTTAAATATAGAAAATAAATGAATGGTCTTTAAAATTAACTTTTTTTTTTTTATTAATTTCAAAATATTAACTTTCCCTTAAGTTAAATTTATACATATATATATATAGTATATACATAATATTATGTAATGATTTATCGTATATAATAAATTTAAATATATTTAATTTTAAAATTATCTACGGTTATCTATTTTAATGTGCGCATATATTATATTATTTATTATTATATTTTTGATTATTATCTATTATATTTTTGGAACTCTTTGGATCAATTATTACAGATTTTATATAGACATATGTTACATAACAACTATTAGTTGCAAAACTTAATGACTTGCATCCAATAAATAAAATCAAATAATATATAGGATAGGATAATATTATATGCTTACTATATTAATTGGTACCCCAAATCTAATTTTATTAATTAACTTTAGTTAGTTATGGTATGAAGATAAATCTAATTAAAAATCTTATAAAAAATTAAATTTAACATGTTTAAAAAAAACTATCGGTTATTACCCACCATCTTATTAAAATGTAAAAGTTCACTTTTCACATAATTTTTATAAGGATTTTACAAAATCTCTTAACCTAATTTTATTTTATTTATATAAATTTTAAGAATTTTTGATATAATGTTTCTATAATTTCTAGTCAATCGAATTTATAAAGAATAAATAAGCTGAATGAATTAATATCGAAGCAATTAACGTAGAAAAAACCTAAATGAATAAAAGTCAAAGAAAAATCTACTGTAGTTCTATGAACTAAACCCTAAAATATTAAAAGTGAACTAAAGTCAAAACATGTATAAAATCAGGTTTTAATTAATTTGTTTGACGGGGGTTTTGGGAAGACAACCCACATTATTTGAATATATAATGGAAAATATGCATATATGTAAGATATACTAATAATTAGGAGGAATTTTAGACTTGCTCACAAAATCTTGATTATATATGTACATATATAAGTGTATAATCTTAACTTTGTAATCAACTCTAAAATCGCTCCTAATTATTTTTATTACACATACATATTTCATATAGTAATAATATACCCTGCTGAACAAATTATTGAAACACTGATTTTGTATAGCTAATTCTCCCTTTGAGTTCTAAGTAATTCTCTCTTCTAATTCAAATTCACATCATATGCACATTCGGTAACTATTCATATTTTGGAAAGCATTATACAAAAGTCCTAATATACCTTAAATATTATGTTCTTTCCAATCACTTTCTGTTCTAGTTCCTTCTATATTTTTTTATATATTCGGCTAGGGGCCTCGGTGGCCTAGTTGGTAAGAGCTTATAAAATACGCTGTAAACACCGAGGGAGTGGGGTTCGTACCCCACTTACGACATGTACAGCCATACCTGAACAGGAAAGGTTGTGTAATTTTCTGTCCACATTTATGTGGCAGAGAAAAGGATTAAAAATATATATATATATATTCGGCTATTATTATTAGAACAAACGATTATTTACAAAACAAAAAAAAAAAAAACTACCTATAGATTTATTTAAAAAATTATTATTTTTAAATTTATTACCTATACTATAATTATTTGATTGGAATGTACATTATAGATAGATTAATATTTTCCATTTTATTTTTGGTGAGATTAATCAAATTAGTTAAAAACTAATATTTTTTTCTCATGACCAGTAGCCTAATATAATTTGCCTATAAATAAATTTGATTGGATGGATTATATTGAGCCTTTTGTGATTTCATAAAAGAACCGGAAAATAACTATTTTAATCTTATAAGGAAGGATTAATATAGAGTACCAATTAAATAGAACTTAAATTTAAAATATATTAAAAATTAAATAAAAATAAATATGAATTTTTTGAAAGTATGTTTTTTGTTTAATGCGTTTTTTAAAATCGTAAAATAATTTAGATAATAAAATTAATCTAAAGTTAATGAAAAATCCATATTTTATTTGTTTTTGTAGATTTTCAGTGTTAAGTCTAATAAATTTTGGTAATAATATGAAATCACCATTATTATCTTGCCAAAATAATTTAAATGGGCGATACCTTGAATTTTTATACCCGTATGAACTATGTTCAAGGGTATAATAAATTTGCCATTACGTTTGTAACACCTTAAAGGAGTCGAGCTAGATATAGTGTCAAATGTATGCATCGGCTCAGAATCGAATTCTGAGTCGATTAAGAAATGTACGTCCGTCCGCCCGTCCGTTTGCCGGTCCGTCCTCACGATAACTTAAAAATTAAAGGAACTAACACGCTACAACTTCATTCTTTATATGGAAATAACTCAGCATCTATTGAAGCTAGGTATCTGAAATTTTGCAACATGGTGTCGAGTTACAACAATATTTGTAAGATTGAAGGTTGTGCTACTGCGACAGATTCGGGTAGCTGCAATATAACTTCTCTTTTTAAATGAAAATAACTCAGTGTTTACTGAAGGTATCTGAAATTTAGTGAAAAGGTCTCGAGTTTCATGCCAACAACTTTTGTAAAATTTGGTTGATCTAGAGCAGCCGGTTCAAGCTTCTTGCATTTCTTGAAACTTAGTTAATTAGGTGTCTGAAATCTTATAAATCATGATGATCACGTTTTATGGTAATAACTTCTGTAAAAATTGGTTGTGCTGGTGTAACAGGTTCGAGTAGCTGCCAGAGAACTTGTCTTTTTAAACGAAAATAACACCGAGTTTATTGAAGATAGGCATCTGAAATTTCTTGAGAAGATATCGAGTTACTAACAACTTCTAAATTATAAAAAGATTAAGATAAAATTCAAAGATACGTAAAGATTTTAAGTGCTTTATTATTGAAATTTGTATGTAAAAAATATAATTACAAGAGATTTTAGAGTTGGTTACGAAATCAGAGTTTCAATCATTTGTTTAGCGACCACCCCAGCTTTATCTTATTTTAAATGCTTTGGTGTTGACATATGAATGCAAAAATTTTATTATAAGGAATTTTAGAGTTAGTTACGAAATCAGGGTTAGTCACTTTTCTAGAACTTGTATGTCATATTCTGAAATGGGAGGGATTTTATAGTTGATTACAAAGACAGGGTTTTAATCATTTGTTTAGCGGGGTTATTTATTTTAAATGCTTTGTTATTGAAATATATAAATATGTATAAAAAAGAATTATTAGAAGGAATTTTATAATGGTGGTTGATCTTAATAATAGCTCGGGATTACTTTAAAAGTTAATTGTTTTTTAAAACAATTTTTCATATAAATCATATAAATAAATCTGAATAAATTATTTTTAGCGAAATTCCAGAGGAATATTTTAATATTAGTTATGAGTTTATAGTCCGTCAGAGTTTGTGGTAAGAACACAGAAAATGTAGTAAAAGAAAACTTAAAAACACTTTCCTACAACATTAAACAGCCTTATAAACAAACAACATTAAGCAACCTAAGCAAATATCGGAAAGGTAACCCTAAATACTTTAAAAAAGTAAAGGGGAAGAAATGGTAGCAGTGAAGATTCACAATATAAATTTTAAACTTATCTTAATAAAAAATCTTTATACTACGCTAATATTATTTCATTTATAAATATTATGTAATTCAATTGACATTTTTTTTACTTTAATTTAAATTTATTATAATAAATTTACAAGTAAATACAATTTCTAATATATACATAATATAACTAAATAAGTCTTAAAACACAAACATTTAATTACAAAAAAAGTCAATTAAACATGACATATATATTGCAATAACTATAAATAAGCTTTCAACTTTCTAAAATATTAATAAAACCACCCAATTAAAATTTAACAACAAAAAAAAAAAAAAAAATCAATTTAATCAATTATTATATAGTTCTCTAACAAACGTCAGAGTGCAGCTTCTTATTAAGGAAATTTGAATTAATTTAAAACCACAACAAGAAATCACAATTTTTCTTTCAATTCACTAGGAAGTGACATAAATCACAGCTACATACATGCAACAACATTATTTATTTTCCTACACACCAACTTAAAAAAGTACAAGCACCATAATAGAACATCACATCACCCGCACATTCATTAAAATGCAACGAAAAAGTCATTGCAAATATTCATTAATTTATAGTATTGCTAACCATTAAGTCATCGGTTATAAAAAAAAAAACACACTATTTCTGAAAGATATTTTTTATAAATTTTTTTTTTAAAGATATATATATACGAGTATATATATATATGTATATATGACATTGCTGCTGTTACTGTACATATACCTAATTGATTCAATTACGAACATTACACAAAAAAACTTTATAAAAACAAATCTAAGTAGAAAAATAATTCGAATTTAAAAGATTTTTATCTTGTAATAACAGATTAAGACACAGTCAGTCGTCGGTCGCATTACCCAACATATTTTTTTTATTTTTGGCGTTGTTACAAATTTTTTTGTTTTTTTTTTTTGTCTCAAAACTAATAATTTAAATTAAGTGATTATACTAAAAACTAGTGTAACACCTCAGTTAGTTTTTTTCTTTTTAATCTTAACTCTATCATTAAATGTTTTTAGTGTTTTAATCATTTGTTTAATTGAATTATCAGTATGAGATTGCCAGTAAATTTTTTTAAATAATTGATATGATAAAGAAAATTATATTTTTTTTTTTGTTTTTACATTGAAACAAACTATTTATTAAATAAATTCGGTTATAAAAAAAACTATTTTGTTGATTCTATAAGATATTTATAATAGTGGTTTCTTAAACCTGAATAAACTCAATTTAAAGTACAGTAATAAAACTACAAAATAAGTTTATTAGATGCGTACTGCAAATACAATCCTAATATTACTGTTTTTGATCTTTAAAAAGAACGGGAATGAAGAGTTATAACAGTTTAAGTTACAGTAGGAATATATTGCGAAAATAAACAATTGTTGTATAGAGGAGTTCTTAGATTTTCGGTTTAGTTATGATCAATCTTAGGATATTGAAAGTCAACTATTATATGAATTTTAATTGAAGAATAGAAAACCCAATGAAAAGAAGATTGAAAAGAAACAGCATAACATACAATTCTTGAAGTTACCTCCTATTAATTTCTTGCGTACACTTCCTTTCATTTGATGAATTCTACATATATGTATATGTATATATAAATAACAAATGGATAAAATATAATTATTTTTTTGGGGCTTCGGTAGCCTAGTGGGTAGGCGTGTGACGTATTAACCGAAGGAGTGTGGGTTCGATCCCTGTACAGGTCGTAAGTGATTTCTTTTTCTTTACATACCCCCCTTACGACCAAATACATATAATGTAAATATATAGTATATAATATAAACAAAATGAATAATATTAGTATATAATATAAACAAAATAAATAATATTAGTATATAATTTAATAATAGTATAAAAACCTATAATGGGCTTAGTAACCGATGGTTCAATAATATTGCATTACATTTATGTATGTAATATTAATATAAATAAATAAATAAATAATTATTTTTTTTATTGAATTTTAAAAAATTTTGTATATAAAATAATACTTTTCACTAATTTACGTTTTTAAAAACAATTCAATAATAAAACGGAGAAGAAGAGGTTAAAGTTGACTATGTCAACTCTAAGATAGCTGCGCAAACATAAGTTATAATGTTACCATAAAACTAGATGATCTTTTATAAAATTTCAGATGTCTAGCTTAATTAACTCAAAATATGACAAATATCCGAACCTTTTGCGCCAAATTAAACATTAATAAATAAAATATCACAGAAGTGATTGCCGTAAAACTAAATCATCTTCTTCCAAATTTCAGTTATCTAGCTTAATTAAGTGCCACGATATGACAGCTACCTGAACGTGTTGCGCTAGAGTAATAAAACTTCACTGAAGTTATTGTAGTAAAACTTGATCATATTTTAGAAATTTTAGGTTTTTATCTAAAATATCTATTTAGATAAATAGCGCCCAAATAAATAAAAAAATGAAACAAAAACAAGATTTTAAAAATTTAACAGTTAATATCAATTATATTATTAACAATTGAACATAATATTATTGTTTATTTATTTATTTATTTATTTAACATTACACAATTTTAATATTCTAATTTACGTAAGTCAATAACTACCAGCAAGTAGTTAGAAACTGGCAAGTTAATATGAAAAAAACATTAAACAAATTTTTTATCTTTATGTTTTATCACAATGTTAAAACACGAATTGTGATTATTTTAGTATTTCTAATAAAACAAATTAATTGATTTATCATTAATTATTAAATCACTCCTAATTTAAAACCTGGCGGGGCCTCAGTGGCCTAGTGGGTAAGAGCGTATAAAATACGCTGTAAACACCGAGGGAGTGTGGGTTCGAATCTCACACACGTCGTAAGAGTTATTCCCCTTACGACATTTACAGCCACGCCTGAATTGGAAAGGTTGTGTAATTTCCACATTTATGTGGCGGAGAAATCATTAATTAAAAGAGAAATCATTAAAAAAAAAAAAACTGGCATAAACTTATACATACACATTCTGGAAAAAATGTATAACTCTGATTTTGTAACCGTACTAATCCAAATCCATTTCTTATATATATTATACATGCATACAAAAAAACTCGTCCCTAATTTTAAAGAACCTACTTTGCGGAGCCGCATAAATGCGCCGCTTTCATTAAATACAATCGGATATAAACTCATTCATTTGAAATAATTTTGCGACTCTGCAAAAACGCGCTGCTGTCATTGGAACTGACCTTTGCGTTGGTTCCGTTAAACCAACAAAAATTTGTAGAAGTGGTTAGCCTTAAACTTTTAACAAAATTTTAAATACTGAGTTTATATAAACATTATAGTTATACTTATATATAAAAAAAAAATTATAATGGCAACTACTCAAACCCACCGGTCGAACTTGCTCAATTTCAAAAGTGAAACTAACAAGTTTAGACAAGTCAAAAGTAAAAATTTCAGAAGTTTTACCTTTATTATTTTTTGAGTTATAGTGCGAACTAACAGACGGACGTACATGGCCAAATCTATTCAAAATTTGATTCTGATCATTAATATAATATATACTTTGCCATATCTATCGGGTCTTCTTTAAGGTGTCACAAACATAATGGTTAATTTATGATACGCTAAGAACTACATTGGTACAGATATAAAAAATATAAAAACAAAATATTTAATAAAATTGAATTCGAGTGAAAAATTAAAACAATTAAATAAAATAAAAAAAAACATACATATTTTGAAAATTCCTATATACTTTCAACAATTCAATTAATGACCTACTTTTAAGTTAACAATTTTAATCTAGATCTATACATTAATCTATACTGAACGTGTAACGCAAATCTAATGCAAAAAATCAACATGAGATTATTTTTTTTTCTTTTTTTTTTTTTGTAATTATTTCCACGGAAGATTTAAATGTTATTAAAAACTATGTTATGACATTTATTTTTATTTTCTGTTAAACTCGCATATGCTTTTAATGATTTCCTTAATTTCAATCAAATTAAATTTAGATTAACTGAAATCAATTTTTTTTTTGTGTTTTTTAAAGATTGTAGAACAGATGTAGAACAACACGACGTGTGGTGAATTGTAGAAACTTTTGAAAAGACCCATAATTAAAGAGTTATTTAGTTGAATTGAATTTATGATATTAGATTGAATGAAAAGAATTTTAAATACTTACTTTATTTGGAAAATAAAAAAAAAATAAATAAAAATTGAAAAAAAAAAACTATATAATATAATATTTTAGAATTTAATTGAAAAACGTGTTCTGAATAATTTAATTACCAATAGAAGAAATACAAAAGCATATATTTATATTATATTTGATCGTAATACCATAAGATAAATACTAAATACTGTAGATACAATTATGTTAGAATTAGAATTAAGTTTCAGAAAATTAATTAAACGTATTAGTATTTAGAAATTGAATTGAATTAGTATTTTCGAAAAGGACTTTTAAAATTTGATGCTGTCATCCTTAAATTCAATTATTTTGTAATCTTAGAATTTAAATATTGTAAAGCGAGTTTTGTTCTTCCTATTTTTAATATTTACAGATCCGCTAAGGTTTAAACGAAAATTTGTAAAAAATTACAGTTTATACAAATACAATTTATGCCTTTCAGCACATTTTCTAAAAATTTTTAAAAAATTTGCTTAATAGTTTCATTCTGTCCGTCCGTCTGTCTGGGTGTTTACAAAACTTCTACACCGTTTGAAATAAAGCAATGAAATTTTAACTACGGATAGGAATCGCGAAAAAATTAATTTTGTGGAACTACTTTTTTCTGTAGCCCCACCCGTTACGGAGCTACAACCCTAGAAAGTTCGAAAAAGCCCTATCTTTAAATTGTTATAACACAGATTCTATAAGGTATATTTTTTCAATCTGAAAACGCTAAACGATAGCTGGTTTTATAATATATTGTGGCATTCATATGTTGCTTTGCCATGGTGTTATAAACCGTTATGTATAAATATGTGGCTCTGCCAATAAACCGTTATGTGAAATTCAATTTTTGCATAAATTTGGACCCCTTCTATCTTTCAAACGGTTTAATTTCGAAGCTTGAAATTTTGAAGAGAGTTAGATCTTTGGATCGTTTTGTTTGGAATATTAAAAGTGCCATTTTTATAATACAATTAAAACTAAAGGACTTGTGCAATTTATGTGGTATACTACCACATATGGGTAGGTATGTATATATTTAATTTTATTAATTTACTTATGTTCTTGAAAGTTTGTACTCGACGTAAGTCGTTAAAATGGTGAGAACTGAGAAGTGATTTAATTTTAGATTGAATTATTTTATTAGTTTTGGACAGAAAAAGATAAAGAGTTAACAGATTAATATTTTCGATTACTATAATTACTACTAGTTTGATTACTATAAGATGGGTGTCATAAATATTCTATCAGTGAATATATTTAATTTCTTGCAATATATTTTAATTTGAAATTTTTATAAATGTGTATAACTACTACGATGTGTATTTGTCTTGTCTGTTTATATATAAGTGATTTCTATAATTTGCCATTACATTTGTGACATCTTAAAGCAGTCGACCTATATATGGACTCAAGTATATGAATCGTATCAGAATCAAAAAATTTGTTGATTAAGTCATGTTCGATTGCCCATACCCGCACCATAGCTTTTATGAAATTGTTTGTTTCGCTATTTAAATCTAGCAATTTCCACCAGCGAGTTTAAATAGCTGCCATACAACTTGGTTCTTTATATGAAAATAACTCAGTGTCTTGTAGTTTTAATATGTATCTAATTTTATGAAAAAATGTCTAGTTGCATGACAAAATTCTGTAAAATTTGTTTGGGGTAGAGCAGGAGTTTCAGATTGCTTGCATATCTACATCACAAGATTTATTACATTAAATTCTGTTAAATTTATAAGTATAGGTATATTGGTATATATATTTTTGTAGTTTGAATTGTTTAAAGTGATATTTGTATAATATATTTACGATATTTAAAATATATTCTATGTATATTTAAAATACCATGTTAAAATCACATTATATTTAGCAAATTTGTAAATTAATCTGATTACAAAGAAGAGAATTGAAGCTTAAGATCCAACACAATTTTAATTATAATAATCAGTTTAAAAAGGTTTTTTCATTTTCATTTTTAATACCATTACCATTACAAATAAATTAATCAAATTCATAATACCTATACTATAAATATGTTTCACATATTTAATATTACATTTTAAAATTAAATTATGTTTTTTAATAAAATGTTTAAAATTCTACAAATTGCTTATCTTAATCATAATATTTAATCTGTAAATGACAGACATTTAAAACCATTTTACTCAATGATTTACCAACCAACTTTCATTTTTTTCTTTTTAAATGATAAATATTCAGTATAGCCATCTTACAAAATTAATATTTTTCCAAAATTTTCTAATTTTCATTAATAATTTTCCATTTTTATAAAAAACCCATGTAAAGTATATACATATGTATCATATAATATGTATAATCTATACCTATAATATACATATTCAAAAACGACGCTCTTTTATTCCGTTGAATTTTAAATTTTGTTTTGTTGTTTTTGCTTTTTGTTTTTTTTCTTAAAACATAAAAAAAATTTTAAAATATATTTTGCATGGTGGGAAATAGAAATTTCACAATAAAATTGAATATAAACGTCAAAACTTCAGTGGGGAGTTTGGTGCAGTGGTAGAGTGGCCGCTTCTTAAACTTGAGAAGTGTTTAGTTCACAAGTTCGATTCTATTCTATTTTTTTTTTTTTTTTTTTTTATTTCTAATATTTTATATGAAATAAATTCTTACATATCATAATATTTAATCTGTAAATGACAGACAGATAAATATTCAGTATAGCCATCTTACAAAATTAATATTTTTCCAAAATTTTCTAATTTTCATTAATAATTTTCCATTTTTATAAAAAACCCATGTAAAGTATATACATATGTATCATATAATATGTATAATCTATACCTATATTATACATTTTTAAAAAAGACGGTCTTTGATTCCGTTAAATTTTTGTTATATTTTTCTTTTCGATTAAAAATTTTAAAATATTGGTTGTATGGTAGGAGTAGGAATTTCACAATATAACTGAATATAAAGATTAAAATTTTAGTTTAGTGTTTAGTACAGTGGTAGAGTGTGGGGTTATTAATAGTTGCTTTTTGATTTTGCAAGTTCGATTCAGTTCTGTTTTTTTTTTTTGTTTTTTTTTTTTATATTTTAAACGAAATAAATTCTTACATATCATAATATCATCATAATATTTAATCTGTATTAATAGATATTTAAAACCCTTTTACTCAATGATTTATCATCTTAGGCTTCTTATAATATATACATATATAATAGGTATATATTGAGTTTCCAATACTCAATAAATCAAGGGCAACTTCTAAAAGATAATAATAATCGTGTTTTTACAAAAAATATTATTTACAAAGAAATTTTAAATTCATAAAGGCTTTAATTATTGAAAATTGTATTTTTACATAAAGAAACTATACTGTATATATTGTATTGTAATTGCTAATTAAAACACCTCGAATTTCGAGGGGCGGGCGAATACTAGTAACTTTTTATTTTGAACTTTTTGGAAAAATATTAAATATTAATAGATACTTTTTTTTTTTAAATTCAGTTCATTTTCCATTTTCTTTATTTAAAATTGCAAAATCAATCTTTTTTTTAAAAAACTTATCAAGTTGATTAAAATTATAAATGCAAAAGTTTACACGGGGACAGGATCATACTGAAAGTATTTTAAAATTTTAAATATAAATTTATATACAATTAAAATAATTATAATTGAAAAGATTTGAAATGCAACCATATACTTTATAACAAAAATATCTTTTGTTTAAAAAAACATTTCCTAATTTAACTTAACATTATAGCTGAAAAATATAAAATTAATTTAATTAAGGACATTGTATAGTATTTTCCCTTTCAAAATTAAAAAAAAATTTTTTTTCAGAAAACTTTTAAATTAAACAGTAGCTATACATAACTAATATTATTATAACATTACATAATAAAACGATCGGATTATTAATTAAAATACATTTTTATAATTAATTTAAATTTGATATGTTGATGTGTTTAAACTAAAAATTTAATATGTATATCTAATCATCTTAAAGAAAATAATTTTTTTCTATTAAGTAAACATATATTTATTTTAATCAACTTCAAAGATATTTATATCTAAATAATAAATTGTCGCCTGAATATTAATTTATCTAAAATTTTAGTTTATCTGAAGGTAATTAATTTGAAACCATTTATTATTATGGTACCTATAATGATTTAAAATTATTTTTTTTATATAAAATTAATAATAATATAATACATATATAGAAATTTATTTAAATATTTATATAAATGCACAAAATATTTATAATATATTTTTAATGATTACAAAAACTATATATGGACAATTTTTATCAATAATAAATTTTTATTTCTAAAACCTTTTATCTTTTTTTTTTAATCTAAAACCTATAAATATACAATCATTAATAAGCACATTTCTCTTCTTTACACAAATCAATATACCTATTATTTTTATTTTTTTATTATCAAATTTTAAAAATCTAATTTTTATCCGATAATTAATCTATAATATTGTTTAACATACATTTTATAATCTTATATATATTTTCAGTTTACCTGAATTAATTATACACCTTTTCGTTTTATTATAAATAAAAACAAATTTACATAATTTTTCATAAATACGCTCTATTAATTTAAATTTTTTAATAATATTCAAAACAATAAATATATTTTTTTTTTTTGTAACATAAAAATCTTAATAATCATCTTCAACTTTTTTTTTAATTTAATTTCACAACTTTTACAAAAAAAAAAAAAACAAATAAGTAAAACCGTTATTATTACCTGAATATTTATGTTACCTTGAATTATAGACACAAATAAAAACAAAAAATCATTTTCAGATATTATTTTCTTCCTTTATTAAAATTAAATTGTTATGAGTTTATGACTAATATTCTAAATCATTCCACCTAAATATTTATTATAACGCAACTATTCATAATTTTATGAAATTCCATTCAAATTACAAAATTGTATATGAAATTTTTCTGGTGGTTTTCAACATTCCCAACAATCATAAAAAAAAAAAAACTAAGAATAACTGTTAATATACTACTTAACATACTCACACTTTCGCAACATTAATCTTTCACTTCCAAAATCAAAAAGGAAAACAAAAAAATTTATAAATTATTATTAAATTCTTTCTTATTAAAGTAATCATTACAAAAGATTACTTTGTCACTTTTACCAAACTGACAAATAAACAAAAAAAACGAGGAAGAGTGCAGTACAGTAGATTGTGTCAATTCTGAGATACCCGTATGAACGTAATATACCCTGTTTCTATAAAACTTGACCATCTTTTAAAAAGTTTCAGATGTTTTAGAACCGACGTTAACTACAGAGATATATTTATATAAATTGTGGAGTTGTATGACAGCTACCCGAATCTATTGCAAAAGCACAATCAAATTTTACAGAAGGTGTTGCCGTAAAACTTGATCATCATTCCTAAGATTTTAGACCTCTAGTTTCATTAAGTTCGAAGAGGTGCAAGAAGCCTGAACCGACTGCTCTAGACCAATCAAATTTTACAAAAGTTTTTCAAAAGACACTGAGTTATATTCATTTAAAACGAGAAGTTGTATCGCAGCTACTCGAACCCGGCGGCCGAAAATGTTGGATTTAAATAGCAAAACTAACAATTTTGTAAAAATGACGTAAACAAAAATCAGCCTCCTAGATCCTTTATTTTTTGAATTATCGTGCGGACGGATGGACGGAAGTACATGGCTTAATCGACTCAGAATTCAATTCTGAGCCGATCAATACCTTTGACACTATGATCTAGCTCGACCCCTTTAAGGTGTCACAAACGTAATGGCAAATTTATTATACCCTTGAACATAGTTCATACGGGTATAAAAAAAACAAATAAGATATAATTTTAAAGAATAATCTACAGATAATTATAACTGTAAATATTTATATTCTCATACTCATATTCATCATTTCACAATTTTCAAAAATTTTGCAAAAAAAAGAAAAGAAAGAAAAGACAAAAAGAAACAAATGAAAACAAAACAAGTTCTAAAAAAATTTTATAATCATATAAACGATTACAAAAGTCAATTACCTAAAGATTATAATGATGACGATATTCGCATTAGCTATTAAGATTATAATCATCAATCAACACAATGATGATTATAATATTCAGAATAATGATTATCATATTTTTTAACTATACTAAATGATGATGATGCTGATGATGATGATTTTGATTTCTGATATGTGTATTTTAATTCCTTATTTTTTTTTTGTTAAGAATACAAAAAAAAACCAGTTATTTGTAACGGATGTTTTACACGTAAATCGGTAATACAAACAATAATCGAAATATTTAACTTTGATCGAATTAAGAAATATTAATTTATTCATACACATTTATATCTATGTTGAGATAAATATATGGGATAATTCAATAGACAAATATCTCATGTCTCAATTCTGATATTTAAAAATAATATTTTTGAGGGATTTGGTTTCTGTCTTAGATAATATTTCTTTAGTCTGAAATGAAATAAAATTGCAAATATAAAAATTAATTAAATGTTTACTAAATTAAACAAAAAATTAAAAAAAAAATAAACAACAAATGAAAAGTTAAATTTGATCAGTGCATCAAAGAATAAATTTTGTTAAATTTATTAATACGTACACAACAAAGAGTTAAAAAAAAATTTTTTTCTTTTTTAAATATTAAATATTTAATTGATATTAATAAATCCGGATTGCCCTTGAAATGACATCATATTTTTTTTCTTTTTTTTTATTTATAAAATTCTAGTAAAAAAAATTCAAGTTTTCTCTTTAATCCAGCAAAAAAAAAAAAAAAATGAAAGCTTTTCAAAAAACTCAATTTACAGTTTTTTAATTCTTTTTTTTTTTTAACAAAATTCTAGAAACTTGTAAAATACCATGGATGATTATTGACAACTTTTGTAATTTTTGGTTTTTTTTTTTATTTTTATTTTGAGTAAATGATTCATTATTGGATTTGACATGTCTTTTGTTATGTCGCTTGTCATTGTAAATATTTTCTTTGTTCTGGGAAATAATAACAGAGAATTATAATAAAAACAAAAATAACAACATAAAAATAAAACAATAAAAAAGAAAAATATATAAAACTGATTTGGGTTAAAAGTTTCAGATGACATTTTTAATGGATTTTGCGATTTTTATTTTTTTTTTCATTAAATTTTTTTTCTGAGATAAAAGTGAGTTTTATTAGTTTACTCATTCGGTTTTTTTTTTTTACTTTAAAAAAAAAAACAAAAATATGTTTATGGAGTATCTTTAAGATTGGATGGATGATAAACTGCGAATAACAGAACAAGTTTTACGGTTTTATAAATACACTCTGTTTTTTATTTGTATTTTCTTTTTTAAGTAAAATTATTTAAAAACAAAAAATTATCACAATCTTAAAAGGAAATGTTAATAAAAAAACAATTTATTTATTATAACAAATTAAAACAAAAAAAAAGATTTTGTTCGAAATTCGAATTGATCTCAATATGTTTAAAATATTTGTATTTTGTTTTGTGACTTTTTTTTTTTTGCACAAATTAAATCGGTTAAGGTAATGAAAATTAAATGCTTATTAAGGTTACCAGTTAGTATATATCTAAAAAAAAAAAAAAAATCCGAATTTTCTGATCATTTCAATGTTTTTAAGATTAACGGAGGTTTTGAAATAAAAGCAAAAAAAAATATAATTAGAAGAATCCTTGTTTCGTTCTTAAAAATAAAATTTGTTTTAAATTCAAGTCATCTTTAATAATATACCTTTACTTTATAAAACATTCAACTAAAATTCGAGTCTACTATGATGTCTCATTTTAAAACATATTATTTTTTTAAAATTTATTTTTTGAAAATTTTCTTTTTTAGAGAATTTAAGGAAATCTCACTTTTATGAATCTCCATTTGGAAAATTTCCTATTTTCGAAATATTTCTTTTTTTAAATTCATAATTTTTTTATCTTCTTTTAAAAAATCTTAAAATCTCCAAATAACAAAAACAACTTGAAGGGCCTTAATGTTTGTTAGAAAATGGGGTTTTCAATTATTTGACTATAGGGTTTTGGAGTTATCTTGTTTTTTTCCAAAGCTCAAGAAAATGTCAAAATGTAATTAATAAATGTAATTAAGTAAATAATTGTAAAGTAAAAAAAATTATAACTAACTTTTAATTGAAATTCTTGCTATTCCAAGGGCTAAAAATAAAAATGCTTTTTTTCTAAACTGACTCATGAGTTCAAATCTCATAATCTAAAAATATTTGCAGAGTTAAGTTCTAAGCAAATTAAAAGTTCTCCAGTAGTTATAAATCTAGGTTAAATATCTTAGATTTCAAACCAAAACTTCAATTAAAATTATTAATATACATATTATCAACAAGTAGAAAATCTTTTAATTAAAATATTCCAACTATACTTTCAGATACAATGAAATTTTATCTGTACTACTGCTGTGTTATATAAATCACTATAAGAGTTTTTTATAACACCATTAAATTTATTTAAAATGATTTTTAGTCAACTGAAAATTTCATAATTTTAATACCATCTGTAAACTAAATAAAAATCATAAATATTAATTTCATAAGTTTGCAAAAACTTTTTTTTATAAACAACTTTCTAAAGAAAGATTTAAGGTATAAAAAGCTTTTCCCATTTCAATTTTCAAAATCTCCTTTCAATTTACATATGCTTTGATATATTATACGGATATATTTATGACATAAATATTTAATAATAATCTGATTAAGTTGCACAATATAATAAAACAAACAAACTCAAGTAAAAGTTTCTATCAAAAACAATTTATAGATAGAAAAACCACAAAAATTTTTTAAAGGCGTGGGTTTCCTTTCTTTTTACAATCTAACTATAAGTTCAAGTATAATTTTCTTTTTAAATTTCTTTAAAAATCCCGTGTGGGTTAACGGTAAAATTAAAAATTAAAAAATTACCTATTATCAAATTTTATAGATAAAAAAAAACCAAAAGCAAAAAAAAAAATAATTTCTATTATTTTACCAAAAATACAAATAATTATGCCCTTTAGGGAACACCTCGAATATCAAAATTTAACAAAAACAATAATAATACCGAAAACCAGCAGTATTAAAACAATCAAGAGGAAAAAGTGAAATTTTCCATCTTTTTCCGAGTTTTTTTTTTAATGCTGTTGTTGGTGTTTCTAATACATTAAGATACTCTCACTCTTTTTCTCCAAGCATTAACCAAACAATAATAAATTTTATTTTGTTATTAACCAAGCAAAATTATTAAAAAAAAAAATTGAATTATTTTAATGATATAATCGGAAAGCCCTTTATCTCGTTTAAACATTTATACCGCATAATAAATGGTGTATATATAGGTATACATATATTATTATAAGTACCAACATATAATATTCATTTTAGATTTGGTTGTTAACTTTTATTAGCTATCTTTTTTTCTTTTGGTTTAAATATTAGAAAGTATGATTTTAATCGGTTTTATTTCAAAAAAAAACTAAAATTGAAGGTTTTCATTAAGTTCCATAATTCAAGAGAATTTTATTAAGTTCCTAGCTTGAGTCTTTTGATTTTCTTAAAAATTTCTTTGCAGAAAATAGATTCAATTACATAATAAAAATAGATTCTCAATTACATAGAGAAAATAGATTCAATTTTGAATAATATTTTTTATTAATTATATTATTTAATTAATATTTATTTTAATTATATTTCTTTATTTTTTTGAAACTATATATAATAGAATGAATTATTGAATATTTTTATAAGAGACTATTTATTTAAATATTTTCGACGAATTTCACAAAAAAAAAAAAGACGATACATTGCATTTTTATAAATATAATGAATTTTACATTCTTCAGTTCGCATAGATAATAAATATACTTCACGAATTTTTTAGTGAATTTTAGAGTTTAGAATATGACCTGAATCTGTACTTATAAGTAGAATAGAATAAGGTTTACTTATAATAGAATAAAAGCGCTCAAATAATTCAAATGTTTCTTTCGAATAAGTTAATAATTATTTTAATATTTTAATTATTTAAAAAGCGCGAATTTATATAAAAAAGCGAACATTTATATAAAATTATATCAAACATTTCCATTTTTTACTTCTCTTAATTTTTTAATACATATTCATAATTTTTAGTATGCAACTTATATTTTTACTAGTAAAAAAGCCCGTCATACGACGGGTATAAGTAGAAAAATATAGCTTTTGTGAAAGTTTCCTCAGTTTTATGAACAATTTAATTTTAGTAAATTTATTCAAATACTTATATGTATTATATTTAGATATTGATAAATGTAAAATTTATTGCTAAAGTGTTTTAAATAATGAAAAACCTCAATGCTGCTGTGAAGTAGTTTCTTTCAAAAATGTAATAAAAATGATTATTTAATAAATCTCATTTCTTGTAAATTTCTTTGTCAAGCTTTGGATTAAAAAACCAAAGGTTGGATTAAAAACCAATGGTAAATAAATTTTTGCCAATAGTAACAAAAATTTTCGCTTCGAAAAAAATACAGTATCAAACTTAATAATTTTGAAACTAAACTATACTGATCTGATGCATTTACCTAATTATAATATATAGTACACTTGTTATATTTTTCTATGGTTGCCATAACAAATGCTTCAAAACTTTTTTTGTTATATTTTTCAAACAAATTTTTACTCTATCCGTAATAATATTCTGCCTCTTTATCTGTAGCTTTCGTTACAAAATCTTCACACCGTAAGTTCTGCGCACCTTTTATGTAAAACAATAAAAATTGGCTGTGCATATAAGGTTTAAGATTTAGAAAATAAAAATCATAAAAGAAGCATAAAATTAAGTAAATGTTACGCATTCAAAATTTAATTGAAAATTGTGATTTTATAATTTAAATTGCGCTCCTTTAAAAGCTTTGGTTTTACGCACTGCTCTATTTTTTTATAATTAACTACATAATATATGTATATACCCATATTTTTATTCATATATCTATATTATGGACTAAACTTCTGATTCTTAAATTGTACTATACTATGGCAAAATTTTTAAAAAATTAAGAAAATGTTACTTAGCAAAATTTAAATAAAAATATTGCAATTTTATAATGTTGTACTTAAAAATACGATCCTCTAAAAACTTTGATTTATACACTGCCTTGTTTTTTCTTTCTTTTCGTAGCATAACATTATAATATTTATTGTTTTTTATCTGTTATGTACGTAAATATTAGATACACGTTTCTTTCTTTTCATAACATAACATTTGTTAAATTAACATTTAACATAACAGTAGGGCACGCTAATCAGCAGCAGCTTGTCTTTTATTATATTTAGAAGTACACTTGTTATATTTTTCTATGTTGCCATAGCAATAATATATAGTACACTTGTTATATTTTTCTATGGTTGCCATAACAAATGCTTCAAAACTTTTTTTGTTATATTTTTCAAACAAATTTTTACTCTATCCGTAATAATATTCTGTCTCTTTATCTATCGCTTTCTCTACAAAATCTTCACACCGTAAGTTTTACGCACCTTTTATGTAAAACAATAAAAATTGGCTGTGCATATAATGTTGAAGTTTTAGAAAATAAAAATCATAAAAGAAGCATAAAATTAAGAAAATGTTACACATTCAAAATTTAATTGAAAATTGTGATTTTATAATTTAAATTGCGCTCCTTTAAAAGCTTTGGTTTTACGCACTGCTTTATTTTTTTATAATTTCTACTTAAAAATGCAACTCTTTAAAAACTTTGATTTATGCACTGCCTTGTTTTTTCATTCTTTTTATAGCATAACATTTTAATTCTTTTTTTCTATCTGTAATGTACCTAAATATCAGATGTACGTTTCTTTCTTTTCATAGCATAACATTTAATATTTCTTTTTTCTATCTGTTATGTACGTAAATATCAGAGGTATGTTTTTTTCTATTAAAATCAAAACATTTTAATAGTTCTTTTTTTCTTTAAAAATATTTAAAAACAGTCAAAGTAACATTTTTTGTTCTCTTTTTTTTCTATTCGTTTTTATTTTTCTTCGCAGTATTACATTTTTTTTTTTTTTGTTTTCTGTTATTTACGTACGCTAAGTATTTCTTTTATTTTTTTTAAATATTAAATTTATACATACAGTATATTTAAAAAATATAAATTATAACCTATAGAACATTTTGAATTTTTTTTTGTTCGTTTATGTTTACCGTCCATTCATTCATATTAATAACTGTTGCCTATATAAAAAATAATAAATCTATAATAAATCTAATATATGTATACCCATATTTTTGTTCTATATGGGTATACATATATAGAACATATATCTATATTATGGGCTAAACTTCTGATTTTAAAATTGTACTATATTATGGCAAAATTTTTAAAAAATTAAGAAAATGTTACTTAGCAAAATTTAAATAAAAATATTATTGCAATTTTATAATGTTCTACTTAAAAATACGACCCTCTAAAAACTTTGATTTATACACTGCCTTGTTTTTTCTTTCATTTCATAGCATAACATTATAATATTTATTGTTTTCTATCTGTTGTATGGGTAAATATCAGATGTACGTTTCTTTCTTTTCATAGTATAACATTTGTTAAATTAACATTTAACATAACAGTAGGGCACGCTACTCAGCAGCAGCAACTTGTCTTTTTATTCATATATCTATATTATGGGCTAAACTTCTGATTCTAAAATTGTACTATATTATGGCAAAATTTTTAAAAAATTAAGAAAATGTTACTTAGCAAAATTTAAATAAAAATATTATTGCAATTTTATAATGTTCTACTTAAAAATACGACCCTCTAAAAACTTTGATTTATACACTGCCTTGTTTTTTCTTTCATTTCATAGCATAACATTATAATATTTATTGTTTTCTATCTGTTATATGGGTAAATATCAGATGTACGTTTCTTTCTTTTCATAGTATAACATTTGTTAAATTAACATTTAACATAACAGTAGGGCACGCTACTCAGCAGCAGCAACTTGTCTTTTATTATATTTAGATATGCCATCATGATAGAGGAACAATAAAAAATGATGTCTGGTTTAACCAGTCATAAAATTTATAAAAGTTATTAAAAACTTTAAATTATTTGTTTTTGATTTTTTTTGTATTACTCCTATTCACTTTATAAAAAATTTAATTTTATAATTTATATGCTATATTAATATAAGTAGGTACTAAATTATAATTTCAACAGCTATTTTACATTAATAAATATTAAAATAATGTTTAGTAGTAATATTTACTTAACATTAAGAAAGTTAAAAAAAATTCTAAATTGAAAAAATTGTTTTTGGTTAAATAAATTTAGAATATATTTTCTCTTCTATAAACATATCTCAAACATATTTATATACATATCATAATATACATATCACATCATTTGGTCATTTTTTTGGTCAATATTAAGAATTTTAATGTTTAAAATGTATAAAAGAATGATAAAACATTTAAACTAAACAATTATTAAACTAAAAAAATTTTTTTATATAATAGGAAATATCAAAATATCATAAATCATGTAATAATATACTTTATTTCTTTATTTAAAAAAAAACAAAAAACAAAATGAAAAATCATAACATTTCAATAACCCTCAATTAAAATTATTAAACGTTTTCTTTACCAATAAACAAAAATAAAAACAATTTCATATTTCCTTATTTATTATTTTAATAATAATTTACAAAATTTTCAATATAAATTAAAATTACTCATATGAGATAATGAAACACAAAAAAAAAACCTATAATAAAAATCCCATATCGTATATAAAATATTCATTCAACAAAATAATAATAATTTTCTTAATTAAAAATTGTGAATCATTAAAAATAAAAAAAATACAAAAAATAAAATTTCAATATCCAATAAACTTGGAATATTTACAACTCATTTTACGTGTATCTTAAATTGAAAAAAAAAAAGAACAAAAAATTGTTATAAATTTTTGTGACTAGCAGACAAAAGATATCCAATTTTTGTTTAATAAATTTCTTTAAAAAAAAACGAAAATTAGCAACAATAAAGACGCACTAACCAATAGCAAAACGTATTATTTACAGAAAAAAAAATAATGTTCCATCTCGACGCAATATATGAAAATTTCCGGGGGTTTAAAAAAAAAAACCAAAACAAAAACAACGGAAAAATAAAAATTCTTATTAAACGATGGCATTGACTTTTTACCATATATAAAAATTGATTATATATATACATAAATATATAATTATATTTATTATTTAGTATTAAAAATAAAAAAAAAATATTTTGATGAAATCATCCCACTTTAAAAATTTATTTACTAATAATTATAACCATTAAATTTGATTATTTCATTTTTTTTTGTAATTAATTGTCATATTCTTCATCTTTCATTTATTAAAATTGGTCTTAGTCAAAATAAAATTTATTTTAAGTTATTTAGTAATTCTTTAACTGCAAAAAAATAAAAAACAGTAAATCCTAATATCCTATTCCGAAACTTTTTTTATCTCTTCATTGTTATAAATTAAAGTTTCTGTAAGATTATCTCCCATGTCGAGTCATCTTCCATCTCATGTATTCGATAGAAATTATGGTGAGGATTACATGTACAAAGTTCATCTTGAAAGAAAATAGAAATCATTTAACATGTATTTTTCTTTCTTATTATTTCAAATTCAAATCTATAAATAAATATTTCAAAAATTTTTTAATTCAAAGTTATATTGTAACATTCACATTATAGGACTTTTCTTTAATTTTATTATACTATAAAAACTGTATTTTAAATATGGTTTATTAATTCTATTTAGCATCCTATACTCGATGAAGTCATAATACTGAAACACTAACACTTGAATAATTTCTATTCTTTATGATTCTTATAATCCTTAACTACTACCAACTAAGCTTCTTAATCCTTATTTTTTAAAACACTTCTTAAAATCTATTAATCTGATGCTAAAACTTCAATATTTGTATGAATAAGATTCTAAGATAAGATTAAGTATAAGCAAAGATTATATTAATAGTATATTTATATAATCTTTGGTATAAGGCACTAAATTAAATTTAATACATTATTTATGATGGGCGCTCCAGTAACTATGAAATATTTTTAATATGTAATGAAAAAAAAGCTATTTTAATATCCTTTCAAAGTGTCTATAACTAGTCTAGTTATAAAATAAAAAAATACATCAATACAATCTATTAACTAATTCAAAGAATAATGAAATAAAAATTTTGAAACATACCTCAATTAAAATGCTTGACAGTTATAATTGAAGAATACTTGAATAAATTAATTTTTCTTAATATATTTTATAACACAGCACTGGTATCCTTCAGTTTTGTTTAATATTTTTTATCCTATTGTTGCAATCCTTCTATACATTACAAAAATAGAAAAAATTGTGCGGGCCCCCGCAATTTTTTCTGGGTTTGTTTTACCTTCTTCTTGTTTTGTTGTTTTTTTCTATATACAGCGCAAATTTTTGACCTTTCGTTTTATAGAATAAATTTCACAATTTTATTCACTTATATTTTTTTCAATTTAAATATTTTATTTTTTCAAATGACCACGAATTTTTCTTTTTATTTATATATTTTCTCTTTGTACAGAATTTGCTATTAAAAGAAAATAGAAAATCCTCTCACATGAAATTTCGAAATTTTTTATTTATTTTTTTTTCTTTATTTATTTTTTTATTTGGATTTAACTCCTTTCTAAGTAAAAGTTCCAAAAAATCGAAGGTTATATTTTAAATATATATATAACAGTACTTTCTTTTCTTAAATTTTATTACTACCTATGTTTAAGGTGCGTTTAATTAAATTTTCTTTTTTTTATTTTTCATATAATTTTTTTCGCTCAGATTTTTTTTTTTTATTTTAATTTAAAAAAGAATTTGCACTTTTTTAAAGTTCAATTTTACATTTCAATTTTCTTTTGTGTGTTTTTTTTTTTTTGGGAAAAAAGAATTCCGATATTTTTTCACGACAAAAAATTAAATCCGAATTTTGAAAAAAAATTTTTTGAAAAAAAAAAAGCAAAAATTTTTTTATTTTAATGTTAAAAACTTCGCGTACAAATTAAGACTGAACAGTTATATTTTGAGGTAAATTTAAGATACCCAATAGTCAGTTTGTTGAAAGAAACGAAAAAAAAAATCTAAACGTAACCTGTGGTGCGAATTATTATTTTTTCTTTTCTTCTTGTTTTTTTTTTTTTTTTAAATTCACTCAACTTTAAGTCAAAATATTTGTGTATTTTTGTTTTCTTGTATTCTTCTGTTCAACTTTTTTTTTTTTTGCTCTTAGAAATTTTTAGTGTTTTTTTTTTTACCTTTTAACTTTGCTAATTAAGACCACTTTTTTTTTTCTTATTTATTAAATAATTTTATAATTCTTTCACTATAGCAAAACAAAAACGAGCTTTTTAAGAATAAAATTTTTGCGAAAATCCGAGTGATTAAAAAAAAAAAAAATTGCAAACGTCTATGTGGCTTGTGTCAAAAATAAAATTTCACAAAAATAAAATAACAAAATATAAAAAAAAAAATTTCTTATTATAATTCTTTTATTTTATTCTAATTCTTATTTTATATCTTTCTTTATTCTTGTTATTTTCTTTTTCTTTTATTGTATATTTTAAACCGTTTGGGCTGCCCGCCAACGCGATACTGAAAGCTGAACTATAATTGAAAATGTTATTATCAGTTTTTTTATTCTTTATTTTCTTTGCTTGTTTTTTTCTTTTTTTTTATTTTTACTGTTGTTGTCGTTTCGTTAGTTTGGTTTTTTAACTTTTTTTTTTTTTAACAATAAAAGAACTGGATTTTTAGTTTTTATGTTGTCTAAAAAAAAAAAAAAAATAAATAACTAAAAGTTTCTTTGTGAGAGTTGGAATTGGTAATGGATTGGAATGGAATATTTAATGAGAGAATTTAAAAATTGTTATATTAAAGAAAAAGAGAATTAAAGAGAATAAAAAATATTATTTTTTTTTTAATTCTGATTTTTGATTACGAAGCTAAAAAATTGAAGTTTGTTTTATTATTGTTTGTACAAATCATATGATTTAATTCGAAGTAAATATTTCGGATAACGAAAGAGCGTAGTATAAATAGATTGGTTTGGTATTAATATTGATGTAAAGTGTATATACTGCAGTATAGAGATTTGAGATGAGTTGCAAATTTAAGTTTCAATTTATACAAAATTTAATGTAAATTTAGGTGAAACTATAGCATTATTTTTACAGTTATTAAAATTTAATACAAAAAAATTAAAATAAACTTTTGATTGAAATAATTTAATCATATTAATTAATTCTCTTGTCATTATATTGTATAAGCAATTAATAAATTAAGGTGTTCATCTCATTATTTTCGTTACGAAATGAGATAGGTTCATTAAACTCAACTTAAATACTTAAAATTTGAAGAAAAGATATCTTTCCAAAATTATCATCTAATTTAAATGTAAGTTATTTATAATGTAGATATTACATATATTTTAAATAATAGTAAAATGTATAAATTCGATTATTATAAATAATATTAAATCATTTATAGCTATTTAATAAAATTCAAATTTTTTAAGCAATTTAAACTTTCAAAATTCTATTTAAGTTTCAAAACCATATTATTTCATTGGGATATATAAACTTAGCTTAAGAAAAATTAAAATATACTGGTTCTTTTTTTTCATAACACATATATAGATACATATATTAATGCATATATATCCATATTATTATATTGCATTATAAGATCATGCAAGTTTAAGTCAAGATCGCGATTATTACGAACAACAGCAAGAAAAGCAGCAGCTGGTTTATTTTCCTTTTATTGATATTTAAACCCTTAAGATTTTTTTTTTCGTTCTTTTTCCTTTCTATACCAAAATATTTGAAAGGTAAAATGCATCTACATATATACTATACTAAGTACTCTATTCACCATTTAGCATATATACATATATATATATGATTTTTTAAAAAAAAAAGAAAAACTTAAATTTTATTCTCATGAGTAAAAAAACATTTAAAGAGAGTCTTGTAATATCTTTATATTAATTGAGTACTTTGTTTTTTTTAGTTAAAATTAATGTGGATTGTGGAACGAAATACATAAATAATTTTTCAAAATAGAAAACAAAACAAAAATGAATTTAGAAAAAAAACCTTTTCTATTGTTTATCACTTATTAAATATTTTTTTAAAACTTTTAAAATTTAAACAAAAACAAAGACAATATTTAAAAAAAAAACAAATCTATTTTTACCGCTTAATTGATTGATCATCTAGTTTCTCGCTTAAGTCTTTTGATTTAATATAAAACAAAGTTTTTTTTATGCTATAAAAGTTTAAAAAAAAATAATATTTTGATTTAATCGATTAATTTTGATAACTAATAAATAATTTTAAGAAATATTTTGTTATTCTAATATTAGTATTTTATTGCTAAAAAAAATAGCGAATTATAATATTTGATTCAAGAAAATTCAGGTCAATATTTTGTTGACTGTTAATATTTTATATTTATGTCAATTTAAAAAAATATTTGATGATATTAATTTTGTGTTAAATAATAAAAAAAATTTGATGATGAAAAAAGGTGATGGAATTTTTTTTTTTTGTTTTTGTTTCTTAATTTTGATTTAAAATTAACAATATGTAATTGGAAAACCTCTACTAGCCATTTAATTAATAATTTATTTTTTAATTTACTGTATCTTCGTAATTTAATTTTTGTTATTTTGTTAAATATAGAATTTGTTATTAAGAATTTCATATTATATTTTAAAAACGAAACATGAATGATTAGTAAAATAAATGTTGTATGCATAGCAGAAAAATGATATCAATTGCAAAATAATAAGACATTTCTAGATAATTATTAAATTTTCATTTTAAGTTCATAAAATCTATTTAAGTTTTTTTTTAAACATATTTTTTTTTAAAGGTTTTTTTTTATTGCATCATGTAAGCTTTTTATTATTGCTAGAAAAATTTTACATTGTAATAAAAAAAATTTAAATTAGCATAATAAAAATTTCCAGTATGAAAAAACTTATGCGTAAATCTATCTATGTAACGTATCAAAATGATGCAAATTGATGCAACGGAAAAATATTGCATCCATTTTTCTTATTAGAAAAAAAAAAACCATAAAACTGTATAACTACAATTCTATTTAACAAGCGATTTGGCTCTCAACATTTTCTATTCACTTCCTACAAAAAAAATGTATGTTGTTTAGGTGTGTTTTTTTTTTTAAATTAATTATTTCTGTATGAGGATTTAATTATATGTTATTATTTATTAATAATTTTATTTTAAATATAATTTATAATATTGTCATAGTACCGGATACCATTTTAATTTCCATCAGGAAATCACATTCTAATGACTGAGAAAATTTCATCTTCAAATCATTCAACATCTTTGCAATTTCCGTCCTAAACTTTCAGAAATCGATATTTTTCAATTTTTTTTTTGTTATTAATCATAAATCTAATAAAAATCTTTAAAAGTTTTCTTTTTAAATATTTAAAGCATATAAAAATATTCTATTATTTTTTTAAATTAAAATTTTAATAAGCTTTAAAGTTGTTAATTAATTAATTTTAACAGTTACAAACAAAAAACAAAAATTAATTAATCCTCTTTTAACAAACTAATAAGTTAATCTAGTAAATATTTACAAAAAAAAAAACAACTTTTTGTTTAATTTCCTATTAATTTGTCTAAATTTCAACTTTTAGTTTAGGTTTCAACAAAAAAAAAAAATTGTGTCAAATTATGATAAATTCTAAAATTTGAACAACTGTTACAGTGAAAGATATGAATTTCTGATAAAAAGAAAAAGAGTAAAAAAAAATAAAATTATCTAAAAATGTCAAAAAACAGAACGTTCACTAGCAATTCATTTCTTTTTATTTTCTTAAACGTGTCTGTTAGGGATATTATTGTAATCGTGTAAAAATGAAGTATTTCAGATTTTATTTAACTTTACAAAAAAAAAAAAACCTTACGAAGAAGAAAACCTTTTTTATTCAAATCTATATTTTTATAAATCATTTCTTTGTAGCTATACGACCATAATAATGTAAATATATACGTTTATATAAAAAATATAACCTAAAATTACTTTGACTTAAGAATTTATCTTCTTCCTCTGAATCCTTTAACTCCTAATTGGACCATAGGGCGTCTACAAACTCCTTCCATCTTGTACGATCTGCAGTAATTCATTTTAGTTGAAGCCATGTTTGATTTTACGCTTGTGCTTCCGTCAAAACAATCCTTCTCGATGTTTTTCTTGGTCTACCAACTTGCTGGCTACCTTGTGAATTACATTTAAAGCATTATTTAGCAAAGAAGATGTGATTTTGTGATGTAGATGTTGTTTTACTAAGAAAAGTTTGAAGTGTATGTAAGAAATTGGTTCAAACCTATTTAAAAGTTCTAAAACCCGGAAGGAATATAGTTTTCGTACAAAAAATATTTAAGGATTATCCTAGTTTTACTTTAAGAAATTTTTAGAAGAAAAGAAATCTAATCAAGAAAATTAATTCAAAAAAATTAGTTTGTAAAGCAGAACCCAAATCCCAGAATCGTAAGAATATTTTAACAGCATAAATTTCCTTTTTACTACTACAATCTACTCTCTGTTCGAATCATTATAATCCTGTTCTATTATACTTTAACATATTCATTTTTTCAAATAATCATATTATAGAAAAAGTCAAAACGAAGATAATTCTGATTTACAATTTTTAAATATCTTTAACTGCAAAATTTTGCTTTCTGCCTTTATCATTTTTTTTCGTTTTTGTTTAAATTAATTTAATGTGGTTAGAAAACTAGAAAGAAGGTTATAAACAGATTATGTTAATTTTTTTTTTTTATTATTATTTTTTCTATTTTAGCTATCATATGATAGTGTGCATGTTTACAAAATGATTTTGACTCGTGACGAAACATTTGAAAGCCAATTAATATGCAAAAAAAAAACACACATTAAAAGCGCGATCAATAAAAAAAAAGCGACACAAAATAAAACCAATTATGCATACATATTATTATTGTGTTCTACCAATCATTATTCGTTATAAATATTAGTTAAAATTTTATTCAAAATGTGGTATTTGTGGTTTATGATTGAAAAAAAAAAAAAAAAAATTAAATTTAAATTTAAATTGATATTATTAAAATATTTATCTGCTGACTTTAAAACACGAGTTTTAAAATATATAATGTAGTGAGTATCAATTTATGTAAATAAATATTTGTTTTTAATTTTCCTTTTTTATTTTTTTAATATTTTTTTTTTTTTTTTTACAGCTACAATACCTATTTTCTGTTTTTCAATTAAATTAAATTACATGTGAGCTATTTATGGAATTATAGTTTAATAATAATAATCCGAAATATTTATAGGTGAATGTCTCAAGGTACTTTATGTATACATAAATATATATAATTATTGTATTAATAAATATATTGAATATTGTAATTATTTAATATGGTTCATAATAACATCTATCTATAGGTAATAATTAGAATTTTTTAACCAACAGAAACAAAATTTCTATAATAAAAGGATTATAGTTAGTTTTTTAGTCTAAAATTTGTTTTAAAAGTAAAGAGTGAGAAGTTTCAAAAGAATCAGAGTGAAAAATCTGAGTAAAAAATTAAGAGTGATAAAAAATCTAAAGGCTTATGTAAAGTATCAGCTATGTATAAAAAAATTTAAATCTGTACAATAATTGAATATAAGGCACTTTTTTTTTTTCTTTTGTTCCTAATGGAGGTGGGAATCTTCCAAAGACTTTCCAAGAATTTCCCCCTTGGTAGTGTCAGATTCTTACTGACTAAACTCCACCTCCCCCTTTAGCCAATATAATGGGATGAAACCCTTACCTGTGAACGCAGTATATTGGCTAGGGATAGGAAAGGATAGGAAATGGATACGGAAACATTGAATTGGGAGTGGGACTGTGAGGAAACAATGAATCCGCCTATTATTATTACCATTTTGCTAACAGTGACTAAAGCCGTCCCAACAGTTATAGTAGTAGTGTAGTAGTAGTATATATGAGGTAATTATTGATGAGGTAATGAGGTAATTATTGAAAGCAACCCCCACTGTCACTGCAGCGGCTGTTATTAATGGTAATAGTATTCTTATTAATATTATTATTATTTTACTACAGAGTCAGTGAATTACAACGTACAGCAGTATATAACAACCTTACTTGCATGATATAACCAGAGATAGCTCCACTGTAGTAGCTATTATTATTATTACTATTGTTATTATTATTATTGTTATTATTACTACTATTAATTATACGATATACATTATTACGATATAAAAATACTACATATATTTTATTTATGACCTGACCGGGGTTTAAACCCAAGGCCCTTCGATTGAAAGGTTGGCGACTTAACCACTACGCCATGAGTCAGATAGGCGTACTTAGGAATAATATTCACTGCGATATCCTTATTATGAGAGGATCAATGAATCTTAAATTAATGCTTATTGCTTATCTATATAAATTTGTAAATTATTAAGAATATTAACTACAGAAAATAGTTATACATTATCACATTATGTACAGTATTTTGTCCAATATTTAAATTTTAAACTGAAATCACTTACCTTAGGTTGGTAGGAACTGTTTTATACTAATTAAACTATTGGAAGTTTACTAAAAAGCACTGTAAATTTGTTAAGGCCACTTTCGACAGATCGAAGAGGTTATTTAAAAAGAATTTTACCAGAATTTTTTTTTTGAGCTGAGAAACCAAACAAAAAAAGAACTATTGATTCCTATTAATTTTAATCCTTTCAATTTCTGCTAAAGTTATATCTGGAAAGTCCCAACATTTTGGAAAATTTGCAGATAAGACAGTATCTCGTTAAAACCCCATTTCATAACCACCAATCTTATCTCGTTAAAAACCATCCCATTTCATAATTTCCAATCTTAAAATCAATAAATTTTCAAATAATATCTGAACTGAACTGAAAAGAGACAACCATTAGTAAAAAAAAGTTTAACTCAAAACAAAATTAATTAATATGTTTGTATGTATGTAGATACAATTGATTATGAAACAACTAGAATAAATGCAAAATTCCGGAGTCAAAATGAAGTTAAACTCTATTATTGTTGTGATCCAGCTTAAATATTAAATTTCAGGCTAAAAGAAAAAAAATCCCCATAATAATTTTTAATGCATTTCTCTGCCACATAAATGTGTACAGGAAATTACACAGCCTTCCTGTTCATACGTGGCTGTAAATGTAGTAAGGAGGAATAACTCTTACGATATGTGTAGACTTCGAACCCACACTCCCTCGCTGTTTACAGCGTATTTTATACTACGCTCTTACCCACTAGGCCACCAAGGCCCTAAATGTCAAATCGATATCAATTCAGTTTAAACTGTATGAATAAAAAAATACATTATAAACTTAACAATTAATTTTAATATTATATTAAACTTTTTTCCCGCATAATTCTTTTTTTTTTTTTGATTAATTTAAGCTTTTAAAATAATTTTTGACAAGCCTTCAATTATTACGATAATTACAGATTTTATTATTTTTTAAGCAATTTAATTCCCAAGAGAAGATTCAATTTTTCACTTCAAGTATTTTAAGTACCATACTTATATGTCGTTTATAATTTTTTGGAATTTTTAAAATATTTTTTTTTTTTGTTTGCTACAAAAATTTATAAATAATAATTTTTTTTAATTAAATTTTTAATGTACAAAATAATACAATTTATAATATTGATAAATGTATAGTACGAGTATATTAAATGTAGTTAAAATGTATTTTCATTTAATTAAATTGAATTTTAATAATGAGTCAATATGCAAATTTTCTTATTTTAATTTCAATTAATGCAATAAAAAAATATTTCTAGATTAATAAAATCAGAATTTTAATTATGCATGACTTTAAAGAAGTATTCTTGAAATTTATTTTAGAAAAGACAAGTCAAACTTGAAATGTATTTTTATGAACAACACTAAAACAAAAAAAAAAAACAAAAAACCAGCCACTAAATAAATTTTTTATTTAGTTTAATTAAATTAAATTAATTATGAAAAAAAACTTATCAATTTAATAAAAATCGAAAAAACAGTTTGATTATTTAAATTATTATTGTTCATAAATATACGATTATACTTATAGAACTTTTTTAAAAAATATTGTGCACTGTGACCTGATATACAAGCAATATATTCATATTTAAAAATAAAAATACTCAAAGAATAAAAAAAAGCTGCTAACCCAAAAAACGTAGCAAAACTCGTATATTTAACAGCTTTTTCATTTATATTTTTATAAGTTATAAATTTAAGAATGAATATTTTTTTTTATTTTTATATTTTTATTTATTTGAACTAAAAAAGCTGTTAAATATACTATACAAGCTTTGAGCTACATTTAGATTAGCGACTTTTCCAATTCAAATTCAAACACAGGTTTAAAAATAACCATTATTAGTTACTGGTTAAATTAATAATAGAGATTTAATACAAGATACTATTTTCATGCAAAAAAAAAGCCTTCTGTAACTTACTAAGTAACTTGGTTCAGAAATGTACCTTCTCATCTATCTTAGGGGGGTGAATCGTGAAAACTGGTCCCATTTTTGAAAGGTTCTAACATCCTCATACCTAATTTTTAAGTTTAAAGAGAGTATATTAAATCACTTGATTTTATCACCACTTTAATTTAGAGCCCAAATAGTAGGGCTGGGACCCACTTAACTTTCCAGCCTCAAATTATTTTAGCCTCAACTATATTGCAAGAGTAATATTTATACCAAATTTCATTCAAACCATGTAACAATTACTATATGTACTCTAGTTTAGAATATATATCAAATAATATTTGTATTCGGATGTTTTAAGGCGGACCCACTGAAACTAAGAACATGTTCATGATACATCGACATAATTTGACCACTTTTTTATGCTGTATCAAAGTTCAGCAACATTTTCATGATCCAACATTTTCATGATACATCGACATAATTTGGCAACTTTTTTATTTGCTTCCATCAATGATCGGAAAACATTTTCATGTTGCTGCAACATTTTCTAGCAACATTTTCATTTTCATAGTGCAATATTTTGGCATCAACTATATCTCAAGAATAACATTTAAACCAAATTTCATTCAAATCGTATAACAATTACTATAATAATTGTGTACTCTAGAACAGCTTTCCAAAAGTGTGGGTCGCACACGGACTAAAGGTGGGCTCCCAAAAATTTTTAAATTTACATATATAAAAAACAAATTTTAATATTAACAATAAAATAAAAGATTTGTTTATTTAATTTAATTTTTATAAAATTTTATAAAAAAAAAACATTAGATACATCCAATTTTTTCATATTTTTTTATTCTCAAGAATTTAGGCAAAAGTCTTAATAATGTTTTGACTCTTGCCATAAAAATTGTAAATTTTATTAAAAGTAAATCATCACGATCGCGTTTATTCCAAAAACTCTGCGAAGCTATGGTAGGTTTACATGAATGTGTCCTTCTGCACATAGAAGTTCACTGGTTGTCAAGAAGCTAAATTTCGCCTCAAATTAACAAATATCAAAATTGATATCAAAGATGTTATTAACAAAAATAGAAAACAAGCACATTCTTCTCATAGATCACACTCTGCTTCAATAAAATAAATACATATATTGAAAACACATTACAATTGTTATTAATATGAATCTGTTAAAATAAAAATGGTATATTTAAAAATTATCTATTTTCTACATTTTTATTCTTATTGTCTTTCACCCAGGTGGGTCGCGAAATTTATTAGTTTAAATAGTGAGTCCCGGATCGTAAGAGTCTGGGAACCCCTGCTCTAGAACATATCAAATAATATTCGTATTCGTATATTTTAAGGCGAACCCACTGAAGCTACAGACTTGAAATTTTGTCTCCTGATGCAGGAACATAAAAATAACCAAATTTGATTGAAATCGGAAACTTTTTTTTTCTGTCTGACCACGTGCTTTTTTAAAACAAATCGTATTTTATTCGAACGGAATAAAATGAGGGGATTCGAACGGAATATTATGAGGGGATTTCAGTTTCCGACCTCAATATTTTTTGCAGAAGTCCTAATCACAATACTAATTTCTATATCAAATTTCAATCTAATTGGATAAGAATTACATGAGTTATGCTGATAGCAAGTTTGACAAGGACACGACCACGGTCGCGGAGTTTTAAAAAAAAATATTTTTTGGACAGCCTTAAAAACGTTCAGAAAATGAAATTCAGTGCAATCTATATATTTTTTCGAAAACCCATCACAACACTCATAACTCGTATTTATACTACGAGTAAATGGTTGAAGAATTTAACTCAGTTTAGGAGCTGTACTCATGTAAACTCACCATGATTAACCTGAAATAACTCGCATGTAGTGATTGCGCAACGCACATTCCACTAATCCATAATCGTATCTGACGCTGGGTCACTGATTTGTTTTTTTATAGATATCTTGTAACAGAGGTGAACAGCTGTTCTAAAGAAATAAAATAATTAATGAAAAATCATTAACGCAAAAATTATTTCACAAAGAAACAACAAGAAGTGCGAGTGATGGCCATCCTTATTATACATAGATGTTTTTAAAGACATTTTAGACAATAATTAACTTTTAATAATTTATAAATAACCTTCGTTTTTTTTGTAAATACATTTAAATCGACTTTCTCTATTTAGTATTTTTTTATTTTGTCTTGTTATAATGTTTTCTTTTTTTAAACTTTTTAATTTAATGTTTTTACTTTTTCCCGTCTACATTATAATTTTATTACCTAAAGAATATAATATTAAATAGATTTAAAAAGAAGAAATCAATCAAGTAAACACAATTAGCACAGACAAGGTACTGTTTTGATATCATTCCCTCATATTTTCAGTTGTCAACTGTGTTTTCAGAAATAAAATAGTTTTGCAATTTTATTTTTTGTTAACTGGTTTATATCTAGATAGAAAAGATAGCAAATTGCTAAATGTTCTGGCAGACTCTAGTTAGACCAAAAATTCGCAAAGTAAATGATAGAGAGTTTACTCCATCAATTCCTCTTTGCAGCTTCTTCAATGTATTTTATAAAGAATATCCATTCTGGGTGCATAGATTCCTATCGGCCAGTGACTCGTAATTATTGCCTCTAGCAGTGTTTACACGAGTGTAGGATAGGTGTTCTTTTGTTCGTTTTTTTTTCAAAATCTGTGTCAAACGTCACATCAAATCTGTGGAAAAAGTCACATCTTTCTTGGGAAATATCTTTCTTATAGAAAATAGCTTAGACTATACCACCTATATTTTGCAGTTATTAGAAACTATAAATAATTATAACATAGTTTATACTACTTTAAATTCAAAAGAACTTTATGAAATTACTATTTTTTTGAGACATTGCACATTCAAAAAGAATTCAAATATTTAAAAAAATTAAACCCTTATTAATTCTACAAAATTTTTTATACGATATTTAACATTTTTTCTTTGTACACTCTAAAAATGGTATTTTTTGGATCAAAGCCTTTTCCAAATTATTTTCAAAAGAATTAAAAAGAAATTTTTAAATCTCTAATTGGTATTTGAAAAAATTTTCTTATCTAAATGTACATGTATTTCTCTTAAACAAGCAGTACCTACATTATAGAACTAAAGAATATAATGTATAACGATATTGTTTGGTCATACATAAGAGATGTGTTTTTTAATCATCTAACGTCTTACATACTTATAGAGAACTATGCGCTTGTTTCATTTCTCTGTAGTGTGTTGCGTTGACACTAAACTCCTCGCGAAAAACCTAAAAAGAAAGTAAATTTAATTCGAAAAAATCTATGCATTGTAACTAACAGTTTTTCTTTTTCTTCTAATAATATGTTATCCTCCTGATAATCAAAACATTGTAATATATTTCATCTATATACATAATATATATTTATTTTAAATTAGAATCAATGATTTTCCAATTATTTCCATAATTCAAACTAAATTCCAATAAATTATAATTCAATTAGTTTTAATATTTATTTTCATTTTACTTTATCGGGAAATATGAAAATAAATTTCAATTTGTACCATTTATGTGAATATTACAAATTATCATATATTTATACTGATAGAAATTGAAAATTTTAATTTTCTTATTAAAAACTTTATAAAGATTTTCCATGCAATTATTTTAAGAAAATTTTTTTTTTGTTTTTTTTTATATTTTACCACATTTCATCATATAATTATTATTATTGTTGTTACCGTTAAGATTAGACTATAATATTAAAAAAAAAATTTACAAGAAAAACAGAAAAGAAAGAATGCTCCACATACATACTATAAAAGAGAAATTATTATCTGTACATACATATATGTAAGTATATAGTTTTTAATATAATACTTTAACTAAAAATTCTCTGTAATCATAAAAATTACCTTTTAAGATATTATTTTACAAATTTGAAAACAGAAATCGCGTTTAAATTAGTTTTTTTATGATATCTAATACTTATTTCAATTCCAGAATTACAATTTTTTTTTTTTTTTTTTCACAATAATCTAAAATAAGTACGCGTATATATGATATACAAAATTGTATGTACTCGTTCCGGCCATCTAATTTCTTATTATTTATGGTAGCTTACATACAATATAACATATTATGTACAATACAAATCATAAATGTAAAAAGATCAGTTTAATAAGAAATAAATATATATATGTATGTATGTATCAATGTATTAAGTAAATTAATAATCTGTTATTATGACTACAGTAGTTAAATTATTTAGTATTAAAAGAGAATATATCTAGCATGTTGGATATAAAATACTGACATCTCTTTCGAGAAAACAACTATAGAATTTCAAGATAAAAATGAAATTTTCTCAACTAACATAACAATATATAATTAGCAACTCTTAAAAACTCTCCAAACTCTTCCAAACATATGCCAATTATATGCCAATAAACATATGCCAATAATTTTTCAAACATATGCCAATGAAAATTTTGGAAACCCTGTAATACATTTGAATTATTCAAAAAAAAAATTTAATTTTTTACTAAACTAAAGAAAAAAAACGTTTATTGAAATAATAAGGTTTTAACAAATAAGATTAAATTAAGATAAAAGTATGTTCCCCAAAAAAACCTTTTCATAGTTAAATCGTTTTTCGAATTCCTTTATACATTCTTTTCTAAAATTATTTCAGTCAAGTTTCCCGAAAACCAGAAACATTTATTTCCAAAAATCAAAATATTAACAAACTAATGTTTTGAACAGATTCGATTTTCTCTATATCCATAAGATCATCAAAGTAAAATCCAAATTTTCGAACATAGATCAATTATAGATTAATTAGCAGCGTATATAGATATTTTAGACCAATAAGCAGGACTCTATTTTTTTTTTTTTTCTTTTTTCCTAAGGGAGGTGGGAATCTTCCAAAGGCACCAAGAATTTCCTCCTTGGTAGTGTCAGATTCTTACTGACTAAATCCACCTCCTCATTTAGCCAATATAATGGGATGAAACCCTTACCTGCGAACGCAGTATATTGGCTACAGAGTAGGGATAGGAAATGGATACGGAAACATTGAATTGGGAGTGGGGGGCTGTAAGGAAACAATGAATCCGCCTATTATTATTACTATTTTTGCTAACAGTCTCTGATCATACTTTATCTGATTATACTTTAAGTAATTCGCATTGTTTTCCTAATTCCTAGAATCAAAAAAATTAAAACAACATTTCAAATATTTCAAAAAAAAAAATTTAAATTGACGAATAGGCAAATAAATTTAAACTTTAATAAAAATTTATTTGAAATACAATCTAAAAACAAAAAAAAAAACAGTTTAATTTCATTATTATTTTCCTGGAGTAAAAGTTAACAATGATTGTAAACTTATGAAATTGTTGGAAAAATTCCGGAAAATATAAAAAAAACAAAAAAAAAAAAACTATTAGAAAATTTCACTTTTAAAAATTAAAAGAGTAAAAAAAAACAGTAAATTGGATCTTTAACTGTAAATATCAAATATAAAGTATTCATCTATTATATTTCTTTTTTATGGCATTCGGTTTTAAATTGAATCTTGATTTAAGAGCAGACAGTAACAAAAAACCATTATCTTTACAATTTTGATGAAATATACGGAATTAATTTAATTTTCTATATGATTCTCATATATGTATGAATGACGGAGCAAAAACAAAAACAAAATAAAAAAAAAAAAAAATATTATTATGATTTTATCGCATGATACAATTTTTAAAATGACCAAAGCATAATATATGTATCATGATAGTTTAATGACTAATTAATTTGATTCATATCACATTTCAAAATAAAAAAAAAATACTCACAATAAAATAAATGTTAAAAAGTGAAAAAAAAACTCGCGATTACAAAATTTGAGAAATATTTTTTTTTACTTTTACTTAATATTTAAGAATATCTTATTTCTTGAAAATTTTAATTTCATAGAAAGTATAATACAATATGCATATGGAAGAAAAAAAATTAATAATAATTTAGTTAAGAGGCATTTTTTTAATTGAAAATCAAATGTAGAACTTTCCCCATATGTACATGTTGACTGCACAGTACATAAGAACAATGTATTTGTTATTTATTTTTTTTTTTTTTTAAATGCATTTCTCTGCCACATAAATGTGGACAGGAAATTGCACAACCTTTCCTGTACAGGCGTGGCTGTAAGTGTCGTAAGGGGGAATAACTTTTACGACGTGTATTGGATTACCCACTTACCCACTAGGCCACCGAGGCCCCTTGATATTTATTTGTACTAATAGAAACCAAAATTTCCGTTAAATTAGTCTGAAATTATTCTTTAAATTTGCTTTTTGTTATATTATGTGGTATCTTTTTAGTAGAAATCACTGTATTGGATTTAGTCTTGCAATGAAAATTCTGACTTAAGAATAAGAAGTTACTAAAAGTGATTGTTTATTTTAAGTATAAATCTATTTTTTTTTACGAAGGTTTGTACAAATACGCCAAAAGTCATGGAATTGCATGTTGTATGAGGTTTGGGAAATTTAAGATTGCGACGAATATAAGGTAAAATAAATTCATTGTATTTGATATTAATTATCCTGAACGTAGTGATTTTTTAGATAATTGTAGAGCTGATGAACTTACTAGAAGCAGCACAAAACTTCAAATTCCTCGAGGAAAAGATAATATCGAGGTTCCTATTAAAACCTGTATAAATATTGATTTCAATAACAAACCAATATATTCAGCAACCTTTCTATTAATATTTGCGATATGGCAAATGTTAGTATTTAAATATGGCCAAAGTTAGCGATATGGCCAATGTCAGATCTCTCTGTTAGATCTTAAACAACTAACTAAACTGTTTTTTTTTGTTTGTTGGACTAAACTGTTGGTTCGCTTAATCATCGCAATATCGGTATTGTAATAGAGTGTTTATGGGACACTGTCCGATCGGCAGATATGTCAGAAATATTAATATTCGACTCTTACTCTAAGAAGAAGGAAGTTGGGACGAAATTCTGTTTAAATAATCTTTTAAATTTGTAGGAGATGGACTTAATCAATTTACAGCGCTTTGTAATAAGGTCCCAATAGTTTAATTAGAAGAAAAAACTGATCCAGAGTATTACAACGGGCCTAAACTAGCCTAAATGTGCATCTGTAGCCACTTTGCGCATACCTTTATTTACCCAGCTCAATTATTGTTATAATTAAATATTAATGTTCTTTACAGTAATAAATTAATAATTTAATCTTTATTAATTTTATATAGTCTCTCTGAAAATCATAAAAAAAACAATTGGTATTCTAATTTTCTTTAAAATTGCAATCAATTTTTTATTACTTCATTCAATTTTTATAACTTAATAGCTAACAAATATGTACCTAAATAACTCTTAAATGTCATAAATATTAATTCTTTGTCATAAATACATGAAATAAATAAAATTCTTATAAATTTAGTCAAATTAATGGCAACCCACCCTATCAGACACTTGACCTATGCATAAATATTTAGTAAATTACAAAATTATTCATTTATTTTATACCACTTTAAAATAGTTAACTATAATACATAATTCTATTATATTAGTTAACCTGTTATGATATATAAATAGTATTTGTTTAATAAACAATCATTTCAAATGTTATAAGACAATTACTTTTATTTTTATTACATATGTGACATAATTGCATAACTAAAAGTTTTATTGATTGTCTAGTAATAAATATTTATTTCTATTGTAATTAATAAATAATTCTTAATAAATTTTAAAATTTTATTGGGTATATATATCAAAACTTTATTCAAAATAAGTTATGACTATACCATACACCATTAACATTTTCTTTTGTTTTTAATTCCAAGTCTAATAAATTAATTGAAACGAGGAAGATTGTATAGTTTATTGCGTCAACTCTAGATACGAATATAAGTTATGCTGTTAACATAAAATTTAATCATCTTTCATTTTGCAGTTGAATAACAACCACCCGAACCTGCAACTGCTCTAGACTAACCAAATTTAGCAGGAGTCGTTGACATAAAACTGAACTTTTTTTGACTAAATTTTAAATACTCAACTTGAGACATTGAGTTATGATTATTTATATAAATACAATAAGTTGCATCGTAGCTATTCGAACTTAATACTTACTCTAGACCAAAAAAAAAAGAAGACGTTTTTCAGAAGACGTTGGCATAAGACTTAATTTCTTTCCACAAAATTTATAATATCTAGCTTCAATAGACATTGAGTTATTTTCATATAAAAAACAGAAGTTGTATGGCAGCTCCTTGAACCCGCTGGGCGAAATAGCTCAAATTATCTTGATACATTCTTTTAAATAAAAATACTCTGTATTTTCTAAATGCAAACTAAAATTGAAGGTTCAGACAGAATGTACGTATAATCGTAAATAATCCAAAATAAATTGAAGAATTGATTGAATAATTTATATGCATATCAATCTAAAAATATGTTTTGAATAAAAAATTCACTTAACCTCCTACAATTTTTAATATGAAGCTAAATAAACTTTACTAAAAACGTGAAATTTATTCGATTACGGTCAATTTTTAAACTCAAAACAAATTTAATTACAGAAAAAACAAAACTAGAACAAAAATACTTTTTTTTTGTTGTTTTCGTTGCAATTAATTCTTTATAACAAATAATAATAATAATTTTAAGTTCTTAAACCTACTCAAATTAATTTTCCAAAAGACAAAGAAATAATAACAATAATAAATAAAAAAAAAAAAACAAAAGCAAATGGAAAAAAAATTGAAATATATTTTTTTTTATTTTAATTATCTAATTATACCAAAACAATCTAGTAGCTCAAAAGATTTGACACCATCAAATCTAACTGTAACTATATCTAAAAACCACAATAACTTAAATTAAATTCATTAATTTTATTTTTTGTTTTGATTTTTTGTTTTCTTTAACCCCAACAACTCCTCCAATATCTCTTTTTATTAATATTTTTAACTACTTTTTTTTTTTTTTTACTCAATCATTAACATTAATTAATACCTATTAACGGTATTACTAATACCATATCTAAAGATAAATTTTCTTGTGTTATGTTTTTTTTTTTTTGTGTTTTGGAATATAAAATTCTATTTTTTATAATTTTTTTTTTTTTATGTATAAATTATTGGTTGTTCTTCTCATACAATGACAATACCAAAATAGTTAACAAAACAACATACACAACACAACAATAGCAAAAATATTAAACCTATCAAAAATTAAGATAATTTATGACTTTATTTTTTACCGCACGAATTATTTCCACCTTTTTAATACCAACTCAAAACTAACCAAAATTGAGAAAATTTTAAAATAAAACTTAAACTATCTCTTACTTGCTGCTATACGAATCCATTTACTTAGTTTCGCGCTTTTTAATATTCGATTACTAACTTATTATAATAATCGATCGCACTCTAAATTTATTATAAAATGCACTCCTCCAGACTCTGAGATATTGCTGTAAACAAAACAAAAAAAAAAAACAAAAATCAAAAGAAAAAGAAAATCAAATCAAATTAAAAGAAAAAAAAAGTCTTAAGATACTATATACTATACTTATGCCCAAAAAGAAAAAAAAAAAAGAAAAAGCCATTTTTTTTATACATATTAAATCTTTACTAAGCGACTGAAAAAAAAAACAAAAAAGAAACAAAACAACAAAAATGTTTACTGAAAAACTTAAACAAAAAAAACAATATTTCATGAGGCCAGGCATACTTCGATCTGAACTTTAAGATGGCATTGCATTGCTATTAAAGATTAAAAGTCATTCAAAACTAAAAATAAAAAATGAAAAAAAAAAAAAAAAACACAGAATAATTTTAGGTTACACGATATTCAAATGGTGATCTCACAATTTACAAAAAAAAAAAAAAAAGAACAACAAACGCAAAAATAAATTAATAATAAACAAAAAAGAACAAAACTGCTCGCAATTAGACGGTCTGTATAACGGTTTGTATTTTAAAAACTATTTTAGCACGTGCCATAATAAATTTTCTTGCAATTTTTCAATTTTGGAAAAAAAAATACAAAAAAAAAAAAAAAAGACTGGCAGCAAGCAACAGCGACATACAATCTATTATTAATATAACAAAAATTACTACAAAAAATTAACAATAGAATATAGTTAACAATAATAGATGTCGCTTTTTAATATATGTGCATATGTATGTACATACATCATATACATGTAAATTGGTAGTCAACTATACAATAATAATTTAAAACAAAAAAAAAACCAAAAATTGATTACTTTACTAGTCAAGCGACTACTCAAATGGAATTAATGTAAAACATAAAACATAACATAATATAAATATATGTATATAATAATTCTTATTATTTTGTTAAAATAATATTGTTATTTAATAAAAAAAAAGAAAAATTGTGCAAATTATTGTAATAAAAATGAAAATGGCAATCATTATAATAATCGATGACGTAATATATATATATAACCAAATCATATAACCAAATCATATAACCTATATCATATATGTATGTACTCCAAATAGATATTCGATATCTAAAACTAAAACCCCGAAAATCTTTCAGATTTGTTTTTCAGTTTTCTTATTTAATTTATTTATGATCCAATTATTTTAATTGCTAATTTTGCTTTAGTTCCATATGGTTCTCGAACGTTGACTATCATGTCAGTAATCATATTTTTTGTCCAGCGCTACTTTAAATAATGATTTTGGTAAAATAATGTTCTTGAATTATTTTGACGTTTTTTCTTGTTCTTATTTTGGTCTCGCAATTGGAATATAGAAGGCTATGTTTTTTTGAAACCTATTGAACTAGAGTAGAACATTATATTTTTCTGGAACTTATAGGCAAAACTAGGCAGAACGCTATATTTATTTGAACTATGATTATATTAGTTTTAGGAACCCTAAAACAAGTCAAAATTAATTATAGTATTTATTCATCAATATTTGATTCATACTGGTGAGGCGAAGTATTAAGATCGAAAATGAATTTAAGGGGCTAATATTTAACTATTAAAACATTCGATATAAACAAAGATGAGTATCAAAATGTTTACATCAGAGCTTTATTTATTTAAGAGTTGTGTTTTGCTTTTGCAGAAAGAAAAACCGTCATCTTATTAAAACTTATATATTTCTTTAATAACTGCAGTACTGATATATTAATTTAACACTGCAAGTTGCAACTCATATTTGAATATTAATTCACTTTACCTACATACATATAAATTGCATACACTAATAATAATTATTAAATTTTAAATAATTTTCATATGAATACTTTTGCAATTGTATAATTATTGTCTAGCCATAATTAATTCAAAAAAAAAAACACTATTGACAACTATTGACAATATAAAATAAATGACATTATAATAATTTAAAAAAAAAAATACATAAAAATAAAGAAAATGTAAGGAGTTAAAATAAGAGCTGCAAACCGTACCCGAACCCGAACTCAAAACCGCTCCGGAACAAACATTTTGACGAACCAGAATCCGAACCTGAACCCAGTAAAAAATTTGCATTTGGTTCAGGTTCACCATTTCATTCGCAATCAAATTCAACAATGTTTTTTTATTTTAAACTGAGAATAAAAAAAATATAAAACAAAATAGTAAAATACTTACATAGCCACATATTTGCGTACTGTGTAAGAACACGTATTATGCTTAGCAATTTAAATATGTTTGTACCTAGTAATATATCTACTAGAAATATATGTAAGTAAGTAAATACAACTACAAAAATTATTTAGAGAGATAATATTCTACTTGTATATCTAAATGTGTATTGCTTTTAGTATAGCTAGTCATAGTTTACATATTCCATTCCAAATAGAAAGAAATAAGTAAGTAAGTAAGTTTCTTCAAGAATTTTTTTCTCTATTTCTAATTTCTATGCCTACTATGCACTTGCAAATAAAATAAAACAAAAAGTAATACATACTACATACATACCGAACTCGGACCGAACCCACTCAAATTTTCCAGTTCGAACCCGAACCTGAACCCGATTTTTTGTGGGTTTACAGCCCTGGTTAAAATGATTTTTCGTTATATAGAAAAATTTAATTTGCAAGCTGTATACTTTTATAGTACATATTATGTACAAATGGTAAAAGTACTGATGAATACAGTGGTAATTGGTTGATTAAAAGTACAAATGTCATTTACTACTGTTACTTTTGTTGTTATTGTTGTTGTTACTGTTGTTGTTAATATTGTTGTTACAGTTACTTTTTATAATATATGTAGTTTATAATGTGTGAATTGTATATAGTATTATTGAATACAATTTCTGTATTATTTATATGTTATATACTGATGATTGTAATATGGATGTTCAAAATTTCGAGTCAGCAAAAAATAAAATTATTATTTTTCTTTTTTTTTTTGAGTTTTGTTTCAAAAAACAAACCGAGGTAAAAGAAAAAGATTTTTTTAATTTTTTTTTTTTTTTGTTATGTTCAGTAAATATGGAAAGTCACACCTACGACAAAATATTGTCTGGCGGAACTATATTAAAAATAGCATGGTAATAAAAAATTCTAAATTACTTTTTTCTTTAATTTTTTTTTTAATTTTTTTTTTATTTATTTCTAAAGAATTAACAGTAAAATCTAAAAATGTTGAAAAAATTTTGAATTATTTTAATAAATTAATTAAATAAAGTTAAATATATTTTTAATTTTACTAATGGCATTGTGTTAAATAACCGGCTTCTAATCGTAAAGTTTAAGGTCCAAGCATCTTTTAAATCATATCCATATTATTAGTATTTTTCTTTTTAAGTATAAACCCAAATAACAGGTTGTGACATTTTGTGTTTTATGGACAACAAAAAAAAAACACGGTTTGAGCTGGAGGAAAGGTGGAAGGATGGGTACAAATTTGGGGCGGAGGAACTAAAAGAAGTTTCGAGGTGTTGATTGGAATAATTAATTTCTTTTGAATTAATAATTTATAACGTAATAGTTAAAAAACTAAATAAAATAAATAAATCTTGTATAAGATAATAGATGGCGCACAAATATATTTTTTGTGTTTCATAATCTTGTACAAGAAATTGGTACAGACAAAGAAATTGGTACAGGCAGTTTAAATCTCCCTTTTTCAAACAAATCTACGAGTTCAAGCGTAATTTTAGTTTGAAAAAATAAGATTTAAGTTCAAGCTCAGTTTTATGCATTCGGCCCAATGTCTTTGCCGAATAATAAGCAACTTAGCGTATGCTAAGATAGAAACGTAAGAAGAAAAACAATATCGTTCTAAAGTATTTTTGAACAAAATTTCGTAGAAGAAGCAATCTGAAATGTTCTTCTAGTTATATCTTATATTCACTTTTTAACTTAAAAAATTAACTTTGATTATAGAAAACAGTTAAAAATAAGGGTGAGCGATTTTTGTCCTTTTTATTTCTTTCGTCCATTTTTGGATATTTAATTTGACGGTTGGAAATTAATATGAAGAAATATGGCTTAAAATTTTGTAAGTAAAATCAACACTAATTTATAATAAATTCTTCAAAATTCTTCAGAAATAAATAATAACTCCCATATGCAGTTCAAAAAACAGGTAACAAATTTAAAATATATTTTACATTTTAATTTTTATTTGTTCAAATTATTTAATGCTTACTGTTATATAATGATAATGCGTGTAAAATTCCATGTAATAAATAAAATTATAAAAAAATAAAATTATGTTTTTTCTTTTTTGTTCTTAATTTAAGAAAAAAAAAAACAGAAATAGCATTTCATTTTTTCTCTTCTTATGTTTTCTTTTTTCTTGTTCTTTTATTCTGTTATTTTGCTTTTATTTATGATCGTGTTAAACCACAGTTGTTAATGCACCAAAAGAAAAGAGTTTTTATTTCTTTGTAACTGGCAACAATCTTTTTTCTTTTTGACAAGGTCTATAATAAGGAAAATTAAAAAAGCAACAACAACAACAACAAAAAAAAAATTAAAACATTATTTTCCCCTGTGGCTGTTACGATGTAAATTGAGACGACAATCGCAGTTATGTGCGGTTTTAACACCCGCTACGATTTTGTTTAACAATGATCACAAGAAAAAACTTGCCAATACGAAACCATATTATATCTAAAAAAAAAAAAAAACCAAAAACAATAATAATAACAATAATAAAAATTAATATTAAAAAAAAAAATTATAAATTGAAATTAAATTGAATGAAACGTGAATTATTTTATTCGTTGTATGTACGAGTTACTTATACATTTATTACAGAAAAAAAGTACAGAAATTTTATAGTCTTTTTTTTTTTAATATTATTATAATATTTTTAACAGATATTTTTCTTGTCATAAATATTAAATTCTTTATGGTTATTACAATTCAGAAAAAAAGAATAAAAATAAAATAAAAAGAAAAATTAAAAATTAATTCAATTTTGATCGTTTACATAATAACAGTATTAAAATTTAATTAATATTTAATTTACTTATACTGAAAATACTCCAATTCTACAAGTATTTCTACAGGAATTATTTAGGTAGAAGATCCATATTAAATATTCCAACCACCTTTTGACAGTTAAAATCTGTTCATGTTGCTTTTGTTTAGAGTCGCCAATTAAGAGTAAGGCGCGATTTTGGACTTTGACGAGGTAACTCAAAGAAGTTTGGGTTGGCGCCAGCCTATATATGTAATTTAAACTCAAATGTAAGTTTTATAAACATTTCACAGATCTCTTGGTGTGTTTTACAAAGTGTGTTTAACAACAGTTAAGAAACGCCAAATATTTCGCAGCATTCTTATTAAAATATGCTTATTCCACAGTATCTTTTGATTTAGTTGTATCCCTAAAATATATATAATTATAATTTCTCCTTGTAATCGCAGAATTGGTTCGAACTGACTTCATTTGTAAGAAATCAGTAATAATTTTCATTGCTTCAAAATACCCTCTAAGTATGCAATTTAATTAAAAAAAAAAAAAAATATTTTTATATTTCAGAATTTTTCAGTAATTCAATTTAGGGGCTTCGGTAGCCTAGTGGGTAGGCGTGTGGCGTATTAACCGAAGGAGTGTGGGTTCGATCGCTGCACAGGTCGTAAGTGTTTTTTTCTTTACGACCCCCTTACAACCAAATATAATGTAAATATATAGTATATAATATAAACAAAATAAATAATATTAGTATATAATTTAATAATAGTATAAAAAAAACTTATAATGGCCTTAGTAGCCGATGGTTCAATAATATTGCATTACATTTATGTATGTAATATTAATACAAATTAATAAATACCAATTATTTTGTAGTTCAGAATTTGTGCTACGAAATGAAATTTGAAACCAAATTTTTTCTTAAAATACAATAAATAATTAAATCCATTCAATATCAAATGCAACAAAAGTTTAATGATCAATAGACAATCAAATATTTTCGAAAAGAGCAGACAGTTACAACATACATTAGGATTGATTTTCTTTTTTAAAGCACATTTAAAATAAATACAAAAAAAAAAAAAACAAATACGGAAAATTTTAGGCGAAAAAAACATATAACAAAAAATGCGCACTTATAATATGAAAATTCGGTAAATTCAAGTATGCCAAATTGGATTATGGTTTAAAAATAATTTTATATCTTTTGTTGACGTCAATTGTTGCATTATTATAGTTATTGTTATTTTTCTTGTTGGTAATGTTCCTGCTGCTGTTATTATTATTGCTATTGTTCAAAATTAGAGTGAAATTTAAGAATAAAGGAAGAATTTTTTAAATATATTATATATTATGGTACATATATGGTATACGAGTATTATTTAAAAACGACACAAATCAATTTAATGAAGCGGTTTGTTCGCTTTGTTGTTCATTCTAGTACATACTTTTGTATATATATATACATAATTTTAATTTTCTTGAAATGCACTCATATGTATACACATTCGTTTGTTAAAAAATTATTTTACTCATGACAATTTTTTTTCTTTTTTTTTATTATTTTAAGGATTGTTTTTTTTTTTTTTTTAAACCATAATTAAATTAATTTAGTTATGGTTTTCCTTCTTTTGTATTTTGTTTTAAATTTACCTATCTCAGATTTAAATTTTTTTTAAAAGGAAAGGCATTTCATAAGTAATATATAAAAATTTTAAAATAAATATGGAGTTTTAATATATTCATGTACTTTCCTTATATTAACTTTTTTTTTTATAATTACGTTTGAGTAATAAAAAAAAAAAAGCGTTTTTTTATTTAAGGAAATTGAAATCAATTTTATTATCGCAAAAATAAGGTCATGTAAGACAATGGTTATGGTAAATTATTACAGTTATTAATTTTTTTTTTTTTTTTCTACTTAAAATTTTATTTTATATATCTGTAAAGGATTTAATTTTTGATGTTTCTTTTTTTTTTAGGAAAATATGACTGAACTTTGAAATATCATAATAAAAATAAATTAGTTTTATCATATATCAATATCATAATAAAAATAAATAATTTTAGTTTTAAATATTGAACCGATACGTTTTTTAAATATTTTTTTAATTTTCTTTTTTTGCTTGAATGTAGGATTTGCAAAAGAGATTAAGTTCTGGTTATATACGATAATTTTTAATGAGTGAATATGTATTATTTTATAAACATAAAAGTTATTGTCTTTAGGTAATATAATTTGTATAATTAGTTTAATATTTTACTTTGGTTTGCCAATTTTGATTTACCAATTTGGCTTAAACATAATACTACAAAAAATTTAAAAATATATACGACTCACAAGAATAAATTTAAATGTTTTAAAATACATATACATATATGTTATACATATATAAAAGTCCATAGAGAATAATATAATATTTTATGGCAAAAAACATGTTCTTTCTTTTTGTTTAAACCTAATGTGTTTACTGCATAATTATTTATTGAGTTTTTTTTTACTATGTTTTTAAGCGTATTCATAAAACATTTATTTTTATGGAAATGAAAAATGGAATTTGTATCATATATATATCTTATATATATATATATATTTATAGATTTTTAAATTTTTAAAACTACGCGCCAATACGACTTTTAATTAATATTTTACTTAATGATGTAAGCATAAAACCTTTCATTTATTTCCAATTCTCATATATGAAATGGCGCACCTCAAATTTATTTGAATTAATTCGAAGTCCATTCAAAGTCCATACGGTCCCTTACGCCTAATTGTAATAGTAACGCTAACTTCTCTCAACATTCATCTAAATATTGGAGCAATTTTACTTTTCTATAAAAATTTTGTAAATAACAACACTTACTCTACTGAGGGAAAATCAATAATGCATCCCGTCAAACTTTTCCGCTGTACCACAAGAGAGACAGTAAATGTTATTTCTACACTGTGAAAATGCCTAAAAAGGGGAAATTGCTAAGGTATTTAACATGCTTCCACGCTATATGTTTTGTTCTGTTAATAATGTTTCATCCTATACAATTTGCAACTATTCAAAAGAGCTTTTTCAGCTTTATTTCTAATTTATACTCCAATCCTTAATATCCTATATTTTCTTCCCGTTTACCCTCTTCCATTTATCTAAACCTATATTAATATTAGTATAAAGGAATCCGTTCCTAGTATTTAGTTACCATATATATGTTATCGTAAAAATTTTTCATTAATTTCAAATATAATTTTAAAAAACTTGATCTTCTCTATAGTACCTATTATGATTTCTCTCGTAAAAAATTTAATTAGCGATATAATTTTATACTTTTTCTTACCCTTATCAACCCTTTGCTTTATCCTTTTTTAATAAAAAAAAAAGATTTCATGTTATTCGTAAAGATACAAATTTCTTAAAACCTTATTATAAAATAATAATATATATATATATTCCATCCTTAAATTTAATTATTGACTTGTCTTAAATATATACATACAAAAGAACAACTCCTTACCATAAATAACAAAAAAAAAAAACCATTTTACCCATAATGACAGTTAAATATGCACAAAAAAAAAAATCTTAAACCATAATCAGTCTAGAAAAGAATAGGAAAAAATGGTATTTCTTTTATTTCAAAATCAAAAAAAAAAAAACTAAACCACATATCCAATAATTAATTCTATATATGAACTATAGTCGTCTAGTCAACTAAACATTCATTATAAAGTCAATCAATCTAGTCTATTTTCCTTTAATTTTTTTGTATTTAATATATATAAGTATTGTTAAGTCTAAAATTGAAATGTTCATAGTAAAAAAAAAAAAAAAATGGAATATGAAAGAAAAAAAAAATTACAATGTATTTATACTTTTAAATTGTGATAAAATATAATAAAGGGAAAAATATAAACAAATAAAATCAAAGCTCCTTAATGGTTTTAGAAGCACCTACCTATTAAGGTGATATAATTCCTTTTTATTAAATGTAACTAAAAAAGGCTTATAATATATAATTTAAAACAAATGCTTTTTTAAAAGTGATATAAAAATGTGCATTAATGTTTTTGGTTGATTTGTTTTGTCTGTCTAACTTTTATAATCTGATTTATTTTGTTATATGACTTTTATGTATCTACATTTATATAACATTAAATCGTTTTAATAACAGATGTAATATTTAAATTTAACAGAGTTGATCTTCAATAATTTAATCCTAACAAAAATAAAAAAGAACCTTAAAAAGGACATAAACTTATTCGATCATTTTCATAATTAACTTAAGTATATATAGACTTTATATTAAGGTATTGATAACCTGCGAAAATTCAAATATCCCTCTATTTGTCTTAAGCCAAACATTTTTGATGCTCAACTCTCAATTTTTAGATTTGATACATAAAAATCTCTATATAAATAAAAACCGTTTAATTTCGGTTGGAGTCGTTTTTTAAGTCAACTCAGCCTACAATAAATTTCTTCTTTTTTTTTTGTAACAAAAGATATTTTGTTGTCAACTTTTTACTGCAAGGCAGAATTCACTTTTGATTTCCTTTTCTACTCCTATTTTATCTTTTGGTATTGAAAAATGAATTTTTTTTTTTTAAACAAAAAAAATGATAAAAATTGAATTGTATTATATGTTAGTAATTTATAATCAAGGTTAAATGAGGACAACAACGATTCAAAACGATGATGATGGATCTTAAATGTTCCTTTGTTTACAAAAAAGAAAAAAAACAAAATTGTTTTTTTTCTATCTTAATTTTATTTTATTTTGTTGCTATTCTTCAAATATTTTAAACTTGTTTAGACCCATTTTTTTTTTTTTGTTTTTTGTAAGAAAAGAAAAGAATTTTAAAAGAAATGCGCAAAATTTAAATCAAAATTAAAACAAAAAGTGTTAACTTTTAAAGTTCATTGAATCATTAAAAAAAATTTATGATGTGAAAAGAAAAAAAAATTTGCAATTCTTTTCAATGAATGACAGTATTCAGAGAAACTAAATTATAATATTAATAAGGACTTTCAATTAGAAACTCTTTTTTACCAAAACAAAAAAAAACAAAATACGCACCTATGTTTAACTTTAATATTATATTGTGTTTAATAGAACCCATCTATAGTAAAGCAAAATAACATTAAGAATGCCCATATTTGGACAGTAAATCTGTGAAATGACAACAATTCAGTTGATAATAAATGAAAAAACATCACATCAGTTGATAAAAACATCAAAAAGAAAATATATTTTTATTTCAAATGGATCTTCAGTATTATCTGGTATTATATTCTTAGATTGTTGTTTATATAGTTAGTATCTTTCAATTTAAATTTTTTTTTTTTAACCTAACATTTAACTTTAAACTGATGGGTTTTGAATTTATTATGATTGCCTTAAAAAATCTTTAAATTTATTCCATTCATTTCTGCTTTTTTAGCATATTTAAAAAAAAATTTTTAATAAATTTACTTATTAGTTTCACTATGTCCGCCCGTTCGTTCGTCTGTTTACAAAATTTCTACACCGGGAAGATAAAGCAATGAAATTTTAACCATCGATCTGATCAGATCTTAAAAAATGAATTTCGTTAAACATGAGTTTTTTATATAGCCCCACCTATTACGGAGTTACACCCTAACAAAGTTAAAAAAAACGTATTTTCAAATATTTATATCTCTAGTTCTGCTTAATATTTTTTCAATCTATAAAAACGTCAAACGACAGAAAATTTTTTACAATTTGGTATATACATGCCGCATGTAAAGAATTAAATATGTAATTCTCTGTATATATATGTTCGACACATTTTTATTCATAACCTTGAAATTTTGAGATACTGAAGATGTTTGAAAATCAAATTACATATTTAATTCTTTACATTACGTTTACAAGTTACCTTTAAAAAAAGTTTGTACTTCCCTTGGGGATCAAAAATTTGAAAATTCGCTATTTTTAAACTCCTGTAACTTCGAGACCAGTGCAAATTTGCTTAAAGTAAAACAAAAAAATTAAAACTTTAACATTATCTTTTCATGTATGTTATGTATGTATATGTTAACAGATGTTCTTAATTATATAGGGTTTCCTTAAAATTAAAAATTTCTTATATAAAAATTCTAAAAACAATTAAAAATATTGATGAAAAGGTACTGTGCTTATGTTATTTTTGGAAATGTGCGCATTTAAAAATCTTTAGTTTTACTCAATGCCTTGTTTTATTTTTTTTTTGGTTTTGTAAAGTTAAAAGCCATTTACCTTAAAAAGCAATTGTTACATTCCCAGTAAAAGACAAAAAAAAATTACATATCTGTCCTATATATGGAAGAAAAATGACATAAAAATGCATAGTTTTTATAATAATTTTTTGTTCCTCTTTAAAAATAAAAATTAATATCCATTTCTTAGAAATCTTGAAATCCTTAAAAAAATTAAAAAATAAATACAATCAGAAAAATTGAAAAGAATATTATTGTTAAAGAGTTTTAATAATTATAATTTAAAATAGGAATGTATTTGATCTTTTGAGTCATTTAAGTCTTACATTTAAACATGTCTAAGATTTAAAGCATTTTTCGCGTCACTTAAATTAATAAAAAAAAAACATTTTTTTTTAACCCATCACAATTCCCCTTGCTAGCTATTCCCCTTTTTTTTTATTTTTCTTTCGAATAATGCACAAAATAAAAAATGCAATACATTTTAAAAAGTCACGTAAAAGAACAAAAAATTATCTTATTTACTATGGAAAGTAAAAAAAAATGATTAATAAATAGTTTCACTTTATATGTACCACAAATAACACAAATGTTAAGCTCAGTATAAAATTAACTAATTATATGACTAATAATTAGAACATATAAAATTTTCTTCTATGAATGTCATAAGAGTTCATAGGTGTAGAATCAATTGGTTTCGTAAACCATACTACACTGTTCGTAAAAAAAGCATGCGGTTCACTAAAAGCACTAAAAGTTTAAACTATTTTTATAATCACTTGAATAAGAATTTAATATTAACAAGACACAATGAAAACCAACGCGTTTTTAAAGGCGTAAACTTTTCAAAAGATAATATAAACAGTTTAGAATTGTGGCTTACACCAAAATTTCCAAATTTTCTTAGAATTTTATAACGAAAAAATTGTTAAAAATGAAAGAAATAAAGACAATCCTACATAATTACGAAAAGTCGCTAATATATGTAATACATAATCTTGAAGCTTTAATTTTTGACTTTTATTTTGATAAAATTTCTAAAGGTAACTAAGTTACAACAAATTAATAGCAAATCTAGCAAGTCTAAAAATAGCATTATTAGACTTGCTAATTGTAAATTTTTGAGCCATAATCATTTCAGGGTTTTATTTAAAGACGTTGCGGATGTAAGAAGTAAAATTTTGCTTTCACATTAAACGGTGATATAACGGTAAATTTAAGTACTAAATTTTAAAAAATTGTAAAAATGTTAAGATTTATAAAACAAAATCTTGTCGTTAGGTGTTTTTAGCTCGTTGTAGATCCGTTACGAGTGGGGCTACATAAAAAAAAATTGTTCCACTACACTAATTTTTTTAAGAGACCTATACATAGTGAAAATTTTATTGCTTTATATTAAACTGTGTACAAGTTTCGTAAATAGACAGATGGGTGGACGGACAACGGACAGAGTGAAACTAATAGTCAATTTTAAAATTTTTTTTTTGAAAAACTGGAATAACTGTTTTTATTTTAAATTAAAAAAATATTTCTATTTAGAGTTTTCTAATAGTAGTATGTAATAATTCAAATATATATATGTATATGTATGTATTAAAACCAAAAAGCTTAAAAAAACATTTCAAAAAAGATGATAAATTAATTTTGAAAATTAAAAAAGTTTATATGAAATCTAAAATAAATCTAAATCAAAAATCATACTTTTTATATAATACAGAACCGTGACCATCAATAATAATAACTATACTTTAGTAATAATGATCTATAAATTTTATAAAATATATATATGGGTATATTTATATATATATAAAAAAATAAATTAACTAAATCTGATATTCAAACTAGTATTAATAGGCTCTTAAGTGCTTCATAAATCACCACCTTCATACCCTAATTATTTTATCAGAATAAAAATAAATAATTTTTATATTTTCTAAATAAATAAGCAGAAAAGAAAAAAAAACTTTCTCCATGTACCCATATACCCATTACTTTTAACTAAAGATATAAAATTAAAAAAGAAAATTTTTCTTTTATTAAGTTGAGGGATAATAACACAAATACATGTATATCCATAATCCATATATATATATATATATAATTTTTATATAAATATTAGTAAATTACTGAATAGTATATCTTTTTTAATATTTTTTAACCTACAAATTTTTGTTGTTTTTTAGCACATTTCCAAAAAAAATTTGAAAAAATGTGCTTATTAGTTTTACTCTGTCAGTGCGTCCGTCCGTTTACAAAACTTCCACACCGTTAAAGATAGAGAAAAAAAATTTTAATTAGGTCTCATAAAAAAATTAATTTTGTGGAACAACTTTTTCATGTAGTCCCATTCATTAGAGAGCTACAGCTCCTCAAACTTTGAGAAAGCCCTATTTTTAAATGTGTATATCTCATGTTCTGCTTAACATTTTTTCAATCTGAAATGTCATTCGACAGGTATTTTTTTTACCTTTATAAATTAATATCAAAATAATAAAAAATTTTTAAATTTAGTATTAAAATTTACCGTTATGTGAAAAGCAATTTTGCATGATTTGTCTACTCTCATAACTCCGGAACGCTTTTAGATAGAGAAAGAAATTTTGAAGAGCGGATATAACTTTTAGAATTAGGATAAGCTTTCTCAAAAAACGTTTTTGAACCACCCCCTGTTTATGAGCTATTAGGGCTCAAAAATTGAAAATTAGCTATTTTTAAACACCTGTAACTTAGGCTCCTGCACATATTTTACTTCGGCAAGATATAAAAACTAAAGCTCTAGTAATATATTTTTTTTTAGTGTTGGCGGTTTTTGTTTAGTTGTATAGGGTTGCAGAGTAACAGCCCCTCAAAATTACAGAAAAGTCCTATTTCACATTTTTTCTTATATGAAATTTTCAAATTTTTGGGAAAGTCACAATAATTCTAAACAGTTCATATTGTCTTTTGGAAATGTGTGCTTGTAATACATTCTACCTTGTTTTTTTATGGTATAAACATGAGAAATCAATTATATAGTTCTTTTAATTTAACACCATTTTTTTTTTTTTTTAATTCAACACTTTATCTATCATTAAAATTGTTTTCTATATATTTAATTTTTTTTCTTCTTGTTTTATAGGTGAAACCTATCTATATACAAATATTTTGTTAGGTGAAAAACAACAATAATAAAATAAAATAAAAAAATAATTTTCTTAAATAAGCTGTTATTTCAGGTATTTAAAAAAGAAATAAAAAAAAAATGTTTTTAATTATAGTAATAATTAAAAAGGTAACTATTAAATTGGTAAAAATTACAACCTAGTTAGTAAAAAAAACAATAAAAATAAAAACCTTAGCCATACTGCAAAAGAATTGCAAAGAAATATTACAAAAAAGTGCGACAACAGGTTTATATATATAAAAGTTAAATAGAGAAATTTTTTTTCCTCTTATTATATATATGTAATATATAGTAGATTAAACATGTTATATTACATATATACATATATATTATATTGTTAGTAACACTCACAGACATAAAATAATTTATTTTTAATTGAAATAAACTTGAACCTGAATTTAATTATCAAAACTAGACTAAGACATAACCTTGTATTTTTTTTTATGAGCTAGGAAAACTCTATAGGTAAGGATTCCTGTGTACGTTATTGGAATGGAGGGTAAAATTAGGAATATTTTAGCAGTTCTTACAACAAATGTGTTTCCATATAACCCGTTTTAAATCACACAGAATTTTGTAGTGTATATATATGGGCACTTGCTGCTTATTTTGTGTTACGTTGGAATTGGTTAGAGAGGAGACATTAATGATTTTAATCAATTTGAGAAAGTGGCGATACCGCGTTGACTACGACATCCTGCGTTTCAAAATCTCATGTTTCAAAATGTCGCGTTACAAAATCTCACGTGTTAAAATATCGTGTCTCAAAATCTCCTATTTTAAATCCAAACAATTCTTCTCATTAATCAAATAGGTTTGGTAGTTCAAATAATACAATTGAAACAGCAATATTATAAAATATAAAATATTGAAAAATTAAGTCAAATCATTTTTTAAAAAGCCCTATTTTTTGTATTTTTGCCAGTTCTAATATTTGGCGATATTTTCTAGGAAAAGAGAGCAACGCTGATTTTGAATACAACTGAAAAATCCCTCCTTATTCAGAATCTCACATATACAAATACATATATAAATATTCTGGAAAAAGTGTATAACCATTCTTTTCAATCTAACTTTAAAATCCCTCCTAATTGAGAATCTCAAATATATAATGCAAATATTTTGGAAAAAGTGAAGACCCTGATTTTGAATAAAACTAACTCTAAAATCTTTCTAATTGTATTTTTTACATACATATTTAAAAATAAATTTAAAATAGTGGGGGCTTCCGCCTTCAAATCACCTTTAAACAAATTGTTGGAACCATGATTGTGTAAACAGCTATATAAACCATGATTGTGTAAACAGCTATATAAAATCCGTCCAAATAATTTTTTTATATAAAGATACACAACAATAAAGCGTTTAATATAGCTGCCGCCCCCAAATCTCCGCTAAACATATTATTGGAACCTAATTTTTGTATCCGATTTTAAAATTCTACGTAATTTTGTACAAATATATTTTGTAATTAATAAAAACTGATTTTGTAACCAACTCTAACTATGCTTTAAAAAAAATCGTCGACGAAATTTTTTTTTTAACATAGAAATTCGACTTTTTTTCGATATTTATACGCGTATGAACTATGTTCAAGGGTATAATAAATTTGCCATTACGTTTGTGACACCTTAAAGGAGTCGAGCTAGATATAGTGTCAAAGGTATGGATCGGCTCAGAATCGAATTCTGAGTCGATTAAGCCATAACTTAAAAAATAAAGGAGCTAGGGGGCTGAAATTTTTTTTACGTCACTTTTGCAAAATTGTTAGTTTTGCTATTTAAATCCAACATTTTCGGTCGGCGGGTTCGAGTAGCTGCCATACAACTTCTATCTTTATATAGAAATAACTCAGTATCTATTCCAGCTAGGTTTCTGAAATTTTGCAAATGATGATCAAGTTTTATGGCAACAACTTCTGTAAAATTTGGTTCTGGTGGTGCGGCGAGTTCGGGTAGCTACCATACAACTTCTCCGTTTAAATGAGAATAACTCAGTGTTTATTGAAGCTAGGAATCTGAAATTTAGTAAAGAGGTGTCGAGTTATATGCCAACAACTTTTGTAAAATTTGGTTGCTCTAGAGTAGCCGGTTCAGGCTTCTTGCACCTCTTGGAACCTAATGAAGCTAGGCATCTGAAATTTTGCAAATGATAATCAAGTTTTATGGCAACCACTTCTGTAAAATTTGGTTGTGGTGGTGCGACGGGTTCGGGTAGCTGCCATACAACTTCTCCGTTTAAATGAGAATAACTCAGTGTTTATTGAAGCTAGGAATCTGAAATTTAGTAAAGAACTGACGAATTACATGCCAACAACTTTTGTAAAATTTGGTTGGTCTAGAGCAACCGATTCAGACTTCTTGCACCTCTTGGAACCTAATAAAGCTAGGCGTCTGAAATCTTGCAAATGATGATCAAGTTTTATGGCAACAACTTTTGCAAAATTTGGTTGTGTTGGTGCAACAGGTTCGGGTAGCTGCCATACAACTTCTCTTTTTAAATGAATATAACTCAGTGTCCGTCCGCACGATAACTCAAAAAATAAGGGAGCTGGGAGGCTGAAGTTTTTTTTACGTCACTTTTGCAAAATTGTTAGTTTTGTTATTTAACTCCAGCATTTTCGGCCGCCGGGTTCGAGTAGCTGCCATACAACTTCTTTTTTAAATGGAAATAACCCACTGTCTATCCAATCTAGGTATCTGAAATTTTGCAAATGATGATCGAGTTTTATGGTAACAACTTCTGTAAAATTTGGTTGTGATGATATGACAGGTTCGGATAGTTGCCATACAACTTCTCTTTTTAATGAAAATAACTCAGTGTCTATTGAAGCTAGCTATCTGAAATTTAGTGAAAAAGTGTCGAGTTGCATGCCAAAAACTTTTGTAAAATTTGATTTTTTTTTTTTTTCCTAAGGGAGGTGGGAATCTTCCAAAGACACCAAGAATTTCCCCTTGGTAGTGTCAGATTGTTACTGACTAAACCCACCTCCCCCTTTAGCCAATATAGTGGGATGAAACCCTTACCTGCGAACGCAGTATATTGGCTAGGGAGTAGGGATAGGAAAGGATAGGAAAATGGATACGGAAACATTGAATTGGGAGTGGGACTGTAAGGAAACAATGAATCCGCCTATTATTATTATTTTACTAACAGTGACTAAAGCCGTCACAACAGTTACAACATGTAGTAGTAGTATATATTACTACATGAGGCAACTATTGAAGGCAACCCCCACTGTCACTGTAGCGGCTCTTATTATTGGTATTAATATTTTTTATTAATATTATTATTATTTTTACTACAGAGTCAGCGCCATCAGTGGATTACAACGTGCAGCAGTATATAACACCTTACTTGCATGATATAACCAAAGATAACCCCACTGTAGTAGCTATTATTATTATTATAATTATTGTTATATTATTATTGTACTATTTATTATACTATTTAATTGTACTATTATTATTATTATTACTATTATTATTACTAATATTATTATTATTATTATTTTACCCCAGAGTCAACGCCATCAGTGGATTACAACGTGCAGCAGTATATAACACCTTACTTGCATGATATAACCAAAGATGGCTCTACTGTAGCAGCTATTATTATTATTATTATTATTATTATTATTACTATTATTATTATTGTTATTATTTTACTACACAGTCAGCGTCATCCGTGAATTACAACATACAGCAGTATATAACACCTAACTTGCATGATATAACCAAAGATGGATCCAAAGATTGGTCTAAAGCAGCCGGTTCAGGCTTTTTGCATTTCTTGGAACTTAATGAAGCTAGGCGCAATAGATTCGGGTAGCTGTCATACAACTCCATAATTTACATAAATATATCTCTGTAGTTCGGTACTAAAACATCTGAATGTTTTTAAAAGATGATCAAGTTTTATAGAAACAGGATATATTACGTTCATACGGGTATCCCAGAGTTGACACAGTCTACTCTACTGCACTCTTCCTGGTTTATATTTAAATTTTTTTGGCTATTCGACATTTTTTATCATCAAAAGATTGGCTTCCAATAATTCTTGTATTTTTTTCAATTTCTACTTTTTCACGAGATTTTTTAAAAAATATCGCGAAAATGCGAGATTTTGAGACACGAGATTTTGATACGCGAGATTAAAAACCGCGAGATATTAAAAAACGAGATTTGTAAAAGCATGAGATTTTAATTTACGAGATTTCGATAAGCTCCCGTCGATACCTATAGGAAATACGTATAAAAAAAGAAATAAAGCTCCGATTAACTCTGATTAAGTATCTACAAACAACTAAAAACTGATCAAATTCTATATATATTAACAATGTAATAACTCTATGGTTTTAATTGAATTGAATTGAATTTTTAAGTTTCTTATAAGGAATCCTTTCCTACTTTAACTATTTATATTTTTTAAAATTATACTTTTCCTTCCAAATGATAACTGAAATTCATATACAAAAACTCATAATACTTTTCTAAAATCTATTTATTTATTTGTCACTTGTATTTACAACTTAAGATATCTTTTGATAACTTTCATTTCTTCATTTATTGTAAAATAATAAAGAAAGAAAGAAATTTATTACAAAAATACTGCTCCTTATTCCTTTTAAAGCGTTCACATCAATTTCATTCCAGTTCAATACTATTTACAACATGACGTGTTTCCTATATATTTTGAATTCAAATCGATCAAATCCATGTTTTATCTTTTGAAAATTGTTTTTGTTCTACATAATTATTTAAAAAAAAAAACATTCAGTTAAAAGGTTTATATTATATCAAATGACCAGTATTATACACCTTGTCACGTAAATATTTACTACAAAACTTAATTAAATTTTAACTCCTATGAACTAACAAAAATTTTTAAATAGAATTAAAAAAAAAAAAGAAAGAAAAAATTAAATAACCTGTAAAAGTCATATTAAAGACAATTACAACCCAAGTAAATTAAGCTATTCAAAATTTTCCAGCAGAAAAAAAAATTAACTTTATAAAACATAAAAAAAAACATAAAAAAACAGCTAATATTAAATAAAAATAATTTCGCAAAAGTGACAGTAATTTAGTGAAACCGTTTTATAAAAGTTTAATTGCGAAAAGATAACAGTATACCTACCTATTAGTTTTTTTTTTAACTATAGTAAATGAGTAAAAAAAAATCAGTTGCAACAATGGATAGTAGCAAGTAATGACAATAAAAAGTTGCAAGGTTAATTGTAATTAAAAAAAAAAAAAAAATTTTAAATTTAAAAAATAAGAAGGAAATTTGTTGTTAATTAAGAAATCAAAAACATCAAAAAATTACAAAATGAATTAAAAATAAAAACTAAACTGCTGTTAATTGCGCAAATTAGTTGAAAAAAAATAAATAATTGCTAAGAAAACTGAATTATTTTTGGTTTCCAAAAAGGTATTAAAAATTAAGAAGATATCTAATAAAAAAATTTTTTTTGATTTAAAACAAATTTTTAATAATTAGTAGTATTATGTATAGTTACTATAGTTATGATCAAAAATATTTAATAGCAGTTATTAGAAATTATTAGTTTGATAACAGAGATTTCAAATGAAAACTACAGTAAATTTTTAGTATATTTAAAAAAAAATTTAAAATTTGCTTATTAATTTCACTCTGTCCATCCATTCGTCTATCTGTTTGCAAAGTTTCTACACCATTAAATCTCGAATAAAAAACTTTTACTACGGGTAAATTTCTTTAAAAAAATTGTATATAGCCTCACCCATTACGGAGCAACTCGAGTATTGAAACTAAAGTGAAAAGTTTTAACCATGGTTCGGTTTCATTACAGAGTTACAGCCCCTTAAAGTTTAGAAAAGTCCTATTTTTCAAATGTCTATATCTCATAGATTTATAAATCAATATCAAAATAGTATATTTTAGTATTAAAATTAACCGTTTTGTTAAAACAAAATTTTGCAAAATTTTACTTCCTTCATAACTGCTAAACTCCGCATTCACTGAAATCTTAGAAAATTTTTTTGTACCACATCTTGTTTAAGAGCTATTAAAGGTCAAAAATTAAAAATTTGCCATTATTGTAGACACCTGTTAAAAATTTTTTAAAGTAAAAGATAAAAATTAATGTTTTAATATTATATTTTTATATATGTCTCTATACTCTCTACAGCTATTCTTAATTATATGGAGTTTCTTAAAAATTGAACAAAATGTATCTCTTCATTTTTACACTTTGTATTAAAGTTTTATAAGAAAAATTTCAAAATTTGGTGCAAGTCATAATATTTTAAACAGTTATTGTTTTTTCGAAAGTGTGCACTTTTAAAAACCGTTAGTATTTCATTCTGCCTTATTAACATTTATTTCCAAGAGAAGAACAAGAGAGGAAAAAACTAAAGAAAAACTTGATAATTACATCTATAGTATTCGTCACTTTCAACGCTACTCCGACATTTTTAATAAAAGAGAAAATTATATATTTTCTAATTAAAAGCAAATAAATATTTTTTTTTTTTTTTGAAAAATAAAAGAAAATAAAAAAGTTAATTACTAAATTTACCATGTGTTAATTACTATAATTTTTAATGCAAATATGTATAATCACCCACTGATCTCTTTAGTTCATTTTTAAAGATATAGTTACCGAGGAGAATCTATTCCGGTTCAATTAATTGATACGAAAAATTATAATTATTTATATTTTCTTTTTCTTATTTAACTTTAATTACAACATTTAAATATCCCAATAAAATTATTAGTTTTATTTTACAATTTGTTTAGCTCGTATACATATGTGGTCAAATATATTGATAGGTTTTATTCATTATGATGTTTTTATTTTTATATTTTAGTAATTTAAAATTTATCAGTTGTCTTCTAACGAAACATACATTAAAATCGTTGATCTTTTCTACAATTTTCGTATAGAACTTATGTATAAAATTTAATACCAAATTAACTTTTTAGCAGGGTGTAATAAAGACTTTATAGCAATAATTTTTTTTTTTTTAATGCATTTCTCTGCCACATAAATGTGGTCAGGAAATTACACAGCCTTGCTGTTCAGGCGTGGCTGTAAATGTCATAAGGGGAATAACTCTTACGACGTGTGTGGGATTCGTGTGTAAGAACCCACACTCCCTCGATGTTTACAGCGTATTTTATACGCTCTTACCCACTAGGCCACCGAGGCCCCTATAGCAATAATTTCGCGAATAGGCATTATTTCTCATTCCCAATGGAAATAAGGCCTAATAATTTTATTTTAAATAATGGAAATAAAACCTAATTGTCACTTATTATACCAATAATAACATTTTTAAATATTTTTCTTTCATAATTTAATTCCCATATTTCAGTTTATTTAAGTAATAAAATGTGTTATCTTAATTTTTGGCACATTTCATTCTGTACGTCCGTCAATCAGTTTTTTTTTTTACAATGAAATAAGTTCGACACGTTAAAAATGAAAAAAATTCGATTAAATTCAACATTCGAACTTATTTCACATTTTAATTTAATAATTTTGTCGAACTTATTTCAGTTCTGTCGAACCTAGTTCAGTTATTAGAATTGGTTACAAAAACTAGATTGCTTCTTTTTCCAAAATATAAAAATATACATGGATATGCGGAATTCTGAATCAGAAGAGATTTTATAGTTGGTTTCAAAATTAAGATTTTGTGGGACGGATGCTGCTGGGCGGGCGCTTAACTGACCATAATATGGAAAATTGTTTGAAACCTGTTGAAAATATTCGGATTTTTCAGTCATCTACAAAATTAAGGTTATAAATCAAGGCCTTCCAAATTCATAATTTTCTCGCATATACATATTTTTTCAAGATTTTTTTTTTCAGAATAATAGTTTTGCAATTAGAATTAAAGAAAATTAGACTTTCGTTCTCAATTCAATTTAGAAATAAGGCTTGTCAGGCTTTATTACACCCTGCCAAACTTTGTCTACTTTTCCTGTTTTGACAATTAAAAATTTCGCTTTAAATTTCTTAGTGACATTTCTGCCTTGAATTTAATATTTAACTTTAAATTTTTATTCAGTTTCATTCTACATTATAGATTTTAAAGTACATTACAAAAATAAATAGAATATACTTAGCCATATTAACTTTTAAATTATACATATAAAAAATAAATACATTAAAAATGAATCATAAACCAAAATTCTTATTAAAAAAAACACAAACAAAAAACAAACCCAATTTTTTTTATAAGTAACATTAAACTAATGTAATATTTTAACAATCTAAGAAATGCAATTTTATATTATGTTAAAAAAGAACTTTAACAATAAGTATGTTTTTGTTTTTTTTTTTGATTTTTCTATATAAAATTATATAAAATTTTACAGCAAAAAAATTTAAGTGGCATTCTATACATAAAATATTGGCTAAAAACAGAGGTCAGAATCAGAAAACCTCAATAGATCAAATATATATGATTATTAACTATGAGTAATCAACTAAGGTGTGGTAATTATGTCTTAATGTTTAATATATTATGAAAAAAAAAAACAATTCATTTATTATAACTGGAGTCAATTAATGAAATCGATTATCAAAGAACTTGTAATATATTACTATAAAAATATAATGTTTTATATTTTATTCAGAGTTGGTATACAATATTTTTATACCAAATATCCAAAAAAAAATTTTATCCAATATATACATAATATATTTTATAATATATAGAAAATTATTTATAAACAAAATTCAAAATTAAAACATCATTACATAAATTTTAAATTAATAACATTCCAATATTACCCATTAATTATGACACATTATGGACAAATGAATTGGAAATACAATAATATTGATGAAATCAAATAAAAATAAATCAAAATATTAAAAAAATTTAAAATAAATTCCATATTAAGAATCATACAATCTCAACAATATTTTATACTTGTGTAATGCCGAAGCACTTAATAACAAAACAAACTTCATTAGATGAGTTTAGCAGACAACCAATATGAAATATATGAAAATAAATGGGTCGTGTAACAAATCTAGATATTTTTAATTTTGCTTTTTGAAATTTAAGTTTTTTAGCATCCGCTTTTTTAAAATATTGCTTTTTTAAGATCTAGTTTTTTAAATTCTCCCCCAAATAACGTCATTTTTTCAGAATTTTTCTACGTTAGTTCATAGCGTCCAAAAAAATGTTAAATAAAAATGTAGACTAAATATTGTTTTATATTCATTTAGTAAAGTTAAAAATAATCAATTTCATCTGGCCCTTTCATCCGAGAGGAAAACGGCCATTAAATTTGTTTATAATATTTACTGTTATAAATAAAATCTTTCTAAATCAAAATCTAAAAATGTAGAATGTAAATAAATATTTAGGAAAAAGTGTATAACCTTGATTTTGTCAGTTCCAAGTATAATTCATTTACATTATTAATAAAAATATTTTATACTTTTAAGATAATTTTTAACAAACCATGATTAACTTTTATTTAATTAATGAATTTAACAAACTTTTAATTATTATTTTTATTTGTATTTTTATTTTTATAATAAAATTTTTCATAATTTGTCTTAAAAATCGAAAATTTAAAAAAAAATTAAAAATCTTTGCAAGCCGACTGAATATTCCTTTTTTTTTCATTTTGAAAAATATATTATTATTCGAAAAAATAAAAATTTTTAAAGATTTTTCGATGTAAAAAAGTGAGATTTTAAAAAGTCAAATTTTTAAAGAACAAGATTAAAAAAATTGAGATTTAAAATGTCGAGATTTCGTATCGTTCCCAACCGAGTACCTTATAAATAAGTACTATACATATAGTACGGAAACAAAATTAATATATGAAAGATATATAATTTAAAAGGTAGAATTTAAACATATATATAATTAAGCTTATCAATATTTATTTATTAAGTTATTTCTCAATGTTCTCAAAAAATTAAATTATATTTGAATAATTCTTAACTAGGTATACAAAATATTATCAGCTACTACTTTTTAGATCAAGGACAATTTTATGTTAGTTTTTTTTTTTTTTTAAGTTATATTTTATTAGGCTTTTTAATATTTTCATTCTTATGTTTAAACACTTCCGTTCAAATAAAAATATCACTTATTCCTAAGATAAGAATACAAAAAAATGACATTTTCAAAATTAAATCAAAAAAAAAAAAACAAAAAATAAATAATAAATCAATAATAAATTTATATATCATACTTTTTAATATATTTCATTATAAAAAATATTGATAATTTTTTTTCACACATTTTTAATTTTATTAACTCTTATAATATTTATATTTAAATTTTTTTTTTTTGGTTTTTTATTATTATTTTTTAGATGACATTCATTGATAGCCATAATTATTTCCTTATAACTTAATACATAATATGACAATTCACTTAAAACAATTTTTATTTTTTTCTTTCTTTGTTTTAAGATTTTTTCATTTTTCAAGTTCAAGATACATGTAAAGATATGATTAAGCCAAAAAATAAAATAAACAATTGAATTCTTTTATAAAGTAACTTTACAATTTAAAATTTAATATATTGACAAGTCAGTAGCAGCATAATTACTCATACAACTATATGTACTTGATTTAATATAAAAAGTTTTAATATAATTTTAAGTACAAGATATTTTAATATATAGATAAGTATTTTTTTTACTAATTGTGCTATTAATAAATCTACGCTTATTATAAAATAAAATGGGGTTTATTATTTTTAAAATCAAGTGTTTTGGGATTAACAAAATATTTCTTTTAACAAAAAAATATTTAAAAAAAATTTTGAACGAAAAAACTTTTGTTTATATTTATAAAACAAAAATTATAAAACTAGAGGTTCCAGTGGGGGAGTGAACCCAAATAGCGTATTAAATGAGATAGAGCAAAAATTTCTAAAAAAAATAAAAAAAAAGGAAATTTCAATTACAAATCTTCCTTTCAATCAAATATTATAAATGTTACTAACATAATATTAAATATAATATTCCCTATTTCTACCTGCAGGCACACAGTCTATAATGACTGATATCATATTAATTGTTCAGCAGATTACTCGCGATGATATCAATTATCAATTTTCCCGATTATATCAATTCGTGAACAAATGAAAGGTGCGGAGGAAATCCGAATAATTTCAGATTGATCCAGCTTTTTAATGTGTCATACCACTCTACAGAGTACAGCAATTTCGAGACAATTTCACGTATATAGAGTAGAGAGAGACTAATTCAAAGTCTGAGCTATAATTTGTAATATTACAAATAAAATATATTAAATTAAATAAAATAACTTAAAAAATATCCGAACTTAGACTTCGTGTTAGACTATAAAATTCAGATAAATTGCTGAAAAAATGTTTACTTATTGCATCTAAATACAAAAATATGTAAATTTTTTTTTACGAATTCTTTCAAATGTTTTCAAACTTTGACGATCTCCACTCAATCCAATCCACTTCTCATGAATTAAATATTACAAACATCATTTAATTAAGTGATTTAGAAATAACTAATAAAGAGTGATTAGTTCTTTTCTTAGGAACGTAGGTAGAACATTAATACATATTTTTATTTCTTATATGAATGATGAGGCAGAAATTTAATTCAAAATTATAAATACATGGATTTGTGCAAATAAGATATTCAAGATATAATACTGAAAATTCTTCCAAAAAAAAAAAAATTAACATAATATTTATTCAAAGGGTAGCATTCAAATTAAAAATTAATTTTCTAAAAGAAAATATAAAAAAAACAACACAAAAAATTAAAAATACATACATACATATGTATGTACATATGTACATATCTAAAAATTATACTTTCTTATTTAAAAATTAATATGAAATTGACATAGATAATTTTAATATTTGTACTAAAAATCAACGTATATAATTAGTAAACATACTTACTTGCTTTGAAGTTAAAAACACATATGTACATACATACATATATGTATGTACTTATGTATAAATGTCATCCTTCAATTTAATTTAAAATCTGATTTCTCTTTAGGCATTTTCTATTAGACAAAAAAAAAAAAATTAGCATTTTTATTAATTTCACACGATCTTGAAATACTTTTTTTCTTTTTTGTTCTTCTATTGTTAACTTTTTGTTTTTTACTCTTTATAATTTACTTTAAATTTCACTTGAAATTTTTTTCTTTTAATACACATTCAACTGTTCAAGTACCAACAAGTAACAACATGTCATTAATAAAATATTGATATAAACATAAGTACAGTAATCCTGTTTCTTATTCGAATAATCGATTCTGCAAAAACATAATTCGAAATTCGAAATAAAAATACATATTATTGCTGTATAGGTACATAATTTTAATGAAATTTAAAAATCATATCTAAAATTACTACAATTACGTAACATATACTTTTAATTTCTGTTTTTTAGAAAAAAAAAAAATAATAACATAAATAACAAAATAAATTAAATAGACAAGTTAAGATCTAAGTACAAAACATTGTAAATGCCTTTTATTCGTATAATGCTCTATAAGAATCATACAAATTTACAATACAAAACATTATAAGCAGTTTTTTTTTTTTTTTAATTTTAAACTTACCGTTGTTTCTTGGGCTGTTGTCGTTTGACGCTTAGTTTTTTCATCTTGATAACCGTTTAACAATTTTTGCAGTCGAAAACGGATAAATGAAAAACTGATAAGTGAAAATAACGAATAAATGACATTTGCTTTCCATTCCCTTGATTTTTCTAATTTTTTATGTCAAAATCTGTCGGATAAATGAAAAACGATTAAGGGTGTTTTTCTTTTTCTCATCAGAGCAGAGTCAGAGCTGTCAAGCAAAAACGATGTTTCTTTTTATGCTCAGGTTATTCATTTTGTGCTTCTTTTTTAACTCGGAGTGTGCCCAGATAAACAAAATGCATAGATAAACATTTTTTTTTAAGTTATTTTTTTAAATTTTATTAAAAGAAAACTTTTAAAAATTAACTTTGTTTACTATCATCTATGTATATAGAATTTTGACATAAACTTAATTAACATTGATGTACCCTTATTTCAATATTATTCAAATTAATCCGTTTTTACAGCTATGTGAAAACTGTTACACTGTACATGATCTGAAATATGAATATATAGTTGGTAATTCTCAAAATGGCTTAATACTCAATAGTTTAAATAACCAAGGCTTGAAACATTTTTCCCCTTAAATTATTATAATATATAATTTTAACAACAATAATAACTCAACGTTACAATTGCTGATATAAAGGGATTACTGTATAATGTGGTTTCAATTCAAAATGATTACAAATAATATTAAGCCAACGACCCCTATAGTTAACAACGCAACAACAACAATTGTAAAAATAAAGTAATTTCTAAATTGAAAATGATTTGATTTTACTTTACATACTTATTATTTCATAATTTTCATGAAAAACATTATAATTATTATAAAAAATTTTTCCAATGATGTCTTTTTTTTTTCGCTCTACCCAAACAAAAATTCAACAAATCAACAGCAAATAATAAAAACAACTAAATATGTATTAATGAATAAATAACAACAAGTGGAAAAATATCAAACTTTCAAATATTATTATACTAATAATAAACTTATTGTAAATATTTATAATAAAATTAGGTCATTAAATGTATGTAATTATAATCAACATGTACAATTTAATTTACTTTTTTTTTTTAATTTATTTAAAAAAAAAAAAAAACAACATTTTACATCCCCGCAAATTAAATTTCGAAACATTAATTTGTTGGTTGTTTTTTTTTTCGAATCATAGTTCCAAAAACCTACATTAATTTTTTTTTTTAATTTACTATGATATAATCTCCAATATGTCTGGGTTTTCTATCAAAAAACTATAAAATAATATATCATGACATAATACATTGTTTCAGATAGATTTGAAAGTTTTATTTTTGTTTATTTGTTGGGTACAATTTTATATTTTTTTTTTTTGTAGACTTGTGTAACCTTTATTTACCGCCTAATATTCTTATCGATATGCTAAGTTATATTATAAAAAAAAAAATTAAGTGTTAAATTTTTTTAATTTTTTATATTTTTTTGTTTTTGCAAACTTTTTTTTTTTAATTTTTTATAAAAAGATATCAAAAACAAAAAAAAAAAAAAAGAAGTATTCGCCCTCAGATTTAGCATGAATTTTTTTTTTTTGTTGCAATTTATATCTTAGCTTTTTTTGTGTCTGAAAGTTTTGTTTTTTCTTTCTTTTTATTTCATTTGTTTTATTGTAATATAATTTATTAAATATATTATTTCATTTTGATTTATTTTGTTCGATATATAATAAATTCTTTTTTTATTCATTTTTTTTTTGAAAATTTTTTTTTTTAATTTTTTGTTCTGTTATTTATAGATTTTTATTTTAGTGTGGTACCTATATATGTATGTATGTATATAATTTATTAGATTTTAATATGATATGTATGGATTTATACTATCAAATTAAATGTTAATGTTTAATTAAATGTTAAATAATGATAATATTTAAATTATACAAATAAGTAAATATGTATGTGTGTAAATAATAAAATAAGCATAGCTTAAATTTTTAATGATAATACATTTTGTTATTTCTATACATACCTATTTTTTTCGCCGCTTCAACATCCTTGCAAGTCGTATTCTACATACATATATATTATTATATGTACTAATTAAATTTTTGGGAACTATTATTTTTCAAGTTGTTGATTTACTAAACTATACTCCATTTTTTATAAAAGATTATATATATACCATCAATCAATTAATTATCTAATATCTATTGAATATTTAATTTATATTTATATTTGATCAACCACCAACTTGATTCAAATTCGTGTTCCTTTGTGATTTGATTTGATAAAAAAAATCAAATCGAATACTGAACGACTGCATCTACAATGAACGTTCTTGTTTGCTCTCTATACGCAGCCACCTGTCAAATTTAAAATGTATCAAATTATATAAAAGTATCCACTATAAACGCAATAATTTTACAGCGATAAAAAAAATGCTTTAACTTTTTTCAGTTTCATCACGGATTGAAACGTCAAACAATTAAAAATCAAAATAAAAAGTAAAAAAAAAAAATTTTTTAGCAGGTACATTTATTTCTTTTCTAACTCAATTTAAAATATTTAAGAAATAAAACATTGATGTAAAATGTAAGATGTAAATAGAGAAAAGTCAAAATTTAATACAAGTACTCTCTTCTTTCCAATCTATTTTTATAGTTAAAAGAAACGGGAAAGACAGTTTTATTCTTTCTTTTACACCCTCTTTGCAAACTATTTTTATAGTTTAAGGAAAAATAGGTATGAAACGAAAAGTAAAATGTTCTTCATAAATACTCGTGTAGCTTGGCTGAATAGTATCAAAATAAAAGATAAAGAGAAGCCATTTTTGTTAAATAAGTATGTACATATATAAATTTTACAAATTACGATTTCATTTGTAGAATGTTTTAAAAGAGCGTAAGTTTTAGATACAGCATAAGTGCAGTAAGAGTAAGAAATTGAACACCTGCTACTTGTTAATTTTCATTATGTATTGGTATTGTTATTTATTTAAATTTCACTAAGTGATAATTCTCTTCACTAAGTGATAAAATTTAAACAAACATGATCAAAAGATACAGTTAACATTTGGAAATATATATACTTATATACAAATATTTTATAATATAGTTTATTATTTGTTTATTTCAGTACTTTATTTAAATACATTTCTTACTAAGCATACTTTAATTTTATACTTTATTTTCTTTATTTACTTTTTTTGTTTATGTATAAATAACACTCTAACGCTTGCTTTTATCTTGTACGTAAAAAATTTAATAGCTAATTTTTTACTTTTTGCAATTTCATGACTGCGTTGTGGCTGCGCTCACTGTGTCCAAGGCATAAGTCATATGCTTTGATTTTTGAATAAAATAAAATAACAATTTTAATATAAATTATGCTTATATAATATTTTTTTTGAAATTATCTCCGTTCTTTTTCTTATGTAAATTTTTAAACAAACAAACATGATATTGTAAATCGTCCTGGGGTAAGTTGAGCATATTTAAAAGGAATATTTTTATAAAAATATCCACTGTAAATAAGGGAGCATATTGCAGTGGATATTTTTACTAATTGGTCGTGTCCATAATTGTCGCATTGTTCAATTGTTGACCTACGTGTCCACACTATATTTTTATTGACGGTTGCATTTTGAAAAATATGATTACATGTGTAGTATGTGCATAAAATTTATTCTCAAATTTATAATTTAAAATTTATATTTTATTGTGTAGCAAATAAAAATTGTGTCCCTTTGTAAAATATTTTTGTTAAATTTCCGTTGGTTCGTTAAATCTCATACATACATACATAGTTATATGAAATATTAATATATTTTTCGTTCAAATAAAAACATAAAAATAAATAATATTCTGTCATAGAATTGTTTACCAATTTAATTACATTAAAAATATTTGCAAATTACTGGTTAATTTATATAATATGGATTTAACCAGAATGAGTTATGACTTATGGCAGTATCTTTTTACAAAACAAATTGGATTGATGATGTTGATACACATCATTAAAATGTTGCTGAATGTTGACGTATCATGAAAAGATGATATGGTGGTACATTATGAAAATATTCCTCAATGTGTATAAGGTAAGGTATTTTACTGTTCAATTATAAAGTGTACATATACATATAAGTAATTTTTATCTCAATTTTCTTAAAATATAAATTAGTTAAAAACAAATTTTTTTCTCCACAGTTATAAGTTGTTAATAATTAATTAAATTAAATTTTATGTGTTTTAAAAATTTAATATAAGTTTGATTTTCATTTTAAACTCAACTTTCAAATTAAATCTATTTTAAATTAAATTTGCAAATTTTTTTAATTTTTACATAAAAAATTTTATTAATTGTTCTTATATAACAAAATTTGTTTTTTTTAGTTTTGTTTTGTTTTTTTTTATTAACACAAAAAAAACTAAGTAGATTGTAGAGTTGATTGTGTTAACTCTAGGATATCTGAAGAAACATTGTATGCTGGTTCCATAAAATTGAACCATCTTTTAGAAATTTAAGATATCTATAACTTAATTAGGTATTGAGATATACGTATACATATTTATGTAAATATTGGAATTGTATGACTGATGTCAAACCACAAAATTTCATAGAAATTCTTGCCGCGCAATTTGATTAATTTTACAAAATTACAAATGTCTAGCAATAGATAAATTATGCAGTCTCTCGAACCTGTTGCGTTTTCCGAAATTTTATATATATGACTTGTAAACACTGAGTTATGCTCATATAAAACAAGGTAAAATGTAAACCAACGGTATTTAAAAGCACATTTCCAAAAGACAATACAAAACAAACTATTTAGAATTGTGACTTGCACAAAAATTTGAAAATTTCATGTAATAAAAAAACATGAAAATAGGACTTTTCTGGAATTTTGAGGGACTGTAAGTCCGGAACCCTATATAACTAAAAAAAACCGATAGCACACGAAAGAATATATTATTGAACCTTTAATTTTCATGTCTTGCCGAAGAAAACTTTACAGGTACCTAAGTTACAGGTATCTAAAAATAACAAATTTTGAATTTTTGAAGCGTAATAACTTATTCTAAAAGTTCTTTCTTGTCTCAAAATTTCAGATTCCTATCTCAAAGCGTGCCGGAGTTATGAAAAAAGAAATAGCATGCAAAATTTGGTTTTCACATACGGGTAAATTTAAATACTAAATTTAAAAATTATATATAATTTTGATATTGATTTATAAAGGTAAAAAAAAATTCTGTCGAATGGCGTTTTCAGATTGAAAAACTGGTAAGCAGAACATGAAATATACACGTTAAAATATACACGTCTGCATTTTCCTGATGGATGGGCCTACATGAAAAAGTTGTTCCACAAAATTAATTTTTTTATGAGACCTACCCATGGTTAAAATTTTTTTTCTCTATGTTTAACGGTGTAGAAGTTTTGTAAACAAATGAACGGACAGAGTGAAACTAATAGGCACATTTTTTTAATTTTTTTTGGAAATGTGCTAAAAAGATGTTGTATGACAGCTACTTGAACTTGTTGGTGAAACTGTGAATCTGTTGGTGGAACTTGTTCAATTTCAATAGCGAAACTGGCATTTACATAAAAACGAAATGATAAAATTTTCAGAATCCTACCTGCATTATTTTTTGAGGTATCGTGCAGGTGTATGGGCTGTAATGTATGGAATATAATATACTGTTCCATATTTATCTCGTCTTCTTTAAGGTGTCACAAACGTAATGGCAAATTTACTATACCATTAAATTTTGGATATTATTAAATATAAATCGTCAAACAAAAAAATGACAAATTGTGTTAATTAAATAATATAAACATTTGTAAATACATTTATATTGTTATAAAACTGTTAACAAGATATTGATATAATGCTAATAATAAACGTTATAAATTGAAAATGTATAATAAAATTCACACTTAATACATGCCTGGATGTGATTATTATTAAATTAAATATTTAAATTTAAAACTTTGATTCATCATGACCGTCCTTAATCTCATTTATTTCTGTTTTTATATAAACAATTTTTTATATGGTTTATTTTTTAATTATTTAAAAAATTTTACGATTTTTATTTATTTAATTTACAATATGAAAATTTTATGAATTTTTGAATGAATTGGAGCTCATAGTAAAAAAGAGTATATTTGAACCTATAATTTTATCTGAAAGCCATAGTTTAATCTGAAGCATGTACATTTATTTTTTTATTAGCTACGTTTTTCGTATAAAACTTTGAAAACACAACATGATTAAAAATATTTTATTATAAAATAAGTCAGAAATCGTCTGATTGAAGTGCAAGCTTATTTTTATTTTCAATACATAAGTTAAATATTTTGCCACTTACACTAAATATGTATATATAAAACCGGGATACAAGTCATAAAGAAAATATTAATTTATCAATCAACAACCGATAAAAAGAGTAAAATCAGCAAAACATTTAGGCTTACACATTGATGAAGACACCTATCTTGGAAAATACACAACGAAAAATCATATAAATTCATAATGTCAATAATTGGAGCAATTGGAAGGTGCCCTAGACTAAAAGAAGATGTTGCAAAATTGGTATTTTATTCTCATATCCAGTTTAAAATGCGATATTTAAACACAATTTGAAGTCAGGGTTGCAAAAAAATTATAAACTCAATTACCGCGTACTTACTAACAGAGCCATAAAAAACCTGGCTCTGTTACTGGCTTACCGTTATTTATACTGATTGCAAATTACCCTCTGTCGAACAAACAATATTTTCGGAAAACTGTAAACTGATTTTATAAATTATCTAACAACTTAATCAAAAACAGTCTTAGACTACATACAAATGCTTCAATTCATAATTATAACACAAGAAGTGCGAAGAATTTTCGACTGGGAGCTCCTAAAACTGAAAAGTGTAAAAGAGATGTTATGTTTAACTGTCTAAAACCCCAATTATAAGAATATTTAAAAAAAAAATTGAAAGCATTGCCCCAATCAAATTAATTATGTAGTTATAATACAAAAAAAAAGATAAAATAGAAAAAAAATGAAATTAAAATACATAATTAAAAAATAAAATAAATAAAAATTATATAATTAAAAAGGTAAATGTAAAGATAATTATAAAATTGTATAACGAGTTATATTAAGCAACTTTGTATTAGATGTAAATTAATTTTTAACAGAGATTATTACCAGTTTTGTTTTTACTGTCCGATTCTAATTAAGAGACATCTCTGTTTAAAAATTAAAAGAAAATTGAATAACTAACTGTATGTATTAATATAATTTCAATCTAAACCATATTAATTATAATAAAATTCTTGAGATCTCATATATAAAAACAAAAGAAAATATTAAATCAAATATTATAAATCACACCTTCCTGAATTCTGAGATTAAATGAATATAGTAAAAAATTTAGAACAAAAATGCAACAATTTTTTATCAATCTATAAAATCGTCTTAAAACTTTTTTTTAACATTATTTTCATTATTTTAAGTTGAATTTAACTAAACTTCAAAACCAGTTAAACCTTGTTTTAAAGAATTTCAGTTAAAAGTAATCAACTCTTCTAAAACTGAAACAAAAAAATAAGGTAGAATATACTAAAAATTTTGTAAATCTATCAGATTTTAAATAAAAAAAACAAAAAAAGTTTTGCTAATTTTGGATTTTTTAAAGTGCGTAGGCTAGACAACATTTCATGTATGAACAACATGTTTGATTTTATTGCTATTTTTCATATTTATTTTATTTGTCTTTTTGTTTTTCATTTTGACTTTATATGTCTAGAGTGCTATGACATTAAGACAAGCTTTAATTCTTAAGTAAAAGCAAGGATTTGTTTTTTTTTTCTTTTTTATTCTTTTGTAATTTCAAATAAAATTAATGGTATAACAGAATTTAAAGTTAATAAATGATTTTTATACGACAATCCGACCATATATCGCATCTCCATGTGCGAATCTTAAGTTAATTTTTTTTTTTTTTTCTTATATACATACATAGATATGTATGTATGTATGTATGAAATTAATTTCATTTATTCTTGAAGCAATTATTGTTGTTTTAGTTACTATGTACCAGAAAATGAAGTTTCAACATTTTAAAACAAAAATAAAAGAAGAATACTTTTTTTCTGTATTCTGTTGTGATTAATTTATTCAAGAGAGTGTTAAGACCACTTTTTTTTTACTTATTTTTTGTTTTTTCCTTTTTGTATTTCAGTTAAATAAAATTTTATTTTAATTTAAAGTAAAAAAAAATAATGGGTGGTCTTCAAAAAAGGATAAATGCATAGAGAGTAAAAAAAAAAATGTAAATCCATCAAAAATAATATTTGTTTAGGAAGAATATCAAAATTAATTACGGATTAAAGTCACTCTTTCAGTTTCTTTTGGTTGTTCATTAAAAACAAATTTTTGATGTGCAAAAATGTAGGTATATGTAGATAAAAATGTATATGCACATACATATGTATATAGAAAAGACATAATTTGAGAAACATTTATGCTTAGATTTGTTGTGATATCCATATATAAATTTATTTAACAAACATCTAAAATATCACAGTAACTATTAATGTTAGTGATGAATAGATAAGTTTAAGACAAAGTCTGAACTTTACATTAGAAAAGTGATTTCAAAATAAGGTAGTATGTAAAATCAAAGATTTTCAAAAGTGCACATTTCCAAAGAGAAAATAAAAACATTTTAGAATTGTCAAATATAGCTTAACACAGCTAATTAATTTAAGAAATTTTTTATATTAGAAAACATCCAAAGACAGTTTCTTTAATTTTAAAGAACTCTATATCATTAAGAAAAAACCTCTTTTAATTTAAATATATTTGTCCAAATTAAAAATAACATAATTGTGTCTAAAAATAACAAATTTTTAATTTTTGAGACCTATATGCAAAGTATCTCTTTAACAGTGGGAATTGAGAAAGGTTATGTATATGCTTATTCTTAAAGATTTTTCTTCTCTTAATTTTTTAATGTTCTGACCAAAATTCTCCTTTTTAATGTTCTGACCTGATTCTCCTCCTCTTTAAATAATAAATTGCAAGAAATTATGTACCTATGTAATTTTCATATTGGTTTTTAGCAAGCTTAAAAATTTTGCTGTCGTTTGACCTTTTTAGATTGACAAAATCGTTATAGAAAAAAAAATATAATTGAAAAATTTTCCAACTTTGAAGGGTTGTTTCTAGCTCTCTAACGGATGGGGCTACATAATAAAGTATTTTATATAAAATTAATTTTAAAATAAGACCTATTCATGATTAAAATTCTGTTACATCTTAAACGGTACTGTAAATTCATAAACAGACAGACGGACAGTTAATTAACTAATACACAAATTTCACTTGGCTATAATGTTTTTTCCTTTCTTGTATTTTTAGACTATTTAGAGTGAAATAAATAGATTGATTTTAACTTAAAAAAAAAAAAAAGTATCTAATAATGTGAAATTTGTATCCATTTAAAAGTTGATAGTTCTAATGTAAACTATAGTTAATATTATGTCAACTTAAAAAAAAAAATTCATTTTTTTATTATACAGATGATTTATAAAGGAAGGAAATAAAATTATTAAAGAAATTAAATCAAATTTACTCTAATTTGTCAAATGGTTCATAACATTTTCTAAAAAATAATAAATATCAAAAAATATATAAAAAATATTCAGGCTTATTATTGTCTTTTCTATCATTTTCATTTTTATGAAGAAGTAATTTTTCCTAAAATTAAATTTGATACTTTTACTGTTGACAGAACTATTAATAATTTTTTTCTATTTTAATTCTTCAAAATATTTTTCTTTGATATATGATCTTTTATTCAATACATAATTTAAAAACACCTACTTATGAACTCATTTCCTTATAAACAAAAAAAAAAAAACTTTTTTAAATAAGCGTAAAATCTATGAGAATTCTACGTCTTAAAACAAAAATTTGATTTAAACTGACCATATGATGGTTAAATACAATTAAATAGTATGATAAAAATGAAAAAAAATAAATAAAATAAAATAATAATAAATCATCAAATTAATAATCATTAACTTTTCTTTATCTTATTTCATTTATCTGATGCTAGAAAAGATGTCTAATATAAATCATAAAACCAAAATATATACTTACCAATTCTAAAGATACTCGTATTTTTTTCGATAATTTTTTTTTTTTTTTTTAATTGAAAATTTGAACGTCACCCACTAGCTATAACCTTATTAGATAGATTATTTATATCATCAATATTTAAAAACAATTAATTTTCAGTATATTGAATTCAATACTTTAAAATTACCTTGAAATTAAATCATTTATCAAATTATTTTCATATAGGGTACATAAATTTAATTTTTTTTTTTTTTTTAATTCTAAACTTCAAAATAAAAAAAAATACAACAACTATAAAAAAAAGAAAAGTTTAGGTTTTTTTTTTTTTGATTGGTTTTATTTTTTTTTAATATAAAATTCAATTAATGAAATTTTTTATTTCTAGAAAAAATGTTAATGCTGACCTTACACAAAATCACTTTTATTCAAACATTTAATTTTGTCTATAATATATATATATATATATATAATATTTATATGTAATATGTATTTATTTTATTAAGTTCATTATTTCAAGATGGTATACATTCGTTCGTTTCTGTAAAATAAATTTATACCATCTAAAAATTACCTATAATCAAAAAAATAAAAGTTGATCAAAAACAAAAAAAAAAATTGGCCATGCTACTTGACACAAATATTGAATTTGTTAAAAAAAAAAAAAAAAAAAGTAGCTGAAAAATTCGTAATCTATACACAAAAAACCAAAACGAAAAACCAAAAAAAAAATAAAACGAATAAAAAATACATTTTAAAATGTAATTATGTAATTTATGATCATGTTTATTGATTATTGTTAAATAATTTGTTTCTTTTATTAATATTATTAATGTTATTCTTGGCTTTTTTTTTAAGTATGGTATATTATAATGTGCACCCACACTCAGAAAAATAATGAAAATAAAATTAGAAAGAAAACTTAAAATGCGTTAAGGAATGCAATTTTTTTATTTGCGGAATAATTTTTTTTTTGCTTAGAATCTTAGAAATTGCTATAGAGATAGAAATTTTATTCGCAGACATTAAATATTATATAACCGCATATAATCAGCTGGATCATACATTATTATTTCACTTGAAGGACCCAATGATTAAATTTAAAAGTTAAATTAGAAACGGAAATCATATATCTAGTTTTTAAATCTGATTCAGTAACATTTTGCCATTGGATTCTAATTAAGAGTAAATGATAAATCACCACTTATATCTCAATAATATCAGAATATGCTTATAAATAATATACCAAATATTCATTATACATCAAATTCATAATATAAAAGTAGAATATTGTTTGTAACCTTAGCAATTTTTATATATTTTTTTTTCCTAAGGGACATATAGTAAGATCTAGTAACGGTTACATGTATTTCAATAAGAAATATTTCAGAAACATTTTTTATAAATAAATATATTATCTTCACAATATTCTTGATTTTCTTTGAACTCTCCTCCCCCAATATTATCCACAATTTTACATTATATTCAATCTCATGTTATACCAATCCTACGTTGTTTTCACATGAAATTATTTGATTGTTTGCCTAAAAGTATAAAATATTGCTAAAAAGTTACTCGTCAAAATTTTTCTTAGAAGCTGTAGTATTTGCAAAACGATGGTTTTTTTTCCTTAAATTTTTTAGTTGTTTATACTCATACATTTCCTATCAACTTTTAAGTATTTTTATTATTTAAACGTTTTCACAAATTCTACTATATTCACTCAACTCATATTCTCTTCTTCTTCTTGTATCATGTCCGACCATCGAATGTTAAAGATCATTTTAGTTATATAACAAATTTAATTATTATTACAAGTCAGATCACCACTTAATCTTTGATCTAAAAAAACTTCTGACACTGATCACTGATCAATATGATTAAACCTCGTGAAATGCAAAATAATAATTGAAATTTTATTATGTACTTAATTAATATTGACACGAAAAAAAATGTCACTGATGCAAAGTGCATATAAAAAAAAAAAAAGTTATGACTATTTATTATTCTCTGAATTTTCAAATTTATGTCCAAATTTCTAATTGTTAAAATCCAATGATAATTCTTAAATTTCTTCTTCATTAAACTAAGTTATGAACTAAGTGCTGTTATGAAACTAAGTGGAATAGACGAATCACGTCTCGAATACACGTCACGAATAAGATGAAACTTTTTTTTTATTTGTGTTTGAAGGCTTTGTTAAAACCTGTTTTATTAAATTCTGTTGAAGAAAACTAAGATTTTTTCATGATCTTCACTGTAGTTTTCCTGGATCTTTAAAAGTTTACCCAGAGCATCACTTAAAGCTATAGATAAAACCCTTTAATTCAATATGATTAAACATCGTGGTTCTATATATAAATTAAACCTATGTTGACAGCTTAAAATGAATTGATACTGAGCTTAAAATCTATTTTATACTGTTTTTTGTTTTTACAAATATGCTTATGTTTATGTAAATAAGTGGATAAATGAGATAATTAATTTTTGCCATTTTGTTGCGAAAAGTAATTGTATAATATGAAAGTAATAGTGAGGGAAAATTGAAAGTAAAATGATCGTGTATATTTTTTGGGGTGAATACCGCAAATCTTTAAACCATCTCTAACTAACAAGATTTTAAGCTCACTTATTTATTTTCTGCTATTATATTATAGTTTCAGTATTTTGATTAGTAAAATATTTGTATTCCAATTTTTTATTGAATTTTTCCTATTTATTTCTAACAAAATAACAATATTATATTATATTTTTTTTTTCTCTGTGGTTGAAATTTTTAAAAGAGTTTATTAAAATGTTTAAGTTTTAAAGAAATGCATATAAATATAAATTTAAATATCCAGAAGACTTTTTCAAAGAATAATTTTAATTTACATATATCAGAAGAGTACTTTAATAAATTACGCAAAACAATTATACAATTTATTCATTCGATTTTTTTTCCCACAAAATTTCCCATTTCATATTTTCATTATTAACTGGGTTAAATATGGGCCGCAAAAAAACCGAAATATAGTATTAAATAATGGCGCGTGTCTTTTATAAAAGTTCAATGTTATTTTTCATAAAAACCAAAGCAAATATATATACATACATACATATATTCAACTTAGTATCAACTTCAAAATTTATCATATCTGTCAATAACTTTCAAATATAAGTACATACATATAATTCACGAAATATGAATGATTCTTTATCAGCAACATTTTGAAATTTAAAATTTGAATTATTTCTTTTTTAAAGCCACCCATTTTTTTTTTTTTTTGGCAATATTTTAAGAAAATATTTGATTTATGCACCTCTTCATAAGCAAAACATGATGATAATGATGGTGGCAAGGTTTATTTTTTTTTAATTTTTTTTCAATTTAAAATCAAATTTTAAAGAAAATCCAACAAATTTTCGTAGAATCAAAATCATGTATCGACTTCACAAAGAACAATGAAAACAAAATCCAATTAGAAGATTAAAATCACTAACAATATTAATAAGATTTTATATTTTTATGATTATAATCAAATGAGTTTTTAAATAGACTTTAAATCGTTTTGTTATTTTTTTTTTTTTTTTTGTTTTTTGTTTATGTTACTTTTTTCTTATATTTTGATTTAAATCATTCACGATTCAATTTAAGATTATTTTGAACAAAAGAAAAGTTGTTTTGTACAATTATAAGATATTTGATGTTTTTTTTTTTAAATATAACCATACTTTTCTTTTTCATTAGCTAAGAAATTAACAATTAATAAAAAACTTTTGTTTTTCAAAGCAATTAGAAAGGTTTTAAAAAAGCGCACATTTTCCAAACGACAATTAAAAACAGAATATTGTGATTAGTACCAAAAAATTGTAATTTTTTTCTAAATTTTATAAGAAAAAATTGTGAAAAATTAATCGACACTTCCTTCAATTAAAAACCATATATATGTATGAAATTAAGAAAAGCTTCGAAGACTCGTAAAATTATAATATTGGCGGTTTAATTTTTGCCTAAAGTATCCAAAAGTAAGAAAATTTTACTTTTTCACACCCTAAGAGATCTTAAACAGAGGGAGGTACAAAACAATTTTCTATAAGGTATCTTATGGTAATTCTAAAAGGTCTTTCTTTCCATGTTTCTAACTAATTGATTCTAAAGCGTGCTGGAAACACGAGAGGAGGAAAATTTTGTATTCATATAATGGTAAATTTAAATACAAAATAGAGAAAGTAAGAAAATTTTACTTTTTCACACCCTAAGAGATCTTAAACAGAGGGAGGTACAAAACAATTTTCTATAAGGTATCTTATGGTAATTCTAAAAGGTCTTTCTTTCCATGTTTCTAACTAATTGATTCTAAAGCGTGCTGGAAACACGAGAGGAGGAAAATTTTGTATTCATATAATGGTAAATTTAAATACAAAATTACAAAATGATATTAATTTATAAAGCTTAAATATATTATCATTTTTGGTGTGTTTAGATTTTAGAACAAAATGTTAAGCAGTATCTGAAATATATTATACACATTTTAAAATAGTGATTTTTCCATATTTGAGACGATGTAGCTCTGGAATCGTTTGGAACTACATAAAAAAGTTTTTCTACAACAGTACTTTTTAGTTTTTACAACATTTATTTTTTTAAAAAAGCAATTCATGATTATTAATTTCATTGTTCTATCATAAACGGTTTAGAAGTTTTTTATACAAATCAACGAAAGAACAGACAGAGGGATCGAGAAGCTAATAAGAAAATATTTGAAATTTTTTTTTTTTGATAAATGTAAACAACAATTAAGTGTTTTGATCCGATTAAAATTTTCTATCAGATTTTAGAGGTAATTATTCAGTTATAGCAAAATATAAAACGTTGTCTTCTAAAGAAATACAGACTAATAAATTTTCATTTAAGCTTTTGTTGTTTATAATATTAGGGTTGGGTACGAATGGTCGTATCTTAAAATCTCGTTTTATCAAAAACGCGTTTCTTAAAATCTCCTTTTATGAAAATCTCGTTTCTTAAATTCTCTTTTTTTTTTTTGCTTTTTAGCACATTTCCAAAAAAAATTTGAAAAAAGTTGTCTATTAGTAGATTTCACTGTGTTCGTCCGTCCGTCCGTCTGTCTTCTGTTCACAAAACTTGTACACAGTTAATGATACAGAAAAAAAATATGGATAGGTCTCCAGGGGTAACAAGGCAATAGACAACTTTGAATCAATAAAGAACTTTTAGAATTAGTATAAGTTTCCTCAGAAAATTTTTTTGTACCACCCCTTAGGTTTAAGACCTATTAGGGTTAAAAAATTGAAAATATGTTATTTTTAGACACCTGTAACTTAGGCTTCTGTACAAATTTTTCTTCAAAATCTTTCTTTTCAAAACAAAATTAAAGCTCCAGTAATATATTTTTACGTGTATTAACGGTTTTTCTTAGTTATATAAGATTCCGGATTTACAGCCCCTCAAAATTGCAATCCTATTTTCACATTTTTTCTTATATGAAATTTTCAAATTTTGGTGCAAGTCACTGAACATTCTGAACAGTTGTTATTATCTTTTGTAAATGTACGCTTTTAAAAACCGTTGGTTTAAATTCTGCCTTGTTTTATTTTTTTTTATTTGTAGCACATTTTTAAAAAGAAGATATGGATATCATATGTCGGATATTTAAACTCTAAAATATCACTTAATTTTTTTTTTCATACATTTTGCAAGATAACAAGCTAAACAATGCTAAACAATTTATTTATTTTGCAAGCTAAACAATTTATTGAACCCTGTTTTTGAATTCAACTCTAAAATCTCTCCTAATTCAGAATAATACATATACATACCTATATATAAATATACTGGAAAAGGGGGCAATCCTGATTTTGAACCCAATTCTAAAATCCCTCTTAATTAACAAACTCACATATACATATGTATAAATATTCTGAAAAAAGAGAATATTATGATTTCGAATCCAACTCTAAAATCCATTTTTATTCAGAATCTCGCGTATACATATATTCTGGAAAAAGCGTAAAACCGTGATTTTGAATAATATTTTAAGATTCCTCCTATTATTATTCAATAAAAATTACAATTTCTTATTTTTTCTGTATTTTGTAAACAAAAAAAAAGATTTACCGAGATTTTGATAAAACAAGATTTTCAAAAACAATATTTTTAGAAAGGAGATTTTAATAAAACGAGTTCTTGAAATACGAGCATTCGCAGCGCTCCCATAATATTAATGGACCAAAGTAAAATTTTCCAAAGAAAATAACCCTAAACTTTTAAACAACTGAAAATTCTTTTAATAATTAAAAAATTTGTCTTTCTTACATATTCGTTTTTAGATGCTGACATTATAGATGATCCTTTATCAACATTATAATAATAACAATTGGCTATACCACCTCCAAATATTTTATTTTACTTCTTTCTGAATTTCACCAATTTTTACTTCGTTTATATAACTTTTAGAGCTTCTTAATTCTTCAATTTAAATATATAGTCAAAAAACAAAATTATTTACCGGACTTAATTCTATATATCTGAATTCGGCTGCTTAATTAAAAACGCAATAAGAATTTCATAAGACATTATCAATTAAAATTTCAATTTCAAATCAGTTGAATTTTCTTAAACTACAAAAAAAAAAAAAAAAATCAATTCAATCTTTAACAAACTACTGATTTTTTGTAATTTTTTTTTGTATTTTTTTTTTAATATTTTTTTTTTTATATCATCTCTTGATTGATAGATTATCGTTAATTTATAAGTTCGAATTGCCTTAAGGTATTAACTACTTCAATTTTTATTTTTTTTGTATAGTTAAAATTAAAGACATTTGACCTCTATTACACTCAATACATCACCGCGTATTATTGTATGTAAATCATGTAAAATTAAGAAAAAAAAACATAGTTACTCTTTTTTTTTTTTTTTTTTGTTTTCTGCCATTTCATTACTCTTATTATTAATAATATGTATATTGAATTGTATATTGAATTTGTTCAGATCAGTTAAAAGCGATTTTAAAAAAGTATTAATGACCTGATAATTATTTTTTCAAGCTAATAAAAATTGAGGTTTTTTCCCCTCCCCCCCCCCCGTTTTCTTGTTAAATTGAAATAATAAAAAAAAAAAAGAGCAGATTTTTTATTATTTCTTATCTGATGTAACAGGTTAACGATTTTTTTTTCTTTTTGCTCATTGAATGTGGTTGGTTATTATAAAGTACACCATCTCTATTGCAAAAAAAGAAAAAAACAAAGTTAAGTTATAAAAGTTAAGAAAATAATTATGTAATCAGTAATTTTACGATACATTAATAAAAGAATATTATTATAAAATAATTATGATAATAAGCTTTAACAAATTGATTCTTTTGAAGTGAACGTTTAATGAAGTAAGTTTAAATTTAATTTTATTTTTAGGACAAGGAAAATGCTGTTTTTTTTTTATATAATAATAATAATAAGTAATTATTTTTAAAGAGTAATCATTTACCATATAATACTTAACACATCAATTACTTTTTTTATGGATACCGTTAATGATTATATCAAGTACAATAATATGTAGATGAAATATAAATTATTGAAAATTTGAACATACCACTTCATAGATCTTGAATCTTTATAGATGGACAATTTTATTAAGTTATCATATCAAATGATATTTTTAACAGCCTAACGAAATGTTACTTTTATTAATTTTCATTTGTAAACTCTCCTTTTTTCAAAAAATTTCTTTTTTAAACCGTAACTCTTTTAATCTCCTTTTTTAAAACCTTTTTTTTTGTTACAAAAACTCCTTTTTTAGTAGTTCAACTTCCTTTAGAGATGGAAACTTTAGAGCTGGTTATAAAATCAGGGTTATACGCTTTTTCTCTTTGAATATATGAGACTCTGTATTAGGACAGATTACATCTTGCAAATATTTTTCTTGGATTTTTTCTGCGTTTTTTATACCCTACACCTAAAGTATAGGGTATATTAACTTTGGTTTGGTGTTTCTAACCACCAAAAGGAAGCGAGTTAGATATGGACATGTATCTGTATGGACATGTATGGACATTTTGAATCAGGATCACCTCCTGAGTCGATTTAGCGATGTCCGTCCGTCCGTACGCACGATAACTCAAAAAATAATGATGCTATCTTGATGAAATTTATACTGTAGGTTAACAATGACTAAAGAAAGGCGTGGATTGGGCGAAATCAGATCATAGGTTCGGGTACCACTCATACAACTCCCACAACCGAATAAGCATATCTTCGAAATTAATAAAGATAGAAACTTAAAATTTTGTACGAGGGTGTTGTTTCCTGAATCCTTGATATCCCTAAAATTTGAGATGAATTGGAGTGGTTGTTCGGATACCACCCATACAACTCCCAGAACCGAATAAGCATATATTCGAAATTAATAAAGATTGAAATTTCAAATTTGGTACGAGGGTGTTGTTTCCTGAATCCCTGATTTGCCTAAAACTTCAGATGAATTGGAATGGTTGTTCGGGTATCGCCCACACAACTCCCAAAACCGAATAAGCATATCTTCGAAATTAATAAAGATAAAAACTTGAAATTATATAAGAGTGTTCTACCCTGTTCTGATGATGTCTCTAAAATTTGAGATGGATTAGGATGGTGGTCCGAGTACCTTCACACACTTCCCAAGACCTAACAAGCATATCTTCGAATTTAATAAAGATAGAAACCTGAAATTTTGTACAAAGGTTGTAAAATAATTATTTATTTTTTTAGCTTATATTAAATACCTAACTAAAATAACTTATGGAACCTAACTAAAATAACTATGGATTTTTAATTTAATTTGAATTTTTTAAGTGTAGGGTATAAATAAGCCGGTTGCATCGACTTACTGTTACATTTACTTGTTTTTTTCTATTCTTTGCTATTTTAATATATGTATTTATGTAGAAGAATAAAACTGATTTTAAAAAAGGAGATTTTGAAAAAAGGAGATTTTTTAAAATACGATTTTGTAGTATATCCAGCATTTTTAGCTATAAACAACAGCCAATAGCCCTGGCACCTAGTGCTAAAGAAAAAATAATTATAAAATTTTTAAATATACAATTAATAAAAATAATAATAATAATAATAATTAGCTATAAACAAAATTTTAATGTCATTTACTTCAAAAACTACGCTTGAAAATTTGGTATTTAGTTTAGATCGATATAAAACCAATATAATTGAAAGATTACTTAATAAATAAAAGAAGAATATATAATTGATCTATAGTTGAAGGAGATTTTCCTAAAAAGATTTTTAAGATTTTTGAGGTCATTTTTACAGACTGCAGGCATTTGTCAATTTTGGCAATTTTTCTTTTTTTTGGAAAGTAAATATTTTTAATATATTTAATATTAAATAATAAGATTACCCTTTTACTGTTTATCAAATACATATTTCAGATACCTATTAATTTAATTTCGTAATTTTGTAATTTTAAACGCTTAGTTATAAAATAAAATTTAATTAAAATTGTAAAATTTTTATTGATTAATCATAAAACCTTAAAAAAAAACAATACAAACTACCAGATTAATAAAATGATAGTAAATTACCTATTTCAGTAATCAAATTGTAATTGTAATTTTAGCAATTAAATAAAAATAAAAAATAAAAATTATTTTTAAATTAGCTTGAATGTTTTTAGTTCATTGAATGTTTTACTGATGCAAAAAAAAAAACGACGCGTTTGGAATCATAATTTTAATTTAATTTAAAAAAAAAAAACATTTAAATTAATTATATCTTCAGAGATAAATAAATTTATTTAATTATTTTAAATTAAATCGTTATATAGATAATATAATAAAACAATTTAAATTATATTACTTTTTTTTATGGAATGTTAAAGGTTTAAATATACGAAATGTCTTTTTTAATTTTGAAATGCAATCGGACTTCATTTCCTGGAAAAAAAAATTTCTTTAAATTTAAAAGTAATAATGAACAAATTATTTTTTAATAATTTCTTCTTTTATTAAAAAATAATTTGTTCATTATTGAAGAAGTTGGAAAGTTGTTACCTAAAAAAAAATTTATTTTTAATACCAAGTATTCTTAACGTATAGTCCTAAAAGTATGCAAAATTTTGAATTTTTTTTTACCTTCAAATGCAGGTGGAGGGGCTCATTAATCGATACTTTACCAAATATAGTGTAAATATATAAAAAATTATATAAACAAAATAAATAATGTTAGTGTATAATTTAATAATAGTATTCGACCTGTAATGACCTTAGTAACCGATGGTTTTGTAATATTGCAATATCCTATGTGATTTGTAATATTAATATAAATAAATAATGGAATGGAATGGAAGAATACATCGTTCGATGTATGAGTGATTAGTGGTTATATGATGTATTAACCGAGAGAGTTTTGGTTAATAACCTGCACAGGAAGTGTTTTTTAGTTGAAAAAAAATTACTAAAAAAACAAGTAATTTTTCTTACTCCGAATGGCAAAAATGATCATAGCTACTATTTTAATATAATATTAGTATAATACGGTTTTTACGGTTTTAGTATAATATTGTACTATCACCTATATGTTTTGTAATATTATTAAATAAGGTTAATGGTTAAACATATTATGGAACTTGAATTATACATATCGCAAACATTTCTTAACAAATTTTTCTTGTGACCAAATCTATATGCAAATAATTCAAAATGTAAATAAAATAAATATTACATTATTATATGCAGAGTGTCCTAAAAATTGTAAAAATCCAACAAGGATATTAATTTAAAAATTTTATTTCAGTTTTAAATTTTCCAAGTTCTGAATTTTAATTTGTATATTATGGCAGGGGGAAATAAAGCCTAGAGCAATAAGACCTAATAGGCCATATTTCACAATTGAGTTGAGAAATAAGGCCTAATTCGTAAAATTTCGCGGTAGGTCTTATTTCTCATTTCAAAGAGAATTAAAGTCTATAGGCCTTATTTCACTTTGAAATATTATATTATTCTAATTACAAATTTGTAGCCGACTGTAAAATCCGAATATTTTTAACAGGTTTCAAACAATTTCCTATATTCTGGTCAGCCCTGTGGCCTTCGAAGGAATTGTAACTGCTGCCTCTGCTACCGCGCCCACGCACAACAACGGCCCTTATTCGTTCAAAACAATTTTTTTTTGTTTTTCAACGAATGTCTAAATTTTCACAAAATTTATTATTATATTTCACAAAGAACACTAAGAATTTATTACTTTTGTATTGAAAGATTTTTTTCCCCCCATGATTTCAAATTCTTTGTAATTAAGAGAAATTTTAGAGTTGGCTTCAAAATCAGAGTTATTAGCTTTTTCCAAATTATTTATAAATATTCTAGAAAAAGCTGTAATTTTGATTTTGTAACCAACTATAAAATTCGTTCTGTTTTAGAGTCCCGCATACTTACATATATTCATATTTCGGAAAAAGAAGCAATCCAGATTTTGTAACCAACTTTAATAACTGAACTAAGTTCGACAAAATTATTACATTAAAAAATGAAATAAGTTTGAATGTTGAATTTAAACGAAATTTTTTAATTTTTAATTTGTCGAACTTATTTCATTACAAAGAAACACTGACTGACGAACTTATGGAGTGAAATGTGCCAAAAAAAACAGAAAACATTTTATTACTTAAATAAGCTGAAATATGGGAATTAAATTATGAAAAAAAAATATTATTATTGGAATAATAAATTACAATTAGGCTTTAATTCCATTATTTTGAAAAAATAATTAGGGCTTATTTCACTTTGGAATAAGAAATAAAGCCTAATACGCGTAATTTTTCGATTTAGGGGTTATTTCTCATTCCAAACTGAAATAAGGCCTACTAGGCTTTATTGCCCTAGACCTTATTTTCCCCCGCCGTATATTATATACATAAATGAACTAATGGGATTTGAGCTAGTAGTTAAAAAGTTTAAATTTTAATATTGTTGTAAAATAAATAATCGCTACAATTTCATGAATAACTTCTTATATAAAAAAAGAAATTATAACAAAAAAAAAAGAAAAATTATACCAAATATCAAGAAATCATTAATATTTGTATTAAAAATTGATTACAATGTTTCTCAATAAATCTTATAACTTTCTATTTCAGTTTTACTATTAGTATATATATATATTTAAAATTATTATAAATTTAATTATCATAATTACTTAAATTACATCCATTTAATCAAATAAAAGAATTAATAATACATAATTATATAAATAATTTTTTTTATAACATAACAAAAATTAAATATCGCTCAATTTTAAGATCACATTATAGTGAAAAAAAAGAAAACAGTTTTTCCCACAATATAATCAAGTTCATTTTTAACAATTTTCCTCTTTTTTTTTTTTTTTTTACAAGAAATAAATAATAAAATTTTAATTAAAATTCAAAACTTAAATCCTTAGACAAGTCAACCAATAACAAATAATTGTAAATAATTTAAGTCAAGTTTAATTTTATTAAATTTTAATTAAAATAGATTTAAACCGATTCATTAACTTTGAAGTATACACAAGTACACAACAGACAAAAAATTGTTGTTAATTAAAAAAAATAAATAAACATTGGAATGTATCTGTCTCATTTCTTTCATTTTTAATTACATTTTTTTTTTTTTTGTTTTCTGAATAATTTTTCATTATTTTTAGTTTTTTTTTGTTTTTAATGAATTTTTATGTTCAACAATCTAATAAAACATGAAATTAAACATTTCTATCGGGTGACAGGAAAATTTACAGACATATTCCTATTTTATTTAAGATTTAAAAATAAACCTCATGTTTTGTCTTGTTTTTTTTTTTTTTAAATTTTGTTTTTATTTTATTTCTTTTTTTTTAAATTAAATAAAAACTTCATGAAAATTGTTTTACATAATAGTATATAAGTACTTAAATAATAAAATATTTTAAAATTTTATTAAATAATAGTGAATAATATATTTTTATATATATATACATATGTATGTTAAAATAAGCATATTATTTATATATAAACCTTAGTAAATATTATGTACCTACATAATATATTAACCCAACAGTCAACACAATACACATAACACAACAACAAAATATAAATTATAGAAAGAAACTGTTAAATTGTACCTCGTACTAATAAAATGTGACATTTAGTTTTTTTCTTTTCTATTAATAATGTGAACGTGTGCTGAATATTCTATGGGTATACGTATACGTATATATGTATACATATTACATATGTACATTTTTGCATATAGATTTTATATCAAATATTATATTATATTATATGAATATTAAGAATTAAAAGGGAAATGTATTTTTTTGGTTTTTTTGATATTTTATGCTATAGGCATACAAAAAAAAACAAAAAAAAAAAAACATTTAAATTAATGTTGACATTTTTAGGCACCCCATTAAAAATATGTATGTATGTATCTATATGTAAAATATGTTACTTTGATGCTGTCACCAAAAATTTAATTTGTTAGATATAAATATTTAATTAGATTTATATATTATAATGATTACGTTTGATTATATTCGAATTTAGGGTAATCCACCGCATCACTCAGTCAATATGTATTGTAGTGTATCCAGAGATTCCAAAACTGATTATAAAAAAACAGTAATTTTAATCTATACTATTTCCAGATTCAGATCCAGAAATTATGGCATAAACGAAATTTAAAAGATTGACAGAAAGAAAGCATTAAAGAAGGCTTTCATTTAAAATAATATCATCACAGAAGTAATCATGAATTATATAAAAACTGCATGTAACAACACACAAAAAGTGATAAAAAATAATAATCTAATAGAAAAATTACAAATCTTCAAAAATTAAAAAAATGTTTCTAATTAGTTTGTATAAATAAATATAATTAAAAAAAAAACCAAAAAAAAAATAGCCTTAATTAGACACTATATATTTATTATGCTTATACTTACTAAATAGTAATTTTAAAGTTTGAACCCAATTTTAGTTACAATATTAGTTCTCGTAATTATGATATTTTTTTAGATTTTCAAAATTTAACCCTAAATCTAATTTTTAATCTTTTCTATGGTTTTTCGAATGATTTTAGTTAGTTAGTTTTTTTTTCTATATTTATTTTTAAATTTAAATGGTGTTAACTAAAATTGTATAATGAAAAAAGTTATATTTTTGCTAAATTTTATACTGGATCACCCCATAGTACCGTTGCATGCTATATTTTACCAAAGATAACATTTACAAAAAAACAAAAAATCAAAAATTGGCCAAATAAAAAAATAGATACCTACACATAAAATTAAAACATAAATTACAGGTGCGTCTATTATAAATTAGAACAGTTTTTCCAGTTTGTCAATTTTTTCAGGTCGATATTTTTTTTTTTAATTGAATTTTAAAATTAACGTTTACTTATTTTTTTGTTGTTAGTTTTTGATTTTTCGTTGTTTTTTTTTTCCATTATTTTTCAATTTAATTTATCAAAATTCGTATATGTAACGGGTGTTTTTTTTCAGAATGATAGAACTTTAAATTGAAATAAAACACATTTAAATTGAAGTTGGCTTCATTTTTATTTGATTTCAGTAAGTAATAAGCATTGACAAATTATCATGGAAAGACTCACGCCGTAACAACGTTTACAAATTGTTAAAATTTATTTTTAAAATCAGTGTTCTATTCGCCAAATCTATAGAGTACTTCTTGAAATTTATGGTTTAGATAATCGTCCATCACAGCATATTATTCATCGAACTTTCGATAGATTTCGGACAGTATTTCCTCTACTCGATGCAACAACAACAACAAGACAAAGAACTGTACGTACAGAAGAAAATATCGGTGCTGTAAGAGCTAGTGTTTATGAAGATCCAAATTTGTCTATTCGTCAACGTTCACAACAAGTTGAACTGTGTGCAACGATCTGTAATGATGTGTGTAAAGATCTTGGTCTACACCCATCAAGATTCCACTGGTTCAAGAACTAAAGCCAGGTGATTATAATAAGCGTCGTTTATTTGCTGATTCGGCCCTCGAACGCCTCTGGATTATTTTCTTTCGGGTTATGTGAAGTCATTGGTTTATGCTGATAAACCAGAAACAATAGACGCTTTGGAAGCCAACATAACCCGTAATATTGATGAAATAAGGCCTGAATTACTCGTAAAAGTGGCTAAAAAATTGATCTGATCGAATGCGGTTCCTCAGCACAAGTCGTGGTGGACATATGCCGGAAATTATTTTTAAAATCTAAATGTTATAAAATTATCATCCAAATAAAAAAAGATGTGATTTATTTCAATTTAAAGTTCTTTCATTCTAAAAAAAAACACCCGTTATTTGAAAAAAAAAATTAAACTTGATTGACTTAAAGTAGACTCAATAATGAATTTATGAATTCAATTTTTAAACATGAAAATTTAATTTTCCAGTAAAAATAATTAATTGATACTCTGTTCGGAAAAAAAAATGCAAAAGAAAAACGCAAAAAACACAAAACTACAAAATGGTGTAAATTGAGAATTTTAATTAACTAAATAACAGAAATAAATAGAAAACGAAAAAAAAATATATTTACATAAATTTGAGCTTCCGATTTTGTCACTTTATATTCAATAAAATATGATATAAAAAGTATTAAATTTTGTGTAAATTAATTTCAATTAGATTAGTATTAGTTTACATTCTAATTAAATAAACTTGAATTTTTTTTTTGATTGTTATAAAAAAAAAAATTGATTTAATTTGTTTTTTTTTTTATTTCTTTTGTTTTAACTTGATTAATGTAATGCAATAATTGAAGAACTTCTTCCAATATAAAAAGCATTTAAATCATAATCGTTTTATGCCAAAAGATATAATGTTTTTTTAAGCCGTATAGGTTTTCATTAACCAATCTTAATTTCCTCCAGTCACAGCGATTAGTGGCGGATATCTTATTTGTTCAGCAATATTATACCTCAAAAACGCAAACACATGTAGATTTAGGAAAAATCCGAACCATTGAAGATCAGTATAATTTATTATTATTTCACATCATTAGATTACGGAAGGTTTGAACATGCATACATCGCGAATGCTAAGAGAAATTAACTCATTATATCTGAACTTTTTGATATAAATGTTAAAAAACTAAAACTAACTTTAAGCGAGCATGTCAATCAATCATGAGCATGCATGTTAATCAATTGATCAATACTGGTTAAAGTACAAAGTTACTGTACAAAGTTAACTATAATCTGTTTAACATCATATTACGATTGGAAATCTAATCCCTGTAGTAATTTTTAACATTAGTATATAGCCTATAAATAAAAATTGATATTAAAATTAATCCTAAGTTCTTAATATTAATATAAGAAACAAACTAACTAAACGAACAATAGTAAAACTAATAACAACCATTTACTAATCTACTAACATCTGTGGTCATCATTCTGTGGTCTGCGGACAGTTAATTATAGTTCACTAAATAAACATTTAACTGATTCTTGTATTCTAAATAATGATATAATATAGAATTATTTTCTACGTCAATCTCTTAACTTTCAGAGCTAAGGATATATTTTTCAAAACCGCTGTCCTCCAGCTTTAATAAAAGGAAGAGTGAACTGATGCTTGTAGACAAAAAAAGATAAATGTCTAATCAACAAATAAAATTTTATTAAAGTTTCATTTTCGGCTCACATTGAATGCAACTAATTTGCTAAGTAAAATTAACAATGTATATGAAACTTTACATACATTGAAGTTTCTTTACAAAAATTTAAATTGAAAAGCCACATTGGTTCAAATCGTTTGGTTCAGTAGACAAAAAAACAAATTAAACTGTTATTTTGCAACCTAAAATGAAGTACTAATACTTTTTTTTAGTGTTAAATAATTATTTACTTAATATGTACTTATTACTTATTATATAGTCATCGAATAGTCATCGATACGTGAACCAATTTATTTAAAATTTATTACATATATTAAAACTACTTTAATAATTAATTTTATTCAAAAATAATAACATTTGTAATAATATAATAATAAATTTTTAATTAAACACATAATAACCATTTTACAAGTTAATTTTTTTAAAATAAAAAAAAGATTAAAAAAAATTACATAGTTTATATATTTTAAAATGTTTACACTGATACTCTAATAGAATTTTAAAATACTATTGTATTATTATTTTACTTTTAACAATGTGAAGCACCTTAAAAATATATGTATGTAATAACATAATAATTGTAAAACACCTCAACTTTAACATTTCATATATTCATATAAAAAATCATATAAAAAATTAATTAATACGAATTATTTTCACACGTTCCGTCAATTAATTTTAAATTGTCACAATATGTTGTATTTTTTTTTTTCCTCATATTTTAACACTTACAAAAACATTACCATCAGTTACACCCTCATCACCATTTTGGATCACTATGTGATGATAGTGTTAATAGAAAAAAAACAAAACAGAAAAAAAAAAAACAATCACGTAATCTTCATAAATATTTTTTTAATAATATTTTTTTATTGGAATAAAGAGTTTTATATTGTTATAATGGGAGCACCTCAGTTGGCCTAAACCAATTTCTCAAAAAAACATTTGGCATCACCGTTGATGATCATCACCAACATTAACAGCTACCTTATTATGTAACGAACAACAAAAATATCATCAACAAAAAATTTAAATTAGATTTTATACGAAATGTAACATTAGTTTTATTGGTTTTATGTTAACTATATGGTTTTATTCTAAAATTATTTTTATGCTAACTGTTTTTATGTCAACTGGTTTTTTGAGATATGGATTTATAGTAACTGTCATAGATTCGTTATAAAATATGAAGATTAAGTGCTTATATTGGGCAAGTGTATTTTTTTTTCTCTTTTTACAATTTCTTGATTTCAGTCGTCAGTGACAAAAAATAACCGATACTAAAAATATAATGTGGAAAATGAATTTAAAGAAAAAAAAACAAAATTATTTAAAATTCAATTATGTTCAACGCGATTTTTTTTTCTTTTTTTCTTTTGCTTTTTCTTTCTTTTCATTTCTTTTTTGCTTTTGTATTTTTCTTTTTTTTTTTGCTTTAAAATAATAACAATAAAAATTATATCTTTAATTACAAATGTGTGGTGTTAGTAATCTATCGCACCTTAAAAATTAAAAAGTGAATCTTCAGAATGTTGACATGTTGATTTTTCACATTATTTATATACATACCTATATATATATATTATAATTTTGTAATATTTGTGTCAGCTCTTTTATATTATTACATATATATGGATATATATATTTTTTAAACCAATGGTTAAATTTTAACGCAGCTTTTAGCAATAAAAACCTATTAATTATATAGGTATAGCATTTTTTCAAGCAGAACATAGATAATATTTTTTGTTAAAAATTTTTAAAATTTTTTCAAAATTAAAAAAGAATTATATTATAGTATGATCAGGATACCATAAAATTACTTCAAAACAATCTTAAGTCTCGAGTTAAATGAATATGTGTGTATTAGTTAAATTTCTTTAATTATGAGGGTTCCATATTAAATTATACAAGATTAGACAAAATTCTGTTTCAATTGAATTAAATTTCAATTAAAAATATACATATAAACTAGACTAAAATCAGAAGATTTTTATACACACACTATAAATTTACTACAAAACGGGTCTTTATTATTTATTTTGTAATTATATAGTTTTTCTTTTTTCGTAGAGTCAAACTCTTATAACTCATATAGATATTTTTGTGATTTTATAAAAACGTTTTATAGAGTTTAATATTTTTCAGCTAATTTTCATGTTAAGAACTCAGTCAGTCATGGGTTCAAAACTATGTTAAGTGTTTGCACGAATATTAGATATAATAATATTAAAGATACGTAGAGAAAAACGAACTGCAGATGTACAATTAGCCTGCTTTAGTTTAGTTCTGGTACCCTGGATCTCAAGTAATTAAACCATGAGAAATTTATTACAAATTCTGACAGATTGAAAAGGTTATTTAAGAAGAATTTTTTTTTTTAGAGCAAGAGGTAATTATCACACAAAAAAGTTTTCATTCTTTTTCATCTTTCTAAACTTTGGCATGACTACCGATCGATCAGTGTTGTGTTAAAATCCCTATTTAAGATCTAATAAAGGACAGCTGGTGTGTTCGATCACAGTATGTATTAATAGAATAGCAGCTAGGTTTGTGACTATTGTGGCTTATTATTGAAACCAATATTTACAAATTATAATAGAAACTCCGAGATTCTCCTTCCCTCGAAGAATCCGCTTCTAGCGAGTTCGAGTCTAGCGAAGTTTAAGTTCACTTCTAGCGAGCGAGTTTGCCACTTCTAGCAAGTTTTTCCGCTCTACAATTTGTTTTTTCACTAAATCACTACAAAAGTCTACTACAAAAGCTGTTACAAAAGTCACTATTTCTGGGTACCCAGATAAGATGTGTATCGAAAACTTCATCCTGCTCATTTAAGGATTAGAACCGCTAAGCTCACCGAATAGATTTTAATGGTCTTAATGTCAGCTTAGTGTTCCGTTATAATATTATGCTTAGTAATAAAATATGTATCTCTCCGTTTTTATTAATTTTAAGCAATCAGTGCCTGCTTAATATGTATAAAACTTAATATGTAAAAACACTGTAATATGTATAAAAAAAAACCTATTTTTTGTATATTTATAATATGACTTACGATAAGCAATTGAACTATTGAAAACCAAGGACATAAACTCATAGATTATTTTCATAATAAATCACGTGATAATTTTTTTTTATTTTTTACTTAATTTGTTCCACCCTAAAAGAATTACAATTTCAAAATAATGTTTTTACTTTACTTTTTTTTTTATAATTAAAATTAATTTTATATTATCATTCATATGATGATATCCAATCAATCAAAAGGTCTTTAGCATAAAAATTATTTTTATACATATACATAATATGTACCTATATATGTACATTGTTTTTTCTTTTTGTAAGTTTTATTATGACTTTATTTTATGTTTTTATTTCCATAATATTAAATGTTTAGTTTGATTGTTTTTTTTTGTTTTTTTTTACCTTTTTTGCGCTGTTAGAATTCGCACCGCCGTCGCTGATCTAGACAAAACTTCAAATAGTAATCAAAAACTTAAATCGTGATGGTATTCTTAGTCGAATAAATTAAAACGAATTTGTTTTGATAAATGTTAAATCCGATAAATCGATGTTGACTTAATGTATATAATAATAGTGTTACCAAACAACTAAGACATTTAAATTTACTTTTAAATAAATGTACATATATGTAAGTATATGAATGTACAAGTGTATATTCTTTTTGTAAGTGTAATTTTTCATTTTTTTACATTTTAATAATTAAGAACTTTTACAACCTCTTTTTTGTTTTTTTCTTGACCAAGGCAGGGCTAATGCGTCAGTAATCACTAGATTCTAGATCCGTATAATGCATCTTCAAAACATAGGAGAACCAGACAAGGAGCAGTCGACAAGAGTTGGCGGTTAAGTCACGTTTATGACACGATGACAACAATCTGACGTAAGGCATCAATCCAGAATTAAAAAATATAAGAAGGAACTAAATATACATACTATACGTCTTGCAAAAATTGGTTTATAAATTTAAATTTAAATATTAAAAAAAAAAAAATTAAAATCATTGTAATTGTAATTGATGTAAAACAAAAAAAAAGATATGTTAGAATATTAGTTTAATCATTTTTATATATCATTGATTTAAAACCTCGTACCTCGCAACAAAAGATTTGATCACTTTAAATATTTTATAAAATTTGGCAACACTTTTATTTATTATTCAAAGTGTTGTATTTTTAAGCTACAAAATCGTGAAACGTGTGTTCTTTAAACTGTTTATGGTATCAAAATTTAATAGAAAATATCAAATAGATTTATTTTTACTTCATTACAACAACAAAAAATGATCTTAAAACATCAGAAATACGATATTTGAGTCGAATAATTATTCTGTTCTTTTCAATTAGCCTTTGATAAATTAGAAAACATCATTCGTCGTTCCTAGTGACTGATTTTTTTAATTTAATTTTTTATTTCTTAAAAACAAAAAAAAAAAAACTCTTTGATATTTTTAAAAAGATTTTGCGGTTTTTATTTCAAAGAGCTTAAAGGGGATAAAATAAAAGTATATTATGTATAGTAGATAATTGTAGCTTTAAAATATACTATCAGGAAGTAATCAGTTTTTTTTTATATATATATATATTTTTTTTTTTGTAAAGGAATTAATTAAATTGTATTTTTTATTTTTAAAAAAATAACAATATAAAATTATAAGTTATAAAAATAGAGTTATATAACACTTAATTTTATTCTATTTAAATTTTATTATAGATAACATACCTCCATCATTTTTCTATTATAATTCTGAAAATAGTGGGAGCGTCTCAATCCTTTTTTTTTTTTTTTTGCTCAAATTATAAATCATTTGCTATTATTCTAATTTGAGTTTTAAATTGAATTAAAATATATGGGAATATATAATGAAGATACAAAATTACCTGTTTTTGGGATTAATGGAATATAAGATTATATTATATGGGAGTTCTTTTTTTTTTATGGTCTGGTAAAATATTGTTTTTTTTTTTTTTTTTTTATATAAATAAATGAATTTGAATCCCATGTCATTGTCATATTAAATTTAAATTTCCTTTATCAACATAAAAATCATATATGAATCCATCAATAAAATTTATTGTAAAACCGAATGATGAGATCATCCTGGTTAGAATTGAAAGATATTCTGTCATACTTAATATGGATGTTATGTACCTTTTATTTATATAATTTATTATTTAAATCCGTCAAACTAAATATTTGATAAAATTGCTGGTTTTATTAATAGAATTTAAAATTTAATACTTTTCATTTTGAAGGTAAAAAAAAGTTCTCAATTTAAGAGAAGCTTTTTAAAACTCTCATCGAGTTTAGAAACTATTTCGCTGATAAGAAATTTGAAAAAAATTTAATGAGAAAAGAGTATACCAATTTTTAACGCGGCATAAAAAATCCTACCTTTTTTTAAAGCATTACAATTAAAAAGAAAAAAAAAATTTAAAAATACAAGTACAATATTTTGGTAAAATGTAAAAAAGTACATATATTTAAAAGTAAATTAATAGTAATAATAATAAAATTCTTCTCTTCAAGGAAAGATGATGAGCACTTCATAATGAATGAAGATTCAGTAAAAAAACTTTAAATTAATAAACGAAAATATTAAATTTAGAACAATTATATATTATATATTCTACTACTTAAGCTACTTTTACACTCTTCTACAAAATCTACTATTACTACTATTACTACTACTAATACTACTACTACTATTACTACTATTAGTACTTCTACTTCAAAAACTACAATGCTGTATATTATATACTGTAAACCAATTTTAGTAATTCAAAGTATGCAATGCGTAATTTTGATCTAACTTCCATCAGCGTTTTAAGATTAAATCAAAAGGAGTTTAATTCTGAAACCATTGATATTAGTAGAATTAAAGTTGTTTTATCTTTTATGAAGGGTGATCTTTCTAGAATTTTTTTTCCTTCCTACTCCAGTAAGGAGTAGAGGGCATCTACTAAGTCAATTATTATTCATATTTAACTTAAACTAAGCTTCAGTTTCTGAAATCATTAATTTCATTAAGCCGTTGACTCGGCTGTAGCTATTTTGTAGAAGATTTTGAGAGGTAAATATTTCTTTTTTATTTTATAAGCCATCTATTATTATATACAAGAATTATTTCAATATCATTTTGTTATAATATATTACAATATGATATTAATTATAAGATATATAGATATATGTATATACTTATTTTTTATTTAATTATATTATACTAATTATATATTATAAGAAAAATCTATGTTATTTTTTTATTAATCTATGATCCAGCCGGTGTTTTAAACCGAAACTTTTCGAATGAAAACCCGGTGGCTTAATCGCATTACAATATTGGCTGGAACCTTCTGTAATTAATAGACCTTAAATTAATAAATGTAAGTTTATTGAGGTTTTCTTTAAATTATTCGAGAAAAATTTTTAAGCACCTATATAATACATTTTTATTTTAAGAAAAATCGCATTTTCATTCTATTAACCCATTCCAGCTGCACTGATGCTCTACATATACACATATGAAACAAAATTTGATTTTTTTCTTTTTGTAAAGTAATTTGTCACTATAAGATTTAAATTATCATAAATTTAGTCTAAAATATCATTATATCACAAACAAATTAAACTAATTTACTTCAACAATTGGTAGGCGATGAATAGGGTTAATTTTATCTTTTTTTAGCTGCTGTCATTCATTTTCAACAGAATTAATTAATATATTTTTTAAATTGTTAAATCATAATTCTATTGAATCAAATTTTTTTTTTTCAATTTGAATGTTGTTTTTTTTTTGCAATTTAATATCTAAAACTATAGATTTAAGCTATTAAATATTTAATAATTATTAAATGAAAATATGGAATATATATTGTATAACATTAAATGATTAATTACTGTTACCATTTATATAAATTTTTCGATGAAAAAAAAAAAAACTAAACTACAAGCAGCTACAAGTAATGTAGTTGCTACCTGAAGCAATTATAATTATTATTATTGAATTTAAGACTTCTGATGCGATATTACAAAATTCTATCATCATCAATTAATGCCAATTTTTTTTTTTTTTTTTTTAGAGGGAAAAAAACGCTCTATACTTTAAACTTTTAAAAAAAATTAATTCAAAACTGTTTTTTTATTTGTTTCTTTTTTTTCATTTTTAATTCTATTAAATTTTTATAAGAGTTACAAAATTGTTTTTTTTCTTTATTTTTCCTATAAAATTATCATAATAATAGTAGAAATAATAAAATACTAGTTATATAAATAGTGTAAAACTAATTTGCAATCGAAATAGGCAAAAAGAAAAAAACAAAAAAACCAAAACAAATTTTTAATTCTATAACAAAAATAAAAACCACCATCTGCAATAAAAAAAAAAAGACATCTCACAAGGTGGCACTTAAGGCGTTTCCAGTCTAATCAAGTAACACAGAGAGCATAAATAATCAATCATCCTATCACAAGAAAATATAGAAGATATATAATAATGATTCGTAAATATTAACTCTATGCTTGGGGAGTTATAAAAATCCAAAAAAAAAAAACCCAACAAAAAAATCAAAATTAGAAGTCACAAAATCGCAAAAGAAATAAATATACGAATATATGTATATAAATACAATGTATAATAAAATACAAACCAAAATTAAATTATTATATTAAACCGAAAATCTGATGGTATGTAAAATTATTTTTGTGGTGAAACTTTTAAATTAATTTGAATAAAAATAATTTAGCAAAAAAAAAAAACACAATCATTTAGGCGTATAAAAAAGATTTTAATACAAAAAATTTAATATTTAGGATATAATTATAATGTATTTCTTCAGTTTATTCTTGCATACTATAACATTTGATCGAGTATGGCACGACTCACGAGTATGGCATTGATTGCTAAATGTAAAGCAATGGGGCTCGGTGGTGTTTTTCTTAAATGGATTGGAGATTTCCTTTCGAAACGGTGGATTCGTGTCCTAGTTAATGGGTATTCATCCGACCAATTCAAAATTGATGCTGGTGTTCCTCAAGGATCTGTTCATTCAACAACTAACTCTCTTTTTAATTTTCATTGACGATTTATTAAGTATAATCTCCAATCCAATTCCCTATTTGTAGACGACAAATCAATCTCGTTGCCTCTTATGAAGACAACGGGGGAAAAAAATTCCACTTCGTTATGGCTAAACCAAGATTTACCCAAAATATCTTATTAAAACGAAATCAACAATGTGGATTTTAATGAAAAAAAAACCCAGTGGTGTGTAGTCTCGTGGAAAATTAACACCACCTTAAATTTTAAGGAGGGATTATGGAACATTCTGGTGAAATAAACATCTTGGGCATGATGCTAATTCAAAAATTAATTTGAGCCAACAATATTTTTGTGTATAGCGAAAGATCTAGCTAGTAGTTTGGGTTTCCTCTATAGGTGTAATAAAACATTCTTCACATCATCTGATTTTCTCAATATCTACAAAGTGTTCATACTGTCAATGGTGAAGTATAACATATTAGGACACGTGATTGAGAGTTCTCGATAAAGTGCAAAATAGAACAATACGTTTTATAAACGACCCCAATGTTACCAAGGCTCTCTCCACTGCGACTCCGACATTTAGTAGATATTTAGTAGATATTTAGTAGATATTATTAGTAATATTATAACTTGTTCTGCCGAAATGAAAAGTCTAATGTCTCCACTCAACATTTTCCAAAGAAAAACAAGGGGAGCCGATGCCGCCGTTAAATATTAATTCAAATGCTAGCAGAACATTTGGAAAGAAATCAAAACCACTATCACACTGCTTATAATAGGTACCTATTTGTTTTTTAATTTTTACATTATTTTTAATATAAAAAAATGAGCATGAGCCCAAAATAATAAAAAATTGTAAAGTAAAGACTTGGTTGGGATTTTTGTATATTTTTTTTAGACATATGAGTTTAAATAAAGATAAACAAGGTAGAATGTAAACCAACGGTTTTTAAAAGCGCACATTTCTAAACTCAATACAAACTGTTTAGAATTTTGACTTGGACAAAAATTTGAAAATTTCATGTAATAAGAAAAAATGTGAAAATAGGACATTTTTGAAATTTTGAGGGGCCGTAAGTCCGGAAGCCTATATAACTAAAAAAAGCCGTTATCACGCGTAAAAATATATTATTGAACCTTTAATTTTCATGCCTCGCCGAAGAAAAATTTTTACAGGTGCCTAAGTTACAGGTGTCTAAAAATAGCAAATTTTCAATTTTTGAGGCGTAATAACTCTTAAAGAGGGGGTGCTACCAAAAAATTTTCTGAGGAAACTTACACTAATTCTAAAAGTTCTTTCTTGTCTCAAAATTTCAGATTTCTATCTAAAGGCGTGCCGGAGTTATGAAAAAAGAAATTTCATGCAAAATATGGTTTTCACATAACGGTAAATTTAAATAGTAAATTAAAAAATATTGCATAATTTTGATATTGTTTTATATAGATAATAAAATTTTCGATCTTCTGACGGTTTTAGATTGCAAAACTATTATGCAGGGCCTGAGATATATACATCTGAAAATGGGACTTTTTTGCAATTTTGAAGAGCTGCAACTTTGGAACCCTTTACAACTAAAACAAACCTTTAACACACATTAAAATATATTACTCTAGCTTTAAATTTTATATCTTGCAGAAGTAAAATGTGTACAGGTTCCTAAGTTACAGGTGTTTAAAAATAGCAAATTATCAATTTTTAAGCCCTCATATCTCATAAACAGGGGGTGGTCCAAACAATTTTCTGAGCAAACTTATACTAATTCTAAAAGTTCTTTCTTGTCTCAAAATTTCAAGCCTCTATCTAAAAGCGTGCCGGAGTTATAAAAGTAGAAAAATCATGCAAAATTTGGTTTTCAAATTTAAATACTAAATTTAAAAAAATTGTATAATTTTGATATTAATTTACAAAGATAAAAGAAATACCTGTCGAATGACGTTTTCAGATTGAAAAACTCTTAAGCAGAACATAAGATATATGCATTTAAAAATAGGGCTTTTTCAAAGTTTGAGGGGGTGTAGCTCCGTAATGGGAGGGGCTACATGAAAAAGTTGTTCCACAAAATTATTTTTTTTATGAGACCTACCCATGGTTAAAATTTCTTTTCTCTATCTTTAACGGTGTAGAAGTTTTGTAAACAGACGGACGGACAGAGTGAAACTAATAAGCACATTTTTTCAAAATTTTTTTGGAAATGTGCTAAAAAAAAGCAAAAAAAAATAATTATTTGACCAAGATTTGTGGTTGCTATATATAAATGTACTACTATATATATATATACTACTATATATAATATATATATACTACTATATATATATATACTACTATATATATATATACTACTATATATAATATATATATACTACTATATATATATATACTACTATATATATATATACTACTATATATAATATATATATACTACTATATATATATATACTACTATATATATATATACTACTATATATATATATACTACTATATATATATATACTACTATATATATATACTACTCTATATATATATAGTAGTAGTATATAATTCATATGTATGTAATATATATAATTCAAATGTACGTTTGTTCCAGTTTTTTTATTTATTTTTTTTTATTATCTAAACTTATGCTTAAGTTAAGCTTAGTAGAATGAGGAAAAGTTAATTGACTAACTTTTCAATTCTGTTCCGATCCACACATTTAACTCCATATCAATAATTCTTATTTCGCGATACATTACAAACAGAGGAGCATTTTTAATATACCTATACTTTTAATACTGTCGTTCATACGGGTATATGAAAAGAGATATTAAAGTAATAAAAATGTATTAAAAGTTTTTGCGTCAAACTTTAAATCTTTCGGTATTCTTAATTTTAAATTTATGGTATTATTAACCTATAATGTGTTTTTGAAGGTATTTTTAATTCAAAAAAAAACCAAAACATTGTAACAATTGCTATATATAATTATGTATATAAAAGTTAAAAAAAAATTTAAGTTTTGATATCTATACATAATATACATATTTATCTGTCCGATTTAATTTAATTTTTTAATTTATTCTCTAATAATTTTTTCTCACATTCACAAGAACACCTCTTAACATTAGTTTTTTTTTTTTGATTACTAGTTTAGTTATGTACTTTTAACATTTATATACTATAAATATGTAATAATATTTTTATATAATTCAATAATTACAATGATTTAAAATTAAATTAATTTGATATGACACAAATTTGTTATAATATGACCTTGTTTAAATTACATATTTTCAATTGAATACTTTTAATATTAATTGATTTTAATTAAATTTGACTAATAATTACCTATTATTTCATTAACAATTTATTTAATTTTTCTTATAACCGCAAAATACAATTTTTAACCATAATTTTATATTTCTTATTTCGTTTATACTTAAATTTCAGCAGTAATTTCAATCTCGTACATTATTATTCTTATCATAAAAATTAATTTAAATAAATTTTGATTACAATATCTATCGTTGTTAAAAAAAATACTTTTTAAAGATAATTAACATGTTGTAGAACTTGCAGTTTTAAATCAGTCTAGTGTTATACACTTTAAATTTAAATGATTTACCTTCAGCATCACCATCATTTAATACGATTAAACAATGCACAAAAATAATGTCCCAAAGAATAAAACCGATTTACTCTCTTTTGTACTTGACATGTAAATAAAGCCCAAATCCGATTTTTTTTTTAATTCGACACTATTACCGTTTTAAAATGGAAATAATGCCGAAATCGAAACAACATATTATTGCAATTGCGAATAACACATTCTTACTATGACTATTTTCATAAAAGATGTATTTTAAAAATAGTGATCACTAATACTTCCAAACCCCTATTAAGCAAATTATTGAAAACGTGATTTTGTGACCAACTATAAAATCGTTTATAATGCTAAATCTGTCATAAATAGGTTTTCTCGAAATAAATATTTTTAAAAGAGCTTATAAACCTAATTTTATAATCAATCATAAAATTCTTCCGAATTATTTTTATTGCATACGTATTTTAATAACTACAGACATTTATAATTATCAATCTTAATTATTTTAAGATTTTCTTGAAAAGCGATTTTAATGTTTTCTTGAAAGATTTGATTTTACTAGAATTTGTTTTGTTTTCTTGAAATATTTGTCTTTACTAGAATTTGTTTTGTTTCAACCTATTGGGAAAAAGGAAATAGATCTACAAACACTCATAAAAAATCCAGACCCAAATATGTATTTTTAATATCTTATGAAAAATGGCAGAGACACTTTCTGGAGTAAGCGCAAAAACGAATATATTCTAATTCTAAAAAAATATATTTGAAGGGCCAATAACGCGAAATCAACTTCATTTATCCTTTGAAGCAATTATAAGATCGAATTTAAAAAAAAAATCTCGATTCCGGCTTTATTACCACTTTTTATTAGCACATTTTCAAAAAATTTTGAAAAAATGTGCTTATTAGTTTCACTCTCCATCCGTCCGTCCGTTTTGGTATTTACAAAACTTCTAAACCGTTTGAAATAAAGCAATGAAATTTTAATTACGGATAGGCATCGCTAAAAAACTAATTTTGTGAAACAACTTTTTCTGTAGCCCACCCGTTTCGCAGCCAAAACCCTACAAAGTTGGAAAAAATCTTATCTTTAAATTATATAACACAGGTTATAACTATAAGGCATATTTTCAATCTAGAAACGCAAATAAAATGAATATGTGGCTTTGCCATGCGGTATTTTAATATACCGTTTTGTGAAACACACTTTTTGCAAAAATTTGGACTCCTTCTATCTTTCAAACGGTTTAACTTAGGAGCCTGCAATTTTAACAGGAGTTAGATTTTTGGAAATAAGTATGAGTCATTTCATGAAATACTTTTGTTTCGCTCCCCGTTTACGAGCTAAGGAGTCAAAATTCTCTATTTTTAAACACCTGTAACTTGGGCACCTGTCCAAATTTTTTTAAAGTAATATACAAAAATTAAAGCTCCAACATTATTTTTTTGTTTGTGTTAATAATTTTTCTTAATAATATAGGGTTGCCTTAAAATTAACAAAAGTGTGACTTGATTTTTCCCAATTTCTCTAACAAATTATTCTAACGATTTTTTTCAAATTTTGTATTACTATAAATTTATTTTATTCAATATAACTACTTAATATTTATGTACTCTTTACCAATTTGTATGGTTATGTACTCTTTACTAATTTTAGAAATGAATTTCTTGAAAACCCTTGGTTTTTTCATTAGTTGTTTTTTTAAACTTCTATTTTATTTACATCTATCCAATTTATAAAAAGTGAACTTTTTAAAATTTTCCAGCAAAATCAGATGAAGTAAAATATTTCAATCTACACTGTTCAACGTTGCTTATTCTAAGATTTCTGGTTAGGAAGTTTGGACGATTGCCTAATTTATATTGAAGTATTTTTAACTATGCACTCCTATCTATTGTTTGACAGGACAAATTTGTTCATTTCTGATTGTTGTATTGTGCATTTAACAATTTACCAGGATACGTTTGCTATTAATCTAAGCCAATTGTCTTGGAGCAGCTCAGTTATTTTTATGTTTGAAACACTGGTTGTATCCCAGAGTTCAATGCCATATGTTCAAATTGGTTTCAGAATATATTTTTATCACTTTAAAAACAAAATAAAACTGATTCGAATTACTTTTTGGGACATTATTTCAAGGCACCGATTAAACCATAATTTTTAATCTTACTTTAATTAAAATATAGAACCACTTTCTTTAAATTTATATCCTACAAAAAACCTCTAACTATGATTTCTAATATTCAATAATTGTTAAATTGTCACCTTCGATTAATCATACATAATATGTAAGTGTTCTTTTCAAATACTATTGTATAGTTTCTAAATTATATTTAATAAAGTGTGAAAAGAATCTGACAATTAATATGATTTTTATTTTAATTTTTTGTCTTTTTTTTTTTAAATAAGAATTAATAATTAAAGAAAAAACATAATTCAGCATAACAATATTAAATCATAATTGAATCAAAATAAAATTAAAAAAAAAAACTGTCCAAAAACTTATTGATGTCAGTATAATTGACATTTTATGTAAATATTTAACAAAGACTGCAATTAAAATTTAAAATCAATCAATTTTTTAAATTTTTTAATAGTTTCTATTATTACAAAATAAATTTATCTATTAGATACCATAAAAAGACTTAATTAAACATCTTAAGTACAAAAAAATGTTAGGTAATTTACAAATTTGTTTTTTTATTTCGACAATTAAGTCAAATTATTTACTAAATAAATTTTTAATTGTTAAAATTAATATTTTTCAAGTACAAGTTTAAGTACTTGTTTACACCACAATGAAAGTATTTTTTTTTTCAATAGTTCTTTTCTAGAGAAGAAAATCTTAAATTAGAATTAATTTTCTTGTCAATAAAAAGTTTTTCCTCTAGGACTATGGGACTGTATCGAAATCTTAATTAAATTTCAATCATTTATTTTTTCAATATCTTTATTTTCCAAAATATTATTTTTTTTTCCAAAAAATTGTTCATATTTGTTACAGGGTTTCAATCATTTAATTAGTAGAGATTTCGGCCTGTTACCCCCTATTTTAAATGCTGGAATATTGAAATATGTATGCACAAAAATAATTAAGAGAGATTTTTTAGTTGTTTACAAATTCTGAATTCCAATGGCAATCGACCCAACTAATTTACATGCTTGAATGTATTTAGAATCAAAATCAAATAAGTCAAAATCAGGGTTTTAATAATTTGTTTGTCGGTTATTAATTAGGAGGATTTTTTAGTTGGCATTTAAATCATCTTTGGACCTGTCAGAGATTTAAAGAAGTGCGTCTTTAATAAAATTTTAAAACATCTTAAAGTATGATCACATAATAGATTGCAATTTTGGCTAATAATGCATTATTTAGAAGAAGACTGAAGAAAATTAGATCGACTTTCAAGTCAATTCACTCCTTAATCTATTTCGTTTTTAACAAAAAATATATATATACATATATAAAGTATATTTTAATCAAAACTAAGAAAATAACAAAAATATTAACTTTTTTTAAGTTATAAATAGTTTTTTTTTTTTTTTTCTTACAGGAGGTGTAGATCTTTAAAAGACACCAAGGAAACCTAAGCCCCTTTGTAAAGTAGGATTTTACTGACTGAAATCACCTCATCCGTACTCATAGTATAATGAGATAACCACCTTAACTGCAATAAATCAGTATAATAGCTGCGGAAACGAATGAAGAAAGGAAGGGGAATAAGAAGGAACAATTTTGAATTTAAATTGTGGGAGTGGAATTCAATGGGAATTTTAGATGAACAGATGGAAGTTGACTGATTCCTTCAACTTCTTTATATTATACAAACAGGAAAACACCTATCGTGGTAATGAGTTCCACAATTAGGAAGTACTAGCTAAAAATAAGTTTCCATATTTCATTGTTCTAGTTCTAATTTACTATATACTAGGTAAATTTGAGAGAGAGATGCTCTACATGTATTCCGTTGGATTGCTTTGAGTTTGGAGATGACACTTCTGCTCAGGATACATTTATAGAAAAGACAAATTATTAATTCCAAATTATTAATGTTTTTAATAGCTCTTTTTTGTATCAAGTCCAGATACTATAGTAGGCAACAAAGATGTGGAAGTTATACTTAAGTCTTGGTTGAATCTAAAATTTTGTATATCAGGAGGACATCGGATGAGATGTAAAATATTTCGGAACATCTTTAGCAATCGAAAAGAATGTGACCGTCATTTTTTTTCATACATAAGATTTTTAAGGATTCTGAGTCTTTAGCAGTAAGAAAATAATTTTTGTTGATAACAGGCAACGCTGTATTTTAGAAGCATTAAAACTTAAGCCATATCCTCATTCTTCTATTGATTGAAGGTAATTATTATGTCTACTACAATTACCACTATATTTTTTTTTCTAATTGCATAACTAAATACGCAATAAGAATTTATTGAAAATTACTTTAATTTTTTTTTTACCACAATTTTTTCTATTCATTAAAACATAAACAGTATATATGTATTACAATATTCCCGATAAATTTAAAATAATGACTTATTATGATTTATTGATTTTTTGCTTCTCAAAGTATTAAATTTTTTGTTAATACTCAAATTCAATTAATTTAATCGTCTTAAAATGATTATAAATCAGCAAAACACTAAATTTATCATAGACACATTTTAACATTAAATCTTAACCACTTCAATAAACAAAATGTCATAAAATAGACTGGGAAAAAAAAATGTGTTAAAAACAAATTTTTATAAAATACAAAAAATAAAAATAAAATATAAAAATAATAAACTTATATTGACTGTAAATCCTTTGACCGACTACTTAAAGCAATATAGTAAAATTATAATCATATATACATTTTAGTCCACAAATTCAATCTTCGCATTAATCAAAATATAACCCGCCACCGACATTCGGTTTATATATATTTATATATATCTTTTTTTTTTATGCTTTTCTTCTTTTACTAAACAAACTAAGCTTTATATATGTATAGTAAAAAAGTTATGTCCAAATTTTAATAGCTTGATGACGTTCAATTATCATTGGAGGTGGACATTTAAGACAGTACCCAAAATCGATTATAAATTTTAAAAGTAATAAAAATCTAAAAAGTATATAATATAAAATTCAAGTTCTGTTGTTTTTTTTTTTTTTTTTTTTGTAACTTTATGAAATTGTCAAACAGCTTAAAGGTGCTAAATTTGTAAATTATATGCCCATAAATCTTTCTTGTGATATTATAAATATACAAAACAAAAAGAAAAAAATTTATTTTAATTTGATTTTTGTTAATATTTTTTTTTTATTCTTTGACTTACAACAAATTTAAACATTAATTTTAATTTAGCTGTTTGTTTTTAATTAATTTTCAGATAAAAAAAAAAAAAAATCATAATTACAGGTAAATAAATTTGTTCTTTTATTGTATTAATATTTATTTATTTTTATTAATAAAGTGGTAATAAATTACAAAATTTTTATAAGGTCCTTTAATATACTTAACATTGCCCATAATTATCTCTTTTTTTTCTTATAATTTAAAATATGTTATTTAGTTAGATCAATAATAAATTTACCTATCATATGACCACATTTGACTATAAAACTAAAGGCTATAAAATTTCACGGTTTTAATATGAAATATGTTCATACATAACTTAAGTGGCTTGTAAAAGTAATTTATATTTAAATTTCGACTTATTTTGAAGAGTTGAAGATGATGAATTTTTGTTTAGAATTAAGAATCTACTTTCACAAACGCTCCTTTCTCCATTTGAGTTTTTACAAAATATCCTATTTATTACAAAGTTAACAGGCAGAAAAAATCTTAAATATGAATGCTATATGAATGCGTAATATAACATAAAACGAATCAGGCTTCTAATTAATAAAACATTTAATAAATAATTTTTAGCACATTTCCCTACAAATTTTTGAGAAATTTACTCTTTAATTTAAATCGGCCTGCCCAGACATTTTAAATAGACACTACATCGTTTAAGATAGAGTAATGAAATTTTAAACATATATAGGTTTCATGAAATAGATCAAGATAAAATTGATGTATAATGTGAAACTATATAACCCCACCCATAAAGAAACTAGAACCCTTCTAAATTAGGAAAAGGCCTATTTTCAAATGTTGAAATATCTCAATATAAAACGGTCCAACAATAGGATTTCTTTTAAGCTTTTATAATAATTACAAATTTAAGATATTTAAATTTACCGTTATGTAAAACCATAGTTTTGTAAAATTGGGCTACTCCATATTTTCGGAAGGTTTCTACTCAAAACGATATGAAATTTTAATATTTGAGAATTAGCATGAATTACTTTAGAAAAAAAATTGTTTGTGCTTTCTCCTATTTAAGAGTTATTGAAAATTGAAAATTCACTAGTTCTAGGCATCTGTTACTTGGATACCATTGCAATTTTGTCTTAAAAAAAAGACATAAAAATTAAAGCATCAATATTATATGTTTATATGTTTATATGGCTATTATATGTTATATATAGGGTGTCTTTTTAAAATATTCCCTTTTAAAAACCTTTGATTTTACATATTATACTGTTGTTTTTATGTATTCTCTATAAAATCTCTAGTATCTAAAAATTAAAGTAGGTTTAAGATCAAAAAAAGTTAAATTTTACAAGTTTCTTTTTTATAAAAAGTATAAAAGATCAAAAGTTGGTTCACTGACATAATTATGAATAGTTATTAAGTTTATAAAATATGTTATTCTAACGCAACAATTGTTGATAAATTTAACGTGCTTTATTTTTTATTCTTAAAAAGTTCACATATATTTTTTTTTTTTTTGAAAGAAAACCCAAAATAATTTAAAAAAAAATTCATTTTAAATTTCAAACACGTTCTTTAATATCAAATCAGTGATTGATTGATTATCACTGAATAAATTAATGTTTTTTTTTTTTTTTTTTAATTTTATTAACTACAAACAAATTACGAATAATTATACTTTTTATTTTAACTTAATAATTTTTAAAATAATGAAACAAAAAAAAAAACATAAAGATTTTGTAATGACTTCATTGTGCGATCTTTAATTGGGAATTAGAGGTTTAAGAACTTTGTTTATAAAAATTATGGTCAGGGTAAAAAAAAACAAAAACTCATCTATACCATTATTAGATTTATTAATCAAAAATTTTATTAGTTATACATTATGGAGACGAAAATCATTAGGGAAATTCAAAAAAATGAATCATTAATGTATAATAATTAGGTTTTTTTTTTTTCTTTCGATTTTTATAGTTTGTTGCCTTTTTTCTTTTCATATTATTATCTATTAATGTATAAATGTTAAATGTAAAATTTAAGTGTAATGACACTTTCATCCTACACTATAATAATCTATATACTAATAGAGGGTGTAATTTTTTTTTTTCTTTTTGCAGAGAAATATATGAGTTCATTTAATGTAATAAGGTGTTAATTTATTATTGCTAATATCGATTTTAATTATTATTATTATTTTTTTTTTTGTTAATTGTTGTAGGAGCTACAAACCATTTTAAGAAATTTATTCTGATGTAATGGAAAATTTATCTAGAAAAACAAAAAAAACTTTTGATTTATATAGAAAAATTAAAATTAAAATTTAAATTAATAATTGTAAATTATTTAATTAATAACGTTATTTAACACTTTCAATTACCTAAAACATGGATCAAACATAAAAAATTAAAGCAAGTTTAATTTACATTTCATAAATTATTTTAAAAATTAAAAATATTTCTCGTAGAATAAGATTATTCCTACGTTATTTATTAATAAATGATATCTTCTTGGACTAATGAATAAAATACACAGCTTAAAGAATGTTTGATAGCAAAATATTACACTTGTAACGTTGAAGGATATATGAAACGGAATGCATATATCGAAAACCGGAAGCTGTTGGATATAAAAAGCAAAAGATTTGCGGAATTTCACCTGAAAGAATCTAATACAGAAATAATAGTCATTCCATGCTATAGCTTGAAATAATGACTATGACTACACCATATTATTTATTATTTATTTTTTAATAAATAAAAGCTGATAAAAGTGTTTTTATATATCAAGTTTCCATCTTAAATCTTTTGATTTATTTCAGTTTTTTATGACAAATTTCATCAACCAAAAAGTATAAAACAAAAGAAAAGTCAAACATAATTCAATAAAACGACTCAATAGTACAATGTTACACATAATTTCTCTATATATTTATTTTCTAATTATCATATCTATGATGAAGTTTATTTACAGATTAGGTAAATATACTTTAATTTACAAATTCTATTATTATAATTTACCAATTAAAATTAAAACTAGATAATGAGGTCATTTAATTTGCATGTTTTTTTAATGTCACGTAAAAAATTTGCAAATTAGTTTTTATGGCTCTTTAAAAAAGTAAAATGCATTAGAAATTCAACTTTCTAATATTTTAATAAATATAACATAAAAAATAAATAAGATTGTTTTTTATCAAATAAGATTTACTATATACTTAAAAAACTATATTTACATTTTACATATGTTTGTAAATAAAAATAAAAATCAAATACTCTTAAAATAAAAGAAAATTAATGCAAATCATATATTTTCTATCTATATATATAGGTACAGTTATACATTAAAAAAAAAGAAACATATTTACAATTATTTTACGTTTTCAATCATGCATAAAAAAGGTATTTTTAGTTTTGAATTAAGAGCATACATAATTTCCCTTAAATCCAATAAAATAAAAATTTATCTGTTTTAAATTTACATATGACTTCATTCAAGATGATATTGTAATTTTTTTTTTTTTGAAAACATTTCCTGTATACTATGTACAAAGGGACCTTTATTTATATTTCTTTAATTTATTACACTTTTATCAGGAGGTGCGATAAGGAAACGCACGCACATTTTCTTTTTGATATAAGATTACTAAACACGATTTTTTTGTGAAAATGATAAGATCACAAGATATTCAAATATTTAACAACATATAAACTGTGTAACGGGACAGGAAATTGTAATAATTTATGATAAGTTGTTGTTTTTCATTTTTTGCTTTAAGTAAAGATTGTGAATCATCGAAATATACTGTGCTTTGCGCTCGCAATTCTTTGAGATTTTTATTCAATAAAAACACCAAGCTTGTTTTAAAATAATGAAAATGCTCTAATCTATTAGAATTACAGATATCTGGAAAAGGGATTTGAGTTTATCGTTAATTCTAGAGGCCTAGTTCTATTCGTAGAAATGTAGAAATTTTGATGCCTTGTGCATTTATATGCACTTCTAAAGTGATCTATAAGGTTCGTATGTAGATCGCATATTCGTACGTAGAAGCAATTAGTTACCATATTATATAACATTTTATTTTGAAAATTTCAATACTCTAAACATGAGTTAGTTATATAGCACTCAGACTTAGTAGGCTTAGACGAATAAACTTAATTATTTTGATTATATAACAACATTTTTGTATTGATTGACAATCTAGCTAGAGTATCGTCCAAGGAGCTAGTAAATTTCTCTATATTATTTAGATTCTATATATATAGTTTTACTTTTTTCTTTTTAACATGGTCTTTAACCTTAACCTTGTCATTCCTAAGTATTTTGCTTTATTTTCTTGAGGAATATTTACTTTATTTAATTTTACAACTGGAGGAGTTTTTATGAATTTGTTTGCAAAAATGGCTTGAAGAATGTGTCAAATTAAAAATTTTCTAGACTATATACAAATATTCAATTTCTATCACAAAACAAACGATCAAAATTTTCAATTATTATAACATAGCCTTGTAATTTCATTAAGTACCTATATATGCATTTTCTAAAACATTTCAACTTATTCAATTATTATTTCTTTTCACATAATTCACATACAATATCACATACGATCACTGCTTTAATATTTAAAAACATATTTTTTTTATCTTTCTTTGAATTCTTTCTTCAAAAAGCAATTATTTAATCCCATTCATAATTCACATCAAAAAAATTCATTTAGACAAGCATTCAATATTGTTGCACTTAAAATAAATTATTTAAAAGTAAAATCATGTCTAGCGCAAAAAAGAAAAACAAAGATAAACGAAAAACCACATTTAAAATATTAAAAAAAAAAAAAAAAAAGACAACAGACAACAGACTCTTGTAAATCCCTTAATTCGTATTATGTATATAACATTTTTACGTTTTGGTTTAATGATGGTAACTAAAATATCAATTACAAAATATTAAAAAAATTTTAATTTTTTTTTATTTTTGTTTTTGTTTATTTTTCATGATGAAGGTAATTATGATATAGTGATGGTGATGATGATTATTTTGTGATGGCGATGGCGATAGTAATGACGATGATGGAAAGCTGTGTGTATAATAATAAAAACACAACAAAAAAATAAAATAAAACAAAACAAAATTTTAAAAACTGATTTTTGTTAACAAAATAATTAACAATTTCACTTTCTTTTCTTTTTTTTTCTTTTTTTTTTTGGTATTGTAACATTTATTATTATTGAATAAAATAAAATTTTGTTTGTTTTGTTTACTTTTATTTTTGTTTTTTTTTTTTTTTGTGAAAAATGTCGTAATGTTACACTTTTTTCATCATCAATAATAATAGTAATAATAATAATAATATCAACATCAAGTATAAATTTAATTTGTTTTTGTTGTCAAAATATAACAAAAAAGAATCAAAAAAAAAAAAATTTTTAAATATGTAGACAAAGAGACTGTTAAAAACTAAGAAAAAAAAGTGTCAGGTATTAAAAAACTGTCATGCCAATCAATTTCGAAAAGATTTACTCAATGTTTTTGTCTTTTTTTTTTTTTTTGAAATAATGTGATAAAAATGTTCCAATTTTTATACATTAAATACGCTTTATCTTGCAATGTAAATTATGTATAATTTTTATAAATCATTACCCATCAATAGCTGCTATATTTAATAATTTTTTTGGTTTCAAAATAAAATATATAACGATGTGTATCTTTAATTTTAAAATACAGAAACTTACAAATTTTTATACATATGTACATGCGTATGTATGCTTTTTTAATTAAGACTATATAATTCAGAATCATAGACCACACCTATTTAAACAACATATTAATCTTTTAAAAAAAATTTATAAAAGGTTTAATACCTAAATATTTATAACTATACCTAAATAGGTTTAATACTTAAATATTTTTCTCCTTAGGATCGCAATCTATAAATGTAATAGAATTTTGTTTAGTATTTATTTAAGCATTAGAATTTAATATTATGTTACTACAGCTGAAAAAAAGCAAAAGCTATTTGTGATCACTTCTATTCTAATCAGAACAAGTTGTGTCAATTAGTAATCAAGTTGAAATCAATCTCAGAAACGACATTAATAACTCGTTAAATATTATCAATTATTCAGATCAAAATTTAATTTCTGTAACAGAAATAAAAAACATCATAAATTTACTTAAAAACAAAAAAATTCCTGGCCTAGAAGTTGATCTTGACAACATCTGTTTCCAAAAAAAGAGGACTACGTGCCACACAGCACGTGCAACAACCGAATTATTGCGAGAAAAGATTCGATTATTTCAAGAAATTGTGACATTGAATGGCCTCCAAGAAGTTGTGATTTAACACCATTGGACTATTTCTTGTGGGGTTATTTCAAGCTTTAGAAGTAAATACTGAAGGTTCTATTCATGACATACGACTTGATTTAGTGGAAAAAGTGCTCGAAAATTGGGTTCATCGAATTCGTTCCTGCAAAAGAAGTCGTGGAGGCCATTTGAATGACGTTTTATTCAGAACTTAATTTTGAATAAAATAATTTTCTTAACAATTAGTGTGTTTTTTTTTTGAAAAGAAATCATATCACTCAAATTGGAAAACCCTTTATATGTACCCAATGTTAAAATGTTACCCAATAGTGTTATTAATTATCTAAAATATATTTTTAAATACGGCTTAGGCTACTTTCCTAAGTTAAGGAAAGAAGCTAAAATTTGAACTATATATTAAAACCAAACAAGCCTTCAGAGTATCCAGAAAGCTATAGACTTTCCAACCTTCTCAGCAATATTTCAAAAATTTTTGACAAAAGCATTAAATCAAGGCTCTGTAAGAATATTAATTATAAAAATATTTTGCCTGATCATCAATTTGGATTCAGAGAAGATCACAATACCGTACATGCCTTACTGAGAATGAACAATTTTCATAAAAGATAACATAAAGAAATAGAAAACAAATAGAAAATAAGCTATAAGATTGATTGTACAATTTAAATGAATATTACACGAAATGGCAAATCACCGTTTTGGTATATATACATAAATTATCATATCATTTAGCCAAAACCCATAGTTATTTAAAGATTATCAATTAAACCAATCATAACATCGTCATCATTTAATATGTAAGAAAAAAGCTAAAAAATTTTAATTAAGTATAAACAAGTTGACTTTACCCAAAATTCTCATAATTATTTCGTTTTGACCATAATCCTTTCTTTGATTATGGACATTAAACAGTTCAATAGATTTGAGTTAATTTAAATTTAATCTATACAATATTTGATTATAAATATTAAGGTTTAACACGTTATCTGTAGTTACTTGGTAAAGAAAAGATTAAAATAGTTTGTCATCCATTAATCTACGAGTAATTAGAGAATGAAGATCAATTAAGAGTAAACTGTTGACTGTTCTCATAAGGAGACAAATGAATTTAATCTAACCATGACAAATATTGTCCACTAATCTACGAACAGTTAGACTGTTAGAGAATGAAGATTAGTTAAGAGGAATACGTTCTCATAAGGAGAGGAGCAGAAAAAAATCACTTCTGTATTGAATTTGAAATATCAACTCTCCCCGATGGGGAAATCAAATTTAACTTGACAGAAGTAAATTGATCCAAAATTGATCTTATAAACCAAATAAAAATGCTTTGTTATGTACGGATATACAAATTTTTCAGATCAACGCATCATAAAGTCTTGAATTAGATTTATTAATAATTAATTTTTCAGCGACTAAATTTCTGATCGAGATTTACCCCTAAATCACAAGTATGATCGACTCACTCAATTCTGATCAAGTATTTTACCCCAAAATCACAGATGTGATTGACTCAATACAATCAAGTGCATTTAATCTATAATTAAAATAAAAAAAAAATAAGTATTTTTCAAAAGAAACAAAAGACTTCAAATTTATTAATATTAACATTTAGATCAAGGTTATTAACACGGAGCACGAACACCATTGCCATAAATTAAACTGATTCAAATTGTGTTGAAGTAACTTACAGTCGCCCTTTGTACGAATAATTTTGATTAACTTGAAATCATCTACGAAATTTAAGTAATTTTGTATTATTAAGATTCAAAGAACATTAAAGAGGTTTAGAAGAGGATATAACTCTGAAATATATATGAACATAAAGTTCGACTAAAAGTTGATTGTTATTCTTTGATTGAAATAGTCCACAAAAATTGCAAGTTATTTGTCATGCGTATTTTTAATTAAATAGTTAACTTTCACTTAAAACCTCAAATATTTTCCAACAACGGACTCACTTTTAATATCATATGAATGATGAAGTTTATTAAAACCGTCTTAAATAAAAAACAAAAACCCTACATAATTAAAAAAAAGTGCTAATACATTTGAAAACATAATGTTGGAGCTTTTATTTTGGAAAAATTCAGGTGCCTGACTTACAGATGTCTAAAAATAACAAATTTTCAATTTTTAAGCTCTATCAGCTCTTAAACAATGGGTGGTATAAAAATTCTTAGGTAACTTCTGCATGTAATTCTAAAATATGTTTCTTCTGTTCAAATTTCAAAGCTCTATCTCTATCATAACGGTAACGATAAATGTTAATATTAAATTTTAAGAAAATTGATATTTTTTTATATAGATAAAAAAGGTTTTGTCGTTTGCCACTTTTAGATTGACAAAATGTTAATCCTGATATATTCGCATTTAAAAATAGGGCTTTTTAAAGTTTGAGGGGCTGTAGCTCCGTAATGGATGGCGCTACATGAAAATGTTATTCTACAGCACTAATTTTTTAAAAAGATCTATGCATGGTTAAAATTTCATTGTTCTATCTTAAACAGTGTAAACTTTTCTTTATATTCAAAAAATTTTTGAAAAATGTGCTGAAAACATACATTTGTTTAAAATTACAACATAAATTTATTTAAAATTTAAACAAAGCATGAAGCAACAAAAAAAAAAGAAATTATCTATAAACTTAATTGTTATTTATTTATTTATTTTTTATTTTCTTCTTTTTATTTTCCATTAAATGATTTTTCTGAATAATAATTTCATTTTGTAGCAGTTTCAATTTCATTACCATAATGGTTTAATAAACCATAAATATTATTTACTATCATTTATCAATATTGGAATACTTGAATTACGTTTGTTTAATATAGGAAAAAAAAAGAAATATTGCAGATAAAACAATGATAATTTTATTAAAGTTATATTTTCATTTTATGATGTGTTTTATCAATTTTGAATATTATTTCAACATTAACATTATTTTAACATTATTTCAAACTTTTTCTATAATAAAAACTAAAATATTTCCAACATTTATATTCAAAAATTTCAATGTGTGCAATAAGAAATTTGATGTCTTCTGTACACGATCAACCCTATCTTATTTATCTATCTTTCTATATATATCAAGAAAGTTTAAATATTATTATTGATCAAATTCAACTTTTATTCAAGATCTACTTATTCCATTATTTCTGAATTCATTTCTCATCCATCCAGTCGGCAACTTCAGAGGCTATTTTCAAAATTGTACATAACACCCAATTATAAAAATTACGAAAACGATGAGAACTATTTAACTGCAGCTTCACAATTCTTAACGGAACGTGAGAAATTTGTAATTATTTTAATCGACGACGACGACAATTTATATAGGTCAAGATTTACAATAAAATCGAACAATGTTGTAGAAATGGTTGAAAATTACTCCACTGAATCTGGAAAGACAATTTATTAGGTTTTATGATAAAATCTATGTGTTTGGAAATTTTAAAGAAATTTTTTGATTTTGTCCTATATGCTCCGTCCGAATGGTCAGTATTTCAAAGATACTACAAGTAGAGTTATTGACTTCGTGCAAAGTAAAGGCTTTCGGGTTTTAGTTGTCATAAGTCATAACCGATAACAATAGAATTAATCAAAATATATTCAATATTTTTAATGGCGATAATATAATCAAAATTATTTTCCAAACTCTAATGGTCATGGTAATATATTTTTATATGTTCATCTTTTCAAAAGTATTCGAAATAATTGGCTTTGTGCACCAAATAGAGTATTAATGTTTTCTGATTTCGAAACAAAAGAAATTAGATATGCCCGTTTTACGCATTTTTCGAACTTATTTGAAAAAGTATTAGATTTTCAAATAAAGAAAGCCTATTAGTTGAACAGAACAAGTTTAAATCCTATAGTTCGCTTCAACGGCAAAATATTTGCCTAGTATATAACATATTCCAACACTTGTTAAATGAATTTGAAAAAATGCGACCGACTGCGGATTTCTATAAAATTATCAAAAAATGGTGGGATATATGCAATATACTGGGTAAATTTCAAGGCCTTAGATAGAACAAGAAATCAATGGAGTAAACCTATATTTAAGACAACAGATTTCCGTCACGACTTTCTCAAAGAATTCTGTGAGGAGTTATCAGTTTGGAATGTGTACTAATGATAATAAAAATAGTTTAACGAAAGATATATTCAACGCTTTAGTACTTAGTACTAAAACGTTATTAGATTAAGTTTATTTTTCCTTAACGGAATAAAGTGTAGAATATATGTATGTATCTTGTTAGAAAATTCCAGACTGATAATTTAGAAAACAGATTTGGTCTCTATCGATCTTTAGCTGGATCCAATTGTAATATTTCGTTTGCGGAAATAGAATCAGGAAAAAAATTCTATTCCTTCTATTTTTTCTGATAAGACTATGTATGTGTATTTTTATGAAATGGAAGGACTACATAATTGAGCTTTTTAGTGTAGGTTTAAGCTAGTCTCAGACGGTAAAATTTTCTTCAAAGAAATATCATGAAATAAACGTCATTTAACTTTGATCGTTCCATGATATTTTTTTGACACTTTGTTTGATTTTTTTGATCAAAGTTTTATCTAGTACTAGAAGGTAAAATAAGTACATATGGAATTGGAAAAAAAATTGTATGATGGATCGGAAAAAACTTTTAATTTTAGTTCTGAGTTTTTCTTCAGTTATTAAAGTTTTAGCTATTGCACCGCAAGTTTTAAAACAAAAAAAGAATAGAAAAAGGATTTGGTCGCGAAAATGGCTTATGCTTAGAGATTCTGGAAGAGGCACGGGAAATTTAATTTTTAAAGAATTAAAAATTGAAGATACTGTTAGTTTTAAAAACTTTTCCGGGATGAACATTGAAAATTTTAAATTTTATTGTTTTTATATATTATTTTATATAATATATTTATTTTAAAACTAAAAAAACATTAACGCAAACTAAAAAATACAAACAATAGAATGTCAGATCACAAACGTCAAATCACAACAAAGAAATATCATGAAATAGAAAATTTTCTATTTTCATGATATTTCTTTGATAAAAATTTTTATGGTGAAAAACGTTTAACGTTCATTTCATGATATTTCTTTGAAGAAAATTTTACCGTCTGATAACCAGTTTTAGTGTAGGTTCTGGTTCTGTATTATGAAGATAAACTATGATCACTTTATACTGCATCTACAATGAACGCTATTGTTCGCTCTCACGTAGTCAACTGTCAAAGCAAAAAGTTAAAATGTATTAAATTATATGAAAGTAGTATTTACAATGAAAGCAGACCGGCCGCAGTCGTTTCGCAGTCGTAAAAAATGTTGCTTAACGCTTTCTTTACGTATTCAAGTATCAAAAATTAAATAGTAGGTATATCAATAAAATAAAAAAAAATACGCATGTTTTTTGGTAGGAACATTATATTTATTTCTTTGCAGTATTTTTAAAATATCTGACGCAAAAAAATAACTTCCAACTGAATTTAAACTATTCAATATTAAAAATTTATTTTACTTAATTTTTTCTCTCAAACTCAAATTCCATTTTGAATACTCTTTTGCAGGTTGCTTATCGAAAGCGAAACGAGTGCGTTTAATTAATTGAATTAAAGCAAGCAAGCATTGTAGATCCATTGTAGACTAGAAACGGGAGCGTTAATTATAGATTTACAATTTAAATCCTACTAAATTTTTCTTAACATAAGTACATATGTATGTATATGATAATAAAATTATTTTTATTTTACCATACAGACACTTTTATTATGAAAATTGTAATTAAAAATTAATAAAAATGTAACGTAAACTTTATAATTTATTTTGGTTGTGCTAGGATGATTTTCGAATTTACTAAATAAATACAAAAACTGTCAGATCAGTATTTTAATTTTAAGGAATTAATATGCATACAAACAAGACCACCTATATACTGACTGTCAGTATTTAGGTGGGCTTGATGCAGTCATACATACATTACAAAGGAATAATATCAAACAAATATAGACTATTAAAAATTTGCAAATTTACTTTTAAATTACCAAAAAATACTAAACTGCGTTATTAGCAGTGTTTTGTAATTTCTTTTTTGTCATTTGACAATTGACAATTTAAAGACACGCATTAAATAAACATAAAAATATTTTCTGGATTTTGATTTTTGATATCATAATTTAAAAAAAAAAATGTTTTTTGGAATATTATCGAAAAGAATTTTTTTTGATTTTAATAGATTTGTGCCAGAAATTATATATGTATAGATTTCTGTTTGTACTAAACGAATTTCCCAAATCAATTAATACTAAAAGTAGACGCAAGAGTTCGATACTATTTTAAGTCCCAATAAACCAAACGTTCTTTTGAGTATTTTTTTACATGTCATTTTGACATATTTAAATTCAATTTCAATAAACTTAAAGTATTTACGAATTACGAGTACGGCCCGGTTCACTACTTCACATCTCAGCATTATATTGTAATTACTACTAAGTAGCATTAAATTGCTACTAAATTACCAATATTTCGTTTTTCATATTTTAATTTCATCATAATAAAATCTACGCATAATTTGCATAATTAAATATTTTTTAAAACAAAATGGTTGTTCGTCAATATAATGAAGAGTTAAAGTATTTAGAGAAAATTACAACCAATTGCTGGCGTATTAAAAAAGGATTCCAACCTAATATGAATGTAGAAGGATGTTTCTATGTTAATTCTCGTCTTGAACGTTTAATGCTTGACGAATTGAGAAATGCTTGCCGTCCTGGAGCTGTTGGTGGATTTTTACCAGGTGTTAAACAAATAGCAAATGTAGCCGCACTTCCCGGTATTGTTGGTAGATCAATTGGATTACCAGATATTCATGCTGGTTATGGTTTTGCTATTGGAAATATGGCAGCATTTGATATGGATGATCCAAAAAGTATTGTATCACCGGGTGGTGTAGGTTTCGATATTAATTGTGGTGTAAGATTATTACGTACAAATTTATTTGAAAAAGATGTTCAACCTGTTAAGGAACAATTAGCACAATCATTGTTTGATCATATTCCCGTTGGTGTAGGGTCTAAGGGTATTATTCCAATGAATAGTCGTGATTTAGAAGAAGCTTTAGAAATGGGTGTTGATTGGTCATTAAGAGAAGGTTATGTATGGGCTGAAGATAAAGAACATTGTGAAGAATATGGAAGAATGTTAAATGCTGATCCATCTAAGGTAAGTATGCGTGCCAAGAAACGTGGTTTACCACAGTTAGGAACATTAGGTGCTGGTAATCATTATGCTGAAATACAAGTCGTTGAAGAAATTTATGATAAATTTGCTGCAGATACAATGGGTATTGAAGAAAAAGGGCAAGTTTGTATAATGATTCATTCCGGTAGTCGAGGTTTTGGTCATCAAGTTGCTACAGATGCTTTAGTTGCAATGGAAAAAGCTATGAAAAGGGATCAAATTGAAACAAATGATAGGCAATTGGCTTGTGCTAGAATAGGAAGCCCGGAGGGACAAGATTATTTAAAATCTATGGCTGCAGCAGCAAATTTTGCTTGGGTCAATAGGAGTTCTATGACATTTTTAACTAGACAAGCTTTTGCTAAAATGTTTAATACTACACCTGATGATTTAGATATGCACGTAATTTATGATGTTTCTCATAATATTGCAAAAATAGAAAATCACATTGTTGATGGTAAAGAAAAAAAATTATTAATTCATAGAAAGGTACTAATTTTTGAGTTTATTAATTATTCTTAATTTAATATACTTACTACTTTCTTATTTTTAGGGATCAACTAGAGCTTTTCCACCACATCATCCATTAATTCCTGTAGACTATCAATATACTGGACAACCTGTTTTAGTTGGAGGCACAATGGGTACTTGCAGTTACGTTTTAACTGGTACTGAAAAAGGAATGTTGGAAACTTTCGGTTCAACTTGCCATGGAGCTGTAAGTAGAATATAATTTATCTTTTATATACTTTCTGAAACAATTATAATTTTATAGGGACGAGCTCTTTCTCGAGCAAAATCAAGAAGAAATCTCGATTATATGCATGTATTAGAGAAAATGCAATCAATGGGTATTGCAATAAGAGTTGCATCACCCAAATTAGTTATGGAGGAAGCACCAGAATCATACAAAGATGTTACTGATGTAGTTGATACTTGTCATGCAGCTGGAATTAGTGCCAAGGCAATCAAATTAAGGCCTATTGCTGTAATTAAAGGTTGAAGGAGTTTTTTTTTAATATTTAAGGATTAAAAAATTGGTGTATAATAATAATCTAATGCTAAGATTGTACATTTCTAATTTTAATTTTTAACTAATAAGTTTTCATTATATAAAATCTCGTTATGAAAACTAAACTATACATATTTGAATTGAAGTATTTATTTCGAATTTCGTTTAAAATTATTCTACTCATAAAAATTTAAAATAATTTTAATTTATTACTTGGAAAATAAAAATTAAAGACTTACTTAAATTTATTTAATTCAAAATTTATTTTTTATTTAAAATAAAACTTCCAAACTTTCAAAATACATTTTATTTTATTAAAAATTCAGTCAAACAAAAACATTAATAGTTAAACAAAATGCTTAAATCTTACAATCGAACATTCTTCAATAAATTTAATATCAAATTCAAAACCTAATTAATAAAATACGTTTCAAAATATATGAAAAAAGCAGGGAAGCACAGAAAGTCTTCATGGGTTCATATCCGAAAATCCGATATATGCTATGCTTTTGTGCTATTCGAGTGTTTGTGTGTGATTTGTTACTTTTTTTAATTTTTATTATCTTTGTGAACAACATTAATTTAATATAAACAGAATAAAATTAAGTTTCATTTTTCTTAGCTGACCACTGTAAATAATTTGATTGAGTTGCAGCTTCATATTCTTGCACTAAACAATCAACAACATCTCTGGAACTATCTAATTCAGATAAATCATCTTTAAACATATCCTCGCGACGAAATTGGTCTAAAAAAGCTCCACGTTTTCTTAATTTATCGTATTGATTTAATGCTCGTTCAAAAAGTGAACAAATGCTTGTATGATTTGCCAACATAAGACCAGATACTCTATGACTACTTTGAACATATGGACTACTTCTTGAAAGAGCAACTTGTATACTTGTAGGACCCCAAGGAATAAACTGAGCCAACTTACGTTCACGAATACGTTGTAATGATTTATGAACTTGAGTTGGATCAACTTCACCCTAAAAAATACAAAATAAAATTTAAATAAAATTTTATTTAAAAACCATAAAAAAAATTTCATTTAAAGTACTTGGATAATATTGAGTATTGAAATATAACAATGATGATTTGTTTTATCAGGCCCTGTAGAAACCATCATATTCTTTGGTTGCAATAATCTTCTCATAACATCAAGAACAGTTGTTTTACGAACATTAACAGTTTGCTGAAAATAAAGTTTTTAATTTTCAAATTTAAATAAAATTATGCATTTACATCACTATCTGTAGTTAATGGTGTATAACCTGTCATCAAAAAATGTAACTGTGGTGTTGGAATTAAAGGTGCTGTTAATCCAATTAAATTATTATTCATATATGATGGATATCTAAGAGTTGTTGTACTAACTGACATTATTGTTGATACCAAAGAATTTATTTGTGTAAAACTTGGATTCTGTATATGTAATCTGTCCGTTGCAATTCTATTTAAAGCTGTATTATCAAGAACAACAACGCAATCAGCACAACTTGTTAATCGTTTTAATGTCAACATAGAATTATATGGTTGAACAACAACATCACTAATTTCATCTTGATTCGGAAAAACACTGTATGTTTGAATTAATTTCTTTGGAAATCTATCTGATAATTTTTCCATAATATAGGAGCCCATTCCTGATCCTGTACCGCCAGCAATACTATGACACAAAACAAAACCCTCTAAACTGTCACTTCCATCAGCTTCTCTATCTATGATATCAAATATTTCTTCTTGTAATTTTTCACCTTGACTGTACCCAGATGCCCAGTTATTTCCTGCGCCGCCTCCATGTTTTGATAAATATATATTTTCGGGATTATAAAGCTAAAAATAGATATAAAACATGCAATAACAACAATTTATAACATTAATTCTAATAATATTGTTCACATAATTTAAATTAAAAATAAAATACTTTGGCATATGGGGAGCTCATAATAGTATGAATAACTCTCGGTTCCAAATCAAGCAAAACAGCACGAGGTATGTAATGATCATCATCAGCCTAATTTGAAATGTTTTAAAATTAATTTTAGTAAACAATTTTCTTAAATTTACAATTAAATTTATTTTATTTGCTTTACCTGGTAAAAGAAAACATCTTTCCTGTCTAGTCCATCTGTTGCAAAATCTTCTAATACACCGGTTGGTGATATTCCATGCTCTAAACAAAGTCTTTTCCAGAATTCGAATCCAACTAATATAATAATATATTAAGGGAAATAAAATGCAATTTAAAATAAATATTTTTCAAAAACAGTTGGCGCGTATTAATGTTAAAAATCATTTGTTATATCCAATAATCAATAACTTACTCTGATTTCCGCATTGTCCTAATTGCAATGTTATAATTTCACTTGGCATTTTTAAATAATTTTATTTATTTTTATTAATGTAGATTTTTATTTTTAATGCTTAAATTGATTATAAAACTTTATATATTTTTAAATTTTTAAATAAACAAAACAGCGGATAACATTTAGATCTGAAATATGACATTCGATTCGAAATCTCTATTTGAATTCTGAAATTGTCAGTTGACTTAAAATTCATTTATCAAAAAGTACTAAAATAAACACTTTTGTAAAAAGTACCATTTTTGCTCAAAATATTTAAATATTATCATTTAGTTATGTTATTTGAAGAAGATAACTTTAGTTTTTTTATTTTCATTTATTAAATATTTTCTTTAAATAATTTGTTATTATTATTAGCATGTTCTCATGATTTTAAAGTCCGATTTATTAATTTTGTAAGGAAATACTTGTCTTCATTAATTGCTACTATTAAAATGTTTAGTAACAAAAAATTCATTGTTAGCAAATTAATATAAAAAAAGAGTATATCGGCAAGATATAGATATATATTTAAATATTGTTTATAGAAAATACAAACAAATTAAGTAAAGAAAACTCATTTAGCTAAATATTTAAAAGAAAAGTTATTTTAATTTCCTTAAAGAACAAAAGAAAAACATGTAAATTATATGTTAACATTTTGACAATTACAAGTTGTCCCTATCAAAAAAATTCTAAACATGGATGCAAAATTATTGTTCTTATTATTTTTTTTTTTAGCAAACGTCAATCCAAAATTCTTTAATGGAAGATATAAGATTGCGTACTTTTCGAAAAATAAGTAATTTTATAAATAACTAAGATGTAAAATTCATTGCATAAGTGTATAAATTACTTTTAAAGAGATTATATAAAATTTTATAATTTGCAATTTTATTCTATTTAATAGAATAAATACAGTTTGTGTGAAAATTTCACTTTTTTTAAATGAACTGAATTGAAGTCTAAACAAGTGCAATAAATAATTTTTGTTAAATAGAGTACTAACAAATATTTACAAAATAAAACTGATAAGAGATATAGATGAACATATATTTTTTTAATTAAAATCATGAAATAAATTTAACCGCATGACTATTAATAAATAAATAAAAATAATGAACGCCCAAACGTTTTCTACTAGTGGAAAGAATTGTAAGCGACCTATAAATAGAATAAATCATTCTATACCAGATTGTTTAGACACTCATATAATATCTGATGATAGTGAAACAGAACAAAATATAAATAATTTTAATGCAGTTCATCACACTTTTAATATGAAGCCTAATACTTTAAAAGATATTCTTCAATTAACAAAAAGTATCAGTTTTCCAAAGGATACAACAAATAAAGATGAATATAATTTTAATAAACGATTAAAAACATTTAAAGGTTTACAAAAAAAATCAAAACAAAATATTTTGTATATGTAAAAATAACTTTTTTTTAATTTTAGATATGCAACCATCTAAAAATTTTTTAGAAATTATTGAAGTTGATTCGCGTTCTTCAGATACAAATGAACCTGAAATTTTAATTGTTCCACCACCCGTTCCTTTAGATTCAATTTTATTTAAAACAAGTAGTGAAAAAACAAGTGATTTTGCTACTTCAACACCATCATCAATCAAGAAATTAAAAGTAGGACCTTTACCATCTCCCCCGCCATCTCCACCTTTAAGACCAATGTTGAAAAATACTACTGGAAATTTTGAAAGATATTTAGCTAATTTAGAGAAACGTTTTACAAAATTATCTAGTGAAGATAAAGTTTTAAATTGGAATTTTTCAAGTGAAGTGGACGATGTAGAAGATTTTGTTGATTTTGAAAAACATGGTCATATATTAAAAATGAAATTTCGTAATAATAACAATAATAATAATGATATACATAATAAATTGCGACTTAATCCATCATCTTCAGAAAATTTAACATTAAAAACAGAAATAAACCAAGAAGAACCAATAAATGTATTAAAAACTGACAAAAGAATTGCTAATAAAATTTTCAAAAAACAAAGGCATCGAAAAAATAATACTCAGAAAAAATCCAAGTTAACAAACGGGCGATTAAGTTCTGAAGAAATTACTTCAATGAATTCTGATACCTTTAAAATACCCAATGTTCCCAGAAAATATTTAATATGTAAACCTTGTCAAAATACTGATGAAGGTTGTGGCAATAGCGACTGTGAATTTTTAACTGAAGAGCATAAAGAAGAATTTTGTAAATATTTAGGTTTAAGTACGAAATCTCAAAATGGTGAAACTTTATTACCACTAAGTGATCATTCAGATCCTAAACGAAGATCACTGCGCGTTCGACAATTACAATGTCAAGCAAAAGTAACACAAAATCAAAATACTTTAAAAAGAGAAATGGAAAGTCAAACCGATGATCAGAAAAATTTTGCAGTATTTGCTGTTAAACCTGAAAAAATAAAAAATCCTAGCATCTTTATGAAACATAACGACATAAGTGAGAAAAGAAATGGTGAAATTAGGTATATACATATTTTATAATTTTCACTAGAAATATTATTTTTAATTTATTAATTTTTATTAAATTTACAGGATTATAAGGACCGCAAACTCTAATTCCATCACATTAAATTCGCCGCTACAACAGAATATTTTACATAATTTACCATTAAAAATGTTACCTGAAAAACCATCAGAAAAATCAAAAATAAAAATTGTTTGTAGTTTAAACAGTAATACTGTAACAAATTCATATCCTATTTCTAATCAAATTAATAATAATAGTACCATCGTCCCACATACAACACTGACAACTGAAATTCGCAATAGTATTAGTCCATTAAGTGTAAATAGTAAAACAAACAGTCAACGAGCCAGTTTGGGTCGTAGTAGTTGCCATGCAGATGATGAAAATTCAAGTCAAAACAACAATATAATACAAAATGTAGATAGAAAAAAAAAGGATTCATTGATTATAGTTAAAAATTGCTATGAACAAAAACCATCTCCTGATATCAATTTAAATGTATCAGTTAAAACAGATAAAGAATCGAAGATATTAATTCAAAAAGAAAACACATATAAAACTGATACAAATAAAGATGAAAAAGATAAAGGAAAAATTAAAATTATTGATAGAGTGACATATTCACCTAAAAAAACAAAAATTGATAATACATTTATAAATTATGAACGATTAAAAGCTATAGAAAATAGCAGTAATCATTCAAGAATATCAATGGATGAATGTAAAGAAATTAAAGAAAAAATTAAAATAGAATTTTCAGCTAATTATGATAATAAAACAATAAAAAATGAATTTAATAATGAAAATTCTTCTATGAATTTCAATTCAAAAATTCTAGATGATCAACAAGAAATAAAAAGTGAAAATTCATCTATTGAAGATATAAAATCGAATAATAAAAAACTAAATGAAGTTGGAAAGAAATTCAAATTAAAATCTGTAGAAAAGAAAACAAAAATATTAAAAAATTTAAATAAAACAATAGTTGTATCACCAATTCCAAGTTCTATTACAAAAACAAAAACAACACTTGGATGTTCAAATAAAAAATTTAAAACGTTAGTAAAAAATCCATCTAGCCTGAAATTCTTTCGTTTAGTATTGAAAAATCCAAAACAAAAACAAAAAATTTCTAAAAAAATTGTTGAAACAAAAATTATTAAACGTAATCGACGTCAAAAATCAAATTCAGATAAATCATTTAATTTACTTAATAATGCAAAGACTGTTCAAAAACCTGATGATAATTCTAAATATTTAAATATACAAAAACAACAACAACAAATACAACTGCAACAGCAGCAGCTGCAGCAGCAACAACAACAACTGCAACAAATACAACAGCTACAACTGCATCAGCAACAATTACCAAAAAGTATTGTAACAATATCATCTAATGAAATTGTATCAGAAAATTTAAAACTTAATTTAATTCCAAATCCATTAAAATTTGAAGATGGTGATGTTCTACACGCATATTATAAAAAAGAATTTTTAATTGTTGTGCAACAAAATACAATTAGTTTTTGGAAATATTCAAAGATTTTACAAATGTTAGGGCAAGAACAAGAATGGCAGTTATTAGGAGAATCTAAAAGAAATTTAAATGGTAAATTTTAAAAATACTGTTAGAATTAAATAAATTTTATTTTTCTATTTTAAAGATGAAGAAATTATGTCACCATTAAAAAACCGTCTTCTTTTACATGAAAATATACCAATTTATATCGAATTAAGAGCACGTCAATTACCATATGCTAGTCGAGAATGCAATCTATTATCACCATATATTTGTGTATATTATTTTGATCCATTTAAAAATTGCGTACAACAACATGCTGTACAATTGGATTCAATAAAATCGTAAGTAACAGAAATAAAAATTAAAACTAAATTTATTTGAATTATTAACTTAAATTTATATTAATATTTTATTTTAGATTGGCTTCAAATGTTATTTATACAACAATTACAAATTCAAGATATTTTGTTATATGTTGGAAACAAGATACTCCAAATAGTACAAATCGTACCGGACTTTGTAAATATGCATTAACACCGGATATGGATACCTTAGCAAGTATTAGAGAATTTAAACATTTGAGACATATAGTTTGTAGTCTTGAGTGTATACATGGTAAAAATATTTATTTTTTAAGATTCAAATATATATTAATATTTGTTTTACATTTTTCTTTTTTTTTTTTTTTGTTAGATGAACGTCTTGTTGGTTTTGGTGAAAGTCAAATTACAATATGGGATTATCATACTGGAGATATTTTATCAAATTTAGATTTAGATATGCCTATTGGTAGAAATTTAAGTGCAATAATGTATACACTTGAGGTAAGTTGATTTTTACACAGTCTAATGAAATAATTTTTTTTTATAGAAAAAATAAAAATTTTCTAAAATATAAAATAATTTATATATTTTGTTTTTGTTTTTTATTTTATTTTTAGTCTGATAATTATATATTACTTTATCAATTAATAAATAGTGAAGATGATAATATAACAGATATTAATATTAATGAAGAAATTTTACCACAATTAAAAATAATTGCATTAAATATATCACATAATTCACCATCATATCGCCTTATTTGTAATCATAAATTACCAATACAATTTGATAATATTAAATCATCATTAAATTTAAATAATTATATTATAATAACATCATTAACTGGCGAAGAATTATGGATGTTTATACAACAACCACAACGTTTATTATTTATGAATGATGAAATTTCAACATCATTAAAACGTTTCTATACAACTGGTAATGAAAATTATGTTGAAATAACTGGAGATTATTTAAATGTTAAAACAATACATGAAAATTTAATGAATTTTATTACAACGTAAAATAATTTTAATTAAAATTTTATAAATGCATGTATATATATATATATATATATACTAATTTTTATTTTTGTTATTGTAAAATGTTTTAAAAACATATATATACATACATAAATAAAAAAAATTTTTTTTTTTTTGTTTTCTTTCTTTTTTTATTTTCTTTTTAATTTAAGAGTAATTTTTTTCATAATTTTTTTTTTTTTTTTGTTTTTATCAAATGAGATTATTTAATTATTTTTAATAGAACTCAAATTATATAAAATGGAAATAAATATAATTTATTAATTCAAAAAAAAAAAAAAAAATATTGCATGTTATGTAAATGTAAAATAAAAATATAAGGACAATGCAAATCTTTGTGAAATTTACAGTAAATATTTTGTTCCTTAAACTACAATAAAAAAAAAAAAAAAAAAAAAAAAAAAAAAAACTAAAATTTTAAAATAAAGTTATAAAAAAAAATATTGTAAACATTGTAATATTTTTAATAATTAAAATTCAAAATACTTAATTTTATTTTTATTTTTTATTTTCCGAATTATTTTTTTTTTTTTTTTGGTTTTTCAGTTTTTTAAGTTTAAACCTTTTATTTTATTTCTTTTTTTTTTTTAAATAATTTTGATATATTATTTTGATATACATATATATTATTATATATATATATATATATATATATATTGTACATATTTTTAAAACTTATTGTATAAAATAGAAAAATTAAATATTTTAATATTATAATTACATAAAAAATTTAAATTAAAAAAAAAAAAAAAAAAAACTGATCTCTCCGATATCATCAATAAAATTTAAAAAACAAAAACAAAACTAAATATTGAAAAAACTTTAAATAGAAAAAATAAATAAGTAAATAAAAATTTTAATTTAGGTGAATGAATTAAGTTCTAAAACTTTATTAATAAAAAAAAAAAAAAAAAAAAAATGTAGAATATAACATATTTATATAAAATAAAAAAAAAACAAAATTTTTAAATTTAAAACTTATTGAAAAAAAAAAAAGAAAACTAAAAATGATCGAAATTGTATTAAACACAAAAAAAAATGAATTATTTTGAAAGATAATTTTTAATATTAGATACATATGTATTTAGAGATTAGGTTAATTATTGTATATTTAGTACACATATTATAAAACAGATATCAACCATAAGAAATTCAAAATTTAAAAAAAAAAAAAAATTTAAATTTAAATTTAAAAAAAACTACTGGTAAATTAAATAAAACAAAAAAATATTTAAATAGGTTTAGAAAATAAAAACTTTAATTATAAATAAATAAAAACAAAAAACAAAACTAATTTTATAAACAGCTTGTTTTTTCTTTTTATTTTTTCTTGTTTTTTAATTAGTTTTTTTTTTTTCTTTTTTGAAATTTAGTGATAAATTACGTTTTATAAAAAATAAGAAAAATAAAAAAAAAAAAAAAAAATGAAATTTAACTTATAAGGAATATTTTTCTCACATTTTTTCAGCTTTAACAAAAAAAAAAAAGAAGATTTTAGCAAAAGTTTTTTCAAGTTTAATTAATTTTAGAAATTATTGCAATTAAATTAAAAATTTAAAAAAACAAAAAAAAAAAAAAAACAAATGAAAAGTTTAGTTTTAAAAATTATACTATAAATAAATTTTTATTATTTTTTTTTTTTTGTTAATAATGTAATTATTAAAAAAAAATTTATTACAATATTTGTAAAATTTACTTACGTTAAAATAAATGTATTTATCTTTTTAATTAATATTTAAATTATTATTTTATTTAGAAAAAAAAAAAAAACAATTCTGATATAAATTTATATTAACAGATGTATGAAGGTCGATACGCGTATGCTGAAATGCTGATATGGATAATTACTGAGAAAATTATATATTTTTTTTTTTTTGGTTAATTGGTGAAGCCATCAGAACAGCCCTACAATTAAATTAATAAATATAAATTGAACTGATCTGTACGTTGCCCTGATCTGTTATATTTTCTTTGATACATTACTGCGGCGTTGTAAAAATTAATTTAGATATTATGTGATACGTCTAGTTTAAAATTGTATTTCTGTAAGACACGAGAATACGATAAAGAATAATTTTTGTTACAACCAATAATACTACTTGAAATTTATTTTGATCGCTCAGCACTGTATTGGTCGCTGTGAAATGGTTCTAATTTTAGATGAAAAATTTATTTAAAGTTGATAATTTATTGTTTGTGATTGTGTTTAAGCTTTAATCAACTGATTAATATTTTACGTACTCTAGATTTATTTAAAAAAAACACAAAATTTACTTGTAACCTGTCATATTATTATCCCCAATTTAGGCTTAGTTGGTCGTATATTTGTTTGTAGAACGCGCTCAGATTTAATAAATAATTATTGCTGTTGTGTAAAAATATCCCGATTATATTTAAATTAATTGCTGTTGGATTTTGTTGTTGGGTAAAAAAATAAATATTTAATTAAATAAATTATTGCTGTTGGGTAAAAATATCCCGATTATATTTAAATTAAGATAGAAAATATTTTTGTTTTTTTTTTTAAATAAGAAACAGATTATCTATCTTTAAAATAAATATATTTTTATTGTACTAATTTTTGGATAATGAAGGAAAAATAAATGTAAATATTATAAGTAGACACTTTTTTAAAATTTATTCTATATATGAGTAAATTATTTTTTAAAATTTTTAAAATACTTCAGATTATCAAATGAAGGCTTCAAGTGGCTGACTCGCTTCGTACGACAAAGTCTTAAAAATAACCAAACACATGAGTCATGATACGATGCTTTTGATAGTTGACTTCACATTAACTTTAAAACATTTACGCTTAAGTCAAGCACAAAAGTAAAACAATAAATCATTTACATATTCTGTTATACTTTTGTCTATGATGCGTTTTACAAAACTTAGATGATTATATTTTTTTGCTCGTAAAGAATTAACATACATTTGGTATTAAATTACATACTTATACTTTAAAATGATTTTATAAAATGAAATAGATTTTATAATCGACCACTGACTGGTGGAAAATTATTAACCAATTTTTTGAATACAATCTTGTTTTCCAAATATGAGATTTTTATTTTTGATAACAAATCGCTATATAAAAATAATCATTAAATAAAAACTACTTTTCTTTTTTAAATCAATGTGATATACAAAATTTATTAAGTCAAATAAAATAAAATGATTAAAAAATCATTTTAATATACATAATTTTTTTTTTTTTTTGTTTAAATTTATTTTCGTTATTTCAAATGGCTGTTATATTAAAAAAAAAAAAAAAAGTAATTTAGAAAATAAAGGACGACGCATTTTATTCATAAAACGTGCAAATGATTATTAACATTTCAATAAGCAAAAGCAATTCAGTGGACAAGTGTTTAATAAATTACAAAGTAATGTAATTTTATAGCCCAAAAAAAAAAAACATAAATTTATATGTATTTTTGATAATGAAATAAGTTCTTAAAAAAAACTTATCTAAATTAGATGATAGATAAGCGTACTAGTTTTGGTAATAATGTTTGTACTAAGTAATATAAAAATATATAAAATATTATCTTTACCCTTTCGCATAATGAAACTATTACCATTTGCATTGTACAAAATAAAAATATGTTATAGTAAAATCAAAATATAAAATACAAAAATAATTATTTCATATTAATAATTAAACAAATAATAGATAAAATATCATCTAAATAACTGAGCATTGAATGACTAATTGGTTTTTGAAATATTTCAAATGAATTAATTTGTTGTCGAATATCTTGACGAATTTTATTAACATTCTTCTTAACAATTTTATCATCGATGTAACAAAATATTCCTACAAAAAAAAAATAATTAACCATTTTACATATATGTTTCTTAAAATCAATTTTTATATATATATTAGATTTATTGAATTTAAATAAACATTTACCTCTTTTTTTAAATTCATAATGTACTCCAATATTTTTTCGTACTGTTACAGTATCAATTCGTCTTAACTTATCATATATACCCTCTTTCATACATATATCATTATAGGTTGCTGTTTGTGAATAAATATCACTTGACCAAATTATTGTTCCTGTTGTACTAAAACCAATCATTGCTTTAACTGTTGAATATTCTAAAATAAAAATTGGTATAATTTAAAAAAAAAAACACTCGTTAGAAAAATGAAAACAATTTTAAATAAAATAAATACCTTTTATTTCTGTTGTATTATTTTCTAAAAGAAATTCAAATGGTTCTAATATTAAACAAAAACTTTTTCCTAATCTTTTTGATGGCCAAGTTTTATTTGTATATAATATGGAACGTATTATTGGTAAAAATGTATCAAATCTGTTCATTAGTTCTTCTTCACACATGTTAAATAAGGTGGACATTCTTAAAAAATTTAAATTTGTTTTAATACGTATCATAATTAATGTTAATAATTCTTCAATTGGTATTAAATTTATATATTCATTGTTTCTCATTAATAAATTATTTTTGATTTTAAATTCTTTTATTTTATTAACAATATTTTTAAATATTTCTAAATTTTTAATTCCAGTCCAACATTCTAATTCAGCCGGTGTACTTAATATATTATAAAAATATTTTGTATTATTATTTAAAAATGATGTTTTTTCATTTGCATAATTATGAATTAAAATTTCATCACTCTAAAAAAGTTAAATAACAAAATATAAAAATTAAATAAATTATGTATTATATTTGGATAAAATGAGGTACGTACAAATTCGCCAGCAATCTGAACGTCTTCTTCTCCAATAATTAATTGAGAATCATTATTAAATTCTGTATTTGGAAGAGCTGGATTTAAATGTTCTTTTAAGTTTTCAGAAGATAAATCAAAGCCAAAAAAATCTGGGCTTGATGAACGATTTATTTCTTCAACATTAAAAGAAGTTTTTTTAATTCTAAAACAATAATTATTTCATTTTGTTATTTTTTAAATAAAAAGAACAAAAATACCTTATACTAAAGTTGTTATCATACAATTTGCTTATGCTTTTTTTAGTTTTATGATTTATTTCACAATTATTTTGTACTTTTGATTTTGAGGTAGTTATTATTTTATTTTTACCTGCAATATATTTTTTAGCCATATTTTTTCTTTTAATTTCTTATCACAAACAATAAAACTAAATTTGAAAACTTTGTCTTAAATTTGAATAATATATATATTATTATTTGTCTTAATTTTTAATTTAAATTATTTTAATTTTTGATTTTAACTGCAGTTAAATACACTTGTTGACATCGATAGGATTTTATGGAATGATTTGTTTTGTATTGTGGTATTTTGTATAATTTAAATTTTAGGTATCCTTATCGCTTCCAAACTTCAACTTAATTGGTTTGTGTATTCGCTAGGGCTTAATATTTGATTTGAAAATAGTTTTCGTTAATTTATTACGAAAAAAACGGAGAGTTTATATAATCTTTTATCAGGGATGGTATGATCCACACGATTTTTTTTTTTTGCATTTACATAAATATCGTATGGACGTATGGATACGATATTAATTTGTAATTTATAGAATTTAATATTTATTTTTTTAACATTCAAAATTAGTTAAGTTGCATATTTATTGACTGTATATTTAAATATAAATATTTAACTTTATAGTACTAAAGAATGCATTGAAATTTAAAAAATACATATGTATGTATGTCAAAAAGCTATATCTCCCCTTAATTAAAAGTAAATATTTTTATTTAAAATGTCTATTTTTTAAAAACTTAGGAAAAAATGGCTTATTTCTAATATAAATCGATTTTTATATCATAAAGTTTTTTATTTTTACAAAATTGCTAAGCAAGAATCAAAGAGATTCAACATACATACATATGTCTGTATATGTACGAAACTCGTCTAAAAATAGAGGAAAATGTTCTAAAACGAAATGAATGTTCTAAAACGTGGTGAAGTTTTATGAATATTTTGTTTGAATTTTAAAGCATTTTTCAATCTTACTGAGAAGAATGACAAAATATGTGTACTTTTTCATACGACAAGTATATGGATCTTCCTAAAGTTGCTGATCAAATATATATCCGGCAATACAGCTATAATAAATATAGCTTATTATAGCCGGCAATTGTATTTACATAACTTTAATTGTATTGTACAAGATTCATCAAAATCTTTCTTACAAAAGTCAAAAGTGTTTTTGTATTTATGATCAGAAAATATACGACCAAAGGGATCAAATGAAAATTTTTCAGGAAAACAGATCCATAATATGAATCCATAATCATCAACGATAAGATTAAAATGAGAATGATGTGAATAATTTGTAATAAAAAGACTGGTGAAAACTGACAATCTAAATTTAGAATTTTTTAAAAATATCTGACGATAATATCGTTATTTTTGATTTAGAATTAAAAAATAATGAATTATGTGATTTTAAAGAAGATGTCACAGATTCCATTTATTATGACAATATTTAATTTTAATTTATAGTTTGTTTATGTTATATTTTATTTAATTTGATATCATTTTAGTTTAGCTAATTAAATTGAAATAAATGTAAATGAAAATCTATTGGTATAATTTTATTTGCAGATCAAAAAATGACCTTTTCAATTTCATTAAGCGTATTCTAATTTCACAAATTATTTTTTTTTCATTTCATTATTTAGAATTATTATTTCACTATTATTTTGTTAAGTACAATATCCGCAGCCAGTAGAAATCTGGCCCACAAATAGTGGCATGAGCGGATAATCTTCAGTGAGTTTTTTCGGTCAGTTGCAGTGACGTATAGCTTTACATCAACTACTCAAAATAATTCTTCGATCCGTTTTTTGAATAATTGCAGATTCCGTGCGAGTACATGATCTTGTAATTCAATGAATAGTTTAACGCAGTTATACAAAGTATCATTTCGACCCTTATTTGTTCTAGGACCTGGGAGGCGAAATTGGTTTGCATTCCTTGTGTTGTGGTCGTGTATCTCAGTGTTTCAATTTTTTTTATCTTCAAATGACTTAATACGGAAATAGCTCCTTTCGTTTTTTTTTTGTATCAGACATTGAACTATCACAATTAACTGAAAAAGTCATCATTTACAAGGGAAAACTATACATATATGTATATATATGTATGTATAGTCAACCTAAAGATATATATATATATATGTATAGTCTTTGACAAGGGTTAGTACTTAGTATGTTACTAAATTATGATAGATGCTAGAACAACTAATACTTAATTGGTTATATTACCAATGGGCACTGTTAGTAACTAATGTTAGTAATGTTATTAATTAAAACAATAAAAAACAAAAAAACTAGCATTGCAAAAATAATCTAACATGCAAGTTAAATTGCGATCATAAATTAATCATGCAGACCACGAGAATTTACCATGCTCGCGTAAAGTCTGGCTCACTGTTAATTTATTAACGTCAATATCGAAGTGCTCAGATCTTAAGTTAGTCTCTCTCAACATACGCGAAATAGGCTTAAATTTGCCATAGTCTGTAGAGTGGTGTGACACATTATAAAGCTCGACCGATCTCAAATTATTCAAATTTTCGCTTTACCTCATTTGTTCGCGAATAGAAGGGGAGTTGATATCACCGCGAACAATCTGCTGAACGAACATGATATCTGTCACTCACTAGCGTGAGTCACGGCGTGACTAGAAGGAGTTCAAATTAATTAAAGAAAGTCTAGCTTCATATAGAGGAAGACGTATAGGATCAGTCCAAGCAAGGTTGCGTAAAGCAAAACACTTTTTGACTGATTCAATACGTGAAATGTCTATATCACGATATGGAGACGATACTTGACTTAAGTATTCAAGTATAGGTCTTACATATGTAATGAAAAGTTGCGCTTAATGATATAGGGATCAGAAAACTTTTTTGACCAACGCATAATAAATCCAAGAGTTAGGTTAGCTTATTTAATATGAAGTTGTAGTGACTTTTAAAATCTAATAAACTATCAAGTATCAGTCCCAAATCAGAAGTACGATCTGTTATTCTAATAGATTAATCGTTGAGGACGTAATCATAATTGATTGTTGAGTTAGTACCTTGAAAAGCTTATAATTAATCATTTTCTAACATTTAATTCGAGATTGTTGTTCCTGCACCATGAACCAAATTGATTGAGATCATATTGCAACAACTCACAATCACTAGTGGAAGTTATAATTTCGCAGATTTTGGTATCATCATCAGCAAAACTAAGAAGTGAGTGAAACATAGGGGACTGTCATAGGTCGACACTACCAAGAATAAAGGCCCTAGCTGGCTGTTTTGTAGCACTCCTGAATTTGCAACATAAGTTGCAGAAATGGTACCTATCTAAAAAGGATCTGGTATGACTTATATGACAAATAAGCCCATAACCATTTAAGGCTATGACTTGAAAACCCTACTTTATGCTTTTTAAGGATGTTTTTATTGGGAATTAGATCAAAGGCCTTATCCTTATCAAGGACATCAGTAAATACCACATCAACCTGTTTTTTTAGTTTTGTTCTGGTGGAATAAATGGTTGACAATAATCAACAAAATAGGAGCACTTTATTTTTCCAAATAATTTGGGAATAGTTGACAGTTTTACAATGGGTCTATAATTGCTTTCATTGCAACGAACTCGTTTCTTGTATTGGGTTAATAAATGAAAGTTCACAGGGCTCAGGAAAACTATTTTTCAAACTATATGACACACTTTACCATTATAAATAAAACAGTTTTTATTATAAAAAAAAATGCAAATTTATTTCCAATAAAATATTGAGGCAAATAAAAGTATGTGTCTTAATTTAGCTTCTATTCGGTTAAAAACAAAATATTTAAAAAAAATTTTATAAAGGTACGTATGGGATTCGAAGACATTTTTGTATAAAATTTAATATCTTTATATCTTATTTTTAAATTTTGAAAAAAAAAAAATATATATAAAACTTATTTATTAGTGTTTCAAATATCAAAATTCAGTCTGCATTTTGTTCCAATTTTTCTTTTTTATGATTATCCAAATTCTTAAAAATTTCATTACTTAAAACTTGTAAACTTTTTGAATATTCGGAGTCGGGGCATTTGACGGCTAATGGTTTACCACAATCACAACTTTCTGTTATAGCGCCATCTAAAGGAATGCTTACCAAAATTTTAACATTTAATTTTTTTGCAAAACTTTCAGTCACATTACGAAATATTTCAATCTGGTTTTTACAATTAGCACAAACAACATGCCGCATATTTTCAACTAAACCAATTATAGGAACATTTAATTTTCTATACATTTCAGCACCACGCATTGTTACTTCTAGAGCAGCCGTTTGTGGCGTACTTATTAAAATAACACCATCAATTGGTATATTTTGTGCCAAAGAAATATGTACATCACCAGTACCTGGTGGTGTGTCTATTACTAAAATATCTAAAGGTTCCCAAACAACACCACGAATTAAACGTTGTGTTGCAGACATTACAAGAGGGCCTAGAAAAGTATTAAATATAGGTATCAATTGAATTAACAAAATGTCTTAATAACAAACCTCTCCAAATGATAGCACCAGTCTGTGATAATAATCCCATTGACATACATTTTACACCATAATTAATAGGCGGTATCATAAAATTTTTATCGTCTACCATAGGTTCTTCTGATAAATTCATCATTAATGGTATTGATGGACCATATACATCTGCGTCTAAAAGACCAACACGTTTTCCCAATGCAGCCATTGTAACAGCCAAGTTAACTATAAAAAAAAATAAAGCATTGTAGAACTTGATGTAGAACTTTATGTTGGAAGGGAAATTTTTCTACTAAAGTGCAAAACAAAACAAAGCAAACCTGCTGTAGTTGACTTTCCAACACCACCTTTCCCAGATGCAACTACAATTATATTATTTACACCAGGAATTGAAGCTTTTTTAGGTAATCCTCTTGCCATCAAATCAATTTGATGTGCAGTTGGAGGTTTTGGGCTAAATGCCCTCTGAAAATGTTTCTTTTTGATAAGAAAAAAAATATTCACTACATATTTGCCTAATAATCTACGTTTAATATTTTATATTAAATTTTATACTTACAAATGCATTAAACATATTAAGTAAAATAGTTTTTTGTAACATTTTTTTTTTTTAAATAATTATAGTATCATTACAATTTGTAAAATAATAAATTTAAGTCTTTTCTACGTCTTTATTCGTCAAGTCAAACAAATATTAAAATTAATTTATAACGCCGAAAACTGATTAAAAGATATACAAAAACACAACATATCATTCATACATATAACATAACATATGACATTGACAGCAGGGATGGAAATTCGATTAATAGATAAAAAAAATTAATTTATCTACTGTATTTTCTAGTATAATTGCCAGAGGAGAGATTTCTCTATTTTTGTAGTAAAAAAATTTTATATTATTTTAGATTTATTTCAACTATATTTTCAGTAATTTATTATAACAGTATATATAACGCTATAATATTTTTTTATATTAATTTCATACTGATATCTAATAATCGAAACGTACAGATTAAAATAAGTTGTTATATTTAGCTAATATTAAAATTCAACATATAAATTATCATTTTTTAAATAATTTCATTTCATTTTAAACATAAATTTAAAACAAAAAATTCTATTATTAAAATATATGTACTTGAAATTGTATGTCACATCAAACTATTTTTTGATTTAATTTGACAACTCTACATTTTGTCATCTGTGAAATAAATTTATAAAATTGGACGAAAGTCTCCAAAAATTAGGAAAAAAAAACATGGCTGCATAAAAATATTTTTTGTGGAGAGCGAAGTATTTTCATTTTTGAAAAAAAAAGTATTTAAAATATTATATGGTAGAATAGTGTTTGTTGTGTCTTTTTTTTTATTTAAAATTAAGACAAGTGACTTATTTAAGAAATTAAAAAATTATTTTTTTATATTCCCAAAAAAAAAAAAAAGAAAACGAAAATTTTTTAAAGAAAAACTAAATAGAAAAAACCTGGGATCAAATGCCACCACATATAAATTGAAATTTAAAACAAATTAAAATAATGGAATAAAATAAATTTTAAATAATTTATCGTGCATTTAGGATTAAATACAGGATTAATTTTGTATTGGTTTAAGTAATTTTTTTTTATAAAAAATAAAACTGTGGAATTGGTAAGTAAATTAGAAAGTTTTTTTTGAAAAAAATGTTGTAATTAATAAAAAGGATAATAAATTAAATTTAATGTAAAATGATGCTCATAAATTTTTAGTGAAGATATTTCTAATTAAAAAAATAAAGGAAATTATGCAAAATAAAGTTTTTGCACTTTATTTTTATTCATTCATTGTGATTTTTTTTGTTTGTAAGTCGCGCAGTTTCAACTAAAGAAGTCTCTTTTTTTTTTTTTTATTTTTTTTTTATTTTCATAAAGAGAAGTCGCAGTTGTTTTAATTAAGTGTTTTTTATTTTAATAGAATTGTATTGCGTAATATAAAAGTAATTAAAAGATAAATATTTCAATTTTAAATATAAATTATATAAAAAAAAAAAAGTGGGTGGAGTTAATTTTTAAATCCCACCCATTTGTGTTTCAAAAAGAGTAAACGCCTTATTAGAGGTGGAGTTGAAAATTTTATTGGGCATACGTAAGTGTACACATACATTAATTTATTAGCAAAAAATAAATAAATAAATGATAGTGGGTGGAGCAAATACTAGAAACACCCTAATATAAAAAGGTACCGCCTTAATTTTATTTTTTAATGTTTCTTTTTTTTTTCGGTATCGTATAATCTTAATATATATGTATGTATGTATGTTATTATGTTTTTATACTATCCTACTATATTTTTATAAATGTGTACATATACAATGTTAATGTACATAAATTTTATATAATAAAATTATAAAACTGGGTATTATTACATAAATAATTGAAAAAACTTAAGATTTTTATAAATAAAAAAATATTTTTAAAACACTCCAATTTCTTTTTTTTTTAATAATAATAAGGAAAAAAGGTTATTTTAATTATTTTTATTAAAAAAAAAAGCATATTGACAAAGTAAAATTCAATAAAAAAAAAATGATATGTGCATACATTAAAATAAAATAAAATGTACATACATACGTACATCCATACATAGTGAGCAGTGCAGTGTACATATTGTATCATGTATGTTGTTCAGTATCTATACGAGAACGAGTAATTTATAAAATATAAAAAAAAAAAGATTTTAGATGGGGGAAGAGAATAAATTAGAAAATAAAATTTTATAAAGATTGGTTTTGAAGGTAAATGATTTACTAAAACTAAGTTCTCAGATTTTTTTGGGATTTTGTTTTTTTTTAAAAATAAGAGGGTTTGATTTTAAGATTCAATAAAAATTTTAAAATAAAGTTCTACTGTACATATATTATATAATGATATGTTAGTACTTATGTACATACATACATATATGCGTAATACGTATATATGTACATACATATGTACAGCATGTCAATATTTTTAGTTTTCAATGATTTGTTGTCCCCCTTTTATAGCTTTTGGAATTTGGAATAAATGTAATCTTATATTTATTTTTATGCCGTAATGACAATGCGGTAATTTAAGCTATGAGCTTGTTGCATGTTTTTATTTTGTATTTTTGCATTTTAATCTACATATGTATGTATGTATATACTTATGTACAAAATATTGAAACTTTAAAAATAATTAATTATTAAATTCTAATGCACATAAAAACAAACTTATATGTACATATGTATGTATGTATGTTTATTTTAAGGCGTATATAATTTAACAGTAATTGCGACTTCAGTAAAGAAATTTTTGAAGACAGTTTTAATATCTATGTACCTAGGTACTTTAGAATATTCTAGATTTTAAAACTCAGTAAATTTGCTATGTTTGCTATTCTTTCTTTTGCCTGCTCTTCTTGCTCTTGCACATTCCCCTTCACCAAATAAGAAAAGATTTTTTGTTTAGGAAAGATCTTTGTTGTTAATTTTCTGTCCTATTTTATTTTTTTTTTATTTCATATCGAATTTTTTCTTTTTGTAAATTTTTGTAACTTTATCTACATTTTTTTATTTTATTTTTGTTTTCTTTCTAAAAACAAAATGGACGTTCGATTCGGTTGTTCGTTTGCTCGTTTTATGATAAATTTCAAGAACAAAACAAAAAAAAAATTGCTTGTGTATTTGCTATTTAGTATTTCATTATATTTTCCAAGCTATGAAGTATGTATGAACCGCTTTCAAATCATAGAAATATTTTTTTATTTTTTTTTATTTTTATCCAACAACGTCATGGTTAACGAATTACAGTGTCGGACAAAATTATTTATTTTATTGAAAAATAAAATGTAAAATAATAAGAAATTATAGATATGTATGTATGTATGTATAAATATTAAAGAAAGATAATTAACGTAAAAATTTTTATGTTAAGAAAATTGTTTCTAAAATTTAATGTAAGATTTTAATACAAAAAAAATTATGTTAGTTTTCATATGGTTAAAAAAAAACATGTTTAAGTGCTCGTATACATTTTTAACGTTTTATGACATTTAGCTGTATTTTAATTTTTATAATCTTAATCATTAAGTCAAAAGTCTGTAGTATTAGTTATTACTTATTAATTACTATCATTTTTTTGCTAATTAAATATGTATACATATATACTTACCTCTGCTTTCGGTAATGTAAAATGATGATCAGTCAAATAATTTTTGATTCGATTTTGATTCAACTAAGCAATTGTCAAATAGATATTTTTGACACGACGTCAAACGACATTAATACAGTACTGAACAAAAAATATATTTTGTTGTTTAGGCGCCAGTTATAGCCGTCATTGGTCGCGTTCAATAGCATCCAGCGCTACAAAAAACTGCAGCGCTCGAAAAAAATTTTTACTGAACGATTTTTTTTTATCTAGCGCTACAATGTAGCACTATGTGAATTTTGCAGCAAGACAATTTTCGCTAAATTATGTACCGACTTTTTATTGACGTTTATTTGTTTACATTTAATGTAAAAAATTTTTGTTTACAAAATTTTGTGAGAATTTTTGGATTTCAAGCATTTTTTTAAAAATTGATAAATTGAGAGATAAAAAAGGATTTAAATAAAAAAAAATGATTTAAATAAAATAAAAATATACGAAATGTCACACAATCGCTGCAAATCGTTCAGTACAAACATGCAGCTTTAAATGCTGCACCGTTGCAATTTAGTATAGCGCTAGATTCGCCTCAACACGACCATTGAATGCTTCCGGAAAATGTTTATTTTAAATTTTTTTGCAGCAAAGACATAAAATTTAAAAAAAGCGTTGATTTAATGATTAAATAATTTCTAAAGAATAAATTCAGCTACGAATTTTTAAATTTAAAGTTAAATATTTAAAAAAAAAATCAATTATTATTTTCCGGATTGGTAATTATTTTCCTGAACAAGATCAGTAATTTTGCATAATAAAACAAAATAGTTCCATTTTGTTATGTAATATGACATTTGTTACATTTCTTCCCATTTCAGTTTGTCATTGAAAAAAATTCTGATTTAATTCTTGACATATTTCATTATGATTTTGTGTTCAATCAGTTTACACTTAAATTTTGTTTTTTATTATTTTGTTTAAGTTTAGTTTTAAAATTTTTTGTTTTAAAATGTATATTTCAAAAAAAGTAAAGAAAAAAATTAATTCTAGAAATTTTTTACTTTTTTATTGTTCTCAATTCAGCCAAAGTTATTAAATAAAAAAATCTTTTTTTATTCTTTATTAGTACCATTTTCTACCAATAATAATTAAATAAATTAAAATAATAAAACTTTATTTTGCAAACATCGAAATAACGTTAACAACAATTTAAATTACATTTATTTTTATTTTGCCTTCATTGTTGTCATTTGCCATTTGACAGATAATTTAACTGACAGTTTTCTCTGATTGCTATAATCGCCTAAACGGAAAAAAGTATAAGTTTTCAATGAAATATTTTTCCCGGAAGCATTTCAATGATAGCTATAAGGCACCCTTACTCCAAAATTTTTAGGCAAAGGAGGAAAGCGGGATGGTAAAAGAAAAACACGTACGAAAAATAAAATTTCATACATGTAGGGACAAAATGAAAAAGAAATGCAAAGAAATCGCCGTTTCATTTCTAATGTACCAATGTTCTGACATGATTTTGCCAAAAAAAAGTACATTTTTCACCCTGTTCTAAACATGAAGGTTGAAAAAGGAGTGGAAAAAGGTAAGTTTTTCCCCCAAATGTAAACAAGGTCACACGGAAAAAAATTTAAGTTTTCAATGAAACGTTTTTTCCGTATGCATTGCAATAAAAACTATAAATAGCGCCTTATTGTGCTTTAGTTTATATCTTTATATTTTTGGTTGTTCTGAAATTATAGGTAAGGAAATTTAAAAATTTGGATAGAATATGTATTAGTACATATATGGTTTTAAAAACTATAGAATATTATTTTGTGGAAATTGTATATATATATATATACATATGTATAATAAGGATAAGGAAGACCCTTTAAATTTTAAACATAACAATTATTTATATTTTATTTCAATTACTTTTTTATGTTTCAAATTTTAAAATATAATTAAAATTTTACAAGAAAAATTACTATTTATAATATATATTAGAATCCATTTCAACAAAAATATATCTGTATTTTTCCTTTTGTACTGTTCACACCAAAAATCAAAAACTAATCATAAATTTTTACCCTGCTTTGTATGCACAAATTTGACTGACATTTAGACTTTTTTTTTGCATAACCGAAAGAGTGAGCTTGTCAACTGCATAACCGGAAGTTCGATGACTAGAATTTTTGATGGTTGCAGCGGAAATGACATTACCGAAACCAGGGTATGCATGCACATATGTACACCTATTTTTAAAATATATACATATGCATTATTTATATTTTTTTTTGTTTCTGTCACAAGAAAGAAATTTATTTTATAATTTGACAGCTAGAAATTTAATATTAAGCAACAAAAGCAAAAAAAAAAACGGAAGTGTTCTTAATTTAAAACTAAATAAAAATTGTAGTTTATTGAAATATCTGAGAATAATTTGCCCAAAGCATAATAATTTTAATCAAAGTATTCTATGATCTAATCAAATCAAAAAACGCCTTATTTTAGTTGAGACTGATGCTGATTTCAAATTTAAGCGAAAAAACATTTTTAATTTAACAAATTTTATTATTATTTTTATATAATTTAATGTTCTTTGTTAAAATTAAAAGAAAATTAAAGATAATTTTTGTGTTGTGGCGCCTTGTCGATGCGCAGGAAAAATTAGAAATAGAGATGGTTTGGATCGTCTGCATGAATTGCAGAATTCCATGTATTTCATTACATAGCAAAATCATATGTTCTAATTTTTGCTGAATAAAACATTAGACTTAGAGTAACATTTTTTTTAAAACTTAACTAAAGAAATTATCGACTGAGTAACAAATGAAAACATTAAAAAATAAATAATCATCACTGTCCGTCTGTTATTCGTTAATACTTGAGGCAAGCTCAATAGCGTATGTACGGCGTTTGTTATTATGTGAACTGTCAAAAACAAGTTAAATAATATGAAAATAATTTAAGTAGGCATATTAAATGCTGTTCTACATCTAAAAATAAAGTTGAACCAGTTTTAATTTTTTAGGCGTTAAACGACATTTGCGGTTCCCAAATTCTAAATGTAATTAGTGTTTGGAAAATTGGTACAAAAAAATTAAAAGTAATTTGAATTTATATAATGAACATTTAAAAGTGTTCATTAGTAAACGTTTTTTTTTTTGTGAAAAAAATTACAAATCCAATGATCGATACAGATGAGGAATTGATTGAAGCAGTCAGGACTCATAATATTTTTTATAAAAACTCATCAAAAACATAAGAAATATCGGAATTGCGGAATAATTGGTAATGCTACCGCTCACTAATAAACTAGTTTAGTTATGAAAAATAAAAATTTTGTTTTAGTTATATAGTTCTCTATATAGATCTTCTATAAAATTTTTGAGAACCTAAATATTTTAAACACTTTTTTCACAGAACTGGAATACACAACTAGATGCGCGAGTATAAGAATTCGCAAGACACTCCATCAGAAAGCGAAACTGACAAAAACACAATAATTTAAAAACAAATTCCAAAATAATTTAAAAAGACTAATTAAACTTTTTTTTAGTTAACGCTCAGAAAATATTTACAATAAACTAAATGATAGATATAAAAAACAGAATTATGACTTTACAAATTTTATTTAATGGCGTCCAGTTTGTCTACCTAAATTAATTTTCGCGTTTGAACGCTGTTTTCTACAGCATCGAGCTTGAGTAGACTTTACATTTTGCTCACGGCTTTGTAAAAATAAAAAAAAATTATTTCTGATTAGGAAGACATCGTAGTTACAAATCATAATAATCAGACATATTGAATTTATTTGCTGGGTTATTTTGAAAGTAATATTTTATCTGTCACATAACTTAAAAAAAATTTTGCTTTTTCCAATCTATTCTGAAACTTTTTAGGTCAAAATTAAATAAAAACGGAATGAAATTGGAAAGATTTGTTTATGAAAAGAGAACAGTATAAGCTAGTTGACTTGCGCGACACTACGACTTTCTTTTGTTGACTTAGAAAATGTCGAAATCAACAGTTTCTTTCTCTAGCTTTGACGCGTTCATTTTTTACTTAAGGTCGGTCACTTCAGTTTATATGTATTTTACATCTGACATGGCTTAATACAAAACAGAAGAAAAGTCATATAAAATAAACAACAATCTCGAACTAAATGTTAGGAAATGTCATATTTTTCAAGATTACGAGCTAACCCAACAATCAATTATGATTACGTCCTCAACGATCGATTTATTAAATAGTCAACCTTGATAGTAGAATAGATTTCAAGAGTCACTACAACTCTATAATAAATAAAGCTAACTCAACTCTTGGATTTATTATGCGTTGGTCAAAAGATCCTATATGACTAAGCAACTTTTCATTACTTATGTAAGAACTATACTTGAATACTCAAGCCAAATATGGTCCCGTGAACCAGGTTAACCAGGTCAACCTGTTGAACCAGGTTATTTAAAAAGAATTTTGCCAGAAACTTTCTTCTTTTTATCAAGAGCCAAACATTCATACATAAGGTGAGAAATTGAATCTCACGCTCTTCTTTTTTGCACCTTCAAAAGTCATATAAGGGAAGTTCTCAACTTCTGGTATGCCTGCCTATCGAACAGTGCTCAGTTAAAACTCCTAATATATTACCGTTATTGCGACGATTTACGCATAAGAGCCTAGTTAATTGTTTAAGATCTAATATATGCGGGATATACTTTTTGACAACAATAATCTGGCAGGTGAAAAGCGAAATTATGCCTGGAGTATAAAAGAAGATCCTCTCGCCAGATTTACTGCCCAGATAAAGCCATCTGAATATAACTGAACTGTGTCTGATGCTTAAACTTAATTATATTAAAGATATTTATTTTGCTGCCAAAATATAAGAAAGAGTTTATTATTATTGTTGCAAAAATTTCCCCATTGCTCTTACAATATCTTGCTGTCAAAAAAAGCAGCTGTCAATAATTATGTTAGTTAGTTTAGCAACAATAGTTGTTTGCTTATTTGCCAAAATTTTAAGTAAGAGCAATATGAAGTTAGAAGTTAGAAGTAAAACACCTTTTAGTTATTTTTATTGAAATTAAAAGAAAATTAAATCTCAAATACTTATTATAAAAAAAATCTCCATTTTTCAAATTAGGTAGATAAAGTTAAGTGCATTTAATTTCATGATTTTTATTTTGGAAGCCACTCTATAAAGCTAATGAAAAAGAGGTACCAGGTACCTAGATACATATATGATATAATATTATGTAATTACTGCAATTTTTTTTATTTATGAAATGAAAGATAAAATTAAAAATATAATGCAATAAAAAGTTGTACATATTACATCGGTCTCGCCACGAGATAAAAATAATAAGATAAATCAATTAATTTATCATTTTTGACAATAGCTGATTTTTTATTGCGTCCATTTATAAAACGGTGTAGCAATTAGCATTGTCGACAAATCAGAAAATTGCAAATATGTACAACATAAGCATATAAAAGTTTGCTGAACTTTTCAAACAAATAGTATAAAAGAACCGATTAAAATTCATTATTCAATTCCTAAAGCTAAATATCAAATACATAATTCAATTATAGGTATAAACAGAATAATGTCGATGACGGGCGATGGCAACGGAATTCCGTTGTTTAAACAGAATAATGTCGGAAACAGCTGTGACAGAATCAGCTGTTAATGTCAAAATTTTTATTTTTCAAAAAATATAAACAAGGTAACTTCAAAAATGGAAACACTTTTAAAAATTTTAAAAGTAGTTTCAATTGTTGCAATTGTTACTGAAATGCAAAAAAAATTTAAATGACAATGGTGAGTAAGAGAAATTAATGAAACTCGTGAAGAAAGATTTTTAACAAAGGCTTTTTGCAAATGAAAAAGATGAAGATTTTTTCAAATTAACCAGAATGGATGTTTTTGCATTTAATTTAGTTCTGCCTAGTTTTATTACATTTTTGTATTGTGGGTGTTTCATATTATAAATAATTTCTCACTATTTTACTTCCTCTATTACTTTCTCTAAACTCTTTCATTTTGTAAACAATAAAATTGTAATTTAATTTCTAAATGTCATTATGTCACAACAAAAAAAAGAGTTGTCATCAAATAAAAATCTATTGTCACTTTTTTCAGACGGCGGCAAAAATAGAAATTAGAATTATTTTGCCGCCAATGATCCGACATCATTGTGTGCTCTTAAATTTAAATACACAATGGCTATTTAAATTTTGACAATCCGCCTCGGAAAATCGACATCATTCTGTTTATACCTAATCAGATAATTTTACTATTTATAAAATAATCAGCTGTTTAAGGCTAGTTTTAATGGAAAAAATTCATCCGATATCGGATATTTAAAAGAGTAAAATATACTTAATACTACCAATAGGAAAGAGGGAGAAAAATAATGAATTCAAATGTCAAGTATCCATAAGAATGTTAGTAGTGTGCCCATTTTTTTTTGTGTCCATACACATTTTTTTACGTATGTGTTAAAAATATCGGAGATAATTATAGAAAATTTAGCGAGCAAAATTTCATCCGATATTTTGGTATATCTCCGATATTTTCTGAACGCTTATATAATTTTATTGTTAATTCGTCCGATATTTTTGTGTTTTTTCCCTGTCACACAAGTAGTGTTTTTGTATCTTCTGCCTATGCTCTAACAAATATATTTATATATTTTTAGATATTTTTCTTCATGAAAATTAGCCTTTATAATTATGAAAATAATGCAAAGGGGGCAGAAATTTCTTATAACCAGTTCCATTTAAGAGATTTTAAGTTTTTATATTCCTTAATAATTGATATACATACATATTTTTGTTTAGATTAAAATTTAATTTAATTAAAGTTATTAAAATTTTTAACTACTACTTGTAAGTAAAGTAATAAAATAAATGCTAAAATTCTGAAAAAAATTAGAAATGAAACTATTTCTGTAGAAACTAAAGCTATACATAATCACGGTTCACTGAGCTGTTTCTCAAAATTGGCTGAAAATATTTTCTTCATTGTCCATCTAGGGGTAATATCTATAGTTTTTCCATTTTAATATTTTTATTTTAGTTTTTTATATTTATTTTTTAAATTTTGAACAAACAATAAATACAAATAAAATTTCAAAATAATAAATAATTGTACTACAAATAATTTTGTAGTACAAAAAAAAAACGCGATCCACACAAGATAAAATTTTATTATCCGATAATAAGTTAAGTTTAATTTTTATCTTTTGAAGAGACCTTATAAAAATATTAAAATTTTGTATACCTCTAGTTAGTTTAAATTTTAACAATACATGAAAAAATTTACAAAAGGTATGAAATTAGTCATCCTATTTCTGGAATAAGAATTTTTTTGTTTTTATTTACAAATCCATATGTATGTACATACATATATGTAATTATCAATTCTAAAAACAAAAAATAAAAATTTGTACGTACATTATATTTATATTACAACAAAAATTGTATATTATATTTCTTATCACAATAATTTTGTATATTTTATATGTATATACTTGTGACGACAATAATAAAGTTATCTTTAGTGGTTTAACATGAAAATAAATAATTTTGCCGTAGTATTTTTTGCCCAAAACTGTAATGTGAATATATATAAAAAAAAATAGGAATTTATTGTGCTGACTGCTGAACTGAAATAACTAACAAATCAATTTTTCTTTTCGTTTCTAGTAAAAATAAAGATAGACTGACATAAATTAAAATTGAATTTAGGTATTGGTAAGCTTTAATATGCATACTTGCATACATATACATTTTATACATTTTTTAAATAGAGTTTACATATTATGTACATGCATATATTCAATAATATGATAATAAATAAAAAAATAAATGAAAAAATTAATAAAATATTTTATATATTTCAAACAAAATTTTTATAAATACTTAGTAACCTACCTACATAATTCTGTAGGTAGGTTTAAAAACAAAATTAACTTTTATAAAAAAAATGAATATCTAGTATAAATTATGTATGTATAGTATATTATACTGTATAATATATATACATACATACATATGTATGGAATGAAAAATAATTTCTAATTAAGTTTTAGGTAGGTAAGTAGGTACTAATAATTTTTTTTTATTTAAATTAATAACGACAAAAAAAAAATTATTAGATAATATTAAGTAATGAACAATTCATTATTTTAGAATATTTTATATTTATTTATTTTTTTTAAATATATTTATTTAATTTATATGTACATATGTATATTGTTATACACAATTAATAATAAAATATTAATTACTAATTAAATATGTATGTATGTACCTATGCAGGATTATGAAAAATTAATGGTAAATGTACACAATTATTTTAATATTTTATATCTATTATAGGTATGTATGTACACTTAGTTTATGGTATTAAATGAATCTCCAATAAAATTATAAAAAAAAACGCGTACCAAACAGGCTACAACATTACATATGTACATAATATGTAAAATAAAAAACAAAACAAAAATCGAATAAAGATACATAAAAACTTTTAAATGACTATTTCAATCCATAAAATGTACACAAAAAACCTTGATGTAATTTAAGAATATTTTACTATGATGAGTTTTTTTTTGATCTGTGAGTTAAAAGCAAAAAAAAGAATAATACCTTGTAAAATCGATAAGAATATTATTTTGATACATAATATTTTATTATTTTATTATATTAATGCAAATGAGTTTTCAATATTACATATTTGCATATGTACATATTACATATGTATGTACGTATACATATTACTTTATACATTGTATACCTTAACTTCTTAAGCAAATATTTTTAATTCTGAGCCGCCGAAAAAAATTGATGAGAGTAGAATCGATTAGAAGAACTAATATAGAAAAAAAACAGGTAAAACAACTACATAAATAGAGTACCATTTTTAACTGAACGGGGACGACAGCATTAAAAACAAATTAAAAATAACTTAATTTTGATATTTCAAAGTATAGAATTGAGAAAAGAATTTTCAGGACTTTTTAATATCGAAAAAATTTTGAATAAAAACATACTATTTTACTGTGAGTTAACTAATCATAAGAAATCTCTTTTGAACAATCAAAATCCAATTTTATTTCAATAATATTATAAAAATAAATAAGCTTTATCTAGCAGCGAATTTTAATGTAAAATAAATTTGTTTTCAAAAAATAATAAATAATTTGTTTTTTTTTTTTAAATAAACAACTAAATTTTTACTGTACTCTACATAAAATACTGCTGTGGCTAATTAAATAATTATTTTTTATTTTGTTTATATTTTACAGATTTCATAATGTATGTTATTATGTGCATTTTAATAGAAAAAAAAACTTCCTTTTAAAAAAGTTATATCTTATATATTTATTATTTTTATTTTTTTAGCTAAAATGGATGACAGTGATGATTCAGTAAATAATATGGTATCAAATTTACCATTATTATTTGCTAACGGATATCCAACATCTTTAGAAAAAATTACTGAAACACAAATACAAAAATTTATACCATTTATGGTACAATGTTCTTTAGGTAATATAAATGTACCGGGTAAAGAAGAATATAATGAACCAGAATGGTGGCCAGAAGATATAGAATTTACAATACCTATAACAAGACCAAAAAAGTTTCAAGGGGTAATTAATATATATAAAATTTTATATTTAATTTTTTTTATAATTAATTAAATGTTATTTTCATTTTAGGATTGGTTGCATAAAATGAAAGAAATTGTAAAAATTTGTTATCAATTTCATAAAAGTATATTTTTATTACGATTTTGTAATGATTTAGCAGCATATGAACATACTTGGTTACGCTTTATTAATAATCATAATTCAACGACATCTTTATACGATAGACGATGTAACAAATTATTGGTAACATTCCGTAATGAGAATATGGTAAATTATTATAAAATTTTTAAACTTTTTTTTTTTTATTTAATATTTATTTTTTATTTGTATTTTATTAACAGACATATGATCAACCACCGCTAAAGCGTAAATGTTTGCTTCAACAAAAGACAAGGACTCAAAATGATAATAATCAACAACAAATGGTTGAACAATCACTTTTTGACATATATTTATGTGATAATTGTGATGCAGAACTGTATTCTTCAGAAGCATATAAAGTAAATAAGTATTTATTTTAATAACAATATTTTGCTATTATTAAGTATATTATTATTTTGAATAATTGATTTTAATTTTCTAAATTTTTAATTTATTTTGAATGCAAACATTCTATTAAAAAAATAAATTTTTTTTTTTAATTTCAAAATGTCTAGAAACATGAAAAAATTTGTACTTCGGATGATGATGATGTAATATTTTGCAATTCAACAATACCTGTAATTAGTTCAACATATTCTTGTAATGATGAGGCGTCATCCACCCGAAAAGAATCAAATACTGTTAGTGAAGAATCATGTAGAGATTTTTTATTAAATTTTCAATTACTCAGTAAAAAATGTTTAGAAAGGACACAATCATTATCACCATCGATAGAATATCATTCAACATCAAATAATGAAGATAGTAATAATAGCAATAATAGTAACACAAATAGTTTAAGTAATAATAATAACAATAATAATAATAATAATTTTAACAAAAATAATATCCATAAAAATAAGAATAATAATAATAATATTAATAACAAATTAACCAAAGAAATCAACAATCCCACAAGAAAGCCAGGTAGACCAAGAGTACATAATTTAGAGGATAATATAATTGATCATCATGATAGAAAAACAAAAGTAACAAGAAATAATCGAACAATTTATGCCTTGACACGATGTCCAAACATTCCATTTTCATCACCAGCTGGACAATTGCTTATTAGAACTTTTAGATCTTATGTTCATAAAGAATATTTAACAGAACGTTTAGATCGTGTTGAAAGATTTTGTGCTACACCAATATTACAAAGTGGTTGTCAACGTCCTGCTAAATTTTTTGGTAAACAACGTTATTCATCAATACACAATATTAATTGTACCTATAAAAAACCACAAGAATATTCAACACATAAATATATATTTCCCCGGAGGCAGTACTTTAGTCAATACCGTGCTGATAGTTTAAAGTTCCTAAATGATTTAATATTGAAAAAACGCTGCCGGCCAATAACAGTAAGATTAAGAAAAATTACTGATAGTGAAATAAAAAGAAAACGACGATCGTCATTTAGTAGTAATAATTCAATTGTTAATTCTGATTTGAATATTAAACTTATACGTGATCAGTCTCATGGTTCAACAAAATGGAAAATAACACATCAACAACAACAAATACAGCAACAACAGCAACAAAATCGTCAACAAAAGATTAATCAAGAATTGCAGCAACAACAACCACAACAACAACAACAACAACCACAACAACAAAAAACTGTTATTAAGCCACAAAGACAAAAGAATTATGTAGAAAATTTAATAATTGAAGAAACAATAGATTTATGTTCATCAGATGAAGAATTAGACCAAAATTCAAATGATGCTACTAGATCTAAATTTTTTATAAATAGTAGTTTTCCACTTGCTCAAATAATACCTGTACAAGGTATTCAAAATAATAAAGATTATAATGTTAGTGAAAATGGTATAATTGTTAATGATGACGACGACGATGATGATGATGTTTTACAAATTGTTGATGAATGTCCTGTACAATTAGATCATCTTATTAAACCAACTCATTTAAATGTTTTACAATTTGCATCTGGTAAACCACCCCGATTAGAAGTTCAAACATTATTACAAAAATTAAATAGTGAAAATGAAATTACAGTAACCCCATTAAAAAAAGTATTAGATCCATTAGCATTAACACCAATAGAATCATCTAGTAATATAATATTATCAAGAACATCTATACAAAATACATATAATGCATCAAATATTATTGAAGAAATTCGTAAACAAAATAAATATGAAAAAAATTTCTTAACATCAAATATTACAAATCAAAGTAAACCAATGCAACCATCTGTGTTTTTATTTTCAAATTATACTGCAAATTCAACTGGTTCAAATAATACAACACCTACAACAACAATGATTTTACAACAACAAATTAATAATGATCTAAATAGTAATAGTAATAATCAAGAAAATTTAATTGATAATTCTAATAATAGTAATAATTTATATAAAAATAAAAATACAGATGATATATGGTTGCCAAATAATAATATTAATAATAATTTAAATAATAATATTAGTAATTTAACAACAACTTCAACAAATATTAATAATAATTCATCATTAAATCATCTTAGACAAAATAATTTAAATTCAGTTATAACAAATTCGCCATTATTATTAAATACAGCATCTCAATTACATAATCCAGCCGCTGTTGTTGCTCAGGCTACAAATGTTACAGCAAATAAATTATTACAATGGCAAATTAATTCACCAAATCGGCCATTTTCTGTTGATTTGACATTATAAATCAAATATATTCATATTATATTTTTTAAACAAAAAATAATAGTTTTAAATTATTTTTTTAACTATTTTTTATTTATCAAAAAAAAAAAACAAAATAATTAAAAAATAATAAATAATTAAATCGCTATATTAGTGAAAATAATAAAATATAAGTTTAGAAAAATAGTTATGGAGATTTTATAATGATTTTTTCTTCCGAGTTAAAAGACTTTTTTTTTATTTAATTATATAATTTAAATAAACAAAATATTTTTAATTTTAAGAACTGTTAATCTTCTTGTTATGAATTACAAAAATTCATTTATAAATAAAAAAAAACAAAACCTTGTAAACAAAATTAAATCAACTTAGTTTTATTAAATTAATATTGAAAAAAAAAAAACAAAAAACTTTTCATATTAATATTGAATATTAAGTTTTTATTATTTTTTAATTTGTATTCAATAAGTATTCAATAATATATTATATATACATACAATTATTTTTAAATATACATAATATAAAAAAAATAATAATTATAAAAAAATTTTTTTTTTTAAAGAAAAAAGGACAATATAAAAATCCTTTTAATCGTACAAGAAATATTACATACAAAATAATAATAGATTGAGTAGTTCATTCTCTGGATTTTCAGTTCGAAATTCAAAGTTAAAACAATATTCGAAAGTATCAATTTTGTTTGGGTAAATGGGTTCGCCATATTCTGAATTTTAAGATATGAGAATAATTAAAGTTTTAAATTAAAAAAAATTACCTTTTTAATTTAAACTCAAATAAAAACAACAAAAAAAAAAAAAGCATTTTTATAGAATTAAAAAAAAAAATGTTAATATGTTCCATAAAAATATGTAAATACAAATAATTGGTTTATCAAAAATCAAGAATATTTTATTAATCTCCATAACTTTTTTTCTTATTAATTAAAATTTATATATTATATAGTTTATAAAGCTTTTATGTTATAAGTAGAAAAAATTATTTTTTAGTTTAATAATTTTGTTTTTATTTTTAGTTCCTTTTTTTTTTGTTCTCTTGTTTAACAATGGATTTATTTATTCTTTTTCCGATTTTTTCTTAATTTATTTAAAAATAAATTCGGTTCTAATCAATAAAAAAAAAAATCTTTTAAATATTTGGTAATAGAATTTTGACTACAAGCCAAATTAATTGACTCCACATAAAAAATAAACATGAAAATTAAAAATTGAAATTAATTACCCATATCATGTTAAACTTGAGAGTCAATAAATTCAAGCTCGAACTATAGAATTTTTAATTCTATTTTGGTACACTAACTCTTTTAACATAGTTATAAAGATTTTTGCATCCAAACAAAATTAAAAGCTCCATTGTTCGAACCCCAATTCAATGATAAATTTTGGTTATACGCATCAGAAGTTTATACTTTGCATATGTTATAATAATGAAAATTGAATTATTTCTAGCCATTTCATTCTTTAAAAATTAATTTTAGTAAATTAACTTAAAAAATAAAACATATTAAAACTAATGCCAAATTTAATAGTGGATGAAATAATTAATTTGGCAAATGAATAGTTTAATAATTAATTAAAAAAAAAGCACACAAACAAAATACCATATTATTTTATGTTATTTTTTACCCTAAGGAAAATAAAAAAAAATCATTTAGAAACAAGCAATTAACTATTTACATTTATTAAATATAAATATGTAAACATCGTATGTTTTTAATAAATTTGGTTTTCATATATTTTTATATTTTTTTATATTTTTTTTTTTTCAAACTTAAAATCATTTTCTAAATCATTTTTAATGGTTCTTTATGAACTTTTTAATAATTTGAACGGTTTATGACATAAAAACCTTTTTTTTTTTGAAGATTTGTATTTTGCACATTCATTGCCGTATTAATTTTAGAATAACGTTTCCAAAAAATCTTCTTTGATTTAATTATATCCTTGTATATGTATACGAGATCACTTATAAACAAATCTACCAGGTCATTCAACATATTAAAGAAAATATGTATATTAAAATTATATTTTATAATATAGTTGAATAAAACTAAGGTAAAAAAAATCCAATAAAACGAAATATAAATTAATACTGTCTCAAATGTTTTTTTTTTTTTTTTTTTTAAATAAGTATTTATGGCATATTTAAATAAGTATTCAAAAACAAAAAAATTTTTAATAATTTAATTTATATAAAGCATGTTTTTGTTTTATTTTATATTTTAAATATTCTTATTTCCTATATCTTATTTCTTATATTTCTAAAAAAACCATAATTTAGTTATAAAATTTCTTGTTTAATTCTTCTAATGTTTTCAATTTTATTTTATTATTATTTAAAACAAAAAAAAATTTTTAAGTTTTATTATTATTTATTAAATAATACTTTTTAAAAAATGTAAATATGAATTATTAACAATGGATTTTATTTAGATATTCTTAATTTTATAGAACATAAGAATTCCTTAATAGTAAAACTTAAATACAATAATGTGAATCCATATCAGTTTATTTGTTTAAAATATTTTGCAATTTTTTTATTACTAGTTTTCCTTATTTATAATAAGAATTTTCTTTCGCATATAATATAATGATTTTAAGTTCAAAAAAAAAAAATCATTCAAATAATTGTAAATAAATTAAAAAAAAAAAAAACATAAACCTTCTTTTGTTTTTAAACTTGTACATATTATATCTAAGTTGAAAAACAAAAGAAAAAAAAAAAAACAGGAATGAGGCTTATAAATAATTGTATTATGTTATTTATTACTTATTTATTTCCGTTTTTTTTTTTTTTTTGTTTTAATAAGAACTATATCGTTTTTAAATTTTTATTTGTTTTCTAAATATTCTTGGAAAAGAAAATTTAATCTATATAATAAATTGCTTTTGTAAAAGTTTAAAAGGCTTGTGACTAAATTTGTAAAATACCTAATATGTTATAATAAAATATAAATTATATAAAAAATGAAAAAATAAAAACAAATATTTAAAATAAAATTCAATACGAGATTTGAAAAACACACAATAGAAATAAAATAGAAAAAAAAAAATGAGAAATCACAAGACTGAGTTAATAACTAATACATAAATCTATAAATATAAACAGGAATTATGTATTACAAAGTTTTTCATAAAAATTTCCAATTACATATAAATTTTTTTTTATTTTATTTATTTTTTTTTTTTATTTTATCCATCTAAATTAGTTTATCAAATCAATTTTAATATCATAATTATTATTCAAATCATATACAAGGTCTGAAGCTTTGTATTAAGTTAAATTATTGGATACAAAAAATTATTTTAAAAAATATATTCCCTCTTTTTGGCAGGCGCGCGTAATCTTTTGGTTTGTATTACCAATTTTGTCAGAATTCCATTATTATATCAAATTATGTACTATAATAGTAGTTAGTACTTAAATGACTTCATATGTTTTCATGTCATATAAAATACAATTTTTATTTAAATAACAGCAATAAATAATACCACAGATGTACAGATTTTGCACATGAAACAAAATATTAGATTTGTAATAAAATTTTATCCATTTGTATCTAGAAAATTACAAAATTATAGTAATTAACGTCTGTATAAAATTGTTTTATAAAATAAATGTTAAGAGAACTTATGTTTATTATTTAATTTTAAATTTTATTTAAAAAAAATATTCTACTTTTATTCTTCACATTAAATTTTTTTTAGGTTTACACACTATCATTATGTGCACTCATTTAATTTTAATTAAAGGATTATTAGGAATTTTAAGGAAAGGAAGGATCGCTTGTCTGCGATGTTTAAATTCAACTTCAATTACAAATATTTTTCTTTTTTTTTTTTTTGAAATATTATGTATGTACCCTATTTGCTATATATACTTTATTTTATTTTTTTTTTTACTATAAATATAAACAAAGTGTGTCTTTTACCTCTTCGAAATTTTTCCATTTATGTGTCACTTTAATTATTACTTCTTTTTAGCGCTTTTAATCTTTACTTATGATATCACCTTGTACATAATATATATGTTTATAAAATTTAATATATTATATGCGAAATAAAAAAAAAAAATTCTCATTACTTACATATTTAATTCTAAAAGTGTAAAAAACAATTATATTCTGTATTAAAAAAAAATTATGATTTATTTTAAATAGATACAAAAACAAAAAAAAAAAAATGTTAGTGATATTAAAAATAATTATTTTTATAATAAAACAAAATTTCATTAAAAAAAATGCATATTTATATTATTTTTAAAATTTATAATTAAATTAACCATATTTTTTTTTTTTATTTTGTTCATAAACAATAATCATTAATTTTTATAAGTTATAAACTAATGAATTAGTAACTAAGTAAAAAGAATGAAAAAAAAAAAAAAAAAACAATTAAAATATATAATATAAAAAAAATGTTCATAATAAAATTAATATTTTATAATTAATATGTAACAATTAAATTTTATTTATTTTATTTTATTTATTTTATTTTTTTTCAAACATAGTATGAGATTCTGGCATCACATTGCACGCAACCATAAATTTTTTTACATTTTAAAAACGTAGCTTTCAAATATGTATGTATCTAACACAATACAATAAATAGCAAGGGTTAATAATAGGGGTCTTGAGATATTATAGATATTGCGACAATAAAACTTATCTTTGTTTTTAGTTTCAACTACACAGAAACATACTAAATCTAAAAAATTCAAAATTAAATCATATGGCGTTTATTTAAAAAAAAAAAAGAATTAATGTTTTTAAATAAATACCAAATGATAAAATAAAAATTCAAAAATTTTAAAAACAAAATTCAAATGAAATATGTATCTCAGATATTCGCAATGGTAAAATCAGGGTGAGTTTTAGTAAAATGAAAAAAAAGATTTTGTTGCAAATTTTTTATACATGAAACTAACAATCAATTTTTGTGATGGTTATTTTGCATACATCCAAAAACAAATTTAAAATCGAAACATATATTTTTGAATATAAGTACATATGTATGTATTCTTTTTAAATTTTGAAGTATCAAATTAAAACAAATTTTTTCCATCTTTAATTAACAGTTCACACCAAAATAGATATTTAAAAAAAATAGTGTAACGTACAATACATTTAAATTTATAAAAAACTCTAGTTTTGGTTACTTGAATTAAAGTTCGGCCAAGTTCGTCGTTAAAAAAAATATTTGTTAACTGGCTTTTTATACAATATACAAGGGAGTTCATAAAAAAGCAGAACAATCATTTTTTTAAGGATTCTTTATCTTTTCCCTTTTATTGTGTAACTTTGAAAGAAGTTGGAACGAAGACGAACAGAAAATATTTTGTCGCATTTGGTATTCTCAAATGTCAAATTTATGTAATTAGCAGATAGTTGCGGAAAAGTGTTTTAGTGTGAAATTTACGTTAAAACTAGTACATATCAACATACACATGTGTACATATATTAAAAAGTAAGGGTATTAAATTTAATAGACTAAAATTATAAATAAAAAAAAACTTAATGTTACAGGTAATTCTTTTAATATTCTATTTTAGACTAGTTTTTGTTTTTAAATTTATTTAAAAATATACGCAAAAAGGGGCGTTAAAAATACCAGTTTTCTAACGTCATATTAAACATCTTTATTTAAATTCAATAAATAAATGTAGAAAACAATAATTAATCTGTTTTTAATAAAACACGTTAGTTTATGGTAAAAAGAATTTATTACATTTTGAATTCAATTAAATATAATATATTAATTATTTCATACATCCATAAAAAATATAATATATTAATTATTATTTCAATTTTTTATATATATATATTAATATTTCCTGTTAAATAATTTACTTTTGATTTGTATCTGATTGTATTAATGAACTAGTGAACTAAAAAGTATCTTCAAAAAAGAAAAGAAACAAAATTTTTAAATAACATGAAATGCAGGAAGAAAATAAAAAAATAATTTTTGTTAAATAACAAATTAACAAATTTTAATGATAAAAATAAGAATTATGTGTAAAATTTCGCACCTTTGGAACTTCGTATGTATATCTTAATATGTACGTAGACGTACTTACATACATATATAACATAAATTTAATTAATTTGAAATTTTTTACTTCACCAATTTTCGTAATATGTATATGTAATTAGGTGCGATATATGTATGTACGTACATATATATTTATTTATTACTTTAAATACAAAAAACTAAAATTACAAATAATAAATAAAATATATATTAATATTATTATTATGTATAATGAACATATAAGGTAGTTCAAATATGAGCATTTATATATTTGCTATATAAAAACTTAATATAAAAACTATTATTAAGATTAAATACCTAGGTATCTACTAGTAACCTAATTAATTTATCTCCCGATTAAAATTAATTAAAAAATATTATACAGAAAGTATTTATGGCTTTAGTTTACATTAAGTATATTGAAATTTAAAAATATTGTATAACTGGTATAACGTTAAAGAAAAAATAATATCAATGTATGTATTTTAAAATAATAATTAAATCGAAGAATTTCCTAAAATTAAAAGACCCATAATTTTTTACGAATAACAAAACAAAACATCAGATCAAGATATAGAGGCTACATACTTTTTTTGTTTTAATTTTAATTTAAACAAACTTAAATATTTTTTAAATTTTATATAAGACATTATTATTCGTTATGTATTTATGTTTTGACAAATATTTTTAAATAATATAAATATACATAATTATGTATGTGTATGGATGTACATTCATGTATATACATATGTGTATTCAATATTCAAAATGCTTAGTTTTACCGTTTGCCGTATTAAACAATTAAGTAATTCATTTAATTCTTGTACATATTTAAATATTAAAATAAAATAAGTAACTTTTTCGTCATAAAATGTAAATTATATTTTTTATTAATAAAAATAAAACAAAAATTACAGATAACAATTAAAATATAAAAGTTATAGAAAACAAATGATTAAAAAAAAAATGATAATAAAAATTTAAAATAGTAATAAAAAGTTAGGTTAGATTATATTTAATGAAAAAAAAAATGAAGTTCTTTTATTTTTTATTGTGTGTAACGATATTAAATACCATGTAAGTAAATTATAAAATACAAAAATAAAAGGAAACTAAATTAGAATATCGAAATATTAAAAAAATATAGGAAAAAAATAAACTTGATAAAATAAAAAAAAATATATATATCTTATGAAAAATTTAAACTCTATTTTATTATTGTAAATTTAAATTGCATCTAAAAAATCTTGGTAACTTTTTGATTTCATCAACCACAATTTTTCAAAAAGTTAAACAAATAATAGGTACGTACATTATGTATACTTTTTATATTTTCTAAAAATATGTTTGTTCAAAAGAACACTATAAGTTGGCTAAAAGCTGCAATATACATTTGTAATATGTAGGTCCATCGAAAATCGCAATACTATCAAAATACATAGTTAGGTATTTAATGTGCATACATAAATAATTTTAAAAGCCTATTTTCAAAAAGATATATTTATGTATTTACCTATTCTGTCTGAATAAATGAAAAAAAGTTCTAAAATTTTTTTGCAAAAGCAAAAAAGCAGAAGAAATACGTAATGTTACAAATGTTAGATATAATAACTTCAACAGCAACAAATTGGACAAAATTATTTACACCTGTATTAAAAAATGATAAAATATAAATATGCATATAAATAAAAGTCCGTTATTCTAAATTCCAGTATCATGAATGAATGAAAAATATTTTTTATTTAACTAAAAAAAAAAAAAAGTTTTTTACAAATGTTGGAAATGGAATTTATGTTTAGATAAATATAGAAAAGTAAATTAAAATAATTTCTTATTTACTTAATATAAATAAAAGAAAAAATAAATTGCAAAACTATTTAAAAAAAGTATTTTCATAAATCAAGTTTTGCTGCTTTTAATTCAGCTTTTTTCTTTTTACGTTCTTCTTTTTTTTCTTCGGGTGTTTTCTTTAAAGCCTTAACCTTTCTTGTTTGTATTTTCTGAATATTTTGCTTATCAATATGTACACGTCCATGAGTTGTTCCCAAAGCATCTTTTGTAAGATTCTTTTTACTTTTAGATTTTGTTGTTAATTTCGGTTGTTTTCTAGATTGTTTAAATAAGTCATCTGATGCAATTTTTGTTCTCCTTACAGAAAAATCGATTGATGGACCAATTTCTGTTAATTCAATTCTAGGAGTTTTTTGACCAGATTTTTTCAAAAGAATTTTATATGATCTTATACATATTGTCATATCTTCTAGTACTGTAAATGATAAAGCATGCTCAATGCCCTGTAAACGAATCCCATCTACTTTTTCACGGTAAAATAAATCAATAAAAAGATTTTTTAAACGTCTTAATTCCTCAGTTTGTCCCCATTTTGGACCATTAAATATTAAACATGGCTTAACACAGGTACCAATTTTTTCATTTGGAAAATCAGCTAATCCTTGATAATGTTTAATACCTAATTCTACCATATCTAAAAGCTCATTTTCATATATTCTTCCAAATACTAAATTATCAGGACGTTTTTTTGATGTTGAACCAATCATAAAAATCCCACAATCATTTTTTGTTGTTAAACTGAAAATTTAGTTATTTAAAGAGAAAAATTATTTTCATATTACTTGCATACATATACATATGTATGTTAATTGTAAATTAATGTACTTACAATTCTAAAGAAGATTGATCTTCAAAAGGTAAAATATCATTATTTCTATTTAGCATTTTACATAAAGGTTTTTTCAATTGAAAGATGTCTTTTAAAAGAGTTTTAATATGTCCCGAACATTTTCTACCTTCTAAAAACAAAACTCTTTTAGCAGTTTCATGAACTTGTGGTTCACGAGCTATCAAAACCTTTTTACCTTTATGAGTTTTTGGTTTTCTATAAATATATTTATTTATTTTTATTATTTGTTTATTGTTCTCATAAATTTAACTTACCTTATTCTTAATAAGGACATTTTTTTTATAATTATATATATTTAATTATTTAAAAACTTGTTTAGAACTTGTTTTTTTTTGTTGATTTAAATGCCAAAACAAATAACACGTTGTTTTTCTTGTAAAGATATTACTACACTTGTATACATTTTGACAATTAATAAATTTAGTCGATAAGTGTTACCGTCATTCTATTGAATAGTGTGTTTTTTTTGAGTATTTTGTAGGAAATTAATGATTGAGTATATTTTATAATACTGTGAGTTATTTTTATAGGAACAATTAAATAATTGGAAAAAATGTTCTACTTCAATTTTTTTTCAAAAATTTAAAAACTTAAATATACTATATATTATCAGTTCAGTCGTCATTTCAGCCGACAGTTTTATGACTGAACTGATACTGTATATGATATTTTAATGAGAACTGACAGTTTTATTAGTATACATTATCAGTTTAGTCGTCAGTTCAGCCGTCAGTTTGTAATTGAACTGATAATACATATCGTATACTAATAAAACTGTCAGTTTTCATTAAAATAGCAAACATTTTTGGTATCCATCAGTTGCACTGCATTACAAACTGACAACTGAACTGATAATGAATACCGTACTTAATTGTTAAATATATATTTTTTAGAAGTTTGAAATTTTATTTAGATTTAAATGAATCAATTTTGTGAGTAAAATTTATAATTTTGAATACTTGTCATTATTGAAGAAAGAAATTTGTTTGATTCAAAGAATAATAAAAAGACAAAAAAGGACTTAAAAACACAAAAATCTTCTCGGATCTGATTACATACATCGGAACAGAGATAAAGCTAAAAAACTATCCATCAAACATTTGAAAATATTCCACAAAGTAATCCAAATATCCACGAAAGTATGTTCTCCGAATATATTTTGCTATAGCTATCGTGGATATTTTTAATGCATATGCAAAAATTGTATATTTTATGCCTATATCCTATAATGAAAAAGTTATAGGCTATATCGCGTTTCGGTTCATTAACCCATTGCGGCCCGAGAGCTTTTTTAAAGGTTTTTGGTTTTTTCGTTGTCCTGCCTAAACGGTTTGACCGATTGAGTTGAAAATTTACCAAAGTGTAGCTCATCACCCTAGAAGCTCACATCAGTTGATTTGGTTACGAGTCATTAAGCCATTTCAGCATCAGGCCTCAATGAAGTTTTTCATTTCTTTGTCGTCGCGCTTAAACGGTTTGAACAATTAACTTGACAATTTTCGAAAGTGTAACTCTTTGCCACAGAAGCTTACGGAGTTGATTTGGTTAAGATACATTAACCCATTTCGGCACCAGGGCTCAATGATATTTTTTAATTTTTTTTGTTGCCGCGCTTAAACGGTTTGACCAATTGAGTTGAACATTTGCAAAAGTGTAGCTCTTTAGCACAGAAGCTTACTGAGTTGATTTGGTTACGATACATTAACCCATTTGAGCATCAGGCCACAATGAAATTTTTAATTTTTTTGTTCTCGTGCTTAAACAGTTTGACCAGTGAAAATTGGCACATGTATTGAACTTTAAGACAGAAGCTCATTCGATTAATTCTGCCGTTGTACATTAACCCATTTCGGTATGATAGACTGCCAAAAAATGTTTGTTTCTAATTTTTGTCTAATTTTGCAGGGTGAATTTACGGATCTCAATAACGTCTGTAATAAATTTTTGTTAACGTTCGTTAACCCATTTTCGCACGAGTACCTATTAAAAATATTTTTTAATAGGTAGAATAGGTTTAATAGGTAGATTGCGCCATTTTGATACCATTTTCTGAGTAGCTCCTTTCTTTGCTAGTTCGTCAGCTTTTTCATTTCCTTCAATATTGCTATGCCCAGGCACCCATAAGAAGGTTATGTTTAAACTTTCGCTTGTTAGGGCAATTTCTTCTTGGCACTGTCTGACAAGCTTAGAGGTTGTGATGTTCGCGTTAATGGCCTTAATCGCGGATTGACTGTCCACACAAATGGCGACCGTTCTCATTTGTGTGTTGTTTCCGTTCAGAATTCGAGCAGCCTCTCTAACTGCTAGTATCTCCACCTGAAAGATGCTAGCTGTGTCGGAGAGTCTGTAGAATTTTGAAATGTTGAGTTTCTTCGAGAAAATGCCAGCACCGGCTGCTTCCTTCATCTTGGATCCGTCGGTGAAGATAGTGACATCGAAATTCTTTGTCACATTACCGCCCTTCCATTCCGCTCTAGACGGAAATTCTACGACTAAATTACTCCCGAAGTTTATTTTGGGAATAGTGTAGTCGGTCAGGGTTAGTATAAAGTCCCTTGGAAATATCTCCAGAATATTACCGTGGCCATATTGTTTAGTAGCAAACCACCCAGTTTCTCTGAGTCGAACTGCACTACACGTTGCGACATACTTAATGTATAGATTCGTGGGTAAAAGAAATAAAATAGTATTCAGAGTATCAGACGGACACGATCGCAGTGCTCCTGTGATGCCCACAGATGCCGATCTCTGTAATTCTATTTAGTTTTGTTATATTGTATTTCCGATTCATCGCTGGCCACCAAACCAGCGGTTTCCAGGAAGGTTAGATTTCCAGGAAAGCTTCGAGTCTAGAATAACGCCTAGATACTTAGCGCTGGTAGTCAGATTTAAAGTATAATTGTTGAGTTTCGGTAGGACAAAAGTAGGTATTTTGGATCTTGTCGTGAAGAGTACCATTTCAGTCTTCTCTGAGTTGACACCTAGGCCACAACTTGTGGCCCAGTTGTGAACCTTGCTTAGAGTTCTATTCATGATCTCACTAATCACGGATATAAACTGGCCTGATACTAGTATCACCACATCATCCGCATACGCCACTACCTTTATTCCTTCCTCAGCAAGTATCATTAGAATTTTGTTTATAACCATTAGCCATAGCAAAGGTGATATTACACCTCCCTGAGGTGTACCCCTGTTGACTAATTTAGTAATACTGCTGTTTCCCAATTTCGCGTGAATTATTCTGGAATTCAGCATGGATATAATCCAATGCTTCAGAAACTGCTCTGTTCCCACCTGGGTTAGAGCTTCTTCAATAGATTGGATGTTGACATTGTTAAAAGCACCTTCGATATCTAAGAAGGAGTCTAAGGTAAATTGTTTGTACTTAATGGAGTGTTTAACCGTGCTGACCACTTCATGAAGAGCCGTTTCTGTGGACCTACCTTTTAAGTACGCATGTTGGGATTTCCATACTAGAGTTCCCTCAAAGCGTTGCCTAATCTGGTAATCTAAAATGCGCTCCAAGGTTTTTAAAAGAAAGGAGGACAGGCTGAGTGGCCTGAAGTCTTTCGCAGACTCGTGGCCCCTTCTACCTGCCTTTGGAATAAATACTACTCGGACTCTCTTCCAACTGCAGGGAAAATGATTATGTTTTAAACAGCCACTGAAAATGGTGACAAGCCACGATGTCGACAGCATTAACGACTTTTGCAACATAATCGGAATTATGCCATCCAAGCCAGGCGATTTATATGGAGAGAAACTTTTTATAGCCCAAGAAACCTTTTCCTGAGATATAATTTTACTTACTTCATCCCATGAGGTTCCTTGGGCTACAGGACCTCCATTGGGTGGTGTTACGTTACCGTTAACATTGCTGGCTACGGGAAAATGGGTGTTAACTAACAGTTCAAGAGATTCAGCTGAAGAATTAGCCCAGCTCCCATCCGTTCTTTTGATTAAGGAAGGACAGGATCTATTATTGGACAGAATTTTACAGATTCTAGCTGAATCCTTTGTAGTTTCAATAGATTGACAAAATTCCATCCAAGTATGCCGCTTGGCTTCTTTGATGGCTTTCTTATATACTTTTAGGCAATTTTTGTAAGGTTGCCAGTATTTATGTTTATAGCAAATATTGAAAATAGACCTAGTCAATCTTTTGAGGCAGGCTAAGTCTTCATTCCACCAAAGGGGATAGGTTTTCTTTCCGCGACTAATTGGACACGAGACTTTAAAGGCTACTTCCATTGCCTTTTCAAAAGTTTCAATCTTTGCATCCAGTTTTTTTATCGTTTCAATTGTGATGTTCGGTACATTAATTACTTTTGATTGTATAATTCGGCTGAATTTTACCCAGTCAGTTCTTTTAGGATTTCTATAGAATTTGGGAATATTCATCTGAAAATTCACCTCAAAGACTATATATTTGTGATCTGAGTAGGAGTTCTGGCTAGACACAGACCAGTTTACAACTCCAATGATATTGTTGTTAGTAGCTAAGGTAATATCTATTACCTCTTCCCACCCACTATATCTGCTCGAACTTGGGAAAATAAAAGTGGGTCTGTTACCACTATTACATATTTTAAGGTTAGTGTTAATAAGAAAATCAAATAGTGACTCACCTCGTTCGTTGTTCTCCGAACTACCCCATAGGGAATGCCTAGCATTGGCATCACATCCGATGAGTAGGTTGTCTTGCCTTGTCGCTCGCACAAGTTTACGAACTTCCTCTGGTGGTGACGGATCGTCATGAGCCATATATGCAGAGGAGATGTAAAGACTATCTCCACCAAGCCCTTCTAACCTGACGACAGTCAAATCGGATGAGCTAAAATCGGGGTGGAGAAAAGCATTAAATTGTTTATTTACTAAAATACAAGCTCTGGGTTTACCTTTATCTTTTTTGTAAAAAAGATTGTAATCTTTATGATGTAGTCCCTTGATCTCAGTACCTCTGACCCAAGATTCTTGAGTGAGGCTGATGTCTATGTTTTCCTCGCTAAGGAAAACCAGCAGATTATCCGAGGCACTTCTCGAGTGCCTGAGATTAATTTGCACTACCTTTGGCATCATTACCCCTAACCGCACCCTCACCTGGTACCGGATTCTGTTCAAGAGGATCTCTTTCGATCGTGAAATTCTCTAACAACTTAGAAGGTAGATCCTCCTCTGGATCTTCTTCGTCCGCTGGAGCTCTGAAAATTTTCAGTTTGGCATACCTTATGCCGAACCTCATTCTATAATCAGCCTTCTCAAGTTCCACTAGGCACTCCTCATTTATCAAAAGCAGGAAGGACTTACTGTTTTTTTGAGGCTCCTCAGCCTTTATTATCCTCCAGTTTTCCATCTGGATCTTCGGATTCTGGAGCTTAAGACTTTGAAGAACTTTTCCATTGTCTATGCTGATATTTGGTAACCAAATGCGCGCTCTAGGTCTCCTTGGAATTTCCCCAGCCGGGATAAGCTTGAGCTTCAAGCCAACCCATTTATCACTAGCCTTAGCGACGAATTTGCTGAGGAAATCCAAACACACCTGATCCTCGCATTTGACAATCCTGCATCCTCTCAACACGTACGCGCAGTCGAACGATATGAGAGGTCCCTCCAGGTGCTCCAAAACGTGTTCTAATACCATCCTGGATAGATGGGCTTCTATATCGCTCCATTTATCTGTGATTGGCTTCCCACTGTTCGATATCCCATCAATCAGTGCCACGTTCAGGTGATTTATAGCTACTTCTTTGTAGGATTGCCTATTCTTGGCACCGACTTCAGAAGTAGCCTTTTTCTCCTTCGGTTCCCTCGCACACTTAACACCTCCTAGTACCAATGCGCTAGACCCCCGTTTTCTATTGGCCCTCTTAGCTGCGTTATTGATCTCATCTTGAGATCTGTTGCGCTTCTGGCCAGTTGTTGTAGCAGGAATACTCTTATTCCCGTTCTTACCAGCTTGCACCTTTAGATATTCATCTACGACAAGCTGGTACTTAACTTTATCCTTCTCATGAAAAGTACGTGCTTTTTCATTCTCAGCTATCTTGTTGAGAATGAAGAGAGCCCTGTTGTACTTTTCCTTCATGAGTACGCCAGCGGACTTAAGAGTTTTAGGTTGACCTGGCATTGGAATGACCTGGCATAGTAATCTGGCATAGTTGACCTGGCATAGTAATCTTAAGAATACTATGTTTAAGTTTTAACAACATAACATTTTCGCCCGTTATTAAAGAACAGAAATAATCGCCTTCATACGACAATCGTCATGTCATTATTCAGGCATGCATTATTAACATGTAGTCTACCTATATAAGATGCATGTGTATAATATATTTCTCATAAAATACCATTGAAATATGTACATATAGTATGTTTAATGTGCTTATGTTTAAAAATACTATAAACACAATCAATTAAATTAGAAAACATATTCACATTTCTGTAAACTATTTAATCAAAAATGAGTACATACATATTTAAAGAATAGAAAACCTTACATTCTTATTAATATACAGTTCTCACATATTTTTAACATTCTGTATCAATTTGAAAACATAATTATGTATTAGAAAAAGTTAAAGTAAAAAAATTCTGGTTGATTTATAAAAGTAAAAAACAATTCTGTCTTTTTTATATTAAAAATATGTTAAACAGAACCAGATGTATGCATTTAAAAAGAAAACTTTTCAAAATTTGAAGAGCTGTAGGAGCTGTAACGGTGAGGCTACATAATAAAGTTCTACAACATTGCTCTTTTAAGAGACCTATGTGTGGTTAATATTTTGCTTTTTATTAAACTAGTGGATAAGTTTTATAAACAGACGAACGGACACATTGAAACTAATAGCAAATTTTTCAAAATGTGCTTAAAAGCGAAATTCATAAAAACATGAAATGACTTACGAAAAAAAATGTATTACATTATGACGTTTTATAATTGAAATGCGATTTTATGTTTAGGTATTAGTGAATTTATTATGGAAACTCAATTCGCCCTAAATAGTATACTCAATAGATTTCTTTAAAGATTTTTTGTAAACGAAATGTCTCTAATTCTGCGCTCTGTTTATTCAATTTGCTGAAAAAAATTTAATAAAATGTAATTAAATAATATAATTTAATAGAAATTAAAATATTGACTACCAGCGTAAATGCATAGTAATAAAATAATTTAACTATATTATAATTATAAATTATATTAACGCAAAAACAAAGGGTAATATTTATTATTTCATAATTCCTGCTAGTATCCTATATTTCCATTTCCTAAAATTTAAACATCATTAAATATTAGAAAATTTTATGATATCTGATTTGATTAGTTATTGCGCTTCTTTAATTTGCTGCTTTAGACATACCAAGTTTTGCAGATGTCGTTGTTATAAAATTTAACTTCTTTTAACAAAATGTTTAATACCTAGCTTGTGTCTAGATATTGAGTTATGCTCATGTGAAAAAGGAATTTGTATATATAGCAGCTATTTGAACCCGAACGACAATTTGGTCATTTGTAATAAAGCTTGCTCAAATTCGATAGCAAAACTAAAAATTTTACAAACGTGAAATGGTCAAAACTTCAGAATCCCAGCTCTTTTATTTTTTGAGTTATTGTCGATTATGGTCGAACGGGTCATATAGACTTTTTAAGGTGTCACAAATATTATGGCAAATTTATTATATCCAGTCAACTACGTTCGTGCGGGTATAAAAAAAGCTGGTGTTAAAAACTTCCATAATATATCTACATATAATATTGCATATTACATTACATAATATAATACATATTATGTAATACCAATATCATGTAATATAAAAAAAGTAAGTTAATAAACAAAAAAAAAAAAAAACTTTCAATACATCTTTTATTGTACTCAAGGGTTTCTAATTAATGGTCATAAAGCAACAATAAAAATGTTAAAAAAAAATTGTGTTTTTATTTTGTGTTGTTTCAATTATTTTGACAAAATAAAAAGTAATAGATGAACTTTTTTTTTTAAGTCGAAAGTTTAAAAAATCACGTTTAAACATTTATTTTTGAATATACCCATAAAATTCGTGTTTATTTAACCTCTTTTTTTTAAATCCATTATTTTTATCATAATATAATAAAATATATGTATGCGTATGTAATATCTATATATATACAATGTACATATTTATATATACATGTATTTATTACATTTTAGATTAATGCTGTTTTATGATTCAAGTTCCGGATAATTTAAGAAAATACTTCCGTTCATTAAATTATCACTTTTCTGTTGTTTCCTTTTTTATTTAATGTTTTTTTGTTTTGCGTTTTCCATATTGTTTTATAATAGATATATGTATTATATTATAATATTTTATATGTACCAATATAATGTCAATATAAACTTTGTTGAATTGAAAAAAAAAGTTAAATATGAATTAAATTAAAAATTAGAAAAGCTAATTTTTGTATATTATATGATGGCATAAACTATCTATCTATATTATATGATGGCATAAACTATCTAAATTAGTTACACTTAATGAAAAAAAGTAAAATTGCTAAAATTCTAGATGATTCAGCTCAATTATTTACAATTTTGATTGTTATTTGATAGAGAGAGTAATTGTCTAATATATAAGATATTGGCCCTTTGAACCTTTCTGCATTCCTGCTCAAACGTCAGTTACAGCGCTTTAATAAGCCAGTCATTTCTTAAAGAACTGATGATTTTTAATTGATCTTACTGCAGGCAGGTTCTAGCAGTATCTTCCTTCAGTTTCAAGGTCCTAAGCCTTTAGCAAGAAATAATCCAAAGCAAGAAATTGGTATAAGATCGAGAATATAAAGTATAAGTTAACCCACGCACTCGAATCAACTTCATAACACCACCATAATAAATCAATTTCATAATACAATACAAAAAGAATAACGTTACTTATTAAAATAATCATATTTCAGTTAAAGCTTTTTAGCACATTTCTAAAAAAATTTTGAAAAAATGTGCCTATTAGTTTCTCTCTGTTCGTCCGTTCTTCTCTCCGTCTTTTTAAAAAACTTCTACACCGTTAAAGATATAGAAAAAAAATTTTAACCATGGGTAGGTCTCATAAAAAAAGTAATGTTGTAGAGCAACTTTTTCATGTAGCCCCCTCCATTACGGAGCTAGAGCCCCTCAAACTTTGAAAAAGCCGCATTTTTAAATTTGTGTATCTCATGTTCTACTTAACATTAACTTTGTAAATTAATATCAAAATTGTACAATTTTTTTAAATTTAGTATTTAAATTTACCGTTATGTGAAAACCAAATTTTGCATGATTTTTCTACTTTCATAACTCTGGCACGCTTTTAGATACAGGCTTGAAATTTTGAGGCAAAAAAGAACTTTTAGAATTAGTATAAGTTTGCTCAGAAATTTTTTTTGGATAACCCCCTGTTTATGAGCTATTAGGGCTCAAAAATTGAAAATAAAATTAAAATTGTAACTTAGGAAGCTGCACACATTTTTCTTCGGCAAGACATAAAAATTAAAGCTCCAGTAATATATTTTTACTTATGTTAACAGTTTTTCTTAGTTATATAGAGTTATATAGGGTTATATAGGGTTATATAGGGACGTACAGCCCCTCAAAATTCCAGAAAAGTCCTATTTTCACATATTTTCTTATTACAAAAAATTTCGTAAATTTTATTTTTTAAATTTTCAAATTTTTGTGCAAGTCACAATTCTAAACAGTTTGTATTTTGTTTTGTAAATGTGCGCTTTAAAAAACCGTTGGTTTACATTTTACCTTGTTTATATTGTTTTTATTTAATTTTCCCGTGGGAACCAATGTAAAAACTTAGTTTAATTAAAAATGTAATAATGCCTAATCGGCATTAATTTTAATATAAATATAACTGTAATTAATTAGTAAGAATAGAATTAAATAGATTCTAAACAAAACAAGTTACTTTATTTATTTCTAAAACACTTTCTTGTAAATTAAGCGTTTTTCCTCGATATACCCAAGGTGAGGCTGCCTTGGGCACAAGAGATGCAAAAATAAATTAACAAGTGAATTAACTTATAGTATACACTTTTCGTTATTATTCAAAAATAAGTATTTAACTTAAAATCAGTCTAAAAGTAGGTTAAGGAATATTTTACTATAATCAAAATTAAGTTTAATTTTTTTAAAATATATACATACACTATGCAAACGTTTAAATTGTATAGGTGGATCAGATGGTATCATTGGAATCTTCGATAATAACACATTTTCTCCTTTAAATTTGCCATTAATAATTGTGGCTTCAAGGATGTTTCCCAAAATTTTTTTGATAACTATTCTGGTACCATTGCATAGAATTGGGGGTTTGAGATTGCGTAATAAAATTATTGGAGATCCAATTTTTAATCCTAAATGACCTGGTACGTCCAATGAACTTAAAAATTCAGTTGGATAATTAACTTTTTCATTTTCATCGACGACTATATCAATTGATTTAAATGTAAACAATTGTGTATTAATCATATTTTGTATAGTAAGATAAATGACATCAACATCAATATTTTTTGCTGCTAAGATAGCTCGTTCGCTTAACCATTGATGATGTGAATAATTGACTTCAATATTTGGAAAGCTCTTTTTTTATGCTTTCATTTTGTGTAGATACAATATTACAAATATTTCGAGTGATTGGATTTATTGGCATTTTTCCATCACCAATTTCGAGTAATTGTTTTGAAATTGTTTTGAATGTACCTGTGAAGCTTTTGAAAATACTTATATACAGAATCAAGAGGATAGTCATGGCTGGTTGGCTTGGAGCGTTTTGTGGAGATTAGAGGATCAGAAAATAGTTTTTGGTATAAAAAACACTTGAAGTTGTATGGCAGGGCAGCTATGAGAAGAATGAATAGGGTAGTGATGGCCGGTTAGATTGGAGCGTTTTGTTGTTGTGTGTTTTTGTTATAAAAACATTTGAAGTTGTATGGCAGCTATATGACTTCCTGTGAACCTTTTAAAAATACTTATACACAGAATCAATAGAGTAGTCATGTCCGGTTAGCTTTGAGTGTTTTGTGGTGATTAGAGGATCAGAAGATAGTTTTTGGTATAAAAAACACTTTATAGTGTTTATAGTGAAGTTGTATGACAACTATTACTCCAGGGCCACCTACAAAAAAATAAAAAACCAACAATCATCCGGAGCACCAAATAAACATACGTTGTAAATATGACCTTAATATGAGGATTGGTTTAGGCGTGATGCGGTTTCACACAAATGCACCAACGATTTTATATATTAAAATATTATATATGTATCTAAGGAAATATTATGACATATATAATATTATGATATTAAAGTTGATTTTCCTAAATTCGATTAGAACAGTGTCTATTTAAGGATTAAAATTCAAATTTATATAAATTTTTTAATCCTTTCTAATTTTATATATTATGAAATTGATAATATAATGTTGTATATATGTATATGTAAATATATTTTAGATTTTGTATCTTAAAGATATATACTTATTTATATTTAGGTAATAAATTATTTGGCAATATTTGTTATTAATTAAACATAAGACTAATTTAATAAAATAAGAATATTAAAATGTATATAAAAATTTAAGTTTATTTCAATTTAAATTTAGGATAAGGATATTATTAAATATTAATTTATGTTATTAAGTTTATATACATATTTTAATTAAGGAACAATTAAGAAAAAATTATACGATATTTTTAATTGTAAGAATATTTATACTTAACTTTATTAGGTAAGCAGATTCTATATATATATATCAAACAGATATCATCAAACAGATTATTCAAAAATAATTGCCCAAGAGACCTACTTCTTCATAAAAAATTAACGATTCCTCTATCTACGTTGTTTGCGTTCCTTTTGCACTAAAAGAGTAGTTGGTTGGATAGTAGTTCGGAGCAATTGGGACAATACAACGCTAATTTTATATAACCGTATCTACTTTTATCTACTCTTTTTTAAAGACTGATGTAATTGAAAGTATAGAAAAGAGTAGTTTATTCTGTAACTCAGATGTAAAACTAAAGTTTTCAAAAAATATTTTGTAAAATATTTAAATAATATGATACTTTTAATTTAATTGGTACTTTTTTAATATAAACCTAAATGTTTCGTACTGATATTGAATTGATCAGATTGATAAAAAGATAACGCTTTTTAGTTATAGGCTCCTTATTCTCTTTCTAATACTTTATTTAGCGATGTAGTGGAAATAATGTGGTTATATGGGCATTAGTGGGATTATTTTGAGCATAATAGCATTCCAGTAGGAATTTTTACATTTAAATAATTGTAATTAAGGGAATCTTCAAATAATTTCTTGGACAAGTATAAAAGTGAATAGCTTTTATTTCGAATGTTATATTGAGTAAAAAAAACGTTAATCAGTTTAGTTCAATTCTACTTATTATTCAACATAAAATGCTTTTTAAAGTATCGGCTCTTTGGTAAGCTTGTATAATTTAAAATTATAAAGTATTAGATTTAAATCCAGGCGAATTCAAAAAACTTAATTTTTGTTTTCTTTTTTAGGCTAATTTAAATATGTAATTATAGGGCGATTTAATTAATTTAAATTGAAATAATTTTAAACTTAAGATTTTAAGAAAAATAGTATTTGTTACAATACAATACATATCTTTTAAGGGAAACCGCTCGTCCAAATGTTATTTTTTATCACGCGACTGATTTAATAATGTCTGTAACTCATACTTGTTACTTTTCCTTTCGTCCCAAATGTCCCAAACAATGTTTTGTATTTTTTTAGTAGAGTATTGCTTTGCATAAGTACCTTTGTATTTATATATATATGTATTATACATTTGTCCATTCTGTATATACTTACAAAAATGTATATCCCAAAATTTCCCAAAGAGCACTGATTTAACTCATAAGCATCTATTAAAATTCATACATTTTAACAATTTAACACGTAACTATAGGTACCCTTCTATAATTATGTCATCATGTTTCTTTTGTTTTATATTAGTATAATTCAACTTTAGTTTTCTTTATGTGAATGTATGTTCCCTTTCCACTTTACAGAGATTATATCCTAAGATTGATATATTGTTTATGCGTGAAAAAAAATATAATGTAATTTTATTATTTATTCGTTATTATTTTAGGTTTAAGTTATAAGTGTATAAAAAAAAAAATCAATAAATTTCCGATCTATCAAAAAATATTTTCTATCAATTTGTTTCTTTGAATTATTTTTAGTTTTTTTTTCGTTTTCTTCCTTTTCTTTCAATGCGTGACAAAAAAAAAAAAAGTTTTTGACGAATCACATATTATCAATAATTACACCTGATACCTTACTAAGTAATATTTCATTTTATGTAAATAATGTATGTATGATGAGTACATAATGTATAACAATCATTTACGCATCAATACATTTTTATATACCATACATATAACATTTATACGAGTAAGTATATATACTTATCCTTTTTATTCTATACTTTTTCAAGTGCAGGATAATACAATGACATTGAATCTATTATCACTTGTACATTTCACCTTCAACTGACAGTTAATAGATTCTTTTTATTTCAAGTAAAGTGAGAAAAAAAAATATATATGTATATACGTTATTTAAATTATTACATACAACTACCATCACTTAATGTATAGAGCACAACAGGGCTGTTGACATTATAATAACCGCATTAATTCTATATACATAATATGTATGCTTTCTTTATTATTATGTACTCATATGTGTAAATCTTATTATATATATATATATATATATATATATATATATATATATACCTACATATAGCTTTTGTACTTGCTTTATTAAAGTTCTTTAATATTCTCAAAACAATAAAAGGTGTCAAAAAATAATATGTAAGTACATATATGCATAATATGTACAAGGGTATGTATGTTTATGTTGTTGCGTATATCTAAAAATCATATATATCAAGTTGAAAAATTTACAGGTGCTTATTATATACAAGTAAGAATATAAGATTTTATATTTAGTTAGTTTATTTTCCTTTTTGTTTTTTTTTTTTTTTTTAAAAAAACCAGTTATTTTGTTGTCTAAGGATAGAACAAATAAATAATAAGCTTTCAACAGGAAAGTACTGACTGATTCACATAAATAGAATTATATAAAAAAAAAAAAACCTCACGTGTTAAATTGTATACAATGATCAATTTAAATTCATACATTTGAACATAAAAAATTATATACATATTTAATATATACAAGAACAAACATTTATTTTGTTCATTCATTCATTCATTAAGTTTAGTTTTTTTTTGTTTTTTTTTAAGGAAAAATTGAATTATTCTATATAACGTCTCATCTATATACAATGTGTATATATTTATGTAATATAACAAAAATATTTTTTTAACATCGTAATACAATCTATGTTACAAGTTGAGTAAATTCTATTGTATTCTTATATTGAATTCTTATATATATATATATACCTTAAATGGATACAATTGAGCCTACATATAGAACTTATTGTATTTTTTTTGTTCAATATAAAACTTTAACACCTGATGAACATCTTCTTAAACAAATTTGAAGTTTTTGAAAAGTGATGTATTTTATTTGTTATATTTGTTTAGGAATTTAACACTTACATTTTGTATGTTTTTTTTGTTTTTTCAATAAATCAAGGTTTACTGTAGAAACTTTTTACTACTTTTTTTATTTGAAGTTTTCCTTATTATTTGGTTTTGATTTTTTTTTTCTGTTTTTTTGTTTTGCGGTTGTTGGTGGTGTATATGGAAAGATAGAAGTAAAATTAATGAGTTTTATATTGGTATATATAAGTGTATGTAAGTGTATATAAAGTATAAAACTACAAAAAATCCCCATCAATATTATTAAACAATAGTTCAGAATTTTTAACAATATAATGTTGGATTTTATATTAAAAAAATCTTCGGATTGTTGTGTCTTATTGTTGGTGTTAAATATATTAGTTTAAATTAAGAATTTAAAAATAGTGAAATTTTCTTATAGTAAATTATATATTTTAAAATAAAGTTAGATTAGATTTGATTTTTTTTTTCTGTTTGTTAAGGTAGGTGAGAATTATCGAAATATATTATGAAGGAGTGCAATGAGCACGAGTTCTATATGAATGTGTGGAACTTTAACCGACTAAACATCATGTCTCCTTTAGTACTAATGTACTGTTTGGTCAAAGCAAGTAAATATTAGAGAATGAAAATTGGTTTCAAATTGATAGGAATAATAATGTTTTATATTATGTTATCCTCATTTGAGTTGTTGCATTTGTATACGTTGTATAAGTTATATAGTGATAAAGTATTATTATGATAGTTTCTTTCCCCAAGATTTGGATGATCTCTTTCACATGGATCTGAAAAGCTTTCAACGCTTATTCTATTAGAATTATATCATCGTGACATAAATCAAGGGAGACTTAATACCAACTTTTGTCGAATAGATTCTTCCTACGTTTTGAAGGTGCACTATACGGGCCTAATAATTACTTGCGCGTTAACACAGCTCAGCCTTCATCAATAAAACAAAAAATAAATATGTTAAACAGTTTGAACGTATCAAATTAAAAGTAGTTGATTTCAGTAGAAAAAGAAGCCCATATAGGAATTTTTTTTTAAAACAAAATATTAATATAGAGGAAATGATTAACACATTCTTATTCTGTCAATGTGTTATAGATTGATTTGCAGACACAGGTACTCTATTTTTAGTTTTAGACATATTTTCTAAGAACAATTGCAAAAAAATTACTACTTATATAAGTTTTAAACTCAAAGTAAATAAAATGTATAGGATAAAATATATATATAGCGTATAGGGTATAGGGTAGTATATAGGGCTTGATCATTGAAATTCAGACTTAAAACTCACAGATAACAAATTCAAGAATGAAAGTTGTATTTAATAATCTTTTTATTTTAAATTTGTTACTGTTTTAAGTTAAAATATTAAGTTTAAATATTTTAAAATTGTAATTTTTTATAAATTGTATATCCTAACTATAGACAAGATAATCAGTACAGAGAAAAGATCCGTATAGTGTAGTATTTAAATTATTATTTAAAAAAAAAACTTTGTATAAAATAAACCTTAATTCTCTCTGAGTGATTTTGATTTTAATGCTATGGTTATCTGTATATATTTCTCCTAAACTATAAATATTTAATTAATTAAAGATATAAATTTAAAATATTATATATGTATATATTTTAAAAGCTGTCAAAATAGAATATTAATTCAAAGAATTGGAATATTTGATTGTTTTGAATAAATTTGCAGTTAAAAATCAATATTATATTTTATTAAAATTAAAATGTATGCAAAATTTCTTTATTTCAACAATTCTATAATTGGCAATTTTGCAAGCATTTAATTCAGAGAAAAAGTTAGTTGATAAATCAAAACTAATGATGGAATTGTTTGTTTTTTAGTTTGTTTTTTTTTTAAGTTTTTTTATATAAGAAATTTTTAACGGCAATATTAAAATTCAAAAAAAAAAAAACTTAACTGCAAAAATACAACTGAAAAATTATTCAATTTTAGAAAATTGAAAAATTTTAAGATTTTTGTCGGCTGCAGTGATATTCAAATGATTTATTAAAAAGAATTAAATTTTTATAAACATTCAAAAAAAAAAACGTAGTAGAGTAGACTGTGTTAACTCTGGGATACCCGTATGAACGTAATATATCCTGTTTCTACAAAATTTGATCATCTTTTAAAAACATTCAGATGTTTTAGTACCGACGTTAACTACAGAGATATATTTATGTAAATTGTGGAGTTGTATGACAGCTACCCGAATCTATTGCGCCTAGCTCCATTAAGTTCCAAGAAATGCAAGAAGCCTGAACTGGCTGCTTTAGACCAATCAAATTTTACAAAAGTTTTTGGCATGTAACTCGACATCGTTTCATCGTTTAAATTTCAGATAGCTAGCTTCAATAGACCTGACGTATCATCACAACAAATTTTACAGAAGTTGTTGCCATAAAACTTGATCATCATTTGCAAAATTACAGATACCTAGCTTGAATAGACACTGAGTTATTTCCATTTAAAGAAAGAAGTTGTATGGCAGCTACTCGAACTCGGCGGCCGAAAATGCTGGATTTAAATAGCAAAACTAACAATTTTTCAAAAGTGACGTAAAAAATATTTCAGCCTTCTAGCTCCTTTATTTTTTGAGTTATCGTGCGGACAAACACTGAGTTATTTTCCATTAAAAAGAGAAGTTGTATGGCAGCTACCCGAAATTGTTGCACCAGTAGAACCAAATACAGAAGTTTTTGTCATAAAACTGGATCATCATTTGTAAGATTTCAGGCGCCTAGCTTTTTTAAGTTCCAAGAGGTGCAAGAAGCCTAAACCGGCTAATTTAGACCAACCAAATTTTACAAAAATTGTTGGCATGTAAGTCGACACCTTTTCACTAAATTTTAGATAGCTAGTTTCAATAGACACTGAGTTATTTTAATTTAAAAAGAGAAGTTGTATGGCAGCTACCCGAACCCGTCGCACCACCACAACCGAATTTTGCAGAAGTTGTTGCCATAAAACTTGATCATCATTTGCAAGATTTTAGACGCCTAGCTTCATTAAGTTCCAAGAGGTGCAAGAAGCCTGTACCGGCTGCTCTAGACCAACCAAATTTTACAAAAGCTCTTGGCATGTAACTCGACACCTCTTTACTAAATTTCAGATTCCTAGCTTCTGTACTAAATTTCAGATTCTAGCTCCTAGCTTCTAGACACTAAGTTATTTCCATATAAAGAAAGAAGTTGTATGGCAGCTACTCGAACCCGGTGGCCGAAAATGCTGAATTTAAATAGCAAAACTAACAATTTTGCAAAAGTGACGTAAAAAAAATTTTAGCCTCCTAGCTCCTTTATTTTTTGAGTTATCTTGCGGACGGACGGACGGTCGGACGTACATGGCTTAATCGACTCAGAATTCGATTCTGAGTCGATCCATACCTTTGACACTATATCTAGCTCGACTCCTTTAAGGTGTCACAAACGTAATGGCAAATTTATTGTACGCTTGAACATACGGGTATAAAAAACAAAAAAATGACAAGAATTATGCAAAAATTATTCAGATTTTCACTTCAAATGCAAATCACTTTTTAGTTGAAGAAAATAAATTCGCGGAATCAAGATAATTTTTTTTTATTTTATTTCTGGTTAACTTTTTTTTATTCTATCAGAATAGTTGAATAATAAAAAAATGACATTACAACATTTTTAGCAGATTTTTCGAAAAATTTTTAAAAAATAAATATTTTATTAGTTTTACTTCCACCCTTAGAGTTTGCTCCGCCGTATACCTGTCTGTTTACAAACATTTTACACTATTTGAACATAAAGTAAAGTAACATTTTGGACGGAAATCATAGATCTTAGAACAGCTGTAAAAAAAATTTTTTTTTTAAGTTGTATAATCAGCAGAGTTGGAGCTTTAAAAAGTGGAAAAGAGTCTTGTATTTAAATGATTATAATTGAAGTTATACTGAATATTTAACAGCCTATTTTTTATATTATAGCCCATATTTTTAAATGTTTTATAAGGGTAACCATAGCAAGTAAAAGTAGCAAAATTATTTGAAATACGATATTTCAATTTACCGTTATGTAAAATTAATATTTTGTAAAATTACATATTAATCTACCTTTACTTTGAAATACTTTATTAAAATTTTAAGAGGTGCGCAATTTTTAAGAATGAAAATAATTGTTAGATCGAAAAAAAAAAAGTTGTATTCCCTCCTTTCCGTTTGAGAGTTATAAGTGGTTAAAATTTAAAAATTTATTCATTTTTGGTAGCTACCTGAATTCTGAACAATTCCTGTGCAAATGTACACCTTCAGAAACTTTTAATTTTTGTTATATTTTAATATTTTATAGACTTTTTTTTTTTATCTAATTGAAGATTTTCAATGTTATTTTTTTCCGCGTTTTAACACTAAAAAGTGTGATAAAATTTTATGATAAAATCAAAAGAATTTAAAAATAACACGTTTAATTTAGAATTCTGAATATTAAAATAGTAAGATTATAATTTGAGAATAAAATAAATAAAAGCTTAAATTAAGGATAATACGGATCAATATCAATCCCGTATCCATCAAATCAATTCACTAAAATCTCGATTACCTAAGTTGTTTTGTGTTTGGTATCGTATCAATTTATAAAAGTTATCAAAGTTACCAAAAGCAATTTTTTTTTTTTAGTTAGTTTTTGCGTCAAATTTTATACTTTTATGGAAATTCAAATTCATTTTAAAAAAATTAAAAATTGTAATTGACGGTGTTTTTTTATTGGTAGAATAATGCCATGATATTTAAATTATTTAATGAAATTTGTAAATTTTGTTCAATTCTCACATTCATTTATGAATACATTTACTTTTTTTTCCGATTAAAACGTTTTTTCTTTCTTTTTTCGTTAGATTTGAATACTAAGTTCGAGGAAATTACTTATGCTTAAAAATACTTATCAACATTTTTTTTAATTTTAAATATTAAATAAAAAAAATGTAAAAACTGATAATTTTGTTATAACAGGATTTTTGGTAGAAAAACTTAAATTTCCATTAAAAACAAGGTTTTTATATAAAGAAAAAACCTTTTAAAAGTGAATTAATTAATCAGAAGGTCAATTTAAAATCTTAATTTAAAATTTCTTTGTAAATAATTTATAAAGAAATTAATTTATTTTCTTTTTTTAAACGTAAGTTTTGTTTGTTTTTGTATTTTAAAAATTCTTGTACATTATTTATGCATGTATAGTTTATGTACATATATTGTGTATTAAAGGATTATAAAAAAATTAATTCTATTTTTAGAGAAAGACTTTTATAACAATATTAATTTAACAACTTTAAACGATTATTATTAATAGGTATTATAATTTTAATTGCATATATATCTAAGGTGTGATTTAAATCAAATTTCACTTTAAGTTTTTATTAAATTAAATTTTAAATGCAATCACGAATTACTTGTGTTTTAAGGGTAATAGGGATTTTACTAAAATTGTAAGAAATACACAGCCAAAAGTGAATAAAGTAAATTTTTAAAGCCATCGTATAAAGGAAAAGAAGCCACTTAAATTTGGGTTTACATTTTGTTTTTGTTACACTTATACTAAGTGTATAGTTCATGATAGCAAATAGGTATTACCAAAAGAATCTTTAATTTATTTTAGCTATAATAAATTTGAACTTTGTTCTGTTTATATTATAACGAACTTGGCAAATTTAATTTAAATGTGTGAAATGAAACAACACACTGGACTTGGCAAAAACCAAAGCGATGAGAATCAACAACACCAACACCGCACTCATTTAACTGAATGGACAACAGATATAATTGTAAACAAATTCTCCTATCTGGGTAGTATCATATCCACCAGCGGAGGAGCTGAAGAAGATGTAGATTACAGGTTAAACATTTCAGAGCAGACAGAGCGGCATTCGAACTTATACAGCCGTTATGGAGAAATTCTCAGATATTACAAAATTAAGAATATTCCGAGGTTGAAACCGTTCTGACATATGGGAGCGAAACTTGAATTACAACTAGCAGGCTCAAGCGTATAAGTTGCAAGTTTTCGTTAATAAGTATCTCAGAATAATGTGCCGCATATTCTGGCTAAACACAATTTCTCAATAAGGACCTCTGGATACTAACCGGTGAAGAACGCATAGACAGAAAAATTTGGTACAGAAAGTGGAGATAGATAGGCTACACACTTAGAAAATCAAACACAAGCATAGTACGAATGGCCTTAGAGTGGAACCCTCAAGTTTGTGGCGTAAAACAATCGACCAAGATTTGGTTAAATTTAACAACTTCTGGAGGACATTAAAATATCAGCGCAAAACGGCGTGAGTTGGAGGTGTCAAGTAGAAGCCCTATGCTCTCAAAAGGAGTAGGGAAGAAAAAAGAATGAAACAAAGGTCAAAATCTTGTATAAAATACCAAATCTTTCAATATCAAGAGAATATCCTTCGATAAGAGACTCTAAGCACGAAAAAGGAAAAGAATATTAATTTTTTCTTTAATTAGGATATTAAATATTACTATTATCGCTTGAAATTTATTTCTCGATGCGGTGTATTAGAAACACTTGGAAGATACATTCAGTATAACATTAATTTTTAACGAACTCAATAATCAGCGTACAATAAATATAACGACTTTTAAAATTTTATAAAAGTTCATGAACTTTCTTAAATAATTAACTCAGCTTTTATAACTTTTGGCTAACAACTAATCATTGATCAGAAATTACAATAACAGGGAGTATAATTTTTTTCATCGACTATTAAAATAATAAAAATATAAAGAATCACTATAAAAAAAAGTAAATAAATAAAAAATGAATAAAAAATGAATGAAAAAAATGAATTAAAATATGTAATATAAAAAATCTATATGACATGTAAATTTATTTATTTTTCATTATTTTTTTTTTAAATAAAACATTTTACTATATACATATATTTATACTTTTAAAAGTTTTCCATTTTTTCTATTTACACATTTAATTTATTGATGTTCACCTCAAACCACCACTTCAGTTAATAATAAAAAAAAAAATGGTGAAATATTTTATAAACATATGTCATGTTCATGGTGATATTAAGTTTTTTTTTTCTTTTTCCAATAAGAATTTTAAATAAAATTAACCACAACCATTATTAGAAGTAACTATCTATAGATATATTATATAGAAGGAAAATTCATAGAAGTAAAATGAAAAAGAAAGAAAAAAATAACAAATTCTTGTCTTATTTAATATTTTTCATTTTTTTGTTGTCCTTGTGTGAAAAATTATTGGGAAATGACATTGCAAAAAGAAAAAAAAAAAGAAAAATTATTGGGATCAAAGTTAAACTGTTCAAGTTAAATTTTTTTGTTTTGTTTGTTATGTTAGTAAGCAACAAATTTTTTTATTTATTTTTTCTATATACGTTTTGGGTATATATTAACTTTTTAATTTTGTTTTTTTTTTTGTATATAAATAAATGTTATTTTTTATTTTAATAATGAAAAATGTAAAAGAGTTAAATTTTTTAAAAATTAAATATGTATATGTATATTTGATAAAATGTTTTGTTAAAAAGAGTTATTGAAAAAAATTTTTATTTTAGATCATTCTGCAAATCGATCTAAGTCAAATTGATTAAATTATAAATATTTCTTTAATGTATTATAGACTTTTTGTTAAAACGAAATTTTTTTTTGTCGGAATAAAGAAATGAAAATGTGAATGGAATAGAAAAATAATTTGTTAAATATAAATGGCTTAATAAAACATATCTACAAATATAGATTTTCTTTTATATATGCGCAAATTTCTTGAAGTTAAGTTATATTTCATTTCAGTTTATATGAGGTTTTGAATTAAGCTGTTAAGAATTAATTATATGAGAATTTGAGGTTAAGAATTAATTATATGAGAATTTGAATTCAATAGAAATAAATTGTTAAGATAGAAAATCATTAAAAAAGTTGATATTGTGTTTGTAAGCCTAAAATGGATTAAAATTGTGTCAGGCAGTGGAAATGACAGTGAAATAAAATTTTGTTTTATATTTAAAGCTCATCATATAATATCATACCTTAAACCACCTAAATTATGCGGACACTATCACATAGGCTTAGCGATATGCAATCCAAAATAGAACATATAGAAGGACTTGCACTTGACGTACGCCTAGAAATAAACAATCAGCAAAACCAAGCCTATTAAAATCTCATCACCAACGATGTAAAATAGAACTGCAGAAACCGTAACCAGTTAAATATGCCAATCAAATCAACTGTCTGGGTAGTATAATGACTATTGACAGAGATGGAGAGGTGGATGCTTGAGAAAAAACAGTTCTCATGTACAGTTGTGAAACAGGGATTGAAATATGCATATTATATCAAACACTATCACCATAAAACTGCTGGCGTTTATTAACCATTTTCTATATGCATTATATACAGAATATTTTGGCCTGTCCGAATAAACAAAACTGAATACTGAGACAATAAAAAGAGAAAAATTTGGAGGTGGATAAGCCACAATTAGGAAAAATCACCAAAATATAAATTGCATGTCATTGCAGTGGAACCCCCAAGGAAGCGTGAACATCTTAACAACACATGGAGACGCACATAATAGTCGAACTAAATTAATGTAGTCTCATATTAGAGACTGCAAAAACAGCAGCAAGAAATCGTAATATGTAAATGTCAAATGGAAGTCCTATTATACTGCCTTGAGCAGTGATAATGTACAAAAAAAAAAAATAGTATCATAAAGTGGTTATTGATTAATTTGGCGAATTAACTCCAATAATATTTCGTATAATTATTATATTAAAATCATGTATTTTTACCGAGACACAAACTTTTTTTGTACTGCGCCCACAAACTGTATTTCGCTATCTAATGACTAATGAGGAAGAATGCATAAAAAGAGAAGAGCCAATCCAAAATAATGGAATCAACGAAACGAATAAGAAAGAAGAAGAAAAATTTGAATTAATGTAAAAAAACCGTTATTTTATTTAATATGTCTTTCTAAGATCGTATATTTTGTATATATAAATATCCTAGAGACAGATAGTTTATAGTTTATGTACGAGTACATCTTTTTTTCTTTGCTTCTCAAATTATTATTACATCAGTTCATTTTAATTTTTTATTTTTTTTGTTAAGAAAATATAATTTGTATTATTTTGTACTACATGGAATTTAAAATGAGTTTTTGTAAGTGCTTTTTTTATTTTGTTTTTTAAATTTAAAACAGAGAAATTATTTGTTTTCATTTATAAAACAAAGGATTGTAATGAGTTCTAATTACATTAATTTGTTATTATTCGTTTTTTTGTTTTAAATTATTTTTATTTATTTTCCATTGTAATTAAATATTTTCGCAACAGAAGTTTTTGCTTGTCCCCTTTTATTACAATTTGTAAAATTACATGCCTTTTGAATTATTATAATTAATTTCTTTTAATGTTCCTTTTTTTGTTGTTTTTCAAGTGTTCAATATATTTGAAGAGTTCCGTAGTGATTTAAAGTCTATTTGGTGAGTGAAAATATTTTTAAAATATCTTTAATTTTTTGAATGTTTCTCAAAAAATTTAAAATTGGTTAAAATTCACATTACCTATTTAATTAAAAATTATAAGAAAAAGTATCTTCAAACAAAACTAACTTTAATCATTTTTTACCACATTTCCAAAAAAATTTTGAAAAAATTTGCCTATTAGTTTCACTCTCTCAGTCCGTCCGTCCGTCTGTTTACAAAACTTCTACACCGTTAGGTAGATAAAGGTAGAGAAAAAACATTTTAACCATGGGTAGGTCTCATGAAAAAGTTAATTTTGTAGAACAACTTTTCCATGCAGCCCCATCCATCAGGGAACTACAGCTTTCAAACTTTGAAATAGCCCTATTTTTAAATGCGTATATTTCATGTCCGCTTAACATCAATATGAAAACGTCATTCGACAGGATTTTTATATATAAATATCAAAATTATACATTTTTTTTACATTTAGTATTTAAATTTACCGTTATGTGAAAACCAAATTTTGCATGATTTTTCTACCTTCATAACTCCGGCACGTTTTTAGATAAGGGATTAAAATTTTGAAGCAAGATATAACTTTTAGAATTAGTATAAGTTTGCTCAGAATATTTTTTTTACCACCCCCTGTTTATGAGCTATTAGAGCTAAAAAATTGAAAATTGCCTATTTTTGAACAACTTTAGCTTAGACACCTGTACACATTTTTCTTCGGCACAAATTAAAGCTCCAGTAATATAAAAGACCGAAAATTTTGTTACCTATATAAAACAATATAAAAAATTATGCAATATTATGTAATTTACTATTTAATTTTACCGTTATGTGAAAACCAAATTTTATTTTGAATAAAATAATTTTCCTTAAAAATTTTTTTTTTAGAAACTTTTTTTTTACCATAAGTAGAATTTTAACAATTCATCATGTGCTATTGGCTTTTAGATACTTTAACATAGTTTACTTTTCTTCAATCCCAGGATAAAAAAAAATTAAAAGTAAAAAATGATCAATCTTTTTCATCACTTCAAAGTTTTTAAGATTTCTTTTTTTTGTTTTTTTTTTGATTTTCACCAACATTTTAGAGAAAGTTTCTAAAAGTATAATGTAAGCATCTTTAGTTTAATTTATTTTTCTATTATAAGATCGTTTTAGTCCAACTTCAGGATACTTGTACGGTAGTGGAATGAATGAAAATAATATATATGTTTATTTAAATTGTGTCTGAGACGATTTTTTTTGTAATACTAAAAAATAAAGTTCGAAAATAGATTATTTATTACATTACCGTATATTTACAGTTTAATGTTGTATACAAAATGGTAATAATTAAATAATAAATTATATTTTTGAATGAGATTGACTTTTAATATGACCTTTTTGAGGTTGAAAATTTAATTTCAAACGTTTCTTTAATTAGCATTCGTTTTTTTTTGTTTAAAGTTTAGGGTATACTTTACTTTAGGTGACATTATCCGATCTTTTTCACAGTTTACTGATAGATACCTTGGATCACGTAATGCAACGCTATATGGGGCGAACTAAATAGCCCTTTGAAAAGCCGTAGTATCAACATATATAGCTGTTTTGAATGCTGTTTTTTTAAATTTGTTTATTTTTTAATGTATTTATTTTTTTTCTGGAAATGATTTTTCCTGAATATTAACAATATAAATCGGATGAGTGGTTTTCAAGTGAAAGCTTGATTCCATAATTCCGGAAACGACCCATTAGGAACACTTGACAAAAACTTATATGATAAACATCTATTTCTGCTAAGTCCAAAATCAAAAAACTCACAATGCAAAAAATCAAGTAGTAAATTTCTCGCTTAACAAATTGGGTTTCTTTTCTCGCTAAGGAATTTGTTGTTCGCAAATATCCATTTTTCAAAAAAGAAAAAACAATCTCTCTTAGCAAAGACTTTATATATAGTAAAATTAATGTGTTAAAACTCTTGAGAATTTGTTGTTTTGTATTGGCAACAATAGTACAATGATAGACAATATTAAAATTTTTTAGAATATATGTACATATGTATATGTATATGCGAGATTATGAATTAGGAGGAATTTCATATTCAGTAACAAAATCAGGATTTCAATAAATTGTTTAGTACGAGTTTGGCCGCGACACCCCCTATTATTTTAAATGCTTTGTTGTTGAAATACGTATGTACAAAATAATTAGGAAAGATTTCAAAATCAGGGTTTCACTAATTTAATCAACGGGGGTTACAAAAATAATTAGTATTAGTAGTTATAATTAGAAGAGATTTTAGTTGGTTTCAAAATAAGGATTTCCTCTTTTTCCAGAATATGCATAAATAAGCACATGCGAGATTTTGAATTAGGAGGGATTTTAGAGTTGTTTACAAAATCAGGGTTATTTTACAAAATATTTATCACGCCTTTTACAAAATATTTATATATATATGTCCCCCATGTACATATACTTATATTAATTGATGTTATTTGAAAATTTGTCAAACGAATATTTTGCAAAAGTAATACATAATTTAACATCTCGCTCTTTTGACAAATGCGTTTTTTCCAAACAAATTTTTTGTCAAGTGATTTTTTGCAATGTGATATTCGCAATATGATTTTAGGTGAACTGCTTTATACCCGTAACCGAATAATTTTATTATTTATATAAAATTTTCTGTAATATTCTTGCTTCGGCAACATATACTAAAATGAGAACGATACAGAGAAGATTAGCATGGCCCCTGCGCAAGTATGACACGCAAAACCGTGAAACGTTCCATATTTTTTAAGAGTTTGTATTAACGAGAGTAGGAAACCAGAAAGAAATTTTTTATACTATTTTTCAAATAAACATTTTGACATTGACATTGGTAGTCTAAAGTTAAAAATCCCTACAAAAGATATGTTCATTAACAGAAATTATCAGTGGTTAGAAGAGTGAATTAATGTTTGTAATACTTACATTAATATTAGGGTTTTATATAGGTTAAGCTAGTTCTAAGTTAGTTTTAAGTTTTATTCAACAGAATAGAAAATAAATTGAGTTTTTTATAATTTTTTTTGCAATTAAATATAACAGAATTTTTAAATTAAAATTTATTTTCACCATAGTCTTATAAACAAAATTTTTCTTTATAAAATTTAGGATTATTTCATGAGTTTTTCGAAATTTTAAATAAAATAAAATAAAATCAACATTTAATTTAAAAAAGTTAAATTAAAAACTACAGGGTTTCTTTATATTATTCTTAAAATACATATTTTGTCATCTGGGCAAAATTTTCTTTCAAAGTATTGTATTGTTATTGTAAATTTTTTATTTAAAAATTTTATTGTTACATAAAAATTAAAAATTTTAAAGGTATATATATATATATATATATATATAATATATATTATATAAAAATAATTTAATTTTTTCAAATAATAAAAAAAAAATGTCGGCTCAAATCTAATTTTTTTCGATACCTAAACTTTATTTATGCAAAAACAATTTTATAGGAAAAAAAAAAACATATTTAGAGAATTGCAAAAGCAAAATATTTTTTATTTTAAATTACCTAGACAGAACATTGGCAAACTTTTTTTTTTCATTTTTTTTTATTCCAAAACTCTTTCTCACTTTTTATTTTGTTTAGTAATCGTACTTTTAAATTTAAAGTGCAAAATGCTTGCAGTTACGATAATGTCATTTTAAGTTTGCAAAATGAATGATAATGAAAACTAAAACTTAAGCAAAAATTTACTGGAAATTTTATTTCATTAAATCAAAGATATAAAGAAAAAGTGTAATATAACTGTTTTAAAAGCCGAGAAATTAATAAAAAAAATGATAAAAAATATCCCTAGAAAGGAGTTCTTTAGGAACTTTTTAGGGTCCTTTTTAGGTCCTTTTTTATTTCCTTAGAAATTCCTTAGGATCTAGAATTAATTGAGTTTACTGAAGAACATAGTGATAGTAGTTAAAAAAATATTTTTGTTTTTTATTAAAATTTAATATTTTGGTTGGAATTATAAACAAAAACGTCAGTAGCCAATATAATGCGACAAATCAACGCACGGATTACGGAGTAGGAATAGAAAAAAATAAAATAGGGACGTGGAAAATTTGAATTCGACACTGTGTTTGCATGCATTATTACAGACAGTGACAAATCCATCTGTAGTTTAACAGTAGTATATAATAACTTTCCACATGAAGGCAAATGACTGAAGGAATCTCCACTTTAGCAGTTATTATTAGCAGTGATATTATTATTAGCAGTGATATTATTATTAGCAGTGATATTATTTATTTATGTATGATTATTACGATATAAAATTACTACTTATTTTTTTGTATGATCTGATGTGATTTATCCTAAAATCCTCTATTTGAACGGTCAGCAACTGAACCATTACATCATGAGAATAAGTCAATAAATTTATTTCCTTTGTTTTAATTTCCAAAACACCGAATTGTTTTAAACATTTTTTTTTACTTATCTAGTAAAATTTTTGTTACGATCATTTTATATTAATCATAAAAAAGAAAACTGGAAACTTTTATTCATTTTTATTTCGTTTTTATTTTTTGAAATGTATAGTTTTTTATCCTTTAGGGTATACTGAGATTGCTGATGATTTGAGGTAAATTTATGTTAAAAAGGTTTTTTTTTGTTTTTTTTTTTTTAAAAAAAATATGTTTCTGTCTCTTTCATTTTTTAGTATACATAATTAGTCTCTTTATTTCTATTTCATAGTAAAAAAAAATGATACGTCACATTTTTCACTTTTATTATAGTTAATTTTTTCTTTTAAGTGGAGTGAGAAGATGTGCAAGGTTTTGGTTTTTATTATATGTACTTTTTTTTAACGATACAGAATGATTTAATCTGTCATCAGAAAAAATTCTGAGAATAAACATTTTTAACTGGAAAATTAATAGTGACATTTTAAAAGATTCTAATGAGATAGTTTGAAGTTGTTAATGTCCCAGTAAAAATAAAATTTCTGAATGTAAAAAATTTAAGGAGAAGAAATCAAAAACAAGATAAAAAATAATTACAAATTAGAATATTTTTTTATTTGTTTAGTTAAAAAATTGCTTAGTTTATCTTATATTTTATTTATAAAATTCTGTGAATTTTATAAAAAAACATGGGAGAATGTAAAACTAAAGGTTTTTAAAAGCGCACACTTTTTTTGAAAAAACAATAAAAACTGTTTAAAATTTATTGTGACTTGCACCAACATTTTCTTTGTATTTTACATGTAAGAAAAAATTGTGAAAAATCAAGAAAGACTTTCTTCAATTTTAAAGAAACATTGTTGAAACATTGAACATTGAAATATATAATTATGAAAAGATGTAATACATACATGCAAAAATATAATGACGGAGTTTTAATTTTTTCGGTGTATTTTGAAAAAAAAATTGTACAGATAACTTGACTAATTTACAGTTGTCTAAAAATAGAGAAATTTCATTTCTTCCCTTACTTCTAAAACAGGATATGGTACAAAAAAAGAAAATTTGAAATAAGTTATTAATAACTTATAAGTTTTTTTTACTCTCAAAATATCTAGGTTCAATCTAAAAGCGTTTCGGAGATAAGAAAGAACCTGATTTATAAAGGTAAAATAATTGGGTGTCTTGTTTGGCGTTTTTAAATTAAAACAAGGTAGAATTTAAACCAACGGTTTTTAAAAACGCACATTTCCAAAAGATAATACAAAGTGTTTAGAATTGTGACTCTGCACCAAAATTTGAAAATTTCATATAATAAGAAAAATGTAAAAATAGGAGTTTTTTGCAATTTTGAGGAGCTATAAGTCCAGAATCCTAACTATAACTAAGAAAACCGTTAGCACACGTAAAAATACATTGCTGGAGCTTTAATTTTTAGTTCTTGCCAAAGAAAAATTTAAACAGGTGCCTAAGTTACAGGTGTTTAAAAATAGCAAATTTTCAATTTTTGAGTCCTAATAGCTTCTGAAGAAACTTATACTAATTCTAAAAGTTCTTTCTTACTTCAAAATTTCAAATTCCTATCTAAAAGCGTGCCGGAGTTATGAAGGTACAAAAATAATGCAAAATTCCGTTTTCACATAACGTTAAATTTAAATACTAAATTTAAATTACAAAGGTAAAAAAAAATTCCAGTCGAATGGCGTTTTCATATTGAAAAAAATGATAAACAGAACATGAGATATACGTATTTCAAAATAGGGCTTCTTCAAAGTTTGAGGGGCTGTAGCTCTGTGATGAATGGGGCTACATGAAAAAGTTGTTCTACAACATTAACTTTTTTTATGAGACCTACCCATGGTTTAAATTTTTTTTCTTGATCTTTAACGGTGTAGAAGTTTTGTAAAAAGATGGACAGACGAACGGACGAACAGAGTGAAGCTAATATGGACATTTTTAAAAATTTTTTTTGGAAATGTGCTAAAATGTTTATTAGATCTTGAAATGTACATATTTAAGAAATAAGGTTGTTTCCTATTTTGAGAGGAAATAGCTAATAGTAATAGGTGGGGGGGATACATAAAAAAGTTGTTCTACATTATTATAATTGTTTTTAAAAAATCTATCAATCGCTTATCGCTTAAATTTAATTGTTCCATCTTAAACTTCTACACTGTTTTTTAAGCAGATAAATGAACGGTCAGAGTAAAACTAATAAGAAAATTTTTCAAAAATGTTTTGAAATTGTAAAATTGCAAAAAAGGAATACTAAGAGATAAGTAAAATAAGATAAAATGTGACATTAATAGACGTAGTATTTATTTTGCTATTAAATAAGATACAATTAAATTTTTGATTTTGACAACTTTAGTATAATAATTTTTGATTTTGAAAACTTTAGTATAATATTAGTATATTATACTAAAATTTTAGTATTTTAGTAGACAATTTTAGTATAATAACAAGTAAATGTAACAGTAAGTCGATGCAACCGACTTATTAATACTCTACACCTGAATAATTCGAATTAAATTAAAAATCCAAAAGTGTTTTTGGCTGCTGCTTGAACTTCTTCCCTTTTTTGTCTTATTCAATTCGAATTTCAAGAACGTAAAAGAGGCATCCGCTTGGGATATGCTTGACACCCTTGTATAAAATTTTAAGTTTCTATCTTAATTATTTTCGAAGATTGGTAGTCCTTGGGAGGTTTGTGTCAGCTACCCGAATTGCCACTCCAATTCATCGAATCCATCTCAGAAACATAAAGAAAACTTGCCAGAACACCATTCTATTAAATTTAAAGGTTCTACTTTTGTTGGTTTTGGAGATATGCTCGTTGCTCTTGTGCTCGTCCGGAAGTTTCCAAAATACGAACCCATGGTTCAAATTCTTTCAAATGTCAGTTTCCAATTTTACAGAAAAGGAAACATAACAGAACACTTTTGTACTAAAAATAAAAGTTCTATCTTTGTTGGTTGTGGAGATATACTCGTTTGCTCTGGGGCTCGTCCGGAAGCTTCCAAGATTTGAACCCATGGACCAAATCCTCACAAATTTCAGAAACATAAATCAAACATGAAGGAACACCATTCTGCCTAATTAAAGGTTATATCTTTGTTGCATTTGGAGATAATATCATTTGCTCTGAGGCTCGTTCGGAAGCTTTCAAAATCCGAACCCAAGGACCAAATCCTCTCAAATTTCAGAGGCCTAAATCATACATGAAAGAACACCATTCTGCCAAAAGTAAAGGTTATATCTTTATTGGTTTTGGAGATAATCTCATTTGCTCTGGGGCTCGTTCGGAAGCTTCCAAAACCAAACCTATGGACCAAATCCTCTTAAATTTCGGAGACATAAATCAAACACGAAAGAACACCATTGTACCAAATTCAAAGGTTCTACCTTTGTTCGTATTGGATATAATCTCATTTGCTCTGCGGCTCGTTCGGAAGCTTCCAAAATTCGAATCCACGGTTCAAATTCTTTCAAATTTAAACCCATGGCCAAATCCTCTCAAATTTCAGAGACCTAAATCAAACATGAAAAAACACCATTCGGCCAAATTTAAAGGTTATATATTTGTTGTTTTTGGAGATAATCTAATTTGCTCTGGGGCTCGTTCGGAAGCTTCCAAAATCCAAACCCATGGACCACATCCTCTTAAATTTTAGAGACATAAATCAAACTGGAAGAAACATCATTATAAAAAATTTAAAGGTTCTATCTTTATTGGTTTTGGAGATAATCTCGTTTGCTCTGGGGCTCGTTCGGAAGCTTCCAAAACCCGATACCATGGACCAAATCTTCTCACATTTCAGGGACTTAAATAAACATGAAAGAACACCACCCTGTCAAATTTAAAGGTTACTTCTTTGTTGGTTTTGGAGATAATCTCATTTGCTCTGGTGCTCCTTCGGAAGCTTCCAAATCCAAACCCATGGACCAAATCCTCTTAAATTTCAGAGGCCTAAATCATAAATGAAAGAACACCATTCTGCCAAAAGTAAAGGTTATATCGTTATTGGTTTTGGAGATAATCTCATTAGCTCTGGGGCTCGTTCGGAAGCTTCCAAATCCAAACCCATGGACCACATCCTCTTAAATTTTAGAGACATAAATCAAACTGGATCCTCTTAAATTTCAGAGACATAAATCGAACGGGAAGGAACATCATTGTACAAAATTTAAAGGTTCTATCTTTGTTGGTTTTGGAGATAATCTCATTTGCTCTGGTGCTCGTTCGGAAGCTTCCAAAACCCAAACCCATGGACCAAATCCTCTTAAATTTCAGAGACATAAATCGAACGGGAAGAAACATCATTGTACAAAATTTGAAGGTTCTATCTTTGTTGCTTTTGGAGATAATTTCGTTTGCTCCGGAATCATTCGGAAGCTTCCAGAATCCGAACCCATGGACGGATTTTGTCCAGATTCGAACTTAGCCTTTCTTTCGTAATTAGTAACCTACTATATAAATTTCATCAAGATAGCATATATACCCTATACTCATTAAGTTATAGGGTATATTAACTTTGGTATGGTGTTTGTAACCACCAAAAGGAAGCGAGTTAGGTATAGACATGTATATATATTCTGAATCAGGATCACCGCCTGAGTCGATTTAGCGATGTCCGTCCGTCCGTCCGTCCGTACGCACGATAACTCAAAAAATAATGATGCTATCTTGATGAAATTTATACTGTAGGTTAACAATGACTAAGGTAAGGCGGGGATTGTAAATGGGCGAAATCGGATAATGCGTTCGAGTACCTCCCATACAACTCCCAAAACCGAATACGCATATCTTCGAAATTAATAAAGATAGAAACTTAAAATTTTGTACGAGGGTGTGTTTTTCTGAATCCCTGATATCCCTAAAATTTGAGATGAATTGGAGTGGTTGTTCGGGTACCTCCCATACAAATCCCAAAACCGAACAAGCATATATTCAAAATTAATAAAGATAGAAACTTCAAATTTGGTACTAAGGTGTTGTTTCCTGAATCCCTGATTTGTCCAAAATTTGAAATCAATTGGAGGAGCTGTTCGGGTACCCCCCATACAACTCCCAAAACCGAACAAGCATATATTCGAAATTAATAAAGATAGAAACTTCAAATTTGGTACTAAGGTGTTGTTTCCTGAATCCCTGATTTGTCCAAAATTTGAAATCAATTAGAGGAGCTATTCGGGTACCTCCCATACAACTCCCAAAACCGAACAAGCATATCTTCGAAATTAATAAAGATAGAAATTTCAAGTTTGGTACTAGGGTGTTGTTTCCTGAATCCCTGATTTGTCCAAAATTTAAGATGAATTAGAATGGTTGTTCGGGTATCTGCCACACAACTCCTAAGACCAAAGAAGCATATCTTCGAAATTAATAAATATATAAACTTGAAATTTGATATAAGAATGTTCTACCCTGTTGATGTCTCTAAAATTTGAGATGAATTGGGGTGGTGGTCCGCGTGCCTCCACACACTTCCCAAGACCTAACAAGCATATTTTCGAATTTAATAAAGATAGAAATCTGAAATTTTGTACAAAGGTTGTAAAAGCATTTATTTTTTTAGCTTAGTTATATTAAATACCTAACTAAAATAACTTATGGATTTTTAATTTAATTTGAATTTTTTAAAATAAGTCGGTTGCATCGACTTACTGTTACTTTTATTTGTTATATCTAAAAGATGCAGAAGAAAAATTTATGAAGAACAAATTTTTTACTATCTTTAAATATAACATGTCTTTAAATGTAACAATGTAATTTTTTTGTTACTTTGTATTAAATTCTATAAATGCAGAATTTTTCGATAATGTTTTTGCGTGTGTAAACCAAGTGTTAATTGATTTTTTTAAAAATTTTTTCTTAAATAAATTACACTTCATGATCCTTAAATTTGTTGTAATAAATATGAGGTATTATCAAATTGTATAATATGTAATTGTAGGTATATAAGCTAGGGGTGGTTATAATTTAAGTTATTTAGTTGCTTTTGAAAATAAGTATATATGTAAATTTTTTCAGAGTAAAATTAATAAACTATATGAATAACTGTTAACTGGCTAATATACATTGGTCACGGATTTATTAAGGATCATCCTAAATGTGTATTAATAAAATTATAAAAAAAATTATAAAAAATTTTGCATGTTAAACGACAATTTTTTATTTACGTTTTCACTTTCCTTCTAAATTTAATTTCAATATATAAATTTTCATGTCATTGAAAATATAGTGACTAATAAAAAAAGGAAAATATTAGTGATGAAGTATTAAAGTATCGTTCTATAGTTTAATATATTATTTTTAAAAACATTTTGTATAAAATAAATTATAAAATGAGTTGTTCTTCTCTTTCCTTGTCTTTTTTACCTTTAAGAACGGAATGTAGTTGTAGAAGACTTTTCTGAATGTTTCATTACATGCGAGTGAAGTTGTTCAGTTTTCTTTGTTTTATACTTCTGCCATGCCATACTTGTCAATATTTCTGCATTCGTAATTCTATTGACCAAACTAATTTTAAGTATTCTTCTATATATATAGCTATAATTTAAAAGCTTCTAATTTGTTGAGAGAAGCTTCTGTTAGGGCCCATGCTTGGACACCATATATAAAAGAACTGATTTAAGATAACATCTTATCACTCGTAGTCTTAACTACAAGCTTAAATTTTCGTTGCTTAAAGTTTCGTTTTCGTTAATATGAAAAAATATAGTTTTTCATATTAAAGAAGAGGGTTCTAGCTTTCTCAATTCTGTATATAATTTCCTGTGTATAATCCAATTTTTCATTTAAGCTGTAGCAATAGTATGTTAGGTATATTAAGATGCAACCATATCTGGTATCTGAGGTTTACTGTAAAAAATAAAGAGTCATAAGTAATTTTAACATTAATATTTTGTAAAATTTTTAAAGTATGTAAAACTTAGTGATCACATATACATATACTAATACATTTTTCATTAATATATATATTTTGTTATCACCTGTTTAATTTTTTTTCTAAAATGTACATGTATCACCCCACCATTAAGATTTTTAATAATTTTCAATAATATAAAGTTAGAAATATTTTAATGTATTCTTTATAACCAAAGTTTAAAATATATTAATCTAAAAATTGAACTTAAAATTGTAACCAATAGCTAAATATCATTAATAATCAAACACGTATTTGATAAGCTAATCTGTCAAAAATGTATTGGTTATACAAAAAATGTATATAATATAAACTTTTCCGTAAATTTTATTTTCTTTGCACATAATATAATTTGGTAAAATTTCTTTCCAGCATAAAGCGGTTTTGGGTATTTAAAAAAAAATTTATGTAGACTACTGTTATTATGAAAACGGTATAATTTTATTTTATTTATAAATTTTAATGGATAAAAATTTTAGCTTAGGTACTTAAATGAAGGTGTTTATAAGTTCTATATATGTATATATATATATTTATATGTATATGTATATGTAAATTTTAATTTTTTTTAGTAGAATTTTAATATGAGAAAAAATATAATTCGAAAAATAATAAGCATTCTTATTTAAATGGAATTGTTGAAATATTATTTCGTTTATAATAAGTAATATCTATTGAACATACATAAAAATAATAGATTCTAACTATTTTGCCATTAAACCCTGGTTCACATTCTAACTATTTTGCCATTAAATAAGATCCTGGTTATAATTCAGGATCCTATCTTCTTAAGCCCGTGTATTATAGTATTTATAAGACTTGTAAGCAATATATGTATGTTAATGTATGTAATATTAAAACATACTCAAAGATAACAATATTAAAATATCCTTTAGTTAAAAAAATTAATAACTAATTTTCATTCTTTCATTCTTTTCTTTTTTTTTAAATATTTTAAATATAAATTATACACCTTTGGAGGACGTCATTACTTTAACTAGTAATATGATAGTAATAAATATACATTTTTCTTTCTTTTGACTAATTTGTAAGTTGAACGGGGTTTATAAAACGATAGTAAATTTATTTTTAATAGATTTGGATTAAATATAATATATGTTATAATATAAAACGTATATATATGTTAAAGCATTAATAAAAAACAAAAGGACTAATTATTAATAAAAGTATTAAAATAGTTTTTTTTTTTAATTTTAATAAAATTATATTTAACAACTATCTATATTTAAAATGTTATAAAATTTTAATATCACAAATTTAAAACTTAAGTTGTAAAATAACGTATACAGTACATTTAAATCTATACTAAATGAATATACTCGTAAATAATAATTTAATTAAAATATATTTTTTTTTTAATTATTAGATTTTTTACATTATTGTGCATTATAATTAAATTTGCTTTGTTTTATTTTCGCAATTTCATTTTTAATTATAAAATAATTATTTGTTATTCTCAATTTTTTAGGTTATGATGGTATTTTCGTTTAATTAGGTTCAAAGTTTTTTTTTTTTAAATTTTTTTTCATTTATTATTATTGATATTGATTTTAAAATTTTGGATAAAATTGCGAAAAAGGGTCACGCCTGATTTTTTTCTAATTTTGTTGAAAAGTATCTTGGATTACGTATTGAAACACTCTAAGGTTCATATTTGGCGATGACAATATTAAAAATTTCAAATAGCCTTTTAGGTTGGTTTGATTGGTAAATGTTTTAAAATAAGAAAAATCTTTAAACGTTTTTGAAATAAAGTTTAAAAAAAAAAAAAGTTAATATAAATTAATGTTTTTTATGCTTTTGTTAATTTTTACTTCTCCCCTTTTCAAAATAATCTTAACAACTCGTCTATCTGTTATAGTTTTAGAGTTATTAAAAAAAATGTCTGATGAAAATTATTTCTTCCTTCCACTCTTCCATAAATTTTTTTTATCTGGTCAATTTTTATTTTTGGAAAAAATTTAAAATTTTTACTTTTATAATCTTTGAATGTTAAAATTTTGAAATAAAAAAACATGAAATTTTAGATTTTTTAATCATATTCTAATAATTCAATAACTGTACAATGCTTCTTAAACTAATGTCGTTTTCTTTTCTGAAAAAACTTTTCTCCTGCACTTTTGGTTGCACCTTTTTTTCAGGTCACATTTATTCCGTTCTTTTCGGAAAAAAAGTGCAAAACTGAAAAAAATGTTTGTGTTCTTTTCTGAAAGAAATTTAGGGCAAAACTCGCACAGGGCAACATTTTTTTTAAAAACTTGACCTGAAAATATTGACGGGGCAATAAAACTGCACTCTCCAGAATAACAACATTAAAAAATATATGTATATAATTGTCACTGTCAGTTAAATAGTAAATAGTAATTAATGACAATATAAAGATACATTATTTTCATTTATTTGGTTGAGTTTTGAAAAATATCTAGTTTACAAAAAAAAAAAAAAATTTATATTTGATTAGAAACATAAATTTAAAAATTTTTAAATAAGTAAAATATAATTTGTAGATAAAGAAATCAGTGCAGCAAACTGAAAAAAAAATATTGCCCTTTTTCTGTTCTATTCTAAAAAATTTTCAGGTCAAAACTGAAAAAAAAAGTGCAAAACTAGAAAAAATAGGTTTGACTTTTTTCAGTTTTGCATTTTGTCAGGTCAAACATTTTTTTTCAGAAAAGAAAACGACATAATATTCATATACTAGATTAAGAAGTTGTTGGGACTTGGGAGCATTTTGGAAAGATAAAAAAAAAAAAATAGAGCTAATAATGTAATAAACATTGTACTGTTATACGTGTTACTAAAAATTCACTAAATAGCTGAACACTTTTGGCAAATTTTCAGAGTTTTCAATTAAACCCTGTCAGATTTTCATTGCGACCTATGTATGTTGTAAATTTTGAAAGGGCTAATTGTAGACCTGAATGTAGCTATCTTTAAATGGGAGCTTTATAAAGAAATATATAACATTATCTAAGATTAAAATTAGGAGAAAAAACGACGCGACCCCTTTTTAAAACTTTAACCTAGATTCACGTTTAATGGTTACGTACAAATGTCACTTTTTGTGATTTTTTATTAAAAAATACGGTTTAATTTAACCATTTCGATCTTTTCGTTTTTCAATCAAACGAGTTTAATAAAAAATATACTATAATTTCATATCGGTATAATATTATTAAAATGTTACTTATAATTACTATATGTAACAGATTTTCCAATTTGAGTGATATGATTTCTTTTAAAAAAAAAACACACTAATTGTTAAGGAAATTCAAAACCGCTTTCATTTAGTTTTTTTTATTTAATATGAAGTACAATCGATACAATTAAGTTCTGAATAAAACGTCATTCAAATGGCCTCCACGACTTCTTTTGTAGGAACGAAAATTTGATGAACCCAATTTTCGAGCACTTTTTCCACTAAATCAAGTCGTATGTCATGCGGTAAATAAACAAAACTGTCGATTCTGGTGCGATGAACATCCACAAATTATTCATGAACAACCATTACATTCACCTAAATTGACAGTTTGGTGTGGTTTTACATAGTATACTTTACTTGTATAGAAACCTGTATTTCTCTTCACGTCATGCATATCTATAATTATAATTTAGTAGTTTTCAGCCACACACTACGTATTATGAATTCCGTTTCAAGCTTTGAACATCAGTAACTACATATTTTTTATGATTTTTCTACTATAAAACCTATACGCAATATTAGTAATGAAACATAAAAAAAATTCTTTAAAATTCAAATATATAATTGTTTTGGTTTTGTACTTTCCTATTAAATTGTTGCATTTATGTGTGAATGTTTGTATATTATTTGAAGCGATTATAGAAAACTTTTCTAATTGTATTCTTTTTTGAATTCAATTTCTTCTCATATAAGTACTTAAATTTTAGTATGCAGCAGTTCTTACAACCGAAATTATATTTGAATATTTTTTTATTTTTAAATATTTTGTATGTCAATTTTATGCAGGGTAACCTGCATGTTTCTACAATTGTGGTAATATTTGTACGGTTATAATTGTGGTAATACTTCTCGCCCTCTGTACCATGTACAATCTTAATCAAGGATTGTACGACAAATATACTTTTCAGATTTTAAATTTTGTACATTAGGGCGAGGTAAAACGAACAACGGCAATATTGTTACAGATAACGTGGTCTATAAAAAAAATGAACTGAAATTTGCTCCAAACTTTGTTTGTGCATTTTACGAATGTTTTACGGATACCTATTCTGTTTTCCCCACGTACCTTTAAAACATTTATTTTGAACTCGATAAATAAATAGACATAATATACCTCACTCACAATACAAAATATTCTAAATATACGTACACCAACTACAGGCTCTTTATACTATTTAATTCTGTTTTGGCGTTATTTTAAAAATAATTTGAGTTAGTGTTTTGACGAATTTGTTTTCTGATTTTTTACGGATTGTACTTTTTCCATAAATTCTATTTTTCTACACTGCAACTGTCTATTATATGAATTGGGATTCAACATAGAATTTGACTACATATTAACAGGGGTCCCTAGTTTTATTATATTTATATACCTTTATGAATATTTAAATCTGTATATTGAACACAATATTTAGGAGTTTCGCCTTTTGTACTGAATATACAATTTTCATAAGATAAGTTTGAAAAACTTTTTGAACTTCTTATGTATTTTCATTTGAAGTAAATAAACTAAGTCACTTAATTTAATAGAAATTAACTAGCCCAAAAGAAATAATATTTTATTGAAATTTAATGGTCGGTTGGCTTAGATAATCGTAGAGTTTAATCTTAGAGATTTCAAATAGTTCTAAAATTAGCCTGTAGAGTTTAAAAATAAAATTATTTCTTTAATTTTATTTCTTTTTACTTTCTGATAATTTATGCTTAAATCTGTAAATGTAAAGCGAATCTTTGTCTAAATCTGGAAATTTATAATAGTGAAAGTGGTGAAAACTTTTTTCTATTCCTATCTTTTTATGTAGCTTTTACACCATATCTTGTAAAGAATATCTATCGTTCCTATCGTCCGGTGTTACCGCTATAGTTTACTTCAATTAAATTTGAGAAAATGTATATTATTTTTGTTTCGGAATCTTACTCGGGTCCTAATTTTGCTATTTCGTTAATTCTTTCGATACTTTCAATGTTGGTATGCCTTCGCTCTCAAAAAAGCGTAACTTCTAATCGACGAGTTAAGTGAATGAGTTCTTCATGAAAATCTTTAACTATTTTTGTTATTTTCGTGATCGAATTACCTGCTTTAATACCTACAAAGGACAATAAATTTTTAATTTTAGATTTATCAAGAAATTTTTTAAACTCAATCTAAAGTCATTAATTAAAATATGTTAACACTAAAGATCACTTTAAAAGATATGTATTTGTAATACGACTTTTTGCATTGTTGTATGTTAAAGAACTGTTTAGTCAAAAGTAGATTGAACACACATAGAAATCAATTTTGTGTTCATTATTATTGTATTGTCAAAGTATTTTTTTTTTCGGTGTTAAAGTGAAGTTATAGGTAAAGTGAAATTATTTTAAATATTTTGGCGAAAAAAAAAAAATATTAAATATTTTATAATATAAATTAAATAATAAAATTTAATATTTATATTTTTTTCTTTTTACTTTGTCTTTGTCCTTGTCTTTTGATAATACAAATGGTTTTCGAAACGATCAGTAAAATGAAATTTCTCATTTGACTAGCGACGTTATATAACATAAGAATGTCAAATAAAATGTCAACGTAAAAAAAAACGTTCATACTATATGAATTTTTTTGTATTGTGGAATCATACCATACCATATACCATACCATTATACCATACACCATTATATACCATTATACCATACACATTCCAAGTTATATGTCTATAAATAAACATACTCTGAAGTTGCCTTAAAGATGTAAAGTTTTATGAAAAGATAGATATATATATCTCTTAAGCAAAATATGTATGTATATGTATATATATTTATATTGCAATGTGTATTCAAATTACAATAAAAATGTATTGTATATATAAATTTGAACAAATATTTCACAGAATTCTAATTAAATTTTATTTTTCTTTAATTAAATACATTTTATATTAAAGTTTCATTTTCGTTTTTGATTAAAAGTTGAATAATCAATAGCACAATTTATATTTATTCAGTTTACTTTTCAGTTTAAAATTTTTATTTTAATTTTTAAAATTTTAAAATTTTTATAGCAATATAATATAAATTTATTTTAAATAACTTATTATTAAATTACAAAAAAAAATTCATATAAAAAAGATAAACCGCACAAATTACCTTTCAAATAACCTGAATTATCTCATTTTTCATTACATCAAATTTATGTTTTAATAACTTTTCACTTCGTTTCAATATAATTTTCCTCTTTAATTATCTTATAGTATAATTTCAATTGCAAGATATTCAATATAATTATTATATATATAGAAGAGAACAGATAAATATGAATTAAAAGAAAAATGAAAAGAAAAAAAAAAAGAATAATAGATTTTTTTTCTGTTTTTGGCTTTTCTTTTACCAATAAAAATGTTTATACAGCTGTAAGTAATTTCCGATACAAGAAACTGAAATGAAAATAAAAGAAAAAATATTTAATTTTCTTAATAAAAATATAAATATATAAAAGTATAGTTATTAAAAATTAAAACAATGAAGGGAAATTTTAACCTTACTTACCTTTGTATACGTATATATTATTTTTTTCTTAACGGAAATAATTCGTAACAAGGCAGAATGTAAATCAACGGTTTTTAAAAGCACACATTTCCAAAAGACAGTACAAACTGTTAATTAAATTTATAAAAGAGCCACAATAAAATTTTTATTCTTCATGAATTAATTTAAAGTGGAATTCCTTTAATGATGTGATTCGTAACATCTAATATACATATTTTGTTTTTGTGTGATCAAATATACAAATCATAAATATTGTTAAGACTATTTCAAAGAGAAAAATTGAGATTTTATAAATAAGCCCTAACTATAATAGTCATTTGCTGAGTGGTCTGACCTTAGCTAACAAGATTTTTCTTCAAGTTTTCTTAGGGGTCCAACATGTTGCGTGCCCTGCGAATTATATTAGAAGGAATATTGAATTAAATTTACGTTTGACTTCCTTAGGATATGACTGATCTATTTCCATTTTCTTTATCATATATCAACGTAAAGCATTTTTTTTTCTTCTTTTTCGCAATAGTTCATGATTTGGAATCGGGTTCGATTATCGTATTTTCATGATTCAGCGAAGGTATCGGTTGATTAATACTTGTCAAGTTTTTGTAACGCTACTTATATTTCACAGGTGTACTTAGAGAATACATTTAATATAACGGTCGAAAAATCTTAATTTGGTATACGTAAGAAGATTGAGTGTGACTGATAGACTGCTGAGACGATATCAAAAATGGAAACGGGCTTTACGAATACGTGATTGGACATAAGTGCAGTTTCTTCATGTGAATAAAATACTATACTAAAATAGCTAAACTTCATTATAATAAATTGTAATGAATAAGGAGAACGAAAAACAAAGTAGAATTTTACAACTGAATATACAGTTTTAAAGTGGAAATACGTTTATACTTAAGATATTAAAAGAAATTATTATAGGAAAATTTAATTTAAATTTAGAATAGAATTCTTTCATACAATATTTCAAATGTATGGTTTTGATTTTTAATATTTTTAGATTTTATGCAACTTGCAAAAACATTTTTTTTTTTTTTGTATTTTAATTTTACTTATTTTATTTTTCACTTTGTTCTACTTTGTTCCTGATTTGATTTTATATATGTATACATTTTTAAATCTAAAACAAAAAAAAAAACAATTCAATTGTCCTGAAGATATTCTGTAACAAAATGTTTTCCTTATCTGAAATATAAATTTCAAAATATTTTTTTTTTCATTTGTTTTCGTTACATTTTGTTTTAGGATATTCTATAGTTTTTCTTTTAGTATACATGTTGTACAGTGTAGTTTTATGTAGATTCTGTTGATCTTTCTTAGCAGAAATAAAAAGGAATAGAAATAATTGCTATTTTTGGTAGGAAAAAACAAATTACGGTAAATATTAAATATATATCTATACATATACATATATACTTTTATTTAATAAATATTGCCATTTAGTGAATTATTATCGTTTATTTTTATTTATAAATTCTCTTCTAAATTGTTTTAAAAGTGGAGGTATATCGTTTGCCTTCCACGGACATAAGTTGCAAGGAACTTATTGTCACTTAAATGGAATTTAGTTTTATGGAACTTAAAACTATTCCTAAATGGACTTAAACTCCATTAAAATAGAGACAAAAGTTCCATTGAATTTATGTCTCAAGTAAAATTATCATAAGTTGCCACTTTTATTTTTTAATTTCAAATAACAAATGTAGTTGTAAATATAAAAAAAATGGAGGAGGATTTTTTAGTCGATTTTACATAATCAAGATTATACGTTTTTGCCAGAATATGTATATACATGGATATGCGGTATTCGGAATTTATAGAGATTTTAAAGTTGAATACAAAATCAAGATTAAATTTTAAAAATATTTGGTGTTTTAAATTTTATTTATATATAACTAAATACATACTTATGTTTATTATATGAAATCAAAAGCTGAAAGTGAAACTTATGGCCATATTATTTGAAACAAAACTTCCAACAAAAAGTAAACAGAACTTTAATGGATCTTATTGCCATTTTGATCATAACTTCCATAAAAAAAAGTCCAATTAAGCGGATATAAGTACATTGGAACTTATGTCCGTAGAAAATAATTCATACCTCCTTCAAAAATTAGTTTTGGTTAAAAATTGTATTGAGAATTGAAAATTATTACGCTAACGAGATTTAATAAAAGTTTAATTTATAAATAACAAACGGAAAACTAAATTTTCTATAATTTATAAATTAAAATAGTTCGGTTGTTATTTAAAATAAAGTAATTTATAACTTTTGTTATTGTAGTCATTTGTATTTGATTTAAAGATGATATTTGCTTGTAATAATTATAGGTGAACAATTATTCAATTTTTGGTTTCTCAGTTTAAAATTATTTATTGTCACAATATCTGAAAAAGATGTCAATAAAATGTGTCTGATTTGTAAAAAACAAAATTTCATTATTTAAAATTATAATTTTTAGATAATTTGTTTTAATAAAAAGTTTTAAATTTTAATTCTTTTAATTATTTTGTTTTGTCCGGGGGACTAGTTTTTTTAATACAAATCATGGTCCCAGATTGTAATTTATTTATAAATAAAAAAAAAAGAAAAGAGGAAAAATACAACTTATGGACTATAATTCTTTTAGAACATGAACTTTAATTTCATTTCGAAGGCCACTTCAGTGAAAATTTTTTAATCATCTAAATTATAATAAGTGGATTAAAATAAATTAAAATTGACACTTAATGAATTAATTTGCCCCACACTGAACAAATTATTCAAATCCAAATTTTGCACTAAAACTTTTAAATTCACATTAAACCAAACTTTTTTTTGCAACTTTTATTTCCACACCTACGTAATTCAACTTCCTAGATGCCATAATTCAGCATATGGCAATTTGTTTTTGACTCGAATATCGCGAAATAATGTGGAATTATCTTTCATCTCATCTCTTCTTCCTAAAATTGGGGATGATTACATTTTCATTTTATATATGTAGGTTTAACGAAAACTTTAAAACCTTTGTTCGTCACATATTCCTGAAAAATGTAGCAAATTATACCCTTGCCCAAACAGTGCATTATTACTAACCCAAATAAAAAAGGAGATGGTCAGTTAATCTTCTACACTTTTAAATACTTTTTTAACCTCTTCAAAATAAGAACGTAGGAAGATACTTTTTTAATGTGTAGTATGTATGTTCACACCATTTAACTTAAACATTTGTATTGAAACAACCGTAATATTTGATCACACTATTCCGTTCTAACCAAACGAACCCTAGATATTTAAAAAATCTAACAATAATGGTTGATTAAAATAATTGCATTATTATTAAAGATTATGATTCCGAGGAACATTAGTTTGGTTTTTTTTGAAAAATTTAAAAGTTAGACAATGTTTAAGAAGCCATTCCTAAAATTCATCTAGTATTATATGTTTAGAAAAAATAAAGCAATTTATCTTAACGTATACTTACTTTTTTCATTTATTAAATTAAATTTTTAAAAAAATATCATTTAAGATTTAAATTCCAATTTTAAGCGAATTAACGCACATGGGTTTTAAATTTGGGAATTATTTTATTCAATTTAGTGCAATTTTAATAGGATTAATTTTTAAAACATATTTAATTGTATTTTTATTTAATTATTAGTCTTAAATTAACTTTTATTTATTTGAGGAATTTTTTTTTTTATATAATTTAATTCTTTTCGTTTATGTAAAATTTAAATTGTAAATTATTTATTTAAACATAATTTAACAAAATTATTACATAAAATGCTTTAATAAAATTAATTACAAAAGGTTACTTAATTGTCAACTTTTTATAATTTTAACAATAAATGATTTGTGTTTTAATACAATAAATACAAAAAAAAAATTACTTAGAAATTTAATAAAAGAAATTTTTAAATGTCATTTAAATATTTAAGCGTTTATTTAATGATACAACGATTGTTTAATGATTGAATCAACTTGCGTTGAGTTAAAACAGATGCGCTATTCTGTTTACGTTAAGTTGTTAAAATACAATTTAATCTGATGAACTAAAATTAGTTCAACAAAAATAAAAAGTTTTAAAAATATTTTGAAACTGTCTTGGAGCTATGAGCAGAAAACATATTTTAATTAAAAATTCCCATATATAATTTTATTATCAATATATATAATTATGAAATTAGAAGTAAAAGTAGGAGTAAATGCTATTTAAAATAAAAGACCGATGCTAAACTTAAAAATTTTAAATAATAATAAAATCAGTTGAATGGTTGAATAATACAAAATGCAAGATACGGTTTTCATTCAACGGTTCTATACCACAGGCGGTTGAGAATTCAGACAATTTAACCTTTTAATATTTTTTCAAAAGCTAATATACAATCAATTTTACAAATTGGTTGAACTGTTGATCAACTATTGAATCGTGTAAAAACGCTTTAAACAGTATAAAAAAAATTATTAAATAATAAATAAGTGAAGTAAAAAAAAAATATTTAATTTAAAAAAAAAACAAATTTTTTTTTTTTAAATATATGTATGTATATACATATGCTGTCATAATATTTTAAAAATTAAAATTAAAAGAATATAATTTTTAACCTACATATAACAATTTACATATTGAATCTTTTTTTTTTTTAATTTTTTTGTATTCTTTTTTTGAAAATTTGACCATGTGGCCAGTTAATGGCAAGTATATCATCATTTTTTCATTTAATTTTTATTTAAATGGTTTTATAGTTGACAACTTTTCTGAATCACATTAAATTTTTTTTTTTTTATACAAGGGTTTTTAAATAAGCAGATTAGAATAAAACTTTAAATAAGGAATGTTAAAATAAAATAGGAATTTTTTAATTTCTATATTTCATGTTGTAATTTATTGATTACAAGTTATATTATATATAATTGATTTTAATTAATTATTATATTATTTAAATTTGTCGCCCAAATATTTTAAGTTTTTACTTTTTTATAAGTGGAAATTTATATATTTTTAGTTTTAAACTTGGTTCGTGTTGAAATATATGCTTGGTTTGTGTTAAAATATAATCATTTCAAATTTTAGGGAACACAAGAGACGGAAGATGATTCGATTCATTTGCGGTATTCAAGTCAAATACAACCTTCCATATGATAAGGTTTTCCTTATTTCCTTTGCATAACTTTGAGTGGATGCATTCGAGTTTTTTATTACGTCATAATAAGTTCCGAGTTTTACTAGATATTTGTAAAACAGAGCAAAAGAATTTACTAAACATCGAAGACATTGACTTTGGGATGGTTTATTGCTCTATTTTGTACTTTATTGAGAATCCCAATGCCGTTTTAGAAGTTTTTGACCAAATATGTGCATAATAAACTTCATCTTTTGTCGTACAATTTTTACATACGAATAATAACTGTTATAGAAAATGAATAAGAAGAAATAAATTCCGAACTGGCTGGCTCTAAGTTTAACAGTAGAAACCTCTTTTTAAAGACTGTTGCAGAAGAAAATAGATTTAATTTATTTAAAATGTTATTTGTCAAATTTTCTTAAAATATTTTTTAAATAAAATCAAATATAAAATTTGTGAATATGTATTTTAATATAATAATACGCAAATATTGGAAATTTTAACATCCTTATTTAAAAGTTTCAGATTTTTTTTACATTTACTGAAATTTTTTTTTGTAAATTTGTTGGGAATTTAAACAAATAATAATAATTTTAATAGAAGTAAAAATTGTGTCAGTAATTTGACCAGAAATTATTATTTTTCATATTCATCTGTCTGTCAACCAAAATATGGTACTTATGTTACAGGTATGGTATAATATTTTATTTTTTTTATGGATATATGCCTATTTGATTGTGGTTGTAAAAAATTATTGAAATATTTAAAGAAAAAATTCCATATAAAGTTTAAAATATGAAATAAAATAAAATAAAATAAAATAAAAAAGTTCAATGTACATTTTAAAATATTCTGAAAATATTTTATGAAATTCCTTAACTTAAAATGCAAAAAATAAAATTAAATATTCTATTGATTTATGCATATGTGTATAAAAAATATGTTAGATAATAATTATTTTTCCGTAGTTTCAATTACAAATTCAAAGATTAAGAAAATAATGTAAAAAAAAAGTTTTTTAAATGTTTTACTTTTATCGCAACAAATCTAACCCGCTGCAGCAACTCACTTTGTTAAAAGATAATAAAGAAACATGAAAAATAATTTGAGGTTAGGGTAATATCATAATCGTTAAAATAACTTCAAATGGCTTTAGACGTTCTTTTGTTGTCTATGAATATGTAAACAAATGACACCGATTCTGTTTATCCTCTACTTGATGGTAATAGTGCGTAACTAACAGAAAACCGAACACCGTCTGAGAAAAAAAACCTATCTGACATGAGCATTTCGAATTTTTGTTTTTGGTAAGGTTTGCTAGCGTATTCTTAGCGGTTACGACCTTTTTTTTATTTAATTATCATTTTAAAAGCCCACTAGTCAAACTTCAAAAACGGTTTCTTTTTACTTGGATTACAGACTTAGGTCAGTGGACGAGAGAAATATGATATTAAGTCCGAGTAGAGGGAAAAATTGGAAACTAATTAGTTTGGAATTTTTGGAAATTCAAAATAATTTCACTTTAGAGCCAAAAATTTACTGAGATTAATCTCCAGAGATTAATCAGTCAAGTTATCTGCAGCAGTAGTACAGGAAAGGTAAGAAAGTATGTCAGCCTGCAAAGTATGTATATTAAATATTACACAAGTAAAGTAAAATTTTGTTATGTAACGATATAAATAAAATAATATAAATCATACTTCAACCATTTGACAATATGTTGATTTTCGTATGAATTTAATGTATATTATAATAAATTTTATACTCACATTTTTCAAGCAAATTGAAGGAATTTCCAAATTAAAAATTTTTTTTTTTGAAAAATCTAAAATTAGCTTATTTCATTCAGATGATTAATTAATATAAAATCTTCATAATTCATATAAAAATATTATTTAATACTATATCTGAACCCACCATAAATGACGGAAGTAAAATAAATTCTGGTTTGTTATTAGACCAAAAAATCCCCTACCAAAAATGCCAACTCACAAAATCCAAAAACTCCAAATCCAAAAAACAAAATTGAAACACCATAAAATCCAAACTACGCAAAATCTAAATATCATAAAATCCAAACACGGCAAAATCCAAATTGGATTTTGAGGTATCCAAATCACATTCTCCGGCTGTTTTTTCTACAATATTCCACATTTCATATTGAATTAAGTAAATAAATAAAATTAAATGTATTTATTTTTCAACAACAATGTATTTAAAATAGTGGAGGTTGCCGCCTACAAACTTCGCTAAAAATATTATTAAAGCCTGATTTTGGAACCAACTATCCTTTTTAATTATTTTGTTCATACATATTTTAACAACAAGGTATTCAAAATGGTGGAGGCTGCCACCCCCAAACCCTCGCTACACAAATTATTGGAACCCTGATTTTCTAACAAACTCTAAAATCCCTTCTAAATATTTTTCTTACATGCATATCTGAACTACAAAGCTTTGAAAATAGTGGAGGCTGCTTATTAAAACCCTGATTTTGCAGCCAACTATAAAAACTCTCCTAAATCTCATAAATTATTTTGAAAAACATGATTTTGTAAGTGTTGGATACGAATGTTAGAATATCAAAATCTCGTTTCTTAAAATCTCGCTTTTTTTTTGATTTTTTTTTTATCATAATTCATTTTATTTTTTATTTCAAATGTGGGTCGATTTATTGAAAAATACATATTAATAGTACAAATTGTACAAAAAAAAATTTAACAAAAAAGATTCAACATTTCATTTACAAATAATATGGTATATATATGTATATATACGATATTAGCTATACACATATTTATATATACATACTTATTTATAAAATTTCTGGAAAAAGGGGCAATCCTGATTTCGTATCAAACTGTAAAATCCCTCCTAATTCATAATCTCACATATACATTAATACAAATATTTTGCAAAAAGTAAATAACCCTGCTTTTAAACCCAACTCTCCAATCCTAATTGAGAATTTCTTATATACATATACATATATATAAATATTCTGTAAAAGACATATAGTTGATTTTGCATCAACTACAAATTCCTTCTTTAATTGTTTTATATTCATATATGTTCTTTAAAAACAAGGCATTTAAAAAATGGGGGCTACCACCCCCAAACAAATTATTGTGTGCTTTTAGCTCTGAGAGGTTAATTAGGAAAGGTGTTCCACAGGTCTCTATTTTGGGGCCGAATTTATTTAAAATATATTTGAATGACATCTGTTTCTTAAATTTGAGGGGTTGCATACAATTATATGCAGATGATACAGTCCTGAAGTATGCTGAGAGTAGTGAGAATGAATTACGGGATGCCATTTAAAGTGATTTGGAAATAATAGAGGAGTGGTTGACGAATCATCGCTTACTTTTTAATAGTAAAAAAAACTAAAATAATGCTGCTGGGTAATAAGAAATATTCCAACCTTCCAATTATATCTAACTGCATGATACTAGAAACAGTGGAAAGCTTTAATTATATTGGGTTAATTGTTGACAGAAGATTACAATGGTCAGATCATATTGAACGACTAATTAAAAAACTAACCTCTTATTTGTTTCTATTATTTAGTTTGAGTAAATTTCTACCTAAGGATGCATTACATCTGATTTATAATTCATACAACTCATCTAATATAATTTAGCTAATTCCTACATGAGGCAGAGCAATTAAATTAGATAAGGTATACAAAAAACCTCTACCCGCCTACTCACCCTTCATCCATGTTATATTCAGAGAAATTTATTAGCATCCAAAATTTTATCAAAAAAGAACTGTTTTTAACAGCGTTTAAAATAGTAAATAATTTGATTAAACATAATCTCATCCTCAAAAGAATGATAAATATACCACAGCTATAATACTAGAAACAAATCTAACTTTAATTTGATATTGTTCAGAACGAATCAGAAAAGCAATTGTCTTTATACCTGCTTAAGTTACGCAGCAATTTGAAAGAGATAACTAGTATTTCTGAATTCAAGAGTTTTTTTCCCCCCTAAGAGAAGTGGGAAAGACACCAAGAATTTCCCCTTGGTAGTGTCAGATTCTTACTGACTAAACCCACCTCACCCTTTAGTCAATATAATGGGATGAAACTCTTATTTGCAAAGGCAGTATATTGGCTAAGGAATAGGGATAGAAATGAATAGGAAATGGATACGGAAACATTGAATTGGGAGTAGGATTCTAAGGGGACAATGAATCCGCCTGTTATTATTACTATTCTGCTAACAGTGACTATAGCCGCTATAATAATTACAACATGCAGTAGTATATAACACCTTACTGCATGAGGTATTTATTGAAGGTAATCCACTGTCACTGTAGCAGCTATTATTATTGGTATTCTTATTAATATTATTATTATTTTACTACAGAGTCACGGCCATCAGTGGATTACAACGTGCAGCAGTATATAACACCTTCCTGCATGATATAACCACAGGTAACTCTACTATAGCAGCTATTATTACTATTATTATTACTAGTATTATTATTATTATTATTACTATTATTAGTCCTAATTATAATAATAATTATTATTATTAATACTATTAATTATACGATATACATCATTACGGTATGTAATTACTACAATTTTTTTATTTATATGACCTGACAGTGATTGAACCCAATACCTTTTGATTGAAACCTTGGCGACATAACCACTGCGCCATGAGTTAGATCAATTAGATAAGGTATACAAGGTATAAGGTATCAGATAGTGTAAAATAATGAATTATATCTTAAATTATTAGCAAGTGTAAAATAACTTTAATGTAATTGCATACATATTAAAATAATTTTACGACCTTAAATTTTTTTGTACAAACATTTAATAAATTTTCTTTAAAGTTTATGTTGAACTTGTTGGAACTATTTTCGAGTTAGGATAATGGTAATTTTAAATTTTAATCTTGAGAAAATATGTATATAAAAAAAACTTATATAAAATATAAATAGTTAAATTGTAACACAACCCTTTATTATTGTAAATTATAAGATCAGACAGCTTCGGCTAGGATAGTAAAACACTTAATTTAAAACTTGTATATTATGTACTATTAAATTAAATAATGTATTATATCATACAATATCAATTTTGTTTTAAATGAATAAAGAAAAAAAGAAAAAAGCTGTTGAAATACTATAAATATATAAATACTATAAATACTTAATAATATATAATAATATGTACCTATCCTTAATATATCCTTATCTTTATTATATAATTATTAATGAAGATTTGTGTCTTCAATTAATATCACCAAATATAGGTAATAAGTAATTTCACAATAAGTAAAAACATTACAAATAAATGCTTTTTAATAAATAATAATAAATATTTTAATAATATGTGGAAAGGAATTGCCATAAAGGAGAAATTAATGCGAATCATTATGATGTATTGGAAAAAAGAAATATATGAAAAGAAAATAACGTAGCAGCGCTATAATGTTAGGCACAGAAAGATAGACATTTTGAAGAGATAAACACCTGTTCTGAAGAAAATAACTTTACGCGAAACAAGGATGCGCTACGTAGGATGGATGCCACGCTGTAAAACTTTTACTTCTATAATTTCTACAGGGGTACAACAGCTTATGGAAATTCGATTGTCATGGAACACATTGTGTTTGTGGAATCACATGCCATCGCATATACACCTCAAACTTGATAACTCATATATGTACGATTTATCTTTAGAAGAACATTACCATTTTTCTTCAAAATGTCCCTCCAAAGTTTCTTATCCATCAATCATGTGCAATTCTTCTGGGTGATTTTTGTAATTTTCACCGACCTTACTTAAAAAAGAAAATAATAACGATATAATTTCAGTTATTTTCAAAGATCATCCATCTATTCAGTTCGTTTAAATGTTTTAATATATTATTTTTTACATTTGTATTAAAGATCCCAACCTAAAGTTTGGATTAAAAGAGGATGGTTTTGGTTGATTAAAGTTTAACACGATCCGGAAGAATCATGTGTAATTCTTCCAGCTGATTTTTGAAGTTTCCCACCGACCTTCGTAAAAAAGAAAATAATAACCATATAATTTCAGTCATTTTCAAATATCATATGTTCGGTTCGTTTAAAAGTTTTAATGTATTAATTTAAACAATTATTTTCTGTCAAAAAGAAATACTTTGTAACTAACTATTTTTTTATGACAGATAGTAAAAGATCTTCCAAATGATGAAATGATCAGATTTTTATAATACTATTATTCGATTTATTAAACAAAACTATTAATTAGCTTTGTAAAGGCATTTTAGTATTTATTTTTAATGACGCAACAATTTGATCTTTATATAAATATTCATCATTTTAAAAGTAGGTATATAATATACTAAAAATTTTTTTACCATATGTGAGTTATAAATTTAAATTAAAAAAAAAAAACAAAAATTTTTTATAATATAACTTTGTAATTGCGTTCATAAAAAATTATTATTTTATGCTATGGTTAAAACAAATCGTTTTCGAGTAAATAAAAGTTTGGTGTTTAAAGAAAGTGTCCAGAACATTATTTTAATTTATTTACTGTTTATTGTTTGTTATTAAAATTGAATAAAAGAAGCAACAATAAAAAAAACACATAAGAAAATTGAACAATTGAAAAAAAAAAAAATAAATATTATAAAAATTACGGAACTGAAGGCAAAAATGGAAGGTACAAATGAAACTTGTATTTTTATTTTTAACGTAACCCTCGGATTCCAATCATTGAATTGTTCAGAATATCTGTTGAAAAAGAAATGGAAACGAAAAAAAAAAGAAATATGAAAGAATATTTATATCCCACTGGAAAATTTATTTATTTTTCATGTTTCTGCTTTCTTTCTAGTTTTTATTTACATTTTTTTTTTTTTTTTGAATGAAAATTCCCGTTGTTTATTTTTTTTTTTTTTTTTTTTTACCTTTGGTGTCCTGTGTTTTCATTATAAATAATACAATTTCCTGTGTAGGATTTTTGTTGTTATATTCGTTTTGTTGGTTATCACTATGTTATATCAATGCACTTTAAGTTAATTGAATTTTTTGTTTTATTTTACATTAAATTTTAGCTTTATACGTTTGTTTTATTTTTTTTTTTGTTTTTATTATTTTATTTTATTAAGATAAAAATAAAAACGTGTGTTTAAAATGTAAAGATTCTTTGAAAATAATAAAGGTTTAAGAATTATAATAGAAAAAAATAATTAAGAGCGTAACGTGTATTCTAAGAATATTAATGTAGAATATATTTTAAATAAAAGTTTTTCTCAAAGTGAATGAAAAAAAAAAAAAAAACAAAATAAGATTTTCTTTTGTAGAAATAAACCTTCATAAAATTATTATTTCAAAGGATTTTTGTAAAAATAAAAATAGAATATAAAGTTTTTAAGAATCGTACACTTCAAAGCTTATATAAGTTACGTTTTTTTTATTCAAAAAATTCTAAAAAAAAAGTAATAAATTTATAAAGAAAAAAATATTAATATTAAATCTAACTTTTACGATCTCAACAAATCTAATGATATTCTAGTGGAGTTTTTAATAAGAAGTAAGTTAAGAACAATATAATTTTCATTATTATAAAAAAATATTAGGAATTAGTTCAATTAATGCCAGTTGCTCTAATTTGAAACTGTTTCGAAAACCCTATATATGAATTATAGGTATAGGTGTAAAAATTCAAAGTTAAGATAACATTAAAGATTATCTGCATGTTAATAGTTATTAGTAAGGCAGAATGTAACCCTAAAGGTTTTTAAAGGCGTACATTTTTTAAAAGGCAATAAAATCAGTTTAGAATATTCTGAATGATCTGATAATGATCTCCACCAAAATTTGTAAATATATTATTTATATAAAGCTTAGAACTCTTTTATATGTAGGAAAAAAAATTGTGAAAAATTAAGAGACACTTCCTTCAATTTTAGGAAAATTTTATATAAATATAGAGTCTGAAATATAAACATTTGAGTTTTGTCCCAACTTTGAGAGGCTGTAGTTTTCTAATGGATGGGACCACATAAAAAAGTTGTTCTAATTTATTTATGAGATCCATCCATGACTAACATCATATTTTTTCATCTTGAACTGTAAAAAGATTGTTTGAGGAATGGACCAACCTGCCAAAGTGCTGCCAAAGTGAAACTAAATAATAAGCTAATCTTTTCCAAATTTTTTTCGAAAAAGTACTGTAAAACTGTTGAATTTATTAAAATTAATTCATTATTTCTTTTCAACTTTTTTTTTAGTTATAGATTTATTATTCTTTAGTTGATTAATTTGTGTTAATTATTAGCATTACTGAATATATTTTTATTTATTTGAAATATTAGAAAAAAAAATTATTATGGTGTTGCTAATTTTTTTGATTTTATTATAATGATTTAAATTTTGTTAAATATACAAAATAGAGTTTTAATAACAATGACAACTGTTGAAATTATCTGAAATAAATGTAATTAAAAATGATAATTTTATTTTTATTATAATTTTAGTTATTAAAAATAAGAAAATTTAAAATAATTATCGACTTTTTATTTTTTCTTTAAAAATAATTAAGATTGATAAGAATTTTTTTGCATTACATTTCTTAAAATCACTTAATAATGATAAGTGATAAGTTAGTTGCTTATTTTTTCTATTTGATCAACGACTGACTTTCAAAAATTATACCAACAAATTATTAAATCAAGGAAAAGAACTTAACAAGTTTTTTGTACCCTGAGTACTGAGTACTGCAGCAGAAACTTACTATAAATTTAATAAAAACAAGTAAATGTAACAGTAAGTCGATGCAACCGACTTATTAATACCCTACACCTGAATAATTCGAATTAAATTAACAATCCATAAGTGTTTTTGGCAGTGCTTGAACTTCTTCCCTTTTCTGTCTTATTCAACTCGAATTTCAAGAACGTAAAAGAGGCATCCGCTTGGGATATTCTTGACACCCACCCCTTGTATAAAATTTTAAGTTTCTATCTTTCGAAGATTGGTAGTCCTTGGGATGTTTGTGTCAGCTACCCGAATTGCCACTCCAATTCATCGAATCCATCTCAGGAACATAAAGAAAACTTGCCAGAACACCATTCTATTAAATTTAAAGGTTCTACTTTTGTTGGTTTTGGAGATATGCTCGTTGCTCTTATGCTCGTCCGGAAGTTTCCAAAATACGAACCCATGGTTCAAATTCTTTCAAATGTCAGTTTCCAATTTTACAGAAAAGGAAACATAACAGAACACCTTTGTACTAAAAATAAAAGTTCTATCTTTGTTGGTTGTGGAGATATACTCGTTTGATCTGGGGCTCGTCCGGAAGCTTTCAAGATTTGAACCCAAGGACCAAATCCTCTCAAATTTCAGAGGCCTAAATCATACATGAAAGAACACCATTATGCCAAAAGTAAAGGTTATATATTTGTTGTTTTTGGAGATAATCTCATTTGCTCTGGGGCTGGTTCGGAAGCTTCCAAAATCCAAACCCATGGACCACATCCTCTTAAATTTTAGAGACATAAATCAAACTGGAAGAAACATCATTATAAAAAATTTAAAGGTTCTATCTTTATTGGTTTTGGAGATAATCTCGTTTGCTCTGGGGCTCGTTCGGAAGTTTCCAAAAGCCGAACCCATGGACCAAATCTTCTAACATTTCAGAGACTTAAATAAAACATGAAAGAACACCACCCTGCCAAATTTAAAGGTTATATCTTTGTTGGTTTTGGAGATAATCTCATTTGCTCTGGTGCTCGTTCGGAAGCTTCCAAAACCAAACCCATGGACCAAATACTCTTAAATTTCAGAGACATAAATCAAACACGAAAGAACACCATTGTACCAAATTCAAAGGTTCTACCTTTGTTCGTATTGGATATAATCTCATTTGCTCTGCGGCTCGTTGGGAAGCTTCCAAAATTCGAATCCACGGTTCAAATTCTTTCAAATTTAAACCCATGGCCAAATCCTCTCAAATTTCAGAGACTTAAATCAAACATGAAAAAACACCATTCGGCCAAATTTAAAGGTTATATATATTTGTTGTTTTTGGAGATAATCTCATTTGCTCTGGGGCTCGTTCGGAAGCTTCCAAAATCCAAACCCATGGACCACATCCTCTTAAATTTTAGAGACATAAATCAAACTGGAAGAAACATCATTATAAAAAATTTAAAGGTTCTATCTTTATTGGTTTTGGAGATAATCTCGTTTGCTCTGGGGCTCGTTCGGAAGTTTCCAAAAGCCGAACCCATGGACCAAATCTTCTCACATTTCAGAGACTTAAATAAAACATGAAAGAACACCACCCTGCCAAATTTAAAGGTTATATCTTTGTTGGTTTTGGAGATAATCTCATTTGCTCTGGTGCTCGTTCGGAAGCTTCCAAATCCAAACCCATGGACCAAATCCTCTTAAATTTCAGAGGCCTAAATCATACATGAAAGAACACCATTCTGCCAAAAGTAAAGGTTATATCTTTATTGGTTTTGGAGATAATCTCATTTGCTCTGGGGCTCGTTCGGAAGCTTCCAAATCCAAACCCATGGACCAAATCCTCTTAAATTTCAGAGACATAAATCGAACGGGAAGGAACACCACCCTGCCAAATTTAAAGGTTATATCTTTGTTGGTTTTGGAGATAATCTCATTTGCTCTGGTGCTCGTTCGGAAGCTTCCAAATCCCAACCCATGGACCAAATCCTCTTAAATTTCAGAGGCCTAAATCATACATGAAAGAACACCACCCTGCCAAATTTAAAGGTTATATCTTTGTTGGTTTTGGAGATAATCTCATTTGCTCTGGTGCTCGTTCGGAAGCTTCCAAATCCAAACCCATGGACCAAATCCTCTTAAATTTCAGAGGCCTAAATCATACATGAAAGAACACCATTCTGCCAAAAGTAAAGGTTCTATCTTTATTGGTTTTGGAGATAATCTCGTTTGCTCTGGGGCTCGTTCGGAAGTTTCCAAAAGCCGAACCCATGGACCAAATCTTCTCACATTTCAGAGACTTAAATAAAACATGAAAGAACACCACCCTGCCAAATTTAAAGGTTCTATCTTTGTTGGTTTTGGAGATAATCTCATTTGCTCTGGTGCTCGTTCGGAAGCTTCCAAAACCCAAACCCATGGACCAAATCCTCTTAAATTTCAGAGACATAAATCGAACGGGAAGAAACATCATTGTACAAAATTTGAAGGTTCTATCTTTGTTGCTTTTGGAGATAATCTCGTTTGCGGAGATTATCTCCAAAAGCCCGGAATCATTCGGAAGCTTCCAGAATCCGAACCCATGGACGGATTTTGTCCAGATTCGAACTTAGCCTTTCTTTCGTAATTAGTAACCTACTATATAAATTTCATCAAGATAGCATCATTATTTTTTGAGTTATCGTGCGTACGGACGGACGGACGGACGGACGGACATCGCTAAATCGACTCCGGCGGTGATCCTGATTCAGAATATATATATATGTCTATACCTAACTCGCTTCCTTTTGGTGGTTACAAACACCATACCAAAGTTAATATACCCTATACTTTAGGTGTAGGGTATAATAATTTACAAAAATAATGATTTTGACTATAATGTTATATACGATTGTCTCCCAGCTGGCGAAATTGTGAAGAAACTCATACGAAAAACTTCAAGAACAATGATCATGCGATATCTCGTCAAAACCTTTTATTAAAGCAATCTAATATTTATTTTTAATCTTAATTTAAAATTTTATACTTAATCTTAGCTTACATATTTTATATTTTATACTTTTATATAATTTTTTTTTTTCTTTGCTAAGGGGGTTATTATGAATAGAATATTTAAATTTGTCATATAAAATATAAGCAAAAAATTAAGGTATAAATAAATTTTATATAAACTAAACTTTTTGATAAGATAAATGTACTTTTCTCGTAGAAAATGGTTACCTATCTTTCTTTGTAACGATGCCAGATTGGGTTGATGTGATTTTCGCTTTCTTTGAGTGGAAATATGAGAGATTTTCTTTCTTTAATAATGTTTTTTATTTTTTTAAAGTAAATTTTTTAATTTAATTCAACATTCAATCTAATTACTATTTAAATAAAAAAAAATCTTTTTGAGGGTACAAATTTTTTGTTTTTTAATACTACACATTTATCTAAAAAATTTGTAGTATCAAAAACAAAATGTATTTAAAAATTTCAAGATAAAATAAGAAACTTTTAAATATTAGGCACTTATATTAAAAAATCTGGCCGTCTTAAAAATATTAACACTCTATTTTTATAAAAAATACATGGAAGTTTCAATTCAATTATACTAAAGGCGAAAATTTTGAAAGAGAATGAGCATGCTTTTATTAAAACAGCTATACTTTGACAGCCATTGGTTGCCTCTAAAAGACTCATAGACAATAGCTATGAGTGCTAATTCGAAGAGTTAATAATTATGTTGATTTTTTTCTTTACAGTAATATGAAATTTATCGTAACAATTTTTTCCTTATAGCATGATGTTCAACAACCATTTCTTTGATACTCCTTACTATTCTTTTGATGAAAAATTTATTTAACAGCATCTATTTATATTCTAAAACCCAGAAAGGACATTTCTATTTGCATTTATTTCCTTAGTTCAAATAGTAAATATCAGATTTATAAGGGTTATAAAACATTTTTTTTTATTTTCTATATATTGTTTGTGTTTTTTATTTCCTCATATATATATATACATATATATTTATATATATATAAATATGTATGTATACTTTTAAATAAAATATATGTGTTATAAAAGTATTTTAGTTGTAACTTGGTTGTGATTCAAATTGCATCATTTATATTCAATCTAGAATTTATTTGATTAATGGAATCCAATTTTTTTTTATTTTTTTATTTTTTTATATATAAAATGAATGAAAGTGTTGAAAATTCATTCTTCAATACATACTATAGTTGTTAAGGATTTATCTCTATTTATTTTCACCCTTACTATTTTTAACTCCTTGAAATTTTCATAGTTGAGAAAAATAAATTTCTATAATATTTGAATTTATTGAACAGCACTTAACTGTACTGTGTTTGTATACAACTGTATCGTATCAAATATGAGAAAGTGTCCTTTTTTCTAGTTGCATGCGAATTTGAATTCAATGATAATATAATTTTTTTTTTATCCTTAACTTAAATTGCATAAAATAAATGTTTGTAATGTGTATGTATGACTTCAGGCAATTGAAAGTAAGTTGCAGGGAAAAAAACAAAAAAAAAAACCGATTTAACAAACTTGAATGCAAAGTTGGAAAAAAAAAATATTGTCCTAGTCAGAAATTCAGTTGACTCCTCAATTAGAAATATTATATTGATTCAACTAGATGTCAATAATGAATAACAAACTTAGTAGTATTGGCAAATGAATTAAAATGTTAAGATTAAGATGATCCAATTGACATTAACCAATATAAATTAATAGATCCACTTCTTTAATTCAATTAAAAAAAAAAAAATTGATTTTTAGAAGAGTGAATAGCTCCTATAATAAGCCGTACAATTTAGAAAGAGAGAGAGAGAGAGAAAGAAAAAAAACTGGATAATTTAAAAAAAAAAGGATGCTCTAGAGAATTTTATGGTTTTGCATTTTATTTTACATTTTTGTTTTTTATTTCTTTTCATTTTATTTATTTTCAATCGGAGAAAAAAATAAAATGTCGTTCTGAACCAATTCAAGCAATAGAAAAGTTTATTTTATTTTTCAACTTACGAATAAGTTTTGTGTCTTTATATATACTTTTTTTTTATTTTATTTTAGAGCTTTAGTAGTTTGATATTATTATTATTTAAAAAAAAAAAAAATACTTTAAATGGTAAATGCTAAAATATTGCACGAGTTTTAAACAATTATTTTATCATTTACATTTTTTTAAGATATTATTTTTTGTTTTCTTTTTTGTTGGGTGTTGGACATGGTCGGATTAAGATTCATTGAACAAACATTTAAATAATTAAAATATTTCGTTGGGTTATATATTTAGATATTTAATATAAAAGCTTTAATTTACAGTCATTTTTATACCCTACACCTAAAGTATAGGGTATATTAACTGTGGTATGGTGTTTGTACTCACCAAAAGGAAGCGAGTTAGATATGGACATGTATATATATTCTGAATCAGGATCAACTCATTCGTCCGTTCGCACGATAACTCAAAACCTAATAAAGTTATCTTGATGAAGTTTATATAGTAGGTTACTAATTATGAAACGAAGGCGGAGTTTGAATCTGAACAAAATTGGTTCATGGGTTCGGATTTTGGAAGCTTTCGAATGATTCCTGAGCAAACGAGATTATCTCCAAAACCAATAAAAGTAGAACCTTTTAAATTTGGTACATTTGTGTTCTGTCATGTTTTCTTTACGTCCCAGAAATTTGAGAGGATTTCCACCATAGATTCGAATTTTAGAGGCTTCTGAACGAGCCCCAGAGCAAATAAACATATCTCCAAAACCAACAAAAGTAGAACCTTTATATTTGGTGCAAGAGTATTATTCTTTTTTTTTTTAAAATTGAAAACTAACATTTGAGATGTTTTGGACCATGTGATTTTGGAAACTTCCGAATTAGCTGAAGAGCAAACGAGCACACCTCCAAAACCAAAATTATAGCACCTTTAAAATTGGTACAAGAGTGTTTTGGGTGTACAAGGGTGTTCAAAAGATGCCTCTTTTACGTTCCTGAAATTCGAGTTGAATAAGGAAGAAAAGGAAAACGGTTCAAGCAGCTGCCAAAAAACTTATGGATTTTTAATTTAGTTGGAATTATTCAGGTGTAGGGTAGGGTAGGGTAAAAAGTCGGTTACATTGACTTACTGTTATATTTACTTGTTATCTCTTTAGCTTATAGCATTTGGGGGATACAAATTTTTATTTTATCATAAGAGGGATTTAGATAATTTCTTTTTGATACAAATAAATAAAAATAACTTTGTAATAGAAATTATCGTTCATCTAGAGATATGTTCATATTGTTCAATATCGTATAATATCGTTATCGTTCATCAATATTATTTTCTAAACTTTTAATTTTTTGTTTAGTCATTATTTTAATCTTAATGTCTGTACTGTATCAAATATCTCCATAAATTGATTCGATAATTAAATACTAATTCAATGCGTTACAAACATAAAGGTAATTTTAATATACCCGTGAACAATTATTCTGTACGAGTATAAATATATATGAATATGTAGCAAAGTACAACAATTATTTGTAATTTAAAATTTTAGATTATAATAATATTTTTAACAAATCGAACATTCAACATTCTGCTAAGAATAATCATAACAATCATAACATTTTTAACATTCTGCTAAGAATAATGTACTATTAGTGGAAATTTGTAAGGTCCTTAATACCAGACCAAACGGCAGTTAGTAGTAAACTGCAGAAAAAACTATAGCGAACCTACTATTTAGTGAACATTTCCATTTAACGAACAATTTATACTAGATTAGCATTACTACAACTTTTTAGAACAAAAAAATCTCTATATAACAAACTTCTATTTAACGAACATCTCTTAATAACGAATCAATTCAGTTTTCCATTGCTTAAAAATTGTTACTCCATTTTGCGAACTATTAACAAAAATTTTTAAAAATATTTTAAGAATCTTAAAAAATCTACATACATATTCATGAAATCTTTGAAAACTTGTTAGCAACATTTTAAAAAAATTGACAATTATGTACATACATATTATGTGAAATTAATTTTTATGATATCTAAATGTCAAATATCAATTCAAATTTAAAATTTGTTTCCATAAAAATATTTATGTAAAAAGGTGCAATGTAAGATTATTTTTCAGTTATTAACTTTTTTTTTTTGGTTCTATCTATTTAGCGAACTTCTCTATGTTATGAACAAAAATATGTGAATTTAGGCGGTTCGTTATATGGAGTTTTTACTGTAGTTTAAATTTTGTTAAGCTAAATTTTCAAGACAGTTTTTCTATTTTAAGGATAATTTCCTTTCAATATGAATTATAGTCTTATTAAATACATTAAACTATAGAACATTTTTATTAAAATAAAATATAAAGTGAAGAATCCTTTAAAACAATATTTGAACATTTTTTTTCAAACTCTTTATGACTATTGATATTATTATACTTTTTATATTTATTTTGTTTTGTTTTCGTTTTTTTTTTTTTTATAAATTTTTGGAACATTATTGTTTTATTATATATTTATTTTTTTATTTTGCTTTCTAATATCATACATTTTATATTACAAATTCTCTTAAACTCCATAACACGTTTTTATAAATGTAAAATATGTAATTTTCAAAGTTTTTTTTTTTTTTTTATATTTTTCTACTTTTAAAAACATCAAAATCTAAAAAGGGTAAATGATCTAAAATTAATGTTTGTATCAAGTGCAGAATTTCATACTTTGCAAAAAAAAAAAAAAACAAAATTGTACAATATGTTTGTTTTAACTTAAAAAAAATAAAAACCTTACCAGTATTTAATATTTAATATGTAAGAGTTTGTATAAGGATGTATTAAAACGTAATATTTGGAAAACATGATGGTCCCTAATGCAACAAAATAGCAATCACGCACGAAATAATAATTTCCGGAATAGTTAAACACAACATTACTTAATTCTACTAACTTGACTGTATTGTATAGATACTTTGTCCATTGTAATACAATTTAACATTGAAACCATTGGTAAGAAAAACTGAAAATTGAATTTGACGAGCAAAAAAAAAAAATTTCATTTTTTTTATTTTTGATATTTTAAATTGGTACTGGTTTTTTGTTGTTCTATTTTGTTTCTAAAAATGTACGTGTTCATTGTTGAATTACTTAAGCTTGTAAAACAAAGTTATAAGTATATACTCCCAGTCCCAAATCCAAATAACTAAAGAAAATTGTATAACTTTAAAATTTAAAAAATCTTAGAAAATTGATTTTTTTAAAATTATATTTTTTGAAAGTATTAAAGAAAAATTCACAATGTTTTAATATTTAAGAAAAGTTTTTGAAGTGTATTATTTTTGAATATATTGATACTCGTAATATTAGGTATTTTTTAGCTGAAATAGTAACTCTAAATATTACTAATCACTTTGTATAGTTTTCAATATACAATGCACAATAGAACGTCCTAAAAGTATGCAATAATTAAAGCAAGATATAGACTTAAATATTTGGGGCTTCGGTAGCCTAGTGGGTAGGCGTGTGGCGTATTAACCGAAGGAGGGTGGGTTCGATCCCTGCACAGGTCGTAAGTTTTTTTCTTTACATACCCCCCTTACGACCTAATATAATGTAAATATATAGTATATAATATAAACAAAATACATAATATTAGTATATAATTTAATAATAGTATAAAAACCTATAATGGCCTTAGTAGCCGATGGTTCAATAATATTACATTACATTTATGTATGTAATATTAATATAAATAAATAAATAAATAAATATTTATTTGGGGCCTCATTGATGGAGTGCTTAAGCATGTGTTTTATTGGATTTGCTACATTATCTTTTACGTTAAAATCTAATACGACAAAATCTTGCTTTCGAAAATTTTTTTTCCAAAATCTACTAGGACAAAATCTTCCATGTAATTCAGAATGTCACATATTCTTATATATAAATATTCTGAAAAAAGCGGCAAACCTGCTTTTGAATCCAACTGTAAAATCCCTCCTAAAGTTCAATCTGATATACATTAAGTGTCCAAGTTGCGAAGTGTCATTTTGTAAAAGTTGTTAAATCACATAGACATATATATATATACATATTCTGGGAAAGGCGAATAACCATGTTTTTGAATCCAACTCTAAAATCCTCCTTAACTATTTGTTTATACTTTAAAAACAAAGCCACAATCTATTTCTTTAGAAATATTTTGCAAGATTTTGTAATGCAGAATTTTAGAAAGATAAATTTTGTAATGCAAAATAAAAAAAAAGCAAAATTTTGTCGCAGGTTGATTTTGGCGTGCAGGATTGTGATCCGCTCCCGTTGTATTAAGAGAATGATTTAAAATATTATATTTAATTTAAATTGTACGTTTAGTTAAGATAATTTAAGAATAGACTAAGCTAGAATAGAGCTTTTATAAAACAAAAAATTCAACATTGATTTCTTTTTAATTTTTACTTTGATATTTACATTAAGATGAACACACCATTGTGTTGGTAATTAAGATTAAGAATTTTTGTTGAATAATAAGATAATAAATAAATAAATTTAATTTATAAAATATAAATTTTCATTAAAATATCCTTTATCCGATTGAAAACATAAAATAAAGTTTAATCATTTCTATATAAATAACACATAAGTAAACGCAGAAAGTTTTCACTTGTATTCTAAATTTTTTCATTGCAGTATCATGTTTAAAGTCTTTTCTTGCCCATTTATAACTGCAATAATTTTTTATACTTCTGGAGCATTTTTTTGTTCAGTATTAAAAGAAAAAAGATGAAAAAAAAAGATCAAAAATCTAAATGTGTGACACACAATAATTTAATTTATTTGAGAGTTAGAGATTACAGGGAAAAGTTATCAAAAAGTTAAATGCATTTTTAACTACAGAAAAAAAAAATATTAAAAACTGAACTTTATTGAAATGTATGTCGTTCTATTCGACTATTTGTTACATAAAATGTACTGTCTATTCAAGTCACACTACAAATAGTAAAGAAAATAAAATAATAAAAATTTAGTTACGTTGACATTTAATTTATTGTAAACGTTTGTTTAAAATTATTTTTTCTTGTTGATGATAACTAGAAAACAGTTTATAGATATTATGAATATCTTTATTTGTTTATGAATTTAAGTCTATTTATAAATATTGACATTAATTTAAAATCTCTGAGCCTAATTTCTATCTTATATTTGTTTGATATTTCAAGGATTTACAATTTATATGAATGTAAAGATTTTTAGAATTAAAAATCGAGGTTAATTAAATTTTAAGAGATGTTTTAATTTTTTGATTCCTGATTCAATCACCAAATATATTGCTATTATTCAGAAAAAAAATTATTTTTGGCGGGTGATTGTTTAATGGTTGGATTCAAAAGCTTGTCTTAACTGGGATAGTGGGGATATGTTCAAAATATATTCATAGAATTAATCATTACAAGTGAAGCATCGAAATCATTACAAGTGAATAAGTGTACTTGGTCATATCAGACATAGAATTACTTAAACTGCAATTGATACAATTCTATTTGTTTATATTTGAATTATAATTTTATAATAGAGTTTTTACATCAGGATATTTGTTTATATCTGTAAGTTAAGTAAAAGTATCTGTAAGTAAAGTGTAAAGTAAAAATTGTTGTATGTTTATATATTTTTTTTATTTTTGATATATAAAGTATTAATTATAGATAGTTTGTAATTAATTTGAATCCAATGGTGAATGATAGCTGAATCAGGTCAAAAGCCAAATAAAAACTAGTTTTGACTTTTACTTAAGCTTTCAAATAGGAGGCCGTTCCTATTACTATTGTATCACACAACCGTTAAAATAACTAAAAAAAGTTAAATCTATTATCTATTAATGCAAGACGTGCATTAACATACTTTACTTGACTAGAAAATCAAATAAGTTTGCAAATTGGCAATTGAGATTTTTCGAAAAGAATTTTTCATATTTTTACAGTAATTCCTATTTTTTGAGTATTCCTTCTAATAAAAATAAAATTTTCGATTGCCAAAAATGAAATTCAAATAGTTAAAAACAAAAACATAGAGACAAAATATCATTTTTATATACCCGTACGAACTATGTTCAAGGGTATAATAAATTGGCCATTACGTTTGTGAAATCTTAAAGCATTCGAGCTAGATATAGTGTCAAAGGTATGGATCGGCTCAGAATCGAATTTTGAGTCGATTAAGTCATGTACATCCGCCCGTCTGCTCGCAAGATAACTCAAAAAATAAAGGAGCTAGGAGGTTGAAATTTTTGCCGCCGGTTTCGAGTACAACTTCTCTTTTTAAATGAAAATACTCCGAGTAAATTGAAGCTAGGCATCTGAAATTTCATGAAAAGATGTCGAGGTGTATACTAATAACTTTTGTAAAATTTGGTTTTGCTAGAGCAGCAGGTTCAGTTAGCTTGCACACCTTGGAAGTTAATGAAGTTAGGCATCTGAAATCTTACGAAAAACGATAAAGTTTTTTTTACTCTTCCTCGTTTTTTTATTTATTATTGTTTAAAATTTTATATGAAAACATTCTGTAAAATGACCCTATACTTGAAAAAGTAATTATTAAAGTTATTGAAATGTATACAAAAATTTTTCTAAATATATTACTTTTGAATATTTCAAACTACAAAAGTTATTTACTGTAAAAAAATATGATAGTAAAAGTTAAGGAAATCTTATATGCAAGTAAGTGATAACTTATAACAAATGTTTAAATAAATTGTACTTTATAAAATGTTATGAATTTTTAAAATTTTAATACCTATAATAATACATATGTAATGAATTGATGATTTTCTTAAACCCATTGATAACAGACATTTTTCTAAAATTAATTTGAAACTGTTATTCATTTTAAGAGATTGAGTTAAAGTAAAGTTATAACTAGAGAGATATTCTCAGTCACATATTTCAACTCTAGGGTTAATTTTATTCATAAGCATATAAAAAGCATTTTACTGTGGCAAGATAAAATTATTATAAAAGGTGCAACTTTGTAGTTAAAACACCTGTACTAATACAGTACCTTTATGAAGTACTTAAGTATGAAATTTATACTATTTAGACCAATTGAATGAAATATGAAATTTAGAAAATATTAATTTGCCTAAACTTAAATATGAGTTCAATAGTTTCTAATTATATACTAATAAGAGAATTATAATCGGTTTCCTGTCGGGGTACTTTAAAAAGGCAGCTAAAAAATTTGAAATAGAGAAAGACGGTATAGATTGAATTAAGAAAAAAAAAAATCTACAGGACACATACTACTCATAAAGTGTGAAACTATACTTCGAACAAGATATGTGCACTTAGGAGCATAATCCTCTTCCGATTTTCAGCATAATCCTCTTCCGTTTCTTAGACTCAGTAGAACTGACAGAAGTAATATAAGTAAAGGTAAAAAACCCAACAAATAGTAATAGAAACAGCGCAATACCTCTTCTGCATCAAAAGATCGAAGTGTTACTTATACCCTTTAAAAAATTATCTAATCTAACCTAATCTAATCTACATTCTTAATATTATTACTATAGTTAAAATATAGAATTTATTTCTGAATTTCCAAAACTTTTTTTAAATTAAATTCTTCCTGAGTTATATTCTACCATTTATATTTTCAGATACTTTAATTTTTAATGTTGAAAATTTTTCTAAAGTAAACCTTAAGTTTACAAAATCATTCATTATGATTTGAAAGCATATTATTTTGAATTTAATGATTTATTTTTATATTTTATTTTATCTGTACTCATAACTTGAGGATGTCATTAGAAGAATTATTTCACATTTTTTTTCCTCATCCATTCTATACTTAAATGTTCAATAAATAATGAATTTAAAATCTCTTGTATTATTTAACTAGATGGAATGGGAGGGAACATTAATACAAAGTATTTTTGTAAAAAAACAAAAAACCTTAGTTAAAGATTTTGAATAGATTTCAATTTTGAATAATTGTTGAATACTTTTCTGAAAAACATAACAAAAACAAAACAAAAACTTTTACTCTAGTTTTATAACAGCAGAGGTTTCTAAAACAAATATATAAAAATTAAAATGAAGTTTTTCGAAAAGATTTTTTTATCTGTACTTAGATATATACATATAGAAAAAAGTTGCAAGTAATTTGTTAAAAAAATAAAGTGTAAAAAAAAGATAAAAAATTTAAAAAACAAAAAATGTTTATTTTTTTTGGTAAGCTTTTGATTACTAGGAGAAATTTTTATACCCTACACATTAAGTATAGGGTATATTAACTTTGGTATGGTGTTTGTAACCACCAAAACGAAGCGAGTTAGGTATATACATATATATATATTCTAAATTTAAGATGAATTAGAATGGTTGTTCGGGTATCTGCCACACAACTCCTAAAACCAAACAAGCATATGTTCGAAATTAACAAATATATAAACTTGAAATTTGATATAAGAATGTTCTACCCTGTTGATGTCTCTAAAATTTGAGATGAATTGGGGTGGTGGTCCGCGTGCCTTCACACACTTCCCAAGACCTAACGAGCATATTTTCAAATTTAATAAAGATAGAAATCTGAAATTTTGTACAAAGGTTGTAAAAGCATTTATTTTTTCAGCTTAGTTATATTAAATACCTAACTAAAATAACTTATGGATTTTTAATTTAATTTGAATTTTTAGGTGTAGGGTATAAGTAAGTCGGTTGCATCGACTTGCTGTTACTTTTACTTGTTTTTTTTATGCAATGGAAAAAATTTACGACTTTATAATATAGTATTTTTTTTTTTTTTTTGGATTGTTAAAACTAAATTGTATCATTTATTGTTTTTGTATTGTTTCTTTGTAGTTGTAGTGCTTTTATTTTTTATGAAGTCGAATAAACTTTTCTTACTCCTATTGAAAAGTTTTTATAGTTTATTAGTTTAGTGAAAAACAAAAAAAAAATTTTTGTTTCAAAAAATATGAAAAACAATCAAAATATTAAATATTATATTAAAAAAAAAAAAAAGAAATTTTTCAAATACATATTATGATTTTGTTTTATAAGATTTGGTACATGGATAACAGAGCTGAGGTACATAGATTGCTCGCCAAAAATTGAAAACTTAAAATTATTTTTTCAAAAAATTTTATTCGAACTTTCATTGATTAAATTTTAAGGACTAATCCTTTCTATAGATTCTTTAGTATTATTCGTTTTACATTGCTTTCATTTTCTATATTAGAAAAATTTAATTTAATATAAGAAACCTGATTAAGTCCTTTAGGGTCCTTTTTTTATATGCTTAAATTAAATTAAATTAAAATTTGTTTAAAGAATTACCGTGATTCTAAAAATGGTAAAAATTCTGGTGCAATATATATTTGATATATTTTTATACCCGTAGGAACTATGTTCAAGAGTATAATAAATTTACCATTACGTTTGTGACACATTAAAGGAGTCGAGCTAGATATAGTGTTAAAGGTATAGATCGGCTAACAATCGAATTCTTAGTCGATTAAGCCATGTACGTCCGTCCGGCCGTCCGCACAATAACTCAAAAAATAAAGGAGCTAGGAGGCTGAAATTTTTTTTACGTTACTTTTGCAAAATTGTTAGTTTTGCTATTTAACTCCAGCATTTTCGGCAGCTGGGTTCGAGTAGCTGCCATACAACTTCTTTCTTTAAATGGAAATAACCCAGTGTCTATTCAATCTAGGTATCTGAAATTTTGCAAATGATGATCCAGTTTTATGGCAACAACTTCTGTAAAATTTGGTTCTGCTGATGCAACAAGTTCGGGTAGCTGCCATACAACTTCTCTTTTTAATTGAAAATAAATCAGTGTCCGTCCGCACGATAATTCAAAAACTAAAGGAGGTAGGAGGCTGAAATATTTTTTACGTCACTTTTGCATAATTGTTAGTTTTGCTATTTAAATCCAGCATTTTTGGCCGCCGCGTTCGAGTAGCTGTAACTTCTTTCTTTAAATGAAAATAACTCAGTGTCTACTGAAGCTAGGAATCTGAAATTTAGTAAAGAGGTGTTGAGCTACATGCCAACAACTTTTGTAAAATTTGGTTCGTCTAAAGCAGCCGGTTCAGGATTCTTGCATTTCTTGGAACTTAATGAAGCTAAACGCAATATAGATTCGGGTAGCTGTCATACAACTCCACAATTTACATAAATATATCTCTGTAGTTAACTTCGATACTAAAACATCTGAATGTTTTTAAAAGATGATCAAGTTTTATAGAAACAGGATATATTACGTTCATACGGGTATCCCAGAGTTGACACATTCTACTCTACTGCACTCTTCCTCGTTTTTATATGAATCCCTATATGTACATTAAATAATTATTAAACTAAGTTATGCTTAAAATGTGGTATTTATCATAAATCATTTTTTTTTGTTTTTTCCTTGTTTCATTTAAAACTTTTTTGATTAATTTAAGCTTTTAAGTTAATAAATTCGTTAACAAATGTAATCTAGTTATCTTCATATATTATGTATGAGTATGTTTGCTTTAAATGTAAATGATTTTCATAAAATTTAATTTTGTATTGTAAATTTCTTTTAAAAATATATTTTAATAGTTAAAATATTTAAAAATATAATTTTTACGTGCAGGGTAAAAATTCCTGGTATCAGAAGTTCCATTGGGATTTTTGATAAACTTCAATGAGCCAAAAGTGCCATGTGACTTTTATCTCACTGTCCCGTTTTTAATGAGTCTTTTGGCTCATTAAAGTTAGTCAAAAGTCCCATTGAAATAAAATTGAATTCTGCCATCAAAAAACAGAATAAGATACTTTAGATTTGCTAATACAAAAAAATATAAAACTCTGAATTAGGAGGGAATTAGGAAAATTAGGATTATGGTGGAGTGCTAAAACGCTTTTAAGACTTTATTTCACGGTCAGATATGAAATAAGGTCTTATTCTTGAAAAGCCTATAAAAGTTTATACTAATGGAAAATAAGGTTTTAGGGCTTTATTTCTCAATTAAAGGATTTTGAAAAGAAAGACGAATTTTTGAGTTGGATTCAGGCACAAATTTAGAATCTCACATATACATACATATATATACACATATTCCTTTTTAAATTCAGAAACTTAATTATATATTTACACATAATATACATGTAAGTACATATTCTAGAAAAAACATATAAAAGATCCATGGGACTTTTGACGTTTTTTAATGAGTCAGAAATGCGATGGGACTTCTGGCTTCGGGAGCTTTGAACCTGTACCAAATTTTTACAAAGTATTTTTTTTTCAAATTTTCATAAAAAAAAAAATTCTTAAAACTAATTTAAATATTTATTAATTGAAGGAATTATCATTTTAATTAATTATATATAATGTAAAAAAAAATTATTTGCATTTATTAAATAATTAAATTAATAATTAAATAATTAAATAATAAATTAGTAGTAAAACATTTAAAACTTAATTTTAATGAAAACATTTTGCAATTTAAATATTTATATTTTTCTACAAATTTAATTATTTATTTTATTCAAAATAAAAATTTAAAAAAATTTTAAGACTTTACAATATTAAAAAAAAAATACAGGATGATTTTGTTAGAGTCTTGAATATTTATAGAGTGTGTTTGGGGGATCAAAACCAACAAAAACTTGTTTTGCAGGGGGGGTTATTTTCCTATTAGTTTTCGAGATAATAAGGTCCAAAGTATTTTTTTTTTAGTTCTTATTTATTTTGCTTATATCTAAAAAACTACGTAACTAATTAATAAGCATAATACACATCGGAAAAAATTTAATTATTAATGCTCATCTACTCTTATTAAAATGAATATTCTTTTTACATACAGACACGCATAAATATGTAGATATAATTAAAAATATTGCATATAGGAATACAACATACATGCTATAGTTTCATAAAATAACTGCGCAACAAAATTCCGTATCATGAAGATAACTCCGCATCTGCATCAAGAAATTAAATAATTCGGCCGCGTATCAAATATCATAAAGTTAATTGGGTCATAAACGAATTTGAAATTTTATTTGTTCTTAAAGAAACTTTTAGAGAAGGCAAAAAATTCGTTAAAAATTAATTTAATTTATTTTGTGAAACTATTGAAAAATGAGTAATTTTCTCTTTTCCAAGTGTTGTTCTTGAAGATAAAATTTCTAATTGATTTTAAATCTAATTTACTTTATGACATTTTTAAAATCAGACATAACACCAATTGACATAAAGTTATTATTAGGTTATGTCGTCATAAGAGTAGAAGTGTCTAATTTTTGGTTGTTTTTCTATTTTGGCAAAAGTTTAAAATTTGTTATTATGGGTGTTTATTGATCAGGTTTAAGTTAAAAACTTAGGTTTTGAAAGTCAAACGTCTTTTTGTTTAGTCATTTGAAGAGACGTTTGTTTATAATGGAAAATAAAGAAAATAAATTTAATATTATTTGTTTAATATAAACAGAACAATTTAAAGCAACCATATGTGAAATTTAATATGACAATTTATTGTATTCTTCAGTTATACAGACAGACAGTTAGTGTTAGGACTTTTTTTATAATGAAAAATTTAAATAAATTCATGAAATATAAAATAACTTCGTAACAGCAAAACAAGAAAAATGTTTCCGGAATTTTAACATTTTTTTGGTTGCATAGTAACTTCATCAATTCACAATTTAATAATTAATTTAATTTGCTCAGTAAATTATCAAATTTGATAATAAAGGAAATCGCTAATTATTTATTACCCAGACTTAGGTATAATTTTTACATAGGATATTTATTAGCTTTAGAATATATAAAAAAATAAAAGATTTTAAAGAGTTTTTAGCAGATTTGTGAAAAAGAATTTAAAAATTTTGCCTATTAGTTTGTGCGTCTGTCCGTCCATAAGTTTACAAAATTTTTGCACTGTTTTATTTTAAGATAGAATAATGATATTTTAGCCATGTATAGGGTTTTAGATAAAATTAATATTGTGGAATAATTTCTTTATCTAGTCTCACGCAATGCAAAAGTACAGCCTCTCAAAGTTTTAAAATTCTCTATTTTCGTGCAATCTAAAAACGTCTCAAAATAATACGCTTTTTTAGCTTTAGAAATTAATATCAAAACTATTTTCACCCTACCATGGAAATGCGGAAGTTCCGTGACAATAGCTATTGATTTTACGCAGGTTCTGATCGACTTCCCTTCATAATTTAGGCTTGGGTGAATTAGGAAGCCCTCTCCACCCCACCGGTCCCTGTCAGGGGGAAGCAGACAGGTGTAGTTCTTTCAAACTTCATTCGCCTGGTTATTTGCAATGTGGGTCTGCTGTAGTGCTACTACAAGGGATTGATGTTCCCTTAGCAGTATTTCTAGAAAACTTTTGTTGGTTTCGAAACCTGCTAGATTCCACTGCAGCATGATATCTCTGCACTGGTCTTGGTGTATGGTTTATATTATTTTCTGTAGCCATATTAGTCAAGATCAGTTTGGTCTTGGCCAATATTCTTGCTTGGTAGAGCCGCTTTTTCGTAATTATTGTCTGCCTTTAATTGCAAATTGCAATAGATAGCTGGATGATCAAGGACAGTTACCAAACTTCCCATGTATTCTGCAATTCGTGTTTTTTCACTGGTGGATGCTTCCACATCCATCTTTTCCAATTTTCCTGTACTTCCTGAGGTCTTTGAATTCTTTTGTTTGTTCTTGTTGTGTTTGGTTGCTGCTCTTGTTTTTCTTGTTTTCTGGTTTTCGTCTTCCGAGGAGGACGAATTTATCAAATAAGTTTCTTTGTTTTGTGTCTTTTCTGATTGTTTGGTAATTTCTTGTTGAATGTTTGGTTCTTCATATGATGGGTGATTTGTTATTAAATCGTTTGTGTTTTGCTCTGGAGTCTGATTTTTGTTATGGCTTTGAATGTTTGCTTGGATTGGTTTTTCTATTTGCTTTTTTGCTTCTATTGGCTGAGGTTTTTGGTGACTTTGAAATTTTGTTTCTAGTTCTGTGTGAGTATTATGATTTTGTAAGTGTGCTTGCTGTTGTAGTGTCTTTCCTGTATTATTTATTAATGGTTTCTGACAAATTTCTTTTGGGTTTGTAATGTTCTCTGCTTCTTTTCTCTTGATAAATTGGTTAGTGTTATTTCCGGTATTGTTTAGCGTGTTTTTTACGATTGCACCTGTGATTGCGCTTGGGGTAGCCGCCATGGTTGTGTGCCTTCCTTAACCGTATTGGCATAACCTTTTGCAATTTAGTATTTAAATTTACCATTATATGAAAACAACAATTTTGTAAGATTTTGCATTTTTCATAGCTCCGGTAAACTTTTAGTTAGAATCTAGATATCTTCAAGAAGGAAAGATCCTTCAAATTAGCATAAGTTATCTCAGGAAATGTTTTTCTACCTCAGCTTGTTTAACAGTTATTAGGGGTCAAAAATTGAAAATTTTTCTTTAAAATTGAAAACAGTGTTCCTTAATTTTTCTTATATAAAAATATTCTAAAAAAAATTACAAATTTTGATGTAAGTAACAGTATTCTAAACTGTTTTTAACCTTTAGTTTTACATTCTGTCTTGCTTTTGAACTCCTATTACATAGTATTTTTATCATTTTATCCCGTATTGTTGAGTTTTATCTTTTGGTTTTGTATTTCATTTTCATTCTCTTTCAATTTTAATTAAAATCACCACCAAATAAAACACCAGAGCTTCATAAAATCATTTCAAATGAAAATCATTACAAATTCCACTATAGATTAGAGGAAAAATAAAAAAAGAAAATCTGAAAAAATATTATAAGTAAGATTAAACCGCATACACAATGAAATTATCCGTTTTTCTTCCTTAGTAGTTACTTGGTTTTGTATGAATTAATTTTAAAATTGAATAAAGTAAAAAAGAATTTGAATATACAATATATAGCATATAACAGAGTGATATATTATAAAAAATTTTAATATGTAAAAATATTATTAAATTAATGAGAATAAGAAACTTTGATGTGGCTAAAATATTTGAGTATACTGATTATTTCTTGATAAGGGTATTATGGTTTTGTCTTTTGCATTAATTTAAATTATTTATAATTTAATTAATTATAGTTAATTTTCCAAACTTTACCACTTTTTTTTATTGACATATAAACAACATTAATTAAAATGTAGGATGTCAGATTGGGTTGTAGTTGTATGTAGAGCAGATTATCATTTTGACGCTTAAGTAGGTTAACATTTTGACAATTTATACTTGTGTATGTAAATAATTTTGTTTAACTATCGCTTGTTGAATTTTTTTTTTTTATTGCATTTGTCTGCCACATAAATGTGGACAGGAAGTTACACAGCCTTTCCTGTTCAGACGTGGCTGTAAATGTCGTAAGGGGGGATAACTGTTACAAAGTGTGTGGGATTCCACACTTCCACATGGAACCCAAACTTCCTCAATGTTTACAGTGTATTTTATATGCTCTTACCCACTAGGCCACCGCGGCCTCTGAATATTTTTATTTATAACAAAAATAAAAGGGAAACCTATGAAAAATATTATATTTAATATTTTATTTGGGTTAGTGAAATATAACTGCTACACTGGACTATACATACACTATAGTCGTAAAAGTAATGTCTATGTGTTGTATTTTTTCGACTACACTATATAGTCGTAAACATACAACATAATATACATTAAGAAAATAAAATGAAAGTAGCTTATAGATAAGAAGAGTGAAACACATGAAAGGATGTGTTTGGCATGTTATATTGCAATGGTTCTTATTTTGTACTTAATATTATATTTATTCTAAAAAAGAGTTAAAGCAACTGAATTAAACTAAAAGGAAGTTAAGATGCAATTAACTATCAATGAAAAATTGGAAAAAAAAATTACTATCTAATGACAATAAATAGGAGCCTGTTATATGCCTTTATTTTATTTTCTTGGAGTGTTATTTCACTGTAGTTGTGCAAGTTGCCTGTATTATCATTTGACTGTTTTTTATGACTGTATTTCATTTGACTTGATTTAAATAAGTTTATGTTAAAACAAATGTATATGAAATATTGAGAGAGTCTTTATTTTGATGGAAAATCAGGATTATACGCTTTTATTTATACGCAGAATATGTTGATATATATATGTATATGCGAAATTTTGATTTAGAAGGAATTCTATACTTCAGGGTTTTGCTAATTTGTTTAACGTAGGTTAGGAAGCGGTAGTCCATTTATTTTAAATGTTTTGCTGTTGAAATATGTATGTAAAACAATAATTACGATTAATTTGAGAGCTGAGTACAAAATATGGTTTTTATGCTTTTTCAAGAATATATTGATATTCCGCATATGCGAAATTCCGAATCAGGGAGGGATTTTATGTTTGTTACGAAATAAGGACTTTCCCCTTTCCCAGAAAATTTATATATATCCAAGTATACGCTGCCCAAAAGGTTATGAAAAGATTTATCTATAGGCAATGTTTATACAGGCAAATAAAATACACATTACATTAAATGATTAATTATTAAATATAAAGATACAATAACTCACAGTATAAATAAATTGGATTTTATTATCAATAAATTTGACTAGAACAATAATAAATATCTTATTTACAATTAAAAATCCTAAAAAAAATATTGAAAATAATGTACAAAAAAAAAGCAATGATAGTAATTGGTAACACACACATAGTTCAAATTAGATCCATGTAATATCTGTGCATAATTTCCTACATTTCAGATTACTCAAACTTTTTCATTGAAATTTGAGCAATTTTAAATAATACACTACTGCTTATAACAAATAACTACTGCTTATAACAAATTTAAAATAAAATTTGCATTTGCAATAATACATAAAATTGTTTAAGTAATTTGATTCAAATAATTCTCGTGCTTGTTTTGTTTTGATTCCTTTAATAATGGCACCTATTTCATTGTTTCTCTTTTTTATCATTTTGTTTTCAGTTTTCATTATGAGTAAAATTAATAAAGAAAAATGATGAGCAAAAAAAGAATGAGTGAAAAAAAAAAATTAAAGGTATTTGCAAAAAAAAGTAAGAAAGAGAAATTAAATAACAAAAGCAGTGGAATGAATCATCACTAAAAGTTAATTCATTCATTCGAAAACAATGTAATAGTGAAAAAAAAAATAAAACAAAAACAAAAATTATAGACATTTAATTTGTTATAGATGAAACACTGAAAATTAAAAAAAGCGGAATGAGTGAGAAAAATCAAAATTGAAATAACACAGGAAAAAAGAAAAAACAGTAAATAGGAAAATGGTTTTACAATTATTATTTTTTCAAGTTTTTTTTTTTGTATTATAATTTTTACTTGTTCGTTTGTTTGTTTATTTTTCTTTCCTTTATAATAATTTTTCATTTTCAATTTTCCTTTTTTATTTTTACTCATTTATGAATTTTTATGTCCTTGTTTTACAAACTGAATAATATTTATTTCCTTCCGGCGATTTAATTTAATGATTTTGAAAGAAAGAAAAAACAAGAACGCGAAAAACAAATAACAGGAAAATTGTTTTAATTTTTTTTTTTGTTTTTGTTTTTTCTTTATATTTTACCAATTTAATGGCGGATGATTATTGCGTCAATATCTTAACTTTAGATAACTATTTAAAGAAAAAAAAAAGGAAAAAAAGAAAAAAAATATAACAATATTTTCTTTTTTTTTTGTGAAAAATAATTTTCAATATCATTTAAATTAGATTGTGATAGAATTTATATTATATATGTATGTACATAGGATGTAATAATAATTTAAAGTAATCTAGTTGATTGTTTTTTTGTTTTATTTTTAAATGAAACTCTTACATTAAATTTTGTTAATGATGTTTAGTTCCGGTTAGTTAAAAAATATTTAAATAAAATGTCATTAATATTACAAAAGTTTTAAAAGTGTTTTTTTTTGGTTTTAACTTTTTGATGCAGAAATTTGTTTTTTTAATGATGTGTAAAAATATTTTGCAGTTAATATATTTGAGATTATGTTTTTATTTGCTTTCTTTATTTATCCATAATTTAAATTTTCTTTTTTCAGATTTAGATACATCTGATCTGAATGACATTCTGGTACAAGAGTCTTTTTCAATCTTATTAATAAGGTGTTCTTTATACTTTTTATATAAAGAATACTACCAGTATATTTTCTGGCATTTACTTGAAATTACACATCTATAAATAATCCAACGATTTCATTTAGTTTTGTAGTCAGAATGTTTAAATTTGTTTTTTAGTTGGAAACAATTGGATGTGTAAGTCATAATTAGTACTATTAGTACGCTAACGGTACTGATCTATTTAAAGTTCAATAAATGTTAATCGATGTTCGTAATAGAAATAATATTATAAAGAAAATTTTTTCCAAAAATATTCAAAAAGTGGTTAAAAAACTTTGAAACAACTCTGTCCTTGATCTGATAAGCCCTAACCATCTTAGATTAAATTATAAATAAAAAGCTCTAACCTATTTAAAAATTCTGAAAATGGTATGCATTAGAAATGGCTAGTTATTAGTAGACGCAAAACGTTTTATTATATTTTTAAAAAATGTTTGTTTTTTAGATTATTAAAGTGTTTTGTTACACGTTATTTTTTTTCTATGGACGGGGAGAGGTCGAAATCTTCCAAAGACACCAAAAATACCCTTTTGATATTGTTAGGTTCTTTCTAAACCGACCACTCACTTTAGCCAACATAATAGGATGATTTCCCTAACTGCTAGCACATTATATTGGCTAGATAATAAAGATAGTAAAGTATAGGACTCTAACTGAACAATGAATCTGCCAGGTATTATTAGTATTTTGCTACCGAGTCGAAGCCACCAATTAGCACATCATACACTACATATTATTTTAAAATTATTCAAGAATCAAGAAATTAGTTCCAAAATTGTATAAGTCGATAATAAAAATTTAAAAAGGGGTCTCGACGGCTTAGTGGGTAAGAGCGTATAAAATACGCTGGAAACACAGAGGGAGTGTGGGTTCGAATTCCACACACGTTGTAAGAGTTATTTCCCCTTATGACATTTACAGCCATGCCTGAACAGGAAAGGCTGTGTAATTTCCTGTTCACATTTATGTGGCAGAGAAATGCAATAAAAAAAAAAAAAAATAAGTAAAAATTAAAAATTTAATAAAATTCTTCTTGTAGTTTGTCTAGTTGTTTCCTTATTGCGACACGTATTGTAAATATGCGTATGAATTCTTTATTATAATTATTTTTTAATTTTCTCAAAAGTTTTACAGAAACAAAAAAACCACCATTTACATGAAAACAAACAAAAAAAGAATTAAAAAAGGAGACATTTTTGTTAAAAAATGAATAAAATTTTTAAATAGAAGCTTCTTTTAACGATTTTTTTGCGAATAAAGGATTCTAATTAGAATTGTTCGTAAAATTTTTTTAAAAGAATTTTTGCAATTACAAAAAACAACACCTTGGTAAATTTAAGTAACTTTAGATTTGTAAATTTAAGCAATCTTTAAACTTGTAAACTTTAAGGATCGTGCATCCTTGTCATTCGAGATATTGCAAAAATTAAATTAAATTATTCAGTAATTACAAAAGATGATTCAAATTATTAAAGCTGTAATTAATGCGGCATACAAGTAGAGATTTAAACAAATCGCAAGTAATTCTGTTAAAGTTGTAAGAAATTCTTGAAGTAATTTGGGAGAATAGAGTAAACTTTAAAAATTCAGAGAATTTTCTCTTTAATGAAAGCCGTAAAGTTCTAATATCACAAAATGAATTTAAACAGCTAAATGGCATAACGTGGTTTTATGAGGGCAACGACAAAATGTTAATTTTTTATCATTATGACACTTATCCTAATATATTGAATACCATACCACAAAAAATAGCATTAAATGCTTTTGTTTTTGATTTCGTTCTATTTAAAATGCCCGATTAAAATTTGTATCGCATTCAAAACATGGAAAATTTTTAGTTCTGATTGCTTTTTTTTTGTTTTTTGCTAGTATTTGTATTTTAAAATAAAGAAAAGTGGATTGAATCCAATGAAATGTGAAAACAACTATATGATATGGTAGAATAAGCTACAAAAACAAATTAATTCTGTAATAATTTGCTGTACCATAAAGTTTGAGTATAAATTTAAATTTTCGTTCAGCTATTATTAATTTAAAATTTTCATTTAAATTTAAAATGAACTTTAAAACTTTAAAATTTTAGTGGAAATTGTTTGTCAAATCTTAATTTTTTTTTTTTAAATGCATTTCTTTGTGGACAGGAAATAACACAATCTGTCCTGTTCACGGGTGGCTGTAAATGTCGTAAGGGGGAATAACTCTTACGACGTGTGTGGGATTCGAACCCACACTCCCTCGATGTTTACAGCGTATACGCTCTTACCCACTGGGCGGCCGAGGCCCCTACACATCTTAATAAAAATGCCTAGTAAATTTGAACGTTGATTATTGTGTATTTAAACTTGTAATTTATTTTTATTTGTGTCTTTTTATACATATGTTCTTTAGTACCTTTGTTTAGTTTTAAGTAAAAATATGAGGTAGATATAAAACATGTTTTAGGAAAAGAAAAATGGTGTGCAAAACAGTTTTTATGCTTTTTGTCACTGTGCCATTTTTGCAAAAATTGCTAAATATATAGATTTGCTATATCCTTTCATTAACAGAAATTTTCAGTTCTGAACTGAAAAGAAATCAATTTTTGAAGAAAATGCGGGTATTACTTTGCGCTGCTCTGGTGTGGAAAATATCATGTCTGCTAAAACTATAAAGGTATTAGAACAAACTCAAAATGATTTTAAATCACCTAAGAAATTACCAAACAATTACATTACATACTGTTGGTCTTACTATACTGATTGTTATTATTGATAATGAAAAATTTATCTTTTTTATAAATTTGAAATTATTAAACTAGTAATAGTAAAATTAGTAATAAATTATTAGATGGTACAAATAGTTATGCCTACTTTAATTTTGGTGCAAACTAAACTTTACAATATAAAATAAAATAAAAATTTACAACTTAATTTATATTTCTTATGATTAAATTAGATTAGCTTTAAGTTTATTATAAACTTGTAAAAGGGATTTTTTAAGCTCTTTTCCTCGTAAATCTAAAATGGAGTAGCTTAACTTTGAGATTATAATGGAAACTGTAAGATAATAGATGAAAAAACGATTTATGTTTATATCTCTAAAATACACCAAATTATTAAATTAAAAAAAAACTCATATTGTAGAAATTAAATTGGTCAAATCGTTTAAGCACTACATGAAAAAGAAAAAAATTTAAAAACTTCATTGAGGTCTGGTGCCGAAACTAGTTAATGGATCGTAATCAAATTAACTTAGGGAGCTTTTGTGCTAAAGAACAACACTTTTGTAAATTTTAAACTCAATTGATTAAACCGTTTAAGCAGGACAGCGAAAAAAAATGAAAGAACTTCGTTCGGCCTTCGTGACCAAACGGATTACCAGAACTTAATAAAAATTTATTTCAGGGTTTCTTTCAGACCGTAAAACCATCTTACAAAATTGAACAAAAATGAGAAACAAAATATTTTTTCGGGCCACATCCGGTTAATATAATATTGCAATCAGTTTTATTCGGTACACTCCTAAAGCTATTTTTATAATAAAATTTGTATGGCACGATTGGAATATTATGTACCACTATTTAAACTCAAGAAAAAAAAAACTTTTATTTTTTAAAATTTTTAAAATTTTAATATTATTAAAGAAAAAAAAATTAAATTAAAAACAAAATTGTGGTTTTAATACATGTTAAAATTTTCCTTGATAATCAATTTTATTTATATTTATTTATACTAAATTTTATATTTTTTTTTTCTGTATAATTCTTATCATTTTTTTTCAGATTGATTGGTTTTTCTTTAAGGTTTTCCAGATTTAAAAAAAAAAAAAACCAAAAAAGACATCCAATTTGTACAAAATAAAAAACTTTATCATTAAAGTTTCCACATGAGGTAATTTTGATTAAAATCTTTTCTGTTTTTTTATTTAAAAAAATAAACATTTAAAAGGTACCTTTTTCTTCTCTTCTATATTATAAAATTGTAGATGTATGAAATTGTTTTACTATATAATTTTTTACTAAATTTATTTTTATTATATTATGATTTAAGATTATTTTTTTAAACCGAAGATGACATCGCTTTCAACACACCTCCACTATATTTGGGTCAAAATTTACGTAGAAAAGCATGTCATACATTTGTGTTTCCTATACAGATCGCCCAACTCAAATGAACAAAAAAACTGATATGGAAATTGAAAATCTATCGAACCAGATTTATGAAATTTTGAAAGCATCCCCAGAAACTGACATTGTTCTGGCGGAAGATTTCAACATTCATAACAGGGACTGGCTTCACTTTTCTAGTAACACTTCTCCGAGTCAAAACTCAATTGGGAAACAAGTTGAACTATTCTCCTCATGGTTCCACCTTTCTCAACTTATTAAAAATCCCACTAGGATTGGTCATTCTGCTTCTGTAAGTTTGCTGCATATGCGAATATTGAAACTATTTTACTTGGAATGTGGCTATTTATTCCTCATTTCATGAAAACTGTTAAGAGGAGGTTTAAATCTAGGTTTATTCGCATTTGCAACGAAAGCCATTTTTAGAAAAGGGGAGGCTGTTAAGTTGCATCAAAACAATAGGTTGGAGGCTTACAGGGCTAACTATATAGTGCTAACTAAAAGTTGAAACGTAAAATCATCCATATGCCAAAAAATAACAAATCTTTTTGGACATTTGCCGAAAGTCTAAAAGAAGACCTTAGAAGGTCCTCTTTTTCACCACTTGTTGATAATAATAACACAACCGTATCAGATTCTAAAGAGAAAGTGAACTTATTTGGCAAGCAGCTCGCTTCCAATTCAACACTGTAATTGTCAGTTCAGATACCACCCTTCGTTCCAGAAGTTTGCTGGCTTCGGTAAAATTTACTTTAGAACGCGGTCGGTGATGAAAATCTTGAAAAATCTTGATACAAATAAATCATCTGGTCCAGATGGTATAACTACCATGGTGCTCAAAAATACCTACTCCAGTATTTCAAAAGCTCTGCGCAATCTTTTTTACCTCTCATTCACTTCGGGTATTCATCCTACTCAATGAAGAGTTCACATGTTTTCCCAATTCCTAAAAAGGTAATAAAAGCGATCCCTCTAACTACCGCCCTGTTGCTATAACTTCGGTCCTCTCCAAAGTAATGGAAAAACTTGTGAACCAAAAGCTTCTGAAATATCTGGATCACAAAGGTTTGCTTCATGACCCAGAATACGGGTTCAGAGCCCGTCGTTCAACCGGTGATCTCATGACTTACCTTTGTGAGAAGCTAAACATTCTGGTGAGTCTGATGTTGTGGCTTTGATATTCAGTGCCCCAGTATAACTTCTATGCTCACTCCACTCAGCCATCGTCGTACAGTTGGGTCACAGATCTGCTTTTATAGATATAACACCTTCGTAGAGATTAACACCTGCTCCAAAGAAATAAAACAGTTAATGCCTCTACTCAAAGTTTTCCAATGAGAAACCAGGAGTGCAACAGAAACTCATCCCTACCATGTAGAATTATCAAGATGGCAAAATACAGTTTATGGAAATTCGTTTGTCATGCACATGTCCCGTTTGTGGAACCATATGCCATCACATGTGTTCTCTAAAATTGGTAATTCATATGTGTACGATTTACTAAAGTTTAAGAAGAACATTAACATTTTTCTACAAACTATCTCTCCAAATTTTCCTACCTATCCCCCATAATCTCGAATTTCCTAATTCCAATTTCCTCAATCCTCCTTCTAACACCCCTATCTCCAAAACCAAAATGTACATTTGTATTAAACGTTCCATCCTAAAGTTTAGTTTCAAAGGAGGGGTGGTTTTGGTTGGTTAAAGTCCAACATTACCCTGAGAAAGCACGTGCGTTCCCCTTGGTGACTTTCGAGTTTTCCATCAACCCTCGTAAAAAGAAAACAAGATAGTTTGGAAAAATAAAATTAAATGATGATAAATTTTATTATAATTCCTTAATTTTGAACGTTTAAGCATTGATTTCTATATAGAAATACTCAGTAAAATACTCAGAAATTCTATATATGAGTTGGTTCTATAAATGTTCTTAGGAGTCTAATATGGCTTTGTAATTAATTTGTGACAATTAATTAAATTAAAATATTTTTAAATTTTATAAAAATATGGTTTTTCGGAATCCAAACAATTTTTTTTTAATTTAAAATATAAAAATCATTTTATTTTGTTATGTTTTAAAACGCTTTTTAATCCTGAATTGGATTTTACAATTCATTGGATTTAATACATTTTAATTTTCATTGCTCTATTTTTACTTTTTTTTTTGAAATTCAGTCTTTCTACAATATTTGTTTTATTAAAAAACAAAAAATTAATATAAACTTTTATCAAATGGGATTGAAATAAAAGATTTCCTTGTTTATATTGTATTCACTTCCGGTTTAAAGTATTCCAGAATGAATTAAATAAAATTTTCGTAAAATAAAATAAAAATTGCATTTATTTATTCATTTTATGGAAATTTATTTAGTCCGCTTTTAGTTAATTAAAAAAAAAATAAAAAACTGGTTTTAAATAATTGAGAATTTAAAAAAAGAAAAACGTATTTGCCGAGAAAAATCCATATAATATGTATTTATTATTACAATTTGTTAAAAAAGTTAAAAAGAAAACCATATAAAAATTATGGACAAGGAAAGATATTTGAAAATTTTCAGTAATTTCAGTAGTTCCTATTAAAAATAGTTACAAAATGTGCGAGTTTTGAACATTGTTTGATTAATAGTTTTTAAGATAAAATATAATTTATTTTGCGGCGACATGCTGTTAGGTCCCGGGCTATTATAACCTTGGGTATTATAACCCACCAGTGGTGGGACATAATGCCCAAATTGAGTGAGTCAGAATACCATTAAATTGGTGAAACATAAGGCCATAATAACGTTGTTTTTTGATGTTATGACCCATCAAAATAGATAAAATACCTTAATTTAGTTACAAATTAGGTAATATGATCCATCTAAAAAAATAAATAAAGAAAATAAAGAAAATAAATAAATAAAGAAAAAACATGTATCAAAAAATAACACTTTCTGTTAGATAAACAACCTAAATTTATTAGTTATATAATATCATAAAATTTAATCTGTAAATAATAGACTTTTAAAACCCTTTTTCTCAAGATTTTTCAGAGAAGACAAACCGATTTTTACTTTTTTTTTAACTATTCAGTTCAGCTATCTTAGAATACCAATATTTTTTCAAAATTTTCCGATTTTCATTATTAATTTTCAATTTTTATAAAAAACCCATAAAAGGATTTACATATGTACATATTTATCATATATTATAATCTATATCTATTATAATATTCAAATAAGACGCTCTTTTTTTGTTCTTTTGTTTCCGTTAAATTTTTAATTTTCTTTGTTTTGTCTTTGCTTTTTTCACTAGATACATAAACAAAATTGCATTTAGTCATCAACTTTACCTTTTGTTTAAAGATATATATTAGATATTTTTCAGAAATGAAAAAGATGTAAAAAAAATCTAGACATTTTTTTATACTAAAACAACATTTCATATAAAATACAAAAATCATATTTACATACTAAAAATATCATATTTATATACTAAAACAACATTTTATTAAAAAAAAATTAATCATTCTCCATTATTGATGTTCTATTCTGAAATTTTCAACAATTGAAAAAGAACCTTTTTAAATTCGTTTCTCATTTACCCTCTAACTATATTCCTCCCTTATTATATTACCAGTATTTCTCTCATGTTTTCTCTCTGAGATTTAGCTAAATCTACAATCAATTCCTAGTGTTTGGTTAACTGTGAGTAAAAATAATATATATATATATATATATATATATATATATATATATATAAATAGGATAGAAATACTGCGAGTCACTGTACTTATTTAAAATATTAAATATTTTCAATTACTTTTCCTTAAATGCTCTCCTCTTCTCTTTCTATCGATTTCTCTAAAAGGTAAGCAAGATTCTTTCCTTTCAGTTTCGTCAAGTTTTGAACCGTTTTAAAAATTAAACCAAACTTAAATAAAAACTCGATGTTTCTTTATTTCTTTTTTATTTCCGGAGTAGCTATCAAGCTCAGCGGTTGTAGAAATGTTAAATGAAATCTAAATATTAAATTAAGTAAAATATTAAATTAAGTAAAATATTAAATTAATATGTAAAATATTAAAATTAATAAGTCGAAGTATGAAATTACTAAAATATTAAGATTAGATATTAAGTACAAAATGATCGAATTAAAAACTATACTATACTAGCTTGTGAAAAGTGAATCAAATTATGTGAAAACTGAATTAAATTAATATGTTGGAAACGATAAATATTGCTTTCTAATTTATACTACAAGGAACTTAATCGTTAACATACCACATAAAATATATATATATATATATATATATATATATATATAAATATACATATAAATATATATATAAGTTGTTATACAATTTATCAATAAATCTGTGACTTAATTTAAAAGTATCCGTTTAGGAAAATCAATTTCCTACTAGAATTCATTACCATTTTATGCATATATATGTTATATTATGTGTGTATATGTATGTATGTATGAAATTTATTATACATATGTATTAGATGGTATTTTGTTTTAAATTTCATTTTTATTATTTTTTTATTTTATTTAATATACACATAACGGTAAATATGTTTGAAAAGAAATACAAAAAGTAATTAAATTGTTCGTAACTGATACTCGTAATAATAAATAATAATAACCAATATCCTGTAGGACAAAAAAAGAAAACAAAAAAAAAATTAATATTTATCCAGAAAATTCACATCTACAAAAACATAAGTACATGCGTATTAGATAAAAAAAAAATGTAGTACAACTTTTTTTTCGATAAGCACGTTAAAATTTCTTTTATTTGAAATTAAATGAAAGGTAACTATTCTGTTTTCATGGTGTTTTTATCTATTTTTCTGCAATTTTGTGTAATATAAAATTACTTCTATGATGCAATAAGTTTTAATAATATAAGTTTCTCCTTAAGCCAAAATTAAAAAATATAAACAGCACCAAATTCAAAGATGTTTTTTTTCCTTTCCACTCCTATAAGGGAAATGATATATGCAATAAGGCATAATATTAAACTAAGCTTCAATTTCTTGAATCATTATTATACCCTACACTTAAAGTATAGGGTATATTAACTTTGGTATGGTGTTTGTAACCACCAAAAGGAAGCGAGTTAGGTATAGACATGTATATATATTCTGAATCAGGATCACCGCCGGAGTCGATTTAGCGATGTCCGTCCGTCCGTCCGTCCGTCCGTCCGTACGCACGATAACTCAAAAAATAATGATGCTATCTTGATGAAATTTATATAGTAGGTTACTAATTACGAAAGAAAGGCTAAGTTCGAATCTGGACAAAATCCGTCCATGGGTTCGGATTCTGGAAGCTTCCGAATGATTCGGGGCTTTTGGAGATAATCTCCGCAAACGAGATTATCTCCAAAAGCAACAAAGATAGAACCTTCAAATTTTGTACAATGATGTTTCTTCCCGTTCGATTTATGTCTCTGAAATTTAAGAGGATTTGGTCCATGGGTTTGGGTTTTGGAAGCTTCCGAACGAGCACCAGAGCAAATGAGATTATTTCCGAAACCAACAAAGATAGAACCTTTAAATTTTGTACAATGATGTTCCTTCCCGTTCGATTTATGTCTCTGAAATTTAAGAGGATTTGGTCCATGGGTTTGGATTTGGAAGCTTCCGAACGAGCCCCAGAGCAAATGAGATTATCTCCAAAACCAATAAAGATATAACCTTTACTTTTGGCAGAATGGTGTTCTTTCATGTATGATTTAGGCCTCTGAAATTTAAGAGGATTTGGTCCATGGGTTTGGATTTGGAAGCTTCCGAACGAGCACCAGAGCAAATGAGATTATCTCCAAAACCAACAAAGATATAACCTTTAAATTTGGCAGGGTGGTGTTCTTTCATGTTTTATTTAAGTCTCTGAAATGTGAGAAGATTTGGTCCATGGGTTCGGGTTTTGGAAACTTCCGAACGAGCCCCAGAGCAAACGAGATTATCTCCAAAACCAATAAAGATAGAACCTTTAAATTTTTTATAATGATATTTCTTCCAGTTTGATTTATGTCTCTAAAATTTAAGAGGATGTGGTCCATGGGTTTGGATTTTGGAAGTTTCCGAACGAGCCCCAGAGCAAATGAGATTATCTCCAAAAACAACAAATATATAACCTTTAAATTTGGCCGAATGGTGTTTTTTCATGTTTGATTTAAGTCTCTGAAATTTGAGAGGATTTGGCCATGGGTTTAAATTTGAAAGAATTTGAACCGTGGATTCGAATTTTGGAAGCTTCCGAACGAGCCGCAGAGCAAATGAGATTATATCCAATACGAACAAAGGTAGAACCTTTGAATTTGGTACAATGGTGTTCTTTCGTGTTTGATTTATGTCTCTGAAATTTAAGAGGATTTGGTCCATGGGTTTGGTTTTGGAAGCTTCCGAACGAGCCCCAGAGCAAATGAGATTATCTCCAAAACCAATAAAGATATAACCTTTACTTTTGGCATAATGGTGTTCTATCATGTATGGTTTAGGCCTCTGAAATTTGAGAGGATTTGGTCCTTGGGTTCGGATTTTGAAAGCTTCCGAACGAGCCTCAGAGCAAATGATATTATCTCCAAATGCAACAAAGATATAACCTTTAAATTAGGCAGAATGGTGTTCCTTCATGTTTGATTTATGTTTCTGAAATTTGTGAGGATTTGGTCCATGGGTTCAAATCTTGGAAGCTTCCGGACGAGCCCCAGAGCAAACGAGTATATCTCCACAACCAACAAAGATAGAACTTTTATTTTTAGTACAAAGGTGTTCTGTAATGTTTCCTTTTCTGTAAAATTGGAAACTGACATTTGAAAGAATTTGAACCATGGATTCGTATTTTGGAAACTTCCGGACGAGCACAAGAGCAACGAGCATATCTCCAAAACCAACAAAAGTAGAACCTTTAAATTTAATAGAATGGTGTTCTGGCAAGTTTTCTTTATGTTCCTGAGATGGATTCGATGAATTGGAGTGGCAATTCGGGTAGCTGACACAAACATCCCAAGGACTACCAATCTTCGAAAATAATTAAGATAGAAACTTAAAATTTTATACAAGGGTGTCAAGCATATCCCAAGCGGATGCCTCTTTTACGTTCTTGAAATTCGAGTTGAATAAGACAGAAAAGGGAAGAAGTTCAAGCAGCTGCCAAAAACACTTATGGATTTTTAATTTAATTCGAATTATTCAGGTGTAGGGTATTAATAAGTCGGTTGCATCGACTTACTGTTACATTTACTTGTTTTTTTAAATAATTGATTTCAATAATGGAATAGAGTTTGAACACAAAACTTTTCGTTTTAAAGGTTGGTGACTTAATCACTACGTATTTGATGAGATGATTAGAAAAGTTAAAACTGTTAAAAATAGTAATTTTTGGCTGTTCTTTAGACTAATTGACACCCTCGATTTTTTTTTGTAATTTTTGGAGGTCAAACTGCAATGAATTTCATGAACTTTTGTGGAGATCTCTATTGGTCCATACGATATTAAGTGATATTAATGGTCGTTTGAATAAAAGTTACATGGTCAAATAATTATAAACATATTGTTCAAACATAAACCTTTTGACGGTCTAAAAATTAAAAAGAAAAACAAATATGATACACAAAGAATTATGTTCATTAAAAATTTATCTGACTCTAATTTTTCATTCTGTTCTGGTTTTCCCTATCGAAATTAAAATTAAAATCAAAATTAATATTTAGAATTTATATTAAGATTTATATTTATTAATTTTATTTTGTTTACTTACTTTTGTTTATTAAATTTTTATGAGTTTTGAATATGATAATAATTTTGACATTTGAATTGTTGACATTGAAAATTCTATATAAAGTTAGCTGTAGCAAATTTCTAATTTTGGATCTCGTTAGACAGTTAACAAATTTGTCAATAAATAGATATTGAAATGTTAATAATTTTTTTTATTTTAAAACTTTCAGATTAATTTATTAACATTACAAGAAAATTGGCGTACAAACATTTTGGCAGACATATAAACAATCTCTAAAACTATTAAAGATATTTCAGTCTTTTCGATCCCTAAAGATAGATCTGATAACGAGCTTTAAAATAATATATACATTATAGGTAAATATGTCCCATTTGAGGATAATGTCCATGAAAGTAAAAACAATTTTTTTTTTTTACTGTTCCTGTTAAAACAATGTACCGTTACAAATATTTTTTATGTTAAATTCAACAAAGTAAAAAACAAAAACTTGTTTTTACATTTACGAGTATGTATCTTGTACTCAAATGAGACAACCTATATACTTATAATGTATATATATTATTTTGAAGATCGTCATCAGATTTCTATTTTCGAATGCAAATGACTTAGAATTGTTTAAGAGATATTTATAGTTATTTAAGTATGTATCATCTGACTCATGGCGCAGTGGTTAAGTCGCCAACCTTTCAATCAAAGGGTCTTGGGTTCAAACCCCGGTCAGGTCATAAATAAAAAATATGTTGTACTTTTATATCGTAATAATGTATATCGTATAATTAATCTTAGTAATAATAACAACAATAATATTAATAATAATAATAGTAATAATAACAATAATTATAATAATAATAATAGCTGCTACAGTGGAGCCATCTTTGGTTATATAATGCAAGTAAGGTGTTATATACTGCTGCACGTTGTAATTCGCTGATGGCGCTGACTCTGTGGTAAAATAATAATAATAATAATAATAATAGTAATAATAACAGTAATAATAATAATAATAATAATAATAATAATAATAATAATAATAATAATAATAATAATAATAATAATAATAATTAATAATAATAATAATAATAATTAATAATAATAATAATAGTACAATTTAAATAGTATAATAAATAGTACAATAATAATATAACAATAATTATAATAATAATAATTGTAATAATAATAATAGCTACTACAGTGGGGCTATCTTTGGTTATATCATGCAAGTAAGCATATATACTGCTGATATATATCATGCATATTTATATACTACTGATACTACTGATATATATCATGCATATATACTGCTGCACGTTGTAGTCCACTGATGGCGCTGACTCTGTAGGAAAATAATAATAATATTAATAATAATATTAATAACAATAATAACAGCCGCTGCAGTGACAGTGGCGGTTGTCTTGAATAATTACCTCATGTAATTAATATATATACTACTACTACATGTTGTAACTGTTGTGACGACTTTAGTCACTGTTAGCAAAATAATAATAATAATAGGTGGATTCATTGTTTCCTTACAGTCCCACTCCCAATTCAATGTTTCCGTATCCATTTTCCTATCCTTTCCTATCCCTACTCCCTAGCCAATATATTGCGTTCGCATGTAAGGGTTTAGTCCCACTATATTGGCTAAAGGGGGAGGTGGGTTTAGTCAGTAAGAATCTGACACTACCAAGGAGTAATTTTTGGTGTCTTTGGAAGATTCCCACCTCCCTTAGGGAAAAAAAAAAATCTTTTTCAAAATTCCTAGTTTAACCCTTTAATGCCGTATGGATCAATACAGATTCTCACAAAAGTACAAAACTATATCAAAGAAAAGCCAAATTTTCAATTCTAAATTTTAATATTCCTATTGAACAACCTTTTATGCATATTTAAATTAAAATTAAATAATATTGGTAACATATAATGTACGTAAAAAAAAATACAATAAATATGATATTATTGAAAGGATATGTATTATTGTGTAATATAAAAATTGAAAATTATGAAAATAGAAGAAAATTAAAAAATTACATTATTTCCACCTGGCCGATAATAATAATGAATTATTATTATTGAATTACATACCTACTCTTATTTGAAATATGATTGCATTAAAAAAGTAAAGGTTTATGTATATGTTTCTATGTATTTTTATGTATCACAATAATAATTTTAATTGAATCATATATTATTTTATTTTTATTTTAATTTCAATTTTTTTTTTTATAAAAAAATATTTGAAATATTTTGATAATATATCCATTCTACTAAATAAATCGTCTGAAAGAAGTTTTCCTCTTGACTTTTCGAAAATATGCAATAAAGAATTAATAATTGATTTCGAAATACTAATGAAAATATAATTAAAAATATATCTTTACATTTGGTGTTCAGAGGTTCTTTCAATATTCAAAAATCCTTATGACAAACAAAAAATAATTCCGATTCTTATCCTTGGTCAATTTTCGATCACCATTTTTAGATAACAGAATTTATTTAAAAATTTTTAGAAAAATAGCAATAGGTGTAGATTCCCTGTTTTGATTTTTAGAAACGATTTAAAATGTAGAAAAAACTCTGACACGTTTTTAAATAATATTGTGTTTACAACCAATTTCTAGAAAATAATTTTTTTTTTTAATTATAACAAAACTTTTATAATAATAATGTATGAAAGAAATAACAATAATGGTTAATTTATGACATAAATTTTGTTAATTGTAAATTTTTGTAAATAAATATAAAAAAAAAAAAAATATTACCAATAATTAGGTGCTAAAATCATAGATTAATAATTGAATTGGAAAAATAAAAAAATAAAATTGTATATTAAAAAAAAATATTTTGGTAATAAATTTATTTTATTTGAATGAAAATAATTTGCTGATATTGGAAACTTGGTGTTTTTTTTAATAATTATTTTTTCTTTTTTTAGCACATTTTAAAATTTGTCCTTTTACTCTACTTTGTCCTTTTATTTACAAAATTTCTACGTTTAAGATAGAGCAATGAAATTTTAACCATGCCGAAACTTTAAGCATGTAGAACAACTTTTTTATGGAGCCCGGCCGGTTATGGAGCCTAGTCTCCTCAAATTTTGAAAAAAGCCCTATTTTTAAATGTGTATATATATCTTCGGTTTTATGTTCGGTATGCTTCACATATTTTTATTCTAAAAGCACCAAACGACAGGATATTTTTTATCTTTGTAAATAAATTTTACAAGTTTTTTTGTTTTTTAAATGTGGTACTTAAATTTACCGTTATGTGAAAACTAAATTTTACAAGATTTTGCGATCTTCATATCTGGAGATACCCTTATAGATAGAGCCTTGAAATTTTGAGAGAAGAAAAATCTTTCAGAATTAGCATAAACTGACTCAGAAATTTTTTTTTGCTTAACGCTCTGTTTAAGAGCTCAAAAAATGTAAATTTGCTATTTGTAGACAGCTATAAAAATTTTGCAAAAGTAAGGTTTAAAAATTAAAGCTCCAAGATTATGTCATAGATTTATTAGAAGCTTTTCTTAATTATGCTTTTAATTCGCTTAATTTTCTACAGTTTTGTTCTTATATATAAAATTCATAAATTTTGGTATTTTAAAATGTTACTATTGTCTTTTGAAAAATGTGCGCCGTTAAAATCCGTTGGTTTACATTCTTTGTTTAATTTATATTTGAATCTATGGCAATGTATTATAAAAGTGCGTTAATAAAAAAAAAAAAATAAATACTCATAATTAATGGTGACCTGAAATGAAATAACGCCAAAAATCGTAATAAAGCAAAAAACCGTGAATACCAAATTTCGCGGTTTTTCGCTTTATTACAATTTTTACAAATTATTTTCAAATTATGAATTGGTATGTAAAAATTTATATCTATGTACATGGATGTAAAATCTATTTCTAAATGAACTGAAATTGCATTAAAATAGAGATACACTGATACACATTATACGTATGTTTCAAAGCAAATTGCTCTTAAGAGCCATAGTAAAAACAATTGTTTATATACGTATATGTGTAATATATTTTAGGCAAGCTGTTATTTTAGGAATACTTTTTAATGTATCTGTAGTCTCATTATTATTATGTATGATTATGAATTCTTTTAACTTTTCTATATTTTCATTGTTATTGAATAAATTATATTTAAATTTTGAAAGAAATTTTAATTTTAATGGTAATTTTAACCTTTTTTATAAAAGGTGGCTTTCTTACATACATATTTCAATCATTTTCTTAATATAACTTCTTTGCAAATGGACAAATAAATATACTCTCTTTTCAGAAATTTTACCAAAATTAAAATTCTTTTTTAATACTTAGAATATAACGTGGCCACTACATCCCAATCAATCACAATTTAATTTTTTGTTTTTTTTTCTTAAAGTAAAAACTAATTGTATAGAAAATATTATGTAACATTCTAAAACCCCCACTAATCAAATTATTGAAACCCTGATTTTTGACTAACTCTAAAATCTACTCTATTTAATCTATTTTACATATATATATATATATATATATATACAATATAAAAAACAGCCGGCGGTAATCAACGATTTATTGAAACGAAAGATTCCAGAAATTGAAGTTGAATAATAAATAACTTAGCGGAAGTCTTTTGAAAAATGTTTATAAAAAATGTCGAGATGAAAAAGTTAGTTGTTCGAGATCTACCCGAAGTTTTGGTCGGTTCTTAAGCAAAAAAAAATAAGCAACCTACAATTGATCCAAGAAAATTTTGTGTTAATTTCAAGACTCCAGCTTTCATTAATTTTTGAGTTATTATGCTAACGGACGGATAAAGCTTAATCGACTCAGAATTTGATTGTGATCCGATCCATATCTTTGGAGATGTATCTGTCTTACTTATTTCGAGGTGTTACAAACCGAGGAGCCGATTTTATTATACCCGATACTTATCGTACGGATATAAAAATGATAATTATTTTTAAATTAGTTTCCATTTTGTTGTTGTTGAATAATTTTTAATAAAATTATTTAAATCGTATTTCTAAATTTTAATTAACAAATAATGTTATTTATTTGGTTCTATATTCAATTTGGGTTATTATATGAAATATTAATATTTTGACAATTAAAATTAATTTATTTTTACTAAAAAAAAAATTTTTTTTTTCTTTACAAAACTGAAATAAATTAAATTTTCTGCTGAAATTTGAAAAATAAATAAAATTTTGTTATTATTTATTTTATAAAATTAATTGCAAAATAGAATTAGTTTTTTTTTTTTTATTTGAACTATTTTATTATACTGAAGATTTTTTCTTTTTGATTAAAATGGTTTTTGGTTTATTTATCAGTTTAAATTTATAAATAATAAGGTTAAATTTTGTAAATTTTTATCTTAGATAAATATTTGAATATTTGTATATTAGAATTTATCATTTTCAATGGATTACTTATATATTTATAAAACAAATTACATAACTGATTTATTATATTTAATTGCAACATCAGAACTATACCTGAATACTAGTTAGAGGTAGATTTGGAAAGTATTCTTTCTCAGAATCAAATTTTGTGTGGATTTAATTATGTACGTGATACGTCCTTTCGGAGAAGTCTGTCCACAATAACTTGAAAAATAATGGAACTAAGATTCTAAAAGTTTTATAATTTCATTTTTGTTGCCATGCAACCTCTTTCTTTATATGAGCATTAATCAGTTACTCAGTGCTTAATTAAACTAGATAGTTGTTGTCATACAACTTTTTTATATCAGCGTAACTTTGTGTTTATATAAGCTGGGTATTTAAAATTTTGTCAAAAGAAGTTAAGTCTTATGCGGACGATTTCTGTAAAATTTGGTTGGTTTAGGGCAACACATTTGGATAGGTCATATCTTGGTGGATACTTTATAAAGGTAGATATCTGAAATTTTCTATAAGATGATTAAATTTTATGGAAATAGCATAATATATTATCTTCATGATCCATTATAGAGTTGACAGAGTAGAGTTTTACTTTACACTCTACTTCCGGTTTTTTTAATAATTTTATTTAATATGAAATAGGTGGGAAATTACTAATAGAATAAATGAATGGCCTTTGTGTGTAAAAAATATTTTCAATTTTCACTTGCATTTGCTTAATTTTGCAGTATCGCTACTCCCTTGTTAATATAATACGTTAGCAGTTTGGGGTTTTAAACTCATTATATTGGTTAAAGCAGGAGGTGAATTTAGTTAGTAACAATCTTACACTACAAAGGAGATATTTTTGGTATCTTTAGAAGGTTCTCATGTCCACTTGAACAAAAACAAAAAAAAACAAAACAAGAAATAGTCGTGTACAGGTGTATTTTGTTTTATATTTTTTAAGTTTTTCCTATAAAATTAATTTGAAGTTTTCATCTATGGAGGAATAAGCATTTATCTGCCACATAAATGTGGACACACAACCTTTCCTGTTCAGGCGTGGCTGAAAATGTATATAATGTATTATGTGTAATGAAAATGTTTACCTATATTCATCTTAATTTTTTTTTTAATGCATTTCCCTGCCACATAAATGTGGACACACAACCTTTCCTGTTCAGGCGTGGCTGAAAATGTCGTAAGGGGGAATAACTCTTACGACGTGTGTGGGGTTCGGCCCCACACTCCCTCGGTGTGTTTACAGCGTATTGTAAACAGCGTACTCTTACCCATTAGGTCAAGGGGCCCCTATATTCATCTTAATCTTAAAAAGTTTAAAAGAAAATCACTGAAATGCTTTACATGTAGTGCAAATAGAAAGAAATTGTAATCGTAATAAATAATATGAATAAATTTGTGTTTGCAGTTGTCCCACCATATATTTGAATTTGTAGTATTAAGAAGTATATATAAACTAACCTTTGGAATAAATGTTAAGTAAAAAAATATAAAAACTATAAATATTTCAACAAGTCGCAGGTCCTAGATTTAAGGATAGTTGACAATCCCTCTCATTACAAATATTTTTAGATTCCTAAATATATATTTCTTCCTTTTTATATTTCTTTTTTATTAAAATAAATATATATATATTTAACAAAATTGGATTTTATAAATACACCAAACAAATAAACCTTGTATAATAAAAAAGGAAATTATCAAAAAAAAAAAAAGGTAAATAAATTTTTCCTTTAATAAAAAATTAAAAATTTTCCATTAAAAAAAAAAAAATTGTAAGTACTTTAAATATTTAGTTAAAATTATTGCAAAATCACTACACAATTATATATAATAAAATGTAATGTCCATTCGAAAAAAAAAGAAAGAAACTAAACATAGATACAAGTGGGACCTTGTCCTTTTTTTCAATAACACAAAAAATAAATTATTTATAAATAAAAAATCGTTTATAACAAAATTTCATTGAAATTTATTTCACATTCGAATAATTTATTTATTTTTGCCTATCCTAAACAATAAAAGGACTATTTTTTTCTGTTTTTGTTTTTTTTTATTATTTTTATTGTTTTTTAACCTTGATTAAATTACAATTTTACCTATTTAGTTTTATATATCATATTATAAAATGCTTTACAATCGATATCTTTATGATGTTGTAAACAAATAATTTACTACACAATTTGGATTAAAAATGTTTTAATTTTTTTTTGTTTTTCTCTACTATACAAATAATTGAAAACCATTCTTTGAAAGCATTTTTACAAAAACAAAAAAAAAAACAAAACAAAAAAGAAAATAAAGTAAAAGACTCACCTAAAAGGTTATTGTGTAAGGTTTATCTATCTATTTTTTTTTGCTTACCACCGATTTTAAATGAACATATTATAGTACATTAATATTATGGAAAAAACAATCCAATTTGTTGTTATGTCAAATTCTAATCATTTGACAACCTATTTAAGTTCTAGTACTAGCACTTTCCTTTACATGTCTTGTTTTTTTTTATTTTCTATTTTTTTTTATGAGAAGTCCTTTTGTTTTGTACGATAAAATACACTCAATAACAAATTTTGATAAAAAAAAAAAACAAAAAAAAAAAAATAGTTGTTCTTAGTTTTATGAGGATGTATAGAGAACAAAATAAATTTAGGACCAACTTTTAAATAACTAGGGTGCAGAGAAGAAGGAAATTAAAAATATTGTCCAATTTTTAATTAAGCAAAATATTTTTGTTTTAATAAAAAACGAAATGCGTAAAGTAGGAAGAAAACTAAAGAAGGCAGAATGTAAGCCAACGGTTTCTGAAAATGCACAATTCTTCCAAAAGATAATACAAACTATTTAGAATTGTGACTTACACCAACATTTGAAAATTGCATATAAGAAAAAATGTGATAATAGGATTTTTTTGCAATTTTGAGAGGCTGTAAGTCTGGAACTCTGTATAACTAAGAAAAACCGTTAACACACGTAAAAGAAAATTACTTCAGCTTTAATTTTTATGTATTGCCGATGAAAAGTTTGTATAGGGGACTAAGTTACAGGTGTTTAAAAATAGCAAATTTTCAATTCAGCCCTAATAGCTCATAAACAGGAGGTGGTAAAAAAAATGTTCTGAGGAAACTTATACTAATTCTAAAAGTTCTTTATTACCTCAAAATTTCAAGTCCATATCTAAAACAGTGCCGGAATTATGAAGGTAGAAAAATAATGCAAAATTTGGTCTTCACATAACGGTAAATTTAAATACTAAATAAACAAAATGTATAATTTTGATATTTATATATAAAAATCCTGTCGAATGGCGTTTTTAAATTGAAAAAATGTTAAGCTGAACATGAGATATACGCATTCAAAAATAGGGCTTTATTAAAGTTTTAGGAACTGCAGCTCCGTAATGGATGGGGCTAAATGAAAAAATTGTTCTACAACATTAATTTTTTTATGAGACTTAGCCATGGTTAAAATTTTTTTCACTATCTTTAACGGTGTAGAAGTTTTGTAAACAGACAGACAGACTGACGGACGAACCGAGTGAAATTAAAAGGCACATATTTCCAAAATTGTTTTGAAAATGTGCTAAAAGGATCAAATTAATTATGAAAATGGGTGCCATATTTGGTGGAATTAAACCAAGTTGAAGTAAATGAAAAAACGGTTGACTTCATCTTTATTTTCAAATGTATATTACACATATTTCAGGTTCAGCTTAAAATTATCGTAATCTAAGAATACCAAACAACAGCAAATTATTTATGCTTTACAAATTAATATCAAAATTATATAATTTTTTGAAATTTAGATTTACAGTTATCTGACAAAATATTGAAAGAAATTGTACTTCCTTCATAAATCCAACAGACTTTTAGTTAGAATCTTGAAATTTAAAAAAAAAAAAAAATATTTCAGAATTAGTATAAGCTAACTCAGAAAATTTTGATTTCTACCTCTCCTTGTTTAAGAGCTATGACGGGTCTTAAAATGGAAATTTTACTACTTTTAACCCTATAATGCGCTGTAAAAAATTTTTTTTTTTAATAAAACATTAGACTTAAAACTTCAGCATTATAATATTACATCTTTTAACAGTTTTTCTTAATTTTATTATTGGATTTCTTTAAAATTGAAGAAAATATCTCATGAAGTGGTGCAAGTAATAATATTCTGAAATGTTTTTGTCTTTTGGAAAATGTGAGCCTTTAAAAATCTTTGGTATTGATTCTTCTGTCTTGTATATATTTTATTTATGTACTGTTGAGTAACTGTTGATAAATGAGTTTTATGAATTTCTTTTTTTTTTCTTTTTTGGTATAATAAACAAAATATCTAAACTAAAATATCTTTTTCAAAAAAAAAAAAAAAAATATATCTACATTAATTGTATATCCGAATAACATTTTTTTTTAGACCTCTACAGTATTTTATAATGACCTTCTTTTTGTATATTAGCAGTACAAAACTACTATAGTAGTACGTAAAATTATAGCACTTGAACTAAATAATAAAAAAAAATAAAAAAAATAAACAAAAAAAAAACAAAAAAAAAAAAATAGTATCTATAGATACATATTATAGATAGAAGAAAAATAACGTTTTTCAATGTTTAAACAATTCAAAATTATAATAGTTATATTCTAGAGTATGTAGTTATAACAACATAATAAATATATATATATCTATATATATGTGTGTAGGTCATCATCAGTAGTGTTATAATGGTATTTTTATACTATGCCTTTCAATCATGACTATTTCAATTTAATTTAGATACTTCTATTTATATATATAATAATATTGTATGTATTTTAGATATTTAAACTTATAATAGAATATTGTTGATATATATTGTATAAGTATAGATAATTTAATAGTTATATATTATAATTATATAAATGTATAGTTATAGGCAAAATTTTCATTTTAAGTTTTAGATCATTAATAGGATGATTGCGTTCAATACATAAGTAGGTATGTTTGATAAAAAAAAAATATATATATATATATATATAGATTAATAATATTATATATATATAGGTCTAAAATTTTTGAATAGATTTGTCCTTTATTTTACGTTGTTAGTTTGTTTTGGTTTATTGTTTTTTTTTGTTTTTATCTTTATCTAAAATTATTTTGTATTGTTTTAATGATCATGTTATTGTATAAAATTTATATATAAATATATGTCTGTAGTTACTCATATCTGTATATATACAACATATATGTCTGTAGTTACTCATTTCATGGATAACAATGAGTTTTGTTATAACATAAATTCAAATATAAAATTATGTAAAAAATTGATATGTATTTGAATAATTTTGTTTTATATGTATTTGCATAATTTTTTAATTAAGCATGTTTCGGCTAACCCATGGCTTTATCTGTGACAGAAGCCTGACGGTCCAACGTGTCTTAGGCTTCCTGTCCCAGAGTTTCTGCCATTTATCCATGATACGGATTTTCTCCTCTGCGGCCGCCTTCTTCATAGCTTCTCCTGTAGATGTTTTCCTTTGCATAACCAGGAGTTCAACGGAAATAATTGCAGCGATGACGAGTACCGTAGCTTCAGTTAATTTATTGGTGAATTATTTTTATATATATTTCTTTGAAAATGTTCGAGATCTCTCTAGACTCAATATTTCAAGTACTGTAGCACATAATCATTGAGGTCACTTTGACAAATATTTATTTATTTATTTAATTAATATTACAAATGAAATAGGATATTGTAATATTACAACAAAACTATCTGTTACTAAGCCCATTACAGGTCGAATACTATTATTTAATTATACACTAATATTATTTATTTTGTTTATATATTATGTAGTTTATATTTACTCAAGGGGGATTTGTTTTCAATTAATAAAACTTGCTACCTGTGCAGGACTTGAACCCGCACTCCCTCGGCTAAAGAAGTCACATGTGTAACTACTAGGTCACCGAAGCCCTTTGACAAATAAATTGTCATGATTTTATATCAAAAAATTAATTGCATATTTACAGGCATATTTTTTGAATAATGAATATTGTTAATGTTTTTTACCGTTATTCTTATTAGAATATACTACTTAAAACTTACATAGTCTCATATCTTACATATTTTATATTATGAGATTAAGCTGTGCATAAAAAGGTGTTTCACAATTTTTCGTTGTAAAAAGATTTAAAATTATTATGTACGCTATTGTTATTTGTTAATAACATTTTTTTATTTTTTTTTTTGTACAATTGTTTTCAATTTATTTTTTCTTATTTTAGTTTTTTTTCATTGAAATATTTATAGTTTATTTAACCACAACCTAATTTTTGAAATTTTTGTTTTATTTTTGGTTCTTAATTAGAGTAAAATAAGAGCACGTAAATCAAAAAAGATTCTAAACAAAAAAAAAATGATACAAAAAATGTAAAATAATATTTGTTATATATAAAAAGTATATTGTGTTAGTTGAGTGCAAAATAACAAAAAAAAAAAAAAACAAATCAAAAATAGGAAAAAAAAAAAAATGGTAGATAATATATAAAATTTGAAGGAAATTTGATTAACCAGAATTTGTTATACAAAATTTAAAATAAAATTTTAGCGGTTATGCATTCTTGAATTATTGGTTATTTTAATCAACATGTGTATATAAAATAAAAAATCATTGCTTTACATTTTTCTTATCTTTTATTGAATTTTACAAATTTTTAATAACTAATTTTAATGCATTTTTCTTATAGTATTAGACATATTGTTTCGTACAAGGATAAGTTAATTCATAATTATCAGAACGATCACAAGACTGTATTTTAATTTGCCTGTATAATATTTGACTGGATTTCATTTGTAATCAACTCAAAAATCTTCCAAAATTATATATTTTATACACATGTTTCAACAACAAATGACGGTTCTAAACTCCTGCTAAACAAATTGCTGATTTGTAATTGTAACCAACTCTAAAATTCCCTCTCATTATATATTTTACATACAGCTAAATTAAATATAGACAATTAAAGTACAGTTAACTGAAATACAGTCAAATTTTAGTACAGTCAATGAAACATAATAACTTGTAAAAAATACAGTACATGAAGTGGAGGCGTATGACACCCTCCCTCAGAGAGTTATCATTAACTGATTTAATCAACATTTACTTGATGTAGTTTGTTAGTAAATGAAGACCAAACTACTTATTATAAACTACTTAATAACTGTTAGTGAAATGATGGTTAAAAACTAAAAATCAGATACAGAAAAACCAATCTTCTATATTAGTTAAGCACTGAAAATGCATGCGAGTTACATAGCAATGAGAGAAGGCAAACTACTGGTGTTTATCATGCTAAGTGTGACTCTTAGTGTTAGTTTGTTAACACTGGTATCAAAGAGCTCATACATTCAGATATATTAAACAAGGTTATTTTATATGAAATTTAGACGTGTTTGTACAAAAAATTGCCAAATTGTTAATATTTTATTATTCGTACATTTTAATTGTTAGGTATTATTTTAATCGAAAATAATTGTACGAATATAGTTTCTCAGCGTATAATATATTTGCTACTACGACTGTAAACCTAAAGAAAACTAGGTAGATATAGATATATCTAATTCGAAGCCTTGTACTAAAGGAGACTACTAAAGGTGACAACTAGACTAGGTAGATATATATAGATAAAACTCGAAGCCATGTACGTCCACCCGTTCGCACGAGAACGGAAAAAATAAAGAAAATAGAATTCTGAAACTTGTGAAATGATCATCTTTGTAAAATTATTAGTTCTACTATTAATATTCAGAAAGTTCGATTGGTGGGTTCGGGTAGCTGTCCTACAATTAGTTTCTTTATACAAAAATAAATCAGTGTCTCTTGAAGCTACGTATCTGAAGTTTTGTGAGAAGAAGTCAAGGTTTATGCTAACGACTTCTGCAAATCTGCCATACAACTTCTTTTTTCCTATGAGTATAACTTAGTAAGTTGGATATTTAAAATTCTGTCAAAAGAACTTAAGTTTTATGCCAATAACTTTTGCAAAATTTCGTTAGTCTAGAGCGACATGTTCGAATAACTGTCATACAACTGGAAAATTTATTTTGATACTTAATTCTGTTAGATGTCTGAAATTTTATAAAAGATATTACATTTTATGATAACATCATAACTTATTATGTTTTTAATGGTAGTGTAGTGTTACCCTATAGTTTTTTTATTTATGTTTATTTTCATTTGGGTAGAAAGTACAAAATTCATTGTACCTAAGATCTAATGATCTAATTTATATTAAAATAATGAATAATTAATTAATTAAAGTGAGTAATAAATAATCAATAATAAAAATTGTAGTGCAATGCTATATAAAAAAATTTCAACTTTATAATAACTTCTCTTTCACTAATTAAACTTAACTTTTATAAAGAAAATATCTCAAATATATTAAATGGAAAATGTCTTTGTTTTGCTACATGAATTTGAACATTATTATATTCTTTCATTTAATGTTTAAAAAACTTAAGTACCAGTACGAAATATGTGTAAGTTATTCATATTTTTTTTTTCCAGTGAAATCCTTTCCATAATTTAAAAAAAATAAAATAAAATTAACTGAACAATTTCATAGAAAAAAAAGATTTTTTTTTTGTCTTTATTAAAAAAAATATTTTCTACAATATTAAATTTAACACAATATTTCATTGTGACTGCATAATTTTTTTTTTTTTATGAAACAAATTTTTCTTTTTTATTATTCCTTTTTTATTCATTACAAATTTAAGATTTTCATAGTATCTGTTTTGAAAATTATTCTATAAATTCTATTATTCTTTTATTTTTATTATTTTTTAAGAAATTTGTTTTAGTTAAATGAAATAAAACTATACAATTATTTTTTGCTTATGGAATATTAATAGTGATGGATACTAAGCTGGTTCTAAATAATTTTTGAATTTTCTTTTCAGTTTTATTAATTTTTAATACTTGATTGCGTTGGATCCTTAATTTTTTTATTTTTCTCCTTAAAGTATTCTCCTTTCCACTCTTATAAACATTGGGCATCCACAAGACATTTAGTATTCATATTTAACTAAGCTTCATTTTTCATAGATCATCTGTTTCACTAAGTTGATGATTACTTGACAATTCTAGCTATCTAGAAATATTTTTATTTGTGCGCCATCTGTTATTTTATATAAGAATTCGTTTTGTTTTATTTTATTATGTATTACAATATGATGTTGGTAACAGGATATGTATACTTATTTGTTATTTAATTATATTATACTAATTACATATTAAAAGATAAATTTATGTTATATTTTATAAATATAATCTATATGCCGAGGTTTGAATTTAAGGCCTTTCGAATGATAGGTCGGTGTTTTAATCACTATACCATTGGATGACTATTCAGATGTATATCTATGAAAGCTATACATTTTTGTAATGTTTATATTATAAAAAAACATTTTAAGCCATGAAAAGTAAAAATAGTACATATTGAAATTATGAACTTAAACCTATTTTAGTTTTAAAATCACAAAATTTTTATTTAATAAGAAGACTCATGCAAATTTTTTAAAAAATTGTTTGATCTAATCTCAACGCATGACCTGATCTTCAAACGTTTTGGAAGACTGAATTTTTTTTTAGTGATGATTAAAGTTATTCTGCTAATCCTTTTGGAGTAAATTTTAGATTGGATCGAGTTTAATTGAAATGAAAATATGAAAATTTATTTCTATCATGTTTACTATTTTGTTTTGTTATTTTTTTTTTGCGAGGGTAGGTGAGAATTATCGAAAGACAATACAGAGGAGTGAAACGTGCTCGAGTCCTCTATGACACCGTGGAATTTTAACCCACTAAATACTATCTGAACAATGGGTTATACGACCTTTAATACTCATGTACTGTCTCGCGAAAGAAAGTTGATTTAGGGAATGAAAATTGATTTCAAATTGGCAGGCATATTGTGAACAGAGTTGTTAATATTCGCCTTTTTTACACCACAAGTTAATAATAGTGTTACGACATTTTCAAATAGTCGCATTGGGATTGCGAGTCACATAAAGATGTTTTATTTTTGTTACAATTGAAACTTAATCAAATCGCTTTTATTAACTTTTGATAAGCCGATATAGTCTATCTAATGTTTATAAATAAATCAAATTTCAAAATTCTCGAACCATATAATGAAACACTTGACTCTCATCACTGAATTTATATCTTTTATCATAGTTCAATTTACTGAACTCAAATTCTTTTTATTCTTTCTCTTATGTTTTAAATTTTGTTTTTATTAAGTTGTTGTTTCATAGCAAAAAACAAAAAAATATTAGAAATAAAAACTTTATTTTACAATACAAATATTATCAGACAAATTATTTTTTTCTATATAATATGGTTATGTCTACTGAAAACTAAAAAGAATCATAACTAAATTAATAAGAAAATTGACCTTTTCACAGACACAACATCTAAATAAAAATATTGAATATCTTTTGTTAGAAAAAATAGTTATAAATTGCATACTTTTAGTTTTTATATAAATATACCTATACATGTAATTTAAAATTTACTACATATATGATAGATTCACATAGATGCATTGAAGAAAAGAAGGAGGAAAATTTTAAACTAAAGTTAGTAGTACTCCCTAGACAAAATAGTGCTTGGTGAATTAAAGATTTCAACTTTTATATATAGCCAATATAATAACTAAAGGGAGAGGTGGATTTAGTTAATAAAAATTTGACATTACCAAGGAGGTATCCTTTGTGTTTTTGGTTTGATTCTCACCTCTGAAAACATAGAATAAGTTTTAGTTCTCTTTTAATAACATGGATTTTATATATTAATAAAATTTCCCTCATAACAGATTTTATTGAAGATTAAAGAAAATAATTAATTTCTTGCTTATGATTTTCAAGTTACCGGCCAGTGATGTCATTTGATTGATTTTTTTTTTTAAATTTGGATTTCATTCTTCAATTTTCAAAAATTGGAGCCCCAACCTTTGGAACCCCACCGCTAAAACTTATTTTTCACTTATTTTAATAATTTCTTTACACGAACTAACTCACAGACAATAAATTGTTTATTTTTGAATCAAGTTTTCAATAAAATTAAATTAAAGTAAATCATTTAAGGTGACAACGTATTTTATTTTAAGTTTTCTTTTAATCATTTTTATCTTTAAAGTAAAATGTTTTAAAACTTAATAAAATAAAAAAATCAAAATATTTTTAAAATCAATTGTTTTTTTTTAACCCCAATCGATTTTTTTTATGTTACCGCAATATAAAGGTGAAAAACGCGATAAAATTGGCATTTAAAATATCTTTAGTTGAAAATCCTTTTTATGAAACACAATTTGTTTTTGAGATTAAAATAATTTTATAGACGTTTAACATGTCAAGTATGTATGAACAGAAATTAAAATTCACATAAATTAACAAATAATGGATTAACTTACAAACATAACTTTTCTTTCGCTCTTGTTTTTGTACTTAAATTTTCTTTATTTTTGGTTTTATCGATTCATGTATTCAATAAATTCAATAAATTCAATAAATTACAGAAAGACTTCATTTACTTTTAGTTTATATAAATATTAGAAAAATTTAAGAGTGATAAAATAATTTTTAGTCTTTTTTTCGTCCTGTTCTCATAAAATACAATTAGTATGTGATTTGAATTTTAAAAAGGTTTTTCTTAAAAAAAAAAAAACAATAAATAATTCAGGATGAAAAGTTAAAAAAAAAAAAACTGTAACATCATGATGATACAGTTCAAAAGGTGAAAAAAAAAATATAGGTAGAGAATATTAAAAAACAGTACTAAGCATTTTTATTAACCTTGAACATTGTATTTTAGAATTTTACGTCCCAAAAAAAAAGGGCAGAAAAATGACTAATTTTTAAAATGATTTTTTTGAGTTTAAGTTGATTATATTAGGATATCACGTGATGGTTTTAAAGATATATCTTTATTGACTTACTAAAAAACAAAAAAAAAAAAACAAAATAAATTGATTTTATTCTTTGATAAATGAAATTTTGTGGAACGTTCATTAAATATTCGATTATATCAGATTAATAGGTTAGTTTAAGGTTAGTTTAATAGGTTAAAACTTGACTGAAAATTTTCAGAAAAAAACAAAAAAAAGGTTATTAATTTTAATAAAAATATTTTTTCAGCACATTTCACAAAAACAATTTGAAGAAATGTGCCTATTAGTTTCACTCTGATCATTTCCGTCTGTTTACAAAATTTCTATATCGTTAACGATAGAACAATGTAATTTTAAACATGAGTAGGTCTCATAGAAAATTAATGTTGTAGAACAATTTTTTTAGTGTAGCTTCATCCATTGCAAAGCTAAAACTCTTCAAATTTTAAAAAATACAGGACTTTTTTTTACCGTTATAAATCAATTTCAAAATTATAAAATTTTTTTTTAGATAGGGACCTAAAATTTTGAGAAAAGAAAGTAATTTTAGAATTAGTATAAGTTTCCTTATAAAAAAAAAACTATTAAAATTAGTATAAATTTTTTGTACCACCCCATGTTTAAAACCTATTAACGTTTAAAAATTGAACATTTTATATTTTTTGAATACTTGTAACTTAGGCATCTGTTCTGTACAAGTTTTTTCAAAATAAAAAACAAAAATTGAAGCTCCAACTTTATAATTTTACATGTTTTAAGCGCCATATCCACTATGCTTCATATGTGACATACATAAATGAGTGACCAAATGCCAAAATTGTGACATGTGTGACATACATTGCCATCCACTGTGCTACATGGAATGTCGTCACTCATGTATGTAACATATGAAGTATAGTGGATACGGCGCTTTAATGGTTTTAATTATGGAGTATAAAATAGAGTTCCCTTAAAATTGAAGAATTGAGTCTCTTTATTTTCTCATATTTTTTCTTATTATATGAAATTCTAAGAAAATTTTCACATTTTGGTGCAAATCACTGCCTTATTCTTTTTGTATATTTAGTTTTAGTCTATGGTATCAGTTCAATGATTAATTAATTAAACTTTAATTAATTTTTGTTTTCATTCTCCATTGGAAAACCCTCGTTTTTATTAAGAAAAATTTTACAATATTTTTCAGAAATATTTTTACAACCGTGTAAAATATAGAAAATATTATACGATTTTATATTAAAGACATTCTTAAACAAAATAATTTACTTTTATTTTTACGAAAATAAATTACTATAAATAAATAATATAGATATTAATAAAAAAAACTTTGTTTTTTATTTGTAAAGTTGTCATCGTATTGAACATTATTTGCTTAACTATAATATGTCCTATTTGGTTTTATTAAATTAATTTTGTTGTTTTGTTTTATTTTTTGTTGTTTTATGACAGATCAAAATAATAATTTAACTGTCTTTCAAAGTACAAAACAAATATCTCATTTTTCTAATTTATTCAGAATATTTATATATTTTATTAAGTTATGTACAAAACTAATAAAATATATAGATGTATATATTTATATATGTATGTATATAAATATAAATTAATCGAATTCTATCATACTAAAGTAATCTTTAAGAAAGGACAATAATTTATTTAGCCAGTCAATAATAAAATGGTTCTTAAGAAAAAATATTAAGATTATCAAAAAAAAAAAAAAAAAACAAAAAGATAAAAAAAAAATAAGAAAAAAATCCCTAAAAAGATTATCAAGAAACTAAAAGTAATGATAAAAAAAAAATAAAAAAAAAAACAAACAAAAAAGAGGACTAAAAGAAAGATAGAAAAAATAAAAAGAAGAAAAAAATTTAATAAACAAACTGAAATTAAATGAAAAAAATAAATATAATAGAGAGGATGTCTCGTGAGTAAGAATTTAAAAGAAAAGACAAAAATGATTAGAAAGACTGAATGTTAAATTTAATTTATCAATTGGACAAACATTTCTAATGTCATTTTCTTTGCATACAGAAAAAAAAATATAAACACATACTCACACACGTTAATTTAAAATTTTTTTTTTTATAATTTTGCGAAGACAAACCATACTAAAATATTTTTAATTGCATTTTCATATCTACGAGTAGCTTTACATGAGAAAATTGAAAAGGCAAGATTTAAGATACAAAGATATTTTTCTATAATATCACAAAAATATTCTAACACGATGAGGAACACTTTAAAAAGACTTTGCTCACGGGATTTATTACCCCTGAGCATTTTATCTTGAAAAAAAAACGGTTTTATACAAACTGAGTATCATCTCTCCCTATACTATATACCTAATTATAGTAGACAGGCTACATGTAAAAAAATAGACTACAATCCGGCTAACATAAACGAAAATAATTTTAAATACGATATGAGTATACCTACTAAGGATATCCAAATTAGAAAGAGTTATTGGTGATTAAATGCATCATAATTGCTAATCGTAAGGTAAGTTAAGTTTATTAGGATTAGAATAGGTTAATTAGGATTAGGAATTTCTTACTAAAAAAAAATTAGAAGAAATAATGTATTGTTTTTTTTTTGTTTTTATATTTTTCAATGCAAAAGAAAAAAAAGTGCAATGCAGTTTTCAATGCTCAAGAATGCTCAAAGAAAAAAATGTCAATGCTCAAAGAAAAAAGTTGTTTCAACAACTTCAAAAAGTTTCAATGCAAAAGAAATTAATTATTTAGGTAGAATAAGATAAAACACACAAATATTAAAAAACAAAATGTGTAATTAATTTTGTCTAAGATTAACAATAAAAAATGTATATGAGAAGGTAATGAGAGGTCTCGGGTTCGATTCCCGGCTGGGTACAATAATTATAATATAAAAAAAAGAAAATTCATATATCGCAATATATAAATACTTAATATATCACATAATATCTCGTACACCTTACATTCCTACCATTAAACAGGAGTTATAGCTACCTGGCACATTTATGTACCACGGCACCTGTATATAAATAAATAAATAATTTTAAATGTTAATTAAAAAATTCTGAAATAAACCTTGTTTTTTGTTAACTTTTTACTAGTATAAGAGAAATGTATGATCATAATTTATATTAAAAGAAATAAAAGTGAAATAAAAAAAAAAATTATTTTTTCTATGACTTATGAATCAGTAAAAGTTGATCACAGAAAGAGTTTTCCAAATTTTGAATAATTATGTAGATATATTTGGAATTAAAGAATCAAAAAAGAGTTCCTATAAAATTTACCTATAATTAACCAGTTTTTCATATTAAGTTTGGTCAACGCTTTCTATATCATAATAGGAAACAAAAGTTATATTTACAGCTGAGTAATCAACCGGTTACTGAAACTAATGATTCTAGAAACTGAAGCTCAGTCAATAAATGACTTATACTTCTGACAGTAGGAGTGGGAGGAATTAGGAGGAAACAAAAATATCTAAGTTAATAATGCAATGTTAAGTTATGGCAGATCCAAATTTGTGAAACAAAAAACACATTTCGAAAATATATGATAAACAGAAATTCTATTGTAAAATATTTTTATTTAAAAATCACAGAGTTAATAAAAAAAAAAACTTTTTTGCCATAGTAGGTTGGAATCATCGAAATACACTATATAGAACAATAGACCGAGCACGATTCTTTTATGTATTGTGTGAAACTTTATTCCACTAAGCATCACCACCCCATTTTTTAAACAAGCAAAAAGTTTGGTTATAGATAGATGTAATCTTTAGTACTAGAAATTGGATTGCGTAGAAAAGGGAAATTAAGTTTAGAAAATATAAAATGATTTTAAATGGACAGGAATTTTGTGAACAAAGTCGTTACCGTTCATCTTGAATCCTTGGGTGTTGTATATGTAATTTTCACAAATTTTAGGGATATTAATGGTTTGAAGGATGGTCGCATATTCACATATATTTAAAAAGATTAATAAAATAAAAGATTTTTATATATGGGACAATATTTTCTATATATGAGGCATCCTGTTTATCTGTTTATATGTTTGTTACTTTAACCTTTTATGTATCAATATTGAAGATGACCTTCTTTTACTCTAATCTTGTTTATCAAACATTTTAAAAAAAAAAACATTTACTGTGACCATTTAGAGACAGTGAAAAATACATAATATAAGTATTTTATTTTTATAGTAGTGTGTGTGATTACATCACTTATCACAAAATCAAAATTAAAATATAAGCATACACAAACACAATGAGATTTAAAGAAGAATAAGCAAAACAAAAAAAAAAAAAATGTGAAAATTGAAAAACCAAAAAATTTCAATTATTTTCCATTTTCACGTTTATAAATATATATATTTATTTTTTTTTAATTTTGCCTTTTTTTTATCATATAGACTTCATTTTACCTCATTAAATTCATTGAAAAAAAATATATATATATATATATAATTTTTTTTGTTTTCGCAAAGCGGTAAAATAACAAAATTAAAGAAACAAAATGAAAAATAATTTACGTTCTATATGTGTATTAGTATGTGCTCATATTTTTTTTTTTGGTAGAAATTAGATAAAGAGATGATTGCTAATTTTTGTAAAAAAAAAATAATCTCAAATTCAAACTCTATAATGATTAAAAAAAAAACAGAAAATTGAATTTTAAAACTATTTATATTTTACTTCCATTTAATTTGTATTTTCAAGGTAACAAAACAATTTTCTCTTTTATTTTTGCATTATTGTCTAAGTCTAAATTTGTGTTTCGTTTCACTTGATAAAGAGAGAATAAAAGAAAACAAAAAAAAGAGACAAAAAACAAAACAAAATAAAATCAAATATCAAATTCCTCTTCATTCAGAAAAAAAAAAAAACAAATTCAGTTTTTAATTTAAAAGGAATGCAAATACGCGAATAATCAAAAAAGATTTTTCAGGATATTTTCATTATTTTTTTTTTTTATTATTTTTTGATTTCATTCTTTTAGTGGCAAAATAACTGTTTTTTTTTTTTACTGTTTACATTTTTTAAATGATTTTCAAAGGTTTGATTATTCGCATATATACTACTTTTATTATTACGGTTTATAAAAAGGACAATTTTACATTTTGTTTACTTTTGAATAAAAATTATTTTTATGTAACAGTACATACGTATATATATAGTACAGTATTGAATAAAATATGTTAAACAAATTTAATTAAGTATTATTACTGGCACAAGTCATGTCTAATTGGTAAAGTGTTCATAAACTATACTAAATAGTATTTGCTTAGTTGTTAATATAAATAAATAAATAGAACTGACGTTGATATTGAGATTCCGCAACACAGGGGTATTAAAGGAAAGGAATTGGCAGACAAAACAGTTAAAGATATTACTAACACAACATTAATTAAGAAAATTGATGGCATCTAATTACAAGCTAATATAATAGTAATTTTTAGCAACATTAAGAAACAAACATACTCATGGATTAACTCCAACTCAATTCTAAAACAAATGTTTCCAATAATTCAAGAAATAGATTACAAAAAAAAAATAAAAAGTATCGATAATCAAGAAATCCAGAATAAAATATTGCGAAACTTTGTTGATGCAGTGTAAACTTTGTTATGTACTAAAAATTAATAATATGTCATATGTCATAATATGCCCAACGTATTACAACTAAATATTAATTGTAATTCTAAAATGCTTGAAAAATGTATACTTACAAAATCAAAAAATATAATGTCAATAATTTAAAATATGGGATATAACTGTCATACAACCAAAAAAGTTACAAAATTAAATTCTAATTTATAACCGCAAGTTAAATACAAGATTTATTTCAATTGTAACTATATGAATGAAAATTAACTATAACTGAATGAAAATAATGAAAATGAAACTTCCTCCCATAGATTAAAGTAAAAAGCAGCGATAACTTGGCTGTCATATTGCATGCGGGTGGGAAATTTTCTTATGTAAATATTAAAAATTAAATTTATAGAATACAATCAAATAACCAAAGCCGAATTTCTTTTGGATTGCATGCAGTTTTAAAAAGATTTCCATATGAATCAATTATCGTTTGAAATTTTATCAGATATATTGCTTGACACAAGCATCAGTTATATTGTTTATTTAGCGAACTGTCATATAAACTGATTATATTACCATTGGCATTTACACGTATTAGTATGTTAGTAAATTATGATAAATATTGGGAAATTGGGAACTTTCTATAGGCTGTAGAGTGGAATGAAATATTTATAACTGATCTGAAATTGTTTGAAATCTCTCAAAATTTTATTAGTTTTCGAATAATTGAGATAATGATATCCCTACAAACCTTATTTTACAATAATAACGAATAAGAAAAACAAATTAAAAGTAAAAATCCTGTAATTGATCTAAAAAATATTAAAATTTACTATTTGTTTATTTATATATAGAAAAAAAAAATTTATAGGCTTTAATAAAAAAAATTAATTTAAAATACGTTTTAAAACAGAGCAAATGTGTGTACATCTTACATTTAAATATATTCAAAAGAAAACTTATAGTTATTAGATATTTATGAAAAGCTTATAGTTATACCTATAGAAACTATACTTATAGGTTAATCACATTAAGGGCTCCGATCCATATCAGCCTGTATTTATGCAAAAAAAAAGATAATGAATTTAAATCAAATTAAATTAATTGGTTTTTTTTTATTTTTCCTAAATAAGGTAGGAAATCTTTCAAAGACACGGAAAATACCCCTTTGGTAGTGTCAAATTCTTACTGACTAAACCAACCTTTAGCATAATGGGATAAAATCACAAACTGCTAACGAAGTGTATTGCCTAGGGAGTATGGATGGGAGGGGATAAAACAAGGGTTCGGAAACAATGAATTGGAAAATGTTAGCTTTATATTTCTAAAGATAATAATTTGTTTAATATAATTTGTCTTGCACTATGTATATATATAATCTATATATATTTGTGTATGGATTTTAATGTAAAATAAAATAAAGGATTAAATGATATCAAAAGGACTTATATGTATTGTATAACAAATTTTTTATTTTCAATTTTATATATTAATTCCATTCATTTTATTTTTAAATTAGAATTTTAAATCTGGGTTTAAAATTTGGATGGGTTATTTAGAAATCATCCATTATATATGTACTTACATATTAAAAATATATAATATATGTATAATATATGTATTAGGTATAATATTTATATACATATATTGTCTCTATAATTATATACATATATATTTTTTTTGTTTTCAAATTTATTTTCCATTTGGACTTTTAAATTAAAGATATAATTAAATTGTTGGCTTAAAATTTAATTTAAATTAAAATTGCGCTTTCTGTTTTTTGTTTTGTTTTTTTTTTTTGGTTTTAATTAAGGACCATTTTATATAATTTGAATGGTAAAAAATTACAGTTCAAATTTTTGACTTGTGAAAAATGGTTAAATAAAGAATCAAAAAAAGTTCAAAATTTATTAAAAAAACATTAACTTTTTAAAATAAAAGACATAAACATAAAAAATATTTCATAAAATAAAAATAAAATAGTTTTTAAAAGTATTAAACTACTCTCGAAACTCACTTCGCATGAAGCATAAATTGTTTGTTGAAGAAGTCTCTCAAAAAGCATATTAAACTTAATGTTTTATCGCTTAAACTTGATCTATGTATATATTGTGCCAACTTAAACCTGCTGTTGAAAAAGTGGTTTCCGGCTATAAGGTTATTGGGCGAACCATTGAAAATATACTTTCGGAGTTTATTTAACTATCCCCTTTAATGTTTTCTTCCTTGATTCTTGAAGTACGCCTTTTATTTTGTTCATTATATTTAAAATTTAGGATTACTCGGCTAGTAATAATAATAATATTTCGCCAGTCATTAAATTTTACCTTTACTTGTTTAAATTTAGCTTTTTAAAGAATAAATATTATAAGAAAAATATTATTCCGTTTCGTTATAATTATTATACCCTACACCTAAAGTATAGGGTATATTAACTTTGGTATGGTGTTTGTAACCACCAAAAGGAAGCGAGTTAGGTATAGACATGTATATATATTCTGAACCAGGATCACCGCCGGAGTCGATTTAGCGATGTCCGTCCGTCCGTCCGTCCGTCCGTACGCACGATAACTCAAAAAATAATGATGCTATCTTGATGAAATTTATATAGTAGGTTACTAATTACGAAAGAAAGGCTAAGTTCAAATCTGGACAAAATCCGTCCATGGGTTCGGATTCTGGAAGCTTCCGAATGATTCCGGGCTTTTGGAGATAATCTCCGCAAACGAGATTATCTCCAAAAGCAACAAAGATATAACCTTCAAATTTTGTACAATGATGTTTCTTCCCGTTCCATTTATGTCTCTGAAATTTAAGAGGATTTGGTCCATGGGTTTGGGTTTTGGAAGCTTCCGAACGAGCACCAGAGCAAATGAGATTATTTCCAAAACCAACAAAGATAGAACCTTTAAATTTTGTACAATGATGTTCCTTCCCGTTCGATTTATGTCTCTGTTGGATTTATGAGGATTTGGTCCATGGGTTTGGATTTGGAAGCTTCCGAAGGAGCCCCAGAGCAAATGAGTTTATCTCCAAAACCAATAAAGATATAACCTTTACTTTTGGCAGAATGGTGTTCTTTCATGTATGATTTAGGCCTCTGAAATTTAAGAGGATTTGGTCCATGGGTTTGGATTTGGAAGCTTCCGAACGAGCACCAGAGCAAATGAGATTATCTCCAAAACCAACAAAGATATAACCTTTAAATTTGGCAGGGTGGTGTTCTTTCATGTTTTATTTAAGTCTCTGAAATGTGAGAAGATTTGGTCCATGGGTTCGGGTTTTGGAAACTTCCGAACGAGCCCCAGAGCAAACGAGATTATCTCCAAAACCAATAAAGATAGAACCTTTAAATTTTTTTTAATGATGTTTCTTCCAGTTTGATTTATGTCTCTAAAATTTAAGAGGATGTGGTCCATGGGTTTGGATTTTGAAAGCTTCCGAACGAGCTCCAGAGCAAATGAGATTATCTCCAAAAACAACAAATATATAACCAGAGACTACATAGAGATGTCCAAATGGCAACAAAAAAGTTTAGATGTCGCTACAATATCGATTTTGAAATTTAGTCTCATTTTTCAACTTTTTTTTTTAAAGTTTCTTAAAGCAAGTTTTGGTCTCGGATATTTTTTTTTTCATATATGTACATAAATGAACTTTCGTATGATTGGTATGGATGATAGAAATAACAAGTAACATACATATATGAATATGATCATATGATATCAGATGACATATTATGATATACATGATCTGATCAGTATCTAATATAATTTTTATATTATATATGCATTATGCCATATTATGCATTTATATTACTTGACCAGCTTGCCTACATGCTTATTAAATTGTGAAAGTGTGTGTGAATCAAAATTAAATATAAATTGAAATACACATAAATACTATCGGCACTTTTTATATATGCATTTCAATATGATTCAAAAATCAATACATATTTATATTTTGTTTTGTGTAAATGTAATTATGTTCCAATTTGATATGATTTGATAATTTTTATGAATATGTACAGTATCCAGCAAATGTCATGCCACTTTTCTAATTGGAATAATTTTTAATTAAAAAAATGTTTAGAAGAATTTTAAAGCATTATTTTTTATTTCAGTTATTTTATATGCTTTTATATTAACTCGTCGCTGTCGGTTTATTTATTTATTTATTTATTTATTTATTTATTTATTTATTTATTTATTTATTTATTTATTTATTTATTTATTTGTCATTCTGTCACGCTTTTTATTATCTTCGTAATCTGTTAGCAACATTTGTAAGTGTAGTATGGTGCAGAGGATAGTGTACAGGTTTCAAAAGTGGGGATCATGTTGTTCGAATCCAGTTCACATGCAACATTTTTTTCTTAACTATCTATTCATCAACATTTTTTGAATAAAATATGTATACATTTTTGTATATATCAATTTAAAACTTACATTTTTATCTCTTATTCATGCATACAAACATACACATTATATTTTTGATCTTTCCTGGTGTTTTGTATTAGCATAATTAGCAAAACACAATCCATACATATAATATTTTTATGTATGTTGCTAAGTTATTTTGTTTACAACATTTGTTTAGTATTTATATCAAAATATTTGCTGTCAACATTCTTTAATGCATATTGAATTAATGCATATATGGTGCAGAGGAAAGTGTACAGGTCTTGAAAGTGAGTGTTAATGTGTGGACTGTGGTTCGAATCCAATTCGTATATATATGTATAATTTTTTTTTTTTTTTTTTAACTCTATTCATCAATATTTTTTAAATAAAATTTTATGTACCTACATAATATTATTTTTGTACATAGAAAAGAATACAAAAAGTAAAGATCATTACAAAATTATGCTTTTGCGCATTACGCATTATGATTTACAAACAAAAAATCTATTACGCATTATGATTTGTCAACACAAAAAACTAAAACTACGTATGTAAATATGTACGTACGTATTGTACATATTTATTTATTTATTTATATTCAGCTACCGTGGTACATAAATGTGCCAGGTAGCTATACCCTTGTTTCCTGGTAGGAATGTGTACGTGATATAATGATATATTATAAAGTATTTACATATTGCAATATATGAATATTTTTTTTTTTATATTATAATTATTGTACCCAACCGGGAATCGAACCCGAGACCTCTCATTCTCTTATGAATGAGAAGCGGTGCGTCAACCACTGCACCAATGGCTGGATACACATAATATTATGTTAAACTAATTTCCTAAATTATTTTGTTCCGCTCCATTTGTTTATAATTTAAATCAAGATATTTGTCAACATTTTTTACTGCATGATCTTATTAAGCGATTAGGAAGGTAGGTGTTCAAGGTTAGATGTTTGTTTGGATATACGATATACTACTAATAGTATACTATAGAAATATACAGTAAAGTACATTTATGTATATCATTTTCATTCGAGTTATGTTGTTGGATTGTAATATTTATATAATCACAGTATTTTGGTACATATTTTACCCTTCGAGGTACTTTCTTTATTTATGAATTACATACTGGAATAAAAATTTTTACTCTTGCTGTAATGGAATCGATTTAACATCTCTTAATTTACTTAAACATTTGGTATAAAATTATAAAACGTATTTTATATCAGAAACAATAATTAATATATGTATGAATAAAAAATATCCCATATTTTTAAATTCAAATTATGTGTTTCATTTAAAACTAAAAAGTATAAAATAAAATAATATGTAAAAAAAATATTTTTTAAAATATGCTTTTATCGAAACCAAATTCGCCCCCTAAAAAGTAAAAAATAAAATTGATTGCAAAACTTTAGCTTTTTTGACTGTTATAATATAAAAGTGAATTGCTAGTGCAAGCATTTTGGACTGTTATAATATAAAAGTAAATTGCTGGAATAAAAAAGAAACACGAACCTCAAATTTCCTAGATTTTTATTTAACTTTATTCCAGCAATTTACTTTTATATTATAACAGTCCAAAATGCTTGCACTAGCAATTCACTTTTATATTATAACAGTCAAAAAAGCTAAAGTTTTGCAATCAATTTTATTTTTTACTTTTTAGGGGGCGAATTTGGTTTCGATAAAAGCATATTTTAAAAAATATTTTTTTTACATATTATTTTATTTATTTGATAGGTATATTATATTGTTTCAAAAAATACCACATATATATGTAGGTATACTGTTACCAATATAACAATATGAGTCATGAGATCAAAAAATAAAATAAAATCATAATACAAAAAATTTTGTTACTTTGTTTGTTTGTTTTTCCCTGAAGTTATAAAGTTAAAAATATTATTAGAAAAAATTCGAACGCCTATATTATTTTATTGCTTTTCTATATATATTTTTTTAAATTACCATTACTTTTGCTGGATACTGTATATTAAAATCAGTTAAATTTAGTTAAATAAATAATGCAGTTAAATCAAATGATTTTCATAAAATAGATAACATTCATACCATCTGATACCATATAATATACGATATACCATTTCATGCATTCAAAAAATTCTGTTTGTAGTAGTGAAATACTGAATGCATATGAATGATAACCTTGAAATGTTTTTTCTTGTTGTTTTTAGAAAAGTCAACATTATAAAATAATCTATTTTTATTTAATTTTTTTCTATATGAAATATTTAGCTAAATGTTCCATATTTTTTGTAAAGTGATATTTAGAATGTCTTCTTTATCATATTGAAAATTTACGTTTCTACTCGACATATTAAATATATATTTTCTCAAATATATTTTCCCATTTTTGCCTTATTTTTCTATTTTAAAAGTTATTTTGTCATCGCTTTGCTTTAAAAAGTTTAATAATCACAAGGATAAAAAAATTTTGTAAATGCATAAAATATATGAATGATCATTTTACACCAGATTTTACAGAAGATTCTAGTTTTCGCTAAATTCTTTTAGCTATGACACAAACTAAATATTTCTGTGCTTTAAGATTTTTAAAACTAGCCAGTTTTAGCTGGCCCGTTTGAAAAAAATTAGTACAAATTTTTGTATGAATTTGTACATCTCTATGTAGTCTCTGATATAACCTTTAAATTTGGCCGAATGGTGTTTTTTCATGTTTGATTTAAGTCTCTGAAATTTGAGAGGATTTGGCCATGGGTTTAAATTTGAAAGAATTTGAACCGTGGATTCGAATTTTGGAAGCTTCCGAACGAGCCGCAGAGCAAATGAGATTATATCCAATACGAACAAAGGTAGAACCTTTGAATTTGGTACAATGGTGTTCTTTCGTGTTTGATTTATGTCTCTGAAATTTAATAGGATTTGGTCCATGGGTTTGGTTTTGGAAGCTTCCGAGCGAGCCCCAGAGCAAATGAGATTATCTCCAAAACCAATAAAGATATAACCTTTACTTTTGGCATAATGGTGTTCTTTCATGTATGATTTAGGCCTCTGAAATTTGAGAGGATTTGGTCCTTGGGTTCGGATTTTGAAAGCTTCCGAACGAGCCTCAGAGCAAATGATATTATCTTCAAATGCAACAAAGATATAACCTTTAAATTAGGCAGAATGGTGTTCCTTCATGTTTGATTTATGTTTCTGAAATTTGTGAGGATTTGGTCCATGGGTTCAAATCTTGGAAGCTTCCAGACGAGCCCCAGAGCAAACGAGTATATCTCCACAACCAACAAAGATAGAACTTTTATTTTTAGTACAAAGGTGTTCTGTTATGTTTCCTTTTCTGTAAAATTGGAAACTGACATTTGAAAGAATTTGAACCATGGGTTCGTATTTCGGAAACTTCCGGACGAGCACAAGAGCAACGAGCATATCTCCAAAACCAACAAAAGTAGAACCTTTAAATTTAATAGAATGGTGTTCTGGCAAGTTTTCTTTATGTTCCTGAGATGGATTCGATGAATTGGAGAGGCAATTCGGGTAGCTGACACAAACATCCCAAGGACTACCAATCTTCGAAAATAATTAAGATAGAAACTTAAAATTTTATACAAGGGTGTCAAGCATATCCCAAGCGGATGCCTCTTTTACGTTCTTGAAATTCGAGTTGAATAAGACAGAAAAGGGAAGAAGTTCAAGCAGCTGCCAAAAACACTTATGGATTTTTAATTTAATTCGAATTATTCAGGTGTAGGGTATTAATAAGTCGGTTGCAACGACTTACTGTTACATTTACTTGTTTTTTTTTACATTTTAAACTATTTTTTTTTATATGTGCGACAAGATTGCTGTCTTACAGACTCTTTCTTTTTAGTTAACGCAAAATAATTTTGAAAATCCATATTTATCTCAACTTAATTATAAAAATAGGAAAATATCTTAAAAAAAAACTAATATATGATGTGAACTTTGAACAAAGCCTTTTATCATGAAGTTGACGATCTCACTTTTATTCATACTATCAAGTATTAAATTAATACACTGAATGAACTATCGATTTATACTAAAATCTATCGCTACCCTGAGGTACACCGCCAAGAAGTTGACAATTAAATCCAAGAAATGCTGAACCAAGGAATCATAAGACATAGTGATTCGCCTTACTCAGCTCCAGTTTTGATTGTACCAAAAAAAAAACCGGATGCATCTCGTAAACGAAAATGCCATATCGTCACTGACTATTGGAAGTTTAACAATCCGAAATTGTCATTGCAACTGTCTTCTTCAATTCTTGTATTATTTTCATTAAATCAGACAGCACTTGGGAATTTTATTTTCAAATTATTAATTAATATATATATCACCAATTTATGTAAATTTAAACTTATATTTATCTTTCTATCCTAATAATTACACATATGTAGGTATTTATTAGGACTGAAAGATAAATATAAGTTTTTAATTTTGATTGAACCTTATACCCTTTGAACCTTATATATATTTGTAAATTATTCAGTGATTTGAATTTTGAACGTATGTATATTTAAATTTGAAAAATTAAATTTAGAAAATAAGTCAAGAATAGTTTTTTTTTTTGAGGAAATATTATATTGTATGTTTTTTTATAGGGAAATAATATACCATTTTAGCATATTTTCAAAAAATCTTGAAAAAATGTGCTTATTAGTTTCACTCTGTTTGTCTGTTACGGAGGTACAGCCCTATACAAAATTCTAAAATGCTTTATCTTTACATTGTTATAACACAGGTTCTATAACGCATATTTTCAATGTGTAAACGCCAAACGTTAGCTGGTTATATAAACTTTATAAATATATATAAAATAATATGCTATACGGTATTTTAATATACCGTTATGTGAAACTAATAACTTTTCAATGATTTATCTATTTTTTAAGCAGTTTAACTTAGTAGCTTGAAATTTTGAGAGGAGTTAGATTTTTGAAAATAAGTATGAGTCATTTCAGGAAATATTTTTATGTCGCTCTCAGTTTAGGAGCTGCAAGGGGTCAAAATGGACACCTTGGGCATCTGTCCAAATTTTTAAAGCTTCAACGTTATATTTTTGTTTACGTTAATAATTTTTCTTAATAATATAGGGTTACCTTTTAATTGACGTTCAATTTTTTTCATACGAAAAAAAAAACAAAATTAAACAAATTTATTTTTCAATATATCTACTCTTTAGTATTTACTCTAGGTTTATTATAGAATATTTTTTAATTTTGGAGATGTGCTTTTTAGAAAATCTTGGGTTTTATCCATTACTTGTTTACTTTTATTGACAGCTTTTTTACTTTAAGTGAAGATATTTTTTACATTTCTACTTTGAGGGAAAATATTTTTATTTTAAATGAAAAATTTACGGAAAAATTTTAATTGATTTTATTACCTCGCAGAAGATTTTATTAAAATTTTCTATAAGTAGTAAGAGTAAGAACAGTTGAATGTTTAAATTGTTTGTCTAGGCAAATTAGTTATTAGTACTACAATGCCCACTGAAGAGTTCAGTATATTCAAAATTAAAATGTATATGTACGTATTATTTATAATATTTATTAATTTAAAGGAATCTCTTTAAAAAGAATTTAAAAGATTTCTATATACTTATTATATAGAAATAATAATGAATATAAGAAAAATAATTATTTTATGTACTTAATTTGAAAATTTTATATTTTGTATAATACATATATGATTTTATGTGTATGTAAGACTTGTAAACGAAAGAATATCTTATACTATTAATTTAAATCCGTTTAACTTAATTGACTATAAAAATCAATTTATTAAATACATTTCAATTATTTTTAAATATTAAACAATTTATTAAAATCTCTGTATGTTGTAACTAATGAATCAAATACGCATTTATTCAAAACTATAATAAAATAAAATTTAATTAAAGAAAACATTTGAAGATTAATTTATAAATTATTGAAATGGCTTCAATATTCATTAATATTATTAAATAAAAATTTAATTTATATTATAATATTATATTTACATACATATTTTAAAGATTTTAATTCTTCTTAAATCTCAAATACTTATAAAATAAATTATTTTTTACAATATTTCTTAGTTACATTACAATTAATTGACAATTGAAGCATTCGTATGTATAAAAAGTAAGTTAAATAAGAATTTAAAATATTTTATACATATATACATATAAAATAAATAATAATTATATAAGCAAGATATAGTAATTGGATATTTATTTATATATTGTATAGGTATTACATGCTTACATATACAGTGGTGCTCACATAATAAGACAATATTTCCTCATTGTAATACAAAATCTTTTAAAACATAATTTACACACAGGATAGTTAACCTTCTTATTATTTTCTCCGTTTGCAACCGTAAGTCGTATTAATTCTTATACTTGTTTTTATATATGTTGCGTATACTTTTTATCCTCCAAACTATCCATTTTTTTTAGTTTTGTTAGGGACTTTGAAGATTTTTACATGTAGCAGAAATTGTTAAACTGTTTGTAGTATAATTCTTTCAATTATTATTCAATTTATTACTATTGTTCTGAATTTTTAGTAAGAGATCAAAATGGTTTTTGAGAAAAACGAGATAAACAACCTTATAAAAAATGCATTAGCTTTTTTGAAAATAATAGGAACCGATCACCAAACCTATATGGTTTACACCGAAAGACATTTGATCTTCTGTCACATGGTTTCATTCTTTATAAATTAAAAAACATATGTTTTTTTATATTTCTTAATTAATGGTCTGACAGCTGACTTATACTTAAAGTGATATTGTGTTTTATTTCAGAACAGCATCTTTTAACATATTTTCTTGCTAATTGAAGAGTTCCACAAGGAAGTCACCTCGGATCATTATTGTTTATTACTATATCAATAAAGGATGTATCAATGACGACATGAAAAGAAGTTTGCTCAAATAAATAATACATTTCTCTTTTCAAAAAATCTTAATAACTTTATGAACTGGTGTAAGAATAATAATTTAATTTTAAATGTTGATAAATGCGCTGTTATTTCATTTATTCGTTTCTTAAATTCAATTCTTTATAGTTGCACTTTTGACAATAATATAAGAAAATACGTCACTGATCTTGGTGTGACTTTTGACTATAAACCTTCATTTATGGATGTTTAAAGAACAAGATGGTAAATAAGGTAAACTCTAGCATAAACTCATAGCATTTTATAAAAAGATGGTCTAGACTCAAGATAATTTAACGATCCATTCATTAGAAATTTCTATATACAAACTTAGTCCGTCCTATTCTAGACTAAGTAAACTATGTATGGCTTCGATACTATAGTCAACCTAATGTAAGAGAGTAAAACAAAAGAATTTTCCATCTTTTGCTTTAAAAAATATATTGGATTAATCCTCTTATAGCCTACTAAGTCTAATCCCCCTTAGGTTATGGGCTAAGCCTTCACATGTCGAGATTTAAATTAATCGATATAAATACTTTAGAATTCAGAAGATCAGTGGGGTATTGTCTTTATTACTCAGCTATTTCATAATCATATAGATTTACGATATACATTAACAATATATTAAGGAATTTAATAAACACTTATAAAAAAAAATATATAAAAATTTGCATAAGATTAATAATTCTTAAAAAAATACTTATTTAAATTAATTAAATTTTATTTTTACCTTAAAACTTATCGTATTTAATTTTATGTTGGCCACTGTATATTCTAAACATTATAATTTTAAAATACTTCAAAATATTTTTTTTTAATTATCACTACTTTCATTAATAATATGTATACAAAACTTAATTTAAATTTCAACAGACATTCTATTATTTATTATATTATAGGGTTGAAGGATAATAAAGTATCATAATATAAATAACATTTATATATATGCATATATATATATATATAAACAGAAAATATAATAAAAGTTGTAAGGGAATTAATTGCATGATATAATAACATTTGATATAACCGCAGGAATTTAAGTTCTAATGAACTCCCAATTTGGGATTTTCAAATAACATAAAAAAAAATAAAACAAAATAAAAAAAATTATTAAAATAATGTCATAAATACACACACAGATATATATATTCATTAAAATAGTGTCACTTTTATATTTATATCATAAATATGAGTATATAAGTATATGAGAATATACTTAAATTTAATATACAGTAAACTGAATTTATTTTAGATTCTTTGTATTAAAGTTATCACTAAATGGAAGAAAATTTTCTTTTGGGGCTTTGGTGGACGAAAGATTTAACACGTGATTTTTTAATCAAGGGAGTGGGAGATGAAATCCTGAATTGAAAATAAATCCCCCTTGCTAGCAAATATAGTTTATTCAGCCAATAGTGAATAGAAAAGTGTGTTAATTAAAGCTGACAATTTACTCTACAAAATGTATTTTTTTTTATCTCTCCACAGTTCAAACGTTACAGATTTTTTTTATGGAAAGTCGCTAAAACATCTTTAACCTCTCATATCTCGAAAAGGATCCAGAATAGACTCCCCTCGCATATAATTTTTGATTGATTGATGATACAGTCTCGTATTCGGGGAAGGTTTTCATATCGTTTTAATTAATAATATTCAACCTTAGTAACCGATGACGTTAGTAGTTGATGGTTGCATTATCGCTTATGTGATTTGTAATATTAATATAAATAAATAAAAAAAAAAAAATCTCATGAGTATTTTCCGGTTGAAAATTATTTTGCTTTGACATTAATTATAAATTGTTTTTTTTTTTTTTTTTCAATCATCTTAAAGTGTCTTGTGCTTCATTATGTTTTATTTCAAGAATTTAGTATGTATAACCATATTTAATTTTCTCTAATTTTTCTTAAGTTCTTAGCTTCATAAAATGTAGTACGCAATTAAGCTGTTAAACTGTATTTCAACTTTTTTTCAAATGTTGTTAAATCATTCTTTCTTGTCTGTATAGAAATCGAAAATTTTAACATTTATTCAATTTTTTATTTCATTTTGTTGAAGTCATTTTGAATTTTTTATACTTCAATATTGTTCAATGACTTTTGGAAATATGAATGTAACAATGACTCTTAAGTCTTAAGGAAAATATTTTAATAGAATAAAAATAAGATACAAATATTTGAGACAATATAATTTTAACTTACTGTATTTTATGAAGCATAATAATGCATAGATACATGAATATATAATAATTTTATATCAAAATTTATGATATGAAAGTTGTAAATATTTATCAGAGAATAAAATACATAACATCAAATAATTTTGGAATTTGATTTATTAACAACAGTACACTATATAATCCAAGATAAAAAGTATCTATAATAATCTAAAACAAAAAAAAAACTATATAGGACAAAAAAAAGAAAACATCACCTTTATTGAAAAATTTGTAGTAGAACTAGAAAATAATGTCCTTTGAGAATACGAAATCTATTTTAATATTATAATCGGTATTGTCATTATTATCAAAACCTTATAAATGAAAATTATATTAGATATATGCACATATTATATAATTTTACTATAGAATAAAATGTGGGAATGTATGTGTGTATTTAAAATTAAAGGATATAAAAGGGCATATTATCGTTATTATTATGGATGGATGATAATTTAGAGTAATATAATCAAAAGGATCAAATTTTCGTAAAATTTAATGGATAATTTAACACGTTTGGTTGAAAAGTACAATATATTTTATTTGATTCTTTTTTATTTTATATTTTTTTAGTGTTGTTTTTTTTTAAAGAAAAACAAAAGTTTTTTTTTTTTCTTGTTGAAATTAACAGGTAATTTAATATTATTGAAATGTTAATATATATGTGTTTTTTTTTTTATAGTTCATGTAAAAAATTAGATAAAATTGTACATATTAATTAAATTTGGCGTGAGGAATTTTAATTTTAATATTATATTTAGACATGAACAAGATTTACATAAAAATGGCAATTTAATGATTAAAAATTGATAGGACATGTAAATTTAATGGAAAATAATGTTTTTTTTTTTTTTATACACAGTTGAGATTAGTTTAACTTGATTTTGTACTGTTTATAATTTGACAAAAATGAAGAAAAGTGTAACTTGAAATTTTCGAAGATGTTCAAAAACAAATTACTTATATTTTAGATCTTGAAATATGTGAAGACTTCTCAACACTTCCTAAAGGAGGCTGGATAATCTAACAAGTTATTTATTATTCATATTTAAGTTTGACTAAACTTCAGTTTCTGGAATAATTAATTTCATTAAGACGTTAATTACTAGGCGGTAGCTATTGTACAAGCCTCTGGAATGCAAATATTTTTACTTCTACACCATCATTATTATATTTTTACTTCTACACCATTTTATACAAGAATTATTTTATTTTTGTAGTTTTTTTTGTATTATATATTGCGATATAATATAATTTGATATGTATATATACTTATTTTTTATTATATACTAATTATATATTATAAGAAAAATCTATATTATTATTTATTTATCTATACAACAGAGCCAAAGTTTGAATCTGAGACCTTTCGAATGAATGGCTACTGCCTTAATCACTACAGCTTTTCACTGTTTGGATATACTTACGAATAGGTCCCATGCTCGATTAGCTTTGCAGACGAATAATTTGATTTATTTAATGAATTTCTATTTAAATATATTAGTTAGTATAACCGTCATTTAAAAGCATTAACAGTACTTTAAAAATTTATGTATGTAAATATCTATTAAACTATAAAAGAAACGTTAAATCGAATTATTTCATTTGAAAACATAAAAAATATTCTTTCAGGACATTGATGTGAAAGTTTGAATGAAAGTTTGATATGGATTTTTTTATATAAGTGCTTATGATTATCATTCATTTAGTATAAGATTGAGTTTCATTCTGGATGCCTTAGTGTTAATTGATTTCTTAGGAATGGGCATAAATGTCTGATGTGGCGATTTGATTGGAAATTTAGCAGTTAAGTCTTCGAACTCGTTTCCAGGTTTATTAAAAATAATATATGTAATAATAGTGATATTTCCTTAAAATGATATTTAATTATTTTTTTTTTTAAATCATTATACGAATATGTTTTATGAAATTATCCAAAGAAAGTTTTCATATTCATTTAAAAGAGAATTTTTTTTTTTCTTTCAAGAACATTTTATTTTACAAATTTTTTTTTTGTATAGAATTCTCTAGTGATTTATTTTCAATTATTTAAAATTTAGATTGTTATAAATTTTTTTTTAATTTTAAATGAAAAATCTTATATTGATTTTTACTTTTTATATATATTATAACTATTCATGCATATAGAAATAAATATACATATATAAAATACTTTTATATTTGTAAAGATTTTACTAAATTCAGAGAAAATTTAAAATCTGAGTATCGTAAATAGTTGATATTGTTTACAATAAGATATTATTTTAAAGTGTTTTTCGTTTCGTAAAAGTTAATAATAAATATTAAATCTAGGACGTTTTCATAAACAACTCGGAGCAGCAAACTGTCGGTTCTGCAAAAAAAAATTTGGTTTACTTTTTAGCACGAAGCATTCAGAACGTGAAAATTGTGTTCATTTTTTCTATCAGTGCCCACTTACGATCTAAGATCCTAGGATTATTTTCATAAACAAATCGGAGCAGAGCACATCGTATCAGTAAAAAAAAAAAAAATTTGTGTTAATTCTTTAGCTCTGACTTCTGAGCATTCAGAATGTGAAAATTATGTTCGGTTTTTCAATCAGACTCCGCTCGAAACATGATCTCCATACTCGTTATAAATTTTTTGACAAAATGCTACAGCAATATGTCAAAATTTTAAAAGAATAAAAGTTGGTATTTCTCAAATTGAAAATTTTTTTTAAATAAATAGTTTCCTTTTTTGCATTTAAATTGAGTATTTTTAGCTTTTATAAGAAATTTAGTTCTGAGTTCATTTGTTAAATCATAGTGCTCTAAGTATGTCCTGCTCTATGTATATGATCTGAATGATTGATGTGAGAGTGCTCTGAATATGTTCTATTCAGAGCATACTTTGTATTATCGGATAGTGTTCGAGAACGTATGTTATGATTTACTTTATGAAAACGCTTTTGCAAGAAATAATCAAATTGGTTATTGAATTTCTTTTAAAAATTTTATATTATATTTTTTATAAAAGATCTAGAAAATAACAATGGTTACAGATAGATTAAAAAAGACAAAAGAAAAACTTAGTATCTTAAAATTAATTTGAATTTTTATATAACTTATTTTATTTTATATGAAGTTTAACAATAAAAAAAAAAAAATTTTTATTTTATTTTTAAAAATTTCTTTGAATAGAAAGTGTTAATAGCAAAGGTCATTAAACAATTATATAAATATATTATATACATATTATATGTATACATTTTAATATATTTATATATATATATAAATATATATATTTATATATATATATTATATACATAGTTCTGAATATAAATGAATAAAATTTAATTTTGTAATAATAATTGATTATACACCTACTTATAGTCAGACTAATTTTTGTTAAATTTATGAAGTCTATTTTTAATGTAATAAAAAATTAATGTTTTAAAAAATAAAATTTAATATCATTCATTATACCCGAAATTCAATTTAAAATTTTTGTCATTTTAAATGTAATTTAATTTAATTTTAATTATTAAATGATATTTTAAGTAAATTATTGATAGAACTTTTAATAATTTTTCAATTTGATTTTTAAAATGAATTTTTAATATTACAATTTCTATTTGTTTTCATTATAGTCCTTTTATTTATTTTTTTTAGATTGTAATACATATACGTGTATAATATATTATGTGTGTATGTATTATGTTTTTTTTTTTTGTATACTATTAGCAATTTAGTATGGGGTAAATAAATGGTATTCTAAACAATTTAAATTTCAATTAGTGGAATTTTGATTATAAAAAACGAAATGTTTTAATTATCTTAGTAAAGGGAGGTTATATATGTACATACTTTACGTTTGATCTCGTGTCCCATTTTTTCAAATTTTTTACAAACTTTCTTGCCCATAAATAATATGTTTTGTTATTATTCCGGTTTTCGATTAAAGGAGTGAAATACCCCTTCAAATTGTAATTCTGTGCTTTGTAATTTTTATCATATCTCTTGAACTAAGAGGTTTTTTGCCAATATTTTATGCTTATCTGAGCGATTTTCCTTTCTTTCCTTTCTTTCACTTTTTTATTATTTTATGATGTCCATTTCAGCTATATTGTTTGCTATAATTTGAAAAACACTTTAATAAGAAAAATGTTTTGACCCATTTTGGAAACAACATAAAAAAAAGAATATTTTTTAAGCATGAAGCATGTTAGTTAGTTTTTATCTCGTTTAATGCCAAATAAATTAACCTTTAATAAAATTTTTTGTTTTTATTTTCTAACTAAACTATTTGTAAATTTTCCAACAAAGTTAAAAAATTTTTAGAAATCTTAAAACCTTTTAGAAAAACTTTGTAACCCGGATCATAACAAAACACGTTTATTTATGCGCACCTTGATGCAAAGTTGCCAGCTAAACCAAAGTATAGCTCAAAAGGGTTATACAAACAATTGAAAATATATATGGAATTCTATATGTAAGGGCTAGAGATATAGCAAGTTTAATTAAAACAGATATAACCAACAGGTACCGTTTATAGAGTCTTATACCAGCATATGTGTTGCCAAGGTATTTCATATGTGTACAATATAAGGAAAACTTAAAAAGAATATTAACACCCTTCTTCAAAATAACCCTCCACATTTTCCCCTTCATCCTCCATAATCTTAATAATTCCAGAACGAATTTCGAAAATATCCTTAACTTATGTCACTATGTATTAAAAAACTGATCCAACACTTCCCCAAGAACCTCGTACAATTGCTTTTAGGGTTCCACCGGCCCTCGTTAAAAAATATCTCTTATCACAGACGAAAAATTTATTATTACTTAATTTTTTTTAAATATATTATTGTAACTGTTTATTTGAATTTTAAAATTGGAAACAGTAAGTGTCATATGATAATTCTAAATTATCAGATCAATTTCTTTGTTAGCCGCCTTATACTTGTCGCTGTTTTCTTTATGATCCTAAATTAATTAGAAGTTATATTTGATATTATGATATTTCGTAGAAATTATGAACTTCTTAAATAATAAATAAATTACTGAATAACTAAATTAACATTTCTAACAATTTTCGACCAAAACACATTATTTAATTTGTAATAATCAGAATACTACATATTAATTTTTGAAGAATTAAGGGAAATAATTGTGTGTAAGTAATGTTTACTGAATGGACTCTATTTAAAAATCTTAAAACTAATTTCTTTCAAATTTAATTGACTTTTTTGCTTATATTTTAGATACAAAATTATGTTAAAAAAAGTTAACATATATAAAAATGTTTTGTAATTGTTACACATTTTGATTTTAATTATTTTTATTTTAATATTTTTGATAATTTTTTTTGTCTTGTCTTTTAAATAGAAAATTCAATTTAAAAGCTTATTTTTTTGAATCATTAAACAAAAATTATTATTTAAAAATAAATTGACAGTAAACGAATTATATAAAACTGGCTAGGATTTTTAGCAGACATTAAAAAATATCAAACTACAACGAAAAAATACGTATGCATTAAAAAATAAGGAAGATTCTACAGTTGACTGTGCCAATTTTGGGATTCTTATTCGAACATACTGAACGAATTGAAGAAAAAAATGAATTTATAAAAATAAAAATTTCTGACTCCTAGCTTTATTATTTTTTGAGTTATCTTGCGGAAGGACTGATAGACAAGCAGACGAACAAAACGTACTTTTCTATATATATCTTGTTTCTTTTACAGTCTCTTAAACATAATGGCAAATTTATTATACCTTTAGAACTCTATTTGACGACTATAAAAATGTAAAGCAAAATATCTTCAGTAATTAATTTAATATCGCAGCATAAATAAAGATTATTTGCACAGTAAAAAAGATTCTTTTCACAGTAAAATAGAAGTCAGTTAAATTTAAATATAATATGTTTTTAAAAGTTTCTATATGCTACTCACCCACGCTTTTTTATGGGTCCCGTTGAAATTGTTTTAGTCATAGCTGGACAGAGTTAGGCATAAATTATTTTATTATTCGATTTTAAGAAATGTGATATTTTTTTAAGGAACTATCTTTTTAAAAAATCTTCAAATGTTTATTTTTGTATTTTACATTTATATTTTATGATTACTAATAAAAAAAAAAAACATTAACAAAAATGAACAATAGAAAAAATGATTTTAATTTGATTACAAGGTATAAAGATAAATATTACAATTCAAACAATGAACAAAGATACTTAAAAAGAAAACTTAAAACTATTTATTTAATTGCCTCTTCATCAAAAGACTTTTCTAAAAAGAAATGCATTTTACAAACAGACAAATTACAAAAAAAAAAATACACTTTGCAAAATTGACATTTGAAGAAAAGGTTAATTTCACTTAACTATTTGGTACAAGAACCCATTTAACAAAAACGACTTCTTTACATGCCACCATATTCTTATCTTTACATAAACCACGTGGTAGCACTACAGTCTCCATTATATCAAATACATTGGTATTTAAATATATCGATGGTTTAGTGGACACTCATGAAAAGTGGAATATGCTATTTTAAAAGTGTTTTTTTTATAGTGTAAATATTAAACGCATTTAACGAATAATTTTCAAGATGTAGTGTTAAATGAAAACGTTAGTGTCCATTTTAGTGTAAATACTTATTCTGCTGCAAGCACGCTCGGGTTTATTTAGAACATATGCGAAGTGCTGAATTTTCAAGTTAATAATATGCCAAGTGCCAAAATCTGCTACAGAAAATACATATTAGAAAAAAAAATCATTTAATCGTAAAAACAATTTTCAGTTAGGGGCCTAGGTGGCCTAGTAGGTAAGAGCGTATAAAATACGCTGTAAACACCGAGGGAGTGTAAGTTCGAATCTTATACACATCGTAAGAGTTATTCCCCCTTACAACATTTACAGCCATGTTTGAAAAGGAAAGGCTGTGTAATTTCCTGTTCAGATTTATGTGGCAGAGACATGCACAAAAAAAAAAATTTCAGTTATTGTATTAAAAAAAAACTTTTAATTTGCTATCCGGCACATTTACAACTTGGCGACATAGCATAAATGTGCTCTAAGCCATCGATATTACGTTACATTACATACATATATATTCATATATTCATTTCACAACAAAGTAATTAAGAGGAATTAAATAAATTTTTACAAATATCCTTTAAACGGCTTTTTGTGAAATAGCGTTTTTGTGAATTGAAAAATTTGGAAAGATTTTTTTTGCAAAAACAGGGAATCTTTAAAGTTCCTTTTTTTTTAAATGGAAAATTTACGTAGTGACTTTTTTGTGAAACGATTTTTGATGAAAGGTTTTTTTACAGTATATATTTTGATAAAGTGTACACTACAAATTGTAATACATAATATCTTATTGTTGAAAATCGAACTATTTACCTTTAATACCTTCAAAAATACCTTTTGAAATTAAATAATGTTTGATCAAATCTAATCAATCTATTCTTTGTTTTCAGTTTCATTTAATTGTGAAAACATTATTATTAAAATGATTTAAGGAACAAAAGTTTTTAAAGAAAATCTCTTTAATTTATTTTTCTTCTTGTTGTTTTTGGTTAAAGAAATTAAACTTTTAAAATTTTTATTTAAAAGTTTATAATTAGCAAAAAGGAGTAAAATTATTTTTTTTGTTTTTGTGTTTTTTTTTTTAAATTAAAAACGATGGAAATTGAAAAGAAATTGATCTGGAAGGATAAAAGATGTTATAAATTATTAGTCAATCCTAATTTGCAAATAACATTAGTAGCTGGTATCATAAAGTAATCCAATGTTTATAGGCAAACTTTCGCAAATTTTTAGAAGTTATATACGTATTTAAAATGTTGAAATAGAATGACTATTAACTATCTTATAAAATAAAATTGGTATGATAAGCGACTTAATTGTGTTTTCTTTCTTCATTTATAAAATTAATTTTAGAAAATTTTATTTAAAAATAAACATTGGATTTTATTTTGCTATCCTTTCTTTTGAAAGTTAAATAAAATTTTTTAAATAAGATTTTGTTTACATATCTTAAGATAATAGGAATAAAGGTTATTTGTTTCTTTCATTGAATCTCTGATTAACCTTTTGATCTTTATTAATCTAATGCAATTTACAGTGACGAGGATCACAAAAATCTGGACAGTAATATTTAATGTGCAAGGTGCTATTTAATGTGCTATTATTGTTTTAATATTTTAAAACTTTAAGAGGTACGAAAGACCAGACAAAATAAATTTAAAATGAGTATAGTCTTTACAGTTCATCACGATTTAAATGAATTGTAAATAATTGCAATTGCATGGAGAAAACAGGTTTAAGTATAAACCTTAGAGCTCCTTTATCAATTTCTAACATAATCTCGTCTAGCCTATTTTAAATCTTAAATATTTAAAAGTTTAAAAATACTAATGGTTTGAAAGCTACTTTAAAAGTAGAAAAAAATTTATTTTGAGTTTTGACGAATGTGATGGTGTTGTTTTTATGCTACAGCAGTAGCTTTTCGATGTGAAACTTATGTAATAAATCTACCATGTTTCGAAATGGTATAGGAGTGGGTTATGAACAAAAAAACTACATCTTGACTACTACTTGTACAAGCTTAAAATAAGATATAAGTAAAATATACTCTTAGATGTTTCTTCACAAATTAACTATCAATGCACAGCTATACCTATCAACTATAACTATCAATGATGTCTCTTCACAAATTAATTATCTGGAACACGCACATTACAGTTCTTGTGTCTAAAAGTCTAAAACCAGTCAAATTTCTGGTATTTTTAAAAAAATCAGCAGAAAACTTGCCAGAGAAAACTTTCCTTATTCCACAACATCATCACGTACAGCATTGAAACATGGGATAAAATTTAAAAAAAAAATTAAATTTATCGCAAAAAAATATAATATGAAGCTTTGGAAAATAGCGTATTTCTTTATGTTAAGAGAACATCTATATCTTAGATGAATATATTAAAACACATTAAAATTAACTGATTTCAAAAATCTCTTTTTTATACAATATATTTTCGTAATATCGAAAAAACGATATAAAATCTCATAAGATACCACATCAATCCAACCAACGTATAGTTTTATTATAGGCATGTTTAACCCAACGTATAGTTTTATTATAGGCATTACAGTTATATCACAGAAATCAAATTGTATAACGGTTCATAAGAAGAAACTTCAGGACACATACTCAAAAACTGCGAAGCTTTATTCCGAACAAAATATGGGCACCTAGGAGCATATTGTTTTGCCGAAGATGAACTACCAGTAAGAAACCTTGTACAAATCTTTCTTAGAGGCAGTAAGGCTGATAGAAGTATTAAAAGTATTAACAGGGGAACAATACTAAATCTACTTCAAAAGGTCGCATTGTCATTTATACCTCTTAAATAACAATCTTATCTAATCTAATAACGGTCCATCACACGAAATAAAAAAGCAGGCAACTCAAAAATTTAAAATCGCTGTAAAAAACTATTTTTAGAAATTCTTCTATAATAATAACTAAATTTATTTTCAAACTTTGTAATTTAATATCTGAATCCTTAATCTTTAAATTAAAGTATATCTATTATAATAAGTTGAACTATTTTTTACTAATACTAATCTATTTTTTGCAATAAAAAATTCTATTTGCAACAGCAGCTAGGTACAATTTATGTTTTACAATTTTTAGTATATTTCAATTTCAAATCAATTTTTTTTTTAATTTTTTTTCTTTTCTCTGCATGATCAATTTTTATATTTATCCATTTTTGAAAATTTCAGTAAATTTTTCCATGCATACATATATGTTATATGGGCTACAAAAAAAAATTTTTTTTGGTCACGTGGTAAGTGAAACTACTTGTTATACTTTGCTTTTAATTTTAATTTTATTTTTTTAGTCTTCGGCGGGTTGGGGAAAGTAATACCCGCAGTAAGGAATGCTTGTGGTATGAGTCCATTAAAATTCCAACTAAAATCCAGAATCGTCTGACCCAGAATGGACGGCTTCCTGGTGTGCGTCGGTTCCCAAAGGACCGGCAGTTCAATACCTGGTAGTAGGTATAAAATATAAATATATAAAACAAATATGAATAATAATAAAAATACAAGTCTGGTAGGGATATCTACCAACAAGTCGGCAGAGACCACAGATGCTGGCGAGGGCTTCGGTAATTTGGCAAAGGGATTAGATAAGTCGCCAGTGGTGAAAAATCAATAGCGGTTTTAACGTAAATGATCCAATTAAAAAGGGCGGATTATCCAGGTCACCACCCAACCTTTCAATATCAATGCAGTGGCTTAGTGGGAATCCAGGTTAATGCTACTAGTAATATTACTAGTCAAAAATTACTGGAATGTGGGTAAAGAAAAGTTGGAAGGTAAGTGAATGATGAATCTATTTAAAAAAAATGTTTACAATCTTCATTGAAAACTTTATTTATAACTTTCTTATCATTTTATGTATAAGTTATACTTATATTTTCTGCTCTATTTTATTTAATAACTATTGCATCTTACCGTTTCATTGTTAAAAAAAAAACATTAATATGTTCTGTACGAGCCAAATGCTCTTTTTTGAAAAAAATCAATTAATAAATGAATAAAAATTTGAAGAGCTATTTTTGCTGTAAAATTTAGGTTTAAAGCTATATTTGCTGTAGATTTAAGTCTTATGTTTCAATTTTCTAAAATTAAATAAATTAAGATTATTTCTAAAGTTCTTTCGGTTTTAGTTTGGGTTATTTTTAAATGGATAAATTAATATTGTACATTTGGATTAATTTCTAATCCTATAACCAAATTAAATAATTTCTTATATTTTTATTTTTATTTTAAATTTGTTTAATTTTTCTTACAACCAAACCATTAAATCGCATTTTAGATTTTTTAAAATAAATTTCAACCATTATATTGACATTTTGTTCTCTGTATATCATTAAAGATTATTCGTTCGGGTTAATTTAACTTTTATTACATGTTGGTACATATATTAAATATGTATACATATGTGTATATAACATAAATTTAAAAAAAAACTTAAGGATGAATAAGAGAAAATCCTATTTCTTTTACATATAAGCGTCATAAGAATACCCATTTCGCTTGTTTTTATTACACAGTTGTTTTAATTTTTTTTTTCGTGGTTTTTTTTTTTTATAGGGGAAAAAAATGTTTGGAAATCGTAAAATAAATTTTTTTTTTTTTTTAGGTTTGCTTTTTTTTTGGTATATAAGGTTACTTTGTTTTTGTAGATACAGATTATAGATAGGAATACTTTATTTCTGAGAATTTTTGGTAAAAGATGAACAAATTTTGCATGTTACAAAAGGTGGAAGCAATTTTTTAACAGAGTGTTAAAATTGTGAATTGATACAAGTTTCAATTTAATTAAATCACATTATTCCGGAAAAAGAAATTATAAAATAATGTATACGGTATTTAAATTTCGAAGTGTTGTTGCAAATGTTTCGAAAAGTAAACTAAAATTTTTCAAAAATATTTGCTCTTTAATATGATAAAGTACTTCATTATCTTCAAGCGAATCTATTTATATCCGAAATAAAAAAAAAAATTTTTATGGTTCTTTTTTAATTTTTATACAGTTCCAGAAATCTTAAGCTAGTGGTAAACATAACTTACTTATTTTTTTCTGCAATGACGTTTTTTTTTAAATTAACCATAGAATATATGAATATGTGAAAATTTCACCAAAAAATTTACTATCATTATTATAGAAAGAAAATTACCGCAACAAAAAATATCCTGTGAAAGGATACAATACCAAATATATTGACATAATAATAATTTTTGAAAAAAAAAAAAGCAAAAAAATAAACCTTAATACTATCTTAGTGTATGACAGAAATAAAATTGAACCAAAAAAAAAAAAATGTATATATATAAAAAGAAAAATATAACAAGATACAAAAAGGATATAATGAAGTCGTTAACAACGACTTCATGTGTACAATGAACATAAAGCGAAAAAGAAAATTTTTTTTTTTTGTGTGCTGTATCCTTTAACAACTGTTCATATATATAGCTTTTATGTGATTTCTTCACCAAAGGACTCATCATATAGTCATCATTATATGTCCTTAAGTATACACACAATTATCTTTCAGTATATAATATAAATCAACACATAATATGAAAATTGTGATACTTATATTGGCATTTAGAAATTATTCTATATTGTCTAGGTCATTGGAGTAAAATTGTACTATAGAAGTGTATAAAAAATAGAATATAAAATAAAATATATAAGTAAGAAGTTATTCTATTCAGAACTTTTATATTTTAAATAATTCCTTTCGCTAATTTTAAACTTAATTGCATAATATGGGTTTAAAATATTTAATGAAAAGTATTTTTATGTTTTTTTTTAAACAATCGACAATATATTAGGCTGAAAAATTTTTGTTTAATAAACTATCTGTGAATTATATAGTAAAAATGAGGATTAGTGGAGAAATTTTTGTTATGTACAAATTTTAAATAAAATTTTACTAATTATTTTTATTATTAATATATATAAGGTTAGTATTACCAAAAGAATAGAAGCTTATTTTATTAATAATATCTACGGGTTGGTCATAAAATCGCTAAAAAAGTTAAAATTAATCAATTACATTTTTTAGGTTTTATTGGTTGGGTCAACACAAATTTTTTAAACCATTCTATAAAATCCATCCTAATTCAGAATATCGTATATTATGTATATAATAAATACCCTGATTGTGTGTGTCCAACTCTAAAATCCCTCCTAATTATTATTTTTACATACATATTTCAAAACTAAGCATTTAAATAAACGGGGCTGCCGTTTCCAAATCACTGCTAAGCAAATTATTGGAACCTCGATTTTGTAATCAACCCTGAAATCCATTCAAGTTCAGAATCTCACATATACATATTTTATGTATTTCAATATTTTGGTTGAAGGTATAAATATTTTGAAAGAAGTACTCTGGTTTTGAATCCAACTCTAAAATTTCTCATAATTTAGAATCTCGCATATACACTATAATAAAAATGGAATAGTGTCTAACCCCTCCTAATTATTATTTTTTTATATATATTTCAAAACAGAGCATTTAAATAATGGGAACTGCCGTTCCCAAACCTTTGATGAATTAATTATTGGAACCCCGATGTTGTAACCAACTCTGAAATTCACCCCAATTTAGAATATCCCATACACATATATAACTATTTTGGATGAAGGCAGTAGTATGATTTTGAATCCAATTCTAAAATTCCTCATAATTCAAAATCTCGCATAATTGAGTTTATTTTTAATTTTTAAATGTATATAAAACATTATTCTTTTTGCGTATTTTGTGTTTCCCTATTTTATTTTTGCGAATTTTATTTTTAAGGACTTTGTTTTTGGAGATTTTGTCTTAGTGGGTATATAGTTTTCTGGGATTTTTTGTTTTGGGCATTTTCTATGTATGCCATATTTTATGAGAGATATAATAATTTTCTCTTTTAAATATTTATTTAGAATTTATATATCAATATTGTTGCTCTTCAGTATTATAATACTATCATTGTACTAAATTAATTAGGAAATATAAAAAGGATTCATTAAATTTCATTTTATTTTTTATTACACTGTTGTTCGTTCATTGGTCATTAGGAAGAAGATCTTATTTTTATATTAATATTGTTATTATTATTAATTTTATGAATAGAATATAACAAAAAAAAAATCCTTTTTGTCAATTTTAAGCTTTCAAAATCTACTTAGACCATCTTTAATAATAGTTTTAATATGACTTATAAGAATATTGTGCGTTTTAATAATATACAAAATATTTGCCAAATATTTCGTATAAAAAAAAAAACCAAAACTGATATAAAATATAAATCATAATAAAAAAAGGTTACAAATATGTTTATGTATATGTGTTTATTTAGTGAACAGGATCTTATTATGAAAAGATACATATTAGTAATTGTTAAACAAATAAATTAAAACTCTATATACTAGATACTTTTTTTAATAATATATTTTTCCAAATTATAGGATGCAATTACTATGATTTTAACTATTTTCTCCTTTTTCAGTTGAAAATTAAAAGAATTTTAACGCTAAAATAAAAAAAAAAAACAAAATACGACAATATGCATAAAAAATATAAAACTGCTATTTAAAAGTGGACATTGACAAATAGGATTCAGTAAGGATCAGTTCATGGTGGTTACTTTTTATAATATACATAAATCACTTACCTACCTCAAGTTCTTAAAAAAATATAAAATTATTATGAATACAGATGATGATACTTTAGTATATACCAAAGCAAATAATGAAAAAGAATATAAAATATCGTTAATAGAAAATGTAAATGAGGTCAATATTTGACTAAAAATTAGTAAATTAAAACTGAATGAAGAAAAAAACAAAATGCAAAAACAGAACTAATTGAAATAGTAAAGAAATATTTAAGTGTTGTTATCACAGACAACAAAATAAAATTTCTTTTACTACGTTGTGAATAAAATAAAAATGGATCACTGGAATTTGTTATTAATTTTAATTATTGAGGGCTAATCTTAAATAGTAAATCCAATTGGAGTTCTCATATTGACAAAGTAATAAAAAAAAATATCACTTTATATATTTATATTAAGAAGATTATGTAACTTCTTGTCTAGTAATGCTCTATATACTATTTATTCCTCTTTCATAAAATCTCATATATGTTACATAAATCCTATTTGGAGCAGAGCTCCCCAAACTTACTTGATTAAACTAGAAAATACCTATAAAAAATGTCTAAAAATTATTTAAAGGTTATGTATACAACATCCTTCTCGTTTATTATATTCCAATGAATATCTTAGTCTAACTAGTATTAATAAATGTGAATTACTTTCAACGGCCTTCAAAATAATCAATAATAAGAAAAAACATAGTTTCATTCTAAATAGAAAATTTAACATACACAATCATAACAAAAGAAATAAATCAAATTACTATCTTTCTTTCTTTAGAACTGAGAATCAGAACAACAATTGCTTGTATAATTGCCTAAAAGCGTTTAATGACTTACCCGAAGATACTGAAACTATTAGTAACTTTAGTTTATTCAAAAATAGAATCAGGGAGCCTACACAATAGAAAAGCAAAATTACTAATACGAGTTTCAAAAATATTATAGATCAAAAAATGTGATGATCAAATCTAAATTATGAAAATTGTATAGAAATTTTGTTTTTTATTTTATTTATCAAAATATTCTTTAGTAGTTATATAAATTGTACAAATTGTTTTTAAATTACGTCTGTAGTCTGTATATTAAATAAAAATTATGAGACCACTTCAATTCAAATTGTAAAATTACAAAACCTGTAAAACAAAACGATGAGATGTATTTTAAAATTGAAATCGTTTTTTTTATGAATGTGTTTAAAAGTTGGTGTTGATAACAGTTGATAACTGTAAATGTCCACATTATCTAAAGGATAAAACAAATTTTCTAAGAAATTTGCAACCATATGAAATAAGGAACTAAGAGGAGACTTTAGAATAATAAGGTAGAGATTAAGAGCGCCACAATTGTCATTGCCTTATAAGAGTTTACTATTATTCTAATAGCTTTCCAGAGGAAACCAAAAACGAGAACACTTTTTAAAATATTCAAAAAGGTAAATCTAACGTAATCTAAAGTATCTGTAGATTACGTTAGAAATAATATTCAGTCAGTAACATACTCTTATTTTTTATTATACTTACTCGTATGAGAAATTTTATTTTAGTTTATTCATTTATTTACTTTATTTAAAATTTTATAGTTTTATTTTTCTTATTAATTAATATAACTTTAAAATTATAATGTTAAATGTTTTTTTTCCTTGCCACTACTAAAACAAACAAACATACTGAATCATTAAATAAGTAAATATGAATATAACTAAGTAAATATATATATTTTACTAAGCTGTTGATTACCCGGCTGAAGTTTTTGCACAAAACTAAGACGTTTCTTTTATTACTATCTACTATCTTATTCAAGAATTCTTATCTTATTCAAAAATAATGTTAAATGTAAATTATTTGTAATACTAATAAAACAAAAATGTAACCTTTTTAACCTTAACCTTAAATAACCTTAAATAAATTTTGCATTAAAATTTGTAATTTCTATTAAAATGTTTTATGTAAGAAAAATTTGGAAAGAACACATAAGAAAACCCTATGTAATTAAGAAAGGCAGTTAAACCATTCATAAATATTATATTATTGAAGCTTTAACTTTTATGTCTTACTTATGATAAATTTGGAGAGGTGTCCAAAAATAGAGAATTTTAAATTTTTAACGCCTAGTATCGTTGCAGAATGAAAGCGAGAAAGACATAATGAAGTAGAGACAAAATCCAGAATTTTTTCAAAAACCAAAAAAAGACTAAATCTAGAAAAGACTAAATTCAGAAAGAACAAAATCCAAGCTGATTTTTGGAAAATTATGAATTTTGTAGCTACTGAATTATGTCTTTGTAGATTTTATCGCGCACCCAATATAAAATAAAAATTTTTTTAGTTGAAAATATATATGTAGAAAATATATAATTAGGAACGATTTTAGAGTTGGTTTTAAAATCAGAATATTAATAATTTGTTTAGCGGGGGTTTGTAGTGGCAGCTCCCACTACTTTAAAAAATTTTTAATTGAAATATGTATTTAGAAAATATAATTAAGAGCGATTTTAGAGTTGGTTTTAAAATCAGAGTTTTAATAATTTTTTTAGCGGAGGTTTTGGGGGTGGCGGCTCTCATTCTTAAAAAGATTCACCATTATTTTATCATTTCCATATAAAAATTTTTTGGATTTTTTTCTGGAATATTTTCTGCATTATTTTTCTGTCTTTTGCCTTTTTAAACGTTTTCTGAACTCTATCCTTTCTGAATTTTGTCTTTTCTGGCTTTTGTCTTTTCTGAATTTTGTCTTTTCTCGATTTTCTCTTTCTCGATTTTGTCTTTTAAGATTATGTTTTTCTGGGCTTTATCCCCAAGCTCCCTAGTAGGCTTAAACATGCAGAAGTACAAAACATTTTTTAATATATTTTATGCTAATTCCCAAAGATTTCTCTTCTGTTAACGTAGCTCTCATTCATGCACTCTGGAGATACGGAAAGATCAAAATCTGGCAAAATTATGATTTTATATAACCGTCAATTGAAAAAATATTAAGCACAACTTAACGAGATATTAACATTTCAATATAGAACTTTCCTCAACTTTTTCCATAGATTTTACAATCCCTAAAGTGTTGATTTACATAAAAAAAAGTTGCTCCACAACATTAATTTATTTTAATTACATCTATTCATCATTAAAATTGATTACTCCATCTTAAACGTTGTAGAAGTTTTGTAAGCAAATGGACGGAAGGACGGAATTTTTTTTAGAAAAATTAATAAAAAGCGAATATCTTGATGCATATTTATTTTTTTTTATTTTGGCAGTTGAAAAAAATTTAAGATTGATTAGAGAGCTATAAGCTTACTAGAAAAAGAAGTTGAATGTATATTGACTTTGAAGTCGCAAAGAATTGTTTTATTGTAAAAATGCCTTTCTTCTTTTTAACGGAATCACAATAAATTAAATATTGACAAAAAAATAAAAATTTAAAATATATTTCCTTAAAAGAAATTTATTTATTATCTATAACTAAAGTATTGTTCAAAATGTCTTCAATGATTCAAAATTTCATTATTGGTCATTTAAAAAGAGAAAACATTAATTATAAAATTTTTTTTATTCAAAATGCAGATTTTATGTCATAAAATTCTTATTTTATTATTATTTAAAAAATATATAAAATATTTTAATTTTAAGATGTTCTTTTAAAAGCTAGAAGGTAAATTTTAATTACTTTATTGTTTATTAATAACATAAGAAATGCATAAAATAATATGTAAGTATATCTTCCAATAATATGTTATGAACTTAAATTATATATATATTTTTTTTGTCTTTAGGATATACATATTATGTTGCAATCTTCAATTATAATATGAGTGTTAAAATTTTTGAAATTTAAATTCAAAATTCATTATAGATAGACCTAAAGCAAATGGTAATTTAATGAAATTACATTGCCAAATAATCTGTTATTTTATTGTCTTTTATAAAATTAAATTTGTTCATATTTTCTGTCAGGAGTATATACCATATATGGTATCAATTTGAGGTTTTCAATTCTATTCAATCTTCACAGACTATACATTTATAATAATCTATTTTATGATTTTCATATTAGTTACATTTTATAAGATTTTAAGAATGATGTTTTATTTTTGGTAATTATTGGTTGTATTGGGATTTGGGTATAGCCTATAGGTATTGGGTATAAACCAAAGCCTACAATATCTTTATGAAGCTAACGCTGCAGTATTTTTAGCTGGGAAATATTAAAAAAAAAATTAAAGACAATATTATTCCTCATTAAGACTGATTAAAAGCTATCAATTTATAAAATAAAAAAATTTATACAATTCTATGTTTCAAATGGAAAAGAACAATTTAACAATTTTCAAATGCTTAATCGCCACAAAAATATATAGAATTTCATTAAAGGAAACTAAATCCTAATCAGATTGAAATAGTTTTGTTGAAAGAATTTAGTTTATACTGTATTTAAAATATTCACCCAATTTTTCAATTCTTAAAAATGAACGTGCTTGGAAATAATCTTCCAAGAAATAAAGTTTTTTTGATACAGAAAAAAAAAAGTCGATATTGCAATTTTTTTCAAATTTGGTCTTATTACCATTTTGAACCGGAAATAATGTTGAAATCGGAAAGAAAATTAGATCGAACTTTATTTTAATCGTAAAAAATTTTTTTTTGTTCGTAATCTCACATACTGCAATACTCAATAAAATCCTACTTTAATAATCTTCATCAAAGCTGAATATTTGATATTTTATATCAGATGATTATTTGGATAAAAATATATTTATAATATATTATGTAAATATTATTGAAACAACAAGTTTTATAAAATGACTAATCTTTTACGTAAGAGATTTTATTTTTATGAAGTCAACACTTGCAGCATTTTTAGCTGAGTATTAATAAAAAAGAAAGATCATAGACAATATTATTCCTCATTATATTTTTAATACTACCTCTAAACAAATTATTGAAACTCTGATTTTGTAATCAACTATAAAATTCATCGTAATTCAGAATCTTGCTATATGTATATATATATATATATATATATATATATGTAATATATGTAAATTCTAGCAGAACTACACGACAATATACATATTTCTTTCAAATATATAAGGTTTTTTATATACAAAAAAAAATAATGATATAAAATACGTTTTACAATTTTATACCAAATGTTTAAGAAAATTAAGAGACGTTAAATCGATTCCATTACAGCAAGAGTAAAAATTTTTTATTCCCGAAAATCATAAGTAATGAAAGTACCTCGAAGGGTAAAATATGTACTAAAATACTGTGATTATAAATATTACAATCCAATTTTAGTTGAAGCAACATTTCTAACACGTACGTATGAAAATTATATATGTACATAAATGTATTTTTTACTGTATATTTCTATAAGTAGTATATCGTATATCCAAATAAACATCTAACCTTGAACACCTATGTACCTACCTAATCGCTTAATAAGATCATGCAGTAAAAAATGTTGACAAATATCTTGATTTAAATTATAAACAAATGGAACGGAACAAAATAATTTAGAAAATTAGTTTAACATAATATTATGTACGTATGTACATACTTACATACGTAGTTTTAATTTTTTGTGTTGACAAAATTTTGTTTGTAAATCATAATTCGTAATGCGCAAAAGCATAATTTTGAAATGATCTTTACTTTTTATATTCTTTACTATGTATATATATACAAAAAAAATATTATGTATGTGTGTAGTTTGAATTTGGCAATTGGAATTTGAATAAAATTTTATATATCTATATCCATAAAATACATAATAAATGTTCCTAAATAAAGCACATAAAACATTAATTTTTAACGCCATGCATAATCAATATGCAATAAAGAATGTTGACAAGAAATATTCTGATTTAAATCCTAAACAAATGTTTTAAAACAAAATAATTTAGCAACATAAAAATATTGTACCTACATATTTTGTGTTTTGCTAAATTCTAATATAAAATACATGTGCACATCAAGATTGATTGAACTAAATTATTATAGGAGGAAAGATCAAATAATATGTGTATATTATACATAAAATTTTATTAAAAAAATGTTGATGAATACAGTTAACAAAAAAAAAATGTTTGTACACGAATTGGATTCGAACAAAATTACCTTTGCTTTCAAAACCTATAAACACTTCTCTGCACTATACAACACTTAAATATTTAATGAACATATTACGAACATAAAATCTTAATTTTTAACCATGCATATTGAATATGCATTAAAGAATGTTGACAGCAAATATTTTGATTTAAATACTAAGCAAATGTTGTAAACAAAATAATTTAGCAACATATATAAAAATATTGTATGTATTGTGTTTTGCTAATACAAAAAAAACACCATATGTGCAATGGACATCAATATTATACTATTATACTAGAAAAGATCAAAAATATATTGCGTGTGTATTGTATGCATGAATTTAGAGATAAAAATTTAAGTTTTAAATACATATATACAAAATATATACATATTTTATTCAAAAAATGTTGATGAATAGATAGTTAAAAAAAAAAAAGTTGCATGTGAACTGGCTTCGAACAACATGACCCCCACTTTTGAAACCTGTACACTTTCCTCTGCACCATACAACACTTACAAATGTTGCTAACAGATTACAAAGATAATAAAAAGCGTGACAGAATGACAAATAAATAAATAAATAAACCGACACCGACAAGTTAATATAAAAGCATATAATTAAAACTCTCTAGCTGTTAGAGCTATTATTTATTTTATTTTATTTTATTTATTTATTTATTTATTTATTTATTTATTTATTTATTTATTTATTTATTTATTTATTTATTTATTTATTTATTTATTTATTTATTTATTTATTTATTTATTTATTTATTTATTTATTTATTTATTTATTTATTTATTTATTTATTTATTTATTTATTTATTTATTTATTTATTTATTTATTTATTTATTTATTTATTTATTTATTTATTTATTTATTTATTTATTTATTTATTTATTTATTTATTTATTTATTTATTTATTTATTTATTTATTTATTTATTTATTTATTTATTTATTTATTTATTTATTTATTTATTTATTTATTTATTTATTTATTTATTTATTTATTTATTTATTTATTTATTTATTTATTTATTTATTTATTTATTTATTTATTTATTTATTTATTTATTTATTTATTTATTTATTTATTTATTTATTTATTTATTTATTTATTTATTTATTTATTTATTTATTTATTTATTTATTTATTTATTTATTTATTTATTTATTTATTTATTTATTTATTTATTTATTTATTTATTTATTTATTTATTTATTTATTTATTTATTTATTTATTTATTTATTTATTTATTTATTTATTTATTTATTTATTTATTTATTTATTTATTTATTTATTTATTTATTTATTTATTTATTTATTTATTTATTTATTTATTTATTTATTTATTTATTTATTTATTTATTTATTTATTTATTTATTTATTTATTTATTTATTTATTTATTTATTTATTTATTTATTTATTTATTTATTTATTTATTTATTTATTTATTTATTTATTTATTTATTTATTTATTTATTTATTTATTTATTTATTTATTTATTTATTTATTTATTTATTTATTTATTTATTTATTTATTTATTTATTTATTTATTTATTTATTTATTTATTTATTTATTTATTTATTTATTTATTTATTTATTTATTTATTTATTTATTTATTTATTTATTTATTTATTTATTTATTTATTTATTTATTTATTTATTTATTTATTTATTTATTTATTTATTTATTTATTTATTTATTTATTTATTTATTTATTTATTTATTTATTTATTTATTTATTTATTTATTTATTTATTTATTTATTTATTTATTTATTTATTTATTTATTTATTTATTTATTTATTTATTTATTTATTTATTTATTTATTTATTTATTTATTTATTTATTTATTTATTTATTTATTTATTTATTTATTTATTTATTTATTTATTTATTTATTTATTTATTTATTTATTTATTTATTTATTTATTTATTTATTTATTTATTTATTTATTTATTTATTTATTTATTTATTTATTTATTTATTTATTTATTTATTTATTTATTTATTTATTTATTTATTTATTTATTTATTTATTTATTTATTTATTTATTTATTTATTTATTTATTTATTTATTTATTTATTTATTTATTTATTTATTTATTTATTTATTTATTTATTTATTTATTTATTTATTTATTTATTTATTTATTTATTTATTTATTTATTTATTTATTTATTTATTTATTTATTTATTTATTTATTTATTTATTTATTTATTTATTTATTTATTTATTTATTTATTTATTTATTTATTTATTTATTTATTTATTTATTTATTTATTTATTTATTTATTTATTTATTTATTTATTTATTTATTTATTTATTTATTTATTTATTTATTTATTTATTTATTTATTTATTTATTTATTTATTTATTTATTTATTTATTTATTTATTTATTTATTTATTTATTTATTTATTTATTTATTTATTTATTTATTTATTTATTTATTTATTTATTTATTTATTTATTTATTTATTTATTTATTTATTTATTTATTTATTTATTTATTTATTTATTTATTTATTTATTTATTTATTTATTTATTTATTTATTTATTTATTTATTTATTTATTTATTTATTTATTTATTTATTTATTTATTTATTTATTTATTTATTTATTTATTTATTTATTTATTTATTTATTTATTTATTTATTTATTTATTTATTTATTTATTTATTTATTTATTTATTTATTTATTTATTTATTTATTTATTTATTTATTTATTTATTTATTTATTTATTTATTTATTTATTTATTTATTTATTTATTTATTTATTTATTTATTTATTTATTTATTTATTTATTTATTTATTTATTTATTTATTTATTTATTTATTTATTTATTTATTTATTTATTTATTTATTTATTTATTTATTTATTTATTTATTTATTTATTTATTTATTTATTTATTTATTTATTTATTTATTTATTTATTTATTTATTTATTTATTTATTTATTTATTTATTTATTTATTTATTTATTTATTTATTTATTTATTTATTTATTTATTTATTTATTTATTTATTTATTTATTTATTTATTTATTTATTTATTTATTTATTTATTTATTTATTTATTTATTTATTTATTTATTTATTTATTTATTTATTTATTTATTTATTTATTTATTTATTTATTTATTTATTTATTTATTTATTTATTTATTTATTTATTTATTTATTTATTTATTTATTTATTTATTTATTTATTTATTTATTTATTTATTTATTTATTTATTTATTTATTTATTTATTTATTTATTTATTTATTTATTTATTTATTTATTTATTTATTTATTTATTTATTTATTTATTTATTTATTTATTTATTTATTTATTTATTTATTTATTTATTTATTTATTTATTTATTTATTTATTTATTTATTTATTTATTTATTTATTTATTTATTTATTTATTTATTTATTTATTTATTTATTTATTTATTTATTTATTTATTTATTTATTTATTTATTTATTTATTTATTTATTTATTTATTTATTTATTTATTTATTTATTTATTTATTTATTTATTTATTTATTTATTTATTTATTTATTTATTTATTTATTTATTTATTTATTTATTTATTTATTTATTTATTTATTTATTTATTTATTTATTTATTTATTTATTTATTTATTTATTTATTTATTTATTTATTTATTTATTTATTTATTTATTTATTTATTTATTTATTTATTTATTTATTTATTTATTTATTTATTTATTTATTTATTTATTTATTTATTTATTTATTTATTTATTTATTTATTTATTTATTTATTTATTTATTTATTTATTTATTTATTTATTTATTTATTTATTTATTTATTTATTTA